>OW052062.1:19683072-21014946 GCA_932526445.1 Phragmatobia fuliginosa | reverse complement strand
AACGGAGAAGCGCGGAGAGGGCATACTGTGTGGTTTTTAGTCGGTTCAAGTCCGACACACCAACCCGCCGTAACCCCCGGTGGAGTGACGGTCCATGATGATTTTCCATACATAAAAGCTTAAACGATTTTGACGGAATTTCCACATGCAGTAACCTAAGGTACTCCTAAGGTTTGTCAACTGTCTGCCAGTCTAAAAGTGCATGTAAATACATAAGTAATAAAATGTGAAAGTTGTTATAAATTTCAAATAGGATTATTTGAAATTGATTTGCCTCGTTGGTCTAGCGGGTAGCGTGTGCGAATGCCGATCCAGATGTCTAGGGTTTAAGCCCCGGGTCGGGCCAATAGGGTTATTGGGTTTTTCTCTTAAACTGAAAAATACGTGACTTTTATCTATGACGTGGCTGTAACGTAAAAATCTGAAATATTATATAATGTATGTACTTTTAAAGGAAGGAAGCGAAGGGACGTATAGTTGAGAACTGTTTTTATTATGTATAGACAAACATAATACATGTCGAATTACAAACTATCAAAGTTAACGGTATATATTATATTGAATAACATTTAATGCCCATTGTCCCACGCAGTCATAAAATGCGCATGAACAATATTAAACCAAAATTTTTGGAGTTATAAAAGCAATCAGTGATGTTATAAATGTTATAATAACAGAAAAATAAATTACAGTTTGTAACGGAATGCACTTAGGGTTGCCACTAGTACACCGAATTCAGATCAAATATTCTTTTTTTTCGTATTAAGTCATTATGTTTAGGTTATCGCGTAATAGACAGACAGACAGATATCGGTTTAAAATCCCTACGAACTACGGAGACACGAACTACGGAACCCTAAAAAATAAATAACATACAGACAGAAAGACAGAGAGACAGATAGAGTTGTTCGAATTTATAATATTAGTATAAACTCTTTAAACTGAACTTTATTCGTCTCAAATTAGAATCTCAATCAAATTAATATGTACTTAGTTCTGCTGTTATTTTAAGAGCCATTAAGTGCAGAGGCTGACATACAGGCTCTGAGCTCCACAACCCTGATGGCGAACCGAATTTGAAGAAACTAGTAGCACTGACTTCCCAATAACGATTTTCATAGACGTTCAAGAGCGACCTACAGCGACTACTGCTAAACGTGCTCTCCGAAGCACGGACGTGAAACAGCACCTGACTTCCATACTCCTGTAGGAAACCCAACAACACATTTTTGTCTGACTCAAAACTTGAACCCGACACCTCTTGATCGTAACCGCTAGGCCATCGAGGCAAGTAACAGCGGGGTCAACTGTATAAAAATATAAATCCTATTGAACAAGTTCCATTGATTCATACAAGTTAGATGAATTTTCATGATATAGGAATAAAACTATTAAATTATAAGATCATTGCAACATTTTTTTAATAAATATGCCTTTTGAAAACAAAAATGTATGTACGTCTCATTTATGTATGATCATCACTGTATGTCCATGGAATGTGTTCTTTTTATTGATATTTTGTTAATTATTAAAATACTAGCAGAGTCCCGTGGTTTTACTCGCGGTGGCTGTTATGAATGGCGAGTAGCGCTGAGGAACGAAGCTAGTTTAAAAAAATTAGCCTAAATTACTCCTTGTCATCAGCTTTCTGCTAGTAAGATCAGTCAAAAAAATTACATTTTTTTTTTTTTTTTGTCTGTCTGTTCCGGTTTATCTCTGGAACGGCTGGAACATATACGTACTTTCATATGCATTTAATAAAAAATCTGTTTACTTGTTATTACAAACCGACACTTCAATTTTATGTATATAATTGTTTAGTAAGTCGTAGGTGTCATAAAAACTTCAAAATCCAAATTCAATATGCTTCCACCTCTATGATAAAGTGAAAAGCTTAGTATTCAAACACTTGTAACCGTAAACAATATTTGTCAATGGTGTGTCCAGAACACTTAATTTATGACGATCGTTTAAAAGCACGTCAATAATGTTGACATCTTTTTAGGGTTCCGTAGCCAAATGGCAAAAAACGGAACCCTTATAGATTCGTCAAGTCTGTCTGTCTGTCTGTCTGTCTGTCCGTCCGTATGTCTCAGCCAATTATTTCCGAAACTATAAGAGCTATACTGTTGAAATTTGGTCAGTCGATGTATTCTGTGAACCACATTAAGATTTTTACACAAAAATAGAAAAAAAGCAATAAATTTTGGGGGTCCCCATACTTAGAACTGAAACTTAAAAATTTTTTTTTCATCAAAACCATACGTGTAGGTCTACGAACCAACCATCTACGAATAGGTCTTCAAAAATGATATTGTGGTTTCTCATATCATTTTTTTCTGAACTGAATAGTTTGCGCGAGAGACACTTCCAAAGTGGTAAAATGTTGGTCCCCCCCCCCCTGTAACTTCTAAAATAAGAGAGTGATAAATTTAAAAAAAGTATATGATGTAAATTACCATGCAAACTACCAACGAAAATTGGTTTCAACGAAATCTAGTAAGAAGTTTTTTTTAATACGTCATAAATCGTAAATCGCAATTTACCTTTCATTCAATCAATACACTAGTATAAAAACATCGATGAAAGTTACAACGAACTACAAGAACTTTTGTATGATGTTACTTGCTGATACGGAACCCTTCATGGGCGAGTCCGACTCGCACTTGGCCGCTTTTTTATGATACTAGCTGAATGCCACGGTATTACCCGCCGTTGTTGTTATACCTTTACTAGAACAAATGCGGGTAACCCCAGTGGGGAGAAGCTAGTCTAAAAAGGTGGCCTATGTTACTCTTTAAATCATAAGATGTCTGTTAGTGAAAATCCCGCCTAAAACGATTTAGCCGATCCGGAGATCAACAGACAGTCAAAAATCTTGAAATTGACTGCCTTGTTGGTCTAGTGGTTAGCGTATGCGGCTGCTGATCAAGAGGTCTCGGGTTCGATTCCCGGGTCAGACCAAATATTTGTGTGATCCACAAATATTTGTTTCGGAGTCTGGGTGTTTTTCTATGTATAATATGTATGTATTTACAAAAAAAAAGTATGTTCATATATTTTTATCAGTTGTTTAGTACCCATAACACAAGCTCTGCTTACTTTGGGATTAGATGATGTTGTGTGTAAGATGTCCAAAACATTTATTATTTTTTTATTTAAGTAGGTACCTTCCGTATATGATATAACATTCAGTTTCAAATGTTACAAGCCTAAAAGTATGGATTATTAGATTTTTTATTTTGTTTTTTTTCCTTAATTTACTGGCAAAATGTAAAACTAACTTTGGTTTCTGTTTATGTTTATATTCAAATAAAGTTTTTTGGTACTATCTCTTCATATCATATGTTATAGACATATTTATTACATTTTTAAATATAAGTATATTAAATATATAACATATTTTTTAAATATTAATATAAAAAATGACAATATAAAAAATACTAGACAACCGATTTTGGGTACAGGGGCATAGAAACCGGTGTTTAGGGCTCTAAAGATAGGAACCTCCTCACTATACGTGCCGTGTCAAGGAGGACTGCCCTCTGCATCAGATCCTTGATCCAGCCATCTAACGTAAGCCTCCTAAGGTGTTGATCGAAGCTGTTGGCTATCAAACCACTATCAAAACACATATCGACAATCTCGTGAGATAAATCCAAATATTTTATTTATTTTTCTTTTTCAAATTTCACGAAGGATAGCTATTATTATTATTTTACTATATACTTTATTATGCATTTACTGAACAGCTGTTATTTGGAAATTACTCACAGACATTTCTATTTTAATAATTTGTACAGATTTTATTAGGTATTCAGTTGTCTTAACTGTTAGGCACCGGTAAATTTATGTATGTACTTACCTGAACCTAGATTTGAAATGGCACTTCAATAAGTCTGATGTCACTGTCTGAGGTTTTATTTCTGTTTAAACAACTTAGTTTACTTATACAACAGAATGTCTAGAATATACAAATAATATAAAGATGAAGAATTTGTTTATTTAAATGCGCTAATCTCAGGAACTACTGGTCCGATTTGAAAAAATCTTTCACTGTTAAATAGTCCATTTATCGGGGAAAGAAGAATTGTTCCTATGTTATCAAATATATTCTGCACTAGCAGAGCCGGTGTTACTCGCGTTTGTGGTTATAACCGCGGGCAACACCGCGGGGCGAAGCTAGTCAAAAAAAGTAGCCTAAGATACTCCTTATATCAACAGCTATCTGCCAGTGAAAGTCCCGTTGAAATCAGTCCAGCCGGTCCAGAGATTACCCGGAACAAACAAACAGACTTAAGCTATTAGCCTACTACATAAAGTTTTGTTCGGTTTCAGTACAATGTGTTTTATGGTGCGAGTGGGATTTACCGTAATAAAATTTTAATATTGATCTGATTGTTATTGCTGCTAACAGAAATACTGTGGGTGTAAAGAAACGTTATTTCAACGTAAAATCTTCTAACAGTTCTGCATTCAAAGTTTACGTTTGTGCGCGAAAATGAACAGTGTCAATATTTATTTAAATATTAAAAATTATGGACAGAAACTTTCGCCTCTTTATGTGTGTTAAATATTGTTATAGAAAGGCGAGGTCAAATTTTAGAAGCATTGTGGGTAGTCCAAAAGTATTTGAATTAATTTTATCTCTTTGCAATGTCTCAACCTTCTAAACATATTTTAATGGTGTTGGTGAACATTTCTTAATATCATCTTCATCTTTCTTGCTTTTATTAATTATTCACAAGATTATTTGGAGTCGGATACTAGTTCGACCGGATTTACCTGAATATCTGACAGTTTAACCACAGAGAGACCGGCATCGGATCTACGCAACCCTAAGGGTGAACTGAATTCGTAACTTGCCAGCATATTTGAGGGTACTCAATAACGATTGCCATTTTGTAGACAACCGGGACGAGACCGATAACTTAGAGGCTAGAAACACCACCAGATTCCATACTCTGGGCTGTTAGCTGTATAAATGTTATATATATGTACATTGAGTATATATGTAAATGTGCATTTTACTACCACCATAACTACGCAACACCGAAACTACCTTCTGCTTATTCATATCCTGTCAATTTGTCCATCCAAAGGTTGCCTGGAAGAGATTGCATTTAGCAATAAGGCCGCCCATTGTACTTACATATCAACACATTTAATATTCACAATAAAGTATATTCTATTCCATTATATTCTATTAGTACTATTATGTATTCTGTGCTATTAGTAAGAATGTCTTGTAAAAAAACAAACAACGTTTTTGGCCGACATAAACAACACACCTACCAAGGAATCGAACCCTAACTGCTACACCAACAAAGTAGTCGCATATTTCTAAATTCATCACACTAGAACGGCTACACGGATCTGGCAGAGAAGTGTCATCAATTATTTTTTCGTGTGTTTCATTTTCAACGTGTATATCATTACGCATGTATTTTTTTTTCATTTTATAAAAAGATAACTCCCGCATTAGGAATATAAATCCCTGTGTCGCGGGGGACTTTACAAACATACATGAAACGGACACAAAGAATACCCAGACTCAGAACAACAAATTGTAAAACACACAAAGTGTTATCCTACGTGGGATTTGAACCCACGACACTTGGCGCAGTAGGAAGCGGCGTGGCGACCGCTTAACCACAAGGCAAATCGTGCAGTCATTTATGTATGTTTAAATGACTGCACGATTGTATCTTTTGATTATGTATCTTTTGTAAAAAAGTTCAATATTCACTCTGGAGATAATGATCTATTTTCGTAGATAAACTTTACCCATGTCATCATTTAGCATTAAGCCTGCAAAATGTGTGTAGATAGATAATTATTATGGATAAAAAAATAATGGACATCACAAATTAGACAAAACTACTATGTTGTACATTTGTAATAGTTTTTAATGAAATTTTACCTCAATTTTAAGTCAATTGTCGATAATACAATAATTGAATTACTTTCACTTCTAACTTTCACCGAATCTAATTGTTGTCAATTCGATTACCTTTCATTATTTGATGTGTATTTGTTGTCTTCTAACATCGTCAGTTTAGCACAAAAATACTCTAGTGAGAGATTGATAAAAATCTTCATTAAAATCAGAAATCTCATATCAGAGCGCCTAGAAGAATCTCTACCCTATCAGAGCGCCTAATGTGAATGGAACATAAATACAAATACTTAAATTAATGTGTCTGTTTTTAATATCAAATGAGACGATTTTACTAAATGCATTTGAAAGTATATGCAGTACCTACATAAAAAAACATATATTTAAAAAAAAAACCATCTGTTTCTACCCATTATTCCCTGGAACGGTAAACCCGGTTTTGACGTGACCTTCACTGGCATATAGCTGTTTAAATAAGTAACCTATAGGTATGTTTTTACATTTTCAGGCGTCAATAGATCGTCCAGGCAACATACCAGTTGTCATAGCTTACCCAAGCACTCTGTATCAGACGCAGAAAGAAACTCAACAGGAGCTGACGTTGCCTCTGGGCACCGTCGTGAATGCGGTGTTCAAAAATGAACATTGGTTGTATGCGCAGACGCCGCACGGAGAGGAAGGATATGTGCTGTATAACGCATGTTTACCGCTAGGGATTTTGCCGAATAGGTGAGTGATTTTGTGATATCACTACATATTATAAAATGAAGTCAAAAACCACTGCACGGATTTAAATGAAATTTTATACCCAGATAGTCTATTCTACTTCTTGACCTACCAAGGAAGTAGAGGCACGCTGATTTCAGCACGAGAGTAGTACCGCCTCCGGTCGAACTAGCCCATAGTTCGACCGGAAGCGGTACTACCCTCTCACAGAAGACCAACCACCACCGACCATTTACTGCTAATTTACCAATTTAAAGCTGGAACTCACTACCAGCTCACGTGTTTCCTTCCCACTTTTATCCCGGGTCCTATAAGCGGGGCGTGAAAAAGCATCTCACTAAGCCGCCATAATGTGGGCCGCCATGCGTTATTGCCTGCATTCGCGGCAGTAGTGTGTGGTTTTCCCCACTCTTGGATTCTGCTCGTGCTTTCCATCAGGCAGGGTAGAGTCACTTTGGTAGGCTAAATATAAAAAAATATATGACAGAATTCGTGCGGTTGTGTTCGTGGTTCATGTTTCGTTGGTAAGTGAGAGCCCGGAAGCCCAATGATGCGGGAAGCACGCAGCCATAGTGTGGGTCACTATCCCGCGTTGTCTGCATTGACAATGAGTGGTCTAATCTAGTGGTCACTATACTCATATAGTGACCACTAGATTAGACTCTAGGATTCTATTCATGCTTCCTATCAGGCAGAGTAGAGTCCCTTTGGCAGGTACATTAAAAAATGTGTTACGTTACTCTCGATACAAAGAGTTTAATTCGATAATTTCCTTGTAAATGTGGCCGTTCGGAATTATCCTTATTTTCTTTCATATTTATACCTATTTAGGTATATTTAGGTATATTTTCTACTTAGTAGTACTCAAATTTTTTGTTTAGTTCTAATTATTTTACATGTTCTCATTGAGCGATTGAGGTATAAGTTGCAGGTGTCCTTTTAATGTAGCATAGTAAATAAAAATTATAACAACTTTCCAGGACATCGGCTCAAAAGAAAACTCCATGCTGGGAAAGCAGCACAGACATCTACCCCCGTCCATGCGGCAACTTAACCGACAATGAAAAGGAACAATTGCGCGGGCGCACGCGTTCCGAATGCCGGTACCAAAACAAAAGACGACCAAAAAACTCGTGCGCAGAAAAGAACTTTGATAGTTTATATTTAAGAACTAAATCTGTATCTTCTATTAATAAAGTTGAAAAAGAAAAGAGTTTCAAACGAGTGAGACAGACTCTGCTGGTTGTGAACTGTGATTACAAAGGTAATGTTTTGAACAAGACCCTGACGGTCCAAAAAGGTGATGTTGTAGTTTTAATTCAAGGTGGGGCGAGTGAAACTGATGTTGATGCCGAATGGTTCTACGTGAAGAAGCGCGACGGGAGTCAGGGCTTCATACCTGCGGCTGTGGCAGGACATGGATATATTTAAATTATTATTCATTAAAGTATTGTACTGTTGTTTCTTTACCATTCAAACCCTAATTGTGTTGAGCCAAGAGATTAATATTATTAAAATACATCGTTTTAACAAGGCATTTGAATTTAGATTGTATTTTTTTACTACCCTATCGCAGACACATACCTTCTACAGATTGTTAACACATCGCTTAGGAAAAAAAAACATACCTAGTTCATGTAGTTGCTTTTAGGTATACATTACTATTAATGAGTTCTATCTATCAACAATCCATAATGTCCTGCTGAGCTTCGGTCTGCTCTCAGGAAAGGTCATACGTCCCTACGTTGGCCAAGTGCGGTTTGTGAACGTAATCTTGCCGTTGGATCTTTTTAAGCCGCACGAAGGTGCAACTGAGCTTCACGACTTATTCTATGTCCTAATAACCGCTCAGTATCATGTCCCCAAGGGCCACCGCAGACTAGCTACTTTTAGCATCGGCGATCGGCGATTTGGTTTTAGCGACTGCTCAGATGCCAAGTCGCTGCTACCGGCATCCGAATGTGTGCGGAAAGTAGCGTAAAGCTGCTGTGTCGCGCTTCTAAAAAGCTCGATCGCCGCGTTTGGCGTTTTTAAGTGTGCGGTGTGGAACGTTCGGTCGCCGTATTTAGCTTCTAAAAAGCGACTAGTTGCCGATCGCTGATGCTAAAAGTAGCTAGTCTGCGGTGGCCCTAACGGTCACCTATCCAGGTACAGACCGCGTTGCGTTGCTTACTCTTGGTCATTGTTTTTAATCACGAATCACGTAGGGCCCAAAACTGGCCAAGTGCGTGTCAGGCCACGCATAGAATAGGGTTCCGCAGTCATCCCGACTGGAACGAGAATTTAAAATTGTATTCAATAGATAATTGTTGTTTACTTAGATATTATTGCGTTAATTTTGTATAAAGTTTTCCAAGTACATAAGCGTATTTTACAAGTTAAGCCTCTATTACACCTGAACTAACAAAGTTATTTAAGCCGTTGTATCATCATCATCATCATCATCAACAACCTTTAACAGTCCACTGCTGGACATAGGCCTCTCCTTTGAAAGGAGGTTTTGGCCTACTATACCACGCTGGCCAGACGGGTTGGTAAAGGGTTACTTTCAAGTTTTCCTTCTCTTGGCAGTGACGTTGGCTGCTTATTTTGTTCCTTTAGTCGCCTCTTACGACACCCATGGAATGAATAGGGGTGGTGACACTTTGTATTCTTAATCCGTCACCACACGGAAGCCGTTGTATAGTTTTCCTTTAAAGTTCATCAGATTGACTACCATACCATCATGATTTTTTTCAGTTTGTTCGAGCCATCGTTTAGCTTTAAGGGGGAGGTTTTAAAAAAAATGCCTTTTAAAGTGGTGTAACTTGCAAACGGATAGCTAAATTAGATTTGATTTGATTTGATAACCAACGCGATGCTGCGAGAAAACGACATCCTCGCTTTACCTGTAGGAGAGGTTCCCCAAATAAAAATATTTTTCATTATTTTGATTCTAGCACTTTGTTGACGTGATAAATAAATAAATAAAAAATAAATATTTTGGACATCTGACACACAACGTCATCTAGTCCCAAGCTAAGCAGAGCTTGTGTTATGGGTACTAGACAACTGATATAAATACATAAACATAATTTTGTTTTTTGTAAATACATACATATTATACATAGAAAACACCCAGACTCTGAAACAAATATTTGTGAATCACACAAATAATATTTGGTCCGACCCGGGAATCGAACCCGAGACCTCTTGATCAGCAGCCGCATACGCTAACCACTAGACCAACGAGGCAGCCAACCTAAATATACATATCCATGCAAACTTTCATCTTTCTAGCACTAACTGTTTCGACAATGGTGCGAGGGCGGACGGATGGACAGTAATAGGTGTACTGTATTAATAAGTGTAATATTCCTGAATAGGAATACTATTTTTGAGAAAAAAAAACCGAATTTGTGGTTGCCAGTTCTCAATAAAATAAAAACAAACTGTTTACTCTCTCTGTTGTTTATTCTCAGTCGAAAACTATAACATATTTACATACCTAATTACAAATACATTACCGAAAATGTAAAACCTGGTCTCTATAATTAAAGGAAGTACACAGATCAATTTCTGGACTAGACCCAGCAATGGCCAGAACTTTGTTAGGCGTTGTCCTCAACACAGCTGAGTATACCGTGGTGGCTGATACCGGTAGTTCTACTTTCACATCTCCGGAGTAACACAGTTGGTACAAGTGCTTGGCAGCCCCTCCCGCGATGACGCAATCATCGTGGAAGAAGGAAACGTGGATCCCGTGGTCAGGTAAATCGAAGACAGTCACGGCATCTAATGATCGAAGGTGCCAGAGCGCTAAACGTGGACCGCCACCGCATACCTGTTAAATAGTTATTGATAGGAAAGTAGATAAACATTTGATGGGTAAATTTTCAAATATACTTATATTATTACTAGCTGCCTCTGCGTCTTTTATGTGTACTGTAGTCTTGTCTTGTCTTGCACATAGGGGAATTTGTTTGGAGTGGAAACAAATTCTTTAACCATAAAAAAGGAAATTGAGATTCAACTTTAAAAGATGGACATATGCTCGCGCATACATTATTGTGAGTATCATAGGCTATACATATATTAAATCGAAAGATAAAAATTTATTTTCCTAGATGTTGGATTTTGCTTGAAAATGTTAAACACTCAACGAAGTGGGAACCAGTCCGCTTGTAGAATTCATATATGTATAGACAGTAACCAAGATATAATATTGTCTTAAGATAACATGGATGACATTTTACTTACAATCCAATCATCATTTAAAGCAGCTGATCCAACCCATTTGCCAACATCTGGCCGGCTTAATTTATTGTTAGTATACGGCTTCAGTTTGTTCTGATGTGTACGTGTTCTTGTATCCCAGAGTATCACTGAGCCGTCTTCACTGGCTGAGACTAGCTGTTGATTTCTGTAAAACATGTTTAGATGCTAATTTGATGATATACTCCTAGTTGATTTTGGCCACTCAAAAGAGACAAGACAATCAAGCAGGAGACATTACAGTGAGCAAACAGGGGTGAAGTCTGTTACCTCACTTTCGTACCAACACTATTTGGATAGCTATTCAACACAACCTAGAGAGATTAGGCCCAGGTCCGATGGTTGTACATACTCTCAGAGGCATGGACCCCAACTTTGAACAGGTCGCCAAACACAAATAATGTCGAGAATATTCAGGGCTCGGAAGATGATGATAAGTCATTAAATTAGAAATCATCACAACTTATACAATGTGGCATAATAAATATTTTTAGTATGCAGTTTATAAGCTGATTCACAGAATAAAGGCTCTCTTTTTAGTTTGAGACCTGATAAGTAATATGTGTGCCAATTTTTAATCTGATGTGATTATTTGTAGTTTTTGTTGAATAAAAAAAAGATGTACATTGAATACTAGCTTTTGACCGCAGCTCCGCCTGTGTTTAGTTTTTCTGGGATAAAAGTACATATAAACCTTCCTCTTGAATCAATCATCTTTTAAAACAACTACATCAAAATCTGTAGTAGTTTTAAAGATCTAAGTATACATAGGAACAGACAGAAAGCGGGAGGCAACTTTGATTTATACTAGGTAGTGTTATCAGAAACTCACTCTGAGACTAATACTCACTTTCCGTGTACTGAATGTACAAAATCTGTGTGTCCCTTAAAAGTTGATAATAGCCTTCCATCGTCCATATTGTATACATAGATATTGTTGTCACCACAACCAGCATAAAGTTTAGCTTCATCTTCAGACAACCATAGGCTATTTACATCTATTTGTTCCATAGACGACTCTGCCGATATTTTTATACGCCATGAAGGTTTGCTCACTTTGGCACTGCTTATATTTTTCCAATCGTAACCGAATATTTCATTGACAGTTCCAATTACTAAAAAAGCTTCTGTACTCGTTAAGCTACATATTTGATTACCAGATTCGATTTTATGGATGTGTTTAGGTTTGTTATAATCTAATGATAACGGCTCGGGATTGAGAATTCTTTCCAGACTGAAATTGAGAAAAGAAACATATTAAAATGAACTGAAATTTTAGTAATAAGTTAATAGTTTATAATGTATGTTCTAGGAATGAACTGTTAAAGGCAATTATTATATCAAGTATCTTAAGAAATACTTACTTAAACACAGCAATTTGCCCGTATATGTTACCGGCAACTAAATATTTTCCACAAGGGGATAATGTCTGAGATAGTACTGTATTATACAACATTTTGTCAAGCATTTTTATTGTTACTCATTAACAAGTTATGAAAATAATATCGGAAAATGGTATAACAAAACAAACTTTCTAACCTCGAAACTCGAAATTACTCAAACAAAATACAGCTAAAGTCATAGACTATAGAGCAATTTAAAAATTGACAGCTAAAAGATACTTTTTCATCACAGACACCAAGTCTTTAAGCCACAATCATTAAGAAAATCATACGCAGCTCTTGTAATCGTTATTATAGACCTTTGATTTGAAAATAAACAATGAGCATTTCAATTCTGTTCGATAATGTTCATATTTTTTGTAATGATTAAATATTGAAAATGGTAGTTATGAAATTTTCAGAACTGCTATTCAAATCTTAACATTAAATGCCTAATATTAATGCATTTTCTTTCCTATTTTAACAGGCCGTTATTAGAATCAATGCTTAACCTTCACCTTTAGTTTTGTTGGTTTGTCACCAACTATTGTAAGCTTTTCAGTCTTATAAAGTTTTTTTATTGCTAGTTGAGCCGCGCGGTTGCAGTTGCACCTTTACAACGACGGCGACTAATGTCGTAGGGCGAAGTTAGTCCAAGAAAAGGTAAAATAGTTTACTCCTTAATGTTCCATAGGTAAATCATAAGTTTGCTATAAGTGAATTTCCCGTCAAAATCAGTCCAGAGCTTCTATTCAGCAAGCTATTAATTTTAAATTTCAAACAGACAATTTCGAAAACCTCAACTGCGGGTTATTCTTGACTTTGATTAAAGACTTTATAGGTGTGGCAATACCATCAAATCCATTCACCAGAGACAAGGAGTTCAGGAGACAACCTCCAAAAAAAAAACAGTATCAACCAAGATGGACGTGTGTCTTGGATAAGTTATATTTAAGGTAATAATTTGTAAATTGTGAAGTAAATGTGTAAATATCTGATATTAAGAAAGCTACCTCAGTTACGTTGTCCTTCAAATTAAATTCAGTGATTTTTAATTATAGAGAACGTTTTTCTAGACGTTGCGTCTTACTCTTGCAGAACATGTCATAAAATTGATTTATGCTTTTTAGGTAAATAAACCGGCAAAATGTATAATGGAATTGGTTTGACGACGGCACGAGGCTCTGGAACCAACGGATATGTGCAAAGAAACTGGGCGTCAGTCCGTAAAACCAAAGACTCGGTGAATTATCGTACTGAGGAAGAAATAGCCAAGTTAGACTCAGCGTCCAATAAACAACCTAACCGTGAGATTCTTGACCATGAGAGGAAACGAAAGATAGAAGTAAAATGTGCAGAACTAGAAGACAGTCTTGAAGAGCAAGGGTGAGTTTCATATACAGTTTATTTGTTGACTTTTCGTTAAGCTCTTCCGTGACGTAATACATTTAAGATTTTAGCATTAATAATAATATTTTTCGAAGTTCATTATCTCAACTAGGTCAATAATACCTTAACCATTCATTTACGAAGGACCCTGTGCATTTTTTCATATTACAACCTCAAAGTATACTCCAACTTCAATACGAGAATAAATGTAGACTGATTTTAGAGTTTCAGGCGTAATCAAGTTAAACTGTATAAATACTCAATTTTTTTTCAAAATCATGGTATTATTTTACTTCAAACTACTACTGTAACAGAAGACCCGGGTTGGGTTTCGAAATACGTCACCTGAATCTGAGGGTTTTGGTGGTGTAGGGGGCTTAAGGGAGTTAGTCTTAATCCCCCCCAAGTAATTTTGGCTGCCGGAGTTGCGTCTAAATATTTTTTTAAAAATTTCAAAAATTCTTAAATACAATTTTTATGCTTTAGTACAGTTTTTAAAATGTAATTTTTAGTTTTTATATGAAAAACGTGAAACGAAACGCAACATTTTGACACTAATTGACAGCAAATTTCAAGTTTATGTGTCATTCCTTTGCTTTCGAGTTTAAGTGAATGTGTTCTTCCGTATCGATTTGTGTTTTTTCTATGACTTGGCTACGTTCTTGGATTCTGTTTGGATTGCTTTACTGTAATTAATTAATCAAGGTAATTATATTGGCACAATCCGACTTCATTGGGTTAGGTTAGATGGGTAATCCCCCATCCCCCCAAAAACTCACAACCCCTTAAAATGGCGACGTATTTCGAAATTTTTACCATTTCTGTTTTTAATTTTTTCTAAGGGAACCAAGTATTTCCGGCAGGTAGAAATGGTGAGGGGGGGTTCCGACACCTCCCCCCCCTCCCCCCAACCACTCACAACCCCAGAATCAGGTGACGTATTTCGAAACTTTAACCGAAGACCCTGCTGAACAATTAGAAAGAAATAGTTTACTTATTGAACCAACCCAACTTTACTTTTGTCACTTCCACCTTAAATACAAATGTTTTTATGTATTTTTATGTATGAGGTAGCCAACCTCATACATAAAAATCTGTGGAACATATAGATAACATAAATCTTGGTAAATATGCAGATAATGTTTATTGACTCACGTTCATGCTTCCAGGATTGTTTTCATTTACAAATGACTAATTTTGCAATTGCAAATAAAAATATAATGTACATTAGCAATGCGCAAACTAAATCACCAATGAGATCAGTGATGTATAAATCTTTTTCCTTGGAAGATTTAAATCACTCTTTTAAATCTTTGGTTTCAAATGACATAATTCGTTCAGTTAACCATGATATGATGCAAATATCTTTTGATCCATGTAGGTGTTGATTTTTTCATTCCCTCAATACATGATAAACGCTATAAATATAATTGTCCACAAGCGCCACAAGTGTTAAACTTTTCTATTTTGATTGCACATGAATTGATTTGTTTTTTTAACTATTATTTAAAGAAATCATTGGTTTTATTAATGAATTGAGTTATTTAAATTTTAGGGTTTAGTTTCAATCAAGTTTTTTGCAGAAAATATCCTTCTAACTGCAGCACTGGAATGAGGAATTCATAAAAATTCAAATTGTTTTAGCACAAAATGCGTCCTCATTCTAAAATCTCTATAGATATAAAAGTTAAGCTGAATCATGGTTAAAAATCTATATAGAAACAGCTTTGATTATATACATTTATAATCAGAGATACAGATAGATCTGTATACATAGCAACACTGCTCAATGAAAAGTTAGCTAGTTGAAACCACATTTCATATATACTTGCAACCAGTTTTAAGCTTTACTATAATGCTAGAGAGTCTAATTTACTGTGTATCTATTGTATTTCGTAGAGTGCGCATGTTATCTCTTTTCAATTCACAATATCCTGTATCTATTGTCTCATACTACATCTACGTATCTGATCTGTTAGTTTTCATCATTCCATGTGACTAAAATCAATCTTAATGTAGTGAGTTAAAGTTGTATTTTCAGATCCAAAGATTTAAAGAATGATTTTCAATTTTGAAAGAATATACATCTTTTGAATCAATCACTCCTGAGTTACACATCTCTAATGTACATGAGAATTGTATATCTGCTTAAGTAATTTATTGAGTTTCTTGCTTGTGTCTACTTCCTAGAAATGATGGCACTGTGCAATTAGAGTCAGTAATGCAGCTATTCAAAAGATCTACTTGAAGTACAGTGTTTTGATTTTGCTTGTCGAAAAACACATAGACAGCCAAAACTATTACCCTACCTTTTGTTGATATGGTCTAATTTATAGTGGCAGAGCTTATAAAGCCCTACTTTAGTAAAGTTTATTGATTTAGAAGTGTTATTATGACAAACATAGGTGTCTGTCATAAAAGTATTTATAACATTCATCATCGTCATGATTAACAGCCTTTAATAGCCATTGCTGGACATGGCCTATCTTTAGAAAGAACGTTTTGGTTTTTAAATTTTTCCTACTACTGAACAAATTTATAGGAAACTTTTATAATATAGCTAATACACCACAAAGACAAGATTTTACTGTGATATCCAATAAACAAGCAAGTAAGCATATAAAATAAATCCTATTTTGCTGACAACAATTTCAGACTTGAGATATTTTTTTTATAGACTTGTGAATTTTAATTAACGGTAAGCTGATTAGATGTTGTTGTACCATTCTTTTAATTTTTTGATAATAATTTTCATTCTTTTACTTAATATGTTTTTTGTTGTAAATGGTCAGATATGTTCTATGTTATGTGGGTGGCTTCCGCACTTAGTCCTTTAAGTGGACCATTGTACGTGAGGGCGGCCATCACTCCAGCCAGCCCACCTCCCTCCAGAAGCGTATAAGGTCTCCGAGTCTGTCCAGACATTCTGCAACAGATTTAGGAGATCCAAGTGTGTTTTTCCGTGTTTCGGTGACACCTGTGCACTCAATGAGTACATGCGACACCGTTTCCTCTGCCCCTAAGCATGCTCTGCATAGGGGACTGTCAGTTATGCCTATGGTGTGGAAGTGTTTGTTTAGTGAGCAGTGTCCGGTGATAGTTCCTGCCACCAGCCGCAGATAAGTTGAGGACATGACGAATCCTAAAGGGTTCGGAGATGTCAACTATGACACCCTTAAATCAAAATGAAAAGGGGAAACCCAATTTACACTTACTTTATATTTATTAAAGTTTAATTTAATGTTTGATAATTACCTATATGATCACTTTAACAACAAACTTTACAGACTGTTAGAATTGAATTGAGTTAGTGTTATGCGGTATGTGTTAATATTGTGATGTAAAGCAAAGGTTAAACATCTGGCAGTATGCCATCGAGGGACAACTATTTTATCGCACTGTTAATCCTTGCTACACTATTTTATTTGGACAGAAATGAACGCTATGTGACGGAGTATTTTACTACCGACTATATTATATTTACATGTGTAACAATTTGGTAAATGTGGATAAGCTCGGTTGCCCAAGTCATTCATTCCACCTGGCGGAGCTGGGATTTCTGAGCTTCGTTTTCTCGAATCACAGGACTCAGATCCAGCTCCCGCGCCTCCTTGCCCCACTGGTAAAGTGCCGCAAGGGCTCTCGTCTCCAGGTCCCATCCGGCCAAGAGACTCGCTGCCTCAAAAGAAATTGTACGGTACCCCATTATGATCCTGATGGATAGTACTCGCTCCGGTTTTTGTAGTAGCGTGTCAGCGCTGGCCTTCAGGACCTCCGCTCATACTGGAGCTCCGCATAAAGGGCCATGGACCGCACATCTCCTGCGTAGAGTCTCCTGCAGGAGTCATCAGGCCTCCTCATATTGGGCAGCGAAAAAAACAATATTTAGAGTATCTGGAATTTGAGATCTATAGTATTAATAAAATTGGGAGTGTCTGTTTGTAATATCAAATTAACAAATTAACTCGCCGTTTACAACAACAACCGGGGGACTAGCTACTAATATTATATGTTGGGAAACTTCCTCATATCCAGTAGCCCAGTTATTTTCGAATGGTCACACAACACGTCACCTCACACGGTCATTCCCACAATCACATTGTTAACAACATCGTTAGGAAAACTATTAAATCGTGATATTGGACTCGGGCACCGAGTAAACTTTAATGATAAACAGTTTACCATTATCGTCATGAAAGGAAAAATTCATTCTCAGTCAAAGTCTAAAAGGTATACTTTTTCTACACGAATGGTGTAGGTAGTGGGGTTATAGGGTCGTTTCTTTCCACTTTCTACTGCATCGAAGTGTTGTGGGTCCTTTTTTTTTAACGTGTGGAAATCCCTCGGACCGTCATCCCGCCGGGGCTTACGGCGACTAAATTCACATGGTATGACCTCTCTGCGCCTGTATTTTGAGAGAAGTCCAGGGAAGGGATTTCCTTCTAAACCCCTCCCAGCGCCTGCCCCCACAAGTGTTGTGGAACCTATGGAACAACACATAATTGTTAGTCTGTTGTCCGTTTTCACCAACATCCCCCAAAATTTAAGAGACCACTTAGAGAGAGTAGGTAACGGAGGTAACCCTTAGTTTTTATCAACCTTTAGGGGACAAGTGCTTAGATGTCTTTAAGTAATTAAGGGACTACCTACATTATGGGGCTCTTAGTAAGGAGATGGTTAACGTGTAGTTCGTTAAAACGGGCGTGTTTGTTAAGTCCTCCGTGACACAAGATCTGTTCTAAGTGCGGCAGTGTTTTTTTTTAAAGGAACTGATATGGCAAACAAAATGAGGAAAATACTTTTTTATTTAAGAAATGACTTCAAAATAAAGTAAATCTCTAAAGTAAATTAGTGTAGTTTAAAGTTATAAGAGAAGATTTGAGGAAAAAACACTGGATTATGAATTTGATAATTCTACATATTACAGAATAGTCAGGTACTATGTAATAGTTTATTTTTTGTGAGTAAGATAGTCATTATTAAATTTATTCTCAACAGTTATTGAAATGAAAAATTATCGCTAAATGAAGTCATTTTTATCCCATCCCATTTTTTGTATAAAAAAAACTTTTAATCTATCTCACCATTATTTAATTATCGCAGATTGATACGTAAGTGCAAAACCATAGAAGTGTGTGAAAATTTAATTGTATGGCTCTAGTCTAGTTCAAAGACGTTTACACAGCTAAATATTAACATAAGCCTGCGGCCGACAATTTAGTCACTTTTTTTTAATTCAATCTTATACGCTGAACAACCATCAAAGTATTATGTATATTAAATATAAATGATTAAAGAACAGTATTTTCGAAATAAGTACTGCATGAAATAAACTGCAACGTCAACTGCCGCCTTACTAGGGGCCCCCTAACGTAAGTAGCCCCTAAATTTTAAGAGATATCTAAGCACTGAGGTCCCCTAATGGTTGACGAAAACATCACTAACTAGCTGATGCCCGTCGCTTCGCCCACAATCAATCTCCAGAAGAAAAATGAAAAATCCAAATACAAACTTTAATTGTCCTTTTCACCTCCTAAATTCCTCAAAGAATACACATACAGAATGCGTCCAGTAGTTTCGGCTATGCGTTGTCTGTCAGTTAGTCGGTAACGGAATTGTTTTATATATATTGATGGTGACCTAACTCTCTCTGTGGAAGGGACGTTGGTGAAAACTGCCACCAGTGTCACAAGTGCATTTGAGCTCTACAAAATAAATAGGTCAAGCTTTCAATTCATAGCATTCAATTCATACATTGAAAGATGGTGCAGTTATTTTTAAGTGCACCATCTTTCAATGTATGAATTGATTACAATTTAGGTAGAATGTCGTCTAATGCTTATCAGGCAACAGCTGCTGCTACTTGATAATATGTATAAAATATTCTTTAGACATTTAGAAATTTTAAAACTCGAAAGTGCCAGTGCTATCTTGTTGTTTAGAGACAAAAGTGCCTTGAATTTTTTACGGCCTCCCACGTAATTCTAACTGCCGGAATAGCCTTTAAATATTTTATTAAATTCAATCCTACTCCTAGTCGTACTCATTTCCATGTTACTATAGGAAATAAGGTGGCTCACTTTCGAGTCAAATCGTTTTTTTTTTTAAATTGAACAAAAATTAACATTAAAATCCACAAATAATAAACGTCAAAAATGGAAAATGTATGGAATGACGTCATGTCACAATTTTGACAAATCATTAATTTTCGATGACAATCGAAATGGTAAATAAAATTAGATCACAATCTTTTTTTCATCATCAGCCTATCCCAGTCTACTGCTGGACGTAGGCCTCTCCAATTGCACGCCAGTTAGTTCGATTTTCGGCTACTCGCATCCAGCTCCTACCAGCCGTGTTGCGCAAATTATCACTCCACCTGGCCTGTGGACGTCCTACAGTCCCTAAGTTATTTAATTAACTTAATTATTTATTAAAAAAAAATACTAGAGCTTAAGCATCTACCAAATGAACAAAATTAACTTTAGAAGAGTAGAATTTTTGACAGTAAAGATTTTAATTACAATTTTCTATTATTGTTTTCGTTGCATCGAATTTAAAAAATTTAATGCCCATGGTCCTCGTATACTGTTTATCGCTAATTCTTCTGCATTACAGTGTAGTAAAAAGGTTTGGTTTAGACTGTTCAAAATATCTGATTACATTTCATTGAATTCATGAAAATTTCATGCTAAAGGTATTCTAATCTATTACAGTTATGTATCTAAAGATTGCTTAGAAGATATCGCCAGCTTAACGAAACGTATGAAATATTAATAAAAAGAGAAGTAACAATAAGCATCTGTATCCAATTTCATAAACCATAACTAGTATGTGAATTTAAAAGATTTTATTTAGCTTTCTTTTCAATATCAATAAATAACCGATTTCCAAACAGTAAAAACAATCGAAATTGATTTTTGCTTTTGGTTGGTTGGAAACATACCGATATCGATTTATATTATCCAATAAAATATCGCTTGACTTTATTATGTTCTTATAGCAACCCCTGTAACTAAGGTATAGAACCGCACCCCAGTTTAGGGTCGGTGCCCGTTGCGCCGGAGTCAGATCAATAAATTCAACAGTGCGCGACTAGTCCACCCTTTTGTATATATTATTCAAAAACTTGGTTTTACTTCGCATTCAGTACAGAGTCGCGTAACGAGAACGTCTTATCGAATTTTATTGTATTCGGAAAGTAATTGTACGCCGTTATAGCGGCTCGGCGTATCATGCACTGGTAGGTATAACATTGAGAAATTTATTATAAGATTTTCATTACGCCTGTTGGCGTATGCGATCGCTTCGTGAGACATTTTACGTTGGACAACAGCAAGTAAACGGTTCGCGCGTGTTTCAGACTGCGCACGTATATTAAATTAAAATAAGTTGAAATAAATAAGTTTATTATTTTTATGTGAGTAATGAGTGTGTCCCTGGTCTGGTTGCGTAGGTTGCCGAAGGAGGAGATCGCGGCGCGAGTGGCTGCATTCAGAGCGAAGCTCTCATCGACCGGTAGCGAGAAGGATGTGCCCAGGGACGAATTCGGGAGAGTTGCGTAAGTATTCATTTATTCATCCTTTATTCATTTTGACATAAGGCATATTATTATATGAGACATGTCGTTGTCTTATTGAAGTGCGACTAAGCGTAAATTGACATGAAAATTACACTTCGCTGCAGATAGTAATTAAAACCGATGTTCCAATAAGTAATTTAAAAATCTAGTTATTTGATATCGTAAAACAAGGCAGTAAAAATCATGCAGAGTAAAATTATATTATTGAAGTATACCAACCAGCTGATGTATTGAGCGAGTAAGCATTGTTATCTTCCACAATATAATTGTTACCTGATCTAACAACTATAGTTTGATAAATAACTATATACGTTGCATGCATATTATTGCAATAGATATATTAATAAGGATATTTTAATATACTTATCTGGGTTTTATAGAAAAATACTAAAAGATATTTCAGATGTTTCAAGGAAGCTGTAAATATTGCAATTGTATCTTTTAATGATTATTTAAATGATATACTTTTTATCTCTTGTATATTATAATATCTATAGACATATGATGTATAATAAATAACTGTCGGAACTGGGTTCTAGCTCGTCTACTGACTTACGCACAATATCTGGAAAACCTACTTGACCTTTAACGGTACGGAGTTAGTTAATGAGAAGGGGGCGTCAGTCGGGCCGGATTGAAAAGTTCAAGGGCTCTCAAAATTTTCATTATTTATAGTTTAAATTTTTTGGTTTGTTATCATACATATTTTTCGTATGTTAATAAAGATTTATTTTTTAAATATTTTTATAGACCTATTTATACATATAATATCCTGTTTTATTCAAGATATACATATTTATACGATTTTTTTTACCTGCCAATTTAAAGGTTAACCATATTACAAATTCGCTAAAATTTATTTAAGACGTAAGTCCACTTGGGTCCAGTTCTTATTTCAGTTAGATTCATCTTCCTAACTCGCTGCTTTACCTCTCTTTTTCTTACTTCTGGACCTGATCACACTATTTGGTCCATATTTGAAACCCTTAGTTGATCCACATATCCGGACAGCTTCTATTTGAAGCATTCCTCATCAGCATGAAATTCTTTCATCTTGTGCCTGTTACGTTTTAGGTAAGACATTATAGCAAGGTATAAAGAACATGTTTTTATATTAATTTAAAATAGCACAACGTTTTAAAATTGTCCGTCAGTGCCAAATAACATCATTAATACTTTTCTGGTCCAAGCTAATTGGTTTGCTCAGGTGTACGTAGTTGTTTGTATACTTGAGAGACTCGCTACAAACATGTGGTTTTCTCTCTGAACACAAGTGAACACCAGTGAACAGTAACTTCATCGTCAACATTCGTTTGTAATATCTAAGCGAACTTGCGTCTTTGACTATAGTAATTTATTTCTGATCCTAGAACATCAAGGTGTCCAAGGGAATGTTGTTTGATATTGGTGATGTTGTAGATACTCTTCATTAACACATAAATTATTTTTCTATCCCTCGTATTGTGAAAGTTGCCCATATGTTTTTGATTATATGTATGCGGTTTATTGTTTTCTGTAATCAACTTATGAAGAGTTGTCAATTATTTTCTGGGTAGAATACCCAGAAAATAATTGGTAGTTATATCAATAAATAAATACTTCGGACATCTGACACACATCATCATCTAGCCCCAAACTAAGCAGAGCTTGTATTATGAGTACTAGACAACTGATATAGACATACTTTTAATACATAGACATACTTTTTTTTTGTAAATACATGCATATTATACATAGAAAACACCCAGACTCCGAAACAAATATTTGTAAATCACACAAATAATATTTGGTCCGACGCGGGAATCGAACCCGAGACCTCTTGATCAGCACCCGCATACGCTAACCACTAGACCAACAAGGCAGTCGTGAGTCAATCAATCAACCCATCGCCGTATCAAACGAAGGTATCCCTCAAGGAGCGCCAACCATTCCGGCCTTGAACAATTCGCATCCATCCATCCAACTTTTATATCCTTTCCACATTTCTCTTCCTTGATAGTGTGACCCGTTTCTATTCTAGGAAAATTATCTTATTTATTCTTCTTAATCTGCATGCAATGCGACTAATCTATAAATTAATAATACGCGAAGCAAAAACTTTGTCACAGTTGAAGTTTGTAGGAAAGAGGAGACAATTAAAATAAAAGAAAATAAGGGCGAAAAATAAATTTTTCAAAGTGTATAAAATAAATGTATTTCTATTGTAAATTTATTAATTGTATTTAAAGTACGAATAACCCATTATTGCTATCACTAGTACCATACAAATAACCTAATCTGTTATCTATGATTCGAACACAATCGTAGAAAATTAATTAAATTTCAATTTTATCCACTATCAAACCAACTTAACGTTTCCGACGTGAAATAATCGCGAGTTTTAATTTAATTTGCAATTTCAACGCGGGAAATTAATTTTCTTCGGCCATTATTTTAACGTTTTGAATGAGATTATCTTGTAAATCCCACAAAAAAAAAATTAGTAAGCCTTTGAATTTCTTCGAACATCTGGCACACAACGCCCTCTAGTTCCAAACTAAGCAAAGCTGGTGGGTGGTACTATGGGTACTAGACGACTGATATACATACAAATATACTTTTTTTTTAAATATTATACACAGAGAGAAAGGAATCGAAACCAAGACCTCAGACACAGCAGTTGCAAATGACGTAGCACGACCATTCTCTAGAACTAGGTCGGGAACATATGAATGTACCTGTAGTATGGCATCTCTGAATTTACGATAGGTTTAAGGATAGGTGCTTGATAGATTCCCGAGTACAGTGACATGCCCGACAGATGTCAAGCGTACCATCTCTCAGGATGTATTTCCGATAGTTATTCATCATTATAATTTTTTAATTCGGTATTTACATTAAATATTTTTGTTTTACTTTTGTTTGTACCGTCTGATTTCTTCGCCTAAAACATCCATAGAAAAGGGTTCCACAAAAACAAAACCGTGGCGTAACAAGTTATATCATAAAAATACGAAGAAAGTTTTAAAACATTGTTAACATTGAAACTTTCTATGGCACAAGAGACACGTGTAAAAACCTTTCAACTACGTGAAGTGTTAAAGTTTCCTGAATAATTAGAGAAATATTATGCACTTCTGAAGTGTATATGTACTCTTAAAAATAAACAAGACGGCTATAATTCCAATCGTTTCATACATTAGCTCAGGCTTAGGGGATCATGAATTTGATAATAAATCGCAAATATCGAATCCTATTCATAAATAAATTCATGATCTATTTACTTCAAACTACACATAAATCAGTCTTATATAGTCTTCAATATTCTTAGAGACCGATTTTGGACGAATTACGTAAGTGTAGTCGCGCTTCTTCGTAAGGCAGAGACAAAAAACTTACTTGTCATTACAAAAATTGGCATAAATGACTGTCTGAAGGAACGGTTGTTTTACATACTTTCTTAAAGACAACTCCCTAATGAGATTAAAAAGTAAATTTATATCAAAGTAGCTCTTTGCATTTTGGCTGAAAAGTCTCAAGATTCCTATGTGGGAAATATCAACACTTGGTAGCGTTACTCATAGTCCAATTTACATAAATCAATATACATCAAATAAATAATACGTAGCTAAAAAACTAAAATTTCTATTACTCCTATAATATTTTTTTCTAAACCTCTTTATTCTGAATAAATATTAATTTAGTGACTGATCTTGCATACCTCTATGATAGCACGATATAAAATATATCAGTCGCAGTTAACCTGGCTGCAACGCAAGACTTGAGACTACATATTAGATTTATATTATTAAATTAGTCTCAATTCTTGTGTTGAAGCTACGGATCGAAACATGTAGTGTGAAATTTGAAAGGCTTATGTACTCCGATAGGCTGATGATGATCATAAAGTCCTGTGTTATCAACGATTACCATGTAAAATAAACTATGCGCATATGACACCGTAACGCAGTGTCTAGGGTAACCAATCTTCTGATAGCAATGGTTCGAACACTTTGGTCCTCCTAGGTCTAGAATAGATCACACCAGTCCTTTTCAGGGATACACAACAAGAACAACAATTTATTCTTCTCTTCCAGTTTGTCCCTGCCCTCCTTCTTATTTTGGTCATATAGAGGAATTTTTGAAATATGCGGATTTGGAGCAACGCTACCACTTCGCCACTGTGGTGGTGGAAACCATGGGGAGCTGGGCTGCCGATACTTTGAGCTTCATGGGGGAATTGGGTCGTAGGCTTTCGTTTGTAAATATCGAAGAATTGACCAAAAATAGCTTGTAATATGTATATGACTATTAGTGGTGAGAGGCGCAGCAGCATCCTGCCTGGGGGTTGAGTTTAGTCACCCCGAGATGTACCCCAGATTAGGGTATATTTCCTTCCTATTATATTATCCTTCGAGCCGGATCATGTATAGGGTTCTTACGAACGTATTAAAAGGCAGTGGACTGTAAAGCTGATCTTTTACTCGTTAAGGTATGATACAAAGAATAAAGGGAAGTCGGTCCGTCCACGGTGAATCCAAAAGGCGAGTGTCGGTCGTTGGATGCGATGTCGAACCCGTCGGGGCCGACCCCACCGCTGTCCAGTTAGTTCCGCCGCACGCCGCGGCGCTGATGCTCGCTACAGTCCTCTGTAGATGTCGCAACAGGTAAGGCAGGTGGGACATCAGAAGCCGCTGATGCGTTCCTGGTGTTCCTCCCGACTGCCGAGGTAGGCCGCCGCGGGGTTTAGTTTGTAAACCGGTTGCCCGGGAGTCCCACACACGCTCTTCGCTTGCCCCACGAAGGGTATGGTGCCCAAAGCATTCCCCGCGTAAAAAAAAAGGTATATGACTATTATTTATGTTGAGATATTCTCAGTAAAAAAATAAAGAATCGTGTTAATGTTTATGGGTGCAGCCCATAATACTCGGTGACCTAAAATCAAATCCCGCCATTAGCGAAACGGTTTTTTACGTATAGGTGTGGTGTTTAGCCACACTTTAAAATGGGAAACAATGTAAGTGTCATGTGTTATGTGAGAAACAGCTCGTGTGTTATGTGTTACTCTGATCTATTAGCTATATTACTGTAAAGTTTCATCTAAATTCGTTTAGTAGTTTTTGCATGAAAGAGTAACAAACATACAGATATACATTGTCACAATTTTTTGCATTTATAACATGAGTAGGAATCAGTAGGATCCTATACTCATTTGTCACGTAAAACTCTGGTACAATGTTACTTTTGATGAAAATTTTGTGAAATGATGTGCTAAGATCTTTATTTTCCTGTCCTGTCCCTTTGTAAAAGTTTCCTAAAAATAAGATTTTTTATATTTTTATTTAATAATAAATTAAAGCGTGCTGCATTGCGACGTGATTAGTGATCGTGAATATTATTACTTATGTATCTAACACGCTCTTACGCTTAGTTCATTTTATTAACAAATAATAATTAGAAAGCTTTTTCTCTTTAAATGTTACTTAAAATTAAAAAAATTGTGTTAAGTATTAATGAAACACGCCATAGTACTTACACCCCCATAGTTACCTTAATTGCCCGTCACAACGTAATTTGAACCTCTTTCGTAATGACATTCCTGATACAATACATTAATAAATACCTAGAATTGAAATAAAAATTGGCTAAATGACATCGGTGATAGAGCAATGAAACCATGTCAGTTTTAATTTAACTAATAGTTTTTACACAAGTACTTCACTTTCGTTATTATGTTTAGCTAATTAGTTATAGGTAGTAGTAGAACCTCGCTGATTTGCTTGCACGTACTTTGCTCGATTACCCTCACACAGTAGACCATTCTAATAATGACAGCATTCTTGCTGTCGTATTTCGTTGGCGAGTGTGAGACCGGAGGCCCAGCCATTCGATTATCTGTGACAATGAGTATGGTGACACCTACTCCTGAATTCTACTCATGTTTTTTTTTCATTTCATTTCCATCAAGCACAGAGTAGAGACACACGGTAAAAATGTTTTTTTTTTTTAATCCAGCATAAGAAGATAGACAAAATCAATTATGTTTTCACTAGGTATGTCTGGCATGGGGCAATTTACTGTTGGATGGAGATTTCGGAAAAAAATTGGGTCTTTTTTTGTTTACTAATTTTATTGATCGCATGAGTAATCCGCTTACGATCATTTGTTGCGCGATATTACATCTTCTCCTTTCACCAATAACATCGAAATCAGGCGAGGTATATTGATAACGTCATGTTTAGTCGAAATTGAATTTCCCTGCGCGGTCTTCGATAATCTATTGTCAACATTCGCTGGTTCTATATGGTTTAATATTTCTAACTTTACTTTATATCTGTCAAGCTTAATAAATAGCTACATAACTAATACTTCTGACATTAACTGAATTGAATACTAATGAGAATAAAAAGTCGTTGTCGTAAGGAGGTTCGATTTCATTCTAAAAAAACCTATGAAATATCGTTAACAAATGGATTGCTTTAAAAAAAGAATTGAAATCGTTGTGGTCTTCAATAAAAATCCTTATCAAATCTATTCCTTTAGGGTTTATAAAGTTGAGCCGAGTCAAAGTAAAATGAACAATATACTTAAAATTGATGGTACGCATCTGTACAACGCCTATTCAACCTGTATTTGCCAAGCATTAACAACTTTACGACTGAAAATAAACTTCTATGACTTAGTTTCCAAAAATATAAATCTTTGTTTGTGTAATGTTTTTATTAGCTTTGCAATTGAGATATGAGTGCGTCGCGCTTGACAGTTTCGCATTTATCCCAAATATTTATAGTTGTATAGTGACGTGTGTATGTCGGGATTTTTTTTAATTTATGTACAAAAATACTCAAGCAGTTTGACCTATGTTTATCGTATATATACACCACGTGGTAGCCTCTATTTCGAGTGGTAGACAAACGCTCTCTAACTAAACGGTTCTGCTCTTCTTTTCTGTGCCAAGCGATCAAAAGCTGGATCTCATTATCAGCGCATGTGTTTCCCTCCCAAGATGATCCCGGGTACTTTAAGCGGAACGTGTAAAAGCACCTCAGTACGCCGCAAGTGTGGGTCGCAATGCTGCATTGTTCACGTATCACAGATAACCCCTATAGGAGATAATCTGTCATCATCATCATCAACAGCCTTTAACAGCCCACTGCTGGACATATGCCTCTCTTTTGAAAGGAGGTTTTGGCCTACTATACCACGCTGGCCAGACGGGTTGGTAAAGGGTTTGTTTCAAGTTTTCCTTCTCTTGGCAGTGATGTTAGCTGCTTATTTTGTTTCTTTAGTCGCCTCTTACGACACCCATGGAATGAATAGGGGTGGTGACACTTTGTATTCTTAATCCATCACCACATGGATTGGTGGATTTTATACGTGGTACAGGTAATCTGTACCACGTATAAAATAAGAATGGTGACCGCCACTCTTGAATTCTACCCTTTTAGTCATAAGCAAGGCTACGGTTGCATTCACGAAAAGATTACGTAGCTACAACGTATTCTTGCTAGTCCCCAACCATCTGAAAGGTGATCCGAACCCAGCCAGTGGGACGTTATGGGTTGTTGATGAAGTCATAATAAGGGCTGAATTTAGATATTGTCAAACTAAAGTATTTTTTCTATAAGTGGTTTTTTATTTTTTTTTAAATTCGTAGATATTATAAGAAAAATACAAAAAAGAAGGAAAAACAATTACTGTTACTGTCTTCAGCAAAAGAAGGTACTAGATGTGTACAGAGTTCAAGACTGGAATGGAAAGCTGACTAATATTTCATAAAGCTATTTGATTAGTCCCAGCAATAAAGTTATGTAAATATTGAAAGAAATCTTTTACGTTTGCCCAATACTGTATGAAAGACTCCCCAGAGAAATATATCGTACGAAATATGTTTAACATTAGATGTTGCGAACCAACTTCAAATCATTTTACGTTTTTTCGTAACATATAAATAGATTTATTTATTGCAATTGTTTTACAAAAAAATGAAAATTTCTATTTTAATAATATTATGTGCACACCAGCTTGTGCCCGAGAGGATGATATTAATTCAACAGTTGGTCAACAGTAATTGTTATTAAAAGCTCTGTTGATGCCAAATCAGTGTATAGAGATAAAATCTTCATTAGATCTTCAGTTTAGGCTCCCAGGATAGACATTCTTGACAGCTAATCAAAGTTTAAAAACTGTTTCACTATATTTATATCGCTATCACCCATTGCTTCATAGTTAAGTTGATAATTAGATTAAAATTGATCAATTGTATGAAGATTAGTAAACCTTAACATGAAAACAAAGCTTTATTATTATTATACTATATATACAGCTATGTTTTTACATATATTATACTATATTATACATAGCATATTACTACACATATTTTCCCAATTATACAAACAAGGTGAGCTGCTAAGTGCTATGTTTCATTTACAGAGTTAAATGAAATTATCATTAATAATGTGAACACTACCATTTGTGGTTGTTTGTTGTAGTTTAGTTAAATAAGGTAGGGCCGCGGGAAAGTAATATGTTCGTGAGTAGTCACACCTTTAGTGATTTCGGCAGTACGTCTAAAGATAGTGAAACATGGGTTTTTGGCACGAGACTAGACGGGTCTGCCAGGATCAACACGCCACATCCACCGAACTGAACTTTTAAGCACAGGTGCGCGCAACGTACGGCCAATGATTAAAAACGTTTCTATAGTAGTCTCTAAAAATAAATAATCGATTTATTGTGAAAGCTTTTTTTAACAGCGTATTTTGTTAGTTTGTGCATAAAATGAAACCGTACGTTAATATTATGTAGGCGCTCATAAAACTGTATTGTTTTCTTTCTTACTTTTTATTATTTAGTAATAAAAATAGTAGGAATAAAATTACTTTGCATACATTCATTAAACTTTCACACACTACAAACTCATATATGTCCATTTTTTATGATCATATTGTAAATTGGTTTACACTTAATTATTATTCTTCACATAATGCCGTGCTAATTAACAATCTATATATGTACGAAACCTGATTAAAATTGTTAGACACCTGTACAACTTTGCCACCATGGTGTGGGTTGTCGCGGTTGCATTTGCAATGACTATGATGGTATCCACTTCTGGATTCTAGTCATGCTTTCCATTAAGCAAAATAGAGTCAATCGTATTGAAATTCGCTCTTAAATAATAAATCCAATGACTTCTAGATAGTTCTAGTGTAATTGAATTAGGAACTTAAATAAGTTGTGAAGACTATTATCGGTTTCCGGTTATTTCGGATGTAGGAGATTTATTCGACCAGAATCTGAAAATATATACCAGGTACGAATGCAAAAGACAGTGGAGTAAAAGTGCTATTATTACCATAGTGTAAAACCGTAAAAATATAAACGCCAAATGTATGTATGAATTTATTTACAGTTCTGTTGTTTTCAGACGATTATATTCCTATTTTTCGTAATAACGAATTTCCTCGTTTTATTGTTTTATAACAGAGTAAATAGTCATAAAAATTATTGCTGTGAATTTGTACCGTGAAATTAATTTTAACTTCATGCTACAAGTTTAAAATATATGTATTATATCAATACGGTCTGTGAAGCTTACCCATTATTAACACTGTAAAAAATTAATTTAGTACATCTAATGATTTGCTAAATCTAATTATGAGTTTTTAGTAACTGCGTGGAGTATTATTTCCATTAATTACGTGTTAATTAGGTATATTCGCTCAATGATAACTAAGTAGGATAACACATTTCAAAGTAATTAAATGGGTGACTTCTTGACGACATAGCTTAGGCCCCTCGGCGCTTTGGAGATCACGTTAGGCTGTTGGTCCTAGTTTCCATATAAATTGTAGGCCTAAAAAGTCGACAACAGTTGTGTGGTTTGTTAATGTGGGAAAAAAGGCACAAAAAAAACTACTATAATCAAATGTTTGGCGTTTGAAAACGCAACGTAACAACGAAAAAAATTACTGACCCAAAACACATGTTTTAAAATAAACGACATGTTGATTTAATTATATTATTACTTGTGCCCACTTGCAGGTTTGGAAATAGAACAGAGGCGTGGTATTTTGACGTTTTCAGCATAGCATAGACAATATAGCGATGAATCAGATTAAAAAAAAAACAATTACTCTTGTTCCTCCTTTCTATTCTAAATACCTATGTCAAAATTCGCTGCAGATAGACTAATAAGTAGTCACTTCCATATGCTGTACAAATAAAATCGTCTGTGCTTGCATAGTCAGCATCGGTCTGCATTTCAGCTTTTGCCTTTATGTAAATTGGGCTAAAGATTGAAATCTCTATAAAAATGTTTTGAGTGAATAGATGCTATTCTTTACGATAAACTAAATTTCAAATATTTTCAGATTTTTTAAATTCAGATTTTATGAACATACGTAACACGATATTTTTATCTGATAAAGGCGAAGGTCAGTAATATAGTGATTTATTTACAAATAGTAATTTAGGAAAAACAACTGTTTATTACGTATACGCCAGCGTTGTTTATAGAAACTGACAGTTTCTAGTACCGAAATTCACATAAAACGTGGATGATGTTCTCTAAAACCTTTGTACTGTAGCTGTTGTTTCTGCTTTTAGCAGATCTTTCTACACTTGAATATTGATCTGATTAGTCTAGCCAACATAATTACAACAACATACTGTAACAATCTCTAAACATTTATACATTTAACAAGATCATAACAAATGCTACTATTTATAGCATAAACAGTCCAGTTGTTCAATTATTTTCTAAATCAAGTTTGTTTTACGGGAATGGGTTCCAATTAGTCGTTGTCTCACAAAAGGCGCAGGGATGAATTGCCTTTTGTGATAAAGTGTCGTGACGCGGGGCGAATTTCCGATGTTTGCGCAGACTGCGCGCGTCGCGTGCTTCCTGCCCTGCCACCACCCACACCCTTCGAGCACAGTAGCGACGCCGGCCCGCTGCCGGCCGCATCAAAATGTAACCGCACGCCCCGTGCATTCACATGTCTTCCATTATGTATTAGTTCTAGGTATATTATAGTCTTAAGAAACCAAGTCTTCCATTAGTTAAGTAAATTTGTTAAGATGCAAAGGGGCAGGGCGTCGCGACGCGAACAAAACAGTAGGGTTGTATTCGAACGCCTGTGGCGCGGCACTTTCCAAGCCGTGCTCGCAGGCACGCAACGAAGGCCGCGCGCCTCCTCCCACGAACCTAATTCAGAAATGTCGCTTGTACCGGCCCCTGGACAACACCAAAGCACTTCAGCTGTTGCCGAAACACTCGAACCAGCACTCAGGACTATTATCGAAGGCCTGAGAAATTCGTGTTGTTGTCGATGTAATTGTTCAACGACAGAACGCAACAACATTAACGACAATTTGCAGGTCTGTCTCTCCAACGATGAGGAGAGGAAATCGATGCGATCCGTCATAAGGTGTGCATATTATCGATTAGTATAATAAGCTTTTGTATTCATTTGGGTCAGTGCTGTGCGAGGGATGTACAATCTACATTTAATTGAAATTTGGGTTCACAGTGAAGCAGGAATTAACTGAAGTATACTCGACTTCATACCTTTTTAGATGTAGTGAATTACGAGTAGGTAGGTAATTCTTGACATTAAAAATAATTTTAATACTAAAATAGATGTGCTAAATGTAACTATTTCCCTATTTTTAGCGCACTTAAGTGCCCTGATTAAGGTAAATATGAGTCTCGAATCCCATCTTTCTTTACATAAAATTCACTAATGTGAGTTAGTTCACCATGACAGTCAATGTTTTCATAACAACACTCCAATACTCTCAGGCGGTAGTGTTACATTGTGTACGGCGATTACAATCCTTACTAATATTGAAAATGTGAAAGTAACTCTGATTAAGTATCTGTCAAAACTACTAAACCGCTTTAAATGGAATTTAGTACACAGATAGTTTAGAGTCTGAGAAAGGACATATGTTAATTTTTACTGCGATAACTGACACACATGCGGGCAGAGCCGGGGACGAAAGCTAGTGGTTTTATAATTGTATTATATTGTTGTTCAGCGTTCGGGAGACGCACGCGGTCGCAGAGGCCCAACAAGCGAAGAATGAGCGCCTACGCGACGCGTTCGGCATCTCACCGCGTTTCGTGGAGGGCAGCTCGCTCGACCCTGAACGGCGTGCACGTGAGCATGCGCAACGGTACCCCCTCATCAGGACCCCGAGCCATGAAAGGGAGGACCGGGACTCGTATCCTGCTAAAAAGAAAAAGAAAAGAAGGTATTTATTTCAATTATTGACCAATTGTAGGGGTTTCAAAAAATCTTATTTTTTTATTATTATGCTCTGTCGTTTAGATAAGTTGGAAAGACAACGTTTTACACATTTTTACAGGGAAATTAGTATCAGGTAATGAATGTCTTCTTATTGTTTTCCATTCAAGTAAATGGTTGGTCAAATTTCTATGAAAGGATTTTTTGACCAAAAAAATTGGCCAAAAGCCTTTAACTTTTAAGTGGGCTTTTCCAACCACATTTGAGACAATAATGACTAGTTGCTCGGTTCCAAAATAACATATTGGAGAAGAACCGTCAAGAATTTCCATTAGTTATTAAAAAAGCATATTTATAATTTTCTTGTACATTATTATTTATGTAAACCAAAGTAAAATAGCAAATTAGTACCTAATTTTCAAAAAAAAAATTAGTCTCGAGAGAGAGAAAAAGAAATGTTTCCATTCACTCAGATTAACGCTGTTGATACACGTACAAATCATTTAAAGAAAGTAAAATAAAAAGTAGATAGCAGGTAGCAGTTTAAATATTATAAAACTGAAATATCAACCTCTCGCTCACACTTATAGACATATCGGATCTCTAGCTCACACAGCACTAGAAGTGTAGAAGAGATCCAATATGCCTATAAGTGTGAGCGAGAGGTCTCATAAAAATGATTTATGACTCAGTTCGCACGTTTGTGTGTGTGCACGCACCCAAGTGTAATGACCGTTTTCACCAACTATAATTAAACTGTCACCTTACTAGGATTCTCCTAACTAAGGTAACCCTTAAATTTTACAGGACATCTAAGGACTTAGGTTTCCCCTAACGGTTGGTGAAAACGATAGTATGACTTAGGATTACCTAACTTTCTCTAATTAACCCTTAAAGTTTAGGGGACTTTGGTAAAACCACCCATATGTGTGTATGTCTTAGTAGATTTCATAAAGAGGGGTGTAGAAAAGTTTTTGCTTTCGGAATAACATTTCGTTGGTGTTGTGTTATGTACTTACATACCTATACTAGGAACTCCCGCTCTAAGAATAAATTCTGAATTTTAGATAGCTTATGATTTGGTTCTGATTATTTTTATTATTCCTTTCAGCGCCTCACCAGAAGCGAAGAAGTTGAAAAAGAAAAAATCCAAAAAGAATAAGAAAGAGAAGTGAGTATTTACAATTATTTATAGTGAATCTATATTTTATTTTTTTCATTCTGAATATTTTCAGTAAATCTTGGCCTAAATTTCATAGATTACATTTGAACCCAGACAGGTGACACTTCGGTTGACACACAGGCAAGTATAAAATCTATATAATTAATAGTTGTTTATTTTTATAATTAATTACAAGTATCAATTATGTATGGTGATAATTTCAGCGAAAGAAAGATGTTGTGGAACTTCATAAATAGGTATGGTATTAGATTAGTTACTAAAATTTCAAACTTAATCAATAAGGGGCCGTCAATTAAAGGCTCGAAAGGGGGGGAGCTTTTCACAAAAAATTACGTAATATCATTATTATTTCTGCAAAGTTCGCATTTCTTTCATTATCTTTGTCAGTCAAAACAACCTGCAACTTTTCTACTCTACCTCTGAACGTAATTATTGTGGTCTTTAATTTTCTATAATAAAATTAGTTGATACTTATACCTGTATTTTATTGACATTTAAAAAAAATTAGGATTCTTTGTAGGTACTAAAAATACACGTGATATGGGGGGGGATTAGTCTTAAACCTCACCATGTATCACCAAGGGCGAGGGGGGGGGGGGTTAAAAATGTCAAAAAAAAAAAACCACCTGATTAATGAACGGCCCCTAAGAGACTGTTATAGAGAGTAGAGGTACGGAGTCGACCTTTCCATCATAATCTTAATAGAGAAACTATCTGAAGTACTAAAAAGAGTCAAAGATATAACATACATAGAGTCTCGTCTATTTCCCAGAGGGGGTAGTCAGAGAAAATTGATCTTCACTTACTACGATCCTGACATTCCTCTTTTGCTTCGTCGACATTCATCAATAGATGCATGCACGTTGTCGGTGCGTGGTGCAATTCAAACATCTTTTTTTCAGAACATCACCAATGTTATAATATGTATATCTGTTCCATTACTGACTGCCTGACAAGGCACAGCCGAAACTAAACTGGGCACAGGAAGCAAAAATTTGGCATGTGTGTTTCTTGAGGAGCGTAGGCGAGCACTAAGAGAGAATTTTGGGAAAATTCCACTCCTAAACCCCCCCCCCCCACCCTGATAGAAAGGCAATCAAAGTTATACATCATATTAATACGATAAATTTTCGCCGTGGACGAACTCTTCTGACACTTATTATCATCAGCTTATCGCAGTCCACTGCTGAACATAGGCCTCTCCAATTTACTTACTATTCATTTTCATAGTAGATTTTTGTAAAACATTCTACTGTTATTTTCAAAAATTGAGCTTAAGGAATATTTTTTTCCAAAATCATTTTACTTATATGTCAAACGTACCTATTTTTGCGATTGCATTTTCTTTAAACGAAGATGATTACAAATTAGGATATTGACCACAGTGTGGGACGCCCTCTGACCAAATGGCGGGACAACTCGCGTCAGAAGGCTGGTGGCGACTGGATGCATAAAGCACCAAACCGGGCTCTGTATTATTCCTTTGGAGAGGCCTATATCCAGCGGTGGACTGCAACGGAATGATGACAATGTGAAGATATAATACAGAAACGTGTAATTTAAGGGAATCATATGATTAAAACCCTACAATGAGTGAGAGAGATGAACTACTTCTTCCTAGTCCTATTCACAATATGTTTAGGGGTCGGCTACTAGTTCAACCGGTTTAATATCGAATTAATTAATTTTACAAAAACATTCAACTACTTGATGAACGTTTTTGTAAAATTAGGTAGATATCTACATATGTGGTTATTGAAGATGTTTGTAAATGTGTATTTGTCTTTTACAAACATGAATAATGTTTATATACGACATTGGCTTAGCGACGTATAAACGCCATTGCTCAGTAATTAAACAGCTGCGACAACGACAATGAAAAACTCAGACACAGTTATATTCTTTAGATTTATTTGTTCAAATATTAGAAAGAGATGACACTGTTTGTAGTCATTAGGTTATGATAATTGTAATTAAGTATCGCCTAGGGACTAATAATAAAAATAGGGACTCATTAAAAACATAATTCTTATCCTGAACAAATCAGATTGTAGACTAGGAGTTAAAATACCAAATTTGTCTCCAGGCAAGAAACCAGCAAGAAAAAGAAGAAACGTTCCAAATCTCCTGACACAGACAGTTCTTCGAGCTCCGAGGGGCATGACAGCGACTCCGCGAGCACAGAAGACGACAGACAAAAAAAGAAGAAAAAGGTAATTTAAAAATTTAATTTCCTTTTGCAACATTGCCTAGGACTAGGAGTTCTGCCTTCAAAGATTATGTTTCTTTCGCTTCGAATATTACAATTTTGCTTTAATAAATACAATTTACAATTACTTATTACAAAATATACAATTATCTAGAACATGGATAAAGAAGAAAGAAAACTAATATTATTAGCTCAGTTGAATCTAGGAAATGGAAAACATAATCTTTGATTCAAAGGTCTAACTGTGTGGGGGTTTGGGTCCAAAAATATAGAATAACTCCACACGATGCCTCGATAGATCTAACTCGGGATTCTTCCGGTGCCTACGACTACACTTGACTTCACAACCTTACTCAGATAATGCTCCGTCCTGTTCTAGCGTACAACGAGCTCGCAACTACCAATTAGCTCAAGTAGCACTTTGCTTTCTTTATTTTTTATGTTAATTGATGTGTTACGTACACATTGGCCTGATATAATGAACTCTCGGCACTATCCTCTGCATAAAAATATTGGCTTCACGAATTTTGGTTTGTGTATAATTTCCTCACTCGGCCCTATCTCCATCCCTCTCTTCTGCATTAGCCGACTATCGAACTAACTGTAGTTGTCACAAAGTTCAATTTACCGTAATCGTACCTACCACCTACCGACTGTGCTCCGAGCGTCAAGTGTACCGCTCATCGTACCTCGTACCTCTCGCCCTATACATTTATGTTCCATTAGTTACGTGTGGGGTGTCGAATCGTAATTTTTGAATATTGTCTTTTTATATCATTTTTATTTTATTTTTCTGTAAATACAAGAAATAGCCAGTAAAAATTATCTGTTTAACTGTGCATCATTTCATAGGATAGCCATCTTTATCTGAAGAAATAACGTATACTGTAAGTATATCACAAAACAATAACACTCAGTAAGAACACTATGTTAGGTCAATACTAAAATGTACTCCGGGATAATGTTGGTAATGCATTGTTAACTATGACATTTGTGACTAATATTGTGACTGTGACTGAGTGCAAATGGGGTGTGCAAGGGTCCAAGTGTGCACAGTTCTTACATGCATGGTGTTTGTAGTCCTTAAAACAGATGGTGGTTTAATTGTTCGTGTACGCGACCTAACCGAGTGTGTGGTACATAAACGTCCTTACATCGCCCGAAAGGGACAACAATATAAACATTTCAACAATATCAATTAATATGTGCACGTTTTTATATCACACACAGTTTACTAATATCCAAAATGTCTGATTAATAAAATGTAAACTAATCCATAACATTCTCCCTCTCTTCTCATTTATCCAAAACTAATTAAGGATGCTCCACATGTTTAAATGGTATACAATACCACCACCGTTTGTTAAATAAGGTACGTTACCCGAAGTGTTATATTATACATTTGATTTTTGTGTTTTACATGTATTTATGTACATTATATTGAACCGTCATGTGTTACTAACATGAAATTTATTATAAGTAACGCACCGGTGCCAACCAGTTTAAACTCTATATTAATTTATCATTTATCTCATATATATATCTACCTATATATTTATGTGTCATTTTGATTCTCTCCATGAGAATGTTATGGATGCGCTGTAATATAACATTTTAAATAACATCCAAATAACACTTCAAGACAGATTCATCTTTATTTATACTTGCTTCCATCGATAGCTTTAAGTATAATTTTGGTTTTCTACTGTAAATTATTTGTTTAACGCCTCAATTTTTACTATTCCTTATTAGTGTTGCATGTGTGAAAGTGAATATTATTTGTTTTTTATTTTGTTGAAATTCTTCATCCGGTCCATTTGGTGATCTCTGAAGAATTTCGTATACAATTATTAGTGGACTATATTTATTTGCCTTTACCACTATAGTCTATTGTATTGGCACTGGTGTTATATCCGTGTCTATTGGAACTATTATATTCACGCTTTTTATCAAATTTTTAACAGAAAAAGTTGAGCAGCAGACGTCGCGGCAGCAGCGAAGTTTCGAGTCGTGAGAGGTGAGTGACATAACAATAGTCCTATACTGACCCGCGCAGCCCTACCTGCGTCTTCAATTTGCCCGTAACGTGATCATATAAAAAAGGTTATAACATTATAAACTATCCAACCTTAAAATATAGACATAATTATGCTGTCGTCGTGGACTTCTTAAAGAACTTTTCAAACAATCCGCTTTTTAAACATTATTCATTGATATTCCGCTCCCATTCGTTCCTAATAGTCCTATATAGCTCCTGATATTAGTGTTTAACCAAATAAACAAATTCTTTATAAAATTAGTAAAAATATAAATTAACCATCCTTCTTGTGTTAGTATCTTATAGACTAGATTTAAATAATGCTCAAGTAAAATAGGAACTGTGTAATAATTCAATCGAATAGTTTACGTTTTTGTTCCAGTTCACCAGCAAAATACAAAAAAGATAAGGAAAAGCCCAGGGAACGTTCGATAGAAGATAGGACAAACGATATTGAACACAGAAAATCGGATAGAGATCGTGAGGATCGCAACAGGAAATATGACAAACGAGAGGAACCTCCCTCCAGGGAGTCGCGCCATAATGACAGAAGACGTGATTGTAGCTCTTCGAAAGATGACGAAGAATCCTCACCTGAGTACAGGCAGCGATCATACATAACTAAAATAGAAAATAAGAAAAAAGAACCGAAAGAACCTTCTGAAGATGGTGATAGGCGCAGGGGATCTAAATATTCAAAACGAGATCGTCCAAGATCTTCCCCTGAATCAGAATCGGAACCTGTCGAAAAAGATAATAAGTATAACAAAAACTATAGAGATTCGAGTTCTTCTCCTCCGCCAGAAAAGAGACGGCGTAAGAGTTCCTCCATAGAATATAGGCGAGGCGACAGTTATTACAGCAGAAAAGATACGGAAAGAAATGCTGTAGAAAGTAATAACAGAGCACACAGAGACGATAGAAATCGAGCTTCTAGAAGAAGCGAATCTCCAGATTATCGTAAAAGAGAATCGAACAGCAGAAAGGAAAGAGATAATAAGTATGAAAAAAGTAGTAAGACCAATCACGAACGTGAAGATTCGCACGCCAAGAGAAAGGAAAGTAGCAGTGACAAAATACGAAAGAAGAAAGATAGAAGTATGTCAAATGAAAAGAGAGATACGTCACCAGAATACAAGGATCGATCTCCTAATAACAAAAATATCAAGAACAGACGAAATTCTCGAAAAGATGTAGAAAAAAAAACTTCTAGATCAGAAAGAAAATATTCGTCTTCGGAATCAGAGTCAGAATCACAAACCAAACAGAAGTCAAGGGAGAGTAAGAATACTAAGAATAAATCTCGTTATTATAAGGAAAGAAGCCCCTCACGGGAGCAGCGAAAGCGAAGTCGCACACCCAGGGATCAACGTATTCGTAGTCCATCACCCAGAGATCAGAGGAAACGGAGTTCTACATCCAGGGAACAGAGGAAGCGGAGTAGCACGCCCACAGATCATAGGAAGCGAAATTCCACCCCCAGGGATCATAAGAAACGAAGTCCTACACCTAAGGATCATAGGAAGCAGAGTCCCACAACCAGAGATCATAGGAAGCGGAGTGCTACACCCAGGGATCAGAGGAAACGCAGCCCCACACCTAGGGATTATAGAAAGCGGAGTCACACGCCCAGAGATCATAGGAAGCGAAGTCCCACACCCAGGGATCGGAGGAAACGCAGTCCCACACCCAGAGATCGGAGGAAACGCAGTCCGACACCCAAGGATCATAGAAAGCGTAGTCCCACGCCCAGAGAGCAGAGGAAGCGTAGTCTGTCATCCAGAGATCAGAGGAAACGTAGTCCTTCGCCCAGAGATCAGAGGAAACGTAGTCCTTCGCCCAGAGATCAGAGGAAACGTAGTCCTTCGCTCAGAGATCAGAGGAAACGTAGTCCTTCTCCCAGAGATCACAGGAAACGAAGCGTATCAGCGGAATATCGAAGAAAAGAATCTCCTTCAAAAATCAAAGGAGACAAATACAAACATCGCCAAAAGTCTGTGGAGAAACAAGATAACAGTAGACCCATCAGGAAATCACCCTTGATAGCAGAAAGGTCGAGACGTAAGACTTCTTCAAGCAAATCCAAGTCACCTACACCACGTAAAAGTCTAAAAAAAGACAAGCGAAGGAGTCAAACGCCAAATAAGAAAACCAAAAAATCTTCAGAAAGGCGTGTTTCTTCTCCAAATGAAGACCACAGAGATAGACAAAATAGAGAGAGAAATTTTCGAAGAGACTCGCACAGAGATAGATCAAACTCTCGATCGCCACACAAAAGCAGAAGTACGTCTAGTCTAAGCTATTCACCTGCACGACGTAGCCCAGAACGCTACCGTGATATAATAGAGAAACTTCCAGAAAAAGATAAACGCAAATACATAAAATCGCCATCTGATCTGCAACCTAAGAAGAAAAAAATTAAAGATATAGCAGAAAATTATAAGCCTGTGGCTGTTTGCATGCGTAGTTCGTCTAGCGAGAACGAAGATATCGAGGATGATTTTCTGCGGTTAGACGATAGAGACCGACAAGATGAATTAGACAACAAAGAATTACATAGACTGAAGGAAAGACTGGCTCAACTCGCTAAAGCATCCATGGAGCGAAGAAGAAACGAGGAATCTAATGGACCTTCAACATCGCAAGCTGGACGCAGTGACTCTCAATCAAGGGATGAAGAAAGGTTAAACATAAACAAACCAAGCTCAAGTCCAGAGGTAGAGATCGAAAAAGTAAAGTCACCAGAAGTAGAAAAAGAAGTGAAAAAAAATGAAGAAGAGCAGCCTGTTCAGAAGAAAGAGAAGACTCCGACACCACCTGAAAGTTCTTCGGATCTAAAGAAACGTGAAAGAAGTGAGTCAAAACGAAGCTGGTCAAAATCTTCGTCACGGCGGTCGCGATCGCGATCACGCTCTCGGAAGTCACGGTCGCGCGGCAAATCGTCGAGGTCGCGTTCACGATCTCGGTCTTCTCGCTCCAGATCTCGATCCTATTCATCTTCAAGGTCAGTACATCTACTGTTTGATATTCCAATTTAGTTAACGTAGTTTAAAAAAAGAAACTCTTACTTAATAATTAAATAAAAGTTGTAGAAATGTTAACATTGCTTCTAAAAAAATATAATTTGACGTTAATAGCTTCGTCAGTAAAAAAAAATCGGTTGTCTGTAAAGTCCGTTTACTGACGATAGTTGAACGTGACAACGTCATAAGATTGTGCCTCTTTGTCGCTAGTTCCGCGCTCTCGCTTGCACTTCAAGCCTTAAATGGAACGCCTCAGAGCGAGGTAACGCCGCAGGAGTCATGTTTTTTCATGCCTTCTTCACATCAAAAAAAATGAGAAATAAAAACAATTTATATTGAAAAAATAAAAATGCTTCTATTAAACTATCGTAAAATTAAACCTTTTGTAATAAAACTAAAATATTATAATGTTCCAGGCGGTCCCGCTCCAGTCGGTCGAGCTCGTACAGCAGCAGGAGCTCGTCGCGATCATCGCGCAGCTCCTCGCGATCCACGCGCTCTTCGAGGTACTAACATATATTATATTGTTCTACTTTGTATTATGTAACAAGTTTTAACAATTAAATAGGTAATAAATATAGGCTTCAAATCGTTCCACATAGGCATTGTTTTAAAAAAATATTAATTTTAGTCTGTTTAAAGTAATAGTAAACAAAGAAAATATAAGAGAGAATATAAATATCTTACAGTGGTAGAAACATAGAATTGTAGGAAAAACTGACCTCGAGGAATTAAGAACTCTTCTCCTGGTCTATCAGGACAGAGAGTGGACTAAGTACTGCAGATGACTAAAGCATTAGTGGACTCCGAACGTTTTCCATCCTCCATTTTATCATAGCAGAAGAAAGCTCAAGGGGCACTGCGATCAAGCCTCTGAAGAGCCTGATCGCAGTGCAGTGAAGAGAAATCTTTAAAAAAAAGAAAATATAATCTTTGACAGCCCATGATGTCCCACTGCTGGGCTCGGGTCTCCTCACAGGAGAGGATTAAGGCCTATATATTTCGCAAAGCAAATATCTTTCGCTAATTTAATTGTTGAAACTTATTAACGACCTGTTTCTGTTCAAATGTCACCTTCTTATGAGGCATTGATCGAAGTTACTATAATTACGTTACGAATAATTTCTAATAAACCATAGACTCTCGACAGAAACAGCTCTAGGAATCATACACAATTATCAAGATAATTAACATAAAAATATTTCTGTTTGTCTATGAAATCGTATGTATCGAATGCATGCTTGCGTATACCGATCGGTACGATCAGAACAATGACGGGCGTGTACGCCGATTACCGTAGATCGAGCCTGACGCGCTCGCGCTCGCCCTCCATCCCGCGCCGCGCCGGCTCGCCCAGCTTTCTGGACCGGCGCAGGATCACGAGGTGACCGTGTGAAGCTTCCCACTGATGCTTAACTGCCTCTACTACCGTCTCCCTCCCCCCTCCCCACAGCGAACTGATAGCGACCTCTTTACGGAACTATTAGACCGGGCCGTGCCGCCTACATTGATCGAAAATATTTATGTTGAACAATGCATTATCAGTGTGCTGGTCACTGCCTGGCTCAATATAAATATTTTCTTATTCTTAAATCGCTATCACTTTGCTTCACGTTACCATTGTAAAGCAAGTTTAGTGAAAGCACAGTATTTTGATTAGGATTTTTTACAAGTGTAATCTTTGATATGTCATAAGTGAAGTATCAATAAATGAAGTTTTGGTAAATAGTAGTCAATGTCACATAAAATGTATCGGTGATTACACTTAGTACCTAACGTTTTCGGTGTGTCGCTTGTATACTGATTTTTATGTTGTGTTTATAGATGTGTGCTTCTTAATTTATTTGCGTTTGTGTCATATCATTTAGTTGTAAATAGTATTTCATTTTTCACATATTTAGTTACGTTACTGTTGCTCGAAGCAAAGTGTCTATAGGTGTATATGTATAAAAATTTAATACTTATAGCTCATAATAACCCGATTACAAATTTTATTCAACGTAAAATGCCAAATGTTTTTTAGAAAAAATCACCCACATAACCTGTAAGGCTTTCTTTGTTTTCTAAAACTAAGGTATAATTTCTTAACTAAACTGTTGTAATAAGCAACTGTGACACCTGCGTAGAAGGTATTTGCATTCAGACTCTCCAACAAGATTTTTCTCACGATGAAAGATATTCGAAAACCGGTTTCAGGCGATTCTTTCGTTGCTTTTAACCGAGTAAATGATGTTAATTTCCTTCCTCCCTCTTATTCTCGAGGGGAAAGTCAGAAGCACTAGCCTCTAGACGCAGATGTCCTTAGACGCAGTTGTCACTTACCAGCTGATCGTTTATCCCATATAATACTTTCTGACATCTCACAAAAGACCAACCTAAAATAACAGCTTAGTTTTTTTGGTGAGTGGTGGCCCATTGATGCAGTAGGAATTCAATAAACCGCCGTAGTGTGTCTATGCTGCATTGTTTGCATTCCCAATGAGTATTGTTACCACTGCTATTCGATTCTGCACATCTTTCTATCAGGCAGAGTTAGTCACTTTGGGATATAATATATGTAAAAAAAAAACAATCACTAACATTTAATAGTAATAAAACTAAGGATGGATGGATATACATCCCCTTATTCATAAAACGTTATAACGAACATTCTGTGTTATTTTCGCCTTCAACACTGAAAGTTCAAAGTTGGAAATAATAAATAAATAAATAAATATGTTGGACATCTTACACACAACATCATCTAGTCCCAAAGTAAGCAGAGCTTGTGTTATGGGTACTAAAGAACTGATATAAATACATAAACATACTTTTTTTTTTGTAAATACATACATATTATACATAGAAAAACACCCAGACTCGAAACAAATATTTGTGGATCACACAAATATTTGGTCTGACCCGGGAATAATATAGAACCATTGCTTATAGTTAAGTAACGTTTATCAATAAGCCGATAAATAATTTTCTTCTGCATCGACCAATAATAGTAGCTAAGAAAACATGGTTTGATCTAGATTCTGAACACTATTTTGGCTTCATGATATGACACATAATTTTCTTATTATTTTTTTATCTATTTTGGTTTTTCTTTTCTTTATAGAAAAAAGTCACGAAAGTATAGCACGAGCTCAGAAGACACGAGTAGTAGCTCCGATTAGTGAAGTGATTGTGCTAGCGTGGTTTAGTTTAAGTTATATTATATATATATACCTGTAATAAAATATTAAGTCCTACTGTCATTAATATATTCATTACACCAACCTTCCTTTATCTTTTTAATACTTTTTTACATCCCTAGCATTAAATAGAATGAGAAGACTTAAATATTGGTTAAATAAGATGGCCTTAAGGATGACGTTCTTCTCATTTTGTTTCGTGCTCAGGCTATTATTGGGTGTATAAATAATCGGTACTCACATAGAATAAATTCTCGTTTTGGCTGTGAAAATTATATAAATACTCATTTCATTAGCCTATATGTATATCTAATTAATAGTGTGTGTTGAGTCCGTTTTTCTAACAATAATTTTGCTAACAGGGTGTGCTACTTACTAAAATAGAAGTTAATTTTTACATGTTATAATCAATAGAAAAAAGTGACATATTTTATAGATTTTACTTCTCATTTTTATTGTCAACTTATAAGTTAAAAGATATTGTTAAAAGATTTTAATATAAATTAACAATAATTCCTTTCCTCCGTAGCGCACCCATAATAGATCTAACGTACACGTCAAACAAATTCAAATATAGAAGAAGATAAGCCAAACGTATGGAAGTTTACAGTGATCGCCGCCAGGTGTAGACAGTGTGCTATATAGAACATGCTGCCAGTTTAATGTTTCAAGATATTCAGTTTGTTTTACACATTAAAGTTGATTGTGAATATTTTTGTTTTTATTTTATTTTATCATATTGCTGCATGGTAGCCGATTTGCGACACTTTTTTTGTAAAACAAGCTTTGAATGCTCGATTTCTTTTGCTAGTTGCGATGACTAAAGGTAAGTTTAAAATATAATCAATCTTTCATGTTCAGTATTAAAAAAACAACTAGCCGTCATTAGCCATTTCGATACTTACCCAAGGAATAAAAATATTTATGCCCTCTTGTTCAATGAGGTTTATTTTTATCTCTGATCTATAGTTTAATACGCTGGTCTACGTTGTTTATGGTCGCATCAAAAAAAAACCCAATGTATTGGCAATAAATACGTAATCTGAAGATGTTTAAATAAGTTCAAACCCAAATCAGAAAGTATGCAACAACAATTTTCCTTATAAATTTGTTGTTTTGTGTTTGATTTTTGAGAGACCCCTTACTGACATACTGCATTCAAAATTTATTGTAATTTAAATAGTTTTTATTCACATTTCATGTTTATTGCGTTGTGCAAAAACTGGACCAGCTATGTGCCAGCAGAGGGACCTTACTCTACGTAAAATCAAATTAATACATGTATTACATTCAAATTCTAGTTAATGCATGCATCGTATCATCTAACTGTCCTAACATACACTGCCATTCTACTAACAATTAACAAATTAACAACAGTGCACGAAAACGCCCGATACCCTACCGGAGGCCCACGCCTTCGACACCATCCACGGACTACAGCAGCAGATCAAAACGAAGCTGGACCCGATCTCCGCGGGAGGAATGAGGATAGCTATGTTCACACTATGACTCTTGTTACCAAGTCAGAACGAGAAACGAAATCTCACTTGTAAATTAATAAAGAGATACTAGGTAACAACACAGGGGTATCATAGCTATTTGACAATACAAAGTTAGAACATTCGTTCAGAAGGCCAATTGGCTTTCAGTTTGATTTTGAATTCTTTTGAGGGTAGGCCAGGAACTTGTTCAGTAATGTTTTAAGGACGAAAATATCCAAATATTTTTTGTTCTTAACTTCGGGATTGTTATAAAATCATTATTTAATTATACTTGAAATACTGGGCAAGTAATTTGTTATTCTAAGCGTATTGCTTAGGACATTGGAATTATATTTTGATGAGTTAAACTAGAAATAGACATTGCAACGTCTCTCTGTCGGTCTGTAACGTTAATCCTAACTTGATGTGGATTAGTTTGTGTGATTTGGTAACAGTCGTTTTTGTGTATTTTCTTCGATACGAATAATCACACAGGATATAAATAGTTTTGATATGACTTTCAGTACAAAATAATGCACTTTTATTTATTTTTATAGTATTGACGTGACTACATATATTTCAAATACGTATTTGTCATCGAACTATAAATACTGTGTGATGTATGTTAATGTGATCAGCACTGGCAATTAGTGCTAGTAATAAATCATACATATACCTATTTAAAACCTAATGTTGCCATAAAAAACGGAGCTCCTAAAGCTAAGATCTCTTTAGGGAGATTGTCTATGTTCGTCAGTGGACTATAAAAGGATACTACCGGTATATATCAGATATATAATAATTAACTGACTTTTCGATTGATGTTTTGTAAAAAAAAAAATTAAAATAAGACGTTCTATCTAGTCAAATATGCTTCTTTTACACTCCTTTTTTGGAAAAAAACATTGTTTTTTTTTTGTTAATCAGTAATTATTTATTTTGTTATAATTTAATTTATTACCTAAAAATACTCTAGTCAAAATGTGAGTACTTTATGTTAAGTGCAATATATTTATTAACAGCTGATATTTACAAAAATTCTAATAATTTAAATTTTACTAGTCATTATTTATTTTAACTTATTATATTAATATAATATAGTTTGTAAGGTAATGTTAGTGATGTGAACACACGACATCCGAATATTAGTTTTAACAGCAATGAGCAATAATATTCAATAATACTCAAAATAAACAGAGAAACAATTTTATTATAAGTATAAAAAATATACATTTCTTTGTATAAACGAATGCTATCTTAAATGCACTGTAAGAATTGATTTCGTCGATTTGATTTAGACATAGTGTAAAACCTGATTGGCATAGATACAACCAATTACCTTTGTCTAATAAATAACCCTGAATAATTGACTTATTTTTATTAATATACTTTTATCCCCACTTAATTCGTTTTAACTATCTTTAAATGTCTTTTAAAAATAACAGGACAAGTATGTATACCCAAAAATACATACATTACATGTTATAACAACATCTTTTTAAGGCACAATGGAAAGATGGCTTCAGAATATCAGAGGATCAAACTCCAAAGTAATGACGTATTTTAGTGACGACGCTTGAACAATTAATCTTATCAAAAATACATTCCAAAAAAAAAAATATCAAAAATACATATCCTTTCTCGTATCAAAACAGTATTTTATCGTGAAATATCTGCATATTATCTATATTTTAGCTTAGTTCGGGTCTAGATAGCCATATAAGCGTTAGAATATTGAATAAGTCTTATCTCAAATGAAAAAAAATGATAGTTAAAAAATACCACTTTGAGCTTAGAAGACTATACCATAGACAAAAATAATTCCTCTTATTTTAAATTAAGAAGTGTATAAATCTTTATAAAACCTATATCGTTCATATATTGTCCATCACAGAAATATAATAGCACCCCCACCACCTCTTTTTGAGTAGTTTATTCTTCGGTCTTTTTTTGACTTTGTTGGCGCCTCTTAGTAGCTAGGAACATCGCCCATCCGAAACCGACCAGGTTCATGAATAGGACTCGTAACTGCAAGGTAAATACAACTTAAATTGTTATACAGAGGACAGATTTTTACGCCTAACTAACAACAAAATTAAGAATTATCCGGATGTAATTATCAGTTGTCCCCAAATCCCTACTAATTTTCCCCCGTTTAAAAAAAATATTGTGATACTCGGCTGCTATTGGTCGTAGCGGAATGATAGCGTAGTTCCTGAGATTAACGTGTTCAAACAAACAAACTCTTTAGCTTTTAATATTAGTATATATTTATTTTCACTAACAACCTTCACTAGGTTTTGCTTACATACTACGCACCCTATAGAACGACCACCTGTGAGGTGGTATGAAAGAACCAGCAACTTTTTATATCCCCAAATGCGAATTATCTAATCGACATTTGTGGTTACGTCTTTTAATAATAGTGCGTAATCATTGTAAGATAGACCTTGCACTATCTGATAAACATATTTTTAAGTAACTATAAAGATATAAGTATACAGGTTTTATCAGCAAAATTATATAACACATTTTACATGTAACTTGTTTGTTAGCATATCTTTACTAAAAAAATGAAGACGCTTCTGTTTGCTTAGATCTTATAAACTACTCGACGGCTTTTAATTCAGATTTTAGCAAAAGATAGTGAATCAAGAGCAAGGGACATTACAAACATACAAGAAATGGACACAAAGAACACCCAGACTCAGAATAATAATTGATCATACAATGTGTTATCCTGTGTAGGATTTGAACCCACAATACTTGGCGCAGTAGAAATCGGCATGGCGACCGCTTAAACCACTAGTCCAACAGTGTAGTTCATTTAGTTAAATTACATGCTAAAAAGAGCCATATAGATCTATATTAAATGCACAATTTAAGTATTTAAGGTACTTAAGTAGATAAGGATTAATTCTGTATTGCTTTTACGCAAAAAAGTAAAGGATAAAAAATGGTTATTGTGGGTTATTCTAAAGAGATACACATATATTATACCATCCTAGACTTTTTTGTACACCATTTTAAGGTGTACAATACAGTAGTACCTTATTTTGAGTTATCTCATAGGGTTCAGCCAGCATTTACAATTAGAAACCTCTAAAATTATTTATCAGTGTTCTTCAGTAGTATAAAAAAATACTATTTTTCATTAGATATAGTTTTTTAATAGAGTGGTCCAAGAGGAATGAACGGAATTCCGTTGCTTAGATTTAAAGGTCAAAGCATACATAGGGACAGACAGGAAAGCCACTGTGTTTTATACTATGTAATGATTATGAATTATACTCACCATAGGAGGTACCAAAGCCAAATTAATAAGTTGGAACAAAGTGAGCCATTTCCAATTAGCTTCCAATATTGGTAGATATAGGGCTAACAGTTGTTTTAATGCGGCTCTGTGGTTCTTGCCCTCAAATCTAGCCAACGTGTACAAAGAGAAGGCCTGCATGAACGGAGCAAATAATACTCTTTCAAATAATAGCTTTTTCACTAATGGGAATGCCACAACCTCTTCAGAGAATGTCCTTTCAAGGAATTCATAGAAGTAGTGAGGGATAGTACCTCCGAACACTAATCTGTAATGTGAAATACACATAAAAATTATTATCTTTGGCTCTGTCAGCAGTAAAGATATGCATGGTCTTTCTTCAGCAACAAACGAAATGGAATGTTAACAAAAATATATTTAATTTCAACTAATTACAGCAAAGATGAATATTAAATAGCATCTGAGTATGGTAATTGAAGTTTGTTTAAGGAATTTAATTTATGTTTATATAGATTGTTACCAAGATATAACATTTTAGCCACAAAATTCTTTACTTCTAATTAAAATAGAAATAAAAAGAATTAACATAGTGGTCATAAAAATAAATAAATTACCTACTCTGTGTGTAGTCAGCAGAGGTTTCTTTTATTGTAACAATAAACAAATTAATTAGGACAGGTTCTTTATCATGAATTTGTATAGTAATAGTAATATTTTAACTCTAAGTCGATCAAATATAATATATATTTGTGTGTGTGACCTCATAGACCTTGATGAAACAAGGGGCACACAAAATAATACAATAACTCTAACTACTAACATGATACATTTTTTAAATCAAACATGATGGATCTAATACAAAAAGTACTTATAACATTACTTACAGCAATGGCAATTACGAAAGCTTGTACTATTTAAAAATAATTGAATTAAAGAATGAAGTAACTTTTTCATTCATATAAAACTTGAAATGTTATGTTAGTAGGGCAAACATCGATGAAATATTTTAATAAATAAATATTTTTGGACATCTGACACACAACATCATCTAGTCCCAAGCTAAGCAGAGCTTGTGTTATGGGTACTAGACAACTGATATAAATACATAAACATACTTTTTTTTTGTAAATACATACATATTGTAAAAACTTTATTCTAATTATTTCAGTTGAGACTTACCCATAAAGTCCGAAGGCTAAAATTGGATCTAGTTTGATTTTATCACCAGCCACTAGCTGTGAAGCAACGCTGCCTGCTGTACCTACCACACAGCTGAAAAGTTTCACTCTTAATCAGGTCATCAAAGAATACCAAGACTTCCATTTTAAACTTAAAAAGTATGAAATTAGACTTTGGAACTTCATTCGACACAATTTAAAAAAAAAGAATTTCTCACCTCGTAATAGCCTTAGTTTTAATTGGATGTAAATATAAGTTCTGTAAGTACGATGCCACTAAATTCATTATTGGTTTTGATAGAGCCATTATAAGTGGTTATTATTTGTTGAAGATCACGGTAAACAGGCTTACGATCTAAATTGATTATTCTGCACCTAATTACAGAATAATTGATAAAAATATTTGTTATCGACCAGTTATCAACAAAAAAAACGTAATGAATGACAAATCAACAAATGTCATACATACACATATACGATATACATATAGTGCGTTCCACTTGGCGTTCACAACGATCACTCTCACGACCGCAGTTTTTCCCGTTCCACTTGCTTGTGAGCGTTACTATAGTAAACTCAAGTGGAATGGAATAAAGAGCGTTTTGGGCGTGGAGGTAAATAATATATTTTTTTTATAAAAAAAACAATAGATTTAAGAGGTTAGGTTATAATGTAGATGTAAGCCTAGAAAATAATAATTAATTATTGTTTAAATCGACTTAAATTAAAAAACTTATAATTTATTTTTTTGTAATATTAGTGGTGTATTTTATTAATTTATGTTCAAATGTAAATAAAATATCGTTTGCGGCGGCAATTGGATATTTAGTAACAGGTCTCATTAATGCTCTAGAAAGTACTAGTTCAACCAGTTCAGATGAAGAATGGAATACGATTTTACGAAAATATGATTGTGAAAAAATAAAACCATAGACGTAAGTTTAACGGTCGCCATTTTTGATGCTTTGACATTTGAAAAAGCCGTCAATATTCTCAATGATCACCACGACCCACCTTTTTATAAGCACTTAGAAGTTAGCACCCCATCATGGAATATTGTAAAAAAACTTATATTAATCGATTGCTAGTTGAATTCTGCTTCGATTGGTTTTATTTTTGGGATAGCTAGTGGCTTAGATTTTTTATTAATAATAATAATGTGAGGGGTGCTGGAAAAAATAAAAACTTCAACTAGCAATGTTTAAATAAAGATTTTTCAAAAATCTGAGTTACTAATATAATGTACCTTTCTACTAGCAATCAGCACCACCCCTTTTTTCATACAAAGCTCGATTATTTATCGAATTATAATCAATTTCAATCATCCGAACTATCGACTCCCCCGCGCATGCGCGCCACACAGCAGTCCGGTCGTCGGCTCGTCGGCCAGTTCAGTTTCGCCTTGAACGAATTGAATACTGAATACTGAAACAAATAAAAAGTTGAAAACAAAACATTCAACTTTTTATTTGTTTCAGGAATATTGTTTCCACAGTAAATCTAAACTGCAAATTAAATTTGAAGAAAATAGCATTGCATGCTCAAAATGCAGAGTACAATTCTAAACGATTTGCAGCTGTGATAATGAGAATCAGAGAAAAGAAGTTTTTAGATTTTAAGGTGCAAAATATGGTTGGAAGTTGTGATATGCATGGGCGTACCCAGCATCTGGCCTAGGGGGGGGCAAGTCAAATTTTTTAGGTCGGATCCTCCGCGGCTGTTTTGTCATATACACTACCCAAACACACCTACATGAATCAATACGTATATGTAGTGTGTCTTCCAAAAGACCGTACCACGGCGTCTAATGCGCAGCCAACAGTTGCACGCGGAAGGTGGTACACGCGACATTATGTTACTGGCGCGACCAATGTACTCCCTGGCAAAAGGAGTGCAGCCTAAGGGGCTACAAGAGGGGCAACGGGACTGCAATCGGGAGAGGGGGTCTTCTCGAACGGGGGTGGAGAACACCGCGTGGAGGAAAAGGTCTTTAAAAAATTTCCCCTAACCCAAGCTGAGGGAGCCCGGCGAAGATGTTTACGGCTAGGGGGATATGCCAGCCGCTAGGGCAATACAACGGTAGCTCACGTATAAGAGGAAAACCATTATGGACGTGATTGAAGAGAATATTAATATATTCTCTTTTAATATTAATATTAATAAATTCTCACCGTCCGCGGTGCGGCCGGTACCCTGGGGTAATCCCCAGGGTACCGGCCGCACCGCGGACGGAGAATCCCTCGGCACTCCAGCGTCAGCCTCAGTGGCTGACACTGGAGTGTTCTGCCCACCGTATTCTTGGGGGGCACAGTTACGTACACAAGGATGTCCGAGTCTGGGCACATCAACCAGGGCGCACAAGCCTAGTTTTGTGCATCCCAAGACGCCAAGACCGGCGTCTTGTCGCGCCCAATCAAGGGAGTGCTTAGGAGGCGACAATCGAGCGTCAGCCCATGGAATCCCTTAATCAAGGTCCATGGTTGCACGAAGGAGATTCAGAAGAGAACGATGCTTAGCTCTCTGCTCTGTTTCCTCGCGATCACCACAAACCCGTAAGCGGAAACCGAAGGACACGTCAGATAACAACCGACCCAAGAAACTCGCACGGCAAAAGGGCACAACAAGGGGTGTAAAGAGCAATGAAAGTGGAACAGGGACCGAGATGAAGCGTGATGACGCACCGGGTTCATCTTGGTTGCGGCGGAGCTCCATTACTGTAAGACGTAAGACCAGCAAAGCAGCGTTCTCAAAAAAAAGCAGCATAATGCGCGTTCTTGCTGAGGTCCAAAAAAAGATGATAGGAGGTCAGTGCCCAGGTACGAAGAACTTGCTGCTTCCAGCGGCCTTAAGTTCGGGGACGGAAGGGGCCACTGGCGTGCAGTCGCCTAAAGCCAAAAAGAAGAGTAGGAGGAAGAAGGGTCAGTGGGCTACACAGATGTCGCAAGCGCCAGTATCGCTTTCCACTATGCAGTAGAGGCAACAGCCGACAGCGGCCCCACTATCGAGCGAGACGTGGGTCCCTTGGTCGAAAGGCCAAGGCCAGGAAAATGGCAAAGATGGCCCAGTCAGGGCGACGGGCGGCTGCCCCACCGCCACCGACTATAAATTGTGCCGCGACTTATAACAACAGCAGCTGTCACAGCCTCCGTACCTCCTGGCTTGGAGACGACAATAGCCAAGCTGATGGAGAACGCGCGGGCCAACATCAGATTGGGTGATCTTGGCATCACAGGTGGTCTCCGCACCAAGCGAGCTATGACCGGCGCCCTGATCCTCGGGAAGGAAAGCGCCGCTTCAGCAGACAAACTGGCAGCACGCCTGCAAAATGTTCTGTCTGACACGGATGCTATTATTGCGCGTCCGTGTAGGGCAAGAGACATACGGGTGATGGACCCGGAGGAGTCAATCACCCAAGCTGAAGTCGCCAGGGCGGTAGAAGCGGGGAGAGAATGTGCATTCTCCGACGTCAAAGCCGGAGACATACGTGCCTCGCCGTCACGACTGGGAACGGCCTGGGTTCGCTGTCCACTTGCCGCTGTTCGCAAAATAGTGATCGCTAAACGGTTACAGGTGCGCTGGGTTTTGGCCAGGGTAGAGACACTGCACGCCCGTTACAGTGCTGCCGGTGCCTTGAAATGGGACACGTGAGAGCTAAGTGTCCCAACGAGACGGATCGGGGTGCGAGATGTTACGTGTGTACGTGCGAGATGTACACAGGTCACGTGACACGAACATGCACTGCGAAAACGCCGAAATGCCCGGTCTGTTCGGACCTTGGCCGTCCCGCGAATCATCGGCTAGGGAGCAAGAAGTGCTCCCCGCCGAGAAAAAAGAAAAGGGGCCCGCGAATCATCGGCTACAGGGACACAGCCGGAAATCAGTCAGGTACAGGAGGCAATGGAAGCTTAAAAATTTACGTCCATCCATAAAGTCTTACAGGGCAACATAAACCACTGCCGCGCAGCACAAGACCTGCTTATGCAGACGATCGCTGAGCAGTCGGTTGCCTTAGCGATGGTGGCGGAGCCATATTACGTCCCGAATCATCCCCGGTGGTTTGGTTCGGATGATGGAACTGTCGCCATTTAATATATTGGGCAGAGATGAACAATGGCCTCCATAGCGCCCTCCTTCAACGAGGGCTGAGGTTTGTGGCAGTAGAATGGGACCCCATGGTCATTGTGGGCTGCTACATATCTCCGAATCGCGGACTCTCGGTTTTCGAGGTGTACTTGGATTGACTTAGGAGTTGCATTTGCACTTTCCTATCTCGTCCGATACTTGGGCGATTTCAACGCCCGCTCCACAGAGTGGGGAGATCGCCTAGATAACTCAAGAGGAATCACACTAGTCGAGTAGGCGGCGGGACTGAACCTCGGCATTGTGAACCGAGGTTCAGTCAGCACCTGTGTACGGTAAAGACGGAAGCCCGACTTTTCCATGGGCCCCGTTGTGGTCCGCCCGCCGGCGAATCCATCGAGGTCAACTCGGTTCTCGTACCGGTCCGGGCTCAGATGAGGTACCTGGGTCTGGTCCTCGACGGCAGGTAGCTCTTCGACGAGCACTTCCGGCAGCTTGCTCCGAAGCTGATTGGCACTGTCGTCTTCCTTCCACGTCTTTTGCCCAATCTGGGAGGAGCCAGTGTCGCCACGAGGCAGCTGTACACGGGGGTTGTCCGGTCTATGGCACTCTACGGTACACCGGTGTGGGCGGCGGCTCTGACCGAGCAGAATAGGGCGGCCGCAAAGAACTCTGGCGGTCAGAGCCATACGGGGTAACCGCACCGTGTGAGGATTTGGCTCAACACACGCTGGCAGTCAGCCCCGCATGGGAGACGCAGCACCGGGTCCTCACTGCAGTCATCGGAGAGGATATCCCGCTACCGGCCGTCGTTCGTTCCATGGCCAGCAGCGAGAGTTGTTTTACCGCGGTCGCAACCTTCTACGAGGACGTAATCACGCAGAAGGAGGCGGCGGAGAAGGCCCGTGAGGACGACCACCACTCAAGGATGACTGGGCGGTGGAGGCGCGAACATCTGCGCTTCATGCCGCCTTGAGTGTGGCCGCGGGTGGACGGACGGATTTTCCCTCCACCCGCACTATGTGGCCAGCCGCGAGGGGGCGGCGTCGGTGTGTGCCGGACGCCGCCTAATGGCGGCCACATACGTAGCGGTATACCTGAACGGTATACCGGAACTGATGGCTTGTGCAAGTATACCTAACGTCCATAGTGACCACACACGATTCAAGTATGCCCAGTTCTGCGCCTGTGACAAACCGAAGAAGTCGTGTTGTGCAATAAGTATTTTGTGAAATATGCCACCGGTTCTATCTAAAGTGACACCCACATGATGACGTTTTGGCTATTGTTGGTTTGGTGCTAGCTATTTTACTTTTTATTTGCCATAGACATGGTAACTTCCTGTATAAATCTATAAACTCTTCTAATTTCTCTCTATTACTGCGGCGTGAATTGACAGACATTTTGGCAAATAAACACACAAACCGACCGAAGGGCTGGCGCGCGTGCGACTGAAGCGTTCCGACACACACGCTCATGCATACTTGCACAAACTAGTTTGCGCAGGTATACAGATCGTAGTTTTGATCTGCCTACCAGACTTGTGCAAGTCAGGAAACTTGTGCAAGTTTTGTCACACACACGCTCCGGTATACTTGCACAAGCCTTCAGTTCCGGTATACCGTTCAGGTATACCGCTACGTATGTGGCCGCCATAAGAGAGGGTCGTTGAAACGAGACGGTGCCCGCATCAGGAGAGGGAAGGCGCAGGGGGAGTCCAGAAGGAGATCTGACCCTGGACTTCTCCTCCTCCTAAACGGAAAAGCGCGGAGAGGGCACACTGTGTGGTTTTTAGTGGGTTCAAGTCCGACACACCACCCCTGTTGACCTGTGTACGGTGGCAGGGGGAGTCGGCTCTCGGCTTTCGACTATGTGTCTGGATGGAGGGTGGCGGAGGTGGTTACCTTATCGGACCACCGTCACATCGTTTTTGATGTGACTAGGCTTCACTCCGCGGCGTTACTCGAAATTGACAATAATAACGGCAGGTAACACAGTGGGACTCAGCTAGTGTCAAATAAATTGAAACCTCAACTCTTCGTCCGCCATCGTCACGCGCGGTTTTTTGGCAATTGCACCGTGCATGTTGCCAGTGTCTACTGTATTATTTAAAAGTTAGAGCATAAGGCCCCGTTTACACTTTGATTAGTAATAAGGCGAGTTCATACATGTTCTGGGAGATTTCCAGGGGGGGGCAGCTGCCCCTCCCTGCCCCCCCCTGGGTACGCCCATGGTGATATGTGCATATTTCCTCGCAGCAAGTCGAGAATCTTCTTCACTTTTAGCACCTGTGCATACCATCTTTCCACTGAATATAAGAGCAGTTGTTCGAGGTTCTCTGATTCTCATTATCACAGCTGCAAATCGTTTAGAATTGTACTCTGCATTTTGAGCATGCAATGCTATTTTCTTCAAATCTAATTTGCAGTTTAGATTTACTGTGGAAACAAAAGTTGAATGTTTTGTTTTCAACTTTTTATTTGTATTCAGTATTCAGTATTCAATTCGTTCAAGGCGAAACTGAACTGGCCGACGAGCCGACGACCGGACTGCTGTGTGGCGCGCATGCGCGGGGGAGTCGATAGTTCGGATGATTGAAATTGATTATAATTCGATAAATAATCGAGCTTTGTATGAAAAAAGGGGTGGTGCTGATTGCTAGTAGAAAGGTACATTATATTAGTAACTCAGATTTTTGAAAAATCTTTATTTAAACATTGCTAGTTGAAGTTTTTATTTTTTCCAGCACCCCTCACATTATTATTATTAATAAAAAATCTAAGCCACTAGCTATCCCAAAAATAAAACCAATCGAAGCAGAATTCAACTAGCAATCGATTAATATAAGTTTTTTTACAATATTCCATGATGGGGTGCTAACTTCTAAGTGCTCTTTTTATATGGGTCGTCGCGAGCTTCGCGTGAGCGTAAGTCATGACGTCATGAGTGACGTTTTGGCCGCGACCATAACGACCGCGGTCGTTAAGTGGAACGACTAAAGGAGCATTTTGATCGTTGTGGGCGCTTAGTGGAACGCACTGATAATAATATATGTAGTATGTACCTACCTATGTGTTGTCACTGTGTGTCTGTATAGTGCGTGTGTGAAATGGTTATAGTTTATCTGTGGTATCAAAATGTTAAAAGTCGGCTAAATCGGATTTTTTTTTTCTTTAAAATTTTAAAGACATAATCTAAGATGATCAACATTATTAGAAAAGTAGCATATTTTGTTATGACTAAACTTTAAACGCCGTTAAAACTTAAACATTTCTTTAGCTTGACACTTTTCATTTATTCACTTTTCTCATAGGTAAAAACGATATTGAGCTTTGAGTAATAAAGTCCAGTTTTGTGTAACGAACTTAAGTCAATCAATTATTATACTGTAATCATTGATATATAAAAACCCTAGATGCACGGTCTCAAACAAAAGCGGCATACGAAACTGTCCCACTTAGTCATTAATGTATAAAAATATCAATGTGGGTAGTTTTAGTTATGCTATAAACATATCTTTTGCAAATTCAACCTTACGCGCATTGGTTAAAGTTTTTATTACAAAGCAGTGTACCATGACCAATCAAATTTTACTACCGAAGTTTTGAATAAGAACAGGGTCGTTTGGATTATGCGGCTAAAATAAAAGGTTGTGTAATAGTCGTTCTCACACTGAAAAAGCGGCCATTGAAATTTGTCGTATTATTTGAAAAAGGAGCAATTGTGCTCGTATTTTATGAGGACGGTTTTGAGACGCTGAGTGTGTATCTTGGGTTTTTTAATACATCAATGACTGTAATATAGTAATTATATGATTGCATCCTCAATGATGATGCTGATCACCACTGTACTACTCATGCTTTTCATCAGGCTGAGTAGTCGTTTTATAAAACATATATAAATAAGTAGAATATAAATGTATAAATGTTTACTGAATGTAAAACAATGGTTTTAAATACTTAGAAGCGTGTTCATAGCCCAGTGGTCTACAGTTTGAAAACAATCACTGAGGGTAAGCAGCGATGGCGCGGTGACGACTGACGGGTGACTGTGGCATGATATGTTAAGTGCGCTTCCGTGATTTCACTGGAGGTCACGTTAAGCAGTCGATCCCGGTTGTTATCATACCATAATAGCCGTGATACTTAGTTGTGGGCCTTCGGAAAACCATAAAAAGTTAAGATAACGTATCCACGTGTCTTGTCAGTCCCCGTGGGACGTTATGGGTTGTTTATGACTGTCGCTTTCACGTCTTTCAAACTTTTTTAGGGTTCTGTAGTTCATGACTCGGAACCCTGATAGATTCGTCATGTCCGTCTGTGCGTCCGTCCGTCCTCGACCTACCGCCCAAACGGTTGGTGCTAGAAAGATAAAACTTTGAATGAATATGTGTTGTATCTAAGTCGACAAAGTGCTACAATGAGATATGCATAATTAGGTATATTGAACTTTCAAGGAAAATTATAGCGGTCTTCATATTTTATTTTATTTCAGGAGTTAATTATATACAAAAATAAATAAATAATAAGTAAACATAACAATTATCTATTGGACACGATTTCAAATGTATACCATTATGGGTGACTACGGAAACCTAATTTATGCATGGCCTGACACGCACTTGGCCAATTGTTTTCAACTTACGACCATCAATGGCATTAATCGACTGATTTTTGGTGTATGTTGTGCTCTCAGAGGCAGGGGTGTAAAATAATATATAGGTATCTGAATAACAACAAATTTTTCTCTATCAACTTATATTAATTTATACATAACATTCAACTATACAAAATTTATTAAATTATTACAATTTACTTTCACAATTTTAATGGCTCTATCACAATAATTAGTTACTATACAAAATATTTTCAAAGTTATTCAACTAGGTGTTATTCGTACTTAGCTACTTACATTAGTTTTAAGCGTGCAAATTCCTCTTATTATGTGTTTAATTTTTTAAATAAAAAATATTATTCCCAAAAGAAATGGTTAAAAATAAAAGAAAAGAAAAAAGATTAAATTACGTAGCCAACCAGTAGCAAAACAAGGTTAAAATAGAATGTATATGTAGGTGTTATTTCAAAACATTAGTCATAATTTTTGCTATCATGCATTGTATGACATCTTCAATAATGTTTTTATTTGAGATTTACGTCGGCAAATACAAATAAATATAAAATCACCCCCTTATTTGAAATTCATTAATCTATAATTTACAAATAAATAACATTAAAGTGTCTTTGTAATATCAAATTAACATTTCTTTCAAAATTTGTTATCAAAATTTTAAATACAAAAATTATTGTCCGTCTGTTTGTTTCGGGTATCTCTGGAACGGCTGGACCGCTTTTGACGGGCCTTTAATCGGCAGAAACCTGATGACCTGAGGAGTAACTTATCCAAACTTCAGCTATACAACAGAATTCATTTGGAAATTTAACAATTTAAATTGGTTGGTTTGGTGTATGCGTCCTAATAACTCAAATGAATACATTTTGAAGAAATATACTAGCATGTTATTAATCTAAATATATTTTCAAGAAGAAATTAAAATATTTAATTTAAATAATCTGTCCTATATTCATTTAAAGCTGTGTTCTAACATTCGCCATACAGTTTATCAAGTTGTTTTTGCAAATTATGCGATGTCAGCGCTGGTGTATTCGGTATGCCTAAAGGTTGCTTCGAAACAGGTGTGCTTAAAAAGTTCATGTGTTCTTTCATTTTCATGTACATATTTAAAGCTTGATGTCCCATTTCCGTTTTGTGTGGTGTTTTTTCAGTAGTGGCAACATTAGGCATAGACTTATGGAAAACCTTTTTTCTTAAACACAAATTCTTTTTAGGTATCTTGTAGCTTGGTGATTTTGCTGTAGCTTGTATTACGGATGTTTCTGAAGAAGCTTTGGTGTTTGCTTGGTGTAATATGGTCACCGTTGGTTCCTTTTTAACTTTGGTTATGTTAGTATCATTTAGTTTAGGGGTCAGAGTCTGGTTAAGGTCATTAGAACTTTCTTGTTTCTCTTTTATCAACTTCCTTACTGATTCCAAAGACACCAACTGTGATTCTTTGATTTTCTTAAGTGCAGCAATGCTGTTCTCGATCATTTGGATGTTGTGATCAGTGCGCTTTTCAATTAACAAGAGATCCTTCAGTTCAGTGTTGCCTTCTGAAGTGTTAACGGTTGCTTTATTTAGTAGGTCACACAGTGATACAATAACACTCTCTTCTCTTATATTCTCTTGTACATTTGAGGAGTTGTTATCAAAATACATAATGGTATTGTCATGGCATTCAGTAGAATTTTCTTTGTCATGGGATTGATCAAAATAGTCCCCAATATCTCTGTAATCTTTAAATGGTGTGGAAACTGGTGGTGTTACTTCGGCAATATTTTCCAAGGTCCGTTCTTCTGCTAATGCTTTGTTTTTTTCTTCTACATCATTTATTTCTTTCTCATTTTGTAAAAAGCTAGCATCACAACTGGATTTCCAAGATTCATTAGACAATGGCGTGTCTGTTAAAGTAGGTAAATGCTTCTTTGGCAAAACACTTTTTGGAGGTAAAGCAAATTTTGACGGTAAAGCGAATTTTGGTGGCATTTTATTTTTAATTTCTTTTGGTAAATTTTCCTTATTTGCTGTTGTTATTCGACTTTTAGATGGTTTATTCTCAGCTGGAGTAGCTGATATAAAAGATATGCCACTTATTCTCGGGTTACCTTAAAAAAAAAACAGATGCAATAGAAAATAAAAAAGTTAAAGTTAACCTAGGTTTTTTTTTTCCGTCAACCACTGTACCATAACCATTGCCTTATGCGAATAAGGCAATGGTTACCATAATGGAAAAATATCTAGTAAATGTTAATAAGACAATGTTAAAAGTAATGTCAAGAAAATCGTAGTTTGGAAACAAGAGAGTGAACAGCGATTGTGGGCATTGAAAAATTGATTTCTTTGGCAAAAGAAAGAAAGAAGTATGTAAAGATAACGGCCAACATCCAAAGTGAAGAGTATAACTCATAATAAGAAGTACCTAGTATATATTATGTCACAGCACTGCCCTGTTGGTTTAGTGGTTAGCGTATGCAACTGCTGATCAAGAGGTCCAGTGTTTGATTCCAGGGTCGGATCAAATGTTTGTATGATCTACAAATACTTTTTTCGGAGTTTAGGTGTTTTTCTATGTATTTATATCAGTCATCTAGTGCTCATAATACAAGCTCTGCTTAGTTTGTGTCTAGATGGTGTTGTGAGATGTAAGTTGTAAAATGTACGAAATATTTTTTACCACAACTAAAAAACTAATTTTAAAAAAACCTCGCATCTGCCTAGCCGCCTAGAGGATCTCAATAGTCTACCGGCCCGACGCCTCACTAGAGCTAAGGTCGTCACTGAACATGCTTATATTATTACACATAAAATCATAGACATATTTGTTCTTACTTAATCCACAATTTCTAACACTGTAGTCATTATTATTAATAACTGATGACTTCACAGTTGATCTAGTGGTTTAGCGGTCGCCAACGCCGTTCATTACTGTGTTAAGTGTTGTAGGTTCAAATCTTACACGGAGAAACACTTTGTGTGATTCAAAAATTGATATTCTAAGTCTGGGTGTGTCAGTTCCTTGTATGTTTATAAAAAAAACTGAATCTACACACCTGTCTAACTAGAAATGTTTGCATTCAAAAATTCAAAATTTCAAATTGCACGTAATTGAATTTAAGTAATCTTGATTAAGGAGAATTGAATAGAATTACCTTGCGTAAATAATTTCTTCTTTGCTTTTAACTCTGGTTTGTGAAACTTTGGTAATTCAGGTGCCATCGTAGCTCTAGAGTGTATTGATGGCTGAAACAGAAAAGGTTTACTTGATAGAAGTATATATATTATATTACTTGATAGAAGGTATATATATTATAGACATTGAAACTTGAAAATAAAATTAGGTATTAATATATATTATATGCAATTTCTGACAATCTTCCTTATTACACGCTTTTTATTAGCTTCACCTGTATGTTTGTAACCGACTCCTTTGGATGTGATTTTTGTAGGTATATGTAATTAGGTCACAACACTAATAATAAATATATGTGGGTAGGAGGCCCGATGAGGCGCCGGCGATTGAAATAAAGATCAATCTTGGTTTAGACGCTGTTTGATTTACATATCCCCTTGCACCCCACATAACATGGCGCAGTCGGTATAAGATAAACTGCATAATACGAAGGAAATTAGACATTGAAGTGACAAGTAGGTATCGGACAGTCAATAAATAGCAATATTTTTAAAAATTAGAAGATATTATGGAATCCGTTCTCCAGCCACCGCCACCGTTTCAATTTGATAACAGTTTGTGCAACATAACTTCTGGGAATCTGAGTACAGAATGGCAAAAGTGGAAGACTGCATTCAACATCTATTATGAAGCTTGTGAATTATCCAACAAAAATAAAAAAACGCAAGTTAACATTTTGCTACATATTGTTGGCGAGAAATGTCGAGAAGTAGCGGCACAATTTAATGAACAGTGGAATACGGTAGAAGAGTTATTAAAAAAGTTTGATGACTTTTTTATACCAAAGAAAAATTTGGCAGTGGAACGCCATAAGTTTTTCAAGAGGGACCAAAAGGAGTTAGAATCTGCAGAACAATACGTTTTTGAATTAAACAAGATGGCGGTCCAGTGTGAATTCAAAGATTTACGGGACGATCTTGTCTGTAGCAGGTTAATATGTGGCTTAAGGGATATAGCCCTATCGGAAAGACTATTACGGGAACCTAACATGAGGTTGGAAAAAGCCATAGAAATATGCAGATTAGCGGAAATGTCACGTATGCAGGCAAGGAACATGCAAGAGGATAAATACCAAATGGAAAACCAAGAACATAAAAGACGGGTACACGCGATTACTGAAGAAAAGATAAGCGAGCATGATATCAATTGGATACAGCGACGCGAGCAGTCCAGGCAGGGTTCACACTCATTACAGCAGCCAAACCCCGGCCGTTCTCGTTATGACCATCCGCCGAGAAAAGACACGGTGAACCACTTAACTCACACGCCTAAACACGTACAGCGATATCAGCATGCGAATAGATGTGGGTACTGCGGTCGAGTTCACAGTAGGTACGAGTGTCCGGCGCGGGGTCAAAGGTGCATGAAGTGCAACCGCATCAACCACTTTGCGAGAATGTGCAGAGTTCATACCGTACTGGAGGACTCCACCGATCAGGTAATAAACAAAAATATTTGCAATTGTAATGAGTGGCTAGTAGCACTAGAAATAGTAAATGGTACGATAATTAGTTTTAAATTAGACACTGGAGCCGACGTAAATGTTTTACCTCGTAAATTTCTCAAAACAATTAATTTATCAGAGAGTGATTTATTGAAAACAGCAATTAAATTAAGTGGGTACTCTGGTCACGTTATATCGGTGATAGGCAAGTGTTATTTGAAAGTGAAATATAAAAATAATGTTTTCTTTTTGCAATTTATCGTTGTCGATACGCCTTCATCCCCGATACTGGGTAGAAGTGCATGTGAGGAGTTGCAATTGGTTAAGAGAATAATGTCAATTAGCCAAGATACGCAGTTTTGTTACAGCATTTTGAACGAGTTTCCTAACGTTTTTGTGGGTATGGGCTGTTTACCTGGCGAGTACAAAATACAAATAAAAAATAATGTCGAGCCAGTTGTACATGCTCCTAGGAAGCTACCAGTTGCAATTCGAGACCAGGTGAAAATTAAGTTGGAAGAGATGGTAAGAGAAGGTATAATAGCTAAAGTTGATAAACCTACGGACTGGGTTAATAGTATGACGGTGGTCAAAAAACCTAACGGGAGTTTGCGTATATGTCTAGACCCTAGGGATCTTAACAGTGCAATCAAGCGGGAGCATTTTAAACTACCTACGTTTGAGGAAATAGTTACCAAACTAGCAGGCTCCAAATATTTTAGCACTTTAGATGCAAAGCAGGGATTTTGGCAGGTTAAATTGCATAAAGATAGTACCGATCTATGTACGTTTAACACTGCATTTGGCAGATATAAATTTTTACGAATGCCGTACGGTATCTCGTCCGCGTCAGAAATATTTCATAAACGTTTGTATGAACATCTTGACGATATTGAGGGGGTAATTTTATTTGTCGACGATATTTTAGTAATGGGTCCAACTAAAGAAATACACGATCAACGGTTACGTACGGTTCTAAAAAGATGTGAGGTCATTAATATAAAATTAAATAAAGAAAAATGTAAGATTGGTTTAACCGAAATAAAATATTTAGGGCACAAAATTTCCAAAGATGGTGTAAGCCCTGACGATTCGCATATAAACGCAATAAAAAATATGCCCACTCCTACCCGCGTAAAGGATGTGGAGAGATTTCTAGGTTTAGTTACGTACGTTGGTAATTTTATACCCAACTTATCAGACAAAACGTGTGTATTAAGAGAATTACTTAAAAAAGATATAGAATGGCACTGGACGAACAAACATAATCAATGTTTTAATGAAATAAAATGTCTTCTTGTGAATCCACCGGTCTTGCAATTTTATGATCCACTGAAACCGGTTATAATATCCGTGGATGCGAGTAAAAACGGTCTGGGGGCTTGTTTATTGCAAAGTAATTTGCCTGTATGTTATGCATCAAAGGCACTAACTAAGACCGAACAGTCATATGCACAGATAGAAAAGGAGTTGTATGCCTGTGTCTTTGCTTGTGAAAGGTTTTATACATACATTTACGGACGAACAGAAATAACTATAGAAACCGATCATAAACCTTTAGTAAATATCATAAATAAGCCTTTAGCAAACGCACCTGCACGCCTACAAAGAATGCTAATGAGATTACAACCGTATACGTTTACATTAGTATATAAGCCCGGCCGATATTTATACATAGCCGATACACTATCGCGTGCGGTTGCACCGAGCGCGGAGCCAGTCGATTCAGTTCACTCACGTAATCACTACGACGCGCAGGCGCAAGTATGTTCGATCAGTGCTAGTAATGTATTGACGGACACGCATTTTGTGGAAATTCAAAAATGCACTTCAGAAGACGAAGACATGCAATTATTAATCAAAACCATAAAACGGGGTTGGCCAGTTGATAAGAGCACTCTAGATAATAAATTAAAGCCCTTCTGGGAATCTAAGGAGGAGTTAGTTGTAAACTTTGGCATAGTATGGAGAGGTTGTAGGGTTGTCATTCCTAAATCAATGCGTTATAAAATGTTAAAAAATATACACAGTAGTCATTTAGGTATTGAAAAATGTAAACTTCGAGCTCGTCAAATCATGTATTGGCCTAACATGAACACGCAATTAATAGATTACTTATCGAAGTGTCAGGCATGCTTGACCTATAGAAAACAAAATATAAAAGAACCCTTAATTCCGCATGAAATACCTGATAGGCCGTGGTGCAAAGTCGGTATAGATATATTTCATTTAGGTTCCAAATCGTATTTAATAGCAGTGGATTATCACAGTAAATTCATTGAATTGGCACAATTAAATTCAATGACCTCTGAAAATGTTATAAATAAATTAAAAACAATATTCGGTAGACAAGGTATTCCAGAGACGGTTATGTCCGATAATGGACCCGAGTTCTCATCTTTAGCATTTTATGATTTTGCAAGAAACTGGAAATTTCGTCACGTCACGTCATCGCCTAGATACCCACAGTCCAATGGTCAGGTCGAGCGGTCCATTCAAACTATAAAACAAATAATGAGAAAAACTACGTATGATCAATCGGATTTTAATTTGGCATTGTTAGAGTATTTAAATACACCAATTAGCAAAGAACTACCATCACCCGCAGAGTTACTATATAATAGAAAACTACGTAGCATCGTGCCGTGCAACCCTATATTATTAAAGCCAACATTACATAATAACACGGCACAAAAGATTAAAAGTCGTCAACAAATACAAAAATATTATTATGATAGAGGATCAAGGAACTTAACACCTTTATATGTAGGACAGAAAGTAAAAGTTAGAATAAACAATACTTGGCAATCGGGCATTGTAAAAAACAGGTTTGGAGTGCGATCATATGTTGTGTTATTGAATAACGGAACTAGTTTGAGACGCAATAGAAGACATTTGATTGCTGATTCGAACCGCACTTGCTTATCACCACGGAATGAATACAGTTTGTCATATGACGACATAAACTTAGACGCATCTCAATCCACGTCTGTTGGCGGCTCCGGTGAACTAGTCTTACAATCAGCTGATGATAACTGTTCTAATGCATATCGTACTCGTTTCGGCAGGATAGTGCGGCCTCCTGATCGGTGGGGCTACTCAAAAACAGATATTCCATAGGTGAGTGTAAATGAAATGTAAATAGAAAATAAAATGTATATCAAACTTATTTAAAACTGTAATATAATTTTAATGATATGATTTCATAATGGAATGTTTTATTAATATTGTCATTTTGTAATACAACGTCTTAGATCATAACTATAAATACCATGCTAAATAATATGTTTGTTTGTTATTTTAAGTGAAATATTTTAAACCTGGATTGTGGTATTATGAATAGAAATTAAATTGATTACTTACATAATTATAAATTTAAATTAATTAGTATAAATGTATTAAATGTAAATTTCATATTGATTTAATCCGTATAATGTGCTCGTATTTATTTTAAATTCTATAATTGAATAAATGAGTGGAAAAATAATACAGATTGTTTAGGTTGTAGGTGCTTATAATTGTTTATAAGTACCCTTTTTAAATGATTATGTGTACTCGTATGTCCTGTGTATGTCTGAACAGATTTAAATTATCTCATTGCATGTAAATTATCCTTTATTATCACATATGTAACGTTACTTACTTTGTAATGATTTGATTTTGATTTTATGCAAAATCACTTCACTTTTAATTATTGCATGTTTATACTATTTTCACGTTTCTATTAGGGACATTGATTGTTGTTTATAATTTGTAGTGTTGAATTTGTTTATTATTATTATTGTTTATATTATAATTATAGTTATTAATATAATAAATAGAAAAACTTTGTTTGAGAAAAGGGGTTGTAGGTATATGTAATTAGGTCACAACACTAATAATAAATATATGTGGGTAGGAGGCCCGATGAGGCGCCGGCGATTGAAATAAAGATCAATCTTGGTTTAGACGCTGTTTGATTTACATATCCCCTTGCACCCCACATAACAATTTTGACCCACTTTAACACGTTAACAGTCCCTATACAAGCGTTCCGAAAAACGCCATATGTCCAAGTGTAATTATATATTTTTTGGCCATTATTCGATGTCCACGTAACGAATGATGCATTAAAAGTAACAAAATATAGTCTTTGACCCCGGATTTACCCGTGTACACCGGGTGGTACACGGACTTATGAATTGAATTACCGTGTACCCTTAACGTGTACCACAGACTCAAGTAGACGAGTCGATGGCACACTTCCGCGGCAGCCTACTTTTCCGCCAATACATACCCTCGAAAACAGATAAATATGGCATAAAAATCTATAAGCTATCCTCTGCAGAAGGTTACACTTGGGTTTACAGTGGTCTGTGCAAGTTTTTGGTTTGGATACCTCCGGAAGTATAGTAGTAACATTGGCAGAAGGTTTACTTTATGAAATCGCTGCATGATAACTGACAACTACTACACGAGCGTCCCTTTGGCAGAATTTTTGCTTTCTCGCAATAAAGACCTATGTGGCACAGTCAATAAAAAGAGAAGAGGTTTATCGAACAATGTGATGGATGCTAAACTGGCGATCGCTGAGATTCCCGTGAAACAAAAGAATGAAAACGTGACAGTACTGAAATGGAGGGACAAAAGAGATGTTTATACATTGTCGACTTGCCACGGTAAAGAAATGTCTTCTACATCTGGACGTGTTCCAAAACTCAAGCCGAACATGATCCTCAGTTATAACAAATGAAAAAAAGCGGCCAAGTGCGAGTCGGACGCGCCCATGAAGGGTTCCGTACCAGCAAATAACATCATATAAAAGTTCTTGTAGTTCGTTGTAACTTTCATCGATGTTTTTATACTAGTGTATTGATTGGATGAAAGGTATATTGCGTGTTACAATTTATGACGTATTAAAAAAAAACTACTCACTAGATCTCGTTCAAACCAATTTTCGTTGGTAGTTTACATGGTAATGTACAACATATATTTTTTTTAGTTTTATCACTCTCTTATTTTAGAAGTTAGAGGGGGGGGGACACACATTTTTCCACTTTGGAAGTGTCTCTCGCGCAAACTATTCAGTTTAGAAAAAAATGATATTAGAAACCTCAACATCATTTTTGAAGACCTATCCATAGATACCTCACACATATAGGTTTGATGAAAAAAAAAATTTTGAGTTTCAGTTCCAAGTATGGGGACCCCCAAAATGTATTGTTTTTTTTCTATTTTTATGTAAAAATCTTAATGCGGTTCACAGAATACATCGACTGACCAAATTTCAACAGTATAGCTCTCATAGTTTCGGAAATAATTGGCTGTGACATACGGACGGACAGACAGACAGACAGACAGACAGACAGACAGACAGACTTGACGAATCTATAAGGGTTCCGTTTTTTGCCATTTGGCTACGGAACCCTAAAAAGGGTATTGATGTGGCTGATCAGATGGCATGCTATAACTCTCATTTTAGAAAAACCATTACTGTGTTATAAAAAATTGCAACAGACTACTATCGATAGCTGTAGTGAACTCTACGATTATATATAACGAGATGTATCTAGGAAAGAGAGCAAAGCTGAGCATTCTAGCAGTACATGAAACCATTGTAACAAAACTCTTACAGCACGAACTTGCAACACCAACCCAGTGAAATACGCTTTTTCAGCACGGGAAGAACACCGCAGTCACATGCAGGGTCATCAAGGCTATTGGAATTATCAGGACCATCAGGATTACACGGGCCATTATCAGGACTGATTTCTTCTAGGGCAAATACGCTGCTGAGAAATACAAATTTTTTGGAGTCTTTGGGCAAGAAAAGATCTCGATTGATCGGAAGACGATGCGTGGGATGCTACCAAAACCTCCTTGATGAAGGTCGACTTGCTCCATATGCACGGGTAAAAGCCGAGAGGGTATCAACACAATGTAAACTTTGCAAAAAAGTATATTTTGTTGTTTGTTTTTCTAAACTTTTAGTTTTAAAATAAAAAAATTGTTCATATTTCAAAGTTGTTTTATTTTGTGTTGTTAAACCCAAAATTTAAATAAAATATGACATGTTTTTGACTTATTCCATTTATTAGATCCTTGACCACAAGTCCACAAAGAAAACAGAACTAATTTGACAAGTCCGTGGTTCTAGGGTCAGTAGAGAAACACATCGGCTCGTGTACCTCATAGGGTACACGAACTCGGCAGAACCGCTCACCGTGTACCACATACATAACACCGGACTGTTAACGTGTTAAACGGCCAGATTTCATTTCAAACTTAATATGTTTATGTATTTATATCAGTTGTTTAGTACCCATAATACAAGCTCTGCTTAGTTTGGGACTAGATGATGTTGTCTCAAAGATGTCTAAATATTTATGTTTATTGTATTAATCCAAAAATTTGATAATAGTCATGTTAAGTGAACTGGACCAACCCAGTACTCCAACCCGAGACCACTTGTTGTCGGTAAATCTCGAGTGACACTGTGGAGCAAAGTTATTTTTAAAATAATGAGCCGTTCATTCGCCATTCATTAGCCAGTCAAAGTCCGATTAAAATCCAGTGGTTCCAGAGATTATCAGGAACAAACATGCAATTTTTTTTAAATTGATTTCTTGATGTAAGTTCTGTATATACTTCCATACGCATTCGGAATGTCACCACCCCTATTCATTCCGCGCGGGTGTCATAAAAGGCGACTAAGGAATGCAAAGAGAAAGAAAACTTGAAACCAACCCGTCTGGCCAGCGTGGTATAGTAGGCCAATACCTCCTTTTCAAGGAGAGGACTATGTCCAGCAGTGGACTGTTAAAGGCTGTTGATGATGACCCTTTTGATATGACAAACAGACACTTCAATTTTATTTATTTATATAGATTTATCCAAACTTACTTGTAGTTTAGATTGAAAGTTGAGAGCTTTTTTTACAGGATTGCTTTGAAGTTGGCCATTTGCAGTGCGACTAAGAGTTTTATCAACCTTTATTGATGAGTTCCAAGTCTTCTTCTTGGATGATGCACCAACGTGACCAAAGGATCTTGGGGATTGTGCTCTCAAAGCTGAAATTATTACCATAACTTTATTAATAATAATAACTTTGATCAAGAGGTTTCGGAGTCTAGGTGTTTTTCTATGTATAATAATGATGTATGTATTTAGAAAAAAAAAGTATGTTTATATCAGTTGTTTAGATCCCATAATACAAGCTCTGTTTAGTTTAGGACTAGATGATGCTGTGTGTAAGATGTCCGAAATATTTATTTATTTCAAAATTGGGGGAGCCATTTCAGAGATTAGCCAGAAAAAACAGACAGATAATATATTTTAAAATAATTCTTGGATCAATACCATTATTTACTCTCAAATGCATTTAGCAAAAAGTTTTTAATTTAAAATTGCAAACAGACACTTCATATTATAGATATAGTTATAGTTTCCATCTTACATGCGATGTCAGCTCTCATTTCAGCAGCGGTCAAAGACTTTACAACCTTCTCAGCAGTTCCATTCACTACAATCTTTGGTAAAGGCTTCTTTTTGGCTGTCAATCTCTGAATGCTGTCTTTTGTCAGAATACCTAGAACAAAACACCATTATATTAGTGTCACTCATTACTATCAGCAATAATAGAATATTTTGGTGTTCATTTCAAGAAGAAATAATAAGAGGGACAATAAATGTTGATGAAGCTTATAGTAAAACTAATACACTGTTACTCACCGCTTAGTCCCGGAAGCAATTCCGCTAATGTTTGGGGTTTAATACTAGTCGTCACTTCCATTGTAACAAATCTTTTTACAAATACTATAAATACAGCGAAAAATAAGTTCAAATTCGTAAGTAAACATTCAAATAAATTTACTGTAAACCGTCAAATATGTCAAACTGTATTTTTGTCATTGGTTTTGGCTTTAATTTACGTTCCTTTCAACGTAGGAAACGATTTGAGGCTTGAGTTGGTACAAAAAATCCCAAAAGGATGCCACGAATATGATATTGTCTATATTCGTTTATATGAAATGAAATAATCAATAACTAACTTTATTTCCGGTTTTTAAAACTATTTGTTCTTTTTTTTCTTTCTTTTCATAGCAGTTATACCAGTAGTCAAAATTTTTCCTAAACCCGAGATATTAATCTTTGGTAACGATTTCTTACAGAAACAGCAGAGCCGTGCAAGCAGTGGCTCTATGCGGTGTTTTATTTTTCAATGCTTTAAAACACACATGTACCAAATGGTTGTAAATGCAATATTAAATGGCTTAGAAAACGCGATATGGGCACGATGAAAACGCGATATGGCAAAACCATTAGTGTCTGAAACTGTCATCGTGACACTTTAACTGCAATTCAATCCAGTGTTTCCACTTTTAGGAAATTCTCCCTTTTTTAGGGACAAATAGCTGATATTTTGGATGGATAAAGACAATTTGAAAAATACAGGGATTTAGGGAATTTCGGGGTAAAATCAAAGCCTAAACTGGTAGCCCTGTAGTAAAGTAAATGATAGACTATACCACAGCTTTTTTCTTGGGGATTCCCCAGGATCCTAATAAATGGCTATTCGTCAATTTTTTTTCATTTACCTATTTTCGTTGATGTCACCAGAACTTGGTCGTATTGTAATGTGTAGGTTCTTGATTTGATATGTTTGACGTTATTTCTGTATTGCGGAGTAGTAGTGGCACTGGTGGCATCAATTTTTCAAGTTCAAGTTATTACGATATTAAATGGAAGGAAACAATAATCAAGCATCATCTTCGACGAAAAGAATATAAAAGCAATGCCACAACTTCCAAAAATTCTAATCCTGTAGATGTATGATCTTCTATGGACATTTTATAATATTACATTATCTACATTAAATAATATGCTGAGGTTTATTTTCTGTATTATATTTACGTTCCCTGAATAAAGGATTAATAAAAGTAGTCTAGGGAATTTTAGGGATAAATTCAAATGAAGCTAGTGAAAAATGGAAAACGAAAGTGGAAACACTGATTCAATCATCAATTCACTCAAAGATTTGATTGACTCAATTGACTGACTGATGTGTCATTGTGTCACATAATTACATTATTTGTTTGTTGTATTGTTGTGTTGTACGTAGTACACAGTTGTTTTATTCGGCCGTACAGTTTTCATTTTTAAAATGGTGACCTTAGTACACCTTAAAGGTATGGACGAATTCAACAACTATGTTGAAAATATGTCACATGCCAATACTACTGTGCTGTTTTGCTTCACCGGTGAAAAGTTAGCTTCTGGCTCAAGTTGGTGCAGTGATTGTAATGAAGGTATGATACGAATACTAATAAGATAAGATATTACCGAGAAAAAATAAAATAATCTGTTTATTGTAGTATATTATTTGCCAATTAATAGACTTCCAAAAAGCCGATTAGCCCTTAAAAAGTTGCAGATATAAATGCATAATTGTCAATTACAGCGTTCGATAGGTTTTTTGAAGGTAGGTTATTTCCAAATTATTGGCTTGATAAATCATCTTTCGCAGTCTTTTTGTTATGTTCTAGATGAGCTTTGAAATAACTCATGTCACTTACAAGTACTCATATTACTTACTTGTAGTGTTTTGTTTTAGTAGTATTTTGATACTCAAAATATGCAAATATATGTATGTACAAATATATGTTTTGTGCATTTAACTGTTACCTGGGTATTGTATTTAATGTAATATACTTATTACTTATTGAAAAAATACAATGTGTTTAGTTGTTAAAAATTGTTAACCAACAACCATTTACTTAATTATTATTTTTTTCTTTATTATTTCCAACTAGCTTTCGCCCGCGGCTCCGCCCGCGTGTATGTCGGTTATCGCGGTAAAAAGTAGCCTATGTCCTTTCTCAAGTTCAGTTCTATCTTCATACCAAATTTCATCATAATCGGTTCAGTGGTTTAGGCGTGAAAGCGTAACAGACAGACAGTTACTTTCGCATTTATAATATTAGTAGGGATTATCTCAAACTGGTGACTATAGAAAAAAAAATAGTTTAAGCTACTCACTACACTGTTGACATATAAATGTGATAAATGGAATGTATTAAAATCACAAATTATTATTAGTGACTTTTTATTGCTTGATGACATCATTAGATCGTAGTGGTCTAGGTACACCACCTTTTTTATTGTAATTATGTTATTTTTTAAAAGACAAGTCCTCCATCAGATATATTTCACCATAAAATTATAAATACCGTTAGAATCTATCTCTCGAGATTGTGAACTGTCAAAAGATTGTGAACCATAACTACTGCTTACAATTTAACACACTACTTTTAGGTAGATTATAATCTATCAAATTGACATTGTTGAATCACAGTCTATTGCACATTAAATTGTCAAGTTTCTGATTGGTTGGTATCTCCATAGAGTTAGTTTAGGTTTATATTATTTCTTCAAATTTTTTATCTAATTAAATAAAAAGCTGTAAGTCACTTCAAAACTAAATGAATTTACAATCGCCTCAACACTTTGTTTATATTCAACAACAAACGAATTAACAAACAAAAATGGCAGCATGAGGCATATGCTGTTCAGCCATTTCACAATTTGATCATTTAGGTCTGACCGCGCCGTCGTAGCTTACCGGTGATTGTTTCCAATCAAACTATCGAAAATTGTGTAATTGTGTGTAAAGTTTACAAACTCGCGAGATAAGTTGTCGGTAATCTAACGGTATTTTCAATTTTACGACGACATATTAAACATGTTGTGTCACAGGGGAAAGGTATAAATATATATAAAATGGACACAAAGATCACTCAGACTAATTGACTCATTAATCATGAGGCAATGATGCCAACTGACAAAAATAACGAAATAAAATTGAATTGTTTTGTTAAAAGATAATTTGTGACTTCATGTACCAGTAGTCACTGATCTATTTAGTAATGTATGTAGGGACTATGAAGGAGGTTACCCCCTACACAACAATAATCGTACAAAAAGTAATTGAAAATAATGAACTAAAAAGAGAAAAACAAATATCACAAATTATCATCGCCAGCACTTTAACACTCTTACAGTTTGGTTGGTTGCCATCAACACTTACACTTTAGATCCTGGCGTCCGCTTTTCTGCTCTTCCTTTTCCATGTTGGCCAAATAATAAAAACAAAACAACTGACTAATGCATTGCATCACGGGCGATATATTGTACATCCTACAGCCGGGCAGGTAGACATCGAGGAAAAACGATAGGAGCTTGTCGCTGCGCTCGACCTGGTTCTCACCCATATTTTCCAATGGGGTGATGAGAATCTGGTCGAGTTCAATGCCAAGAAAAGACAGGTGTGCCCTACTTTCTAACTCATACCTTCCTGGTACCTTGACCTTGGGAGTCACAGCTTTAGAGCGGTAGAAATACGCACTAGAACTAAATGGTTCGGCTCTTCTTTCCTGCGTCCTTCACTGCTGGAATTCACAACCAGCTTACTTGTTTCCTTCACATTATGATCCCAGGTCCTATAACGTGGGGCGTTAAAAGGCATCTGACTAGGCCGCCATAGTGTGGGTCGGCATCGCCACGCTGCCTGAATTCGCAGAGAGTGTGGTGGCCCCCACTCCTGGATTTCTCTCATGCTTTCCATCAGGCATTGTAGACCTTGGCAGCCTATCAAATAATAAAAAAACTTATTCAATTTTTTTATTACTATACCTACATATTATATTTCAATTAGTCAAACTAAATACTAAATGGCGCTGCACGCAGCGACAAACGTAGGTAACAAAGTATTGTTGTATCATATTTAAAAACTGTCCAGCTATTTCGATTGTAGGTTGTGCCAAAAAATTGGACATACATGCATACTTATATATATACTCGAAAAGCATTACCCTCCTTTTGGCACAGTCATGTAAAAAGTAAATATCTTTATCTTAATTGTGACCAGCGGCAATAGAAACCAGTAGTAATGACTAGGATTATCCTGCCATATTTGTAAAAGCTACATGGGGTTTGACTTTCTTCCCGTCTTATTTTTTATATATTATTAAAGAAACGAATTTAAGGACATCTAAAAATTCAAAATCCTTCAAACGATATACGCTTCTTAGTGTGAATTGTGTGTATAAATATACATGCAAAATGTTTGCACCTGTTCATAGCGAAACCTTTTTACATTAATACTATTTTAAATATTGTTTTAATCTGTTGTATCAACATCATGCCATCATCTTCAAAAAGTCAACATGTAAAAACAGAAAATTTTTGTAATTATGAAGAATTTACAACGTATGTTGATAAGGCGACTGGAAAAAGGCCAGATACATTCTTTCTATTTACTGGGAAAAAGAAAGAAAATGGGCGCAGTTGGTGTATATATTGTCAGATAGGTTAGTGATGTAATGTAACTGAATGTATGTTGATGTACAAAGTATTTTTTCCACTTATAGCCGGTTACGTGGAAGAACTCTATCCATCCCAAGCAAATTTGATTTTCCTAAAACTTGTATGATAACTGTGAATTATAGTATGATCCTGTTTTAGGATCAGGTTGTAAGTCTGTCTGATCGGCCGTCCGTTTGTATTGTATGTCATGTACGGCATGTATATACGGTATATCATGAATCGTAATAGGTCAACAGCTAAAATGTTCATAGATGATGTATTTTTGTTGCCTCGAAATAATAAAATAAATGTTTGGGTGGTTCCCAAAAATAGGATTATTAGGATAATTAGGAAATTGGATTTAAAATAACACATGATCGGCTTTCTGGAAGTTCCAACGACAAATTAGAACAAAAATAAAATAAGTGACGAGTGTCATAAGATTGTTACATAATTATTACACTCTGTTTTAGCGGAACCTGTCATTAAAGCCTTCCTCACTGAAGTGAAGAGAAAAATAATTTTTGCCTTCGTGGATGTTGGTGACAGGGACACGTATGTATACCATAATTATCCTTATCCTTACTAATATTTGAAATGCAAAAGTAACCCAGTCTGTGTCGCTTTCGCGCCAAAACTACTAAACCGATTCAAATGTAATTTGGTATACAAATTGTCTGTGGCTTCAGAAAATACAAAGGTTACTTTTTACCTCAATAACGCGAGCCGCGGGCGAGAGCTGTATAAATCTTTTTGTATGAACTTCTAACATACCTAGCAAAAATGAGAACATGTTTTATTGGAAGTTTTACCAAAAAAATGAAGTTATAATTCGACCCCTAATATTAGGAACATCCATCGACTCATATACTTGTCCTATTAATAAAATTTGATTAAAATTTTTATTATCAACGCTATCAAAAGTTGTGATTTTAAAATCATGTTTGTTTACAGATGGAAAGACAAAAACTGCCCATTTAGAACAGACAAACGAACAAAATTAATGGTGATCCCCACAATAATACGGTGGAACGGAGTTCAAAGACTGGAGGGGAGTCAGTGCGGTAAAAGAGAACTGCTCCAAATGCTTATTGAGGATGAGGAAGACTAGAGGAGCAGCTTCTATAAATATATTTCTATATGCATCAATTTCATATGTAAATAAATATAAGTTAAATATCTGGGTAGAGTTTTATTTGACCGTGGGAAAATCGTTAGGCCTCAGAACATCGGTGTAAATCAATGCCTGCCTTGTAGTTCACTCATCTTCCTAGGGGTCGGCTACTAGTTCAACCGGTTTTACCTGAATTTCAGTTTTTCCACGGAGCGACTGGCATCCGACCTTCGCAACCCTAAGGAAGAACTGAAATTCGAAGATTGAACTAGTTATCAGTATATTTGAGGGCACTTACTTCCCAATAATTGTTGCCTTGTAGTTCACTGAATAAGATAAATACAGGGAATTCGATGTATCTTCCAGCCCTAAATTGTATTTTTTTCAAAGCCATACTTAATATTATGAATTGTAAAGTTTGCAGGAGCACCCTTTGGCCGTAGACTGTGAGTGTATGTGGAACTGGCCTCGATGGTAACGGTGGCGAGTCTACATTGCATTACTGCTTACCGCCTCGGCACCGTCCGCCCGCGCTCCCTTAGAAACCCCAGCCTAAGGGCTCCTGTAGCCACTTTCTATCGTGACCTGTTTATTTACAACATAAAGCAAAATTGGTACAATCTTCTTCCTAGCCTTGTTCCCAATATTATTTGGGGTCGGCTACAAGTTCAACCGGTTTTACCTGAACATCAGTTTTTCCACGGAGCGCCTGGCATCGGACCTCCGCAACCCTAAGTCAGAACTGAAATTCCTAGGTTGAACTAGTTGTCAGTAAATTTGAAGGTACTGATTTCCCAATAACGATTGCCATAGGTGTTCATGACAACCGGGACCGACGGCTTTACGTACTGTCCGAGGCACGGGCTTGAATCACCGCCAAACTTCCTAATTCCAAATTAGGAATTTCCTAAGAAAAACACACTTTTTTGGCCCGACCCGGGATTTGAACCCGTGACCACTTGATTAGCAGTCGCATTCGAGTAATAGACCAACGAGGCAATTAATCTGGTATTACAATAAATTATGAGAACTTTGTTCCTATATTGTTCGTCACTACGAAGTCCGAACTGAACAGTGCAGTAAAAAAGAGTGGTGGGTCTATGTATCGCAACTTTCTTTTGGAGTCCTGGTTCAAGTACAAAGACATTTTATGGAACAATGTTTTTATATAAATCGGGCGATTCGTTTAGAGGAACGATGTCTGTGTCATGTTCAATGTGTTCTTATCACACACTTACAGTACCATATGTCAATATTTAGATAATGTTTGATAAGGGAAATAAAGCGACATTTATTACAACATTTATTCAAGTCTTAACCAATGATATCCAATATTATACATTGAGCAATTTTTACGTTTGATGAAGCGAATCAAACCACCTTATTACATTGATAAGATTCCAATTCAATTCCTTAATAAAAAAATTATACAAATTGTCTATAGAAAGCGTAACAATAGAAGATATTTACATTCTTTTATTGTACTATTTTATTACTTTAAATAATAATCACAGTATAAAAACTATAATATGTTTATAATACTATTATGCTACCTAGATGCTATAAATGTACAATAGGAATTTTTGCATAAACAACAAATATTAGATAAGTACTTATTACGCATCGACACCGAGCTAAGTGTCAAAAATTCAAATCAAGAATTCACCAAAATTGCAAACTTTTGCAAAAATAACTTTACAAATATTTTAAACTAACATTATTAATTATATTTTAACTAATAGGATTAATAGGAATCACAAATTACAATAAATATTTTTTTTAATTAAAAATTTGTAGGTACATGTTTACAATTGTACACAAACATTATTGCAAACAGAGAGTCAATTTCAGCCCAAGGAAACGAAGGTTACCAATAACATTTTTGAATCCAGAACCTGAGATTTGAGATTACCGGAGACCAGCCCCTTGGGTAGTCCAAATTTTCTACCAGGGTATTAAGCCCTCGAGGGGTGGAAACGAACTATGGTATCTTGAGATGCAAGTGTACGACCATGTATCCATGGACAATGTTAGTCAATTACCAAGTTTGTCTTCTACACTATAAAAAGCAAATGCTGTAAATGTGTACCTGATGAGCGTAAAAGTCATATAATTACATTTAATTTATAAAATCTTGTCTACTAACCATTAATAAACATAAATAAAAAAACCTTAGATATAGGAAATTAAACCATAAAACAACATTTAGGGCCACCGCACACTAGCTACTTTTAGCATTGGCGATCGGCGATTTGGCGACTGCATCGATGCTGCATCGCGCTTTAGCGACTTCCTAAGTTCGATCGCGGTATCGGAAACGCGCGTTTTAGCAACTGCTCAGATGCCAAGTCGCTGCTACCGGCATCCGAATGTGTGCGGAGAGTAGCGTTCAGCTGCTGTGTCGCGCTTCTAAAAAGCGACTCGATCGCCGCGTTTAGCGTTTTTAAGTGTGCGGTGTGGAGCGTTCGGACGCCGTATTTAGCTTCTAAAAAGCGACTAGTTGCCGATCGCCGATGCTAAAAGTAGCTAGTCTGCGGTGGCCCTTATTGAATTTGTTTCAAAATGAAAAATTTGTAGGTAATCATCAATTAAGTCAATAGACAATCTCACTTGAAGCAGCTTTCATATTGCCACTTAAAAAAACAGCACCGATTAATGTCTAAATCTATAAAATAATATGGGAAGTAAAAACTTTATACACCTTTTTACGAAAATTGTGTGGACGGGTATAGTTTATGTGGAGGATGAGTGCCGAAAGCTATAAAAGTAAAAATTTGTTCAAATTTTCACCACTGATTGTTTAAAGTAATAAATTGTAATAAGCAGTATACTTGTACCCTAATTTTGCACTTTTCAAGTTACTATTTAAATAAATATAGTACTAGATGGTCGAAAAGTTTCCGACCCCAACGAAGAAAGCAGCAATCGATTAAAACTAGTGAATTTAATTGTGCAATTTTGGTTAATGCAAAGATGTACATTGCATTGTGTATCAATGAGAGCATTGTCTAGGGTTCAAAGTGACTATGCTGAAAAAAAAAAATATAAAAAAATGTCTTGTATCATCGTTAGGTCGGAAACTGTTCATGCTACTCCTGTAAGTTGCACTAAACATAACTGTAAACAATTAATATAATTAAATGGTAAAATAAAAAAATTGTCTTTAAACCAATGAGAATACCATCATGAGTTGATGAAGTTACTTCGGTTCAAACCATAGATAATATTTACACTTGATTTTTTTTGTTTCCTATCCATTAAAAACTGCACATAATTTCCTCATTGTATAGTTCTTCAGTTCTTCATACAAATACAGACATTTAGTGTCAATGTTAAAGTTCTCAATATTCCTATTTACTGCTGGTGGCTGATTTCTCATCCTCGGTAGGTTCATCACCTAAGTTCATGTCCTTAATCGGTACGGTGACCAGTAAATCGTAGTATACCTTCTTGTTTCGTAAAAACGCATTCTTGTTATCGAATATCACTGAATCTGTAAATAATAGTTTTATTTAATAAAATTTATAAAGTTGTTGATATATTGCATTGATTGCGTGAATTATCTTTCTACTAGTTTCTACATAATAATGTAATGTAATAACTTCCTCGTCGTTTTTCTGCATTCTCTGGGAAAGATAAAAAAAACAGACGGAAAGGTGTGCCAGGAAGCCGGGAAAACCGCGCGCTATTTGGTTTATTTATTAAAGACTACACCTAAGTACAGAGTTTATCGTCAGACCTAAAAATAAAAAAGTTTTAAGGTATTTTTTCAATTTCGGTAAAATATAAATCTACTATATTAATACGTACATGTAGCAGGTCCCGTAACAGGTAGAACTCCAATCTCAGCAGGTCCTTCGCTCAGTTTCTGTGGTCCGTGCACAATTGTCTCATTGCCATCCTCATCGCGTCGCTTTATTGAAAACTTGATGTCGTGACTTTCGACTCCGCAGTCCCACCTATGAGACACACACAATTTATCAACATGGCAACTTTAAACGTATAGTCATAACCCATATCTTAGAGGAGACCCAATTCCAGTAGTGGGACATTGGATTGTTGATGAAATTGATAAACTTTAAATGTAGAAGTCAGACTAGATTCCTTTGAAGACTTAGTAAAATTTTTTTTATTAGTTACCTACAGTTATTACGAAAAATAATGATAATGAAAATATATAGTGTAGGATACCCACAGGCCAGGCGGAGTGACGACTAGCGCATGACGATTGGTAGGAGTTGGATGCGGGAAGACCAAAATGGCGTGCAATAGGGCCTATGTTAAGAAGTTGACTGCAATAGGCTGATGATGATAATGATGAAAATAACGAATAGCAAGACAGTAAACGTTGAGATGTATTTCTTTTATCTTAGTTAAATTAAACATCACATTAAAAAACTTTCAATAGTCCACTGACTCCAACATGGCCTCTTTGCGAAAGGTTTTGGCCATGTAAATTAATAAGTCAAGTGTAATGAAAGCGGTAATAGGTATAGATAAAAACTAAATTATACGCTAAATCAGTCTAAAATTCAGCTATTGCTGATTATAATAACACAGATGCAATTTTATATGGCTTAAAAACCTGTACTTCTATAGACACACTGTGAGCCTGTGTGAACATAACATGCTGTGCAAGAAAAAGTACATGTGTATCATAAGAGCGCGCGTATTTATGCGCGTGTGTGTGTGTGTGAGTGCGTGCATGCGCGTGTGTCTGTGAAAATATATATATGTAGAGACTTACTTCAGCACACTATCGTTATCTGAACACAGTAAATCAATAACGTGTTTCTCGCCTGTCTTGATCGTAACTTTTGTGTACTCTTTCACCGACGAATCTAACCCTGGACTGTTAGTATAATAGCTTTTGGGAATTTTACCACCTGGCTTGACCTGGAAAAGAAGCAAATGTTTTTTTTATTTTAACCTAAGTTTAGCTGTAGAGGTAAGTCTCTATTGCGAGTGTACGAAAAGTGGGTAGCATATAGAAAATCTGCCGTTAACTAATCAAAATCTGACCACCAGTCCGTAGAATAATGAAAATGTAAAGAAAATTACAGTCATAATAACTTTAGCTTCCGTAGCAAATGTAATAAAAAATTAATTATTTCAATGTAGTTAAACGCAGTGCAAATATTAATTAGCGTCCGTGGGCAATTAGTACTCTAGCACCCTTGATTTGTTTTGTTTCAGCGCTCTTTGATACATTTTTGACCTACGGAAATATGAAACTTAATTCCTTTCAAATCTTTCTTTTTAAATAGAGCGGAGCTCTAGACCTACAATACGAGGGGTGGAATGACAACGCCCAGCATCATAACACGGGCGCATGTTCGTTGAAAGGCCAAGTGTTGCGCCCGTGTGCATTGCCCACCCTGCACTATATGTAAAGACGCCCCTGGTTAAACGACATCGATAACGTATAGTAGGCCCGAAAACTGGGTCAAGAACCTGCTCATAAGATGGCCTGCTTTTGGCAGATTTTATTTGACCTCCGAGAAAAATCTTGATATCAAGTTCACTCCTTGATGTGTCCTATGAACCGGGGAACGCTTTCAGTGAAAAAGCATACGAATATTCTAAAATCTTCGTGCCCGTGGCAAGTGCCATCAGAGATATGTCAGGAAGGTTCAGCTCGGGCTTTGAGGGTAGAAGAGCTTTTCTATGGGTTGAATTTTATTTTAATTATTAATTTAATGTTCAAAAAATATTTAAAAAAAAACCCAAATCAATTTAGCAAATTACGTCCTTATCATGTATATCAATAGGGTATAAGTCTATAAGTTAAGTCAACTTACAATAAGCCCACATCTCGGGTCCCCGTTGTCATCAACCATTGTCCCTCCATAGTGCACGGGTAGTTGATCCTTGTCCACCACGGTTAACACTTGCGCCTGCCATTTTTTAGTATCTGACCCGTAAATTTTAATCTTGGATATTGTGTACTCGTGCATGAACTTCCTAATAACGGAGAAGGCCAACGAGAAAACTTTTGGTGCTGAAACAGAAAAAATAAATCTTGTCAGTAAAGTCGGTTTACGGACGACAATTTTACGCGATAACGTCATAAAAAAACAAACTTTTCACTTCATACAGTCAACAAAACAGTTCAAGTGCACTGCCGCTGTATCTCTTCTACTCAGGCGCATCTGCTGATGGAGATGATGGAGATAGGTGCGTTACAAGCCGAACGATCGCGCCTCTCTATCGCTTGTTCCGTACTCTCGCTTGTACCACAGAATACATAATAAGTAGTACTAGCTTGTATGCTCGGCTTAGACGGAACGTGACAATGCTTTTTGCTTTTTCGTCAGTTCGGCGTTCATCGATTTATATGTTGTTATCACGTCAATGTGATGGTTGACATAAATTAGACAAATAATGTTCTGGAATAAAGGTTATATAGCGCATAAATCAACCGAGATCAATAATATGAACCGGATCCCGACATCATAAAGAATTAATTGAAGCAATTTTCATCTTCCAACTAGTATCTAAAGCCGGTTCCAAAAATAACGGGTCAGTCACATAAACCCGAATATCTCCCGAACTACGTATGCCATCCTAATGAAACGAAGACTGTTCAATTGAGAATTTAATTATACAGATAAAAAATAAAATAAAACTTAGTTACACCCACAATATTAATCTTAAATTAAAAAAAAACTAAAGTAGTCATATTTTTCTTAAGATTACATTTTTTTTATGATTGTTTTTTTGCTGTTTTTCATCACTTTCTTCATTTAATACTTTGTATTGCCTCCACGAGCTCTTCTGACAGCTTCCAGGCGATTAGGCATGCTGTACACCAAATTTCGGAGCCGGTGCTAAGGAATACCTTCCCATTCCTCCACCAGTGCTTGTATGAGCTCGGGAAGCGTGATTGGTGGGGGGTTTCGACCTTTCACGCATCTCTGAAGCTCGTCCCAGGCGTGCTCGATGGGGTTTAAGTCCGGGCTTCGCGCTGGCCACTGCATGAGTTCGATACCGACCTCTTCAAGGTAGTCATGTACAATTCTGGCGGTATGGGGACGCGCATTATCATGCATTAATATGCCATGCCGGTCCATCCTGGCCATGAAAGGACCTACATGTTCATTGAGGATCTCTTCCACGTACCTCTCTGCATTTAGAGTTCCATTTTGAATGAGCACCAGCTCGGTGCGGGCCTCAGCAGAAATCCCAGCCCAAACTTGTACGGAGCCTCCACCGTACGCCACTTTTTCCTCCACACACGCTTGATGGAAGCGCTCCCCTGGTCTTCTGTACACCAACTGCCTACCATCATGCTTATAAAGCATGAATTTAGACTCGTCCGTGAACATTACCCTAGACCAATCGTCTAGTGTCCAGTTTAGGTGTTCGCGCACGTATCTCTGTCTTGCAATTCGATGTCCCCGTTCCAGTTTGGGGCCATTTGCGGGCCTCAATGGTTTCAAATTTGCTTCAGCAAGACGTCTTCTTACTGTTTGAGCGCTTAAATTGCCACCTCCAAAGCGAATAAAGTGAGTTTTTAGACCAACAGCAGTTTGAAAACGATTTCGGAGCATTGTAGCCACCAGTTGTCTGTCTTCCCTGGCCGTTGTGCATCTTGGTCTGCCATTTCCTGGTCTTCTAAGGTGTGATCCGGTCTCTTGGTACTGCTGGACTACCCGCTGAACAGTCGACAAAGATACACCAATGTTTCTGGCTGTTTCACGCTGGCTCCGCCCAAGTTCCAAAAAAGTTAGGATTCTGGTACATTCCTCTAGCGTGACTGCCATGCTTCACCTCACAGAATAATAAATATGCACGTGGAAGACGTTCACGATAATTTTTTTTGTGACAGAATAGAAATGGAAAGCATCCATAATGACATGAAACAAAAATTTTGTTTTTAAAAATAGTCATTTTTTTAAATTTTGTTTTTCTAATGAAGTTTTTTTCATCAACCAGTTTAAATAATATGCTATTAGAAGCGCAAATAAAAAGTCTTTATTCTGTTTTTTATTTCATTGATCTAGCTTTTACAGTTCTGGAGGTATTTCAATTTTTGTGACTGACCCGTAATTTTTGGAACCGAGTGTAGTAGGAAGTTGATAAATTGTAGAGTAATTAAACTACGTTAGTTAAACCGGTAATATATAAAAATACATTTGAAATTATTCAAATTTGTTAACCTACTTTGAATTATCAATAGTTTTTAAAATCTTTGTAGACCATCCGCAGCAGTCAAATAAGAAATTTTTGTGATGGTTTAAATAACATATTTAGCTAGGCAACACTAAACTTGAAAAGGAAAGATTCTTCCTTCTATTCCCTCTGTTTTCTACAGGCAGATTGGACTCTTGTTATGTAGGAGTTACAAAATGTTTTGATATCGTAGTTGTTATATATCTTTGCCTAATCCTTTAACATTGAGACATAAAAATCACGTCTGGGTCACCATTGTGGAGTAACGGGTGTCACGTCCCTCTGACACAAAGGGAGGATCCTCCGACCAGGCGAGGTGATCATGTGTAGTCTGCCTCGGTCCAACGGTTGATGTTGGGCAGTTGTATATATGCTAATCAGGGCAAAAACTTCTATATTCTATCTATATCTATATACAACATTAGTTACTACTCTGTGTAGTTAGTATTTCGGCATGTCTTCGATAGATGGCGTTGTTATGATGTTTTACTCTTGTACTGTGGAAGTCGGCACACAATATTATAATGTCTTCTTCTTAGCCTTTATTATTCCCAATACTGTTTGGGGTCCCAAACGTCTATGGCAATCCCCAATAACGATTACCATAGATATTCATAACTACCGTGATTAACAAGCTCTCCAAAGCACTCTGCTCCTACTTCAACAGTTATCAGAAAATTGTCGTCTGAGTCTGCAGATTGTACATCATCATTGATATCCGTTCTGTGTCCGATCTATGTATACAATATTATAATGTAAAAACATAATTACAATTAGGCCTTACCATTAACTATATAACAAATCTTTAATATCTCCGGATAATTAGCTTCGTACAGCTGTAACAGCGTGAAGACTAACTCAGCCGCCGGCTTCCACGCATACTGTCTTATTTGGAACCCTTCAAGATCGAATATGACCACCACCTGTAAGATTTCAAACAACAATTTATTCATTAAACCGAAAAGAAAAAGAAAGAAAAGTTTGAAATATTGATCACAATAGCATTGGGTTATTCAGAGCAGATTCAGACAGCGTTCGTGCTGTTCGTCGTGTTTCGTTATTGAGTGCGAGACCGGAGGACCAATGAGATAGAAGATTGTAGGTAGTAGAGCCACGCTGATTCCAGCACGAATGGGCCGGCTCGAGTGGGGCAGTACTACCCTCACACAGAAGACGATCCTAAAATGACAGCATTCTTGCTGTATTTCGTTAGTGAGTGTGAGACCGGAGGCCCAATAATTCTGTCTTCTCCATTCTAAATAGTATTTACTACTGCCACGACTACCGTTTGTTCAGCTTTGATTATTGAAAGAGGTACATAAATAATGAAACTTATTCTGAAACTACCTTTAAAGCGTTAGGTCCCCGTTCAGCAGCTTGACTCCTAGCTATCGCGAGGTAATTCTCCAAGTGTCTCAAAATTTGCCGAATCACGTCCGTTTTGGATACCGAGTGAAGTAGGCCCCAGATGTCTAATCCCACAAACGGGACGATGATTACTGGAACAGAGAATAGAAATCACATGTAATTACAGGTCTATAAATGAAACTCGTATGACAAAAATAAAAAATAATAAGTACGTTACCTGGTGAACCTTCTTTGTCGAAACCGGTGCTGCCACTCGGAAAATGTTGCTCTAGAACTTCTGGAGGTTGCCAAGCGTGAAGATCTTTGTCTATACCCCATTTCTCTCTCCATTTTAGGGACTAAAAGAAGAACGAAAACACATTTAGAATATAGTTCGGTAACTTGTTCTAATCGAACATTCTTTCCAAATTAAAGGAAAATGCTTTTGGTAAAATATATAAACCATATAAATTTTGGGCAGTTCACATTTATCTGTTGCCAGTTACGTCGACCGCCTTTGGACATAGGCTTTTCCTTAAAAGGTGCGTTTGGCTTACTATACCATGCTGGCCAAACGGATTGGGTTTGTTCCAACTTTATCTACTCCTAGCGGTGATGTTGTCTTGTGTATGCTTGCTCCCTTAGTCGCCTCTTACGATACCCAACGGATGAATAGGGGTGGTGACACTCAATGTTCTTAATCTGTCACCACACAGACCAATGCCAGCTATTTTCCTTGAATCGTGTCCTGCCCTGCCCTGTGTACTGCACTAGCCTACACATCAAGCATATTTCGGCTCTAGCGACCATCGGAAAATAATGTTACGCAATTGTAAATCAGCTAAATCCAAAGTAAGGTGTGAAAAACAAATAGATGGCTGTGTGGTTACGTTTATTTATTTATTTATTTTTAACACTTTCTGCATTACATTTGCATGAGGCGGACTTAATGCCATATGGCATTCTCTACCAGCCAACCTTTGGATGGTGCAGTAAGGACATGGCAGGTGTCTTCTCAAAAAGGGGTGCCAAGACTATATTTATAAAAGGATATAATATAGATTTATATAATACTTAACATATATAATAATTATATAAATACATATACATAACATACAAACACATACATACGTACACACATACACACACATATATACATATATGCATACATAGTGAATATACAAAGTTATATCTGAGATATATACGGATAATAAGATTACGAAGATATTTCGGCCAACTGTTTTAAATAAATTTCCCTGACTTTAGCCTTAAATGTAATACGGTTAGTTATTTTCCTGATCTCCAGTGGGAGCGCATTCCATAACAAAATGGACTCAACTACGAAAGAGGAATGGACAAGAGAAGAAGAGTGTTTTGGGCATAAGAGTAGAAGATTATTAGTGGAGCGAAGTTCTCTGTCATGGTTGGAACATAGCAATTTAAGCTGTGAAGTAAGGTAAGTAGGGGCTGTAGGATTGTTAAGTAGAGAATGAAGGGTAGTCAGGGCCCGCAAGCTACGCCGCTGACGTATAGGTAACCATGACAGCTGGGTTCGATAGCTGGTGACATGATCGTACTTGCGCAGATTGAAGATGAACCGAATGCAGTTATTGAGAAGTCGGTCAAGTTTGTTGAGTAGATCTGCATTCAGATCGAGGTAGCAAACATCACAGTAATCAATGATTGGGAAGATCAGGGCCTGTACAAGCATCAACTTGGTAGTAGGTGGGAGAAAGTTCTTAAGTCTATACAGTGATCGCAAGGCTGCGGTAACCCTCTGACTCACGTTCCCAACATATGGTTTCCAGGTGAGATTAGAGTCGATCAATAAGCCCAGATCTCTAACAGACGAGCTCATTGGTATAACGGATCCGTTGTAGACGATTGGCGGCAGTTTTGGTGTGTCTATTCTGTATATCATGCTAGGACTTCCCACGATTATTGCCTGACATTTGGCAGGGTTAACACTCACGCCGAACCGCTCAGACCAGTTTTTGATTGCTTCCAAATTACTGTTTATATTTTCCACTGTTTCTGTCAAGTCATCAAGGCTAGTATGTAAATAAATTTGAAGATCATCTGCATACAAATGATACGAACACCGAAGGTCTAGAGTAATGAGGTTGATAAACATCGAAAATAAGAGAGGAGATAATATGCCACCCTGCGGAACGCCAGCAGCGAGATCACGCCAGCTTGATGATGTTTCATCAATACGGACCGACTGCTGACGTCCACGAAGATAAGATGAAAACCATTCCAGTGCTTCGGAGGAGATCATATAGTGAGTTAGGACGGCTAAAAGGATGTCGTGGTCAATCATATTAAAGGCGTTAGTGAAATCAATCAGGACCAGGACGGTAACTTTAGCATTCTCCACACCATTCCTAATGTCGCTGGTCATTTTAAGCATAGCCGTGACAGTGCTATGCCCAGGTCTGAATCCTGACTGAAAGGGGCTGAGGATGTTGTGATGAAGGATGTACTTAGAGAGTTGCTTGTGAACACAAGCTTCTAGTACCTTGGATAGGAAAGGAAGGATTGATATAGGTCGGAAATGGCTGGGGAGAGAAGGATCGGGAATCTTTGGAAGAGGGCGTACATATGCTCTACGCCATTCAACTGGGAACTGTCCGGAATAAAGGGAGAAGTTAATAATATGGCATACAGCAGGCAGAATTTGGTCTAATATGGTGATAACCATAAAGCGACTTATCTCGTCACAACCCACGGCCTTGGATGTTATTTTGACAATGGTATTTTTAATCTCATCCGATGCAACTGGAGAAAATGAAAAGGCTTCGATGTTCTGCCGTGGAAGTCCAGTAACATACCCGAGAGTTTGACTCTTAATTTGGGACGACATTAAAGGAGATGTGATGAAATGACGGTTCATATCGTCCAATCCAACAGTCGCAGGGGTACTGATATGCTGACAGTTACCTACACCCAAAGTCCTAAGGAACTTCCAAATAAAAGCGGGCGTTGAAGAAGATATATTTTGGAGAATGTGGTGGCGTTTAGCGTTACGTATCACTTGGTTGCATCTGTTTCTTGCAGTTTTGTAGATGGTCCAATTACTCTCGGAACGGGTTTTTTTAAATTTGCGAAAGGTCTGATCTCTACGGCGCATCGCCATTCGTATGCTTTCCGTTAACCAGGGTGCGGGAGCGTGTTTCATCTTGATCTTTCTCACGGGCGCGTGCTTATCATATAAATTGCGAATACTATCATTGAACACCCGCACCTTGCCATCAACTGTAGCATTCTCCTCCATAGGCGCCCAGTCAATCGCACCGGCATCCATGCGCAATTTAGCGATGTCCATTCGGGCGTAACTACGCTTTGACAAGACTTTCACCTTCGGCTTAGGGATCTTTAGGATATAGGATAGGAAAATGAGATCGTGATGGGAAAGTCCAGGGGCAGGATATTGACCGTGAGAGGATACAAGGGAAGGAGATGAGGTAAGTATTAGGTCCAGCCAAGTATCATGTCCAGAATTATTATGGTGTGTAGATTGGAGAGGAGAAACATGAAAATTGGCCGACTCTATAAGGTTAAGGAGTCTACGAGTTCGGGGGTTAAAGGAGTCAAGGAGATCGGTATTGAAATCCCCCATGATTATATGATGTGCATACTCAGATCCCAAGGATTCAAAGACCGATTCTAAATCAGTGAAGTAATTGACGGTAGGAGGACAGTATATTACACCTATGATGGCTTTTGCACCCTTATGACAAATCTCAAGAAAAAGGTACTCGGCGGAGTCGCTAGCACCACCAGAAGTTGTGACGATTTTATGATGAAAATCGCTGCGTAAGTAAATAGCTACTCCGCCACCTCTGCGTCCGATACGGTCATTTCGGACGAGAATGAAGCCAGGAAGAGAGTAAGAAGTGGATAGAAGTTGAGGTTTGAGCCAGCTCTCGGAGATCAGGATGGCATGAACATTAGCGTTACTAAATGCTTCTAGAAGTTCGCCGTGGTGACATGGCACGCTTTGTGCATTCACGTGACAAACATTGAACAACCGGTCCGATCGCAGGCTAAAGGTGTGTTGAATAAAATCCCCTAGTGTACCAGGGGCTGAACCGAAACTTCCATCGTCAGACAATATGTCGTCATCGTTGGCTGAGTGGTACGAATCATCGTCGTCAGACATAACCTTTAAATAAATAAGTATATATATATATATATATAAATATATCCTATAAGAAATTAATATTCAATAAAAATACTACAATAATAAAAAGCAAACCACAATGTGACCAAAATTATCAAAGTCACATCACTATTGGTAATTAAAAGGTGCAACTTTCCTCCTCTGAACCATCCGCCAGCCGCCACCGGCACTACAAGAAAAAACAAAAACAAAACAGTTTAACAAGAAATATCTAAACACATTATAACAAGATGTAAGTAAAATGTAAGACAATACAAAGCAGAACCGAACACAATTAAAAAGCAATAAATATATATTAACCTGTACCGTCACAATACATCACTGCCATTTCGGAACGAAACTAGTGTGTGTCAACATGACACCACTGTCAAAAAAGAAAATTTAGTATTGACTTGAGTTTCTATTGTTATTGTGGCAACAATCGATTGAATATTATTTTAGTAAGTGCTTAATTCGCGGGTAATATGATTCATTGTTACATAAAAAGGCAAAGGATGATGAAAGTGACGCATGAATAATTGTCTAAATGTATGAACATGATTGTATAAAGCAGGTACATAGGTAAAACAATCCGATGTGATGTAACTTAAGTAATTACTGTATGAAATTTACATTACTTTGAACGAGAAGATGTCTTGGAGCCAGCACTGTTCGACTTAGATGCTAAAACGCTCTTCGGGTATTTCGTCATTAGGTCGTGGAGCTGTTCTGTGGTTACCACCTTGTGTCTGGTTTCATCTGGTGCCAGCACACATATGACCCCCTCCCGCGTCCAACAAGATCTCATGCCAAAGTACTGACGCGCCTGAGCAAACACTGCCTGTCGCCCTCTGGTCAGGAATTCTCTTACTGTAATAGAGGTGCCCTTTAGCTTGGTCTTTGCCCTCCAGACAGCTGCTTTTATATTCTCTTTTGAGAAACGCACAAGAATAGGACGGTGGTTCTCATTAGTAGGACTGCCCAGTCTGTGACAGGCTGTGATTGACTGTGTAGTGATGTCGGCGATGGCAAGCTTATTGTTCACAATTCCAAGCACAAGTTTCAAGCAGTCCTCATTGGGTGTCTCAGATACTCCAGAGACTAATAAAGCCTTACGGCGGTGCCTAGTTTCAATGCCATCTAACAGCATAGAGCATTCCGCTATTTGTTTTCGGAGTAATCCTAGCATTGAAAACATTAGTTCCCTGAATGTTCGGAATTCTTCAGCAACTTTAGCGACGGTGTCCTTGCTGGTCGCACTGCCTTGGATCTGCGCCTCCAACTCATTCATTCTATTGGTGAAGCACTCCTCAAGGTTCTTCTGTGCCGCAGCAATATCAGTTAACTGAGGCATGCTGTTATAATGTTCTGTGCCAAGATATAATAATTATGTGAATTATGATAGTTTTAGACCTATAAAGATAGTAGTGACAGCTGGCAGATGATTGACTGATTATTGGGTGTCAGTATACATTAAATGAGTCACAAACACTAGCACACTTGAGTCACTGCATATAATATTCAACAAACTTAATTATATAGTATATATATAAGATTCACTATTTTTAATCACTTTTATTAACAGAGCCAAAAAAAGTCAACTTTTTCTTCACCTACCCCAGAGAAAAAAAAAAAAAAGAAAAAAATTTGCTTTATTGCGTCTGTTGTTTTTATACTTCGTACCAAAATCATTAATCATTTTTGGGGTTTCGTGCAAATTGAATAATCCTTTATTTTATTTGCACGGAACCTCAAAAATGATGAGAACGAAACACGATGAACAGCACGAACCCTTATAAGGTGACTTTGTTGCCCGTGTATCTGTATATTTATGCAGAGTCATTGAAGCTAAGTAAAAACTGTGGCTTTTATGTCCATATAATTATGTAAGTAATACCAACATTTCGTAAATCAAACCCTAAAATATTGCAATTAAATTGCTGTGTTAAAAAAAGTTTACTTATTGTGAATAAATCTCATAATTTTCCGTTCGGATTCGATCATCAAGATAAACAAATTACCTATCTAAAGGTAAGTTTTGAAGGACCTTCTGCCAGTGGGCTTCTAACTTGTCTGTTTTTTTGTGTAATTCTTTTTATTATTCTGTATGAGATAATTAGATGAATGTGCAATTTATTTATCCATGAAAAAAAAGTTAGTTCAATGTTCAGGCTTTAAAAGTCAGTCTAAAGGACATTTAACACTTCAAGGTTAGAAAGTAAGCCTTTTAAAAAGAACAACCTACATGCCTACATGTAAAATATCAATATTGTGAAGTGTCAATAAACATCATTCAGGGAATAACATTCTATAATAGAAAGTTTTTTTTTTTCATTTATGCCCTTAGAGTTCATTAGAGTCATAAAGCCATCGGTCATGAACATCTATGTCAATCGTTATTGTGAAGCGTGTGTTCTCAAACCTTCGAATTCAGTTTGCCTGAGTGTTGCGGAGGTCCGATGCCAGTCATCTTCGGGGAAAAACTTGTATTCATGTTAAAATTGGTAAAAGGCACTAGCCGTCAAAAAATTTCGGAAGTAATGAAGGCTAGAAAGATGCCCCATATAGCAACACGGTACGGAGCAGCCATACATAGTCGTTCTCTTCTACCAAAGTATTAGCTCAAATAAGTATAGACTCATAAGGGCTTTCACTGTTCGGAGTTAGAATGTGTTTGGGTGTTTTTTTTTTTATTATTATGTCTGAGTACGTAATGACAGGCGATTGTTTTTGTGAGTCTAAAAAGTATATGTGTGAAGATCTCCCCACAGCAAAGAATAACAGTAAGTCTTGTATTTGAAAAAGGAGCTATTGCTACTCGCCACCAGTCCGCTGTCCTGTGTGCCATTGGTTTGCCCCCTCTATCAAAAGGTTACGTGCGTGTTGCAGTCAGTGAATTTTTTTCTATTGTATTTATTTCTTTTTCTAACGTTTTGTTTAAAATTGCATGTTAAATTGCAGTTCACTCACACAATATGTACCAAATCGACCTTCGCAAAAATCACGCAAAGTGGCACTTAGTTTTGGTTACAATTTTACAAAGACATTTAGAAACTACTTTTGTATAGAAATCGCACTTTAACGATTTCAAAATGATCATTTTCGAAGTAAGGCACGCGGCACAAGTATTTCCTTTTATTGCGTAATGATTGTGGTTGATTGACGTGTTTACTTGCTACTTTTTTAACATTGAATCAAATACTTAATGACGGCATACTCTGTGGTCTTTCCTATGAAGAAATGACGTTTACAAATTTAGAATACTGTAAATCTACCATTAGAACTTTTATTCTTTGAATCCAACTAATATTATAAATTTGAAAGATACTCTGTCTGTTACGATTTCACGGCTAAACCGCTTCACCGATTTTAAATAAAGCTGGCATGGAGAAAGACATAGGCTACTTTTTACTGCGATGGCGATAACCGATATCACGCGTGGAAACCACGGTCAAAAGCTTACTTAGCTTCTACATATTTAAAATAGCACTTTAGACAGTTTTTAGCCGTTATATCACCGTCGATAGGTATAATCTCACAGTAATCTAGCAAGAAGATTACATTATTTTTTTTATTTTAATTCACAAAACTGATGTTCAATCACAAACCACAACAAACATCATCAACAACCCATAACGTCCCACTGCTGGGCTCAGGTCTCCTCTCAAGAGAGGGTTAAGGCCATACGTCCCCACGCTGGCCGAGTGCGGGTTGGGGACAGGCAAGACACGTTGTGGCTACGTAATCTTGCTGTTGGATGTTTTTAAGCCGCCCGAAGGCCTCCAACTAAGCTTCACGACTGCTATCTTATGATAACAACCGGGACCGACTGCTTAACGTGACCTCCGAATCACGGAAACGCTCATTACATATAATGCCACAAACGGTCACCCATCTAGGTCCGACCGCGCCGTAGTTGCTTACCCTTGGTGATTGTTTCCAATCACCTAAGGCCACTCGGCTATGACAACAACATGACTACATAAATATACTGATTGACATCTACTGGATGTGAATCCTGCATGCATATTAATAGTAATACAATAATAACAAATCACACTATTCCACTTAAATAATACTATGTGAAACCAAGTATCTTAAACAGTTCATTTGAAATATAGTACATATAAATATAAGTATTGCTAAGGTTGAGTTAAACTAAACATTACAAAGAAAATAAACCTTTTAAAAAAAAATTAAAATAAGTCTTTGAGCTTAGATCTTACTGAGATACGGAACCAGCAAATAAATCTACTATGAGATTTTATAGTTCACAAATTATTAACTTCAAAAAAGTATATATCACTGTACTTCATTGCGCTTACGTACTGTTACTTTGTACTGTAAATATATTTAAGTCTGCAAAAGTGACTTCTGCACGACGGAAAGCACGAATAAAATCCAAGAGTAGAGGTCAACATCCTCTTATGGCAAAGACAATGACAGTCAATGCAGCATGGCGGCCTATTGAGATGATTCTGATGAGGCTTTCGGTCTCGCACTCACCAACGAAACACGACAACACCAATGCTGTCATAGAAGGCTGGTCTTCTCTCTGAGGATAGTATCAATAGACCTTATGCTTTGTCAACATTTTTACTTCTGTTTAATATTTAAAAACACAATTTGTTGTTCTGAGTCTGGGTGTTCTTTGTATCCGTTTCATGTATGTTTGAAAAGTCCCCCGCGACACAAGAATTTATATTCCTAATGCGGGAGTTGTCTTTTTTAAAGAAAAAAAAAGGTTAAATATTTTTATAAGCCTAAATATTTTTTTTAAGGTGATGACCTCCATATACTTATTCTACTAATCCTACTAATATTATAAACGCGAAAGTTTGTTAGTATGTATGTGTGTATGTATGTTTGTTGCTCTTTCACGAAAAAAGTACTGAACGAATTTGGATGAAACTTTACAGTTATATAGCTTATACTATATCTGAATAACTTACTATATTTACTATAAATAGGCTACTTTTATTATTCGAGATATATTTTATATATAGATTTAAAAAACTTCATAAATCGTAGATGTCACAATGTAACACTATTTATTTTTCAAAACATAACACACTTGCATAGCAACCATAATTATAGTTTCCCGAAAATACGCGGGTAACATCGCGGGGCGCAGCTAGTATGTACATATATGATATAACGCTTCCGTTCATCCAATTCCAAAATAAATTTAACAAATATGTATTAAGTCATCAACAACCCATGACGTCCCACTGCTGGGCTCGGGTCTCCTCTCAGGAGAGGGTTAAGGTCATACGTCCCCACGCTGGCCGAGTGCGGGGGACCTTCATTTAATTTTTTATACATAATATGTATATATATATAATATATATTATGTATAAAAAATTAAATGAAGGTCATTTAAATTTTAATTAATTAATACGCAAAATGGCAGCGGCAACTTGTTTGTCAAGCACATTGTATTGTTTTTGTGTAACTTTAACCGTTTACGCATCACACGCACTAAAACCTCTGAAGAGGAATAATTTCCCACCGTTTTTGCAACATTAAATAGCCTACAGATTTCCTCGATAACTGTAGCCCACTCTAACACTAAATAAAAGAATTCTTCAAATCGGACCAGTACTTTCTGAGATAAGCGCGTTCAACCAAACAAACTCTTCCGCTTTATAATACCACAATTTCCAAGTAACATAAACACTTACTATAAGCGGCCCTTTTCGTCACTTGTACCAAACTGGTCAACGATTTTAAACTTAAATTCGTGTTAACCTTCGTCATATCAAGTTGTATTCTGTTGAAATATTATTGAAATTATAAAACATGCTTTTAGTGACCTCTGTAATGCATATAATGACTATAGGTAAAATATATAGTCCCTGTACAATTATATAGTAGATGACCCTAAAGCAAAAGTGCAATGTACGCAACCTAAAGACTTGCACAAGCCGTTGCAAGTCGAAACCTTTTTGTTTGATCTTGCTTTTTTTGCAATACTGCCAAGGAGACATCCAATCTATACTTATATACTATTAATATGTTCAAAACTGTTCCGTTACTGACTTACATACAACGTACAGCCGAAACAACTGGGCGCAGGAAACTGTAATTTTGGAAAACTGGAATCCTTAAAGGGGTGAAAAACTAAATCAAGTACTCAAGTTTTATTTAGTTTATTACTGACCCGTGGTTTTATTGTTTTCAAACATTTCCACACTAATATTATAAATTCGAAAGTAACCCGTCTGTCTGTTATGCTGCACCATTTTTCAATGAAATTTCGCATTGCTGTAAAGATTACATGTATCGCGATAACCAACATGCACGTGTTTAGATCTGAATACATTTTAACATTTTTAACTTCATATTTCTACACTCATATTTCTACACTTACACATTTTCTACACTTGTGAGAATGAAAGCGAACGTTTTGGTTCTTATTTCATCGTATAATTTCCACCACGGGTTATCATCGAACCAGATCTAAAGCTGAAGAAACCACTGTCACAATAGATTCATCTATTGCAAGCCTGGCTGGCAAAACATGGATTACGCTATTTCAATTCAATTTTAAGTTAAGACTTTTTTTCCAAATTTAAATAGGTACATTAAACCAATTTATGATCCAAATTCATAATACGAATATCACTCTCATAACGGATTTAAAAGCAATAAAAAACACGGTAAAACCGGTTCTGCGTTCGATTTTATCTATTTTCAACCTTAACCCAAACATTTTGTATCGATCGATGAACTTTCTCTAGTTTATATTCGGAAGTTGTTTGGTTATTCAAGAACCTGTTTTTGATATTAGTATGTTTGGCACGTGTGTAATACTTACATATGACCTTGGTAAAAAGTGGTGTTCTGAATAACAACTGCTGACAATGCTATTTGCGATCGCACTACTTCGATTTAAGAATTGTTTAAATGACTCACCATCAAAGGAGACTAATAGTAATAACTTTTACAATATTCTACTTTCATATTATATAACAATATTATGGTAAACAACTTGAATTTTAGTAATACAGTGCAACTTTAACATAGCGAACCTCGATTTAACCACTTCCTCGATTTAACGTGTTTTTTGTAATCCCCTTGAATTGTCCATAAGAGTCAATGTAAATAATACCTTTACATTACGATTTTTTTACGAACTACATTTTTATAACGAATTTTCAACTATCAAAAAAGTGTATATATATAAGTGTGTATACATATGGCTAACTGACGACTGGGAAAGCGATATGGAAATAAAAACATGCATAGAGATCTCCCGGAATGCGTTTAACAAAATGAGATCAATACTTTCCAGTCGCAACCTCAGTATTCCTCTGCGCACTCGTCTACTGCAATGCTACATTTGGCCCATAGCCCTTTATGGTTGCGAAGCTTGGACTATTAAAGAAGACCTTCGTAAACGTATTGAGGCTTTTGAAATGTGGACTTACCGACGCATGCTCTCGATCAGATGGACTCAGAAAATCTCCAATGTTGAGGTTCTAACACGTGTCGGTCAAACCCGCAAGTTGATGAAGACCATCAAAACAAGAAATGTTGCCTACCTCGGTCTTCAGACACGAGAGATACAATTTACTGCAACTCATTATGATGGGCAAAATTGCGGGGAAACGTCGAGTAGGCCGTAGAAAAAAAATCGTGGCTTCGAAACATCCGCGAGTGGACCGGAGTCAAGAGCGCCGCGGAACTCTTTCACCTCGCCAGGGACAAAGCGAGCTTTTCAGGGTTGATGTCCAGTAATTGGAGAGGAACAACAAGAAGAAGAATACATATAATTAACGAATTTTGTCAACTCAAAACCTCTATATAAGCTCTCACCAATTTGACCCTTAATCCCATAGTATGTGATTCAGTCGCGGCAGGTTTTTTTATCACGTTTTTTTCGCAAATCAATCGAAGTCGTTTGATGGAAAGTAGTGTGAACAGTGCTGCTCGTCACTGTTGTTGAAGATTATAGTTGCAATGGCTCAGTAACGTAAAAGGTGTTCCTTATCAGTCGCAGAAAAGCGAAACATCATTAATTATGTTGACAAAAATCCTACGACGAAAAAATTAGACATAGTTCAGGTTTCCCGCAAGTACCTACAATTTTAAAATATAAAGATAAGTTTTTAGAAGAAAGAGGTTTGCATAATATGCTTTTGCTTTGCTTTTTATTATTTTTACCTTTTTATAAAAAAAAAAACCAGTCTTACCTTAATATAACAAACCTCAATTTAACTAATTACTTGATATAACGAATATTTACGAGTTCCCGTCGAATTTTTTGTATTGCGGTTGCACTGTAATTCAATAAAAAATTGTTTTTATAACATAGGTATTTCAAAACAAAATAAATCAAATAAAGAATTGTTTCTAAATACACATTTTAGACTCTAATTATGGTACGGGAGCTAGCAACGTTTGGAAAAAAAGAATTTTAGGTCAGCTGATTTTGTGATATGTGGTCCATCTTGCTCTTTCGGTTAGATTCCGGGCTGTCTGGCTGGCGAGAGTGGTTGCGTTCATTAGTGCGCATCCTGTCTGTGTAGGTAATAATCCTGGATTTTAAAATCATTTTAAGAAGCGTAATTTTAATTTTATAGTATTTAAATAAGTTTAACTAACATACTTTTCTTATTGCCAGACATTTTCGACAATGCTAATTATGTGCCATACGCGAATGTTTATTTATTTTTTATAAAAAATTAAAAGTATTTTATAATGTCTGTAATTTTAATATTATGTTAATTAAAGATAAAAGAAGCTAAAATAAATTTGCCAGACATTAATTCGGTTGTTAAACCTTGAATTAAAATGAAAACTCATGAAAAGTATTGCAGTATGATCCTATTTTTTATTGAATATTCAAGAGAATGGTGATAATTTTAGGAACCAATTTATCCATGAATGCGCAGATAATGAGAGTAGATTTGATAAACCAATAAAAAAAGTTATTAATTTTGCTGAAGCGCCAAAGAAAAATAAATTGACGCTAGGGAATAAAGTCTTTGAATTGCGAATGCAGAGAGATCTATTTGGCAGAATGGTGGGGATTTCTCTCACCCACAAGGTCGACATTGAAAAACTTTTTTATTGATCACTGGGATAGTGAAGACATGTTGACTTTCATTGGTAACAAAAACATTTACGTAACTTTCAATAAATGTTATTCATACAAAGTGTTAAAGTAATTAAAACTTTTAAAGAATGATTATCGTGTGAAGAATACGAAGACGCCGATTCTAGGATTATTTTTCATATTTGCTAAATCGATTTTGACGCAGAAGTTGTTTGACAATGGAGTCTGGAGTTAAAAATTCTTCGGATGTTAATGATGTTCGGTTTCATTTATTTTCAAGTACATCTAAATACTTTGATTCACCCATCCAGTTATCCACCCTGTAAAGCGGAATTGCAACAGCATTTATTGAGGGTTCGTTACGTGACGAAAATTTGGAGAAATGCTCACTTTTTGTTTGGTCTTCTGTGTGAGACTAGTACCGTAGTAAGCCGTATTATTGTGAAGTTTCATCAAAATCCAGTCAATAGTTTTTGCGTGAAAGATCAACAAACATACATACATACTTACAAATTGTCGCGTTTATAACACTAGTAGGATTCTGCCATCTTGTTATCAGCCTTTTACAACATCCAACATCTTTATCTCCAATGGCTTTCGGGTGGACCATCAACGGTGACAAATATGATTTTATCTGGTTTTTGGGAGATCAATTACCGTCCTCAGTTGCAGATATTATTGTTCAAAGTAAGTATGAAATACAACATTTATCAATAATATCATAAGAAAATTATAACGGACAAGAAGAATTCCACTGTTAATTTTTTTTTTCTGTTGCAGGTGATAGAGTTTTAGAAGATAACGATAATTCCCAAGAAGATGATATAAATGATACTGACAAAGACAGCGATGATGATGATGATCATTAAAAACTCAAATCAATTATTTTACTTTAGCTTAATATTAAATTTAATTCACATTTAGTAGTCAGGACGATTAAAAAAAAAGTGTTGTTTTTGAAATTTTATAAAGCTTATTATTATAATTCCATATTCTTAAATTTTTGTATTGATACTTGTTCTGACTAGAACGATTATTATTATTATTATTATATATAATATATACTACGACAAGTTTGTGGCACATCTTTTATCAGATGCAAAGAAAAAACCATCAACAAGACAAACATCAACGGTTAACGGTTGTCGATTTACAGTGTTGTCCAATTTCTTCTCTATTAACTTTGCTAATTGTGATTTATCGGTTTTATATATTGAACCATCTGGATGACACATTTACGTTGGCATCGGGGTAAGTGGAAATGCCAAAACTTTTTTAATGTCAACCTTGTGGGTGAGAGAAATCCCCAGCATTCTGCCCAATAGATCTCTATGCATTCGCAACTCAACGACTTTATTCCCTAGCGTCAATTTATTTTTCTTTGGCGCTTTAGCAAAATTAAAAACTTTTTTTTATTGGTTTATCAAATCTACTCTCATCATCTGCGCATTCATGGATAAATTAGTACCTTAAATTCCCATCATTCTCTTGAATATTCAATAAAAAATAGAATCATACTGCAATACTTTTCATGAATTTTTCATTTTAATTCAAAGTTATCAACCGAATTAGTGTCTGGCAAATTAATTTTAGGTTCTTTTATCTTTAATTAACATAATATTAAAATTACAGACATTACAAAATACTTTTCATTTTTTATAAAAAATAAATAAACATTCGCATAAGGCACTTATTTAGCATTGTTGAAAATGTCTGGCAATAAGAAAAGTATGTCGGCTAAACTTATTTAAATCCAAAAACAATCAAATTATGCTTCTTAAAATGATTTTAAAATCCAGGATTATTACCTACACAGACAGGATGCGCACTAATGAACGCAACCACTCTCGCCAGCCAGACAGCCCGGAATCTAACCGAAAGAGCAAGATGGACGACATATCACAAAATCAGCTGACCTGAAATTCTTTCTCAAAAACGTTGCTAGCTCCTATACGATTATATTGAGTCTGAATTTGAAGCTATATTAATATCATATCATTCAGAATTTAAAATTTCGAATTATTACATTTTATATAAAAAGAACTTGTTTCTTTTATAAGATTAAAATTTTGAATGTTCTAGATCTCTATTTGAATTTAGAAAATTGTTAGTAAGCAGTAGATTGGTTCACGACGATAATTTACTAGGTAGGTATGTAGGTACCTTATCTACTACCATTCATGGGTTCACAACTCATATGAAACTATCGATATTTTTAAAACATTCGGCATGTAACTATATTTTTACACGCTTTATATTAGCTTCACCTGTATGTTTGTCACCGGATTAGCAAGCTGAAATGGCAGTGGGCTGGCCATATTAGCCGCAGAACTGATGGCCGTTGGGGCAGAAGAGTTCTTGAGTGGAGACCGCGTCTCGGTAAACGTAGTGTAGGACGCCCACAGGCGAGGTGGAGTGACGACCTGCGTAAGATGGCTGGCAGGAGCTGGATGCGAGAAGCCCAAAATCGATCACAGTGGTGTGCAATGGGAGAGGCCTATGTCCAGCAGTGGACTGCGATAGGCTGATGATGATGATGTATGTTTGTAACCGACTCCTTTAGGCGCGATTTTGACCCACTTTAAATGGCCAGATTTCGTTCAAATTTTGTAGATTTATCGAGGACCGATGACAATACATTAATTTGAACTAATAAAAAAAAATAGTCTAGAAAAAAATACAGTTTTAAAAAACTAAACAAACACGCTTTTAAACTAAAAAGTAGAAAATAATTTTAATGTAACAAAGCGTGGGGTGCTTTCTAAAAATATTTCAATAACGTCGCCCCACGCTTTGTTACATAATTATTAATTTAATAAATAAAAAAAATATTTTTTTTAAACAAGAATTTAATAAGTATCCATTATTATATTTATTATTAGGGATGATTGTTGTAACTATACAATGTTGTAATTGTAAATTTGGGGTCGGCTACTAATTTTAACCGGTTTTATCTGAATATCGGTTTTTCCACGGAACACTGGCATCGGACCTGACTGTAAATTTGAGGGCACTGACTTCCCAGTAACAATTGCCATAGAAGTTCATGACAACTGGGACCGAAAAATTGTTTTTATAACATAGGTATTTCAAAACAAAATAAATCAAATAAAGAATTGTTTCTAAATACACATTTTAGACTCTAATTATGGTACGGGAGCTAGCAACGTTTGGAAAAAAAGAATTTTAGGTCAGCTGATTTTGTGATATGTGGTCCATCTTGCTCTTTCGGTTAGATTCCGGGCTGTCTGGCTGGCGAGAGTGGTTGCGTTCATTAGTGCGCATCCTGTCTGTGTAGGTAATAATCCTGGATTTTAAAATCATTTTAAGAAGCGTAATTTTAATTTTATAGTATTTAAATAAGTTTAACTAACATACTTTTCTTATTGCCAGACATTTTCGACAATGCTAATTATGTGCCATACGCGAATGTTTATTTATTTTTTATAAAAAATTAAAAGTATTTTATAATGTCTGTAATTTTAATATTATGTTAATTAAAGATAAAAGAAGCTAAAATAAATTTGCCAGACATTAATTCGGTTGTTAAACCTTGAATTAAAATGAAAACTCATGAAAAGTATTGCAGTATGATCCTATTTTTTATTGAATATTCAAGAGAATGGTGATAATTTTAGGAACCAATTTATCCATGAATGCGCAGATAATGAGAGTAGATTTGATAAACCAATAAAAAAAGTTATTAATTTTGCTGAAGCGCCAAAGAAAAATAAATTGACGCTAGGGAATAAAGTCTTTGAATTGCGAATGCAGAGAGATCTATTTGGCAGAATGGTGGGGATTTCTCTCACCCACAAGGTCGACATTGAAAAACTTTTTTATTGATCACTGGGATAGTGAAGACATGTTGACTTTCATTGGTAACAAAAACATTTACGTAACTTTCAATAAATGTTATTCATACAAAGTGTTAAAGTAATTAAAACTTTTAAAGAATGATTATCGTGTGAAGAATACGAAGACGCCGATTCTAGGATTATTTTTCATATTTGCTAAATCGATTTTGACGCAGAAGTTGTTTGACAATGGAGTCTGGAGTTAAAAATTCTTCGGATGTTAATGATGTTCGGTTTCATTTATTTTCAAGTACATCTAAATACTTTGATTCACCCATCCAGTTATCCACCCTGTAAAGCGGAATTGCAACAGCATTTATTGAGGGTTCGTTACGTGACGAAAATTTGGAGAAATGCTCACTTTTTGTTTGGTCTTCTGTGTGAGACTAGTACCGTAGTAAGCCGTATTATTGTGAAGTTTCATCAAAATCCAGTCAATAGTTTTTGCGTGAAAGATCAACAAACATACATACATACTTACAAATTGTCGCGTTTATAACACTAGTAGGATTCTGCCATCTTGTTATCAGCCTTTTACAACATCCAACATCTTTATCTCCAATGGCTTTCGGGTGGACCATCAACGGTGACAAATATGATTTTATCTGGTTTTTGGGAGATCAATTACCGTCCTCAGTTGCAGATATTATTGTTCAAAGTAAGTATGAAATACAACATTTATCAATAATATCATAAGAAAATTATAACGGACAAGAAGAATTCCACTGTTAATTTTTTTTTTCTGTTGCAGGTGATAGAGTTTTAGAAGATAACGATAATTCCCAAGAAGATGATATAAATGATACTGACAAAGACAGCGATGATGATGATGATCATTAAAAACTCAAATCAATTATTTTACTTTAGCTTAATATTAAATTTAATTCACATTTAGTAGTCAGGACGATTAAAAAAAAAGTGTTGTTTTTGAAATTTTATAAAGCTTATTATTATAATTCCATATTCTTAAATTTTTGTATTGATACTTGTTCTGACTAGAACGATTATTATTATTATTATTATATATAATATATACTACGACAAGTTTGTGGCACATCTTTTATCAGATGCAAAGAAAAAACCATCAACAAGACAAACATCAACGGTTAACGGTTGTCGATTTACAGTGTTGTCCAATTTCTTCTCTATTAACTTTGCTAATTGTGATTTATCGGTTTTATATATTGAACCATCTGGATGACACATTTACGTTGGCATCGGGGTAAGTGGAAATGCCAAAACTTTTTTAATGTCAACCTTGTGGGTGAGAGAAATCCCCAGCATTCTGCCCAATAGATCTCTATGCATTCGCAACTCAACGACTTTATTCCCTAGCGTCAATTTATTTTTCTTTGGCGCTTTAGCAAAATTAAAAACTTTTTTTTATTGGTTTATCAAATCTACTCTCATCATCTGCGCATTCATGGATAAATTAGTACCTTAAATTCCCATCATTCTCTTGAATATTCAATAAAAAATAGAATCATACTGCAATACTTTTCATGAATTTTTCATTTTAATTCAAAGTTATCAACCGAATTAGTGTCTGGCAAATTAATTTTAGGTTCTTTTATCTTTAATTAACATAATATTAAAATTACAGACATTACAAAATACTTTTCATTTTTTATAAAAAATAAATAAACATTCGCATAAGGCACTTATTTAGCATTGTTGAAAATGTCTGGCAATAAGAAAAGTATGTCGGCTAAACTTATTTAAATCCAAAAACAATCAAATTATGCTTCTTAAAATGATTTTAAAATCCAGGATTATTACCTACACAGACAGGATGCGCACTAATGAACGCAACCACTCTCGCCAGCCAGACAGCCCGGAATCTAACCGAAAGAGCAAGATGGACGACATATCACAAAATCAGCTGACCTGAAATTCTTTCTCAAAAACGTTGCTAGCTCCTATACGATTATATTGAGTCTGAATTTGAAGCTATATTAATATCATATCATTCAGAATTTAAAATTTCGAATTATTACATTTTATATAAAAAGAACTTGTTTCTTTTATAAGATTAAAATTTTGAATGTTCTAGATCTCTATTTGAATTTAGAAAATTGTTAGTAAGCAGTAGATTGGTTCACGACGATAATTTACTAGGTAGGTATGTAGGTACCTTATCTACTACCATTCATGGGTTCACAACTCATATGAAACTATCGATATTTTTAAAACATTCGGCATGTAACTATATTTTTACACGCTTTATATTAGCTTCACCTGTATGTTTGTCACCGGATTAGCAAGCTGAAATGGCAGTGGGCTGGCCATATTAGCCGCAGAACTGATGGCCGTTGGGGCAGAAGAGTTCTTGAGTGGAGACCGCGTCTCGGTAAACGTAGTGTAGGACGCCCACAGGCGAGGTGGAGTGACGACCTGCGTAAGATGGCTGGCAGGAGCTGGATGCGAGAAGCCCAAAATCGATCACAGTGGTGTGCAATGGGAGAGGCCTATGTCCAGCAGTGGACTGCGATAGGCTGATGATGATGATGTATGTTTGTAACCGACTCCTTTAGGCGCGATTTTGACCCACTTTAAATGGCCAGATTTCGTTCAAATTTTGTAGATTTATCGAGGACCGATGACAATACATTAATTTGAACTAATAAAAAAAAATAGTCTAGAAAAAAATACAGTTTTAAAAAACTAAACAAACACGCTTTTAAACTAAAAAGTAGAAAATAATTTTAATGTAACAAAGCGTGGGGTGCTTTCTAAAAATATTTCAATAACGTCGCCCCACGCTTTGTTACATAATTATTAATTTAATAAATAAAAAAAATATTTTTTTTAAACAAGAATTTAATAAGTATCCATTATTATATTTATTATTAGGGATGATTGTTGTAACTATACAATGTTGTAATTGTAAATTTGGGGTCGGCTACTAATTTTAACCGGTTTTATCTGAATATCGGTTTTTCCACGGAACACTGGCATCGGACCTGACTGTAAATTTGAGGGCACTGACTTCCCAGTAACAATTGCCATAGAAGTTCATGACAACTGGGACCGACGGCTTTATGTGCTCTCCGAGGCACGTTCGTGAATCACCGCCGAACTTCCAAGCTCTGGGCTGCTATTCGGAATTTCGTAAGAAAAACACAAAAACATTTTTTGACCCGACCAAGGATATGAACCCGAGACCTCTTGATTAGCAGTCGCTCACGCTATCCACTAGACATACGAAGCAGTTAATGTTTTGTTTTGATCACGTGACAAAGTGACAATAGCCAATGAAACAATAGAATAGAGAAATAGAATAGACAATAGAATAGAAAACGAAAAACCTTTGCAACTTGGCTAGGGATGGCAGAACGTGTTTACTCCAGCTGTTTTCTGCTTTGCTTTCCAGCTGAGTCTGTGACATATGTGACCACCTTGGTTCTCTGACGGAACACTTCATTCCAAATTTTATCCTCCAGCAAGACACCGAACATGGGTATGGAAATTGAAGGTTATATGGCAAGAGGTAGACCAAAGAAAAGGTGGATGGATTGTGTGAAAGAAGATATGAATAGGAAGGGAGTTAACAGTGAAATGACGAGTGATAGAGTAGAATGGAAGAATAAAACATACTGCGCCGACCCCAAATAAAATTGGGATAAGGGCAGGCAGATGATGAGCAAGACACCGAACAAAGCTGTTTTCCTCTTTACAATTATTACAACATTGTATAGTTACAACAATCACCCCTAATAATAATGGATACATATTAAATTCTTGACTAACTATACTTAGCTAGATAAGTATTATTATGGAGTAATTATTTGGCTTACGCGCAATTACTCGTCTAATTACACGACTTACTTTGTTGCTTTTATTAAAATTAAATAATTTTCATACAAAGGTAAATATCTCGCGGTCATAGCCAAGTGGCCTTAGGTAATTAGAAACAATTACCGAGGGTAAGCAACAACGGCGTGGTCAGACCTAGATGGGAAACCATTTGTGGTATAAAATGTTATGAGCGTTTCCGTGATTCGGAGGTCACGTTAAGCAGGGCCTTAGGTAATTAGAAACAATCACTGAGGGTAAGCAACAACGGCGTGGTCAGACCTAGATGGGAAACCATTTGTGGTATAAAATGTTATGAGCGTTTCCGTGATTCGGAGGTCACGTTAAGCAGGGCCTTAGGTAATTAGAAACAATCACTGAGGGTAAGCAACAACGGCGTGGTCAGACCTAGATGGGAAACCATTTGTGGCATAAAATGTTATGAGCGTTTCCGTGATTCGGAGGTCACGTTAAGCAGGGCCTTAGGTAATTAGAAACAATCACTGAGGGTAAGCAACAACGGCGTGGTCAGACCTAGATGGGAAACCATTTGTGGCATAAAATGTTATGAGCGTTTCCGTGATTCGGAGGTCACGTTAAGCAGGGCCTTAGGTAATTAGAAACAATCACTGAGGGTAAGCAACAACGGCGTGGTCAGACCTAGATGGGAAACCATTTGTGGCATAAAATGTTATGAGCGTTTCCGTGATTCGGAGGTCACGTTAAGCAGGGCCTTAGGTAATTAGAAACAATCACTGAGGGTAAGCAACAACGGCGTGGTCAGACCTAGATGGGAAACCATTTGTGGCATAAAATGTTATGAGCGTTTCCGTGATTCGGAGGTCACGTTAAGCAGGGCCTTAGGTAATTAGAAACAATCACTGAGGGTAAGCAACAACGGCGTGGTCAGACCTAGATGGGAAACCATTTGTGGCATAAAATGTTATGAGCGTTTCCGTGATTCGGAGGTCACGTTAAGCAGGGCCTTAGGTAATTAGAAACAATCACTGAGGGTAAGCAACAACGGCGTGGTCAGACCTAGATGGGAAACCATTTGTGGTATAAAATGTTATGAGCGTTTCCGTGATTCGGAGGTCACGTTAAGAAGGGCCTTACGTAATTAGAAACAATCACCGAGGGTAAGCAACAACGGCGTGGTCAGACCTAGATAGGTGACCGTTTGAGGCATAAATTGTTATGAGCGTTTCCGTGATTCGGAGGTCACGTTAAGCAGTCGGTTCCGGTAGTTATCATAAGATAACAGTCGTGAAGTTTAGTTGAAGGCGTTCGGGCAGCTTAAAAACATCCAACGGCAAGATTACATACCCACAACGTGTATTGCCAGTCCCCAACCCGCACTCGGCGAGCGTGGGGACGTATGGCCTTAACCCTCTCTTGAGAGGAGACCCGAGCCCAGCGGTAGGACAATATGGGTCGTTGATAGGGCAGAGGTAAATAGCTACACAAATAAATAAAATTGGAGTGTATATTATATGTTTCTTATTAAATGTATATAAAAGTATATAGGCACGGAAAAACCTAAACCTAACTGAACCCAATTCAGCTAGTGCCTACTAGTAAATTATACTTATTAAATTCGAGACTAAACTATACTTAGCTAGTCAATTATTATATACACAAGTCAATTATTCTGAGGTGATTTTATTTTGCTTTATGCGCAAATACTCATACAATTACACGACATACTTTGTTGCTTTTATTATAATTATAATAATCTTCATACAGTGGTAAATATCTATAAAAAAAAAACTAGTGTCTCTATGGTTTCTTCCGGCTAATCTGTAAAACGGCTAGACTTTGACAGGACTTTCACTGTCAAGAAGTTGATGACTTAAGGAGTAACTTAAGCTATATTTCTTAGACTAGCTTCTCTCCGCGGCGTTACTCACGCCTGACAACAATAACCGCGTAACACTACACCAGAATAATGTAAACTTTGATTTAGTGGATTTACGTTGAATGTTTAAAAATCCAATTATATAATTTATTCAGTTTGGAATCAGATGTTTTATGACGAATTTACCCGTTTCAGATAATAAATAAATATTTTGGACATCTTACACACAACGTCATCTGGTCCCAAGCTAAGCAGAGCTTGTATTATGGGTACTAAACCTAAACAACTGATATAAATACATGACCTTACTTTTTTTTTGTAAATAAATACATATTATACATAGAAGAACCGGTTATTATAATGACCTGTTTATAAATGTATGATTTTGCTCTCGACTCCGCCGATTGTATGTCAGTTATCGCAATAAAGAACAGCCTATGTCCTTCCCCAAGGACCAAAGCACCTCCATGTCCAACTTTATGGGCAAGCGTACCAGACAGACATCAGTTACTTTTAAATTTATAATATTAGGACAATAGTACTCATAGTTAAGGATAGTATGAATTCATATTTCATATTTATAATCAAATATAACACCAGCTCACAAATGAACAAGGAACAAATGACTACGATTAAGCAAGTAGGTGTCACTGTGGTGACGGATTAAGAATACAGAGTGTCACCACTCTCATTATCCCGCGGGTGTCGTAAAAGGTGACTAAGGGATAAACTACGCAAGACAACATCGATGCAAAGAGAAGGAAAACTTGAAACCAACCCTATACCAACCCGTGTGGCCAGCGTGGTATAGTAGGCCAAAACCTTTCTGAGGAGAGGCCTATGTCGAGCAGTGGACTGTTAAAGGCTGTTGATGATTGATGAAGCAGGCAGGTAGATTAGACAAATATACGATTTAAATGAACATAAAATGTAGTTACTTACATCTCTCAGCATTTTCTCAGCTGCCACTGGATCCCATTGTCTCGCTAAAAACAGACGGTGAAATATTTAATTTAATCCGACAACTCGCTCACGAAGCATTCATAGTCACGTGGCTTTGGTGATAAAAATGCTATGTTAAAAGATATATTAAAATTTACGTTAACTGCCTCATTGGTCTGTAGAGTATGCGACAAATAATCAAGAGGTCATGGGTTCAAGTTCAAATCAACAATACTTTTGACTCGACCCGGGATTTGAACCCGAGACCTCTAGATCAGCAGTCGCATACGCTACCCACTAGACCAACGAGGCAGAAATAGAAATAGAAATAGAAAGGAATACATCGTTTCAAAACAGTAAACGATAGCTGTTTGCAATTGCAAACTAACATTCAACACGCTGCTAATATGTGTCAGACAAATTTTCGGAAACTAAAGTTTTCATAACTGTTTTGTCTAACTATTGCTTATCTATATTTTAATGTAAAGAAAAGATCGATGAATATAAGCAAGAACAGCTAAACATAAATAGGAGGAGCTTTTGCACAGAGATAGAAATCTGGATAATTGTATAAAATCAATTGAATAAAATCGACACTTTTGCCTATAAAGCTATGCGGAATTCAAAATTATATAATTAATACTTTTATTGTTTGTAATAGGAAGGAGGGAAAATGATAACAAAGTTTACATACCTCTAAGCCATCGCAGCAAGTAATGGTCGTTATGTTCTGGTCTCATTACATCTTTGACACTTCTTCGAAACTGTAACAATAAAAAAAAAACATAAATACCATCGACATTAAAAATCTAGACCTATGTTATTTTCTCGTTTATTTTTAATTTTGTCTAGTAATAACACTCGAGAGTATAATTTTATTGCCAACTAGCCCTGCGGTGTTGTTGCAAAAGTACCACAACAACTGCGGGCAACGCTGCGGGGCGAAGTTAGTATAAAAAAGAAGCCCAACTTCTTATATCGTGAACTATCTGCTAGTGAAAGTCCTGTTAAAATTAGTCAAAGCCTTCCAGAGATTTGCCGGGAACAAACAAATAGACAATATAGTTTATTGATAATTATCAATAAACTATTTTAACTATTAATTTTTTTATGTTAGTATGGTTTTACAAGAACTTTCATATGCACTTATATTAGTCAGAACCTGTTAATTTGGAATTACAATTAGACACTTCAAATTTATTTATTTGAATGTTATAAACTAATAAATAAAAAAATATTGATATAAAATAGCTTACGTGGCAAACGTTGTTCTGGTTAGTTATTAAAAAACTCAAAGCAAAATAAAAAAAATAAGGAATGGGAATTTCCATACCTACCAAATATTTAAAAAAAATTGTAACCAATCGCAACTTTTTAGTGGACCACTTACATTGGGACTATTCGTGACATATGTATCATTTGTTAATAAAAAATCGAACTCGGTAGCTTTTATACCTCTTCAAATAATCTTATTCGATTTAAATGTTAGACATATAGATGTGGTAATTTAGTTTTAAAGGTGTCTGTTCCTAGCTGTACATTGACTCTTACATTTTCTTAAATGAAACTCCATAGCGTAACTCAAAACACGTATTTTTTTTAGGTATTGTATCCACGTGACTAAGCGTTGAGTGAGAAGAAGTAAACAAAACAACAAGCAATAGTTTTAGCATTATTAATTATTGTTGATAAACTAAGCTTGAGCTTTCTGCACTAACAGACTTAACCCTTTGTAGACTCGTGTGACATTTCTGTAACAAACCTAAAAAATGCCGCTAAAATATATACTAAACATTTTAGCTCACTCAAATCAATGTCACTGCATTGTAACATACTATACCGAATATTTTAGTATCAAATACAAATCATAGATGGTATAAATAGACGATTTTAGCGAAGTCGAATTTCATGTGTTGATGAAAGTGACAATTTGAAACTCATTGAAAGTTTGAATTTTATAAAAATATAATAAAAGTGTATAAAATTGTGTTGTTTTCGTCGAAACCTATAGGTAAGTGAATGATTTTGTTTATATATTGTTACCAAAGAATATTTTTGCTTTTTTATGGGAAAAATGTAACTTTATATGTTTGTAACATTTCTGTTACATTGAGTGATGACGGAAATAATAATTGTAACTAAAGTATGTGGATATTGATGTAAAATTATCTCATATTATTTCAGAATGGGGTCAAAGTCACTGCTGTATGATTGCGAAGATGGATTAGAGAATGATGATGATGATGATGAGCGTTATTGATCCAGATTTTCAGCCATTATTACAAACTTTAGAACTTTTATCTGAATGTGAAGAAGATACTGCAGTTGATATGGAGGCAATTATTGAAAAATGTGAACGCAGTGAGCCATTCAAATAAAGCACCCACAAAAATGAAAAAAAAAACGGCAAATACAATGGAAAAAGAAAAACTTGAACTCCACGCTGGACCAGATTTATGAACATAATCTTCAAACATAGTAGTCATACCAAGACAGGCACGCCCCATACCAAGACATCAGAATTATCAACATTATTTTGATAATTTCATAACTTCCTTGGCATTACTGGAGTACTTAGCTAAAGGAGGTATATCGAGTCTTGGGACAGTACCATGCAATCGCATTCCAGATATCAAACTACCCGCTAACAAGGAAGTAATGAAAAACGTACGCGGAATTTCCGTTGAATATGTGGCGAATATAGACGGAATTGATGTGATTGATCAAACGTAATATGGGAAGACAACAAAGTTGTAACTCTGGTGTCATCTTTTGCTGGTGATTTGCCTAAGGGCCAAGTCAGAAATTACAAAAAAAGCCAATAAGAAGTACTAAAACATTGATTGGCCCCATATCGTCGGAAAATATAATCGGCATATTATGGCAGACGTAGATTTGATTGACAGTATTATGGGAACGTATAAAATTTTGAAAAAAAGTAAAAGCTATCAGGTTCGGATGTTTTAGCACTTATTAGACCTGACTATGGCAAATTCTTGGCTGTTATATCAAGGAGTAAGGCAGAAAAAAAACTGCAGTGACAGACAATTGTCTCAGCAGATTTTCGACTTGAGATCGGTGTGACTTTATGCAAGCTAGGCTTGAAACCTAATATCAATAACCAAAGGTCAATTGAAAATGAAATTCAAGACAAAAAACACAAATGGGCCCAACTCAACATGTCCCCCCATTGGCAGATAGGCAGGATCAAATTGGCTACCGGCCGATAGAAAAAAAGGTTTAGTGCAAGTTTTCCAAATGTACTGGTGTATCACAAAAAAATTGTGAAAAATTAGTGTTAAGCTACTATAATTGTTTTAGATCCTTCCATACCACATAACTAGATTTTCTATTAGTATAACTCAATGTTACAGTAATGTAACACTCCCTAAAATGTCAATTAAATCAAAAATAATAAATATTTTTAATTTTTTGAGAAATACGTGTTTTTTTAATTGTTTAATCCTATCATATTCTAAAGTTATATAAAATTTTATGATCTTGGGCTACAAAGGGTTAAGGAGGATTTATGAAAGAGGATAGAAACACTGCGTAGGGAAATAATCAAACTCACGATCATTGCTTAGCAACCATATTGACATAGCAAAAATCAGAGTCATATGTGCAATCAAAATATTTTAATAATTTTCTTTGGTAGTGTGTTTTTCTGTTTTATTTAAATCATGGGAGACGATAATATTTCTACATTTAGTGCGGAAGGAGGTCAAGACACTGTCGGTCTGCCTCGCATTGTGATGGTAACGGAGGGGTCAGACACTTCGTTATCCTCGCCCTCTTCGACCTCTCCAGACGATGACAACTGGGCTGATCTCATTAAGTCCACAGAAATACCACCAGAATACTGGCACATACAGAAACTGGTGAAGTATATGAAAGCTGGCAATCAGACGGCCACGATGGTTGCGCTTTCTTGTTTGAAAGACCACGATCTAACGATAGAGGTAAACCAAAGGGCAATTCAAGAAATTGGTGGTCTAGAACTACTAGTCAATTTGCTAGAAACTAGAGATTTGTGCTGTATTTTGGGAGGATTGGCTGTTCTCAGGGATATAACGCCAAACATAGAAATCAGAAAGAAAGTTACCGATTTAGGTGCTATACCGTTGTTGGTGGGATTATTGTCAGATCCAGCGAGAGATGTTCAGATACTTGCAGCTGAAACAATAGCTAACTTGGGAAGGATAAGAAAGAGTAGAAAATTTTGTAGGAAATTTGGTGGCATTCCAAAATTAATCGATTTGCTTGATATTAAGGAAAGGTATGCCATTTTTATTTCAGTTTTTCATGAGACAACGAATTAATTTTAATAGTTTTACACTTTATTATTTTAACAACTATTATGAAAAAAAGAAATCGTAACAATTACATTTCTGTTACAAGGTAATAAAATCTAAAGCCGAACTGTTGTGACACTTATATTAATTTTTTTAGATATTTATTGACACCTCGCGAGGAATTAAACGCAGATGAGGAACAATTTTTGGACATTGGACGAGCGGGAGCCAAGGCCCTTTGGTCGATGTCTGCTTCTCAAAGAAATCGCGAGGCAATGAGAAAGTATGGTATGATTCCTCTTATAGCCAGAATGCTGAAAACAATACATCTGGATGTTGCAATACCGGCGATAGGGTTACTGCAAATGTGTGCAAACGAGACATCATTTCAGTTAGCCATACAGACGGAGAAAATGGTAGACGACCTGATCACGCACTTAGCTAACCCAGATAAAGACTTAAAGGTACAGTAGAACACTTCACTGATAGACTGATGAAAGCCGTAATTCTTGGTCACACACTTTCTATATAACGTATTTAATATAAAATATGCAAATGCCACATAAACAGTTAGCAACAATTCAAATTTATAATGTTTTAGACATACTGCAGTTTAGCGATTTACAAATGTGCCAGTGACTCCATTACAAGAGATATGATTCGCAATGCTGGAGGGTTAGAGCTTTTAGTAGAAGCTGCATCGGATTCTACAAACAGGCCAAATAAGCCTTTATTAGCAGCAGTTACTGGTGCTCTGTGGAAATGTGCTAATAGTGATGAAAGTGTCAAGAGGCTAGACTATCTTGGAGCTGTTCCCATTCTTGTAAATCTCTTAGATGATGAAAACGATGGAGTGCTAACTAACGTAGCTGGCGCCTTGGCTGAATGTGCAAAGTATCCACCCAACAGAGAAAAAATCAAAAGCTCTGGAGGAATACCAATGCTAAGTTAGTAATGTAATATGTTTTGACAATGTTACTGGATTTATTGCTTATAATAATTTTGATTTCCAGTTCATCACCTGAACAATACCTACAAACCTTTATTGGAAAACGTGCCTTTAGTATTAATGGAATGCGCAAAAGAGCCATTGTGTATGATGCAAATTGACGAGTTGGATGGGGTCAGATTGATTTGGTCGTTGCTCAAGAATGACTCTAAGCGAGTCCAGACAAATGCTGCTTTAGCGTTGAGTCCCTGTGTGCAGAACGCTGCGGATTCTGGCGAAATGGTCAGATCTTTTGTAGGTGCTTTAGAGCTTACAGTGGACTTGTTGGACTCCGACGACAAAAACGTATTATCTGCCGTCTGCGCTGCCATTGCGACTATAGCCAGAGATAATGAGAACTTGGCTGTTATTTCTGACCATGGAGTTGTGGCTAAACTTTCTAAACTCGGTAAGTTTTATCTATAAAGTAGCTAAGGGCCAGTTTCACCAATTCGTGGTAATAATTCAGACAGTTATCTACCACATAACACTATGTTACAGATGAATTTTGCTGATAAATATACATATATTTATATAGATATTGAAAAATATTTGTTAGATAAGTTGATATTAGTCTATCAGGAATTTATGTGCAAGACGTGTTGAAACTGGCCCTATATCTAATATAATACAGATGTAAATCTGTGGTCATCTGCCACTGTTAGTCGTACAGATGGGTGGTCAATTTGAAACATACTTGCATACTTACATACTACGAAAAGTACATGTTGTACCGAAAGGAGTGTGGAAATTGAGTGTCACATTAATTGATGGTGAATAAAGAAAAATAGAAATTTAACTTATTAAACATTTAATTCTTTAATGTATTGTTCTGAAATGCGAGGTGACTAAGGTTCATTAACAAGTTTTTGAATAAAAATATTACTTTTATGAAGTGATAATATTTGTTTAAATAAAGTTTATATTGTATTCCAAAAGTTGGCATCAGCTTTTGACACCTTTACAATTTAATTTAAACATTTTATTGACACATCAATAAAATGCGGCAATGCCACAACACTGAATTGCTTGTTTTTTTTTCCTTTAAACTTCCGTATGTTCATTGTCTACCGTTCTTTTACTTTTGAAATTGAAAAACTAACGGTACAGTAACATTAACCAATATTGATTAGACTGGTGTATAATGCGATAGGCTGATGACGATGATAATGATGACAGTTACATTTTATAGAAATAATTTACCAACACAGTTGGTTTGATATTTTTCTGTCAATACATTCTAAGTTTTCCTTGCAATGTAATAAAAACTAGTTAGTAATCATTCGTATCGGAGTTATTTTTTCAATTCAAGTCTGCCAGATTAATTCTACTCTCCCTGATGGAAAGCATGAGCAGAATTCGAGAGTAGTGGTAACTATACTGGTATACTATACTTATATGGTAACTATAGTCATTGTAAATGCAGACAATGAAGTATGGTGACTGTGTTTTTAATCACATTATTTATAATTTCCAACAACGTTCCGTAGAGACGATAAGGTCTAATTTCAGAACTGATTCAACTTGATTTCCTAAAACACCCGGAGCTCAAGTGCCTCGGCAAGATATTGCCTTGTTGGTCTAGTGGTTAGCGTATGCGGCTGCTGATCAAGAGGTCTCGGGTTCGATTCCCGGGTCGGACCAAATATTTGTGTGATCCACGTTTATTTGTTTCGGAGTCTGGGTGTTTTATATGTATAATGTGTATTTACAAAAAAAAAGTATGTTTATGTATTTATATCACTTGTTTAGTACCCATAACACAAGCTCTGCTTAATTTGGGACTAGATAATGTTGTGTATAAGATGTCCGAAATATTTATTTATTATTTATTTGTCTAAGTTTAGTTTTAACTATTAGCTACAGTAAATGAGCATCTAATTTGTGTATTTATTTTTGTCAGTAAACACAACGGATGACCACCTCAGAGCCAATCTGGGTGTGGCGATAGCCTATTGCTGCGACTGGGCTCAGAATCGCCAAGAGTTCGGCAAACGTGGTGCTATCACCCCGCTGGTGAACTACATGACGTCACGGGACCCTGTAGTACATAGGTCCACTGCCCTTGCACTCTATCATTTGTCATTCTACTCCGTGAATTGTGTCACTATGCATGCGGTAAGTCGAAATAATTGCTTATTTATTTTTAAATCCACTAAAATTATTTCATAAGTATTTGCGCCGCTGTCTTCACTGTATGTAGGTACTTGTTCTGTATTTTTTTACAAACTCTATGTAACCATAACCTCCTTCCTATTTATAACTATGACGAGAGTGCACTGTTCTTTACGAAATTTTGATGGTTAATTGTTTACTATGTATATGGAATGGGGTAGTTTAGGCCTAACCTTTGCAAGCTACGGAGAACATAGCGTCACGAAATCCGAAAGAGCTATTTTTTATATGAATTTGACGAATAAACAAACATTGCAAGCTTTTTGTACGTATAAAATACATATGTATAATAGACTGACAGCATATTACACATATAAATTTGTTTAACTTATGCAACAGTTCTGTGTTATTAACTGACTTCAAAAAGGACGAGGTTCTCAACTTGTTTTGTATTTTTTTTATTGTAATTGTATTTGAAAATAACACAAAACCATTGGAGTTTACGTGTACCCATAAAAGTCGTACAATATTTGTTTATGCGTCAATGTATATGTATCTTTTTAGGGTTCCGAAGTATATCACTCGGAACCCTTATAGATTCGTCATGTCCGTCTGTCCGTCCGTCCGTCCGTCTGTCCGTCCGTCCGTCCGTCCGTCCGTCCGTCCGTCCGTCCTCGACTTATCATCCAAACAGTAAGTGGTAGAAAGATGAAACTTTGTATGAATATGTATTGTTATTACGCCGACAAAGTGCTATAATAAAATTTAAAAAAATATTTTTATTTGGGGTACCTCCCCTACACGTAAAGTGGGGATGTAAATTTTTTCTCGCGGCTACCCCATCGTGTGGGGTATCATTAGATAGGTATTTTAAAAGCAATAAAGGGTTTCTAAGACGATTTTTTGATTCAGGTATCCGTTTGCGAGAAATTCCACTTTAAAGGGCACTTTTTTGTAAAAACAGGGCGTCCCCCCCTTCTAAAAGCTAAACGGCTGGAACAAAAAATCTGGAAAAATTCGTGATGGTGGTCCACATAATGAACTTTGAAGGAAAACTATAACGGATTAGATGACTTTATTAATTCAGGAGTTATGGAGACTTAACTTGTAAAATGCGCTCACTTGGAAAACGTCATACAAAATTAACACATTAATACGTGAACATAATAGAGCAAGATCCCAGAGCCGCCAGACCTACGTCATTTGTGCAAAGCTGAAATTTTCAGGATTATTAGTACAATGTCTTGTTAAGATGTATGCGTACCCATTAGCTTGAAAGCGGGGCCGTTTGTGAGATAGCGCGAAGTACAGATGGTAAAAAACCTTACTTACCTACGTTAAAGGTGCAAAGCTAGTATTTACATATTTTTTTAAGAATATTATTTAAAATTAAAATTCATTACTGCCAGACACTTTCGGTGGGCCATTACTTCTGCCAGACGTCTTGAAAGTTGTGAAAAAATTAGGTAAACTACGTTATAGTAGCAAACCTAAATTTTATACATATTAACTAAGGTAGGTACTATTTTAAGACCCTTTGTATGCGGCCAGACCAGTCCGAAGGGCCAATCATCCCCCCAGATACCTTTAAATATTTGTAGTAATTAAGAAGCTGAGGTATATCATCTTTGGTATTATTTCAAGAATAGAATTGTAAATTATTAAATGGTTTTTACACGCTTTTTATTAGCTTCACCTGTATGTTTGTTTGTTTGTAACCAACTCCTATGGGTGCGATTTTGACCCACTTTAAAAGGCCAGATTTCGTATACTTGTATATACTTGTAGCTATTCACAACATCAACGAAAACTGGCCGTTTAAAGTGGGGTCAAAATCGTGGGGTCAAAAGATGATATACCTCAGCTTCCTAATTACTACAAATATTTAAAGGTATCTGGGGGGATGATTGGCCCTTCGGACTGGTCTGGCCGCATACAAAGGGTCTTAAAATAGTACCTACCTTAGATAATATGTATAAATTTTTTAGTTATAAAATTTAGTTATTTAAAATATAGTTATATAATATAGTTATAAAATTTAGGTTTGCTACTATAACGTAGTTTACCTAATTTTTTCACAACTTTCAAGACGTCTGGCAGAAGTAATGGGCCACGGAAGATGTCTGGCAGTAATGAATTTTAATTTTAAATAATATTCTTAAAAAAATTGTAAATACTAGGTTTGCACCTATAACGTAGGTAAGTAAGTTTTTTATCCATCTGTACTTCGCACTACCTGAGAACCGGCCCCGCTTTCAAGCTAATGGGTACGCATACATCTTAACAAGACATTGTACTAATAATCCTGAAATTTTCAGCTTTGCACAAATGACGTAGGTCTGGCGGCTCTGGGATCTTGGACTATAATAATTATCTATTGGATACGATTTTAAATCCACGTGACTGAGGAACCCTTTACTGTGCGTGGCCTGACATGCACTTGGCAGATTTTTTTTAAATCCTAATACTAAAGTGTATACTTTTCCGTTAACAAAAAATCCTCACAATAGACAAAGGTACACAAAAGCCTTGTTATTCCCTTTAAGGAAATGCTTAATTAAAACATTTTCCTGTAAGGATCGTCTTTATTTGAATAAGCGTTATCGTTTTACCAAACTTGTAGACTTCAAACTAATATTAGTACAATGAGATTGGTTTCACAAATAAAAATATCAACGCAGATATTTAATTTAGGTGGTTCAATATCAATCTGTAAAGTTAAATTATACTATTAATGTTATTATTATTATTAATTATTAACTGTGGGCTGGCCATATTAGCCGCAGAACTTATGACCGTTGGGATAGAAAAGTTCTTTTTTTTTTTTTTTTTTTTTTTGTCTTTATTTAATTAGGGGCTTTGATCCAGTAAGGATATGCCAACCCCATCGTACCTTGATACATATACAATACAAATAATTAACTTAAATAATATATGATATCATTGCTGAACTATTGTAATCAGGTGACATAGTTTTTTAGCTGCTTCTGACTTCGGACTACTCATTATGCTTTGTATCAGACCTACATCACATGAATTGACATTCAGCTCTTTAAGCAAAGCCTCACGTTCAATTTTATTCCTGTCACAATCCATCAGCAAATGTTGCACATCTTCTATTTTATTACATACTGGACAGTTAGGAGAGTCAGATTTCTTCATTAAATATGCAAATTTTGCCGATGGATAGTGACCCGATCTAATTCTAAGAGCCAGTTTAACATAATGTCTGCTTAGTCGAGCTTCGTCAAACCATGGTACCAACGGAGGCGTTGCCTGAATGGTCTTATACCAGATACCTTTTTCTTTGGATTTACAATTAAAATAGGTAACCCACTCATCAAAACATTGGTTTATAAATTTAGGCACTAATTCCCAATAATCAGGTAGATAATGAACAACGCTCCCGTTTACAGCTGCTAGTTTAGCTATTCGGTCTGCCTGTTCGTTTCCCCTAAGGCCGATATGCGCCGGAACCCATTGCAACCTTACATCTTTACCACTTTTATTTAAATAAATAATAGTTTTTAAGATTTCATAGGCTATCGATGCACCTCTGGAGCCAGAAGCGCATCGAGCCATATGTTGCAGCGCACTCTTACTGTCCGAAAAAATTACAATTTTATTTGAATTTTGGATCTTAGCATAAGATAAGGCCTGCTGTATTGCAATAAGCTCCAACGACATTATACATGTCTCATGGATAACTTTGACCCCGGCTTCATATTGTAAACTTACATCATAAAAACCAGCTCCCAAACCACATTCACCTTTTGATCCATCAGTAAATATTTTATGCCACTCTTTGTAGGTATTGTTTAACTCTGACACTATGCTATTTAATAATAAATTAGGTTCATAATTTTTTTTCGAAGATTCAATACATTCAAGATTTATATGTAAACAATTTTTAATATCTATATCTGTTATCCAAACATCCAAGGAAAACATACCAAGAAGACGAAAAGAATTAATATTGCATTGGTTTACATCATTAAAAGTTTGAATAAGCAGCGGCTTTCTTTTATTAGCCCAATATCTATCATTAGAAAGGTCCTTTAAATAAGAAATCATATTACAAATTTGCTCCCTTTTAAGAGAGGTCGTTTTTAAACTATATTTATAAGCCAAAAATTGCCTTCTCAGAAACAGTGGCATTAAGTTTAACTCACTTTCCATTACATGTATTGGTGAACTTTTAATAAAACCTCCTATAACTCTCAAGGCCTGATTTTGCAATCTATCGAGTTTCAATAAATGTGTTTTAGCACTACAGTCGTAAATAAATGATCCGTAATCGATTCGACTTCTAACTAAACTAATATATAATCTACGCATATGTTTCGTGTGTACTCCCCACGTACTACTCGCTAGAACTTTTAAAATATTTAGATATTTTGAACATTTTTCAATAGTTACATTAATGTGTTTAACCCATCGTAAACTTCTATCTACACTCGGTTCCAAAAATAACGGGTCAGTCACATAAACCCGAATATCTCCCGAACTACGTATGCCATCCTAATGAAACGAAGACTGTTCAATTGAGAATTTAATTATACAGATAAAAAATAAAATAAAACTTAGTTACACCCACAATATTAATCTTAAATTAAAAAAAACTAAAGTAGTCATATTTTTCTTAAGATTACATTTTTTTTATGATTGTTTTTTTGCTGTTTTTCATCACTGGAGGCTTCATCACGTGGAGGCAATACAAAGTATTAAATGAAGAAAGTGATGAAAAACAGCAAAAAAACAATCATAAAAAAAATGTAATCTTAAGAAAAATATGACTACTTTAGTTTTTTTTTAATTTAAGATTAATATTGTGGGTGTAACTGAGTTTTATTTTATTTTTTATCTGTATAATTAAATTCTCAATTGAACAGTCTTCGTTTCATTAGGATGGCATACGTAGTTCGGGAGATATTCGGGTTTATGTGACTGACCCGTTATTGGTTTATGTGACTGACCCGTTATTTTTGGAACCGGCTATAGATAAATACCTAAATATTTGGCACAGTCTGATAAAACCAGATTTTGTCCACTTAATTTCAGAATGGGAACTATTCTTCTTCGGCCCCTGCTATAGACACAGTAATTAGATTTAGTGGTAGATAATTCTAAGCCAAGCTCACTCAAATATGTCACTACAGTGTTTAGGTCACTTTGCATGTATCTCTCACATGTTTTAATGTCCCTATCTTTAATATATAAAACGTAATCGTCCGCATACTGAGACCATATTACGTTTAGAGGTAATGTGTTAAGGCCATGTGTTACTAAATTAAAAAGTAAAGGGGATAGCGGGTCTCCCTGAGCCAAGCCTCTATTAGTCCATCTCTCAATTGAACAGTTACTACTATTATTTAACTTAATATTTAGTTGTCTTTCACTAAGAAGTGACCAAATGTAAGTACATATTTTGGACCCTATATTGAGTCCATCTAATATGTTAGTCGCGGCTTCTATTGAGACATTGTTATATGCATCTTGAATATCTAAGAAACATGCTAAAGTGGGACAATTTTCTGTAAAACCTATTTGTATATATGTAACCAACTTAGTGACTGCATCTAGACAGGAATGTGCTTTTCTAAAACCAACAGTGTTCGGTGAAAAAATATTTTTCTTTTCTGCAAACCACTCTAATCGTTTACATAACATTAAATGGAAAGTTTTACATATACATGAAATTAAGGATATAGGTCTAAGCTTAAGCTCAGAGGAACTATTATTGTATTTTGGTATAGGTATTATTTTAATTTTTCTCCATTGACAAGGGATAGTACCAGAATTAAATATATTATTGTATATTTTGAGTAAAAATAATTTGGCTTCACTGGGAAGGTTATAAATCATGGAGTGTGAGATTCCATCCTCGCCTGGTGCAGTGTCTTTTTTTTTCAGGCAATTTTGAAGTTCCTGTAAACTAAAATTCCGTTCTAGCTTGGCGTTTCGTGACACAAAATTAGGCATTAAATTTTGTACGTAATCGGGAGTGAGCGAATCTAATAGCTGTTTTTGTTTATCTACTGGCGGATAGTTTTGTATTCCTCGGAAACCCTTAATCCATCTCATACGGCGCCACATCTCAGACGCGGAAGTCTCCTGGTCGATAGAATTGCAAAACGATTGCCAATTTAAAGACTTTGCTTTATTTATTAATTTTTGAGCTTCTCGCGTTTTTTCGTTCAGTAAGCTTAAATTATCTGGGGTAGGGTTGCGACGAAACTTTGACAGTGCCAATCTACGTTGAGCTACGATGTGCGATAACTCCGGACTCCAGTAGGGTTTTGGCTTAAATTTAGTAGTGGGTTTATTACAATACTTTATAAAGGGGATGAATTTATCAGCCGCGGCATTAATATGTTTTAGAAAACAATTGTACATCTCTTGTGAGTCATTACTATTGTCGAAATTAAATTTATTTACTAATGATTTTCTATATTCATCCCAATTAGCTCTTTTATAATTTCTTTTTTTTATTGGAACGTAACTATTTGAAATACTAGTCGATATTTTAATTAACATATGGTCACTACCAAGATTTTCGCCAAGAACTTGCCAATCAAAGTATATAGCAATATCAGAAGACACAAACGTTATATCCGGCGAAGTCTGTTGCAGATTACTATTGACTAGCTTGATTCGGGTGGCTAGCCCATTGTTAAGGTATGATAGGGAATTTTCTAGGGCTGCATCCATTATTTGGGTACCCCTAGTGTTGGTTTTGACAGACCAATTAGTATGGTGACCATTAAAATCTCCAGCAATAATAGTAGACTTAGAAAACATTGAAAAAATCCTATCCCAATCAGACTGCTGAGTATGAACAGTAGAGGGGCAATAAATACCTATCAACTGTTCTATATACATACAATTCACTAGTTTAACACAAATTATTTCTATTCCAGAGTTAATACAAGTTACGGGCACTAAATAAGATTGTATAGACCTATGTACTATTATCGCAACTCCCCCATACGAGTCCCTTCTATCACACCTATATATATTATATCCTATAATATACAAATCAGTTTCACTGTTTAACCATGTCTCACTTACAATAGCTATGTGTGTGCTTTCCTGATTCAATAGCTCAGCAAATGATATTAATTTAGGCCGTATACTTTGAGCGTTCCACTGCAAAATATTAACCTTTAAATTAGCCATTTATAAAACTAAAAAAAATTTGCACATATTCTTTCATAGAAAACATATTAACTAAAAATTTACTAATCTCATCCCAAATTATTTTAAAACATGCTATTATCTTATCTTGTATTTTATCTTCCGATATAAAAATATAATTTAATTTTAAAAGTAATTTCTTAAGTTCGAACTTATACCTTAACTCTTCGTTCCTTACGTTATGACCCTTTTCCTTGTCTTGGCTTTGAGATTTATTACACTTTTCTTCCTCTGTGTGCTCCGTAAAGACCTGACTGACTTCTCTCCTCTTATCCTTCTTGGACTGAGTTTTATATTGCAATGTGTGTGTTGGTTCATTAGGTTTCTCGTTTACATATTCCATAACATCTGACTGGAGTGAAATAGGTTCCGAACACATCACCGTGCCAGCAACTACACTACTATACGTTTGATTTTGTCTAACCAATTTTATGCTTGATGACAGATCTTTTGTAGTTCTGACTCCCTGATTTATCGTTCTACGTTGCTCGAGGACAATTTGAAGGGCTTTTCGATATGGTACTTGTTTTTCACTCATAATTACCCTTATTTGCCTTTCTTTCAAATACAAAGGGCATTTTTTGTCTAATACCAGGTGTGCTCCCTTACAATTAAGACATATAATATTTTTTTCCTCGCAATTTTCGTGATTACCTCCACATTTAGGGCATATTTTCTTTTTAGAGGGGCAAAACCTAAAAATATGTCCAAACTGCCAGCAACCGGAGCACTGAGTCACGGGGAAAGTATAAGCTTCAACTCTAAAGCGGCAGTCATATGCATATACATAGGGTGGTAATGTATTGCTTTTAAAACAAATCCTAATAGATTCGCTGCCTACCCATTTGCCCTCTGTGTTTAAGCGTTTTAGCCGTTTGATAGAAATAATTTCTATTTCACATTTTATTATTTCTTGTAAGTCTTTATCACACAAATCAATGTCAACACCTTTAACAATGCCGTATGAAAAAGACATTTCATTTATTTTTTGACATCTGTAACCCATGTCTGTAAGTTTTTGACATTCTAATAACTTATTAGAATCCTCTTGACCTTGAAATTGTATCAAAACCTTATTAAAACTTTTGTACTTAATTCTGGTAATGCCACTAATATTCTCCGATCTGAGCAACCTAGCAAGAGCCATCTGTTTAGGTAAACTATCCATGGATGTAACACATACCTCATATTTAGAACGTTCTTCTATTTGTTTACTATTTTTATTTTCATCTACCCTCTCAATATTCATAATTTCTGTAGAATCTCTTCGAATAAGCCGCTTTGGTCTCCTTCTCACAACAGTAATAAAGTCATCCTCTGTGCTACAATCATCTTCCCTTTCCTTCCTTTTTTCTGCGCTCACTTTTCCAGATTCTAAGTTTTTTTCCAAAATAGCATTATTATTTAATGACCGCTCAAGTTCTTGTTGACACTTATTTATAAATTCCGTGTCACTGGAATCCTCACCTTCCTTACTCTGATCTCCCATTATACACCACAAAAGTTAAAACAAAAAACTAATGAATAATATTGTAATACTCAGCACAAGATAACAACGCGCGCGTTCTGTACGCGTATCACCGGGCGAGTGTAGAAAAGTTCTGGAGTGGAGACCGCAACTCTTCAAACTTAGTGTAGGACGCCCACAGCCCAGTTGGATTGACGATTTGCGCAAGATGGCTGGCAGGAGCTGGATGCGAGAAGCTCAAAATCGATCAAAGTGGTGTGCAATTGGAAGGGGCCCTTGTCCAGCTGTGGACCGAGATGGGCTGATGATGATGATGATAATGAGCTGTCTCGGTGGCAGTGGTAATGTATGCGACTGCTTTGCTTTGGTCTCGGGTTCAAATCCTGGGACGCAGGAAATGTTTGTATGATCTACAGATATTAGTTTCGAAGTTTGGGTTTTTCTATGCGTATTTTTTTTTTTATATTCAAGCCTACCAAATAGACTCTACTCTGCATGATGGAAAGCATGATTAGAATTCAGGATTAAGAGTCACCATCCTCATTGTAAGGGTAGGCAATGCAGCATGGCGGCCTGGTCAGATGTTTCTTCATCGTTCTCCCGGCCTCCTGAGATCGGGCCTCCGGTCTTCCACTCACTAACGAAATACGACAGCAAGAATGCTATCATGAAGGTAGTACCACAGAATATATAATAGTACCAGTACAGAAGACTCACTCCGAAAAGTAAATTAAAGTTATAGATACCCTCCGTGTCAAAAGATTAAGTTCAATTCAGATCGCACAGCGCCGAATCACTACGATAATATTTACCTACAATTGCGTCTCTTTCTATCGTGTAACTCTTAACTGTTCTGACTGTAGTGTATGCGATTATTCGAGTTACTCGAACAAGCATACATACGCTGTCTCGGGTGCCACGGCTAGCAACACTGCGGGCAAACTGTCACTGTCAACACGCGCATGGCGCGGAGAGGTGTAGTGAAGGGGAGAGTAAAATACGTTGTGTCGTGAGCATTGTCGAGCCAGTGTTTAGTTATTGCAGGTTGAAAGGAACTAAACAAACACTATAAGTGGCGACGAGGTAAAAAAGGTACCTAAGATTTGTCAATAAACCTTTAGCACAGTCGTTTAATTACAAACCAAAGCTATACCTTCATTTTGAAATCAAAAGCATTTTCCGTATTATTGCAACATAAACACTAATATTACAACACATTTGATGGTTCCTAACTTTAAATTCGATACAACGCGATGTACCAGGTAACTAATAAGCTTTTTATACAAATCCGCTTATTTTCACCTGGCCTATAAAGTAAACAGAGTAAAAACTTGGGACTGCAGGAGCAATATGTTGTCAATATTACACTTCCAGCTAAATTAATAGAATAATAGAAATCTGTTAAATAAGACTGAAGAAAGACAAAACTGTCAATTAACCTTCTCAGTGAGGTTTTGAGGGACATGTTTTATCTACAATGATTTATACATACCCTAATACTCAAAGAGAAAGCGCTATAAATAAGAATAGTTCATTGACAAAGTGATACTATTTAAAAAGAATAGAAAATAGATATTAAAGGTATAATTATTTTATTTTACAAGTTACATACATATATGTTTTAACTACCTGCTACATGGCAGTATTCATGTCTTATTCTTCTATTAACCTTGTGGACACATGTATTAAAGAGAAATGTTGTGTATGGCATTTGCACTGACATTTACCTCAGTATGCAAAGAGAAAGAAATTTAAAAATAATTATTAAACATATCTCACTGTGTGGGATAAAAGAAAAAAAGGTGGATAATGGCAACTAGAAGTGATTCCTTGGATAAAACATATCAGTTAAAAGATAGTTTGAAGATAGAACTTAGATTACTAATAGCAACTAACCACAACTTATAGTATTACTACTGTAAAATAATGTGGTGGACAGGCATCATCTTGCTGTTAGTAAATTGCACTGTATAGGTTAAGTTCATTTAAATTTCTATAATAGAAATAGAAAAATATTTTAACAGTATAAACAAATGATATTGTTAGACGGTGTTATTGAATGAAGATTACTTAGTGATAGTTGCTTCCCTTTAAAGGTATACAATATGTGTAAGCAAATTCACATATTGACGGACAGACATTATTATTTGTTTTCAAAGTGCCTCCCTAGATAGTATTATTTTTGTACATATGCCATTTAGAATAAATAACTTGAAGTTCCATATATTATATACAATAAATAACATAATAATAATAAGATAAAGTTATAATGTTCTAAGGTTGGTAAGTAGATGGTAATATAATAAAAATAACAAGAAAATATATATATATAATGTATACAAACCGTGGAGTTGCATTAGGCTAAACAAATTGTTATGTTCAAGAAAAGTAAACTGATCTCGCATTGTCTTAGATATTTGCGATTGGGAGGGTAGATGTGAATTGATGATTAATGTTATGTTTCTGTACGTGAATCTTTTACAGATATTTGTGTACATTGGACCTTGTTGTCATTGACATATGTAAACCAGATATGTGTAACACAGGAGTGATTGATTTAAAAGATGTATAATCTTTCAAAATGCGAAATCACTCTTTAAATCTTTGGATTTGAAAATACATCTTTAACTCACTACATTAAGATTGATTTTAGTCACATGGAATGATTAAAACTAACAGATCAGATATGTAGATGTAGTATGAGACGATAGATACAGAATATTGTGAAATGAAAAGAGATAACATGCGCACTCTAAGAAATACAATGATGATACACAGTAAATTAGACTCTCTTGTGTTATTGTTATTTATATTTGCGAGTCTATATGAAATTTGGTTATAGAAAGTATTTTTAAAATATAAATTACTTTGCATTTTACATTAAGTATTTTGACGCAATATTCAATAATAATAGTTTGTGGCTGAAGCTCATGTCTGTAATTTTGTTTATAATTGTAAACTTAAACGAAAAATAGTTAAAAACAAAACAATTCGCGTGCAATTAAGTTCGAATAGTTTTATGGCGTTTGTAAACAATTTTACAATCAATCAATCAAATTTTAAAACAATTTAACAATCGACTGCACGGTTGGCCTAGTGGTTTAAGCGGTCGCCACGCCACTCTCTACTGCGCCAAGTGTCGTGGGTTCGAATCCCACGTGGGATAACGCTTTGTGTGATTCACAAATTGTTGTTCTGAGTCTGGGTATTCTTTGTGTCCGTTTCATGTATGTTTGTAAAGTCCCCCGCGACACAGGAATTCATATTCCTAATGCGGGAGTTGTCTTTTTAAAGAAAAAAAAAAAGAATTACATTTAAAGCGTTTATAATGTGTTGAGGGAATGAAAGAATCAATACCTACATGGATTAATAGACATTTGCATCATATCATGGTCAACTGAACGAATCATGTCACAGAAAGAAAAACAATGAAAACATTTATTCTAATGACATTGCAACACATTCAATTAATATTTAAAGAAATGGCATTAAATAGTAAAAGGTATATTAAGCACATTTAAATACATGTTACCTGAGAGGATCAGGATAATCGGTTTAACTAATTACATAATGGTTCACCCGTTCGGTGTGATATTCTACACTGATAACGGTGAACAAATTAACGAAAATCATTTTCATTGATTTGTTGTTGGAAATGTGTGACAACCTTCATTAAATTGATAACAGTCGGACATTTCAAATGAATGTCTCCATTAAATTGGAATTGGTTGACAACCTCCATTAAATTGGGAAATGTATTATGGTTCAAATGAGCACCTCCATTAGATTGGAAAATGGTTGACAACCTTCATTAAATTGATAACAGTCGGACATTTCAAATGAATGTCTCCATTAAATTGGAATTGGTTGACAACCTCCATTAAATTGGGAAATGTATTATGGTTCAAATGAGCACCTCCATTAGATTGGAAAATGGTTGACAACCTTCATTAAATTGATAACAGTCGGACATTTCAAATGAATGTCTCCATTAAATTGGAATTGGTTGACAACCTCCATTAAATTGGGAAATGTATTATGGTTCAAATGAGCACCTCCATTAGATTGGAAAATGGTTGACAACCTTCATTAAATTGATAACAGTCGGACATTTCAAATGAATGTCTCCATTAAATTGGAATTGGTTGACAACCTCCATTAAATTGGGAAATGTATTATGGTTCAAATGAGCACCTCCATTAGATTGGAAAATGGTTGACAACCTTCATTAAATTGATAACAGTCGGACATTTCAAATGAATGTCTCCATTAAATTGGAACTGGTTGACACCTCTCATTAAATTGAGAACAGTCCACGCTGTGAAAGCATTGGATGACGCCTGTTTAAACATAATGAGCGGTGACACCTATATCATCCTAATAACAGGTGACGCCTCTATCATCTTAATAACAGGTGACGCCTGTTGCGTAACTTCTAATGTTAAGTGGTACATAACTCAAACTGTGAGGTTACCAGATGATGTCTGGTAGTCCGGATGCAGGTAACACCGTAAGAACTTAGTAACGTAAAGTACAGGTGATGTCAATAAGTACATGAGGTAAAGCGACGTAGTTTTATGTATGTAAAATGAAATGATGTATGATAAATGAAAACTTTACACGGATAGCGCCGTAGTTAAAAGTTGTGTATCGATTTATTTAGAGAATTATAACCGTTTCTAGTGTGTGGGATTATCCCATTTGCGAAGGAGTGCTTAATGATTCAGGAGCACTTCTATAATGATCAGTATAGGGTTCGATATGTCGATATATCAATGCAGCAATATGCGGTCACGATGCCTGGCTCGGAAATAATACCAGTGACATTGGCAAGTTTTCATAGAGTCTGAGAGGAGGCAGATTGTGGTTATTGAGTTATGTGTAAGTTTGCCATTGAAGACTGTCTGTATAGGTACAAGAAGTGTACATATGTTGTTGGTTCAGTCATCTATTAGACGTCTGGCGTACAGCACTATTTGTTAAAAAAGAAACGGTTGGAATACCTTTTAAGAGGAATATAAATTGTCATGGTGGTTTCTAAATTTTGTCAAAATCGTTGGAATTTACAGGATAAGAACCTTGGTTACATGTTGTCTATGGTTTATATCTTATTTTGAAACTTTTGTTTTGGAAGTTAAATTACGTACAATAAACTTATTCACTACGTACGACGTGTCTCACTCAAACGTTCGCTGCATTGGGCGTGACCCATCCCAGAACCGGCAGTGATAGTGTTATATTCTCATATTATATTGTATATGAATAAGGTTTATTACTAAGACTATATAAAACTAAAATATTATTATTCTAAATTGTAAGAGTGAAATCAAAATATTACACCACTCTTTTGAAGTTGATCTGAGCTTCGTGTTTCAGTCACCTTACCGTAAAGTATCTAACTTTACAGCACAGCACACTAAATAAAAAAAAAAAAAAGGTTTAAATTTGTTAAAATATTGTAACTTGTATCTGACACTCTCTTATGGCGTGGAGATGCTTATGCTTAGGAGGAAAGGTATGGGCTACTCTCCACGGTGGTGATCAAAGTACGCGTGGAGAGATCAATCTGGTTTTGATGCTCAATCGAGTGCTACTGCTGATTGCTAATAAATAGGGTTTTGGCGGTTTCCGCAGTCTCCTTCGATTCGTGATTGTCAGCCGAGGCTTTTAGGCGGTCGTTGGTTTCATTTATCAAGTTCAAGTTTCGGAAGCGGAGGCGAGGAAACCTGTACAGGGTGGTGTGTGTTCGGTTGCAGCATTCGCGCTCCGTAAACGTCCTGTTGTTATGCGCAGCTTGTACCAGGGTGCTAATAAGTTGGTACTCGAATTTCATAAGTAAAGACCTATTTATAATAAGTAGTTCTTGCGCACCGGATTTAAGTCATTTCGAAATTCGAGATGTGCTTCATAAGTCTGTTTCTAGCCACTGCCCTTCCAGGGGATGGGCTATGTGTGTACTCTAGTGAGTATTTATTAAGAGGGCTTTGCGCCTGCTTTCCGAAATGGAAGTTAGTCTCGTCTTTGGGTGAAGCATTTGAACTATTTGAGTACATTGGAACCCTTTGGTACTTGGTATGCAGTTGATGGATTTCTTCGAAATTTTAGAGTTACTTTCATTAAGCTGGCGGTTTGCTTCTAATTAATAACTTGGAAAGTGACTTCCACGCTTCGCAGCTTCGGTGCACTTGCGATTCGCTTAATATCAACAATCGGTGCGTCATCATCATCATCATCATCATCAACAGCCTTAACAGTCCACTGCTGGACATAGGCCTTTCCATAGAAAGAAGTGGTTCGGTGCTTGAATAGGCTGATTATTGTGGATTCGTACTGGTAGGAAAAGAACTAGACGAATACTTCTTACCAAAGCGGCGGAAGCCGAAAAGTGACGAAACGAGTTGATAAATATATACATATATGGAATATGCGAAAAAAAAAAAAAAAAAAAAAAAAAAAGAGTGTGGAATGCTATAGAGGAAAAACGCACAGTAGATGATTAACGTAGCAGCATCATCAGCATCATCTATAATCGATTTCTGTTTCATTCAAAGTTGTAAGATTGTTCATGCCGTCAACCTATTAACATTTTATTAAGTTTGCCGTTTATTGTAATGCAAAGAAAAAATACAAAAAGGAAGGGATGTAGTGTATGCGATTATTCGAGTTACTCGAACAAGCATACATACGCTGTCTCGGGTGCCACGGCTAGCAACACTGCCGGCAAACTGTCACTGTCAACACGCGCATGGCGCGGAGAGGTGTAGTGAAGGGGAGAGTAAAATACGTTGTGTCGTGAGCATTGTCGAGCCAGTGTTTAGTTATTGCAGGTTGAAAGGAACTAAACAAACACTATACTGACGATGTCTGTTCGACCGGCGTGTCTGACCCAGCAGGCAGCCGGCCGACTATACCTAAACTGCGGAGTGACACCCCCTGGTAGTAGTGCCCCGCTCGAGCCGGCCCATTCGTACTGAAATCAACGTGTCTCTACTACCTCCTATTACTTATCAGTCAATCAATATTTTTCTACTTATTTTAAATTTAGATGGCTTTGTGTGTTACAAATATAATATTATTATAACTAAATAAGGAAATTAGGTAGGTACTTAAAATGCTGACATGGTAATGTTACATTATTTAAATTTTATGTATACAGTGTAAAAAATTATTCACCATAAACGCTATGATTTTAATTATATTCATTACATACCCGTATGCTTGAGCTTCGTTTTAAAACTATATTTTACTTAGCGATGACCTTTTACAAGAAAAAATGTAGTAACAAAATATATACATGCGTTGCTAAAATTCCATGTTTTTCATGCACATAATTTAGATTATGTGCTTGCCTACTGAACATTTGCAGTCTCCATTTTAATATCTATATACAATCAAAGTTCTTGAATAGAATGTACGATTATGTTAAACATAACATAATATAGGAAGTAACAATTTTAATTATAATGTACGTATTTTATGCTCTGTTAAATACGCTTCAAGATGCAACTGCATAGCTATATGCGACAAGGAAACAATTCAAATCTAGATATTTTATGAAACATACAAAAAAATATATTTAAAACCTTAAGAGATAGGCTAGTGATGTTATCAGTGTCGGAAATAAAAATATATTAGTTGCTGCTAGGTATTAAATTAAAAACTAAATGTGTTGAACAATTTACAAAAGCATTTTCTCGCAAAATGATTAGTGATTACGCTACTAGGTGTTTTAAAAATAAAAAATAGTTTTAAAAAACTAAACAAACACGCTTTTAAACTAAAAAGTAGAAAATAATTCTAATGTAAAAAGCGTGGGGCGACGTTACTGAATTATTTTCAGAATTTTGTTTTTAAACCCCAAGCTTTGTTACATTAAAATTATTTTCTACTTTTTAGTTTAAAAGCGTGTTTATTTAGTTTTTTAAAACTATTTTAAGAAAAAAGACACAGGACTAATTTGTTTAAACATTTTTTTTAAGTTTTTTTTTTATTTATTTTTTCAAATTAATGTATTTTCATCGGTCCTCGATAAAACTACAAAGTTTGAACGAAATCTGGCCGTTAAAGTGGGTCAAAATAGCACCCAAAGGAGTCGGTTTCAAACATACAAACATGTAGGTGAAGCTAATAAAAAGCGTGTAAAAACTAGCGATAGTTTTGTACTCAAAAGAGTTTTAAACAAACAGAAATATTTACTTGCCGCTATTCTATGTAACTGTTCTATGTAAATTATTTATAAAACCAGCTGACCGGTGCCCACTTCATTCAAACTAAATTACCACTAAAAATCTTTTCATTTGTCGAGTTAATACATCATATCATAAAAGGGGTTAAGGGGGGAAAGGGGTTTGGCAAAAGGGGAGGGGGTTTGGCGAAAATAATGAAATATCACAAGGGGGACGGGGGTGTAGTATAAGATAGCACGTGCACTAATTATAGCTTTAAGGATCGCTGTGTTCAATTAAATAATTCAGAAATCTGAAACTGTTTTATTTTCAGGCTGGCGTAGTACAGTTTCTATTGGAAACGATCGGTTCGAAGGACCCTATTTTACAAGAAGCGTCAGCTGGTTGTCTGTGTAACATCCGAAAACTAGCGCTAGCCACTGAAAAAGTGAAATTAAAACAATAAACACGTGTTTTATAATTATAGTTAAACTTTAATCTGATTACTGCATTTTCATTTCTACCATCTACCCCTGTAATGTGTTGTAAATAGTTATAGTTTGGATAAAAATGGGATTAGAGCAAAACTCTACTTATTGTGGCGTTTAATTTAAGTACCTGAGCGACAGAGCTCATCCGATTTATACATGCATGCAAAATTTCAGGTCAATCGGAAACTGGGAAGAGGATCAAATTTAACTTGCAAGATTTGATTACAGAAAACGAGACGGGTGAACTAAATAAATACTTGTGACTATAAAAACCGCATTTAAATACTTTGCGTAATTTAAAGGATCTGAGTGTATAGACACCGCGAGCGACTATATTTTATACTGTGTAAACATATAATAGTAGTATTTGTCCATTCAATTATTATAATACTATTTATTATATTATAGTAGCTTGAATGAAGCATACGAGCTTTACGATATAACAAGATACATTGCGTCCGTTGTAGGACATAAAGAAACGTTCTACAAAGGTGAACAGTTGATGAATATGTAACTTTACAAAAGAACGAAAGTCAGTAATTAATACTAGCTACGGTATGAATGCGACACTGCGAGATGCGTCTGTGTGCATGCAAAACATATATGTGGGTGTTCAATCACAAATTCCCACGCTCGGTGACTGCAGCCTTAAATTACTCATTATGCCAATTGACTCTTGTTTAAAAACAAAATTTAACAAACATGTCGCGAATGGCTAATGCTTAGCGAAGCGAAAACAAAAAAAAATACAAAAAAAGTCCCTGTACAAAAATACTTCGTTAAATATCGTTAGTTAGTTAGTTTTCTTATTAATATTTTTTAGGGTTCCGAAGTTTATGACTCGGAACCCTTATAGACTCGTCATGTTTGTCCGTCCGTCCGTCCTCGACTTACCGTTCAAACGGTAAGTGCTAGAAAGATGAAATAGTAAAGTGGTGATGTCTTTTTTTCTCGCGACTACCCCATCGTGTGGGGTATTATTTGATAGGTCTTTTAAAAGCAATTAAGAGTTTCAAAGACGATTTATTGATTTAGGTATCGGTTTTCGAGAAATTCCACTTTAAAGGGTACTTTTTGTAAAAATAGGGCGTCCCATCTAAAAGCTTACGGATACCTAAATCGAAATATGGTGTAAGCAGCATGGGAGTACCCAGGGGGGGGCTGGTAGGGGCAGCTGCCCCCCCCCTGGAAATCTCGCATAACATGTATGAACGCGCCTAATTACTATTCAAAATGTCAAGGGGCTTTATGCCTTAACTTTTAAATATCCGCGCAGATAGTACTAGCAAAATGCACGGTGCTAATTGCACCGTGCATTTTGGTTTTTTGGTAATCCAAAAAACCGTTGATGATTTATGACGTATTAAAAAAAACTACTTACTAGATCTCGTTTAACCCAATTTTCAGTGGAAGTTTGCATGGTAATGTACATCATATATTTTTTTAGATTTATCAACCTCTTATTTTAGAAATTACAGGGGGGGGCACACATTTTTGAAGACCTATCCATACATGGGTTTGATGAAAACAAAAATTCTAGTTTCAGTTATAAGTTGAAACCCCTAAAATGTATTGTTTTTTTTTCTATTTTTGTGTGAAAATATACATGCGATTCACACAATACATCTACTTTAAGTTTAAGTTTCAAAAGTATAGTTCATAAGGATTCAGAAAAAAGTGGATGTGACATACGGACAAAAACATATATACGACGTTATGGTAAAATTTGAAGCTGTAATTTTTATTATTTGAGCAGGGTGTAACAATGAAAGAGCAAACGCTGGTGAATGTTACCGAATCTCGCCTCTAATGAGGATGACAATGAACCTAAATCTAAATAACACAATATACAACGATAGGCGAAAATATTCGGTTAACGAACCAGCTGGATGATTTGCCCTATATTGTTAGCGGCTTGCTGTCCTTGGAAGACGCAGTTTAAGATTCAAAACCTTATCAATTTCATTAGCTGATAATAATAACTCTTCAGTGCCTTCTTGGGCAGAAAATTATAGACTATAATTAATATTTATATAAATAAATAACAATTGGGAAGCTACTTTTCTTGTCCCTGAATTACCTACCTGTGAAAGCTTTTCCAAACCTTCCACCATTTCCAAATATTTTCGACGCAAAACTGATTCCCTGAAATTTTTTAATCATATCTTTATACACTTTCGGATCTTAGAAACATTATTTATGTGGTTCGCTACTAGGTTTAGCTAGTGGCAGGCGCAGTGAAAATATAAACTCTTTTTAAATGTTTCTCGCCATCGTAGCACATCGGTCGTAGCCCTGTCCCACGCATTCGTTATCATCGATGTTTAAGGCATTGATGAATCTATTCATTTCAGTCTTAACATCTTCAACCAATTTTTCTCTAATTAGAACTCCACATATATTCAAAATCTTATTTTGTATTTTTGGGGACGCATATTGAGCGTACATACAAGTTTCGGCGGAAATAAGACGCATTATTTGATTATTATCCTCATTAGAGGAGAGGTTCGATAAAGAACATACACCAGCGTTTGCTCTTCCATTGTTACAGCCTGCTCAAATAATAAAATTACAGCTCCAAAATTTAGAAAATGTATGGACGAAGTATCCCAATTTTATGAATTAGAAGGGATCACATCTAAAGGACTTCGAAGATTCGGAGATAACGGAATTAATACAACAAGCAGAATGTTTTTATCCGAAAGTGAAAAAGCAGAAACAGCAACGACTACAATTGAAAGATCATTCATTACACTCAGACGTGTAAAAACGTGGCTGAGATCAAAAATATTGAAGACAAATTAAATGGACTTTGTTGTCTCAGTGTACATAAAAAACTTATAAACAGTATGGGCGATTCTTTCACGGAAGACGTTTTTTATTACGCGTGTAATGCTTCTGGCACCATACCCTTCATGGGGTGAGTGAAAGGCGTGTGTGGGACTCCCGGACATTCGATTTAAACTCAACTTAAATCCCACTAAACCCCACGGCGGCCAACCTCTTCAGTCGGGAGGTACACCAGGATCGCATCAGCGGCTTCTGGTGCCCCCTGCCTTACCCCTTAACTGGGGTACATCTCGGGGTAGCTGGACTCACTCCCGAGGCAGAATGCTGCTGCGTCTCTCACTGCTCTGCACAGTAAGGAAGGAACATCAATCCGCCTTAGACGTCACCCCCGACCGCACCGGGATGTCACCTGTCTCGGGACATTTGTAGCGGTCACATTTCCCCGGGATGTGACCGCAACGACCCTTAGACGACGATTGGGGTGCTAGGCGACATTGCCGCGTCCCCTTCGCCGCCTCCTTCGAGCGGAATCGGTCCTTTCCCAATCCCGAATTGCAGACTCCTTCTGGAGCATAATGTTCTTACAGAAGGGGACCGCGGATTCCCATCCCTCGCCACTCGCCAGCATTGCCGCAATTAATACTGGCGGTGACAGGTTTTGACCGATCTGTCCGACCAGGACTCGACGTTCGGACGCCCCGCAGGGCAATCCACCAGCTTGTGCTGTAGCCTGCCGTCCTATTCGATTCAGATACTCACCGAAGCAACCATGCCCGGTGAGTATCTGAGTCAATCAATAGGTGACACAGTCGGTCCTCTCTATCGACGCTTCGAAGTTCGGCAGAACGGCTCCGATAGCCCGTTGGCTAGCACAGCCCTGAATTTCAAGCCATGCTTGCCAAGTCTCCAGAGCTCGCATTCCAGGCTCATGGTCTGGCGCGGCCTCCCCAGCACTCCGACCGACTGAACGAATTTGGTCGGAGACAGTAGCGTCCATGTCGGCCAGAATTTCGAAGGTGGAGATCGCTCCAAATCAAATCGCTCCAAATCCAATCGCTCGTCAGACCAAACGGGCGCCCCCTTCCCGTAGTCCACTAAGATTGGGCAGCAGGCGATGTAGTGCTCCTGCTATCACTCGTACTTGGGGGACTAATCGCCCGAACACTACATATACCTAATGTTTCATGTAGGTGTGTTTGTGTAGTGTGTATGACAAAACAGCCGCGGACGATCCGACCTAAAAAAATTGACTTGCCCCCCCCTAGGCCAGAAGCTGGGTACGCCCATGGTAAGCAGTATCGTAATGTTTTTAAAAGATCTATCTAGTAATACCCCACACGATGGGGTAAAAAAACGTGTAGGGCAGGTACCCTAAATAAAAACATTTTTCGTAATTTTCGAGACGGGAACATCTTTTTTTGTTATATATTTATTTAGCCCTACCAAAGTGATTCTACTCTGCCTAACTAGAATCCAAGGGTAGGGGTCACCATTCTCACTGTGAGTACAGACAATATAGTGTTGTGACCCACATTCTGGCGACTTAATGAGATACTTCTGCATTAATGGACCTCCCGTCTCACACTCACCAACAAAATACGACTATGAATATGATTTCAGTAAATTTAATAACCGTTTCACTTTGGTTAATTAATGTAATGTAACACCTAGTTTAACACGAACATGTAACAGTTAGGTATTTACAGTTGTAATGTAAAGTCTTGTCGCCAATTTGTACACATTGTTGCAAATTCCTCTGATTGCGAAATGTGGACTGAAGAAATCGTATTCTTTTAAACGACTTCAAGAAAGAATAAGTTCCTGAATTCGATTGCATTCTTTCTGTTCTTTGTGCCCTTTGAATTGCCGAACAGCCGCGTTTGTGCCCTTTGAATTTGATTGAAAAGTAAGGAATGAAGACTACATTAATAAAAGCCTTTCAGTGGACTGCTGGGCATAAACATAGATAAAAACAAAGACCCAGAAACGGACAATCCCGCAGATTATTTTTATTTGTGTGATCAGCACTATAATTTGGCAGCTGAATGCGAGTAGCCGAGGTGCAGTGTTGCGCAGTCCCGTGTATTTCGGAAAAAAAGGAGGAAATAAGTTTCCGAAAGATAAGATTGTTTCAAAGCAAAGACATTCATTGAGCCGTAATTCGTATTTTCATAATTAATGTCGCGTATGACAAAATATTCACATACTTAATTTATTTTGATTCGGAAATAAACTCCCTCCCCCATAAATGTTATTTGACATTTCGGAGATCTTATGCTACACTAGCGTCTCTAGCGGCGAATTCACTCGCGGTAGCACTCATTTCATTTACCGTTCAAATAAAATCTAAACATGAAAAATCCATGCCATTTGGAATTGATATTTAATATTAAGCATCAACTTTAATAAATACCGAATTTTTCTACAAGAACTTTGTTTTGTGAAACAAAAAAAAAATAACTTATATGAAGATGATTAAAAAATGTATTCCAATCAAAAAGATTGCAGCCTTGAAACTCAAACTCCGTAATGCTAACCCCTCATTTAGCCAAAAAGTGATTAAAAACTTTGATAAAGAATCGTCATCTTTCAGCGTGTCAGCGTGGATATTTTGTCAGATATCTTTTGTCATTCATAATTGCCAAACTTTTCTCTTCGTGATACAATAAAAATTTGAATCATCTTTATATAAATTCTGTGTTTTATTTTGCTTTTGAAAATAAAGGTCTTGTTGAAAAACCCGTTACAATGTATGTAATTGATCAGTCTATCAGTCGTTGCATATCGGACGTTATATAGTCTGTGTATTATGAAAGTCATTGCTTCATAGGACGATGCACTCCTTGAGCACCTGGGTGTATGGCTGCATTAAGCTAAGTTTTACCATCGAGGGTATTTAGAGTGTGCTGATGTTGTAGGTGCGATCCAAATACAAGACAACATTTTGTGTGATCTAGGATTTCGTGTTTTGAGTCTGGATGTTATTTACAAGACAATATTTCACATCAAGACAAAAAAGAGATAAAGTAACGAGGCTCATGGTAGATAGAAAATTAACAAGTTTTTTTTAAACTATATCCCTAAGTAAATTTTTTTGCCAAAATTTTAATAGCCATCATTCATTACAGTGAGTGACACCACTAGTGAATTGGGCGTCAGCGGCGCTAGTGTAGCATTAGGTCTCCGAAATGTAACATTTCTGTGGGCGGGAGTTTTGTTCCGAAGGAAAATAAATTATGTTTGGGAATATTTTCTTATTCGCGGCATTAAATATGGAAAATAAGAATGGCGGCTCAATGAATGTGCTTCGAAACAATGTTATCTTTCGGAAATTTAACTCTTTCTTAAGATAAATATAATAGTTAAATTCAGAAACATAATCAATGTTATCACAAAATTAGTTAAAATATAATAAAATAAGTTAGTTCCGTTGTATTTTAAATTGAGATGGATATACAACAATACATGTATAAAATTAATTAAGGAAAGGAAATAATAAAGTGTAATGTAAGTTTCTACTCAAACTGCTTTAATAATACTTTTCGTTAAACGTTTTTTTTATTGTTAAAATTATATAGTTCATTATAATCTTTATAAACACAATGATTTATAATAAAAACACAAAGAAGACAAAGATTTAAAAAAATGTTATATTTTAATAGTTTTTTTTTTCGAAAAATCATATATCCTGTAGTTAGCTCGAAACTAATGGTCACTTTACTCAACCATGATTATTACCAAATATAACCTTACCTGACACGAGAACCAAAAGGTTTACAGGTTAAGGCCAAAAACTGTGCTATTGTGCTCTTTATACTTTTCTCAACGCACTTTTTCCCGTGTTAAATAACGTAGTATTATAGGAGATATTAGCACTTATATGGGGCCGGGCTGAAAAGTGTTTTGTGTTGTAGTTTTATATTTCAAGGCTACGAAATAATTCAGACCGGCCCATAAAAGGCGTTCATATCTCCTTTAATAATTGGTTTTATAAATAAATAAGGAAGTACGTATGCTTAATTTAAGAAGTACATTTTATCTGTAGCAACACAATGTTCGTATGTTGTGTAGTTTTCTAAATATTGGGGGGCCAGGCCAGTGAGGCCATCCTGACGTTTTTAGCCCGGCCTCTAAGAAGTGTTTGTAACTTTTTTTACCAAAGACGTACATTGAAAACCAAATAAGTATCTATGTTTGTATCAAGGAGTACATTCGATTTATACAAGTCTCGTAAACAAATTAAGTGGGGCTGGGCCAGTCTGAGGAACTAATATTTTTTTGATTAGAAAGCTCACATTTAGGTTAATTTGTCTTTAAAACAAAATATGTCCTTGATCAGTTTAATAAAAAATGACAAAGAACTAATTGAAGCTAATTAGTTTCACTGGAATTGTTAACAAGAACACTGGTACTGTTCTTATTAATAACATTATTAATAATAAATAATAGTAATCAGATAGGCATTTACGAAAAGTAAACAATACTTTCACAAAATACTGGCTTTTGTTCGTGGCTCCACACGCGTCTGTGCGTAATATATCTCTATACCGAATTTCATCTAGAACGGTTTAGCGTTTAAGCCGTGAAAACATACCATACAGACAGAGTTACTGTCTTTATATTGATATATTAAAATTCCGCCGCAGTAAGTATTTTAAAAACTACATGATCTTTAATTTCGAACGAGAATAATATAGCACCTTTACAAGTGCAGTGACTTACGCAACCTCATTGAGACGACAGCGACACACAAGTCTCGGTGTGCCTTAACCTTGAAGGTATTTTGCAATATTCGTAAACACTAGTGAATCACAATCACAGCACACAGTGACATGACAATGCCAACATTGCAACAGGTCACGGTGATTTTAGTGTTTGTCCGTATGTGTTTTTGCATGTTTAAATGCGAAATTCGCGGCTGACTTGATCTCTGAATAAGTCTCTTCTTCTTCCTAGCCTCATTCCCAATATTATTTGAGGTCGGTTACAAGTTCAACCGGTTGTACCTGAATAACAGTTTTTCCACGGAGCGACTGGCATCGGACCTACGACGCAACCCTAAGGGAGAACTGAAATTCGAAACTAGTTGTTAGTAAATTTAAGGGCACTGACTTTCCCAATAACGACCGCCATAGATGTTCATGACAACCGGGACCGACGGCTTTACGTGCTCTCCGAAGCACGGGCGTGAATCACCGCCAAACTTCCAAACTCCGGGAGTTTCCTAAGAAAAATCCAAAAAACACTCTTTGTCTCGACCCGGGATTTGAACACGAGACCTCTTGATTAGCAGTCGTTCGCCCGAGACCTCATCCACTAGACCAACGAGGCAGTAATGTCTGAATAAGTATAAATCTAAATTCAAATCATTTGAGAAAAAAAACTGCACTCAAGAGATTTTTCTTTTTATTTTATTTTGGGCAAACTTAGCATCTCTGATCTCTTAAACACGGGTATTTAAGAAACCATCAAGAATTTAAAATAAATATTCGGCTATTTCATCCTTTGTCACAGTTATTAATATCATTAAAAAAAAATCTTCATCTTCTTTTGATGATGTCAATCAGTCGAATAATCAGCAATTTCTACCAATGCAATGCAATGTGGAGTATTTGATCTCTTCAATTCTAGTCTTCCAGTTGTCACCGTAATAAAATTAATGACAAAAAATATAAAAAATGTTGATCAGATGAAATGGGGTCCGTCTTTTGAAAGAACAAAATACGATTGGTACGAACTTTTTCTTGGCCGTAAGATTAATTACGATAGTGGATCGTGCGTTGTCGTCAAATGACACAGTACTCATAGAGTAGTGAAAGTCATGAGAAATCGTGGGACATAAAACGTACTGATTGACATGTCTTTCATATTATTCTTCCTTATTAGTTACTGGTGTTACCGTGTTACACAGCGTCGGCCGTCGGCCCTGATTTAGAGTGAGAGGAATGCTGGCGTAAGCTAATTGTGCGGTGGCGCCAAAAGCGAATTACTTTTGTTAGAACCCTTTGAAAGCCACTGGTCTTTATTTAAAGTACTCTACATGGGTTTAAATATAAAAAAGAGCAGTGGTTGGACAGATTGGTAAGTAGATTCTTACCTATCTATACCAATAAACAAACCCTCCTAACTGATATCCTCCCCCCGGAAAATTAGACTGCCTCTAAAAAAAGAAATGACAAAAAAAGCCTGCATTAGGCTTTAAGGATCGACAAGATACTATTATATGTACATAAAAACTGATTCATGTGAAAATAATTGTCTAGAAATGGACTTAGATACACAAGGCGTAGTGATTTACTTTTGAGGGCGAAGCCCTATGCCTAGCAGTGTAGGTCTTTTGACTAAGATGATGATGATTTTGACAAGGATTCCATTCCGTATACATTAAAGTTACAAGTCAAGCTAATATATCATAATAATATTATCAGTTTATCGACGTCTATTACAAAACGAAGGCTTCTCAAAAGAGCACCACCATCCCGGTATTGGGTACTCGTATTATATTATTAAATATAATATTTCTCCTATATTCATTAGCTATCAGTAATTTTCTTCAAGTCGTCGGTCTATGCATCAAACCACAGGGCGCCCTTCAATAATTTCGAAAGAGATACCTTTTCTAGCACAAGCTGCAGCGACCATCAGTGGAGGTATGATTTAGCTAAAATAATCGTACGGTAGACAAATTCAACCGCGAGATATTAGCAATACCCATTCTCCAAAGTTATACTACTATAGGAAGTTATTATAAAACCACGGGTGCTGCGGTGCTCCTAACAAAAGAAATAAATTCAGAGTTACGTCACTTGAAATAAAACTAAATCGATTACAGAAAGTTGTCTTGTACGGTGTGCGTGAGCGACTCGCATTACATTAAGTAGACACGAAAGTAATAATAATTAAAAAATGATCATAAAAGTATTTGATGTACGTAATCTTGGCCAAATTAAACATACTTTGACTGCACAACCACCATTAGTTTTTCTTAGTCTCGCCAATGGAGATTGCTTTTTAATGTCTCTAAGAAAATCGAATAGGTATCGTCATAAGATTTATGCAACAGTCCATTAGCAGACGCGTCGGAGATTTTGTGAAACGATACAAGTAATATCGAGTTCGTCATACTTTAGCTGTGTAGCTTTTATTTATAGGAAAGGCGTAATAAGCATGTATAAGTTATACATGGATATCGTAGGAAGCGAATAAGGAAGCAAAGTACCTAGTAAATAGAAGGAAAACTTGAAACAAAACCTATATCAACCCGTCTGGCCAGCGTCCTGCAGTGAAATAATCTATTCACAAAGATAATAATAATAAATAAATAAATACTTTCGGATATCTTATACACAACGCCATCTAGTCCTAAACTAAACAGAGCTTGTATATGCATACTAGACAACTGAAATAAATACATAAACATACATATTATACATAAAAAACACCCAAACTCTGGAACAAATATTTGCAGATCATACAAACATTTGGTTAAATTTTGGAATCAAAGACGAGACCTCTTGACCGGAAGCCGCAAACGCTAACTACTAGACCAACAAGGCTCACAGTCGGTCCCGGTTGTTATCATAAGATAACTGTCGTGAAGCTTGGTTCAGGCGGCTTAAAAACATCCAAAGGAATGATTACGTAGCCGCAACGTGTCTTGCTAGTCTCCAACCCGTACTTGGCCAGCCAGCAGTGGGACGTTATGGGTTGTTGATGACGTACTTTAATACTTCCTTATTCCAATTCAATTAAATGTATTATATTTTTAAGTTTTTGTATGTTAATGCAAGCTACTATTGAAAGGATTGAAAAGACTAATAAGATGCAGATATTGCAGAAAAGACATAAAAAGCAAATAGGGGTACGACTTTTCTTAGTAGCTGTATCCGTATATCTCTCCTGTAAGATGATTTTAAGACCTGTTCATCCAGCCAGTATATAGTTAGCGAGTCTGGCAGCTTGAGGTTCGGTTCGGGAAAAATGATTATGTGATGTGAACGCTAAGACGAGTCAAGTAGTTAGTTAGATAAATGTTAATAGTATTTAAATAATGCAATCAATTTTATTTCGTAGTATATAAAATTAAATGTAATTTATTATGACATAACTGAAAATAGTTATAAAAAATATAAATGCAGCAACACGTCTTGAATGTCATATCTGTCATAAATTTGAAACGTCAAAATTAATTTTAAAGAAATCTTATGGGCCCGGTAAACGATCAAATTTGTTTGACAAATTTGTTGGTCAAACTTCACATTTACATCAAAAGAGCCCTGTAAACGATCAAACTTGTTTGACAAACGCGTCAAACACAGCAGCACACTATCAAATAACGTAAATTTGACATCCAAATTTGATCGTTTTCCGGGCCCATTAGACACAATCAATTCTAAAGGTAATTTTATAATCCAGTCTAGTATTAAATACGGTTTGAACTCAATCTGATGATGCAACCCAAGACCTAACATTTAAGAACGGTTATTACTTTTTATTTTTATTATCAATATATCGTTTACTGAATCACTACTAGACGAAATGAAAGTAAATTTTCTAGGTTAAACTTTTATATGTTTCTAGACTTAACAAGAGTTAAATGTGAAACATACCAACTGCATTGGTAGAACTAAATAAATCGAAAGCATATTTTTTAATTGTTGTCTGCAGACTAGGTACACGCAGGTACGGAAACTAGACTATCTAGAGAGGCGTAGCGTACGAATCAAATCAAACCATATTTATTTCAAATACACCAATACAACGGCACTTTTGAAACGTTCAAGTAGTCGGTCAGTTGTCAGTCGTGAAGCTAATTGTCTGTTCCAATTCGTAGATCCTATGGAGAAGAACAGACAAGAAACACCATGGACACTCTTTTCCAACGGCATTTTATTAACAGTTAGATGTGAGGATAATGTAACGATGCTGATATTTACACTGGTAGTATCCAAAAATGATAAAACATTAATATAATAATATAATATGAATAATACGAAATGATATTTTGGAACGTCGGGTAATGTTTTGCGGTGTTCCACAAGGGTCAGTTCTCGAACCACATCTGTGAAACATGAGGTATGTCTGGGCTTTTATTGGGTCAGCTAGTAATAATTTTACATTCCTCTGATATTTACCGCAAGCGCAACTTCTTAGGAAACTCGTGTTCATGTATATTTTCAATCTTATTGCACCTTTTATGAGTTAGCGTTTTGCATGTTTATGATCTAAGTGTTTATTATGGAAATAGCTATCGCTATTAATATCGTAAACATGAAGTATGTGCAAGTTAGATGCAAGGAATCATAAACTCACGCACACGCTATCGTTTTTTTTTCAGTCAGTTGTTATTTTTCAATTAAAGTGTATAATCCTACTATTTTTTTTAGTGTAGGATAGTTTAGTGATTTTAACAGCAGAATCACGGCCATTGGCAATGTAGATAATGCAATAAATAAAAATTTTAGACACCTTATTTACGTATTCGTGTAACTTTAGCTATATATTCTTAAATTGACGTGATAATGGAGTCAAACATTTTGTTTTGAATTCCTAAGAATATAAATATACCCATATATAACCCAGTAGGTAGTGTAAACCAACTCTACATCACACTGGACAAATGCTTGATGGAAAGCATGAGCAGAATCTAAGAGTGGGGGGGGGTCACCTTTCCCATTATGCAGAAAATGCAGCATGGTGACCCACACCATGGTGACCTAGTGAGATATTTCTGCAAAATTCATGTTTTTACTGTATATTGGACTTATTAGCAATAAAATTAAAAAGGTTACGATAAGTTCTATTTTCCGACGTTTCGAACGGGTTATACCGCTCGTGGTCACGGGTAAACTCCCAGCCAGGCCAGGATAATGATTCAGAATGATATGGTTTCCGTTCTCACACTCACCAACGAAATACGACAGCACGAATGGTGTCATTTTTAGGTTGGTCTTCTGAGTGGCTCTACTACCTATATTTTTATTTTTATTAATAGAATACGTAAACATATTAAATTATATGTACAACATATCTATATATATTATATACATTTATTTTAAAACTTTTCCTATGATTAGAAAAGTTGATGATCTTGAAACCAGTCATAACATCAATTACGGCGTGCGTTACCCCAGCAAAAAAGCAAAAAAAATTGGGCCTTAGAGAGATGAGAGTATAACAGAAAATTAGTGTGTTCTGAGGTGTAATTTGTTACAAATAGCAAAATTTGTGCATGTAGTAGTATAAAAGTTATTCGACAAAAACACTTTTTGCTGGAGTAACGTTTCAAACGTTACCCCAGCAAAAAAAATTTTTTTTAAACGTTTCAGACCCAAACGAAATACATGAATACATAGCTTTTGTTTCGTATTAAATGTTAGCAAACAGCAAAATTTGTGTGAGCTGTGGTTCTTAAGTTATTGACAATTTTGCTGGGGCAATATTTCGGTCTTGTCTAGAACTTGAAAATGGCTGATCGCAGAAGTTTGAAAAAAATACCATCGATAGACCTTCTTTTGCTTAAATTTGTTTAATCATTCGTTTTCAAATTATTAGAGGAACACCGATGTAATAAAATGGTTTTAAAAATCAGAAAAAACTGTTTTGCTAGGAAACCAGTATACTTACAATCAAATAAAAAGCTGTAACATATAGCCATGGTTTACATTTATAATGACTGTAAATTTGGAATTTGTAACTTTAAGCAATATCAAGATATAAGTAAATATTATTAATTTTAAATGGTATATTTAAGTCATCGAATACGCAGTTCCTATAAAAGAAGGAAACGTGGCAAACTCTAACAAATTTAAGTATATCATCAACAAACAAGCCTGTAAATTTCAGCTATCAATCACGAATATTATAAAAGTTATATGTAAAGCAAGAATGTAACAACATTCTCTTATAACCCGACCAAATTAAAAGGTTACGTAAAAGCGACCGCGCCATACATTCGGCTGACATCTGAAATGAATGGTTTAATAGAATATTTTGTTGGTACAGTTACGAACAAAAAAAGTTAGGTCCGGGTGACAAGAATATTGAATTGAGTATGATTATTTTTTTTTATTTAAAATCAGTCTTATACGCTCACATAAGTACATAAATGTTTAGAAAAATCACAGATAGTTGAGTAATTTCAACATGTTTAGATACTAACTTAGATATTTTTTTGTTTCTTTTTACAATGAATTAAATAAATATTTACAATGTTTAGTAACATTTTCTTGTAAAATTTTTCTTGTCCTTTCCTTGTAAAATGTGTTCAGTATTTTACACGCATTATTATTTTTAAAATTACATTTATTGCCTTCCTGTTGCTTCCATGGTGTCGCGGTGAATGTAACTTATTATTTTTCTAATAACAAGAACAAAAAAAGGAAAAAATATAGCATACTATATGAAATTTTGTAATTTTTATATTGTTTTATAATATACTATTCCCAACTGAGTTATGATATTTTGGTTTGCATTAATTTGAATTCGAATGAAGCATTAAATCGTATGAAACAAAAAATTTAAGGTTTTAAAATTAGTTTATATATTTAAATTATAATCTGATAAAAATATTCTGTTGACTGTACAAAATACCAGATACTAAGCCGTTAATTTACGAAGATATTTAAATGTATGGCGCGGTCGCTTTTACGTAACCTTTTAATTTTGCTCGGGTTATAGGAGAATGTTGTTACTTTCTTGTTTTACATATAACTTTCATAATATTCGTGATTGATAGCTGAAATTTCCAGGCTTGTTTGTTGATGATATACTTAAATTTGTTAGAGTTTGCCACGTTTCCTTCTTTTATAGGAACTGTGTATTCGATGACTTAAATATACCATTTAAAATTAATAATATTTACTTATATCTTCATATTGCTTAAAGTTACTAATTCCAAATTTACAGTCATTATAAATGTAAACCATGGCTATATGTTACAGCTTTTTATTTGATTGTAAGTATACTGGTTTCTTAGCAAAACAGTTTTTTCTGATTTTTAAAACCATTTTATTACGTCGGTGTTCCTCAAACAATTTGAAAACGAATGATTAAACAAATTTAAGCAAAGGAAGGTCTATCGATGGTATTTTTTTCAAACTTCTGCGTTCAGCCATTTTCAAGTTCTAGACCAGACCGAAATATTGCCCCAGCAAAATTGTCAATAACTTAAGAACCACAGCTCACACAAATTTTGCTGTTTGCTAACATTTAATACGAAACAAAAGCTATGTATTCATGTATTTCGTTTGGGTCTGAAACGTTTAAAAAAAAAATTTTTTGCTGGGGTAACGTTTGAAACGTTACTCCAGCAAAAAGTGTTTTTGTCGAATAACTTTTAAACTACTACGTGCACAAATTTTGCTATTTGTAACAAATTACACCTCAGAACACACTAATTTTCTGTTATACTCTCATCTCTCTAAGGCCCAATTTTTTTTGCTTTTTTGCTGGGGTAACGCACGCCAATTACGGCATAAAAAGAACGAAAAATCTAATTGACAATAATATTTAAACTATTTTACTAATTAAATTTTAACGACTTTTCAAGTTTGTTGATGGAATTTTATGTTGATTATTATCTATCTAATTTCTTTAAACGAGTGATTCTTGTATATACATTTATATATATTATATATATAACTATATTATTATGTGTAGGACGCCCACAGGCGAGGTGGAGTGACGACCTGCGTAAGATGGCTGGCAGGAGCTGGATGCGAGAAGCCCAAAATCGCTCAAAATGGTGTGTCCAAAGGCCTATGTCCAACAGTGGACTGCGATAGGCTGATGATGATGATAATGATATAAAACTAATTATGATCTCGGAAACGGTTGTAACGATTTCGCTGAAATTTGGTATTTCGGGATTTTCGGAGGTGAAAAATCGACCTACTTTTTCCGGCATTTTTCTTTATTACTTTTAGCATTGCTTGCGACACCTATACCACCCATTTAGTTGGTTGGTGCCTGGTGGTTAGTACTCCAACACAGCAACACTACAGCTAGTTGAGAGAAAAGATGGTGTTGTTAAACAATCAATATAATAACCGAGCAAAGTTACTATAAAAATATTTGTGGAAAATTACAATGTTTTTGTATACGTTAAAAATTGTATCCCACGTCGAAAATTCTTCAAAAGTTGTAAACACTGAATAGCATATAAATTAAATAAATAAATGAATGTAGTATCTTTAGAAGTAGAGACAGCGTCTTTGTCTCAAAGTTTGTCAGATTTATTTCTGGCAACAGACATCACTTGTCAAATAAACATTCTACATAATAGGCGCAGTGCAAATATATACATATATATATGTCGCTAGCCTTAGTGCCAATCTATATATGTACCTATATATTTTCCTAGCCTTAACTATTCCCAACATTACTTTCGATGGGTTACTAGTTCAACTGGTTTTACCTTAATATCAATTTTGCTACGGAACGACTGGCATCGGATCTCCGCAACCCCGAGGGCGAACTCAATTGGAAGATTTAATTAGTTATAAGTATACATAATTTAATATGTTTACGTATTAGTGACTTCTCAATAGTGATTGCCATAGATGTTCCAATTCAGATTTTAACCAATTCAGATTTTAACCAATTCAGCAGCAGCAGAAGCGCTCATAGCCGAGTGGCCTTAGGTGATTGGAAACAATCACCGAGGGTAAGCACCTACGGCGCGGTCAGACCTAGATGGGTGACCGTATGTGGCACGATATGTTATGAGCGTTTCCGTGATTCGGAGGTCACGTTAAGCAGTCGGTCCCGGTTGTTGTCATAAGGTAACAGTCGTGAAGCTTAGTTGGAGGCCTTCGGGCGGCTTAAAAACATCCAACGGTAAGATTACGTAGCCACAACGTGTCTTGCCGGTCCCCAACCCGCACTCGGCCAGCGTGGGGACGTAAGGCCTTAACCCTCTCTTGAGAGGAGACCCGAGCCCAGCAGTGGGACGTTATGGGTTGTTGATGATGATGTTGATGATAGATGTTCATAACAACCGGGATCCTCGACACATAACGTGCACACCGAGGCACGGGCGTGAATCACCGCCAATCTTCCATACTCCAGGCTCCATGTTATTAAAAATTTCTTGGAAGAAAAACCCAATAATAACACTCTTGGCTGGACACGGGAAGTGAACTGAGGTCTCTCGATCGGCAGTCGCATACGCTTACCGCTAGACCAACGAAGCTGTCAGTAGGTATACACTGTCATCTATATACCTGCTTTAATATTATATAGGTTGAACACAAACATTTAAATAAATATTTCAGACATCTTACACACAACATCATCTAGTCCCAAACTAAGCAGAGCTAGTATTATGGGTACTAGACAACTGATATAAATATACATAAACATCCTTTTTTTGAAAATAAATATATGTAATACATATAAAACACCCAAACTCCGAAACAAATATTTGCGGATCACACAAAAATTTATTGCAACCTGAGAATCGAATCCGAAACCTCTTGATCAGTAGTGGCATACGCCAACCACCAGACTAACGAGGCAGTCAAAAGATGAAGATTTAAACACGTCACTTACTCGTATGATGCATTTATCTCCTTGCCACAGTATTTCTCGATAGTATTTAATCTCGCTCCTAAGTGCGCAACGATTTTGAAACAGCTACTTACTTGCAACAACATTCCGATAATTTGTAGCCGTGTAGCAAGTAAGAAGGTTGTAAAACTCATCAATGACTTATCATTGTGGTTGCTTACAACTTTGTTATGAAATTTTGCAATTATTTTACAAAACCACAAATTGACCGGCGTGAGTTAGCACAAAGACTCTTCTTCAAGGTTAAAGGTACACTGCATTTATTTATATTAATGTAATAATGCTGAAGAGTTTCTTAGTTTCAATGCGCTATTTTCAAGGCTGTTCTGATTTGTAAATTCTTTCACTGTTTCATAGTTCAATGATCGAGGAAGGCTACAGGTTATATATAATCACGCTACGATCAATAGGGGGTCGGCATTTTTTAACCCCCCCTCCCCCTCCTATATCACGTGTATTTTTTAGTACCTACAAAGAATCTTATTTTTTTTTAAATTAATAAAATACAGGTATAAGTATCAACTAATTTTATTAGAGAAAATTAAAGATTAGAATAATTACGTTCAGAGGTAGAGTAGAAAGGTTGCAGGTTGACTGACATAAAAATAATGAAAGAAATGCGAAAATTTGCAGAAAAAATAAATGCAGGTTATATATTACTAAACCCCTCCTCCCCCTTGTAATATTTCGTGAACCCCTCCCCGCCCTCTTCCAGCCTCAGGTGATTAATGGACAAACCCTAGGGGCGGAGTATTAATATAAAATGTTCCAAAATAATTTCTTTTAAGAGCTTCCATTGCGTGTATTGCGTAAATGGTTAAAGATTAGTAAAGCTAATGTATGAAAGAATTATTCCTCTTGAAATCTGTTGGAAGAACGTAGACAATACCCTAGTTATCTAATTAAAAAGTTATATAATTCTCCTAACCTCCGCTTGGCGGCGCTGTTGTCTTTTGTGCGCTCTTGTAGTCGACTGTCAACTCATGTTAGCTCGTTGTAATTTATACTTTCTATTAATAAAACCGTGTTGAATACCTAAATAGTTATCATTTCTACCCTATCTTTTAAGGTTGGCTAACTATAACCTTTTTATGATAAACAAATTCGTTTTCGCGGTATGACATTATGCTACGGACAATAGAAGTCGTATCATATCAAGCTTTCTCGCTGTCCATGCACTGACTGAAAGATGCATAACGAAATGTCACGTTCACTACTAATGCACTCAAAAATCATAATGTTGTTGAAATATAGAGCAACAACAACAACCCATAACGTCCCACTGCTGGGCTCGGGTATATCAGGAGAGGATTAAGCCACAGGTCCGCACGCTGACCGAGTGTTGGTTAGTGACTGGCAAGACACGTTGTAGCTACGTAATCTTGCCTTTGGGTGTTTTTAAGCTAAGCTTCACGCCTGTTATTATGGTAATATCCGGGACCGACTGCTTAACGCGACCTTCGAATCATGGAAACGCTCATAACAAACATATCTCTAACGGTCACCCATCTAAGTCTGACCGCGCCGTCGTTGTTTCATCATCATCATCATCAACAGCCTTTAACAGTCCACAGCTGGACATAGGCCTCTCCTTTGAAAGGAGGTTTTGGCCTACTATACCACGCTGGCCAGACGGGTTGGTAAAGGGTTTGTTTCAAGTTTTCCTTCTCTTGGCAGTGATGTTAGCTGCTTATTTTGTTCCTTTAGTCGCCTCTTACGACACCCATGGAATGAATAGGGCTGGTGACACTTTGTATTCTTAATCCGTCTATACACGGAATTGCTTATTCTCGGTGATTTTTTCCAATCACCTTTGGCCAATTGGCAATGAGAACTTCCTATTTGAAGCATTGGGCAACAACGCAACACGGCGTAACCATCTGCTTCCAAAATGTTACAGATTCAGATTTTGGAATCAGATTTTGAGTGATCACTATCATGTGTTCAGCAACCACCGACAACGAGAGCGTGTAAGGTGTGTGACGTAAACGTATGTATAAGGCACAATTAGAACATAAAAAAACTGATTATCTATACAGATAAATTAAATTGAAATGTCTGTACTTAGAATTAAATTGACAGTTTTATACTAAATACATGTCTATTCTTGAGACACTGGAGCTTTGACGCTCAATAAAACGATGATTAATAGCCAAAATAATTGGATTGAATGTTGAAATTCGTTTTATTGCAATGATGTTCACAATTCGTGTATGTTCGTATGACAATTAGAATGACAAGTCTAAGTGTGCAATAGAAGGTAGTAAATTTTACTTTACTTGAAAAATAATTTATTTCTAAGTACCGTCATACTTTGAACCTCTACATAAATGACTCGATAAAAGGTTATGATGACTGTCAGGCGTTAACAATACATATGAAATTATATATGATACCTACATTAAAAAAACAATTTTTAAATTTTGTGACTGTCTGTCTGTTTGTTCCGACTAATCTCGTGAACGCCTGAATTGATTTTTACGGGACTTTCACTGGTAGAAAGCTAATGACATTAGGAGTAACTCGGGCTACTTTATATACAATCTTAGCCCCGCGGTGTAACGTTGTAAAGTTACAAGACAACCGTGGGTAGCACCACGGGGCTCAGCTAGTAATAGCTTAACATATAAATGGTCTTTACTTAGTTTTTTTAAAAGAAAAAAAAGAGAAAATACTATTAAGACAGTTACAATCTTTGCACGCTCTGATCGTCTCAAAAATATCGTCTTAAAATGGTCCAACTAGATGAAAGGCCAATGACCCAGACGTCGAATTTGTGATTATATTTTTTTTAATTCTGATGTTAGAGTATTGAGTTTTTGTTGTGTCTGTACAATATTTCAAAATGTTACACAATTGACGTTAGAAAAAGTCAAGTCAGTTTATGAATCGTTCGTAATAGTTTAATCTTTCAGAACAGCCAATATAGACGAAGAAATGGTTTAAATGAACTTTGCTATTATTAAGATATATAATATTATACGTATTGGCTATCTAAGTCTGGTTCTATTTTTGCGTAACTTAGTAGACAGTATTGAGCAACAGAAGTTATGATGGCAACACACTAAAAAAAATGTCAAATGACCTACTCATTTTGCTTTAAGACTGTCCATCGAGCAACACAGGGGCAGAGGTTCTTTTTCCGATACCAAACAGTGTTCACAAATCTTCACACACACACACATTTTAGACTCTTACACAAAAACAGTCACCTGGCACTATGAACTCACACATCAGTCAAAACAAAAAAAAGGGAATATACACACACAAATAAGCACATTATGTGTAATAACAGTAATGTAAGTGCTCACTTGAGCTTAAATCGGTGCAGCGGTTTAGCCGTGACAGGCAAGACAGAGTTACTTTGAATTTATAATATTAGTAAGGATATAGTGTCGTATGTTTGTATACTGCTCAATTTCGCCCAAAGTATATTTTTCTGGACTTTAAGGTGACCGCTGCAGTGACAGTGACTTTTAAAATAATAGTAGATGTTCCTTCGAGCTCCTCGTAGTCAGTGGCTCGAAGGAACATAAAACATATATTATTCTATATTACTGCCGCAGTGCTAATGAAGGTAATGTCGCATAAACTACAACTTCGTTAGTATTATAATACGTTTTTAGTTTCGAAGCAAATACATAACTATTTGCAGTAAACTTATATTAAAAGAAATACAAACTAGGTACACTATCTAACTGATTAATCATTTCGATAGTTTTAATATCAACAATTTGTTAATATTAATCATAATTTAATAAATATATTAAATTAATACATAATAGTGTTTACATTAATTGAACGCTTGTATCGCTTAAAGAGATATAGAAATAGATAAACCTATTAAAAACTTTAAGTAACTAAGTTCAATATTTTAAAAGCTTTATTGACACAGAGAAAATAACAGTTTTGTAACATCAGTTCAATGTGTGACACGATCCGTGTGGTGATAAATTAAGAATTAGAAATGACATCAATTCTATTCATCTCGTGAGTGTCGAAAAAGCCTCACCTAGGCACACAGCCAGCCTAAATAGGAGCAAACAATGTAGGACAATAGCAATTCAAAGGGAAAAAGAGAAGGAAAACTTGAATTCAACCTTATAACCGTCAGCATTATACAGATATCAACAACCCATGTCCCACAGCTGATATCGGGTCTCCGTTCAGGGCAGGGTTAAGGCCTACGTATCCACGCTGGCCGAGTTGAGGACCTTTAGGTTGAAGACACGTTGTGGCTAATGTTTTTAAACTGCCCGAAGGCCTCTAACTAAGCTTCACGACTGCTATCTTATGAGAACATACGGGACACGGACTGCTTAACTAGACCTTGGAATCACAGAAACGCACATATCTGACCGTGCCGTAGTTGCTTACCTCGATGATTGTTTCTGATCACTCGATGAGCGCTTCTTTATATATTAATACTATATTATTCTTTATTTATCGCCAGCATTATATAGTAAGATAAAAAATTCTTTCAAAGGAATGCTCTATTTACAACAGTGGCTGCTAAATGCAAACGCAGAGAGTTCTATCAACAGATAAAACTCTCTGCGTTTAAAATACCATTGGATTTCTCCATTCGCCGCGCCGGTTGAAGCATTTACAAGGTTAAGTACCGTATCCGACTTAACATCAACGAATGCAATTATCACAGTTTTACGAAATACTAGTAAGTATTCTATAAATAAACACGAACCTTGAACGTAAATGTCATTTGTGTAACTACAATTTCTTATAATTTTTACTTGTATCTGTTTATTTTATTTTTAACCTACTTCATAAAATGAGAAGGTTCTCAATTTGTCTATATTTTTTTTAAGCTTGTTACCGTCAGAACTTTCGATTGGGAGAAACGATTTTGTTTTTTTTTTATTTGGCAGATCCATGATAAGGAAACCAGGATCTGATGATATGATCCTGAAGAAATCTAGATAAATTTTCAAATATCATAGGCATACCTGTCGCGATTTGGGTACTCGGAATAGTTTTTTTTGAAGTCATTTTTTTGTTTAAATTATTTAATCTATGGTAATAAATCAGTGTTGCCTAATGAACGGGATTCTTTTGGATCTTTCCGAATTTTTATCTGTGTGGTGGTGGATTAAGAAAATGCAGTGTGTAAGAGAGGACAAGAGAGTAAATTACGCTGGGCAACATCACTACAAAGAGGAAGGAAACTTGAAATAGGTAGTAGAGACACGCTGATTTCCGCACGAACGGGCAGACTCGACCGGCTCTGCACTACCCTCTCAAAGAACACCAACCTAATATATGACAGCAGACAGAAAAGGAACAAGCAGCTAACATCACTGCGACAAGAGAAGGAAAACTTGAAACAAACCCTTTACCAACCCGTCTGCCCAGCGTGGTATAGTAGGCCAAAACCTCCTTTCTAAGCAGCAGTAGGCTGTTAAAGGCTGTTGATGATGATGACAGCATTTGTGCTAGAGAGCTTCATTGGTGAGTGCGAGTACGCAGACCTGATGTAGCGATGTCATTTGAATATGCCATAGTGTGTGTCACCATAATTCATTGTCTGAATACGCAATGAGCATGGTAACCGCTACTGAATTCTACACATGCTTCCCATCAGGCAGAGTGGAGTCACTTTGGCAAACTCATACATCTATACATACAAATAAATAAAATTGGACTGTATGTTTGTTATATTAAAACTGCTTTTTACTAAATGCATAAGAAATGTATACGGTAATGTTTTGTCTGTCTTTCTGTTTGTTCCGAATAATCTCTGGAACGGCTGAACCGATTTCGACGGGACTTTCATTGACGAATAACTGATGATATAAGGAGTATCTTAGGCTACTCTTTTTAGACTAGCTTCGCCCCGCGGCGTTGCCCGCGGTTATAACAACAAACGCGGGTAACACCGCGGGGCTCAGCTAGTAGATAAATAAATATTAAAAATCTGTTCATCATCTATCAGATCGGTTCAGCGCTTTAGGCGTGAAAACGTAACATACGGACTTTCGCATTTATAATATTAGTAGAGAAAAGATCATTAATTATACCTAAATAAAACGATTTTTTATGAAGGCCACAGCGCGATGAAGATACAATATTGCTTATATTCAAATATTTGAAGGAAGTAGAACACTTGACTTAAATAACAAGTACTTAACATATTCTATGTGCCATCAAGTTAATGAGTTAACGAAATTTCGTATCACAAATATAACTTAGAAGAATAATTATAATTTTTCTTTATTTCTTTCAATTTTTAGGGTTCCGTAGCCAAATGGCAAAAAACGGAACCCTTATAGATTCCTCATGTCTGTCTGTCTGTCTGTCCGTCCGTATGTCACAGCCACTTTTATCCGAAACCTTAAGAGCTATACTGTTGAAACTTGGCAAGAAGATGTAATCTGTAAACCGCATTAAGATTTTCACATACAAATACAAAAAAAACAATACATTTTAGGGGTCCCCATACTTGGAACTGAAACTCAAAATTTTTTTTTTCATCGTTCCCATACGTGTGGGGTTATCTATGGATAGGTATTCAAAAATGATGTTGGGGTTTCTAACATCATTTTTTTAAAAAGTGAATAGTTAAAGTAGAATAGAGAGACACTTCCAAAGTGGAAAAAAGTGTATCCCCCCCTGTAACTTCTAAAATAAGAGTGATAAAACTAAAAAAAAAATTGTTGTACATTACCATGCAAACTACCAACGAAAATTGGTTTGAACGAGATGTAGCAAGTAGTTTTTTTGTAATACGTCATAAATCGTAAACCGCAATTTACCTTTCATTCAATCAATACACTATTTTAAAAACATCGATCAAAGTTACAACGAACTACAAGAACTTTTATATGATGTTACTTGATGATACGGAACCCTTCATGGGCGATTCCGACTCGCACTTGGTCGCTTTTTTAAGTCGGTGCAATCCATATCAATATTATGAATTCGAAAGTAACTTTGTATGTCCGTCTCAATACACGTCTTCACGGCTAAACCGCTGCATCGATTTCCATGAAATATGGCATGGCAATACTTTGATTCTTGAAGAAGGACATAGGCTAGTAATTACAACGATATTCGACATGCACGTGGGCGAAACCGAGGGCAAAAGCTACTGTGTAATATCTTTTTTTTTTGTAGCCTGACGTCAGGCCATAAAATAAACTTTTTAAATGTTGTAAGTTTTTTAGGCATAGAGGTCAACGTACTCTTTCTCACCTGATATCATCTGTTACTGGCAACTAACGCCCGTAAATCGCTACAAGTAAATACAACTACATATTTTGACGGAATTTTCACTGACATCAGGCAAATTTTTATTAGACTAGCTTTACTCGGCGGCGTTACTCGCGACTTACAATGAACCGCGGGTAACAACGCGGGGCTTAGCAAGTAACATACATCTGTATGTTGATCATTTACTATCATTAAATCTGACAATCGCCGTCTTTTGTTGAAATGGCAACCAGCCGAATATCAGCTATTTCTGCCAATGTCAAGTAATTAATGTCTTCCAGTCTTCAAGTCGTCGTCGTAATGAATTTAATGATATAAAAAAATGTGGATGAGATGAAATGGGGAGCGTCTTCCGAAAAAACAAAAAACGATCTCCCAAATCTGTGAAATCTGACAGTAATTCGACACAAACATATTTTTTGTCATTAATTCGTAGTTTGTAATCTGGATAACTCTTATTGTTGATAGGTATTTCTATTAATTTTAAATTTTTTGTTCTCCATTCATAGGACGAAAATACAAGGATCTCGCGGCTATATCTCGGGGTGATGTGTCGGCGGCGGCTGGCCAACGACCCGAGATAGGTTCCAATACACACACATGTCAAAATTGAGATAAGGACTCTATGTATAAGGAGACGAGGATATTTATCATGGACTAGCTTTTGCCCGCTGCTCCGCCTCCGTGTAAGTCGCTTATCGCGGTAAAAAGTAGCCTATGTCTTTTCCCAAGGTTCCATATATCTCTATACCAAAATTCATTAAAATTGGTTCAGCGGTTTAGGCGTGAAAACGTAACAGACAGACAGACAGAGTTACTTTCGCATTTATAATATTAGTAGGGAAGTAGGGATCGGCATGTGTGTGTATGGGTTCATTATAGCACACGTGTGTCCAATTACAAGGTAGTAGAGCCAGGCTGATTCCAGCACGAATGGGTACACTCGACTGGGGTAGTACTACCCTCTCACAGAAAACGAATATAAAATGATAGTGTGATCGTGCTGTCGTGTTTTGTTTGTGAGTGCGAGACTGGAGGCCTAATGATGACGAAGCATCTCAATAGACCACAATAGTATCGGTCACCATATTGTATACATTGCCTGCATAGTATGGTGAATTTGGATTGTACTCATCCTTACCATCAGGCGTAGTTATTTTGAAAGACTCACACCAACAATCCACAACGTACTCGGCTAACGGCTCGGGTCTCCTCTCAGGGCAGGGTTAAGGTCATACGTCCCCACGCTGGCCGAGTGCGGGTTGGGGACTGGCAAGACTCGGCTACGTAATCTTGCATTTTTTTTTTTAATATATATTTAAGCCTACCAAAATGTTTCTACTCTGCCTGATGGAAAGCATTAGTAGAATCCAGGAGTAGGGGTCACTATCCTCATTGTGAGGATAGTGATCATCACACTCACCAACGAAATACGACAGCAATTATTAGGATGGTCTTTTATGTAAGGGTAGTACTGCCCCGGTCGAGCCGACCCATTCGTGCTGAAATCAGCGTGGCTCTACTACCTAGACTTGTCTCTTAAAATTAGGGGCTACCTATGTGAGGAGAATCCATTTTAACCAGGGAGTTTAGGTATAGTTGATGAAAACGGACTTAATGAGATCAACCGATCTCGTATCAATAGGAAATTTACAAAGTTAATAGTTTTTAAGATTAGTGAGATTATAATATAATATGTACGTCTTATCTAGACGTGGAAGTTTTTTTTTACGTATTACATTATTACTGATGCTATATCTACACGAATAAATATGATTGAAGTGACTATCTGTAATTTTAAATTAAGAATTTTCCACTAAATGATTTCTTATGAAAGTATATACCTACGGTAATGACTACAAATTTTTTTTCGGTTATCGATTTGTTTCGGATAATATCTAGAACTTTCATTGACAAAAAGTTAATGTTTTAAAAGTAAGTTAGGGTTGTAATAGCTTCGCTCAGCAGTGTTATTCGCGACTTACAACAATAACCGCGGGTCATCAATCATCAACAGCCTTTAACAGTCTACTGGTGGACATAGGCCTCTTTGAAAGGAGGTTTTGGCCTACTATACCACGCTGGCCAGACGGGTTGGTAAAGGGTTTGTTTCAAGTTTTCCTTCTCTTGGCAGTGATGTTAGCTGCTTATTTTGTTCCTTTAGTCGCCTCTTACGACAGCCATGGAATGAATAGGGGTGGTGACATTTAGTATTCTTAATCCGTCACCACACGGAAACCACGGGATTCAGTTCGTTTTTCAATAATTAATATCAATTGATAACAGAATTTCAAGGATAGTGTTGCTAGTTATTAGATACATACGAACGTTATCAGGACTCGGACATGTTTTATCAATAATAATTATTAAATTATCTTATGTATTAATAATCCTTGTTATTCGAGAAGAATCGTTGAAAAAATACGATTAACATTTACCATCACACGGGGGCAACACTGCTGGGCAAAACTTGTAAAAAACCAGCCTAAGTTAAATATTCCAACGTGTAAGTCCTACTAATGGTTGACGAAGAAAGGAGACTTCTGAATACTGTTGACAACAGAAGAGGCAAAATGGTTGGCCATTTGATAACACACGACAACCTTTTTAAAATCATTCTAGAAGGAAAGATAGAAGGTAGAAGAAAACGCGGAAGGCCTAGATTGGCGTACATACAACAAGTAAAGGAGAAAGTAGGAGTCGTGGCCTATCAAGAGTTCAAACGGATTGCGGAAAATAGACATGAGTGGTGATTGCTCCACCGACAAGGGACTGACCCTTAATTTTTTTTTTTATATATATATTTAAGCCTGCCAAAGTGACTCTACTCTGCCTGATGGAAAGCATGAGTAGAATCCAGGAGTAGGGGTCACCATGCTTATTGTGAGGGTAGAAATGTAGCATGGTGACCCATACCATGGCAGCCTGGTTTGATTATTCTGCATCATTCTCCCGGCCTTCGAAGGGCTGGAGAATGATGCAGAATGATTCAGCCTCCGGTCTCACACTCACCAACGAAATACGACTGCAAGAATGCTGTCATTATTAGGATGGTCTTCTGTGTGAGGGTAGTACTGGCCGGCCCATTCGTGCTGAAATCAGCGTGGCTCTACTATCTACAATCAATACAAATTGAGTAGAAGAAGAGATATCTTCTAGTGTGTCCCGTCAAAATCGGTACAGCCGTTCCAGAGATTAGCCGGAACATTCCTGCGTAAGTAACAGACAGACAAAATAGTTAAAAATAGTTTTTTTTTATGAAAGTGTGGTATACATATATAAAGTTTAATCTTACTGTGGATACAAGATCCTGACTATTATTGTGTAATGAATTTCGAAAATGTATGTGAAAATCTGTACTTTATTTTAGCGTTAATAAATATTATTATTAATTATATACTAATAATATTATAAAGCTAAAGAGTTTGTTTATTTTATTGAACGCGCTAATTATCATCAGATATGTATAATTTAAAACTCGCAAAAAATACATCCGTACGTACCTTAATAAAATCGGCCAAGTGCGTGTCAGGCCACGCACAGGAAAGGGTTATTCAGTCACCCAGAATGGTACGTGTATTTTAAATCGTATCCAATAGATAATTGTTATGTTTACGTATTAATGCGTTAATTTTGTATGACGTTTTAAGCCTTTATAACTCCTGAACTAAGTCATCTAATCCGTTATAGTTCTTTATATGGGCCACCATCAGGAATTTTGCCCGATTTTTTGAGTCAGCCATTTAGCTTTGAGAGGGAGGGGGACGCCCTGTTCTTACAAAAAAGCGGCCAAGTGCGAGTCGGACTCGCCCATGAAGGGTTCCGTATCAGCAAGTAACATCATATAAAAGTTCTTGTAGTTCGTTGTAACTTTCATCGATGTTTTTATACTCGTGTATTGATTGGATGAAAGGTAAATTGCGTGTTACGATTTATGACGTATTAAAAAAAACTACTCACTAGATCTCGTTCAAACCAATTTTCGTTGGAAGTTTGCATGGTAATAAACATCTTATATTTTTTTTTGTTTTATCATTCTCTTATTTTAGAAGTTACAGAGGGGGGGGGGGGGGAACACGTTTTACCACTTTGGAAGTGTCTCTCGCGCAAACTATTCAGTTTAGAAAAAAAAAATAATAGAACCTCAATGTCATTTTTGAAGACCTATCCATAGATACACGTATGGTTTTGATGAAAAAAAAATATTTGAGTTTCAGTTCTAAGTTACTGACCAAGTTTCAACAGTATAGCTCTTGTAGTTTCAGAAAAAAGTGGCTGTGACATAAGGACGGATGGACAGACAGACAGACAGACATGACGAAACTATAAGGGTTCCGAGTCATAAACTTCGGAACCCTAAAAATGTGATTCAACATTTAATGATATTCGGTTGCGTAGTAAAGATAAATTGCACTGTATTTTCCAGAATACTTATAATGAGTAGCAGTCAAAAATCTTAGAGCATTTAATTAATCTAATTTGTATTTAATTGTAATTATTCCAAGCTTAGAGCCTTGATTTAATACTCAAGTGAAAAATTGGCACGAGGCGGAAACGCACGCAATGTACCTAGATATTATTTTTCAATGAATTAAATTTGTTACATATATTGTAACAGATGTAACATTATGAAAAGTGATTATGAAAACTGTTGTCGAGCGATCTCTCAGGATCTGGACGCGTACCTTGCCCTGTATAACAAATGCCTGGAGATAGGCTACTTCCCGGACATCTGGAAGGAGGCCACAGTAGTGGTACTGAGAAAACCGGGCAAGGACGATTATCAGAACCCCAAGGCGTATAGACCTATTGGTCTGCTGCCGGTCTTGGGGAAGATCCTGGAGAAGATGGTAGTAGCAAGGATTAGGTGGCACCTAGTACCGAGGATTAGTACTCGCCAGTACGGCTTTATGCCCCAGAGGAGCACCGAGGACGCCCTCTATAATCTAGTGAACCACATTAAGGGCAACATAGAGCTGAAAAAGCTCGTAACCCTAGTCTCACTGGATATAGAGGGGGCCTTCGATAGCGCATGGTGGCCGGCTCTAAAAGTCAGACTGGCTGAGGAAAAGTGTCCGGTCAATATCAGGAGGCTATTAAGCAGCTATCTCGACAACAGAAGAGTCGGTCTAAGGTATGCTGGGGAGGTACACACAAGAAACACCCAGAAAGGTTGCGTCCAAGGATCAATCAGCGGACCGATACTCTGGAACCTGCTCCTTGACCCACTACTGCATGAACTGGAACGAATAGGAACATACTGTCAGGCTTATGCGGATGACGTGGTCCTTATTTTTTCGGGGGATACAGGCCTTGATATTTCGAGACGAGCGAATGAGGCCCTCTCCTATGTCCAGGAGTGGGGAGCTGCGAATAAATTAAAATTCGCACCACACAAAACGTGCGCTATGTTGCTGACGCGTAAATTAAAGTATGACACCCCACAACTGAGCATGGGAGGGGTCCCCATTGGCATGTCTAGGGAGGTTAAGATCTTGGGTCTGACAATAGATGACAGGCTGACCTTCAACACGCACGTAGCGAACGTCTGCAAGAAGGCTGCAAATATATATAAACAGCTGTCTCGCGCGTCAAAGGTTAGCTGGGGTCTTCACCCCGAAATAATTAGATGCATTTACACCGCAGCCGTCGAACCGGTTATTATCTACGGAGCGAGCGTGTGGGCACCTGCAGCTAAGAAAGTTGGAGTACAGAAAGCCTTAAATGCAGTGCAACGGGGGTTTGCCCAAAAACTGTGCAAGTCCTATCGCACAGTTTCTCTGAACTCGGCACTGGTGCTGGCCGGGATACTGCCTCTAGACCTCCGAGTACAAGAAGCAGCCGCACTGTACGAAGCGAGGAGAGGGCCATCCCGACTGGTACTGGGAGATAGAGAAGTGGAGCGCGTCGTAGAGTTCACGGAGGTCTCTCACCCGGCGACACGTATGGCACTAAGTTTCGCTAGCTTGACGACCCAAGCTCACGTTGAAGAATATAACGTGCAGGCGGTGCGAATCTACACCGACGGCAGCAAGCTTGACGGCAGAGTCGGAGCGGCGCTTTCCATCTGGAATGGCGAAGCCGAGACGAAGGCTGTCAAGCTCAGCCTGTCTGCGTACTGCACGGTGTACCAAGCGGAACTCCTTGCCATATGTCGAGCCACGAGTGAGGTACTTAAGCGCAAAGAACGCACCTTCGGCATATACAGCGACTCCAGATCCGCACTGGAAACTGTCACCAACCACGGATCGCTGCACCCTCTTGCCATGAAGACGAGAGAGAATCTGAGAGTGGCCATTGATCAAAATAAAGCTGTTGCCTTATTTCATATCACGGCTCACGCAGGTCTTACAGGCAACGAGCGCGCCGACCACCTGGCGAAGGAGGCAGCACTTTCGTGTCGGAGGTTGCCTGACTACGATCGGGTTCCGATCTCGTTTGTCAAGAGGGGTATCCGAGAGGATACCTTGGACGAATGGAACCGGAGGTTCCAGTTGGGCGAAACCGCCTCCGTCACGAAAGTGTTTCTTCCCGATGCAGTGAACGCCTATCGCACCATCCGGCGGATAAACATTACACCACAATTGAATTCAAATTCAAATTCAAATTCAAAATTCTTTATTCACTTAGGATGCAATACATCTCTTGTGACAGGTCAAGATTCTACATGTACATTTATGCCATGTTCGCAAACAATAGGTAGAGCCGGAGAAAAGAACATGGCAATAAAAACTCGCGGCCACTCCTTTCAAATCGCCAATGTTTACATAGTTTTAATGTTTATAAACCTGATATGGGGGTAAGGTGCTGCCACTAATATACTATACACCATGTTAGAGGACTGATGCAAATTATAGTGATTAAAAATTAGAACTTATGCTAATTTAAAAAAAAAAAAACAACAGCCTGTGGGTACAACATAGTAGGAGCATCTACTTACAACAAAGGTAAAAACTATATGTGCTCAAATATTGGCCAAATTACTGGTAACGAAAGAATAAATATAAAATATTAATTATAAGATCAAAAGAAAGAGAAGAATGGCCTTTATTAGTCACGTAGAATCTTTACTTACAAAAGTAAAATCATGTTCTTAAACAATGTGATAACAACATTCACATGAGTAGAATAAAATGATAAGGAGCAAGTAGTCAAATCCATTTTTCTTTATCATTTAAAAATTCGTCAACTGTATAATAACCTTTACGTATAAGATAAGTTTTGACTACATTTTTAAACTTTTCCACTGATAGACTCATAACACTAGCTGGTAACCTATTAAAAAATCGCACGGAAAGACCCATAAATGAATTATGCGTTTTATGTAGCCTATGATATTGACCTACTAATTTATGCTTATGTCTCGTGTTCACCGAGTGAACGTCACTATTCCTGTGATATAAATGCATATTTTGTTTTATAAACATAATGTTTGCAAATATATATTCTTAGTATTGACTCAGGTGCTCACAGGGCATGGAGGATTCGCACAATACCTCCATAGGTTTAAGTGCAAGGACAGCCCATCTTGTGCCTGCGATAGTGAAAAGGAGGAAAGTATACTCCATTTGTTGGTGGAATGTCCAATTCACCTCAAAACTCGGTTTGACTTAGAGCAACGTATTGATATGGAAATATGCAAAGAAAATCTGAGCAAAAGTTTAGTCGATAAGATTAAAAATAAGTATTTTATAGAATATTGCGAAAAAATTGTAAACAATAGAAATAAGTCATAGTAAGCATTTGATAGGTTATCTAATACAGTTATATAATATATATCAAAGATGAAGCACAGAGTAAATAATAATTCTGTATCTAGTTTAAGAAATTATTATATAGCTCAGATTTACAAAATCTGCATAGAATAAGGCAACTAATTTAGTGTAGTGTATAATAAAAGTTGTAGATGTAATAAGATATTTATTAATTAGGTACAGGCTGGTCTCGAATGTTTTAGGGACAGCCTGTCAAACAAATGTACAGCTAGCTCTTAATTTAAGATTAGCGTACACGCTCTCTCGCGGAATCTCCGGGAGCAGCCTGTTTATGACAATGTTTATTGATTTAGTAGATAATTAGACTAAGACCTAACAAAGGTCACAGAAAACTGTAACCATAGTGATAGTACTAGACATTAAAACGATCTGTGACTCCTATATGCGTCACAGGATGCAGTGTTTAAAAAAAAAAAAAAAAAAAAAAAAAAAAAAAAAAAAAAAAAAAAAAAAACATTATGAAAAGTAAAATAATAAACAAAAAATATTTTGGACACCTTACACACAACGTCATCTAGTCCTAAACTAAGCATAGCTTGTATTATGGGAACTAACCAACTGATATAAATAAATAAACATACTTTTTTTTAAAAACATACATATTATACATAGAAAACACCCAGATACCGAAACAAATATTTGTGGATCACAAAAATATTTGGTAATATATTTGACCCGGTAATCGAACCCGAGACATCTTGATCAGCAGCCGCATACGTTAACCACTAGACCAACAAGGCAGTCATGTTAGTTTAGTGGTTAGCGTTTGCGGCTATCCGTTATGGGTATGAAAATAATGATGCTAGGACTGCGGAAAATCTACTTCAACTTTGGATCCATCAACGCACACTGACAAACATTAATACAATAAGCCATGTACCTATTGAAGGTTATTCGTATTGGTTCAAGACTGCAATTAAAATAAACGTGTCAATAGTTACATACATTAACATGTTTGTGTGATCCGCAAATATTTGTATCGAAGTCTGGGTGTTTTCTATGCATAATACCTATGCATGTATTGATAAAAAAAAGCATGTTTATGTATTTATTTCAGTTGTTTAGTACCCATAATATACAGGCTCTGCTTAGTGTGGGACTAGATGACGTTGTGTGATGTCTGAAATATTTATTAATTTATTATTTACTAGCTTTTGCCCGCGGCTCCGCCCGCGTGTATGTCGGTTATAGCGGTAAAAAGTATCCTATGCCCTTTCCCAAGTTCAGTTCTATCTTCATGACAAATTTCATTAAAATCGATTCAGTGGTTTAGGCGTGAAAGCATAACAGACAGACAGAGTTACTTTTGCATTTATAATATTAGTGGGGATTAAGATCATAATATTATTACTGTAGCTTTCACAAACATGTTGGTAGACATCTGGTAAATTCTGATTTGAGATTATAAAACGTAAAGCAACAAATATTAACTTACGAGAGAATAATTCCAGGTTTATTACTTATCTTTATGCCTTTTGCACAATTTTGCAACCAGTAATGGCATTCTTGCATAAATCATAATATATTAATGCAAAAACACATTAATTATCAACCGGAACTAATAAAACTGATAGGAATTACGAATTTTACTTAAATGTTCAAATTTCCTTGAGAATAACATAGAATTGTGATAAGCAGAAGAACTGACAACGTTTAGGGTACAAGAGTTTTAGAGTGGAGACTGCGTCTTGGCAGCCTACAAGCTAAGTGCATTGACGATTTGTTCTACATGGCTTGCCAAATGGGACAAGCCTAGGCCTGGACTTCAATAGGCTGACGATGATACTTAACAGGTATCAGAATATATTTATCCACAATTTGCTCTTTTAATTAATAATAATTATTAAAACAAACAAAGCACTCTTGACCTTGGGCTACTCATTTCGCGATCACGCTAATATAAGTGAACCGCCATTGTTTGCACACATTGCAGAATAATGTCAATACACATTGAGACCAGTGATGAGTGTGAATTTAAAACCGGATTGCCACTGGTTTCTACATCGCTATATATTTAGCACTACGTAAAGGACTATAACCTTCCTTAACACAAGAGAAGTTCTAAGAGATACCTATTTAAAAAGCAAAAAACTTGTACTATATTTAATAAACTCAAAAAAAAAGCATCTCACTATGCTGATAGAGTGTGGGTCGCCATCAGCACAGCCTGCATTCGCAGAGTGTGGTGGCCAACACTCATGGGCTCTACTCATGCTTTCCATCAGGCAGAGCAGAGTCTCCTTGGCATGCTATTAATTAACTTAAAATAGACAATGTTTTTGTAAGTACTTATTATGTTTTTGATGTACAGAGTAACACCAGTGACCTGTATTAGTTTACATGTTTTAATAGGATTTAAATGTCGGTCCTGTGTGAGTAAATGTTTTTAAAATTAAAAGAAAAAAAAAGTACCAAATCACTATTTATAATTCATTCCTCATTCGTGATCATTGTTTGCAACTTTCTAAGTTTCAAACAATGATCACGAATGAGGAATGATACTTTTAAGGAAATAAATAATAAAAAAATTAAAATAAATTAAATCACGGAAGTAACTCGCGCAACCCTGCTTTTATTGAACAAAAAAAATTGACTTAAACCGTATTATTTAAGTTTAAATGTATTAACCTATTATCTAATAACTTGACAAGGTTACTATTATAAAAAATAATTATGTAATTATTTGTAAACAAAAACATCGGCAACGAAGTAACTTCAAATTACTGCTTGAATGCCTCGGAGGCACAGTGGTAGCGTTTGCGTGTGCATGAGGTCTCGGGTTCGATTCCCGGGTCAAACCAAATGCTTGTGTGATCCGCAAATATTTGTTTCCCAGTGTGGGTGAAGCATCGCAATAGGCCTCCATAGGTCACCATGCTCTATTGTCTGCATTCACAATAAATATAGTGACCTCTTCTCATTTTTTTCTCCATCAGGTACAGCGTCACTTTGGAAGACTCAAATATTAAAAAATAAAAATTTGAGTTGCAGTTATTAATTAACACATGTTGTAAATTGAAACGATTGACTTAATTAATGACTACTCTATGTGTATTTGTATCTTGCACATAACATTATGACAAACATCTTGATATTCGTGCATTGTGTAGCATATCTGACCGCTAGATATAAAGGTAATGATTGCGATCGATTCACACTGCACGCGAGTAAAAAATCGATTTCTCATACAATTACCTCATTTTCTTGATCGTGAGATTATATTTATTGCTTTTTTTGCTACCTCATTAAAAAATTAAAGTAAATAATAATGATGTATATACATCATACTCCATCTGCTCATTTCTATTTCTCAAGTATTAGCTTCTGAAGAACTGTCTTGAAATAAATTTAATACTAGCCGAGTCCCGCGATCTATTATCTACGGCTATTATTGTCAATCGCGACTAACGCTGCGATGCAAATTTGGCCATGATAAGGAAACCAGGATCTGATGATAGGATTCTGGTGAAATTGAGGGAACTCCTCAAATGTCATAGGCACACCTGTCTCGATTTGGGTACTTCGAATAGTTTTTCTTTAAAGTCGGTTTATTTTGTTAAAATTTATTGGTCTTTTTAAACTCTTAACTAATATTATTTATATTTACATGAAAATGTATGGATAAGTAGGTACTTACGATTTTTCGTTACGCTTTCGCGCCTAAACTACTCAACCGTTCATCATAAAAATTTCCTCACACGTAGGTATTCCAGGTAGAAAGGTAGAAAGAGAACCTTTCAAAAGTATTTATTGTTCCTATTGCGAGCGTAGCTACGAGCAAAAACTAGTTTCTTACAATCAATCAACCAATATGAATAGCATCCAAATAATATAGTTCGAATCATTTCAATATCAATTATTTATGGTTTATTTGTACTATTATAGAACGACTGCTAGTGCAACGAAGGTAGTACCTGCCCCCCTCTGCCCCCCCCCCCCCGCCTAATTGTAAACGTTCTTCGTTTACTATTCCATTATCGAATATCTTGTTACATTTGTTATTATTTTGTTATGATCACGTGACTCAGTGACATTATCCAATGACACGAGAATAAAGAACGGAAAAGGAAACGAAAAACGTTTGTAACTTGGCTCGGGGGCAGGTTCCGTGGCAAGACACCCATGGGCTGTATCAACCTGGTGAAATCCACTATCGTCAGACGCTTGCTGACTATAGCCGACTGTCTACCGACAGGGAGAGATGGCGGGCAAGCAATGGTAGGAGGAGCTTTGTCCCTTTGTCTACCACAGTACCTCTAACGTACACATCCCTATATGACCACGACCGCTCTGTCAAGAGCCAAACGAGAGAATGTACTTTGACATTAAATAACAAATTCAATCAAAAAAAAAAATTTACTGCCTCGATGGCGCAGTGGTAACGTATGCGACTCCTGTGCTTGAGGTCTCGGCATCGGTTCCCAGGTCGGACTAAATGTTTGTGTGATCCACAATAAAACAAATATGTTTCGGAGTTTGGGCGTTTTCTATGTATCGTATGTATGTATGTATTTACAAAAAAGGTATGTTTATGTAATTACTTATATGAGTTTTCTAGTACCCTATAATACAAGCTCTGCTTAATTTGGGTCTATATGGCGTTGTTTGTTAAATGTCCGAAATATTTATTCATTTAAACATGTAACAGTACCTATTATATATCTTTACAGACGTCATACTTGAAGCCGTTTCGTTTGCTTATTAACTTAATTTGCCCTATCTTTTATAAAATCTGCATTACAAACTTTTTTAGTCCGCCGACTGTGAATTTAGACATTTACGCCCTCCAGTAGACCATAACTAAATTTCCTATTTAGATTGAATGAAGTTGCATATTTAAAATAACCAAACGCAATCTCTTTCAAGTTAGCTAAAATACAATGATAATAGTTTTAAATAATAATCACCTAGTTAAACAGATCAGAAGTTTTGGTAAAAAATTCAAAAGACCGCAATTAGACAAAACGAGCCAATTAAATTATCTTTGCATTAATAAAATTTAAAAAAGAGCTCGGGTATTTTCTAAAATTACATTCAAAGAGGTTAAACAAATGCAATACTTATTTTTTTTAATTCACAACACTACAACCATAGATCGCAATACCTACTTACCTACAATTTATTTTATCACAACTTCACATCATAACAAAGTAGTACATAATGCTTGGATTAAAAGATTACAAATAGCTACAAAATATATAAAAATATTACAAAAACAATGAACATTTATTTGTATAGACAGCGAACTACTTCATATCACAAAAGTGCTGACTAAACAGCTGATGGAGCAAAACAACTTAACATAAATACTTTATTAATATCGTTCATAGTTAATATACGTTTAATGTACTTTCATTTCTATTAGACAGATTATAAATATTGATCGATTGACATAGGTATATGTATTCAATATAACTACTTGTGCATTATACCTACTGTATACCTACATACCTAGTTTTACTTGAAGCGCATTATTAAATCTCACTTTATCAGCATTAAACATTATTAAAAAATACAAAATTTTATTGCAAACTTAAATATGTATGTAGATTATTCTTCAGCGGTAAAATTATAAAATGATACGTTTTTTAAAGATAGAAACTTATGTTTTTAGCAATTTTTTGCTCTGATAACTTTTGCTGTGAAAATAATTGATTATAATTTTCCGTTAACAGTTTATTATATTTATTTAAATATTTAAATAATTACTGTACTATCAAATAAATTAATAAGTTTCTTTACATGCCGGATGTAAACAAAACAATGCCCTGTTATCTGTGTACGTTCTATGTATAAAATTAAATCGTAATAAATTACCTTCATCAATGCAAAAAGCTGGTCATCATCAATCCCCACGACTTTATCAGATGCCGGAGCCATTTCACAAACAATTACGATTTAAATATCGATAAATTCCGCGAACTATCAACACAAATCTATATCCGATCGTAGCGGACGTGACACACCGTCGAATGCTCGCGTACAAATGACAAGAGTACAATAAGAAGCAACAAGAGTACAAGGTACAAGCGATTACCTACATAGAACGGAACGGAGAACCCGATAGTAGCGCACGCGCATATAAAGATTACGCATTTAATGATGGAGAGTAATTCTCTCGAGATTAGCTTTGTTTTTAATAAATTACCCATTTTTAGGGTTCCGTAGCCAAATGGCAAAAAACGGAACCCTTATAGATTCGTCAAGTCTGTCTGTCTGTCCGTCCGTATGTCACAGCAAATTATTTCCGAAACTATAAGAGCTATACTGTTAAAAATTTGGTCAGTCGATGTATTCTGTGAACCGCATTAACATAAAAATAGAAAAAAAACAATACATTTTGGGGGTCCCCATACTTGGAACTAAAACTCAAAAATTTTTTTTTCCTCAAACCTATACGTGTGGGGTATCTATGGATAGGTGTTTAAAAATGATGTTGAGGTTTCTAATATCATTTTTTTATAAACCGAATAGTTTGCGCGAGAGACACTTCCAAAGTGGAAAAATGTGTCCCCCCCCCCCCTCTAACTTCTAAAATAAGATAGTGATAAAACTAAAAAAAATATATGTTGTACATTACCATGCAAATTACCAACGAAAATTGGTTTGAACGAGATCTAGTGAGTAGTTTTTTTTTTAATACGTCATAAATCGTAACACGCAATTTACCTTTCATCCAATCAATACACTAGTATAAAAACATCGATGAAAGTTACAACGAACTACAAGAACTTTTATATGATGTTATTTGCTGATACGGGGCCCTTCATGGGCGAGTCCGACTCGCACTTGGCCGCTTTTAGTTTTTAAAATGAGCCAAATTATTTACCAACTAAATAACACTGAACAGAATAGAAGGCCGTATTTTCAACTATACCTAGACCGTAAAACTTTCTTAAATAAAAGCGGCCAAGTGCGAGTCGGACTCGCCCATGAAGGGTTCCGTATCAGCAGGTAACATCATATAAAAGTTCTTGTAGTTCGTTGTAACTTTCATCGATGTTTTTATACTAGTGTATTGATTGGATGAAAGGTAAATTGCGTGTTACGATTTATGACGTATTAAAAAAAAAGTACTCATTAGATCTCGTTCAAACCAATTTTCGTTGGTAGTTTGCATAGTAATGTACAACATATATTTTTTTTAGTTTTATGACTCTCTTATTTTAGAAGTTAGAGGGGGGGGGGACACACATTTTTCCACTTTGGAAGTATCTCTCGCGCAAACTATTCAGTTTAGAAAAAAATGATATTAGAAACCTCAACATGATTTTTGAACACCTATCCATAGATACCCCACAGGTATAGGTTTGATGAAAAAAAAATTTTCGAGTTTCAGTTCCAAGTATGGGGACCCCCAAAATGTATTGTTTTTTTTGTATTTTTATGTAAAAATCTTAATGCGGTTCACAGAATACATCGACTGATTAAATTTCAACAGTATAGCTCTTATAGTTTCAGAAATAATTGGCTGTGACATACGGACGGACAGACAGACAGACAGACAGACAGACTTGACGAATCTATAAGGGTTCCGTTTTTTGCCATTTGGCTACGGAACCCTAAAAATAATGATAAATTGTAGTCAGCAAAATTATAAGTAAGTCAGAACAGGTACAAGTTTATCCATAAATTTATACAAAATAAATTAAATTGAAGTGCCATTCTATAAGTTTATTTCAATATGAAATTTACAAAGTACTAACATCAAAACAATCAATTTTGCGTCTAACGTTCTGTCTAATCTCTGGAACGGCTGAACAGTATTTAATTGGACTTTCACAGACCGATAGCTGAATACATAAGAAGTCACTTAGACTAGTTTTGTAGACTAGCTTTGCCCCGCGGCGTTACCCACGTGCTTATTAGCACGTGGGTAACGCCGGGTAATTTTATATATTTATAAAATTAGCATTTTTACTAACTGCATACGAAAAACGGTATCAAAAAAGCAACTTTTTTATTTGTGTATATAACTATTCTGCCAATGAGAGTCCCGTCTAAATCGGTCCAGACGTTCCAAAGATTAGCCGGCACAAACAGACAGACAGACAATAATTATATCGACCAGGTAAGGAAAAACTGGTGGTTGCGACGTATAAGGAGGTCAAGGAAACGGCTATTAATAGGGAGAACCGGAAAGAGCTGCATCGACCAGAGCGTAGCTCTTATATAAACAATGAAGATCATTTTCTAAAAGAAATAAATATCTCGGACCCGGACTGTATTATATAATATTAATTGTGTAAACAATAACAAAGTGTCAGGTCAAGTCGAAAAATTTGGAAAGGCACTTTATTTAAAAAATATACACAAAGAGGATAAGACAATTTTTTTGTAGATCACACAAATATTTGGTCCGACCCGGGAATCGAACCCGAGACCTCTTGATCAGCAGCCGCATACGCTAACCACTAGACCAACAAGGCAGTCAATCAACAATCTATCTATGGTATGCGGCTGCTGATGACGATGTCTCGGGTTCGATTCCCGGGTCGAATCGAATATTTGTTTCGGAGTCTGGGTGTTTTCTATGTATGTACGTATTTACAAAAAAAAATGTTAATGTATTTATATCAGTTGTTTAGTACCCATAACAAGCTCGACTTAGTTTGGGACTAGATGACGTTGTGTGTAGATGTCCCAAATATTTATTTATTTATTATTTTTATATCCCACATAATGGGGCAGAAGCAAGAAAAAAAATCCTCACTTTACGTGCACAACCCAGGGTAGATCGTGTACCAGCCTTTTCTTTACCCGGGTAGATGGAGTACTTTTTTAATGCTGTTCCAACTTTGTCAGTCACTCCTTTTACATAAAAGGAGTGACTGACAAAGTTGGAACAGCATTAAAAAAGTACTCCATTAAGACTGCATATAGTCCTCACTCCAAGGTCGTTAAGACCTTAAGAGCACCTAAGGATGTGAATCCTGCTGACGCCCGAGGTATACAAACTGGACTGCAGCTGTGATTATACCATAGCGGAACGGATAAAAGAGCATTTGGCTGTGAAAAACCGTCGAATTAATAAATTCGCGATCGCATCACATAAACCGCAGATCCTCTCCATAGAACCTACTTTTGTAGAATAGTACGCAAAGCGGTTTTAATCAAGAAATATAAAAATTTCAACCGAGAGGATGAATAATCAACTATGATCTTGGAATCCTGTCATCAGCCCTTACAATCTCCACAGCAGGGACGAAACAAAGTATGGCAAAGTCGTAAGTATAGTGTAGAAGTAACCGTAACCATTTAAATAAATTTTTCGCGAATAAGTACCGCTATACAACAAAAACTATAAGCCTCTCCAATTGCTTGCCACTTAGTTCTATCCTCGGCTTCTCGCATCCAGCTCTCCTGCCAGCCAGCCATATTGCGCAAATCATCACTCCACCTGGCCTGTGGACGTCCTACGTAATCTACATTTACCGAGTTTCAGGCTCTACTCAAGAATAATAAGTAAATAAATAATAATAATAAAAACATTTTCAGATAAAGTACTCATGTCTGGTTGTTCATTGTTCCAGCTAATGTCTGGAATCAGAGTTGCCACCCGTCCCGAATTTCCCGGGACAGTCCCGAATTCGATGATAGAATAGAATAGAATAGAATAGAATAGAATAAAGGTTTATATCGTCCCGCGTCCCGACAGCCTATTGATTTTGTCCCGATTTTTTACAAATGTAACAATTGCTCAATTTTAATTCACCTTCTTCCCCTTTCGCGCAGTGTACATAAAAAGAAACAGCTATTGGGTGCCAAATGGAACTAATGACAACCCTTTTACCAAAATTTTTATTTGTTGTATTCAGTGGAGTGTGTCTTTTCGTCAGGGCGGATGACTGAACTGCCCACGCATTCGCTCTTACGCATGACCTCACCCAACTGGTACTCCAGCACACCAGGATACCAGACACATCGAGTCAAGCGCTCTCCTTGCTAGACCTGTTGCTGGCGAGCCACCCAGCGCGGTACTGTGTGTCAGTTCTCGCCCCTCTAGGCTCCTCCGACCACTGCCTGGTGTCCACCGTAGTGAAGTACGCGCGGAGCTTCGGTCACTCGTCGTCTGGAAAGCCAGTGGACCTGACGGGATCCCAGCGGTGGTTCTAAAGAACTGTGCACCAGAGTTTTCTCTAGTACTGACACGCTTGTATTGCCTGTCATATTCCTAAGGAATTGTCCCGGAGGCCTGGAGAGAGGTGAATGTTCAACCTATCCCCAAAAAAGCTGACCGCTCAGATTCCGCCAACTACCGTCCTTTAGCTGTCACCTCCATACTCTGCAAGGTGCTTGAACGAATAATTAACAAGCAATTGGTTCATTACCTGGAAGATCACTCTCTGCTAAGTGATCGGCAATATGGCTTGAGAACGAACCGATCCACGGGTGATCTTCTCACGTACCTCACGCACCTGTGGGGTGAGGCTTTGGATAGGTATGGAGAGAACCTGTCCATCAGTCTAGACATGGCCAAGGCCTTTGATAGGGTTTGGCACCGCTCGCTTCTCTCTAAGCTTCCGACATACGGCCTGCCCACTAAATTGTGCAGCTGGATTGCAGCCCTCCTGCGCCAACGCCGCATTAGAGTCCTTTGTGACGGCGCGGCGTCTGATTTCCAGCAGGTAACGTGTACCCTAGGGCTCTGTCTTGTTGCCCACGCTGTTCCTTCTACATATCAATGACATTTTGTCGCTCTCGATCGGTTGCAGGGGCGAGCAGTTCGCATCATAGACAGTCCCGAAGACACCGAGTTCCTGGAACCTTTGGAGTTGCGAAGAGATGTCGCCTCTATGGCAGTCCTCTATCGCCTTCACCATGGAGAGTGTTCTGAAGAGCTCCTCCACCTCATCCCACCCTCTCCCTTCCTCTACACAATAACACGATCTGGCCAGGGAAGTCACCCCTTCAGAGTGGAAGACATACGCTCCAGAACTAAGCGGCTCGGGTCTTCCTTCACAAGAAGGAATAACTGCTCGACACAAGTCGAGCAGTTAAAAACTGGAACTCATTGCCAGCTGATGTTTTTCATTCCTACTATGATCCCGGGTCCTTTAAGCTAGGCGTTTAAAAGCATCTCCCTAAGCCGCTATAATGTGGTTCGCCATACTGCTTGCATTTGCAGTGAGTATGGCGACCCCCACTTGTGGATTTTACTTATGCTTTCCATCAGGCATAGTAAAGTCACCTTGGCAGGAGTTTTATAAAATAAAAATCCCCTTTAAAGTTGAATAACTCTCAAATGGATATCGAAATCAAAAAATTGTCGTAGCAACTTTCTTAATGTTTAGAAATGACCGATCTAATGTTAGCCGTAACGATAAAAAAATCACCCCCACTTTACGTGTAGGGAGGAACTCCAAAAAAAATTTTTTTCATGACCTTATTACTTCAGCACATTGTCGCCATTGTTTTCCAAAAAACTGCTTTTTTATCATGATCTGAATTAGACTGAAATTTGACCGACTGTCCACATAATAAGTATTGTCCCGATTTTTTTCTTCCATAAGGTGGCAACCCTGTCTGGAATGGTTGATCGATTTTGATGGAACTTTCACTAGTAGATAACTGTTGACTTCAGGCGTAACTAGCTTTGTAACAATTAGCAGGAACATACACACACAGACAGATAGACAAAAACTTGCTTTTTATGTAAGTACCGTATATACTCATACTTTTTGTTTGTTGTAAGTATGAACGTACCTACATATAATACAATTTAGTGTAAATTGTTCATTTGATATTATTAACAGACACTATTTTATTTATTTGCATAGTTGTATAGATAACTGCCTCGTTGGTCTAGTGGTTAGCGTATGCGACTGCTAATCAAGAGGTCTCGGGTTCAAATCCCGGGTCGGGCCAAAAAGTGTTTTTGGGATTTTCTTAGGAAATTCCTAATAGCTGCCCGGAGTTTGGAAGTTTGGCGGTGATATTCACGCCCGTGCCTCGGAGAGCACGTAAAGCCGTCGGTCCCGGTTGTCATGAATATCTATGGCAATCGTTATTGGGAAGTCAGTGCCCTCAAATATACTGACAACTAGTTCAATCTTCGAATTTCAGTTCTCCCTTAGGGTTGCGGAGGTCCGATACCAGTCGCTCTGTGGAAAAACTGAAATTCAGGTAAAACCGGTTGAACTAGTAGCCGACCCCAAATAAACTTGGGAATAAGGCTAGGAAGATGATGCATAGTTGTATAGATAAAATACATAATTTATACATACATAGATAAAAAAAAAAAACTTCTATATGCAGTGCATTTGTCATCTGAATCATCACTAATGAGAATCAAAAATTTAAACATAAATTTGAATAAATAAAAAACAAAAAAAAAAAAATATTTTTAATTAATTCTAATTACAACAATGCTCCAATTTGGTCTCAAAATCTTTCAGACTTATTGTGGACTCAAAATGATTTTGATTTTCACTTCACAATACATAAAATGATCAGAGCCAGGAGTTTATCACATTTATAACCATCCCCTAAATTTAAGGGGCCACTTAGAGAGAATTAGGTAACCCTTAGTGATATTTTCATTTTACCCATTGTACCCGGTACACTTAAGTGCTTGGATTTCTATTAAAATTTAGGAGCTAACTACATTACAGACTCGCAGCTTTTTTAATTCATTACAGTGAAGACTACTCCACCTCTTTCTGGTTCATCATCATGTATTTCTTTGTCACTGCCTTCAGGGTCTGAATCGTCATCATCACTGACAATGTCCCTATACTGCTTAAAATTACTCTTGTCTTTAGGTAACTCTCCAATTTGGACTCCGGTTCTCGCTAACAACTTCTCAGCGGCATGTTGGGCTTCAATCTCTTTCAAATGTATATTATACTCTTTTTGGAGTTTCAAAGACTCCTCTATTGATAATAACTTAGCTGGTCCATAGATAGCTGGAGGTGGCGTCGCAGCAGTCACCTCCCAATGCTTATGTTTTTTTCTAAGAATTTCTTTATCCGGATTGTGTACATCAGATTTTGTAGTTTTATACGGTTTAAATTGACCTCTTTGATTGGGTTTAGGATTAAGCTCAGTTTTTTCTACAATATACTTTATATGTGGTAGTTCCCCTATTTTTATTAAGTCCTCAGGAGTAACGAGGGGCTTTTCAGGTTCCAATACTTTGATTATTTTCTCTTGCGCCGTGCTTTGACTAAGAATGTGTAAAACGTCTTCCGGTTCACTATCATCATCTGAATCAAGGAGTTCGTCCCGTGGCTTTTTAATCTTTCCTATCCATTCGACTTGTTGCACCGATTTTTCATCAACACCACACAATCTCATGTTATCAAACATCCGACAAGTTTCGTCCTCATTTTGTTTAGCTTTCAATTCCCTGACTACTTTGTCATGAAATTCTTGGATTTTAGCGCCTTTGTCTTTTAATTTAGAAATGAAAGATTTGTTATTGAGTAGTTTTAGTTGTCTGTCTCTGATCTCGAAAAGTTCTGGAATTGTTTTAGATGACAAATCGGTGATTTTACCATCAATTTCGCTTTTCAGGGGAGGCTGTACACCCTGACTTTTATTGTTATTATTCTTCATAGTTAAGGAAACGAACACTGCGTTGATTTTTCATTACATATATTGTTATTAGTTAAATAAACAATGATAAACGAGACTTCGTGTTCCTGCTCGTTATTTTTGACATCTCGAAGCTGTCATAGATAGTGTCATCTGTCTTCCTTCTGTCACTGCAATTCTGATTCTGATCATTGTTGCCAGGTGTGACGGACGACTGCAAGGCGGTAACTAGGGTGCCCGCACACACACAATAATATTGTGACAATAATATTGTGACACACGGCCCCGCACACTATAGTCGGATTTTTAATTAGACGAAGCTACCTGACAGTAGCTAATGTCACTTAGTAAAATAATGCTGCCATATTTAAAGTAATAGTGATGCGTTCAGTTCTCATTCAATCAGATGAATGAACAATGAGTGTGAATAGTTAATCATTTCAAACTATAAAAGAATATTATATCTATTTAAGAATGAAATTGTATAAAAGTGCTCTAATATGAGATACTAGTAGTATCTAACAACAATCAGTTTTTTGACGACTCAACGCCGCGCATTATGTTTTTTGACCCAAAAAACAACCATCCTCTTATTATATTTTTATTAAATATATAAATTAATTTAAAAAGAAAGACGAGAATTCTTGATGTTCAAATGTGCTTTGATCAAAAGATTTTTTTTTGTAAATATTAAAAAAAAAATTTTTATTAAAATCTTAGATCCCATATGAGTTTCTGTAGATCTACTAATGTCCTTCTTTGCGGCTTTAACATACACAAATAACACAAAAATATAAACCATAACATGAAAAATACCGGAGAGAAATGCAAACAATGTTATTTCAGGATATAATTTTTTACAGCTATATCTTGTCTTAGTTGGATTCAAAACCTTGTTAAATAACTAGCCTGCAATAGTACCACAGTAATACAAAAAAAAACAAATCCTTTAAGTTACAAGCTTCTCGATTTTTGTACTTTTTTCTTCGGTTTTAGGGTTGATAATAGAGATATTACTCGTCTGTGGGCAAAGGCAAAGCAAACAGGAAGGGTATTGGCAGTATACATGTCAATAAATTTCACTCTAGTGTTTAAATTACTGAACATCAATAGATTTGCTCTATTGTTTGGGTTTGTTTGTTTGTTGTACTTTCTTGCACTTGTGTTAAAAATAAACGAATCGAATTGAGTGACAGACAGACAGAAAATATTGCCTATTTATACAAATTTTTAAAAAGAATCAATTGTGAAAGTCGGATGTAAAAATTAAATCCTCACAATCTTCAAAGAGATCATTTACATCATGTGGTTCATTTAAATCTGATGTTGGTATTTGATATGGTTGGATCAGTTCTAAAGCCCTCACTGGTGGTGGCTTACGGTCTAATTTTTGTAGCCTCTTCTTCACTCTTACAGCAGAAATGTAGGGGTCAGACGACACAATTGCCCTGTTAAATAGATCTGTCATGTGTTATTCGCGGCCTGACTTTCTAACATGGTGTTCCCGGTCATATCTCTAAAATTTATTTCTAGATTCACCAGTCTGTCCGGATAGCATTCCTATTGGAAGCGCCGAATTTCTTATGATCTCTTTACCTCAAACCAATATTTTATGTAGAGTTACTGTCATCTGATACCAAGGATATTCTGTTACGTATCTGATGGCTGAGGCGCTATGCACAGCTTCATAATTTGCCACTCACATACCAACAAGGAGGTTGGCACCCTCTTGTCCTCCTTGCATTAAGTCAGCTGGTTGGAGCCCAGACTTGCATCCCTGGGTTGGGTTAATTCCTGTTGAGGCAAAGTGGCAACATGGGTCTTTGACGGCTCCATGGTGCTTCACCCCCGTTCCTCCAAAAGAAATGTTTAGGTGTGCGGTTTTAACCAAAGTCTTACGAGGGCGGGCCCCTTTCCCATACTACATTTTTTCTTTCATTGGAAAATTCCGGCTTTGATTTATGTCAATGAAAACATGACGTATAAGTTTGTATTGATAGAAAATACAAAAGAGTTCTTAAACAACAAAAAATACTATTTTATAATAAATAATTATAAATAAAAAAGTATTTTTTGTTGTATATGATCAGAAATGTTTATGTTTTTAGAATAGAGGTTCTAGTGCTGGTAGACTGAGTTATGGCAGATGTTCTTCATAGGACATGTTTTTCAAAGAGAAGACCATTTTAGTTACCCTTTGTTGTACTCTTTCCAACATTACAATATCTTTTTTTAAATATGAATTTCATATTTGAAAGGCGAATTCCAGCAAGGGTCTAATGTACGTAAAATAGATGCTGAGAAATAATTCTTTATTGATAACATAGAATGCCTTTCTAATTATATACAATAATGAGTTTGCCTTCTTTGTTATCATTGTAATATGCTCATCCCACTTCAGTTTATGTGTTATGATAACTCCGAGGTCTCTTTGGGAGTCCACTGGTTGTAATGGCACAGAATTAATTGTGTACTTGTGTTTAGGATTGTTTTTTAATTTTATTAATTAATTTTAATTTTATTAATTTTATTCATTCAGGAGTTTTTTCAATCATTCACTTTGTCACAACACTATTTTTATTTCATCAAAAACTGACAACACAGTAAACGTCAGTGGATATCGCGTCTAATTAAAAATCCGACTATATAATCCACAATAATATTGTACAATACAGCCCGCACACACGCAATATTATCGGCAATACGTACTTTATTGCCAATATTATTGTGTGTGTGTGGGCACCCTAATAAATAGTTATGAAATAGTCTGTTTCACATCTTGTGTAAAAGAAAAGTGTAAAAAATTTTTAAAGAAAATTATGTTACTGTTTAGGAAAACCACTAATATTATTTTTGCATTCATCATGAGAACTGTGAAGTGTAAAAATCAAAGATAAGTAACAAAATAAATCACAGGAGAAAGTAGAATTTTTATTTGTTGCTTCTGTCCTCCTTGTTGCTTCCATACCAGCAAATTCAACAGGCAAATTATTTGCGGTGTGTTTTAAGTATTTCATTTAGTCGATTGTTTGATTTTCACTCCAAAGAATATTCAACTTAAAAGGTCGGGTTCCATAGTCTAAGAACACAGGTTATTTGTATCATTGTCTATGACAACATCGCAGTAATGTCAAATTCAATTCAGTCAAATTGACACACTGAAATTGTCAGTATTTTGTGTGGCAATATTATGAAGGCCCATATTTTATAACTATATTCTAACTTTTTCGTTATTTATCTGTTCTCTCAAATCATATAACAGCAAATGGCATATTTATGATGTTAATTTCTATTTACGAATAATCAAATTATCCAAGTTCGGAATATCGATTTCCAGCGCTACGATGGAGGACGCTACGGTATGTCAGTTTTATATTCTTCATTTATAATTTCGTCAGCGCGTAAATTTAGCAAGTTTCTTGAAAATGTGAATGCTTGTACACTACCTAGACAGTAAGATGGTAGGCATTAAGATTACGGAGTGTCACTACCCTTACTAATCCCATGGGTGTCGTAAGAGGCAACTGAGGGAGAAATCACACAGAATAGAAGAAAAACTCGAATTAAACTTAGTAGTATAGTAGGCGAAAAACTGCCTATGACCAGCAGTGGATTATTAAAGGCTGTCAAATAAAAAAATAATGTTTCTTTACAGGTACCATTGCATCTAGAACCCATACAACAGAATGAAGTGTGCGACAAGAGACTATGGATTGGGAACCTCGACACCAGAGTTAATGAGTATGATTATTTTATCTTTATCTGATTCTCTGCTTAGATATAAACTAAAATGAGACATTTTTGTATGTACCTATTTATTTTTTATGTATCATATGTATGTATTTACTAAAAAAGATATGTTTATTTATATCAGTTGTCTAATACCCTTAATACAAGCTCTACTTAGTTCGGGACTAGATGGTGTTGTAAGATGTCAGAAATATTCATTTTTATTTTAGTCTATAAATATATTAGGTATTGTATCAGATCTATGTTAAAAGCCAAGATTGAAAAAGATAGTTTTTTCTTTTTTTATAAATAAATAATGAATAAAAAAAAAACTTCGGTTGTATCATACAAACGCACTGGCTCAACCAGGGTGGTACTGCCTTTTGTTTCTTGAGTTTGAGGTGTCCATAGACACGGTAGTTACTTACCATTGTCTCATTTGACCCTTATATCAAAAACATACAAACAGCCGCTACTTGGGAACAGACCGGCCTGACACGTGCACTACTACTCTCTGACGTAGCAATCTAAAATAACATATTTGTGCGGAAATAAAAGTCTTACTGTAGATACTAGAGTGTGAACAGCATTCAGTTAGTATCAATATCCATACTAATAAATAAAATTGGAATATCTGTTTGTAATATTAAAAATCGCTTTTTACTTAATGCATATGTAATGTATACACGGTACGTATGACATTTTCTTTTTTTTCAATTAACATTACTGTTTTTAGAGTTATGTTATCGGGAATAAGTGCCTTACACAAACATAGATACATGAAATTAACGCAAAGAATTCTCAAAACAACAATTTGTGAATCACATAGTATTGTCCCATGTGGGATTTTAACCCACAACATTTGGCACAGTAGTAGGTGGTGTGCCGATCACATGGCCTGTCACTTCCCCGGTGTGTCCTAATCGGAATGACTAAAACCATTAGCCACTCTATGCCAGAGGTGGAAAGGGTCAAGAATATGCAGTTATTACAACATCTGGACCCTACCACTTAAACCAGTAGGCCAATCATACAGTTGCGAACTTGTATTAGTGAAATCAACTCAACAAATGGATTCATAAGTCGAATTTGCTAATATTAGTTAAATCCAAGAAGGATAATTAAAGTAATCTTCCAGGATCAAATCTTCCAGGCTTTTGTTAATTTCAACTGCCTGACTATATAATACTTAATTATAATTGTACATATTTTTAATAAACCACCTTTTTTTATTACCGGTATCAACTACTGAAAATGGTCCGTGTGTATGGCAACATTGAGAAGTTTGATATGCTGTTTCATCGGAGCGGAACATGCGCGGGTCAGCCCCGTGGATTCGCATTCGTCACATACAAGCTGAGACAAGACGCTATTAAGGCCATGAACTCATTGAACGGTCAACTATTGGGCTCTAAGAGAATTTGTGTCAAGTTTGCAAAGAGTACAGTAAGTGTTTTTTCTATTTTTAATGTGTGATAATTCTTATTGAAAACCTTAATATATTAAATTGAAGTAAACATTATTTTATATTATTTTTACCTTTCATGGATACATAAAATTGAAGTTAGTTTTTTTACATATTTGTGAATCTATTAACTAACCACCTTTTGCCCATGGTTTTGCTTGCATGTAAATCACTCGTACTCGCTTCACTACTGTTATTCTGTGTGTTATTTGTGAAGCTTAGTTGGAGTCCTTAGGGCTGCTTAAAACATCCAATAGCAAAATTACGTAGCCACAATGTTGTCTTGCCAGTCCCCAACCCGCAATTGTGCGGATGTATTGTTTTAACCCTCTTTTAAGAGGATACCTAAGCAAGAATGTTGTCTATCATTGTATCTCTATTCTGTACTCTGTACTCAACCATTTTGTCCAGTAATGAGTACACAATTTTTCTTCATTACAGGATGAACATGAAAAACCAAAACCAGAATTGGGCATAGCAGCTTTAGCAGGTGCCAAACCAGAACTGAAACTGAGCAAGAAAACTGCTATACAATCAATTGAAGCAAAACTCAAGATGATGGAGAATATGAAAGCTGGAGATGATTTTGTCGTGAACAAATTGGCGGCAAACGAGGCACCGGTTATTGCACAGTATCAAACGAGAACACACCAACCACCTAATAAGTCCATCAGCTCGTTTAGGAGACGACATCCTTACCATAAAAAGAGATAAATGGTTTTAAAATATTTTGCTATTATAAAACTATGCAGCTATAACACGCTACTGTGAAACATTGCTTCATCCATATACAGTATGATTGTAATCAGTGATTCATTTATGTGCATATTCTATTTTATATAATTTTTATGCGCATTGTGGGTAACAATGAACTCTAAAACTATGTTATAGATTTTCAGGTTTTTCTTTTCCCTGTATAATATTTATGTATTTACAATAAAAAAAGTTTATTTGCATTTATATCGGTTGTCTAGTACCCATAGTACAAGCTGACCTTGTTTTGGGACTAGATGACGTTGAGTGTTAAATGTACAAAATATTTGTATTACCTAATTATCGAAATGTCTTGCCATATTATAATAAATATAGTCGATTACTTTAGCCCATTTCAGTATTACACTAATTAAAGTGCATATGTTGCTAATACTAAGCAAGTTTTTAACAATTATTTTTCACAGTAGCGTGTGTAAATGAATAATTTGCAAATAAGTTGACGTAATGTTGTCAAGTGATTATTTTAAGTATTATAGTATTTAAATAATAAGTTAACAAGTGAGATATTGGTAGTAGATCTGATATAGAAATGTCGAGGAGAGGGTTAAAGCCACATGTCAAATGAGTTGAGTTGAGTCGAGACAAAAAAATCTTGTAAATTGCTTGTTGAATGAAGGTTGTCTTTATACAACACCATTTATTTGTATTAAGTTATATAAAAGTAATTGTTGCTTTAGATAGTCTAACTTGCAATATTTATGTGAAATTATTTGAGGACAGGATAAACGGTAGTACATTGATTTTTAAATAATTATACTGATAAAATATGTACGAGTTTTTTTTCAAAGATATCAGTCAGAAAAAAACAAATTTTTCTTCACATGATTTTTTTAACGTGTGTGATGTTAGTGGCAACACTGAACATGAAGTGAGATCCATCGACATTTCTATAGTTAATACAAAATAGTTGTAAGTATGCCTTATACCATCACTGTGTTCAATGGAAGTTTGTTGTAATTAGCATTAATGATATTATTATATTCATCGAATTGTGAACAATGATATAAATGATGCATATTATTGTTAATACTCAGTTCAAATTTATCAATATTACACTTATTTACCTTTTATGGTTTGTGTGAGTTATCGTCAATATATTATGTAGCTATTTAACATAATTTTTGTTTTTTCTTTCATAACCTTTAGTTGACTTTAACAGCCGCGTAAGGTTCGTTAAAATATTGTGGGTAATTTTATATTCACTCCATGCGGTAACTTTCGAAATTTCGTTTATTGTTCATTCTTAGTTCCTCATTCGATCTGTACCAAGTTGGCTGAAAAATTTCCGCCCTCAGCATGAAGATAGCAGCACTCGAAAAACTAGTGAATTTACATAGCGCATCGTTGAAAGAAGTGTGTAGGTAGAGTTCAAGATTATGTAGAAAAAAAAACATCATCACCGGTAAATCGGTTGTGTTTCTGACCAAATACATAGGTACTTCTCGAAATCATATACAACATTTAACTGCCCACTGCTGGATATAGGCCTCCCTTTGAAAGGTTTAGGCCGTCTGTACCATGCTGACCAGACAGGTTGATAAAGAATGTTTCCAAGTTTTGCTTCTCTTTGCATTAATTTTGTTCTGCTTAGTTTGTTCGTTTCTTACAACACGCATGGGCTGAATAGGAGTGGTGATTTCTAAATCAAATTTCTAGATAGTCCAGAAACATCTATTGAATTAATATCAAGCCACTCGTGGTTCGTGTCTGCACTAAAGAAGAAACCATTCGAAATTGCCATGAAACCATGCGTTTTGTGTTGCGATCTTGTTCGCGACAGCAGCAGTGAGATCTATAGTAGTAATAATAATTATCATCAGCCCATCGCAGTCCACTGCTGGACATAGGCCTCTCCCATTGCACACTACTTTGATCGATTTTGAGCTTCTTCAATAATGTAAGGAAAATAATTTTGGTAATAGGTAGACAAGATTTATTTGATCGTAAGATAAAACTATTCACCTGCAGTTACTCCGTATATCCTCCGTACATACTCCGTTCAATTGTAATCACGCTTTCAACAGTGCTTAAATGTCGGAAAGTAATCTCCCAAGAATAAAGATGAGTAGTCACCCATCTTTGTTTTTAATAATCATCTTGTTAATTATAATCTCAAGGTATTAAAGTCACGCTGATCACAACAAAATAGGACCGGATCCATCGTGGTCGGTGCTACCCTCATACAGGTAAATCTAAAATATAGCATTCGTGATGTATTTCGTGGGTGAGTATGAGACCGGTGGTCCGATAATGCAAAAGCAACTCACTAGGCCGCCAGTGTGGGCCACCATGCTGCGATGTCTGTATTCAAGAAGATGATGACCACAACTCCTGGATTCTACTCTTGCTTTCCATTAGGCAGAATAGTCACTTTGGTATGCTTTAATAATAAAAATCAAAAAAAATATATTTTTACTTTCAGTTTCTAATAGTACCTACTATTTTATTGACCAGTGAGTATGGAAAACTGAGAATTCTAGCTACTATCCCTTGAAAATAAATTAGAGATCCAAAATAAAAACAAAAACTAATTCAATAAATAATTTTATTAAGCTTAACTGTATTTAGTAATTTACATCAGTCGCTAAAATTATACTTATATAATATAAAAAGAATTGTACTAATATATAAAAATCTGTAATACAAAATTACTCTCTAAAATTAATGAATAACAATCACAACTTATCAATCTTAAGAGATTATAAATCACTAGATGTTGATAAAGCTGCTTAATAACATGAGTATATGACAGCACAGTCCCCATTCCAATGAAATCCAAAAAGTTCCACGTTTCAAGAAATGATACAACTAAAAAACCAATATTGTTATAATAGTGTTACCAGTCAGGTAAAGTTCCTTTTAAAAATATGTCGGCGTATCGATTATTTGAACTGGCAACACTCTAAGCGTCTGATCGGGCAATGGCGAGTGCGATCGGTGACCACAGAGATAGGAATCATTGACTCTTAAAAAATAATAATTAAGCGATTTAATGATTAATTTTAGTCAATTACTTTCATGTCTTAACTCGTAGACAAGGATCACAGGTGACAATGATTTTATCCCATCCTTAGATGATTTTGTTCGTTCGAGTTCCTTTAAAATGGAACGTGGTCGTGGGGCGAGCATAACTATCGTGGATCATCTCGTGTGAGCACCACGAGTTCGGTAGAATGTCTTATTTAAATCGAGAGCTACAATAAAGTGATTGTACGAGAATATTCTCCTCGCCCGCCAACTCACATCTACCAATTAAAATAAAAACATAATTAAAAATATGAGGCCTACTAACGTTCTCATTGGATTTGGGTTTCTACAAATATAGTTCTGTTTATTACTTGGACTGTTCAAAAGTCTTACTAAATTAAATAATTATGCCTACCTAGAGACAATAATTGTTGACGTTTTTAATCAAATTTTATTTCGTGGGGACCTGTCCCTATATAAAAAGAAAAGTAGATTTAAAGAATAAAACTGGCATTGAGTAACTCTATTTTGTACTTCCTAATAACAAGATGGGTAAATTAGGCTAACAATAATGTATGCTTAATAAAAGTATAATGAAGCTCAATAAAATTAAATAAAATCATATTTTCTATCTCATCTCATTGACATGTAAACAATATTTTCATCACTTCATATTCTTTTTACTTGCCAGTAGAAAAAATAAATAAAGTATGGGTACAAAAATAGGTTTTATATGAGTAAATAACTTTTTTACATCAAATCAATTTGTCAAAGAAACGAATAAATGTAAGAGTAGATAACAGAATAGACAACTACATAAGTATATTCTCACTGCTTCTAAAACCCGGTGAGATGCTGTTCGACAAGGAGGAAGCTAACCGTTGGGTTGGGCTCGCACCCAATAAGAAGTCATCATCTTCAGCGTCTAATTTTCTCTTCATAGATGTATATTGAGTTTCGTCATCACCATCTTTTAACCAATCTTTATATTCTATGCAAAGTGGCCAGATTATTTTTCCAGATCTGTAAAGAAAAGAAAATATGAATTTAAATCCATATGGTTTTCATCAAAAAAGTCCAGTCACCTGCCTTTAATCCAATGCATTGTGATGGAAAGTGTCGGGGACGAGTGTCTCAGAGCATCATGTTTTGACAGAAACAAGAGCTTACTGGTTAACTATTTCAATGATATCTTGTCTAATCAAATGACAGAAATTTTTTACATAATTGTATTGACATTCCATACAAATATTAATCTGGTTTTCCTTCTGAACTGACTGACTGACTGAACCAATTTTGATGAAGCAAAATTGGTTCAGTCGTTTAGGTGTGAAAACTTGCAAACAGACAGAACTCGTAACTAAGTTTAATGGCAACAAACTTACTTGGGCAAGTTATAAGGGTCATAAGGAAACCACTCATCATACTGCATCACATTAGCTGCTTGTAGAGTGTGTCTCGCGTTCTTCTCTATGATGGCCTGGCAGTACACCACCTGATGTTGCCGGGTCACTGAGGAGAACGCTCGAGTCACTTGCGGAGGGCAGGTCCTCAGGGGATTTAGTGTGCAGGTCACCAATCTTGGCAGGTTTAGGGATTCTACGAAGTTCACATCTGCAATCAAATTATTGATTAAAATATTATGCTAAGAGAGCCATGCTTGGCTAATTACGGCCCACATATCTCAGAGTCAGAGTCCGGAAGAAAACCGATGGTAAGCATCTGTTTCCCTAATTTTTAACGAATCGAAACGAAATTTAGTTTTTAGTTTTTTTTTCAAATTATTGTATTGTCATCTGTCCTCGAAAAATCTACAAAGTTGGAACGAAATCTGGCCGTTTAAAGTGGCACAAAATCACACCCAAAGGAGTCAATTACATGCAGGGGAAGCTAATAAAAAGCGTGTAAAATGTGTGTGTAAGATGTCCGGAATGTTTATTTATATTTTTTATGTGAAATACTGCCTCGTTGGTCTAGTGGTTAGCGTATGCGACTGCTAATCAAGAGGTCTCGGGTTCAAATCCCGGGTCGGGCCAAAAAGTGTTTTTGGGATTTTCTTAGGAAATTCCTAATAGCTGCCCGGAGTTTGGAAGTTTGGCGGTGATTCACGCCCGTGCCTTGGAGAGCACGTAAAGCCGTCGGTCCCGGTTGTCATGAACATCCTATGGCAATCGTTATTGGGAAGTCAGTGCCCTCAAATATACTGACAACTAGTTCAATCTTCGAATTTCAGTTCTCCCTTAGGGTTGCGGAGGTCCGATGCCAGTCGCTCCGTGGAATAACTGAAATTCAGGTGAAACCGGTTGAACTAGTAGCCGACCCCAAATAAACTTGGGAATAAGGCTAGGAAGATGATGTGAAATACTCACTCTCTTTACTGGAAAACAGTAAATGATGTTTGAAAGCCACAAGATAAAAGATCGCGTGGCATATTGCGTGGAAGGCTCCGTGCGCTTTCAAATTGTCGCTGGCTGTGGTCGACTCCTGAGTCGCGGTTATGTATGAGTGGCACCATTCAGCCATGTTCCTCAAATAATGTATCAATCTTGAGTTCGGTACTCTCACAGATCTTGCTAGGAGACCTGTAAATAAAATCCATGTTACTTTATTTACTTTTTAAAACAATAGGCATATATAAAAATAAAAAAAATTCTCGACTTCGGAAATCATATATCTGTTTAGCTTGAGAATGAACCTATTACAATCAGAACCGTTCAGGGTCAAGACGATTAATTTAACTACAGTGCCATGTATGTAAGAAATTTTATTTTTCGCCCAGTCTATGAATAAGTTTCCGGAAAAATTGTAGGAGATGCAAACATTAGGACTAAACTACTAAACTAGCCTTTGCCTGCAGCTTCGCCCGCCCGTTATAGGTCATCGCGGTAAAGAGTAGCGTATTGTTCTCAAGAATTAAGGTATGGCAAATTGACTGCACGGTTGGCCTAGTGGTTTGAGTGGTCGCCACATCGCATTCTACTGCGCAAAGTGTCGTGTGTTCAAATATCAAGTGGGACAACACTTTGTGTGATTCAAAATTTTTTGTTCTAAGTCTGGGTGTTTTTTAAGTCCGTTTCATGTATTTGGTTTCTTTTGATATTCCTAAGGCGGTCTTTTATTTATATTAAAATAAAATATCATCAAAATGGATGACGCGGTTTTGCCATGAAGGCCTAAGAGGCAGAGTAAAATACTTTCGAATTAATAGTACTGGTACTATTTATAATATGGATGTTATCACACTAACCCGATAAATGGCTCGCAGATGTCCGTCGCGTGGTTAAAGCACCGGGACTGCAGCCTTGGAGCCCTGCTGCCACTAGCCACAGGTTGTTGAGGATACGGTCCGCACATTGCTGGCTTATTGATATACTATACAGCAGAAGAAATTGTACATGTCTGCAAATAAATAAACGAAAATGCTTTAGAAACTGATGCCAGTATTAATCATTTTGTTATAATTGTACTTTTGCAATAACCCCAGTTAATGACGTGGAGAGAAGTTAGCTTAAAAAACAAAGTTACTCCTTACGTTATTAGCTAGCTATCAATAAAAACCCCATCAAAAGCAGTCCAGTCGTTCCAAAGTTCCGGAACGAACCGACAGATTTTTTTTGAAGTGAAACTTCTTTAGAATCGTTGTGATTTCAAACCGGATGCAACGGAAAAACGACAGGTAAGAGACACAAATACAAAATTAGTGAGCCAGAGCGAGAGAGCAAATGTCGGTGTGTATGTATATTGCACACTGTTTCATCTCATTCTTTTGTCCATTTAATGTAGTTTCATGCGTGTGAATCGCACACACACCTTTTTTTTTTTAAATTGTTTTATTTTTATGTAAGTACAGTATTAAGTCTAAAAGCTTACCTAATACCATATGTAGGTAGTATGAGCCTTTCAAAAATGTTACATAATATATGTAATATTGAAGCTCTTTCGTCCTCCAACCACTTCAACACTTCCAGCATACAATAGTCCAAGGTTTCCGAGATCTCATCCAATGTATCTGTCTCCATTTCAAACATCATGTCTGACTGAAGCTTGTTCTTCTCATTCTCTACTACATTTGCATCCATTTCTATCATCCTGCAAAAAAAATTATATAAATACATACATATAATAAATTTGCTGAGTCCTGCGGTTTTTGCTGTAAATTACGAGTATCGCTTGAAACGAAGCTAGTCCTTAGGTCATCAGCTTACTGCCCATTAAAGTTCCATCAAAATCGGTCCAGCCCTTCCAGAGATTACCCGCAACAAACAGACAGACAGTCAAAAATTTTAAAGATTGCTTTTTTTATGTAAGTAACTTATATTTTATGTACCTACATTTAATACAAAAAAACTCTTAATTTGAATTTGTTTCCAAAACAATTGTAAATAACAGCCCGGTTTATGGACGTCGGCGGAATTACATGTCTTGTGCTCTTAGTCCCGGTTGTCATGAACATCTATGGCATCCTTGAAATTCAGTCGCTTCATGGAAAAACTGATATTCAGGTGAAACCGGTAGAACTAGTAGCCGACCCGAAAATATTGTTTTTTTTTTAATATATTTTTAAGCCTACATAAGTGTTTCTGCTCCATCTGATGGAAAACATGAGTAGAATCCAGAAGTAGAGGTCACTATGCTCAATGTGAGGGTAGGCAATGCAGCATGGTGACCCATACCATGGCGGCCTGGTCAGATAATTGTGCATATTTTTCCCGGCCTCCGGATGACGGGAGAATGATGCAAAATGATTAGGCCTCCGGTCTTACACTCACTGTAATTCTGTGTGAGGGTAGTACTGGCCGGGTCGAGTTGGCATAATCGTCCTGAAATCAGCATGGCTCTACTACCTACAATATAGTATATATATATACGAATAATACGGAGATGATGGTGACATACAATACAATACATATCAAAGATAAATTATATGCAAACATAGAACAATTGATCATTTACATATATTACACTAATTAGGTGTGATTATCTGTTATCACTAATTAGATGAGTTGAAGGCATGTATTTTTCTACTAATTTAACTTTAAGGTATGTGTACCATTTGTTAGTCATCCTAGATTATATATTAAATTGCAATTTTATTTAAGGGCCACAGCACACTAGCTACTTTTAGCTTCGGCGATCGGCGATTTTGCGACTGCATCGATGCTGCACGCGTTTTAGCGACTTCCTGCATTCGATCGCGGTATCGGAAACGCGCGTTTTAGCGACTGTTCAGATGTCAAATCGATGCTACCGGCATCCGAATGTGTGCGGAGAGTAGCGTTCAGCTGCTGTGTCACGCTTCTAAAAAGCGACTCAATCTCCGCGTTTTGGCGTTTTTAAGTGTGCGGTGTAGAGCGTTCGGTCGCCGTATTTAGCTTCTAAAAAGCGATTAGTTGCCGATCGCCGATGCTAAATAAAAGTAGCTAGTGTGCTGTGGCCCTATAGTCTACTACCGCATTAGGAATTTATCCCGCGTCGCAGGGGACATGCATACAAACATACATGAAATGGACATAAAGAATACCCAGACTCAGAATAACAATATTGTAGATCACATGAAGTGTTGTTCCACAAAATGTGTGCGTTGTGGGATTTAAACCCACAACACTTGGCGCAGTTGAAAGTGGCGAGGCGACGGAATAAACCACTAGGTCAACCGTGCAATAGAATTTGTCCAGGACGGGAGTTAAGCCCGTCCCTTTCTAACAGTACGAACCAGATTCAATAAATAAAACATATGTTATATTTTAGTAATCATTTGTAGGCAGTATATTGTTATCAAAAGATAATCGCTTGCTTCTTTGCCACTTTAGATATATTTAGATCTATTAGGTTTGATTAGATTGTGTAGAAGCCTTAGTGCTGGTTATAATAGTAGAGTAAGGAGAGAGCTAAATGACTTTACACTAATAACAGCACAATATAGGGTCCCGCAATAGAGGCCTTTTGTTATTTCAGTTGATGTTAACGATTTCGGATTCCTTTAAGGAGGAACCCAAAAAAACAAGATTATGTCTATCACACAATTGGTTTTCCTTGAAGAAATTAATCCAGTGTTCAATTGGCAATAGGCAGCCTAAAATATTTAGTTTAAAAGGTGATCATAGACAGTCCTACAGAGTAATGTGCTTAGTGGTTTCAGCGGATATCTCGCCACTTCCTTCCTTCCTATTGTGGATTTGAACCTAACGTAGCAAGTTCCTAACCCAATTCGGCCGTATGGCCTTACCCCTCTCACGAGAGGAGACCTCGAGTCTAGAAGTGGGACTTATGGGTTGTTGATTGATTGTAAGTAAGTCATTGCATGTACAAATATTTGTAAAGTCCCGCGACACAGAGGTATATATTTGTATATAGTGGATAGCTTATGCGACTGCTAATCAAGAGGTCTCGGGTTCAAATCCTTGGTTGGGCCAAAAAGTGTTTTTGAATTTTTCTTACGAAATTCCTAATATAAGCCCGGAGTTTGGAAGTCTGGCGGTGATTCACACCCGTGCCTCGGAGAGCACATAAGGCCGTCGGTACTAGTTGTCATGAACATCTATGGCAACCGTTATTGGGAAGTCAGATGCCCAGACATTCAAATTGACTGACAACTAGTTCAACCTACGAATTTCAGTTCTCCCTTAGGGTTGCAGAGGTCCGATGCCAGTCGCTCTGTGGAAAAACTGATATTCAGGTATAACCGGTTGAACTAGTAGCCGACCCCAAATAATATTGAGAATAAGGATAGGAAGTAGGAGTCGTTTTCTAAAACAAATATTATGGTAACTTACTTATTGATGATCGCAGTCATAATCGGTTCTCTAAGTGCTGGAAGGTATTTGCTCATCCATATCGCATTGTATACATAGGCTCTGTTGACGTAACATCCTGTTTTGTAGTATGGAAATTGTTCCATCAATGTGTGCATTAGAAGGTCACTCGTCCTGCAAAAAAATTACATTGTGTTGAATCAGCATTTAGTTTCGTAGTACTGTCCCTAAATTGGCCTTTGTTCTGTTTTTGTGCTGTCATTGTTTCTTGTGGGACAACTATACGTACAGCACATGGGCCGGCTCAAACGGAACGACTTAACAAAAAAATGCTCAGTAATTTTTGTGTTCAAGTAATTTTATATGAGTGATGTTACTGTAAATCTAACCTAGCTCTGAAAGGCACTTCAAAGTTGAGAACTACCTTTTTAGTTGGAGGTTTCTATGAGCTATCAGCTGTTCTAACCTATCAAGTGACCTATAGTCTCGTTTGCCCCCGATAAATAAAAGAATAACGAAGATTGTTGAGTGAAAAACATGTGTAGTGTTTTTACAATTTCATAGTGTCATACAATACAACAATCTTTTTTTTAAACGGCTGTATGCCTGTTCTTTCTTATTGTTATAGCTGGTTCAATCGCAGTAGATCTTTAAACGCAACTCAATGAAACTATCACAAACCAGTTCATTTGACAAATTACTTTAAAATGTGTCCCAACGACGTTGGTTTTTCCACAAAATATAAGCAGGCAGTATGCCTTGAGTTACCTCATTCTGTAGTAATATAAAAATCTCTTAAAAATCTGTCCTTATCCACAGTGTCTTAGATACCTATCGCCGACCAAGATCGAAGGTCTCCCCAAAGAGCGTCAACCATCCCTGTCTTGGGCAGTTCGTATCTTAACTGTTTGTGACGATTTAGTCTAGGACGGATTACGTCATTGTGATTACAGTTTTCCTTAAATGAGATTTGGAACTTCCAAGTCAATCATTTAAGTTAAACTTGAGTTATCTCAAGAGAAGGGTGTAAGATCAAACAGTATAACAATTTTGTGATCATTTAGAATATATATAGTAGAAGCAAACGATAGCAAACTTGGTAACCCAAGCAGACTATATTATTTGCTATCATTAAAATTACCTCATATATACAACTGGAACTCCAGTCATGGAGTATGACCATTCTTAGCAGCCCCTAGCATCTTCCAGTATACTGGTTTGCATACAATACTCTAACTCAGAGGATAATGCTTGTGTGCTACTCCAAGACACGTTTTACTGTAACGCAATATGCTGAACTCATGAAGTTAGCATGTTGCTCGGCATAGTCGTGCATGACCTAAGTTGTGGTCAATTCTGCCAAAACACCCAGAGGCAAGGCCGGAAAGGCAGCATAATTTATTCCACCCATGCCGTTATCGCTGTTTATGAATGACAAATGTCCTTTCCAATCCAAGTCCTGCCAATTTTACCCGGTTACACTTGTGACGAAACACCGAGCGGTGTTAGGCGATTCAAGCCCATCGGACCAGTGTACTCGTTAGCGCAGTTGTTGTGGCGACCTGCACATATTGCCACAATGTAAAAAAAGTTTACCTGTACTTTAAGAATTACATTACTGCACATAAACATTTGTCTACCTGCACTTGATCTGGAATTACAAACAATATAACTTTAAAACCTTTATTTGGGTTTTGTGGTATACTACTATAATACGCAATTGTATACATACATAAATGTATATTTACATTTAGACATTCTTCTGGACTCATTCTTTTTATTGGCGAAAACTGCATTTAATCTGTTCCAGCTCATAGGATTTAAGCATAGCAGAAATAAAAGACACTAAGTTCTGACCGTGTGTCGATTTCATACTGCTAACTGACACAGAGCCGGCGGGTAAGCCTACGCGTAGGGCGTCGGTACCGACCACAGGCCATTATTTCAGTTAGTTTGTTTGCGTGGCTAAGTCGGCGGCACAGCAGCAAGACGGCATGATGTGTAAGAGGCCTAAAGATTTGATACACTCATGGATTAGGGGGCCAATGAGCATACGGGTCACCTGAAGTTAAGTGCCTACCGTCGCCCATGAACACTAGCCATTCAAGAGTTATAAGTGCGTTCAAGCCTGTTCGATTCCATATCCACAATCCAGGGGACAGGAGGGGGAGGACTCAGCACTGGTTTTATGTGTCACCAGCATAGTAGGTACCTTAAGAGTAAAAATATGCCTGCATTGCCATAAAGCAATACACCACATTTAAAGGTTTGCTCATGCAGTTTAGAATAGCCAATAAGAAATCAACTCTAGGAATTTGATGTTGCACAATAACAGTTCTCCCTTCTAATAAAATGGCAGAATTATCATATCCATAGTTGGTACATGTTATATTGAATACAATCTAAATGAAAGTTGTTGAAAAAAAAAACTATTTTTTCTGGTTAATCTTTGGATTCATTCTAAATCTTTGTCCTGTTGGATGGATTTTGCCAGGACTTTCACTAGCATATAAAACTGTGGGGCACAGCTAGTAACATGTATATATTATTATTAAGTACACACTATAACCAACAGAAAGGCAAAAACCCATGCTGTCATCCTTTCAATCTGCATATTTACATCTACAGCTACTTTATCTAAAATATTTTCTATACATTATGCAAATTTGGCTCTGGCTTGCTTTATAGGTGGTAGTAAATAATTTATAAACTAAATGTCAGATTAATTTATAAAGTAAATGTCACATTGTGCCCTTGAAGTAAACTGTTTGTAAATATTGCATAACAAATAGTCAATAGGTTATTCAAGCATGTCACATGTTCTTTTTAAAAAACTTTAAGAAAGAAGGAGGTTCTATATTCTATTGTAATTCCTATGTATGTGTTTTCTTATCCAGTACTAGCTGAGACCCACAGTTATTGTTGCAAGTCACAGGTAATGCCGCAGAGCATAGCTAGGCTAAAATTAGCCTAAGTTACTATTTATGTCATACTGCTAACCAACCATTCCCGAGATTAGCCAGAACAAACTGACAAAAAATATTTAAAATTACATTTTCGATGGTAGTACTGTATATACATATACTAGCATTTCGCCCGCGGCTCCGCCCGCGTGTATGTCGGTTATCGCGGTAAAAATTTGCCTATGTCCTTTCCCAAGTTCAGTTCTATCTTCATACTAAATTTCATCAAAATTGGTTCAGTGGTTTAGGCGTGAAAGCGTAACAAACAAAGTTACTTTCGCATTTATAATATTAGTAGGGATAGTTTGAAACGCATTTAGTACAAAACTGTTCATTTGATATGACCTACAGACTCTCCAATTTTATTTATTTATTATTATTAATATTTAGGTTTCATATGTGTACATAAATAAAGAGTGCATTTTCTTGTTACACAATGCCAACTAAATATGGTAATGGCCTTTTCTGACTTATTCTCTATTATCATGGCAGAGCAAAACATTGTGCAATAAAGTTTCTAGATAATTTTTTGATGATGAGATTTAGATCTTATTTTTCCAAATCCTTTCTAATTTATGCAAGGTATATTATACCATATGTGTGTGATGCGGTTTTAAGAACTTTGATTGCACTATGTCACCCCTTTATACTACAACTGTAGGGGTGAGATACCTAATTGTGATTGTAATAGAGTTTTTTACATTTATATCATACTATAAAAGTGTTGTTTACTTACATAGGCATTATAGCAACAATGTGTCCTATGATTTCGTGGACATTTGACCATCGGCGCAGCAATTCTTCCGGTATATTTTCATCCCAGTTTACACCATCAGCTGCACACACAAAGGACTTGTTATTTTTTATACTTAGATATGTTATTGCCAAGTTTCAGATTGTTAGTAAATATTGTGCAATGTTCAGAAATTGTGAAATATTTTTATCTGACAATGAAGGGTTAAGTTTTTATTAATATTACTGGATTCTTTATTAACTTTAAAAAGCATTTAAGCTTTTTTGGTAATTAAGGTAACTTATTTCACAATAAGTTATTACTAAGCTTTAATCAGTAAAGGTACTTATTGCACAACATTAATCAACAATCACATTCAAATATTTATGTTTGTGGGAAAGACTTTGATTCCCATAAACATATTTATTGCATGACATTTTAAAATGATAGCTTACCTTTGAATGTAGACACTAGTCGGGTCATCACCCTTGCACAATGGTAGGAATGGGCCGTGACAAGGTCTAAAACAAACTTCTTGAACAAGTTTACAAGTTCCTCACTTCGACTAACCCACTCTATACTGCATACAACATCTATATATTTCTCTAAGTCCTTACCAAGTAAAACCACACATGACAGGCTATCATCAAAAACAATTCTATAATTGTCATCATTTAAAGGATAATCTCGCAAAACTTTTACAAGTTCTAAGTATGGACCCGAGATGTCTTTATTCACGTAATTTTTTAGAATTTCTTTTACTTGGTTTTTATTAAACCTCAGTTTCATTCGCGCTACTGCTGCCTGACGTTCTAAAGTCTTCTGCATCAAAGATGCTACACTTTTCGGTGAAGCTACTGCCATTTTGATTTTTACTTCTTCAGATCCGAGGATATAGACTTTAGGTATTGCACTATCTCTGGTTGACGTAGTAATTCGGCCTTTTTATGGTTCAGAACCTCTCTTAAAATGTTACTGCTATCTTCTATAGTCGGCAACGATTGAGGCTGTTGTTCGTAACTTGTACTAGGTTTGTTATACCCAAGGCTAGTTTCCGATGCCTCCGACGAGCGTTTATCTTTTAAATACGTCTGCAATCTCTCTAATACCACTTTGTTGTCACCTTCCTTCTTCTCAGGACTATAACCTTCTTTGGACATCGCTTTGCGTATAATTTACATTGTTATTACTGCACTTGCTACAAAATGATTACTTAATTTAGCTAGGCTTATACGTTGAACTACTAATTCCACGTGAGATGTAATATGAGAAACTACTTCTCACCATACACAACTTTTCACAACACGTGCAAAACTGCGCGGAACTATCACAAAAGTTCGATTTGTATCCTATATATGACGTTTATATCATTTCGGCACGATGCTGCCAGTGTCTGTCTATCAAAATAGTAGCGTTCACAAAAGAAGAGAGGATTTGCTCTTATCTATTTAAATAAACTTATTTAAAGAGTGTGTTTATAATTTCATTATGACGGCGTTTTACTAAATGTTTAAACGGCACTAACATTTTTTTTATCTGTTTTTCTGTTCGTTTGTTTAGGCTATTATCTAAAACAGCTTGATTGATTTTGGCGGGACTGTCACTGATAGGTTACTGATGATGTAATTAGTAACTTAGCTACTTTTTTAGACCAACTTCACCCCGCGGTAGTACAGCACAGCAGACGTAGAACTACGAGTATGACCATTCTCACCAGCAGCATTTGGAAAGCTACGTCGAGTCTTCTCGTCGTCGGTCCCACAGTGGCTAAAGACAGAAATGTTTAATCAGTGCGTCCAACCTGTCACGACATCCGGAACTGAAACGTGAACATTTTACTTTACTGTTGCTATTAAAAGCGTTAGGTATAGTCGACGTTTCTCTCAGGGATAGGATCAGGAATGAGGTGATCTGGTAGAGAACTAAGAGCATTGACATAGCCCACCGGATTAGCAAGCTGAAGTGACAGTAGACTGACCATATTAGTCTCAGAACTGTAATAACCGAGTGACTGAAGAGTAAGAGTGACGACTAGTGCAGGATGACTAAAAATAATAGGCAGAATAATAATTAATGAATTGACTGATTTTTGAAACAATGATGAGCATGAATTTAACCTTCGCACACATCTCATGCACAACCATCTAATCCCAAACAAAGCAAAGCCTGTGCTATGGTAGCCAGACTGTTGTTGAATGTAGTATATAGATAGTCAGTACACGTATGTAGAGTCGTAGTAGGTAGGTAGTCGTAGTACATAGGCAGAGCAGAGTCATGTACCGTAGTACATAACTCTACTCTGCCTGATGAAAAACATGAAGAGAATCAGAATCGGTTGCAGTATACGAGTAGGGTAGTCACCATCCTCATTGTGAGTACAGACACAGCAGCATGGTGACCCACATCATTCATAATGGTGGCTTAGTGAGATGCTTAACCATCTTTGGGTCTGGCAATATATTTAAAGTTAGGATACTTTAAATGTATTTTAAAAATAGAGAGATTCGTAATGAACTATGATGGCATTCTTTAAAATAAATATATACAGTTTTCACAGAATTATCAAAATACCAAAACCTCAGTCTAGCAAGAATAGCTTAAAAGTTGTTGATATCCGATTGGAGTTAATTTAATTTATAACTTTATCCATCAGTACTTCTGACAAGAATTTTAGCTACCCCACCCCAGCCTGCAAAGTTATGATATTCGCAATAAAAAAAATACTAATCGACAGATTTTAAATAGCTCAATTCAACTACGTAGCCCTTTCAAATTGCTCACCTTTAATTATTTAATTAAAAATAAATAAAGTCCTTGAAAAAAATTTAATTTATCTGTATATTCAAACTCCTATATCTTGTGATGTATACTATATTTCAAATTGCTCTAAGTTCTAAAATGCTGCTCAAGTTGCATTTGTAATTGCTCAAGTAGAGTTCTCACCAGCTCCACTTTCCTTAGTTATTAAATAAATATAAATAGTTTGAATAAATTTTTAACCAAACAATAACGTACCCTACCCCAGAATGCAATGAAAAAAATACTAATCGATAGATTTTCAATAGCTCAATTTAACTACGTACCCCTTTCAAATTGCTCACCTTTAATTATTTAATTAAAAATAAATAAAGTCCTTGAAAAAAAATTAATTTATCTGTATATTCAAACTCCTATATCTTGTGATGTATACAATATTTCAAATTGCTCAAAGTTCTAAAATACTGCTCAAGTTGCATTTGTAATTGCTCAAGTATAGTTCTCACCAGCTCCACTTTCCTTAATTATTAAATAAATATAAATAGTTTGAATAAATTTTTAACCAAACAATAACCTACCCAACCCCAGAATGCAATGAAAAAAATACTAATCGATAGATTTTCAATAGCTCAATTTAACTACGTACCCCTTTCAAATTGCTCACCTTTAATTATTTAATTAAAAATAAATAAAGTCCTTGAAAAAAAATTAATTTATCTGTATATTCAAACCATTATATCTTGTGATGTATACTATATTTCAAATTGCTCTAAGTTCTAAAATGCTGCTCAAGTTGCATTTGTAATTGCTCAAGTAGAGTTCTCACCAAATCCACTTTCCTTAATTATTAAATAAATATAAATAGTTTGAATAAATTTAACGTATAGATAAGTGAATGCTGCGCATGCGCGCAAAAAGTAACGCGAGTCGCAAGGCAAAAAAAACAAGTGTTTCATAACCTCATCATAGTGAAATGAAACTGTAATACTCCAAGCACAACATCATCTATTATCAGGTATTTTTATTATTTATTGACCTATTCATTATGTTCAATTTATACAAAAATCAAATCATGACTAAAAGGTAACTTTATTTTCTAACTTTATGTCTGTTTACAAAGTATTTTCTATATATTCTGCTTTGCTCCAAAACAAAATAAGTAGTAGTATACATGCTCATTATGTTTGCTATCTCCAAGAAGAAGTAATCAAGATACCTGTTTACTTCTTCTTGGAGATTCTTATAATTATTTAACCAAACTATAACCTACCGTACCCCAGAATGCAATGAAAAATATACTAATCGATAGATTTTCAATAGCTCAATTTAACTACGTAGCCCTTTCAAATTGCTCACCTTTAATTATTCAATTAAAAATCAATAAAGTCCTTGAAAAAAATTTAATTTATCTGTATATTCAAACTCCTATATCTTGTGATGTATACAATATTTCAAATTGCTCAAAGTTCTAAAATACTGCTCAAGTTGCATTTGTAATTGCTCAAGTAGAGTTCTCACCAGCTCCACTTTCCTTAATTATTAAATAAATATAAATAGTTTGAATAAATTTTTAACCAAACAATAACCTACCATACCCCAGAATGCAATGAAAAAAATACTAATCGATAGATTTTCAATAGCTCAATTTAACTACGTACCCCTTTCGAATTGCTCACCTTTAATTATTTAATTAATAATAAATAAAGTCCTTGAAAAAAAATTAATTTATCTGAATATTCAAACTCCTATATCTTGTGATGTATACTATATTTCAAATTGCTCTAAGTTCTAAAATGCTGCTCAAGTTGCATTTGTAATTGCTCAAGTAGAGTTCTCACCAGCTCCACTTTCCTTAGTTATTAAATAAATATAAATAGTTTGAATAAATTTTTAACCAAACAATAACGTACCCTACCCCAGAATGCAATGAAAAAAATACTAATCGATAGATTTTCAATAGCTCAATTTAACTACGTACCCCTTTCAAATTGCTCACCTTTAATTATTTAATTAAAAATAAATAAAGTCCTTGAAAAAAAATTAATTTATCTGTATATTCAAACTCCTATATCTTGTGATGTATACAATATTTCAAATGGCTCAAAGTTCTAAAATACTGCTCAAGTTGCATTTGTAATTGCTCAAGTATAGTTCTCACCAGCTCCACTTTCCTTAATTATTAAATAAATATAAATAGTTTGAATAAATTTAACGTATAGATAAGTGAATGCTGCGCATGCGCGCAAAAAGTAACGCGAGTCGCAAGGCAAAAAAAAACAAGTGTTTCATAACCTCATCATAGTGAAATGAAACTGTAATACTCCAAGCACAACATCATCTATTATCAGGTATTTTTATTATTTATTGACCTATTCATTATGTTCAATTTATACAAAAATCAAATCATGACTAAAAGGTAACTTTATTTTCTAACTTTATGTCTGTTTACAAAGTATTTTCTATATATTCTGCTTTGCTCCAAAACAAAATAAGTAGTAGTATACATGCTCATTATGTTTGCTATCTCCAAGAAGAAGTAATCAAGATACCTGTTTACTTCTTCTTGGAGATTCTTATAATTATTTAACCAAACTATAACCTACCGTACCCCAGAATGCAATGAAAAATATACTAATCGATAGATTTTCAATAGCTCAATTTAACTACGTAGCCCTTTCAAATTGCTCACCTTTAATTATTCAATTAAAAATCAATAAAGTCCTTGAAAAAAATTTAATTTATCTGTATATTCAAACTCCTATATCTTGTGATGTATACAATATTTCAAATTGCTCAAAGTTCTAAAATACTGCTCAAGTTGCATTTGTAATTGCTCAAGTAGAGTTCTCACCAGCTCCACTTTCCTTAATTATTAAATAAATATAAATAGTTTGAATAAATTTTTAACCAAACAATAACCTACCATACCCCAGAATGCAATGAAAAAAATACTAATCGATAGATTTTCAATAGCTCAATTTAACTACGTACCCCTTTCGAATTGCTCACCTTTAATTATTTAATTAATAATAAATAAAGTCCTTGAAAAAAAATTAATTTATCTGAATATTCAAACTCCTATATCTTGTGATGTATACTATATTTCAAATTGCTCTAAGTTCTAAAATGCTGCTCAAGTTGCATTTGTAATTGCTCAAGTAGAGTTCTCACCAGCTCCACTTTCCTTAGTTATTAAATAAATATAAATAGTTTGAATAAATTTTTAACCAAACAATAACGTACCCTACCCCAGAATGCAATGAAAAAAATACTAATCGATAGATTTTCAATAGCTCAATTTAACTACGTACCCCTTTCAAATTGCTCACCTTTAATTATTTAATTAAAAATAAATAAAGTCCTTGAAAAAAAATTAATTTATCTGTATATTCAAACTCCTATATCTTGTGATGTATACAATATTTCAAATTGCTCTAAGTTCTAAAATGCTGCTCAAGTTGCATTTGTAATTGCTCAAGTAGAGTTCTCACCAGCTCCACTTTCCTTAGTTATTAAATAAATATAAATAGTTTGAATAAATTTTTAACCAAACAATAACGTACCCTACCCCAGAATGCAATGAAAAAAATACTAATCGATAGATTTTCAATAGCTCAATTTAACTACGTACCCCTTTCAAATTGCTCACCTTTAATTATTTAATTAAAAATAAATAAAGTCCTTGAAAAAAAATTAATTTATCTGTATATTCAAACCATTATATCTTGTGATGTATACTATATTTCAAATTGCTCTAAGTTCTAAAATGCTGCTCAAGTTGCATTTGTAATTGCTCAAGTAGTGTTCTCACCAAATCCACTTTCCTTAATTATTAAATAAATATAAATAGTTTGAATAAATTTAACGTATAGATAAGTGAATGCTGCGCATGCGCGCAAAAAGTAACGCGAGTCGCAAGGCAAAAAAAATCAAGTGTTTCATAACCTCATCATAGTGAAATGAAACTGTAATACTCCAAGCACAACATCATCTATTATCAGGTATTTTTATTATTTATTGACCTATTCATTATGTTCAATTTATACAAAAATCAAATCATGACTAAAAGGTAACTTTATTTTCTAACTTTATGTCTGTTTACAAAGTATTTTCTATATATTCTGCTTTGCTCCAAAACAAAATAAGTAGTAGTATACATGCTCATTATGTTTGCTATCTCCAAGAAGAAGTAATCAAGATACCTGTTTACTTCTTCTTGGAGATTCTTATAATTATTTAACCAAACTATAACCTACCGTACCCCAGAATGCAATGAAAAATATACTAATCGATAGATTTTCAATAGCTCAATTTAACTACGTAGCCCTTTCAAATTGCTCACCTTTAATTATTCAATTAAAAATCAATAAAGTCCTTGAAAAAAATTTAATTTATCTGTATATTCAAACTCCTATATCTTGTGATGTATACAATATTTCAAATTGCTCAAAGTTCTAAAATACTGCTCAAGTTGCATTTGTAATTGCTCAAGTAGAGTTCTCACCAGCTCCACTTTCCTTCATTATTAAATAAATATAAATAGTTTGAATAAATTTTTAACCAAACAATAACCTACCATACCCCAGAATGCAATGAAAAAAATACTAATCGATAGATTTTCAATAGCTCAATTTAACTACGTACCCCTTTCGAATTGCTCACCTTTAATAATTATTTAATTAATAATAAATAAAGTCCTTGAAAAAAAATTAATTTATCTGAATATTCAAACTCCTATATCTTGTGATGTATACTATATTTCAAATTGCTCTAAGTTCTAAAATGCTGCTCAAGTTGCATTTGTAATTGCTCAAGTAGAGTTCTCACCAGCTCCACTTTCCTTAGTTATTAAATAAATATAAATAGTTTGAATAAATTTTTAACCAAACAATAACGTACCCTACCCCAGAATGCAATGAAAAAAATACTAATCGATAGATTTTCAATAGCTCAATTTAACTACGTACCCCTTTCAAATTGCTCACCTTTAATTATTTAATTAAAAATAAATAAAGTCCTTGAAAAAAAAATAATTTATCTGTATATTCAAACTCCTATATCTTGTGATGTATACAATATTTCAAATTGCTCAAAGTTCTAAAATACTGCTCAAGTTGCATTTGTAATTGCTCAAGTATAGTTCTCACCAGCTCCACTTTCCTTAATTATTAAATAAATATAAATAGTTTGAATAAATTTTTAACCAAACAATAACCTACCCAACCCCAGAATGCAATGAAAAAAATACTAATCGATAGATTTTCAATAGCTCAATTTAACTACGTACCCCTTTCAAATTGCTCACCTTTAATTATTTAATTAAAAATAAATAAAGTCCTTGAAAAAAAAATAATTTATCTGTATATTCAAACTCCTATATCTTGTGATGTATACAATATTTCAAATTGCTCAAAGTTCTAAAATACTGCTCAAGTTGCATTTGTAATTGCTCAAGTATAGTTCTCACCAGCTCCACTTTCCTTAATTATTAAATAAATATAAATAGTTTGAATAAATTTTTAACCAAACAATAACCTACCCAACCCCAGAATGCAATGAAAAAAATACTAATCGATAGATTTTCAATAGCTCAATTTAACTACGTACCCCTTTCAAATTGCTCACCTTTAATTATTTAATTAAAAATAAATAAAGTCCTTGAAAAAAAATTAATTTATCTGTATATTCAAACCATTATATCTTGTGATGTATACTATATTTCAAATTGCTCTAAGTTCTAAAATGCTGCTCAAGTTGCATTTGTAATTGCTCAAGTAGAGTTCTCACCAAATCCACTTTCCTTAATTATTAAATAAATATAAATAGTTTGAATAAATTTAACGTATAGATAAGTGAATGCTGCGCATGCGCGCAAAAAGTAACGCGAGTCGCAAGGCAAAAAAAATCAAGTGTTTCATAACCTCATCATAGTGAAATGAAACTGTAATACTCCAAGCACAACATCATCTATTATCAGGTATTTTTATTATTTATTGACCTATTCATTATGTTCAATTTATACAAAAATCAAATCATGACTAAAAGGTTACTTTATTGTGTAACTTTATTTCTGTTTACAAAGTATTTTCTATATATTCTTCTTTGCTCCAAAACAAAATAAGTAGTAGTATACATGCTCATTATGTTTGCTATCTCCAAGAAGAAGTAATCAAGATACCTGTTTACTTCTTCTTGGAGATTCTTATAATTATCGACGAGCACTTCCAACAGCTTGCTCCGAAGCTGATCGGCACTGCCTCCTTCCTTGGGCGTCTTTTGCCCAATCTGGGAGGAGCCAGTGTCGCCACGAGGCAGCTGTACACGGGGGTTGTCCGGTCTATGGCACTCTATGGTGCACCGGTGTGGGCGGCGGCTCTGACCGAGCAGAATAGGGCGCGCCTCAGGCGGCCTCAGAGAACTCTGGCGGTCAGAGCCATACGGGGCTACCGCACCGTATCGACGGAGGCGGCGTGCGCCCTGGCCGGAACACCCCCGTGGGATTTGGAGGCGGAAGTGCTCGCCGACGTTTATCGGCGAGTGGCTAACTACCGGGCGGAGAGTGGTGGAGTTGGACCTCCGCCCGAGGACGTGCGCGAGTGGCGCGAAGCCGCTCACCGAGCCACGATGGATCGCTGGTCGGTCCGGCTGGAGACTCCACGTGCTGGCTTCGCCACCGTAGAGGCGCTTCAGCCGGTCATCGGCGAATGGGCAGTGCGGCAGCACGGGACCCTTACCTTCCGACTGACGCAGGTTCTTTCCGGGCATGGTTGCTTCGGAAAGTACCTGCACTCGGTCGCCAGGAGGGAATTGAGTCCCGCCTGCCACCACTGCGACTGCAGTGAGGATTCGGCTCATCACACGCTGGCGGTCTGCCCCGCATGGGAGACGCAGCGCCGGGTCCTCACTGCAGTCATCGGAGGGGATCTCTCACTGCCGGCCGTCGTTCGTTCCATGGTCGGCAGCGAGAGAGCATTCACCGCGGTCGCAACCTTCTGCGAGGACGTAATCACGCAGAAGGAGGCGGCGGAGAAGGCCCGTGAGGACGACATCCAATCGGACCAGATTCGCCGCCGGCGACTCGGGCGGCGGAGGCGCGAACATCTGCGCCTCATGCCGCCTTGAGTGTGGCCGCGGGTGGACGGGACGGGTTTTCCCTCCACCCGCATTATGTGGCCAGCCGCGAGGGGGCGGCGTCGGTGTGTGCCGGACGCCGCCTAAGAGAGGATCGTCATCCGAGACGGTGCCCGCATCAGGAGCGGGCAGGCGCTGGAGAAGTTCAGAAGGAGATCCCACCCTGGACTTCTCCTACTCCTAAACGGAGAAGCGCGGAGAGGGCACACTGTGTGTTTTTTAGTCGGTTCAAGTCCGACACACCACCCCGCCGTAACCCCCGGTGGGGTGACGGTCCATGATGATTTTTCACACACTAAAAAAAAAAAAAAAAAAAAAAAGGTGTTTGCCGCCCGGGACGGTGTAAAGATCGCCAGGCCCACCAAGTGCGCTGAACTGCGCATTTCGGGTCTGGACGACTCTATCACGTCGGAGGATGTCCGCGATGCAGTCATGGAGAAGACTGGCTGCACCGCGGGCACCATCCGAGTCGGCACCGTCCGGCCGGGCCCGGGAGGCCTCGGCTCGGTGTGGGTCAGCTGTCCCGTGGCGGCGGCCAAAGTTTTGGACGACGCCGGGAGCATGCTCGTCGGCTTCGTGAATGCCAGAATCACGGTTCTGGCCGCGAGGCCGATGAGGTGCTACAAGTGCCTCGTCGCGGGACACACTCGCACCAAGTGCGAGAGCTGTTTTGACTGCAGCGAACTTTGCTTCCGCTGCGGTCAAACCGGGCACAAGGCGGCAGAATGCTCTGCCGCCCCTCACTGCCCGATGTGTGCGGCGGGTAAAAATCACCAGATGGGGCAGGGGGGCTGCAAGCCTCCCCGCGCTTCTCGGCAGACGCCGGAGGCTAGCCCGGCGACCCAGGCTGCCTCCGACGTCGATCAGGCGACCACGTCGTCGCCCATGGAGGGGGTTGTAGAGACGATCCAGTAATGGATCAAGTCTCCAACCTCCTGGTCCAGACGAACCTCAACCACTGTGCCGCGGCGCAGGATCTCCTCCTGCAAACGATGGCGCAGTGGTCGATAGGTGTTGCCGTAGTCGCGGAGCCCTATTTTGTCCCTCCCCGTCCAAATTGGATGGGTGACTGGGACGGCTCCGTGGCAGTCGTCAGCTCCACGGCGGCTCATTCCCCGCCCTTGTCACTAAGAGACAAGGGTACTGGATATGTTGCCGTCGAATGGGGGGGAATCACCATTTATGGTGTATATTTCTCCCCCAACCGGAGTCTGAGCGACTTCGAGGTCTTCCTCAACAACTTGGAGACCTCGATACGGCGATTGGGGTCTGGGCACGTCCTCGTGCTGGGGGACTTCAATGCAAAGTCCATTGCGTGGGGTTCCCCGGCGACGGACGCCAGGGGCGAAGCCGTGGAAGAATGGGCGGCATCGGTGGGCCTCTGTTTGCTGAACAGGGGCGCCACCAACACGTGCGTGCGACAGCAGGGGGGGTCGATAGTGGACCTTTCGTTCGCTACCCCTGCAGTCGCCGCACGAGTAAGGAACTGGAGTGTCCTGGATGAGGTTGAGACGCTCTCGGATCACCTTTATATCCGATTCGAGCTCTCCCGGTCCCAGGACGCCAGTAGGGGTCACGCGGCGCGGCGTCCCTCCCGTTTTCCGCGGTGGGCTGTCGCCAAGCTGGACAGGGACCTACTAGAGGAGGCGGCCATTGTTTGCTCTTGGCTGTCTCCGCAGGCCCCGACCGAGGAGGTCGACGTGGGGGCTGGTCGCTTCGCCGATGCGTTAACGCTCATCTGCGATGCGGCCATGCCCCGCGTTCGTGGCCGTCGGCCTCCTCGGAAGGAGGTCTACTGGTGGTCCCAGGAGCTGGCGGACCTCCGTGCGGCTTGTGTACGTGCCCGGAGGTCCCACACCCGAAGTCGGCGACGCCACCGCGGGGACGGTGAGGAGGTGGACCGGCTTCACGAGGAGTACCGAGCAGCTCGGGAAACTCTGAGGCTGGCCATTTGCCGCGCCAAAGACGCGAGCAGAAAAGAGATGCTGGAGAGTCTGGAGCGTGACCCCTGGGGTCGCCCTTATCGTGCGGTGCGTAACAAGCTCCGCACGTCGGGCCCCCCCCTTACGGAGACTCTCCAGCCCAGCTTCCTGCAGGAAGTGGTCGAGGGCCTATTCCCGCAGCGGGCGGAACACACACCCCCGTCGATTGCCCGTCGTGGTCGTCGTCGGGGCAGCGTGGGTGATGTTCCGCCTGTCAGGGAATCTGAGGTAGGGGCGGCTGTTCTGCGGATTCGATCCAAGAACACCGCCCCCGGGCCGGACGGGGTTCCAGCCCGAGTGATGGCCCGTGCCCTCGACTACATGTCGGACCACCTCAGGGGAGTGTTGGACGCTAGCCTGGCGTCCGGACGCTTCCCTGAGCGTTGGAAGTGCGGGAAGCTGGTCCTGATCCAAAAACATGGACGGCCTGCCGATTCGGTCGCGGCCTACAGGCCCATCGTGTTGCTGGACGAGGCGGGCAAGTTGTTCGAGAGGGTTCTCTCTGTCCGCATCGTCCGGCACCTCAGCGAGGTGGGGCCCGACCTGTCGGACGCCCAATTCGGTTTCCGAGAAGGGCGTTCGACGGTCGACGCGATCCTGCGCCTGAGGGCCGTGACCGAAGAGGCGGTGAGAGGCGGTGGAGTGCTGTTGGCGGTGTCATTGGACATCGCCAACGCCTTCAATAGTCTGCCATTCGGCTGCATCAGGGCCGCACTCCAGTACCACGGAGTGCCAGGGTACCTGAGGCGGCTGGTGGCAGACTACTTAGAGGAGCGTACCGTCGAGTACGAGGACCGAGGTGGCGCCTTGAGACGCAGGGCCATGTCGTGCGGTGTTCCGCAGGGGTCTGTCCTAGGACCACTCCTGTGGAACATGGGATACGACTGGGCCCTACGAGGGCGTCTCCCCCCCGGGCTGGGTGTGATCTGTTACGCAGACGACACCCTGGTCACGGCCCGGGGGGCAAACTTTGAGGAGGCGGCGCGCCTGGCCACCACGGGAGTCTCCCGGGTGGTCGGGCGCATCGAAGCGCTGGGTCTGCGGGTGGCCCTGGACAAGACGGAGGCCCTATTATTTCATGGGCCCCGTCGCGGTCCGCCCGCCGGCGCCTCGATCGAGGTCAACTCGGTCCTCGTACCGGTCCGGGCCCAGATGAGGTACCTGGGTCTGGTCCTCGACGGTAGGTGGCTCTTCGACGAGCACTTCCGACAGCTTGGTCCTAAGCTGGTGGGCACTGCCTCCGCCCTAGGGCGACTTCTGCCCAATTTGGGCGGGGCCAGTGTCCCCACTAGGCAGCTGTACACGGGGGTTGTCCGGTCGATGGCACTTTACGGTGCACCGGTGTGAGATAAGATCGATGGCCGGCAGCGACAGTTATTTTACCGCGGTCGCAACCTTCTGCGAGGACGTAATCTTGCAGAAGGAGGTGGCGGAGAAGGCCCGGGAGGACGATATCCACTCGGACCCGATCCGCCGCCGGCGCCCTGGGCGGCGGAGGCGCGCATACCTGCGTCTCATGCCGCCCTGAGAGTGGCCGCGGATGGGCGGGACGGGTTTCCCGTCCGTCCGCAGTAGTGGCCAACCGCGAGGGGGCGACGTTCGCGTGTGACCGGACGTTGCCTAATCAGAGAGTAAATTTTTGAGATGGTGCCCGCAACAGTGCGGGCAGGCGCCGGTTGGAGTCCAGAAGGAAATCCCCTCCCTGGACTCCTTCCAATACAAAGGCGCAGAGAGGGTCACACCGTGTGATTTTAGTCGGTTCGAGTCCGACACACCACCCCGCCGTAACCCCCGACGGGGTGACGGTCCGCGGGGATTTCCACACGTAAAAAAAAAAAAAAATTGGTTAAAAATTTATTCTAACTATTTATATTTATTTAATAATTAAGGAAAGTGGAGCTGGTGAGAACTCTACTTGAGCAATTACAAATGCAACTTGAGCAGCAGTTTAGAACTTAGAGCAATTTGAAATATAGTATACATCACAAGATGTAGAAGAGTTTGAATATACAGATAAATTAATTTTTTTCAAGGACTTTATTTATTTTTAATTAAATAATTAAAGGTGAGCAATTTGAAAGGGGTACGTAGTTAAATTGAGCTATTGAAAATCTATCGATTTGTATTTTTTTCATTGCATTCTGGGGTAGGGTAGGTTATGGTTTGATTAAAAATTTATTCAAACTATTTAGGTATATTTATTTAATAATTAAGGAAAGTGGAGCTGGTGAGAACTCTACTTGAGCAATTACAAATGCAACTTGAGCAGCATTTTAGAACTTAGAGCAATTTGAAATATAGTATACATCACAAGATATAGGAGTTTGAATATACAGATAAATTAATTTTTTTTCAAGGACTTTATTTATTTTTAATTAAATAATTAAAGGTGAGCAATTTGAAAGGGGTACGTAGTTAAATTGAGCTATTGAAAATCTATCGATTAGTATTTTTTTCATTGCATTCTGGGGTAGGGTAGGTTATTGTTTGGTTAAAAATTTATTCAAACTATTTATATTTATTTAATAATTAAGGAAAGTGGAGCTGGTGAGAACACTACTTGAGCAATTACAAATGCAACTTGAGCAGTATTTTAGAACTTTGAGCAATTTGAAATATTGTATACATCACAAGATATAGGAGTTTGAATATACAGATAAATTAATTTTTTTTCAAGGACTTTATTTGTTTTTAATTAAATAATTAAAGGTGAGCAATTTGAAAGGGCTACGTAGTTGAATTGAGCTATTTAAAATCTGACGATTAGTATTTTTTTTATTGCGAATATCATAAATTTGCAGGCTGGGGTGGGGTAGCTAAGAATTTTGACAACTAATGCTTGTTCGTGGAACTGACTACCGAGTATTTGACAGCAAATTTATATTGTATCATCTGTGGTTTTTCATTTCTCAATGAGTTTGGGAGGGGTGAAATGCGTGTGTATTTCTGAGTTCCGGATTGTGCTTTAATTTATTATGTATTGTCGTTAAATCGTGTGTACGTTCTGGTGCTGTGAAAGTGTGTGTTGAATGAACTTTATAAAATTAGTGTAACACAATCTGTTCAGTTTCTTTCTATTCTATGGGCGTTGATAATCATGCAAAATGGCCAACGATTTGTGGTCATGTACCTGTTGTACGGAGGCTTTTACATGTTGGTTGCGTCTGAAATTATCTCAGGAGGAAATAGAGCAACGCTACAGAAGCAAAGAGATAGATAGAATATTAGAGAAAGAGAAACAGACTTTAAGACGTCAGGTAAAACTGCTATTGCTCGGCGCAGGTGAAAGCGGAAAGTCAACATTCCTGAAACAGATGAGGATAATACACAAAGTGAAGTTTGAACCGGAACTAGTGCGGGAGTACCAACATGTGATATATCAGAATATTGTGAAGGGAATCCAAGTGTTGGTGGACGCGAGGGACAAGCTTGCTATACCGTGGGAGAATCCGCGAAACTTGGATGTCGGGCAGCAGGCACTACACTTTAACAGTACGGCGTCGCTGGACAGCAGGCTGTTCGTGCATTATGCGCCACACATACACTCTTTGTGGTTAGACAGAGCCATAAAAAGAGCATACGACAGGCGGAGAGAATTTCAATTGGTAAGTTGTTTGACAAGTAAACAATAGTCTTATGTGTGTTCTTTGTGTGGAACTGGAATCTTAGTTTGAACTAGCCCATAGTTCAATATTGAATTTAATTAAATTACAACCACTCGTTTATCGGTTTATCAAACACTTGCTATTGGTTTTATTATTGTTCATGGCTGCAGCTGATTACATTGTTTGTTTTTATCACCAGACAGTATTTCCCTGATTGATAATACAACTATTTAATCTCTGATGACTGTATTTCATGAAACATTGCTTTGATTTTGTACTAGTGTTTAGAAGTAGGTAAATCATTTGTGAGTCCTGAATCTAATTTGAAAAATGCTGTTATAGTGTCTTGTGTCCTAATAAGAAGGTTGCAATTTGCTTGCATCAGCCATTTTTCCATGAGTATTAAATTAGCATATATTTTTTTTTAATGGTTTTGTTGTTGACTCATTGGTCCTCTTTGTGTTATTTTTATGTGTCCTACAAAAGTTTGTATAAGTGATTGTTGTTTGTTGCTTTTGACTTGATCCTGAAATACTTCAATAAATGATAAAATATAAAATATAAATATTTCGGACATCTGACACACAACATCATCTAGTCCCAAGCTAAGCAGAGCTTGTATTTTGGGTTCTAGACAACTGATATAAATACTTACATAAATATACTTTTTTTTTGTAAATACATACAATTTATACATAGAAAACACCCAGACTCCGAAACAACTATTTATGGATCACACAAATAAGTAATATTTTGTCCAACCCGGAATCAAACCCGAGACCCCTTGATCAGCAGCCGCATACGCTAACCACTAGACCAACAAGGCACTCAAAGCCAATAAAGTGGGGAGTTAATCTTATCTTAGCTTTTTCTAATTTGCCACCATTTACTTAATTAAATAACTTATACCTAATTTTATACATTAGTCTCCTACAACAATTATAGTCTACTAGCTTTTACCTGTGACTCTGCCAGCATTTACGTTGATAATAACAGAAAATAGTCGCATATGAACTATATTACTGTAAATTTCAGCTATAACTCTTCAGTAGATTTTGCATGACACTAGAAAACCCTCATCCTCACAAACTTTTACATTTATAATATTGGTATTGAGAAGACTATTGTGATTAAAATAAAATTTATATAGAGATTGATATGTATCTCTATGGAAAGCTATCAAACTTTATAATTTTGGGTAAAATTTGGGAATTTTTTTTTAGTAATACCATTACGTATACCGTGTCCGTGTGGTGACGGATTAAGAATACAGTGTCATTACCCCTATTCATCCCGCAGGTGTCGTAAAAGGCGACTAAGGTATAAACTACACAAGACAACATCAATGCAAAGAGAAGGAAAACTTGAAACCAACCCTATACCAACCCGTCTGGCCAGCGTGGTATAGTAGGCCAAACCCTGAGAGGCTTATGTCTAGGAGTGGACTGTTAAAGATGATTGATGAATGTAAACAATTTAAAAGATTCCAAGTACTTATTCAAATTTCATCTGCATGCAGCTGTTGTGTTGACACTTTGGGAATAATAATTACTTGGCAATAACATTTGCATGTGTTGTATATTAATGATTTGACACTTGCATATGTGTGTTGCATACTTGCATTGTTTTATGTAGTCAGTGTAATATTTGTTACTTAATTGGTTGCCAGTTTAATGTATTGGTAACTTTTTATAGTTATATGTTTATCTCTCCTTCACAAGTATGAATTCTTAAGCTTATGAAATTTCTTTAAAAGTTTAAGTACCATGTCAAAGGCCTGGACTGTGATTCTTAAATTGCAGGAGTTTAGATTACTTGTCATTCATCAACTTTTTTAACCTCATTAAAAAAAAGTAAATGGCTGCTTTATTTAAATATTTCTAAATGCAGTAATTTCTATTATAAACTTTTTCTCTTAGCAATAGTAGCCTAGGTACTAATTCAAAACGTAAACCTTATACGTTGAGGTACGGCAAGGGGGACACCAGAAGCCGCTGACGCGTTCCTGGTGTTCCTCCCGACTGCTGAGGTAGGCCGCCGCGGGGTTTAGTGGGTAGACCGGGATAACCGGGAGTCCCACACACACCCTTCATTTTCCCCAAGAAGGGTATGGTGCGAAAAGCATTCCCCGCGTTAAAAAAAAAAAAAAAAAAAAAAAAAAAAAAAAAAAAAAAAAAAAAAAAAAAAAAAAAAAAAAGGTACTAATTCAATCTGTTTTATCTGAATATCAGTTATTCCATGGAGTAATTGACTTTGGACCTCTGTAACCCTAAGGACTAATTGAATTTGAAGGTTCTACTAGTTGTCAGTATATTTTAGGAGAACTGATTTCCCAATAACAATTGCCATAAATGTTCATGATACCTGGTTGTCTACCAACAATTAAACATGCTCTCTGGGCATGGGTGTAAAACACCATCAATTTCAAGCTGTTCCAATTCCTTGAAAGAATAACTCGAAACAGTTAACTTGTCCTGTGAATCGAACCTGAGACTCTTCATTGACAGTTGTCAATGAAGAGTCTCAGGTTCTGTTTAGTGTAACTACACTAATCACTAAACCAACAATAAACACAAATGATTAAGATTCATAATTATTCATTAAGTTATTGATTATTATAGGCTGGTGATCTACCAATTTGTATCTGAAATATTAAAAGTGAAGCTTATTGAAGTAATGCGCACACATACAGACATGTTTTCCCAAAGGGGATGACTACATATTAAACCCACACATTGCCAACTAAATGTAATTAGTCCCACTAACTTAATAGGGACACCAACTCATCATTTTCTAATTAATTAAGTGTTAATTGAAATGTAAAAGTAGATATTAACAATATTATAACAACTGCTCAGGTTTTTTACCTACTTATTGTTAAATTTATATTAAGTTGCTGAAGTCTTATCCAAAGCATGTGATATGTCCTTTCCTGTTGTCTGATGATAAGACTAATCTCTCCATAAGTAATCTCTTCCTATTAAAGATAAGCCCCTATTAAGCTTTTAAAACTAAAGCTGTGTCTATAAAAAATCGGCCAGGTGTGTGACAGGCCACGCACAGGAAAGGGTTCCTCAGCCACCTATAATGGTACGTGGAATGAAAATCGTATCCAATAGGTTGTTGAATGAATTGTTATGTTTACGTATTAATGCGTTAGTTATGTATAACGTTTTCCAAGTGATCGCATTTTACAAGTTAAGCCTCCATAACTCCTGAATTAACAAAGTCATCTATTTATAGTTTTCCTTCAAAGTTCAGTATATGGACCACCATCACGAATTTTTCCAGATTTTTTGAGCCAGCCGTTTAGCTTTTAGAGGCCCTTCAAAGTGGAATATCTCGCAAACGGATACCTAAATCAAAAAATCGTCGTAGAAACCCTTTATTTTTTTTAAAAGACCTATCTTATGATACCCTACACGATAAGGTAGCTGCGAGAAAAATAAACACCCCCACTTTACGTGTAGGGGAGGTACCCTAAATAAAAATATTTTTCATAATTTTATTGTAGCACTTTGTCAACGTACTTACAACACATATTCATGCATAGTTTCATCTTTCTAGCACTTACCGTTTGGACGGTAAGTCGAGGACGGACGGACGGACATGCCGAATCTATAAGGGTTCCGAGTCATAAATTTCAGAACCCTAAAAAACTAACTTTGCAATGAGTACAAATGAGTAAACATTGTATAATTATATTATCCTTGCTGATTAAATACCTGCTGCAGGTATTTGCCTGCTCACTATACAAAGATTTATTTTATTAAATTTAACCTAGTATAGGAAAACCAGTTATAAACTTATTTGTTCCTTTTCATTGAGACCTCCTGTCCCATGATTAAGAGAGGGTTTAGCAGGGAGGAAAATCAAGAGGCAGCAATATTTTTTTTTAGTGTTATATATGCAGATGTCGTTTGCAGTTCCTTTTGGCTTTGCCATACTTAAAATCAATGTTTTTTCTGTCATGTCTGTGGATTACTACACTGTGACATACCACAATAAAAAAAATGTTTATATAAGGTTTAAATGCATAAAATAATAATATTTTCACTGAAAATGATAATATTACATGTAAAAACTCTTAAAACATTATTAGTATGTATTCCATTTCATTATGAATGAATGTTGTAGGTATAATGTGAAATTATAATGTGTTCAGTTTCTTTTTTTCAATTAAATATTTTCTGTAGATTGCATATTCTAAAACTTTAGGAATATGATTGTGTAATACTTGACAGTATTAACTATTGCAACCAGTCATATAATATAGTATAACAGCTTATTTTTAGAGTTTCATAATTCACGTCTCGGAATCCTTACAATTTCGTGATGTCCGTCCGTTGGTTCTAGGTTAGTACTAGAAAGATAAAACTTTGCATAGATACGTGTTTTTGTCAATCTGCTCCAAAAATCGAGCTCGGCTGGCTCAATATGGTAGTTTATGTGATGAACTTTAAAGATAAACTGTAATGTCTTAGATTATTATTAAATAAATAACTTTATTATTTCAGTGTTATAGAGACCTAACTTGTAAAATGCGTTTACTTTTAAAACATCGTACGTCGAAAAACGTCGTGCCATTATAAGTGACTACGACCCTGCACTAGCCAGATTTATTTATTCTGTATATTCATTTGTTTATGTAATGTGTCCAAATTGAAATAAGTTGATAAGGTACATTCAGTGCAGTTCACGCAGCAAATGTTCTAATTTTTCATCACAGTTGTAAAGATAAAGAACTGCATGACACACACATGATGTTATTCTTGTTTCTTGTAGATTTTCCTCAACGTGTGTCGTGGGATATAATTTGACCAAGAAAATAATTTCAAGAACTTAAACTATTTTTACCACCTACTTAATATTATAAATTCGAAAGTGACTCAAAAAAAGTTTTTTTGTCGCGGCTTAATCACCGGACCGATTTAACTAAAATTTGTCACTAGAGGAAGAAAGCTGATTTAGCAGAAATATACATTACTAGGATACTAGGATCGCCAATTCCCCAATCGTCGCCAAGGGTCGCTACGGCCACATCTTGGGAAATGTGACCGCTGCAAACGACCCGAGACAGATGACACCCCGGTACGGCCGGGGGGTCGTCTCAGGTGGATCGGTGTCCTGCTTCTTACCGTGCAGAGCGGTGAGAGGCACGACAGCGTCTCGCCCCGGGGGTGACGTGAGTCACCCCGGGAAGTACCTCAGTCGCGAGGTACGGCAGGGGGGACTCCAGAGCCGCTGGTGCGTTCCTGGAGTTCCTCCCGACTGCCCAGGTAGGCCGCCGCGGGGTTTAGTGGATAGACTGGTTGCTCCGGGAGTCCCACACACACCCTTCGGTTACCCTCACGAGGGGTACGGTGCGAAAAGCATTTACCACGTATAAAAAAAAGAAAAAAGGAAACTAGGATTCATTAGTAAATATACACATATACAGTCGGTCACGGTTGTTATTATAAGATAACGGTCGTGAAGTTTAGTCGGAGGGCTTCTGATGGCTTAAAAACATTCAACAGCAAGATTATGTAGCCACAACGTGTCTTGCCAGTTCCTAGCCCGCACTCAGCCAGCATGCAGACCTATAGCCTTAACCCTCTCCTAAGAGGAGACCTCAGTCCAGCAGTAATACATTATGAGTTGTTTGTAAATAATACTTAAATCACTTCCAAAAAGTAGTTAGTTGGAGATAAAAAGTTGTAGGTTTATGTTTATAAATTAATTGGGTTATTAATATAACAATACAAAACCAGATGTCGACTATTATGTAAATATTTGATAATACAAGTTCCATTTATTTTATTACTTCCACAGATAAACGTTATTTCAAACCTGTTTCACGTGACACATTGGAATACCTACAGAAATTCTTGCTTCGGCGAGCTCTTTGTTTTGATACAAACTTTTTTATTGTTTGTTACCTCTTATAAAGTCTGAATCATCTTTTATAATTCTGTTATGTTGGTATCATTGGTGTAAGGGTTTGTTCGCACTGTGATGTGAATTATGGTGTGGTGCTCACCTGTCACTCAGCAAATTACTGGCAAAACCAGTTCTCCCTTGATTTTTGTTAAGAAATGTTTGCTGTGAAATGGTTTCATGCCCTTAGGTGTATTTTGGACGAGTTTTAAACTTGCTGTCGTAATGCGTGTTGTTGGGTCAAATAAGATTGCGTCTAATTATTGTTTTCGATGTTGGCATTTCATAAAACTATCGTGTTCGACATGATTGTTTCTTATAATGCAATCTTCAAACTAACGACGACGAGCTGATTATTTTATATAGGTCGTAATATTAGATATATATTTGTCGGCGAAGGAAATTTCTTACTACGATTAATTAAATTAATTACGGTAGATCGAGAGCGGAGATTCTTGTTCAATTTTATAAGATTGGATTGGATTTGAATGGACAAACAGACGTCCCGAGAAATGTTCACGTAACAATCTTAAGCCATCAATGTGATAAAAAAGAATGGATATGAAGTTGAAACCTCTTTTAATTCTGACTCTAAATGCATTATCTCTCGTTATTCTGAAACATATGTGTATAATGACTTACTGTGGCCTTAAACTCAGAGAAGTCATGCTTCACTTTGGAAACCTTGTTACACACGATTGAAACTGAGTTGAAATTAATTTGCGAGATAATTTATTTTGATCGAAGAAAGCATTAAAATCTGAGAACTCTAGATTAATGTACAATTCCGGTGGTCTCCGAATTAAAATGCGTCAGATGTTCGCTTAGTCAGGAGTAAATAGATATCTATATCCATGTAAACACATATACATACTAGTAGTTTCTTGAAGTTTTAATCGTATTGAACATAGTCTCTACTATATCGTAATTTTATTTAGCAATTTTTGTTGTTGTTGTTGTACAATACGGACTACTGCTATCGTCTTCCTAGCCTTTCTTATTTCCAAGATTATTTGGGGTCGCCTACTAGTTTAACCGGATTTCCCTGAATATCAGTTTTTCCACGGAGCAACTGGCACGGAGATCTGAATTTGAAGTTTGAACTAGTTGTCAGGACATTTGAGGGCACTGACTTCCCAATAACGATTACCATAGATGTTTATGACGACCGGGACCGAAGACTAAACGTGCTCTCCGAGGCCGCGTGTCAGAGAACACTTATTCTCCTCCATTTTCCATACTCCGCTGCTATTAAGAGTTTCTTGTAAGAAAAACCCGGGATTCAGATCCTGAGCTCTTGATCAGCAGTTGCATACGCTGACCACTAGATCAACAAGGCAGTCCACGACCAGTCAGAGTCAGACCAACGAGGACTACTGATATCGTATTGCAACTAAATATCTTTTTAATTTGTATGTTACCCATTTAAGCTACGAGTTTAGATAAATAGCAGCTATTCTTGAAATCCTGGTACCAAAAATAATCTGATTACTAGTAAACTAGAACATAAATGCGTACTTGTTGAACTTCTTTTCGTTTGTATTTGCGTATTGCATTTTTATATTCTCATGACTAAGATGTTTTTTGTTCAATTGCTGCAATCAGAAAAAGATCGGAATACCTACTGTTTAAGTTTTATACTTTCAGGAGCCATCTTGTTCACTATAACTATTGCACGTTTTTCAATGCCTTCAGAATGTAAGAATACCAATCTTAGAATAGATATTAAGTACTGGAGAATTTAAGTGCCAAAATTGTCATCAGGTTCTTCATTTCCATTCATACATCAAGAATAGAAACGATAACAAACTAAATTAAATAATGTAGGTAGTTTTAAATTTTGTCAATAAAAACAATTCTAAAGTTGCATCCTGTTTCTACTTATTTCTTTCTAAAACATATAGGTACAAAGTGCATTTATCTCGTATATTCTAGAATTAATATTCTTGTTCTTTTATGAAGATATTTTGCCTGTGTTGTTATTTTTTGGTAATCGTTTCCATCATATAGCATGACGGAGGACTTTGGACGTCTAGCGATCCTTAGTAAGGAATAAAGCGTTTGATATTCATTTATCCTATAATGTTTGTTCAAAGCGTAGAGACGGGCATTAATAAAATAATTGTAATTGCATTCCTTATCTCATTTGATTAGTCACAGATGGTTGCGTCATCCGTCGCACTCAGCCGATGTGGATGTCTGTGGTAATACCAAGGTATTTACATGTATTAAAATTGATACCCTACGCTTTGAATTTTAATACGATTAAATTATTTATTACGTTTTACTATTTAAAAAGTATTATAGGAAACAAACTTTGTCTATGATAATTATGAAAGAGGTCATTCAATTTATAGTGACTCTTGAGTTTACAGGTGCCCATGGGCGCTGGTTGTTACTTACCATCATTCTCGTTTACCATATGTACCATTCTTTATAAGATTAAGTTAAGATTAAGTTCGATTCCCGAATCGGACCAAATGTTTGTGTGATCTGCAAGTTTGGGACTAGATGGCGTTGTGTGTAAGATGTCTGAAATGTCTGATATAGACGAACATAATGTTGTAGAAAAAATATTTTCAAAGTCTAACAGCCATTAAAGCACTTTAATATAAACATATTTAAATTTAAATAGGTAATCATTCCAATTTTATACTTAATCATTTCAAATTGATATGTAATCATGCTAATATCATAATCACAAATTATATCACGTCCGAACCTTTAGTCATTCGGTATATCAGAAAGCGCCTTGCATCTAAAGTTACTTGAAATTGCCAATTTGGAAAATCCCGATTCAACGCACAGACCATTAATTATCACGTTTCAATAATTTTTTAAGTGTCCTAAAGGCATACTTATTTGACGTTATTTATATGCTAATAATGAAGCGACCGTGTGGTGACGCATTAAGAATACAGAGTGTCACCACCCCTATTTATCCCGCGCGGGTGTCGTAAAAGGCGACTAAGGGATAAACTACGCAAGACAACATCAATGCAAAGAGAAGGAAAACTTGAAACCAACCCTATATGAACCCGTCTGGCCAGCGTGGTATAGTAGGCCAATACCTCCTTTTCAAGGAGAGGCCTATGTCCAGCAGTGGATTGTTAAAGGCTGTTGATGATGAATGAAGCGACCATCGATATCACACAGAAATCGTTCCGGACCATTTAGAATAAGAAGTAATGAGAACCAATTATTCAATGTAACACGTTCGCAAGTTTAGACTACCTCAGTGGCATAGTAGTAGCTTATCCGACTGCTGTGCTCGAGGTATCTGTTTGGATTCCCGGGTCTGACCAAATATTTATATGATCTACAAATGTTTGTTTCAGAGTTTTGTTCTATGTCATCTTCCGAGCCTTTATTTCCAAGTTTATTTGGGGTCGGCTACTAGTTCAACCGGTTTTACTTGAATTTCAGTTTTTCCACGGAGCGACTGCCATCGGACCTTCGCAACCCTAAGGGAGAACTGAAATTCGAAGATTGAACTAGTTGTCAGTATATTTGAGGGCACTGACTTTCCAATAACGATTGCCATAGATGTTCATGACAACCGGGACCGACGGCTTTACGTGCTCTCCGAGGCACGGGCGTGCACGTAAAGCCTCCTCGTTCCAAACTCCGGGCTAGCTATTAGGAATTTCCTAATAGCTAGCCCGGAGTTTAGACTTTGAAAATATTTTTTCTACAACATTATGTTCGTCTATATCAGACATTTCAGACATCTTACACACAACGCCATCTAGTCCCAAACTTGCAGATCACACAAACATTTGGTCCGATTCGGGAATCGAACTTAATCTTAACTTAATCTTATAAAGAATGGTACATATGGTAAACGAGAATGATGGTAAGTAACAACCAGCGCCCATGGGCACCTGTAAACTCAAGAGTCACTATAAATTGAATGACCTCTTTCATAATTATCATAGACAAAGTTTGTTTCCTATAATACTTTTTAAATAGTAAAACGTAATAAATAATTTAATCGTATTAAAATTCAAAGCGTAGGGTATCAATTTTAATACATGTAAATACCTTGGTATTACCACAGACATCCACATCGGCTGAGTGCGACGGATGACGCAAATTTCCTAAGAAAATCCCAAAAACACTTTTTGGCCCGACCCGGGATTTGAACCCGAGACCTCTTGATTAGCAGTCGCATACCGTAACCACTATACCAACGAGGCAGTTTTGTTCTATGTATTTACAAATAAAGTATAAAGTATTCAATCGGTCTAGCTCTCACAGGCTCTGCTTAACTTAAAGCCAGATGTCGTTGTGTGATATGTCCGAAATATTTATAAAAAAAGATCAAGTTAGTCAAGTACAACATAATTTGAAACTCGACGTTTAATAATCGGGATATTTATACATATAAGATGTTGACGATGTTTTCTAATCGGCCACGGCAGACTGTCTCAACGGAGTCCAGCCAACTACGCAGGAGATATCATAGTGCACAATTGTGTGCGCAAACACAGGTGCACACTCTGTTCCCTCAGTCTCCAATTTCACCCAGAGCTCGTTGTTGCATGAGCATAAACGATTCCATTTCTCTTTTAATCACAGTGGTAAATGTTGGCTCTTATTATTTCCTGTTATGTAAGTGCCGTCATCCTTACTTCCTTAGTAATATACATATATTATACTACCTAATACTAATAATATTATAAAAGCGAAAGTAACTCTATTGAAAGGCAAAACTACTGAACCGATTTATATGAAATTTTGTACATTAGATAGTCTAGAGCGCGACAAAGGATATTGGCTAGGATATATACTTTTACTTCGATAACCGACATACCGGCTAAACCGCGGGGCAAAGCTAGTAGTATAAAAGTCCCTACTAACCGCTTGAGCGGCATCGACCGACATACCCGCGGGCGGCGCCGCGGGCGAAAGCTAGTACAAAATATACGGGATAAAATAAACTACATTTTTCTTTTAATAGAATGAATAGATATTTCGGGATTTCCCCTATTGGTTTAAATGAAATAGAAAATCGTTAAGCCCTTCTTAAATAGTTTATAATGTTAATGATAATATTGAGAAATAATTAAATGAATATGAATAATTCACAAAATCTTTTGATTTCACTTAATATTTTTGTAATGATGAACATAGAATTTCCATTGTAGAAAAAGATAATCATACACTGAGCTTTTCTAGTCTTCTCAAAGATCTGAGATTCTAGTCTTCTCAAAGAAATATTACATTAACGTGTCGATAAAAAGTGCATAATGGAGTTTTAGGAGGTGTAAATTGGGCAGTGACCTGAACTCCTCTGACAATACGGGATTCGTGCCCACAACAATGGGCGTCACAATTAACACTGCTTCGTAGATATATTACTCTATAATGAATACTAAGATCATTAAATTATATTCATCTAAGAGCGAACCGGTTAAACTGTTCACTTGTGGAGATATTTATGGCGCTGATAAGATATTTCTTTAATAGTAGATTTGAAATAATAAGTACTGTTGTCGAAGCTTATAAATGATATCATTTTTTTAATATTAGATTGATACTTGTTTCTTAAAGAACTAACTTTTGTCTGAGGCTTCACCCGCGTGATGAGCAGTATATGTCCTTTCTTATGAATGTATTTCCATGACATATTTTATTGAAGCTCGGAAGCGTAACAGACGTACAGAGTTACTTCATCAATTTATAATATTGATTGCCTTGTTGGTCTAGTGGTTGGTGTATGCGGCTGCTGATCAAGAGGTCTCGGGTTCGATTCCCGGGTCAGACCAAATATTTGTGCGATCCACAAATATTTGTTTCGGAGTCTGGGTGTTTTTCTATGTATAATATGTATGTATTTACAAAAAAAGTATGTTTATGTATTTATATCAGTTGTTTAGTACCCGTAATACAAGCTCTGCTTAGTTTGGGACTAGATGACGTTGTGTGTAAGATGTCCGAAAATATTATTATTATTATATTATAGATACGTTTTTGATAATTCTAGACTGCATATTTATTTTTCAAATACTTAGACCTTATAGATAAAACTTTTTTTGTTAGAATTCTGCTAATAAGTAGGTCTCTGTATCCGGATTGCTAAACAAAGCAGGTAGTTGTATTTACTTTCTAAGCTTCGTTTTAATCTTTTCCTTATGTAATAGTTAATTTAAAGATTTATCTTGACGCACTCGACAGGTTGACGTCACGATTATCTATTATGCGCAATGTGGATGATCGCCCACTTGCCGCTTTTAAACAACATGCCTAAGTGTAGAGCTGGGTCATAGTACGGCATACAAATCTTATGTCAAACATCATCAACATATAAATCCGAAACCCATGCTGTCTGTTACGTTTTTACGGTTAAAATTGTATGAAACTCACTTGACAAAGCACTTCAATAAGTCGCCAAAGTGTGGGTCCCCACGATGCATTCGCAAGAAGTATGGCGTCTCCCACTCAAGGTTTGTACTCATGCTTTCCATTATGTAGAGTTTAGTCACATTGCTAGAGTTTAAAAAAAAAGCGGCCAAGTGCGAGTCGGACTCGCCCATGAAGGGTTCCGTATCAGCAAGTGACATAATATAAAAGTTCTTGTAGTTCGTTGTAACTTTCATCGATGTTTTTATACTAGTGTATTGATTGGATGAAAGGTAAATTGTGTGTTACAATTTATGACATATTAAAAAAAATAACCACCAGATCTCGTTCAAACCAATTTTCGTTGGTAGTTTGCATGGTAATGTATAACATATATTTTTAAATAGTTTTATCACTCTCTTATTTTAGAAGTTAGACAGGGGGACACACACATTTTTCCACTTTGAAATGAAATGAAATGAAATGATGAAATGAAATGAAATGAAATGAAATGATTTTTATTTCACACTTTGGAAGTGTCTCTCGCGCAAACTATTCAGTTTAGAAAAAAATGAAATTAGAAACCTCAACATCATTTTTGAACACCTATCCATAGATCCCCACACGTATAGGTTTGATGAAAAAAAATTTTCGAGTTTCAGTTCCAAGAATGGGGACCCCCAAAATGTATTGTTTTTTCTATTTTTATGTAAAAATCTTAATACAGACAGACTTAATAAATCTATAAGGGTTCCGTTTTTTGCCATTTGGCTACGGAACCCTAAAAAGATGTATGAAATTAGCCGTCTAATTATTGATCATGTAATAAATTACGTTGGACATACATCTTGCTATGTTAAAGATATTATCGAGAATATAATTGACCGATCACCTTTGACCATTCACGCGTGAACTTCACAATGAAAGGTCTTTAGTTCTTTTACGTTTATCAGTTTCCACACACTTCGTTCTTATAAATTACCAAAAAAAAAATGATCCGTCAGTACCAGTTGGTATACTAACATCTTTGACAATTGTGGCGGGTTGTTGGAGACTTAATAAGTCCATTAACGGCCTTTCCACAGAAGATCAATATCGATCATAATTTTATTTTAATTAGCCAGAAAATATGGCGTTGGTTTAGAAAGTTTTCCAAGTCACACCTAGATCTAATCGAAAATATTAATTCGCTTATTAGGTTAACTGGTGTCACGACCCATTTATGGTACATAGTGTTCATTATCACACGAATTCAAAGATTCGATTGCTGGTAGAGAATTCTTAAACTTCATAGTGCCATTCTAAATATATAAAACTTGAATTTCTATTGAACTAAATGCTTTCTATCGATTCAGCTATAACTCCCAGCGGAGTCGATTTTTAATAACTTGGGTATATTGTTCTACTCTGTTTGTGCTGTTCTATCTGTTGAGATTTAAAAAAAAATCAAATCCACTCATAAAAATCAAATCCACGTATAATAGACTACAGAAAAAGTTTATATAAAAGTATAAATATTACCGACCTTATATATAATGAGTTGATCCTACCATTTTTTTCAGAATCAAAATTTATTTAGTATATTTAGGTATTACTATGAAAAATTTACAGTACTTAGTGTCATTCATTTAAGATTGAAGTCAAATTTAAAATATACAGAATAAAATAATTGCTGAACTGAGATCTAGAAACAGCGAACACAGGATTAAAATACATCAACTCGTAAATCCATCGTCATTGTAACGTAAACCTTTTTAAAGGTTTTAAAAACTTAGCATAATACAAACTTAAAGATCTGTATGATTTAATAAAAAACTTAATTCGTATATCAAAAAAATATTTAAGTAAGTACTGTATTAAGTATATATATTTTTATTCTGTGCCTATTTCAATTGCAACGTTTATTATAATTAAAAATACTTCACCCGTTATCAGTTGTCTCAACATTATTACGTACCGATAATAACTTAAATGGATATTGAAATAGGAGTTAAGTAACATAAGCCATTATATCCTGGTCGCGCTTTCCCTATCGTTCACGTCATTTTCGCATTCACAGCATAACCAACGCATCGCTGTCGACCTACATACCGTACACCTTTCATAGAGTGACGGTTGCAATATGCGAAAAATAAACCACTACGCATTTCTTAAAACCAAGTCTTGGTATGTATATTTAAATAAAGTTTAAGTAAACGGAGATCAATTAAGTTAAGTACGCGATCAATTAGTTCGTATTCGGACTCCATCGAACCGAATTCAACCAGTTCCCCTAGAGAAGTTGACATTCTACAAATGTAAATGTTACTAGAAACTAACAAATGTATGGGAATAATGTCTCCCTGCTCTAAGTCACGCGGTCAAAAGAATTATAAAAGAGAATATAGGCGATTATAGAAAGCGAATGGACGTGAAATACTGCTGGTTTTGTAGTAGTATTCTGAAGTCCATACTACGCTGCTTATATCAATTGACATTGACAACAATCGTATCTTCCTGGTATATATATATACTTAGATTTTCTATTTTTGTGTGCAATATAGAAATATCTGACTGTATAACTATCGTTAGTGAATTTCCTTTTACCTAAAACCATATGATATAGTAGGCCTAAACCTCCTTTATAAGGATAGGCCTATAATCACACATCTTAGGAAGGCACACATCTTAGGTCTTGCTTTTCTTATAGTAAAGGCGTCTTTAAAAGCGGTAGTACTTGGCCACGAATGTGTTGAATGAGTACTAATATTTCTTATTTACCTAAATAGTCTACAATTTTAACAGGATTCTCTGGCACCATAGTTAAAGAATTAAGATTTAACCTTACCCTCTTGTAGATGCTTGCGGAGGCTAATTATAATAACAGTTGTTCCGTTAAAATACTTGTTATCAGCCTTGTTAAACCAGAGCAGACCTTGAATGTACTTGTGTTAAAGTTCAAAACTTAAGTCTTCGTATCTACTCGACGAATTACTTAGTGTGCTCGAAATTTGCCTATATTTTTTAAAACCCGTTTTAAAAAATTTCAATGAACTTTAATTGTTAAATTCGCAACGAGTATGGTGAATACTACTCTCAGATTCTATTCGCGCTTTCCATCAGGCAGAGTAGAGTTACTTTGGTAGTCTTATTGTAAAAAAGGCTCAAGGCATGGCATAACTGAACAGATCAGTCTGTGTTCCGTTCTTCGTAAGTCTAGGATGTTATATGACCATTATCTTTGATCACTTCTGAGAACGATGCCATATTTGGATGGTGATTTGCTTTATTACGAAACATTTGAGAAAAACATTATTTATATGCTGCAGGCATAATTTTAATAGTGTATTTCTAATTTCTACTAGTTGTTTTTTAGTTAGGTTGATTAATGTTGTTTGAGTGAACGTAAATTGCTATGTAGAACAGAGATATAGGTATGTATGTAGTGTGTGTTAGATTTTCTATCGATACAGAACCAACCTAAGTGTAGAGTTGGACATCACCAACATAGATTAAAGGCTAGTCAGTGCACATTTTTATGGGGTATAGAGGGTAGGCAAGTGACGACCGCCACACGAAATACCTACCATTCTATTAATTGGTAATGGTAGGAATTTCATGTACCTCTAGCGAATTTATTAAAAAAAAAAGGCTTATGACAATGTTTTAGTTTTTGAATAATAATAATTATTCCAGGTAACGTAGATTCCAATTTAGTAATGATTTAATACTATATGGGAATTAAAAATACCGCTTATGAATAGCACATTTAAAATATCTTAAAAAAAAAGAAAAATGTGTTTAGGTTAGTTAAGTAAGTATATAAAAAATATTATTTAAAACCATTTAGTTTACTCGCATTTTATAATAATATGAACGTATTCTTATATTAGTATTGCTTTCTTAATTCGTTTCTTTTTAAAATAACATTACCGAATCGTTAAAAAATGATACTTACACTCGTAATAATAAGACGTAGTATCCTTTAACTACGATCAGGTTCTTAGTATGTACTTTGTTTATTTGAATTTTACTTAACAAGTGAAATTTTGGAAATTCCAATAGTATTCCCGCCATTTTGATATTTCTTAAAAAAGAGTAACATATAATGAAGGCCTAGAAAAACTCGGTTTTGTATTTAATCGTTACAAAGAAATCGTGGATTTATTCGTAAATATGTTTTTACTTGACATTAACTTGCTTCAATTCTAATTTATATTTAAGTTTATACAGCAAGTTTAGAATAGAATATAGTTTACATACATACATACTTACATACAGGAATACATTAATATATATATGTACTCTTTAGTTACTTGCTACTTCTTCACCAGACCAAACGGACCTGCAGAAAGACTTGTAATTCTCCAATAGCAAAACAATGTTATAGAGCCTCGCTGATCATCATCAACAGCCTTTAACAGTCTACTGCTGGACATAGGCCTCTTCTTAGAAAGGAGGTTTTGGCCTACTATACCACGCTGGCCAGACAGGTTGGTTTCAAGTTTTCCTTCTCTTTGCATTGGTGTTGTCTTGCGTAGTTTATCCCTTAGTTGTCTTTTACGACACCCGCGGGTTAAAAACGGTTGGTGACACTCTGTATTCTTAATCCGTCACCACATAGTACTAATACAGAATATATGCTAATACAGAATAGGGCAATACTAATAAAGAAGACTAACCTTAAATGACCTTCATGCTATCGTTTTTGGTCAGTGTGTGCTCAAAATCATTTTCTTGGCCTCTGGAGGCAGAATGATTGGACACACAAATACCTCACTAAGCCGCCATAGTGTGAGTCACCATGATGCCTTGTATGCAGTTACGATAAGGATGATGGCCACTACTCCTGGATGCTACTCACCTTTCCATCAGGCAGAGTAGTTACTTCGTTAGGCTTAAATATAGAAAATATATTTGAAGCTTCGACCCTTAGGAATGTTTCACATCCCTTGCTAAATCATAGGCACTGAAAGACCTCAATATTAAGCAATAATATTATCAACATCGTTAAAGAAATATTACCGTGTCGATGACAAAACACTTGCATTAGCAAATAGTTGTACTACGAACCGGTGAATCATTGCGAGAAAGATTAAAAACAATGATGACGTGAGCAGTGTGCTTCAGTGTCAGCCTAAGCATCAATTACTTGTTTTTTTTTTTTACAGTCACAGATGTTGTCTGAATCACATTTAAATACGGTTTTAAATTAACCATAACGTACAATGTAAAGACTTGGTACTAATTTTGTTTCGAATAATAACTGCAACGCTTCCGCATAAATAAACGTTTACGATAAAAATACTTGGAAACTATTAGCTTGCCGTGTATGTATACTGTTAGAATTTTTCTTAAAGGTGGTATTAATACATAGATTTTAATTCAATCAGGAATTTGAAACGAGCATGTGCGTGCTTTCCTGTGCAATATACCTATCTAGACTCCTATATAGCAATGTCACAATGTTGTGACAAGTACGTAGTTCTTATATAGTGCAATGAATTGCTTTCATTCTTCTTGTATGAATATACCTATTGAATAAATATTTAACTCACTTTCTAACTAAATAAATACATTTAAACACCTATCTGTTAGAAGTAATACCTATAAAGTTACTAATATTAGATCAATTCATTGATAAATTGATTTCGCATGCACATTGTTTATAAAATTGTCAATCTTTGTGGAGCAAGAAATAAAAGGCTTTTTAGGATTCCGAAGTTCATGACTCGGAACCCTTATAGTTTCGTCATGTCCGTCCGTCCGTCTATGGCTTCCCCTCGAAACGGTTATTGCTAGAAAGATGAAACTTTGCATGGATAAATATGTGTTTTTATCACGTCGACCAAGTGCTAGAATATAATCACGAAAAGTATTTTTATTTGGGGTATCTCCCCTATACGTAAAGTGGGGATGACTTTTTTACCACAGCTACCCCATCGTGTGGGTAGATTTAGGTCTTTTATAAGCATTGCGAGGTTGCTAAGACTATTTTTGATTTACGTATCCCTTTCTAAGTTATCCCACTTTAAAGGGCATTTTTTTGTAAAAACAGGGTGTCCCCCACTCTAGCTTGAAAAATCTGGAAAAATTCATGGTGATAGTGCATAATTATAATGAATACGAGTACAATGAACTTTAAACGAAAACTATAACGGCTGAGAGTACTTTAGTAGTTGGAGTTATAGAGGTCTAACTTGTGAAATGACTTGGAAAACTTCATACAAAATTAACGCAATAATGAGTATAAATAACAATTATCAATAGATCGATGAGTTCCGAAGTCATCCATAACGTTCCATTATGGATGACTTCGGAACCCTATTCTAGCCAATAGCCGACTATAGAGACTCCCTATATTCCGTATTATTATAATGTAAAATGGAATACAAAGATTTTTCTTGACGTAGGTAAGTACAATAAAATTTAATTTTATTCAACGTTATATAAGGAGGATTCTATCGATGTTGCCGTAGTATTATTTGAGTAGTTCTATTGAAGTAAAGGCCTCTACTCAAGGAAGGGTTTAATTAGTGCTGGTTTACACTGTCGATAACCTCGGTGTAACATACACTGAGTAAATTGTTCCCGTTTTGGTAATGACATAGTTTTTTTGTTATTATGGAACTTCAAGAGCTTGGGATGTGATAGACTGTTTGAGTTAAACATTCAACGTTATTAGCATAGTTAATGAACAGCTGCAAGGCCCTTATGTTGATGGTTGTTACTAGTAAGGTACTAGTTTTTTTATATCAGTACTTTTATTACACAATTAGGTACGTTTTCTACTTGTTGAAAGTGTCAAAAGTGCAATGTAAGATTCTGATGGAAAGCATGAATAAATATTTTTATAAATAAAAAAATAAATGTTTTTGGACATCTTACACACAACGTTAACACTAGTCCCAAAATAAGCAGAGCTTGTGTTATGGGTACTAAAAAACTGATATAAATACATAAATATACTTTTTTTTTGTAAATACATACATATTATACATAGAAAAACACCCAGACTCCGAAACAAATATTTGTGGATCACACAAATATATGGTCTGATCCGGGAATCGAACCCGAGACCTCTTGATCAGCAGCCGCATACGCTAACCACTAGACCAACAAGGCAGTCAATATAATCCAAGAATAGATGTCACCATCCTCTTTGTGAGTGTAGATAATAACAGTATGCTGACCCACTCTCTGTCGGCCTGATGAGATGCTTCTGTTTTATTTGACCTCCGGCTTTGCACTCACCATGGAAATAAGACACATCACGAATGGTTTCAGTTTCGGTATGTTTTCTGTGTGAAAGTCTAGTTTATATCATGCTGGCAAGTGGTTACCATAATGTATCCTCACGTTGTTTAGGTATACCGTATCTCGGGTTATGCCCCAATTTTACTCTTTTTATTTAGTTCATACTATCTCAGGCTCGCAGTGTTACTCGCGGTTTTTTTTTTATTGTTGTAATGGAATGGGCGTTTGTCTTCCATCTCACCTGATTGAAAGTGTAGATGAAGACGAAGATGGTACACGCCCATCCAAAAGAAACCTGTTCACTCTACTTTTAAAGGCTCCGGAGTTCAACTGTAAAAATAATTTAATAGATATATCAGAGACACTCCAATTATGGTTATTTGTATATATATTAAAACTGTAATTGATTAAAAAGTAATTATTGAAAAAATACTTTAAAGCTGACCCTGGTCAGTTATAAAAATGTAAGACTTTTCTCTGTATGTGGAAATCTATTTAGAAATTTTAGAATTTATGGTGGAATAAACAAGCATTACATTATATATTTTTGGTAGTTGTATACTAATCGAGATTACCAGCGGCAATAATTTATACGGCATGAGATTGAGTCCACCTGTTACCAAGATCGATGCCATTCGATCATGCGCTATACCGTGCTGCTATTTTATTTAGGAGAATCCGAAATACTTAATATATATCTTTTGCATTTCTTTCAATTTAATAGGTAGTAGAGCCACGTAGGTAGTGGGTCTATTACCTTACTACCTATATGGTGACCGTTTATGTGCTTGTCGACTTCATATCTAAGGAAAAGCCGAAATTTTATAGTAAAGAAAAGTCTATTTTTTGTTTGTTTTTGACAGTTAATATGCTATTCAGTTCGATCAGACACCTTGTCAGTTATTTCAGTAGTAGTAGTAAACAGGAGATCACTATGAACCCGTTCAATAGAAATATTCTTTACTAGCTTTCGTCCGCGGCTCCGCCCGCGTGTATCTCGATTATTGCAGTAAAAGTAGCCTTAGTGTTATTCTGATATCTAAGCTGTATTACTGTAAAGTTTTATCCAAATCCATTCGGTAGTTTTTGCGTGAAAGAGCAACAAACATAATTATACAAACATACTCACAAACTTTCGCGTTTATAATATTCGTAGGGACTCATTTACAACGTCTTTTGGCGCCTACTATTCTTAGCTACTTATCTTTTTTATAAATGAAAATCGTCTGTTTTTTTTTCCTACAATTCATTACTTAAGTGACAATATATTACTGATTATATATTACTAACTACTAGTTATCATTTCCAAAATGCCAAAACCGTTCAATTATGACTGTGTTCTGAATAGAATGAAACGTAAATTGAAACTTGAAATTGAGAAACCCCTTTTTAGAAATCGGTTATAAATATTGTTTCTTCTCTCTGGTTTGTTGTAATAAACTGTCAGTTAACTAATGGACTACAGGAAAATTAACAGACAATTTTCATTCATAAAGAAAGATCGTAGCTAAGAATAGCAGGCGCCAAAACACGTTTTATATGAGTAAGGAATATTTCTAGTGAATGGGTTCATAGTGATCTCCTGTTTACTAATATGTGTTGTAAATCACGTGGAAAGCGTGGGCCTTGTCGTAGGTGGTAAAAAAATACGTAATCTTCATTGATTGTGTTCAGCAGTTTTATAAACCTAAAGTTATAGTAGTGTGCGAATATAATAATGACCGAGTTACACACGGCTGTCTGATCGAACTAAATAGCATATTTACTATCATTATCGGATCTCAATACAACGGACCAGAGAGAAAGAATAATATATTTTTTGTATTTATACTTCTTATTATAAAAAAATATAGGCCGTCTTTGTTTTGTGCTGTTGACTATGGAACCGTCAATAAAAAAGGTCCTTTCATTTCAGATTGACCCGAGGCTGTTATCTTATTTGCGATTATTATAAATAGACATGTTCTTTTTGTTAAATTTATCATGTTTCACTTATGTAACTCTTTATACAAACCCTGACAGTAAATTTGAAGCTACTCCTAAAACGTACATACAATATGAAACTTTGTGTCTATAGTACTATAGTATATATTCAGTTACAATTCTATAATTTGCTTCTTAGAACAGACCTGACAATTAAATATTTACCTCGCATCTCCGTCTGCGTCTTCTATTGCCTTTAGCGTGAAAAGGGTTATTGTGAGCTGACCTTAAAAGAGAGACATTTATAGTACTGTCTGTCTGTTAAACGTAAAACGAGTACTTTTCAAGAGGAACAATTCCCTCATACATTATTTTTCGAACCTTAAACTATTTACGCAGCGCACGTAATGAAAGCTCTCGAAATCCTTTTTTATTGATAGTCCGTTCCTCGGTCGTTGCTTGATGATATCGTCGTAGCCTTCCTCAATAATTGGGCTATTTAACACTATTTTGTTTTTCAAATCGGGCCAGTAGATCTGTGATTAGCTCGTTCAAATTCAAACTAACAACCAAACTCTTCGGCTTTATACCTTAATATTATAGATAAACCCATTAAGTTTACTCATATGATTAGTTTTCACTTGTCTTGATTCGGTTTGGTAACGTTCTTCTGGATGATGAAAGCAAAGCAAACAGAGACGTGAGACGCAGATTCCTTTTCGTATTTCAAATTTAACGAAACTACCTTCCAAAAAAGGCGTCTTTAAAAAAGGTACCTACATTTATCTAATTCTGACAATCTGATCAGGTCACCATGCTGCATTGCTTACCCTCACAATGAGGATGGTGACCATTACTCAAGGATGCTACTCCTGCTTTCCATCAGGCAGAGTAGAATATAAAAAAAAGTCATTACTAATCTATAAATAATATCTTATGCGACTTCCTATTCACAGTAATAAAATATGAAATGTGTATTTCTTAGCAGCATCGTTGAAAATGTAGTTAGTCAATCTGTAGTTAACAATATCACTTCAATGTTACCGTTACTCACGGAAATCCGGATTCCGTTCTTATTTGCATTGATACCGATCAAAAACAAGGAAAAGTTGTGATCAAGAAAATCTACAATTGCCAATTGTAAATAATTAAAACCTAACATTATTGTTTTAGAAAATAGTCGTTTTATGGTCTTGACAACCGTATTGACTAGAATAAGCGAATTTTTCACTGTCATTGATTTATCGAGATTAGCTTTCTGATCTCTTAATTTTTTACACGCTTTATATTAGGTTCACCTGTATGTTTGGTTGTAACCGACTCCTTTGAGTGCTATTTTGACCCAATTTAAACGGCCAGATTTCGTTCGAACTTTGTAGATTTATCGAGGACCGATGATAATACACTAATTTGAAAATAAAAAATAAAAAAAGATGTTTAAACAAATTAGTCTCTTTTAGTCTAGAAATAAAATAATAGTTTTAAAAACTAAACAAACACGCTTTATTTTTATTTCTGCCAGTTCTTATATGCTGATGGAAAAAAACCAGTAGAATCCAAGAGTGGTGGTCACCATACACATCGTCAATCCAAACAATGCAGCATAGTGACCCATATTATTACGACCTCTGGTCTCGCACTCACAAACAAAATACAACACCACGAATGCTGTAATTTTAGGTTGGTCTTTCGTAAGAGGATAGTATCGCCACGGTCGACCCGGGCTGAAATCAACTTGGTTCGACTACCTTGAAATTTTCTAGTATATTGTGTGTTTATTTCTCCTTAAATAAAATTTAGCCCAAACTTCCATTAAATAGTTAAAATGACGTAACTTTCACTCTTCTCGAGTTACACTCACACGCACATGTGTGTCATAAGGTTCATAGATTAATTTTTCTGTATATATTTGTTTTTAATACCTTATTAAAAAAAATACCGTCAACTAATCGTCACCTTCATTTGGCTCAAAAACGCTTGCTGAAACAAATTCCCTTCTTTCAATTCAAACAGACAAAAGTCCATTTGAATTTGTTGACTTGGAGGGAACTAATTTTAAAGGTTCTTTGAATAAAAACTGTTTAATTTATGTTTATGTGTGCAGATTATATTCATAATTTACATTCATATGATCGAGTTTTGCCAAAGGTTGTACTGTACACTATACACTACATACGTATAGTAAATTATTTAAGACTGTATGTATTGAATATTTTTTACCCTCTCAAACCTGATTTAGCTTCACTTAGCACCTAGTTTGAAGTCTTTCTTTCTTTAAGTGCTTTTAATAGTTGTCTGTCCATTTTAATTATCACTTTCAGTGTTTATCTTGTTACAAGGATAGCATTTCTCGATAGCAATAAGCTCAAAGTACTAGATATTTATCTATTATTGCAATTAATATAATATTCCCAGATGAGAGGATAGCTGAAATAGTATTACGCGGAGGTACATATGTCATATAAATAAATAAAATATTCATTCGATTATACCCTTAGGGTCTTTATTAAAATTTTAGAGACCAAAATCTACCTTACAGCTTATCTCATAGAAACGAGATTATGGTTCTGTTATGTTTCTATTACGTTAAACGAGGTTTTAATGCTTTCTAAAATGAACCAATAAGGGCAATATTACAATTAAAATTGCTGGCTATTGTGTTGTTCGGGAGCGTAATTCAATATGAAGCTATTAAAGTTTAATTGCTGGTATAGTCAGTTAATTTGAGATTAATGGACTCTGAATCACTTATAATAAACTGGGTTTTATACAAAACTAGCCTGCGGTTTTAGTTGTAAGCCATGAGTACGCCGTGGGGCGAATATAGTCTGAAAAAAGAAGCCTAATTTTCTCCTTGTAATATCAGCTATATGCCCGTGAAAGTTCCGTCGCAATCGGTCCAGCCGTTCTAGACATTAGCCCAAACAGACAGACGGACAGACAGACAAATTTAAAACGTGGTTATTTGGTGCTGTATAAGTACTTTCATATGAATTTATTAAAACGTTTTTAATTTGAAATTACAAACGGACATCAATTTTATTTACTTGTAAAGATATGCCCGATTACACTAAGATTTCAATATCCATTATAGTTTTTTAAAGTGCAACAGCTTACTTTAGATACCTTTTAGAAACTGGAAACCGTTTAAAAAAAAAGAAAATGGGCCAATGTTAAATATTATGGCATATTTCTCTTGTTCAATCAACATCTCATATCTTCAACATCTCTTATCTGAAGTACGTGTAATACACAAGAAAGATTACCAAAATGAAATCTAGACAAATGTTTTATTTGGGTTTTTGACGCAGCAATCTAGGTTATGCTAAAAGCCTAAATGCCTGCCAATCAGCCCACTTTACTAAAAAATACAAACAATCTTTGTTTCACTTCATCCGAACTACTTACAACTATGCAAAGGAATAAAATTGAAGTATCTGTTTTGCAATATTATTTTATGAATAGTTTCTTACTACATGTGTATAAAAGTATATACCTACTTACATCAAATTCGGCATCATTGTCCGGCCGCTATGGTACGTGTAACCGTGCTTCATTGCCTACCTTCACAATGAGCATGGTGAACCCTACTCCTGGATTCTACTATACTTTCCATCACGCAGAGTAGAGTCACTTTGATAAGCTTATATATAAATATAGATGACCCAGCGAACTTCGTACCGCCCAACTTTAAAATTCCAGAACTTGATCGCAGCGCCACCTACCGGGTCCAATTGCGAATCTAAACCATTCCCAGATCCCCTTGAACACACACAAAAAATTTCATCAAAATCGGTCCAGTCGTTTGAGGGAAGTTCAGTGACATACACACTCACAGAAGAATTATATATATAAAGATAAAAAACCTATTTTTAAAACTTTTGTCTGTCAGTTCTGGCTAATCCCTGGAACTTCTGGATCAATTTTGACTGAACTTTCACTGGTACATAGCTGATGATATAAGGAGTAAATATATATTTTTCAGACTAGCTTCATTTCTTGGTTACACGCGATTCACAACAATAATCGCAGGTAACACGGCGGGACTCAGCTACTATATATAAATATATGAGTTTTAGCTTTTTATTTTAACTCCCTTACGTCACAGTATACTTAGTTCCGGTATAGACGTGTAATGTATATAATATATCTCTGTACTCCATATTGCATAATAGTCAACACGCGCCGATCTCCTTTCTCCAACACTTTACCGTGAAGGTGAATTCAATCGATAATTTTATAAAACAATTACAATAAAAAAACGTAAAATTGCAATTCGATTGTAGCGTGCGTGGAATTCGCATTTTTCTCGTAATCTAGATTTTTACTTACTTTATTTTAGTTTACAAGTTACCGTTAAGTTGTACTCTTCTAACCTTCAAACCGCACGCCCCAATTTCGATTGAGTGTAATTACACTAATTACCTATATATTTTATTAATAACTTTTATGCATCTAAAGAATATAACCCATTAAATAATGACAGCATGCGTGCTGTCATATTCGTTAATGAGTGAGAGACTGGAGGCCCAAAGAAGTAGAAGCATCTCACTAGGCCGCTATAGTATGGGTCACCATGTTACATTTTCTGCACTCATAATGAAGATGGCAACCCTTCTCCTAGATTCTACTCATGCTTTCCATCAGACAGAGTAGAATTAGAAGGCTTAAATATGTATATAAAAAAAGAAATACCAATAAACATAAATGCATTCTTTCTTATAGTTGATTATCCAAGCACCTTTGAGATCTGAATGTATCTAGGAGTGGGTAACTATTAACCTATGACTTTCTATATAATCCTGGTAATCTGTATGTGTTGTATGGAGAATGCTATGCATGAAACACATCTCATCATCATAGGCTGGACTATCATTGGCCTCTCCTTAGAAATAATGTTTTGGTCTAAGGCGGGTTGGTGGGGAGTTTGTTTGGAGGTGTCCATCTCATTGCAGTGATGTTGATGGTTGATGTGATAAACTCATTATTTTTATAAAAATACTTATTAACCTAATTGCGTTTTTACTAATTAGTGCAAAAATTCACCCGATATCGACGAGCTTCATCATGGTCAGATTGGGCAAGGTCAATGACACATCCGTGACTTGTGAATTTCGATAGCTACGTGGCGATTTTTATTTACCCTTTTGGGTACCTCGATATAATACACCATATTTAAGACGGTATGATGTCATCTATAAAACACAAGGAATTTGTAAATATTTCAAATGTGTGAATTGTAATAAATAAAATAATAAATCTTAGTCACAAATGCCCATTGGTTTATACGATTTTTCTTTCAAGCCTTACGAAATCATCCATCCATTACTTGCCTTACTATATGATAATATTTTATGAGTCACAAAAAAAATAAGTTTGTTTGGACTGTCATTTCATCTTTGAGGATCGTCACTATTTTTACATAAATTTGTTCTCTGTAGATGCACCCGAAGTACGCAATAATCAACTACACGGAGAATTTCTATATCGCGATGCAGGATAAGTAGTTCTAGTCCTGCGTCGCGATATAGAAGTTCTCGCGCCTTTTACCTTATTTACAACAATCCAACAGCAACCGTTTGTGTTGGAAAGATATGACAACCATTCCCTATAAACCCTATGTCCTTGCCAAAGTATCAAAGAATCTTCGAGCAAAATTACATTGTTATCGGTGCAGCGGTTTAGCCGTGAAAGCGTAACGTACAGATAGGTATACAGAGTTACTTTTGAATTTATAATATTAGTATGGATTAGACTCTAAACATATTTGAGTTTCTTGCTGGTGCATTCAAGCCGAAACATGATTTGTAAAGAAATTTCAAGTAATAGTTTTTTTTCCACTGACAAAAAGTTTGACTTTATTTTTCAATATCAATATCTTGAGCATGTTATGAAACTCTTTCAAGGAAACATAATTGCATAATTGACGTTTCTATGACAACTCATACCGTCACAAGTGTCGTAATGTTAATATTTATTTTATTACTGCTTCCTGCGGCTTAGTCATGCCATATAAAGCGGTAAAGGAAAATGTCGAAGTCTTTTTTAAGTAGAAAATAAGTTCATAGAATTGCATTAGCATATGCTTAAATCTTATTAATGTAGTGAATGTCCATAATATAAAATTAGTATGTGATAAGCGGCGAAAATGAGGAAGGCAGGAAAATGATCAAAATTATCTAAAACTAAATAATGAACTACAATAAAAAAATTCACTCTCACTTAATTTATAACTAACTTTTGACCGCGGTTCCGCCCGCGTATATATCGAATGTCCTGGTTGTATTGTTTCAGGTTAATATATAGCCTCGGAAATTTACAAATAATATGGCTTTCTTTCAGGAAAATAATTTACAAAATCAGTTCATTTGGTTCAAATATTACCCCATTATAACCTCACGAACTTTAGCTTTTTATAATATTGGTATAGGTTCCAGATCCACTGTCATACTGTTTTTTTTTTTTTTTTAAATATTTAAGCCTGCCAAAGTGACTTCTGCATCATTCTCCCGGCCTTCGAAGGGCGGGAGAATGATGCAGAATGATTGGGCCTCCGGTCTCACACTCACTAACGAAATACGACAGCAAGAATACTGTCATTATTAGGATGGTCTTCTGTGTGAGGGTAGTACTGCCCCGGTCGAGCCGGCCCATTCGTGCTGAAATCAGCGTGGCTCTACTACCTACTTCTTTGATTAAGATTGAGTATCATGTTCTCAATTCAATTCTCAATCAAGTCAGCTTAGCGTTGGAATACTCAGACGAGATTTAACCATCAGCTGATGTCAGTTATGGCGCTATAATTTACCTTAGTATGAGATTTAATGACATCTTATAATCGAGAGGCGTTTTATTATAGTATTAATAATCTTTAGTTCGATCTCCGCAGGGGACATGTCTGTGTCCGTTATTTGTAATTTGTATAATTTTTGAATATGCAGCTGCCTTTTTGATCTCCATTAATGGCTTTGCAGAAGTGAGGTTTCTTTTTATTTAACAATTCTAAAAGGGCCCAGCCGGCTTCATGTCTTTGAAATTCTCAGATTTCTTCAACTATAATATCTTGAATTGTAGATGTGGCTAATGGGATCACTTTCTAACCAAAAATACACTTCAGGACTGATTAGAAAACTATTTATTTAAACTTAAAACATTTTGAATATATTGGATGAAACGTAATCATTATAAACATGGAGGAGCTGGATGCGAGTCGCCGAGGATCGAACTAAGTGGCGTGCAATTGGAGAGGCCTATGTCCAGCAGTGGACTGCGATAGGCTGATGATGATGATGAATCATTATAAAATTTATATAAAATACAAAAGTTATGATATTTTACTTCTTCAAGCGATTTTGTCTTTCCCATGTAAAAATGCTGTCTTGATATCTCCTCTTCCTTTGTAGTGTATTTCTTTTTCTATTTATTTTGTTTTTCTTGTATTTTTGTGGTTTTAGTTATTATTAAGAGTTTTGGTTTTTGTTGAGAGAGAGTGTGTTATTGTTGTTTTATGATTGGTGATTTGTTTGTTAATAATTTCTAAATGTTTTGGGTTTTCTGTATTTGTCTGGTAGTATGATGTAAAATCTAAGATTACCAATCAACATAATATACACCTGTTGCTATTCCTGACCTACATTTAAAACCATTCAGTAGTTTAAAGGATTAAGCGAATAAACAGCGAAAGTGATTTCATTTTATACTATATAAATATCAATATGGATTGATTTCACTATATATTTTCTTCCTAACTTTCTTTTTTTTTAGTTGACAGGTCTTTAAATTGTGAAGTTAGTCTAAACAAATGGCCTAAATTTGTAGGCGATAGAAATTGTAAAATCAGTAGCATAAATAGTAAACTTGCAACTTTTTTTTAAATCTTACTACCAAAACGGTTTTAAAGTATATTGGGGGGAGACTTCGACTTATTAGATATATGTAAATGTTCTTTTTTAATTGATGTTCAGATTTGTTTTTGGAGTTTTTATTACTTCCATCTTTTTCAAAATCTTACTACCAAAACGGTTTTAAACTATATTTGGAGAGATTTCGATTTATTAGATAAATGTAAATGTTCTCTTTAATTGATGTTCAGATTTGTGTTTGGAGTTTTTATTACTTGCAACTTTTTTGAAATCTTACTACCATAATTTTAACAAAATGAACCGACTTCAAAGAAAAACTATTCCGAGTACCCAAATCGCGACAATTGTGCCTATGATATTTGAGGAGTTCCATCGATTTCCTTGGGATCCCATCATCAGATCCCGATATGGTGACGATGGGTTCACTTGTAAGCTACGCCCTTTCCAATGTTAAAAACATTTTTTTAAATCGGTTCTTAAAAAAATAAAAATAATAAAAATATTCCGACGAATTGAGAACTTGAGAACACTCCTTTTTTTTGAAGTCGGTTAAAAACGGTTTGAAACTATATTAAGAGAGACTTCGATTTATTAGATAGATGTAAATGTTCTTTTCTAATTGATGTTCAGATTTGTGTTAGGAGTTTTTATATACTGAGGTGGTAAACAACACATGCGAACCATATGTCAGGCTTTCAAAACCATTGAGAATATCAAATCTTTTCAAATACTGAGCTTTTGGTTCATTGTTTGGGTTTTTATGATCGCATCCTTTGTCATTTATTGTACTGTAAATAACAATAGGGTCACAGTTGGGTATCATGTTACGTAAACGTGTTAGGTTTTTTTTTTAATATATTTAGCCTTCCAAACTGACTCTACCCGACCTGGTGAAAAGCATGAGCAGAATCCAAGAGTGGGGGCCACCACACTTGCTTCGAATGCAGACAATAATGTATGGCGGCTCACACTATGGCGGCTTAGTGAGATGCTTTTTCACGCCCCGTTTAAAGGACCCGGGATCATAGTGGGAAGGAAACAAGTGAGCAGGTAGTGAGTTCTCCAGTCTTCCAGTCTTCAGTAATTTTTGTACACTTTTTTCATTTTTATCAAAGAAAACTAAGACGACAATTATCTAATGTCTCCTGGAAGATACATGAAGTCGTTTATTATTTTATAACATTACTTTAATCAGTCATTTTGTACAACAAATAAATACATATTGTTAAATCAAATACGTAATTCTTTCAAATTTTATTCGACTTCACAGATCCCTAATAGATTTTTAATTTTTAACTCTGTGTGTCTGTCCGGCTTCCAAGCCAAAACTACTGAACCGATATAAATGAAATTTGGAATACAAATAGAGCCTGAAAAAGGACCTAGTCTACTTCTAACAGCAATAACCGAAAAACACGTGGGCGGAGCCGCGGGCAAAAGCTAGTTTTAATATAAATGGAAGTAATCTAACCCTATTCTGTCAAGTAGTTTAAGAAAATTACAGTACTCTCAAAAATTGTTACCGTTTAAAATACTCTTGCATGTCTTAGTTGTGCAATGACTTGCATCAGGATGTGAACTAATTCAGTTTTAATTATTCAATTATATCACCACAGATCATGTTCTAAGTCTAGACTTGTATATTTTTATTATCTAGAATTAAAATTATAAATAATTTTGGTATCGTAATCTCAGTAATGTAAGTGGAAAGTTATTAATTACAATAAATATATTTGACATATTTTACTAGTATTTAACGATTTAATCACAATACAAATAAAGAAATAAATTGAAGTATCTGTTTGTAATATAACATTAAGATTTTTTTAATAAATGCATATGTATGGTCTGTCTGTCTGCATGGCTGTCTATTTGTGCTGGCTCTGCAAAGGTATGACTGATTTTGACGCGACTTTCACTGGCAGACTTCCTAGCCTTTATTCCCAAGTTTATTTGGGGTCGGCTACTAGTTCAACCGGTTTTACCTGAATTTCAGTTTTTCCACGGAGCGACTGGCATCGAACCTCCGCAACCCTGAGACCTGAAATTCGAAGATTGAACTAGTTGTCAGTATATTTGAGGGCACTGACTTCCCAATAACGATTGCCATAGATATTCATGACAACCGGGACCGACGGCTTTACGTGCTCTCCGAGGCACGGGCGTGAATCACCGCCAAACTTCCAAACTCCGGGCTGCTATTAGGAATTTCCTAAGAAAAACCCAAAAACACTTCGGCCCGACCCGGGATTAGAACCCGAGACCTCTTGATTAGCAGTCGAATACGCCCAACCACTAACCACTCGACCAACAAGGCAGTTTCACTGGCAGATGTGATATAAGGAGTTACTTAGGATATTTTTTGTTAGACTACTAGTATCTTCGCTCCGCAGCATTACTAGTTATTACAACAATAATTTCGAGTAACATCGCGAGACTTACGTTTTAAGGTTTGACCTAAATCATGTACACCAAATGTTTTCATAGTCATAGGCACAAAGAGCGGATCTCTGCGCCGTGTACACTGTATGAACGTAATGCTAAAGCAAATAATATGATTCGTACCGTGACGTGTAAAAGTGGTCTACCCCAACTGTCAACTAATTTTACCGTTAATATTTTGAAGATGGTAATTTAATATTCACCTATTTCACTTGGACCGGTATTTTTTTGTTCTAGAAATAACACTTAGCGTTCAATCTGTAACGTTTTGATTTTGTTACTGGCAGATTGAATAGCGTAACGGTTTAACTATCATCTTGTTAAACTGAATTTTAAAATGTTTTATGGTATGATGTACTCCTAATTGACTTCGACGACGGCGGCCAGCAAATTTGCACAGGTGCACTCTCTGCTCTGATGATCACTGATAATCCGATCGGATCCGATAAGTCCGATACGACTTGGAAATAATCAGCCACAGGACTGACGGCTTCACGTACTCTCCAGGGCACGAGGGTTAGGCAAGAGTGGAGAAAGAAGTGTGGTAGAGAAGAAAGGGCTCGCACTCTATGCAACCCCTTCATTTGAGAAGGAGGGAATAGTGGGACTCCCACATAGAAGAGGTCCATTAAAAAACCTTAGCTGCGTAAGTGGTATGTCGGGGTTCCAGGGATTTTCTTTCGAGGGTGCACCTGGTTCTTCGGCTTATAGTACCCGAGATGGAGTGCGGTTTTTACGGTGGTATCCGGGGGATAACCGCACGGAAAAAGGGGCACGTGGATTAAGACCCTAAATTTGGCTATTTTCTCATATACACCTTCTAATCTGCACAGATAAGTTGGAACAATTTGTCGAAACGACACTTGATATTATTATATGCCGAACCCCGACGAATGATATTCTTGAAACTAATTATATTTACATACAGTTTCTATGAAAGTGTCCTGAATTGTATGTCTGATTTTGCTAATTGTATATACCTATATTATAGCACGGAATAATTTCTCTATGTTGGGCATATATTATTTTAAAAATTATATTAAAAAGTCACGGGAAGATCGACTCATGTTCGTACACAGTAAATTATTGTATGCTGTATCAGGATCGGCTTGTAGTTTGTACTGATATGACTAAATATCTAATTGTCCTCTGTTCGTCACAATCCAAAGTGATAATGAAGGTTAAATGCCTGAGTATATGGCGCTTTTGTATTTTGAATTATTAGGATTACGTAAATAGTATTTAGTTCTTGAAACCGGATAAAGTAGATGAAGATGATGAGCGCTATGTTATTCATCATACTTTTTATATAATTCAATTAATCATAATTTTAGGAATCGGCAATTGGTTGATTAACTGATAAGGTATTTTCGTATTGTTTCCTTATATGATCAACATCTTCATTACTAATACCACGTACTATATTACCAAAACTAATAGAAATTGGTCATTGCAAATGAAAAATGCTTTTATACTACACCTGATCGGAACAGTAGTCAATATTCCCTGAAAATGAAAAGAGAAAGTTAGTCTTTTCCTTGACCTGAATAAGCGGGAGGAAAAAATGTATGAAAATCCATTTCTAACGTGTTTTAGCGGGAGAGAAAGTTGTATGAATTTTCATTTCTCATGTGTTGTGTGTCAAGGAGTTTTCATATAATTTAAATATGGAATCGCCGTGCCACTGACATCCTTTTGTGAAGAATAAAAAAAACAAATGAAGCGTGAAATATTTGTCAAATTCTAAGCTAAATTGTGTCTTATATGGTGTCATAAGTTTTGATTATATTTTAGAAATACTTTAAATGTTCCTCACAGGTGTAGTATAAAGCACTGTGTAGCACTCGGGTGAAAGTCCCATTCCTACCTCGGGAGTATTGTGGCCCTAGGCTGCGCCTTCGGGCCACAAACTGCTCCCTCGTTAGTAATCGGTCCCTTTCCTCCCTCGGTGAACAATGTACTATAGTTCAAAATCACTCCTTTTGCTCATTGTTAAATCTTCTTTCGACGTCACAGGCATAAAATCATAAAGGATATAAGAATAGTCTACGGCTGGACTTATGTCTGTATGACTATTAAAAGCGATTGATGTGATGTGTAGTAAACATTACGAGTGTATATTGCCGCATTGTCCAAAGAAAGCGCGCTTTACAATGTTTATGTATGCGATCCTTCATGATTTATCATATAAACCTAATGTTTCATAGAAATTATTGATAAATTTACTATGTTCTCTATGATATAGTTATCAACTGTCATTAAACTTTCGCGTTCTATGAAATACGTATCATTATCACCACTGACCAGTAACAGGCATACCCATTCCGCCTGGAACAATGAACAGTGTTTTCTGATGGAAACTTCAAGCACTAAAAGATACGTGATACTTAATAATTGCATTGTGTACCTTAAATATAAAATAAATTACTTATAAATATTTTTATCATTTTCCAGAGTGACAGCGTGAGTTACTTCTTCGACGAGTTAGAACGTATTGCGCGACCAGACTACATGCCGTCCCACCAAGATATCCTGCACTGCCGGAAGGCTACCAAAGGCATAACGGAGTGCACGATCAATATAAACAATGTGCCATTTGTGTTCGTCGACGTCGGAGGCCAGAGAACGCAGCGGCAGAAGTGGACACAATGCTTCGACTCAGTCACGTCAATACTGTTTCTTGTGTCTTCGTCAGAATTCGACCAGGTGTTGTCAGAAGACAGGTGAGAATTTCCCTATTTAACATCAGATTTTGAAATATGTAAAATATTCTGCCATTCATCTTCTGTGTTAGAGCAATTTACGAGTGAAATAAGTCAATAATACTACATATCCTGAAAACAATGGTCCTTCGAAATTGAATCCGAAGGACCATCTTATTAAAAGAAAACTTAAATACAAAAGTGATCTACTAGGATCCTTGTAATTGAAAATAAAATACATTAATGTCGTGTTGACACATAGTCACAGAAAAACGGAAAGAGTAAATGCTTTAGCGTTTAGATTGCACTAACCTTGAATTTAATGCTACGTTGTTATCAAAACAAGTTTTACCGTAAATGAGAAAATGTACGCAGATATGTCAAAACAGTTTGGGAGATATAACGCGATTGTAAAATGTGACTAAAATGTAACTTCATGTTTCGTTGACAGCCGTTTTTACAAACTTAGAAAAAGGGGCTTATAATTTACCAGAAGAATAATTCTGTAACACTCGTAAGTTTAGATAAGTTTTGAAATGATGGATACAGTTTATAACTATATTTATCATTTATGCATGATATGTGCGTTGAAGGCGTTTATATATTTTTATTACACTGAAAAAGCAAATTAAGAATTTGTTTCTAAACATTCGAATGCAGAGTTAAAGCAAATATTACTGTGTGTAGTATATGTGTATAGTTATACATATATGTCTTTAGCTAGGTGCGCGAGCGCCTCCGTTCGTTTAATAAGTAAACAATTTATCCAGATCCGCCTTGTTTCAGTGACGTTACAGCTACATGTTTTTTTCTCATCTCAATCGAATATTTTTCCTTCAATCAGTATGTAAAATAAAAAGAAGGATTTCATTCTTAGATTATCATTAAAACGGCATCTAAGATAAGGTAATAACTTTTTTTCTGGAAGATACATAGAATATGGATAAATAAATAAATTATGTAGGAAAAATCATTGACACATTTTGTAAACAACTTAATTCTGATTTAAAATATATAAAACAACGCAGCCGGTTTGAAAGTGCTTTTCTTTGTACTTAAAGTCGATATAACAAAATATTTTAAAACATTGAATGGCTTGTCAATATAACTTTATTATTGTCTAAGAACATTTAAACAATTGATGAACTTCAGCAGTGATAACTTAAAAAGTATATTTTTGTTAGTTTCCAAATCTTACAGGTAAAACATGAAATATAAATATTTCCGACAATAAATAAATATTTCGGACATGTTACACACAACGCCATCTAGTCCAAAACTAAGCAGAGCTTGTAGTATAGGTAGTAGACAATTGATATAAATTCATACATATACTTTTATTTTGTAAACACATGCATATTATACATAGAAAACACCCAAACTCCGGAACAAATATTTACGGATCGCACAGTCCTCTTAATCATCAGCCAAAGGCACTCCAAAATAAACTAAACACTAAACGAATATGTTAGAACAAGATTCGGATCACGTAGTATCAAAAGCTTTAGTCTAAAACAGGATTTATATGCAACCAGTTGTGTACTCAATTAGGCACGTACGTCATTGGAACTGCTTACATTATGAATGAAATTTTCCTGAAGCCGTAGTACCTGAGTCACCGTACCTGTGTATTATAAAGTAAACACAACTAAAGAAATTAATTTATCTTATCTATGATCTAACATCCGTAATTTTGTGGTTACGTAATTTGGGTTACGAAAAATATGTGTTTGTTCGTGACCCGTGTAACGTTGAAATACAGTTACATAGCATTGCATTATCACGATATTTTTTTTATTATTAATCGCCTGACAAGGTGACTCTTCTATGCCAGATGGAAAGCATGAGTAGAATCCAGAAGTAGGGAAGCACACTCACTGCGAATACCAGCAGTATGTCGACCCACATTATGCCGGCCTAGTTTTTTCACGCCACGGTTAAAGGACTCGGGATCATAGTAGGAAGGAAATACGTGAACTAGTAGTAGTGTAGGTAATAGTTATCTATTATACATTTAATAAACATTTCTATCGTATGATTTCGTCGCATTCTTTCAGTGTACACCATGCATATCGTTATCAAGTGAAATGCGAAAGAATTTGAATCAGAAAACGTAAAGATTTTTTTATACATTTATTTATGAAAAAAAATGCGTAAGAAAGGCCCGCGATGTATTAATTTCAGAAGTACATAAATAAATGTACAAATTCAACATATAATTCACTTGAAAATATGCGTACTTGTTATTATATGTCATAAATTATACAAATGTTCAGTTATTATAATATTATATCTTTAAGAATGTCGTAATATTACATATGTGAGTAGCGGAAGTGTATGTATATGTGTGTATAATTATACTTAATTAAAAACGTATACAAACAAAAGTTACTTTATGTCACTATCTCCTTTTTAGGGTTCCGTAGCCAAATGGCAAAAAACGGAACCCTTATAGATTCGTCAAGTCTGTCTGTCTGTCTGTCTGTCTGTCTGTCCGTCCGTCCGTATGTCACAGCCAATTATTTCTGAAACCATAAGAGCTATACTGTTGAAATTTGGTCAGTCGATGTATTCTGTGAACCGCATTAAGATTTTTACATAAAAATAGAAAAAAAACAATAAATTTTGGGGGTCCCCATACTTGGAACTGAAACTCAAAAAATTTTTTTTCATCAAACCGATACGTGCGGGGTATCTATGGATAGGTGTTCAAAAATGATGTTGAGGTTTCTAATATCATTTTTTTCTAATATGAATAGTTTGCGCGAGAGACACTGCCAAAGTGGAAAAATGTGTGTGTCCCCCTCTCTAACTTCTAAAATAAGAGAGTGATAAATCTAAAAAAAATATATGTTATACATTACCATGCAAACTACCAACGAAAATTGGTTTGAACGAGATCTAGTGAGTAGTTTTTTTTTAATACGTCATAAATCGTAACACGCAATTTACCTTTCATCCAATCAAAACACTATTATTAAAACATCGATGAAAGTTACAACGAGCTACAAGAACTTTTATATGACGTTATTTGCTGGTACGGAACCCTTCATGGGCGAGTCCGACTCGCACTCGGCCGCTTTTTACTTTTTGTAAGTATCGTAGAATATATTTACGTATTTAATGGCAATACGCGGCATGAGTCTAATGGATGTTTAATACAACACAGAAAAGTCATTATAGACGCCTGTAATGTTTCGTTTTTACACTTATTTTCTTCACTAGTTGATTTACACAACCTCATTTACGGTTCCAAAGGGATAAAATAAAAATGTTCGAGTTTTTGCAATATTTTTCATTGATAAATAAATAAATATTTTAGGACAATTACACGCAACGTCATCTAGTCCCAAACTAAGCAGAGCTTGTATGGTACTAAACAACTGATACAAATACATAGACATACTTTTTTTTTGTAAATACATACATATTATACATAGAAAACGCCCAGATTCCGAAACAAATATTTGTTGATCACACAAATATTTAGTCCGACCCGGGAATCGAACCCGAGACCTCTTGATCGGCAGCAGCATACGCTAACCACTAGATCAACGAGGTAGTCAAACTATATTGATGATCAACTCCTAATGGTCTTAGCGAGATGCTATATTGTCTTTCTCTATAAATGAGCTAATTGACCCTGAATCACTTCTGAATAGTTCTGTACCTGAGATTAACATGTTCAAATAAACAAACTCTTCGACTTTATAATATTTTAATACAAATTCGCTTGCGTTTCGTCTGATACAGAAATTTCTTTTCTATGTTATTTTTTTCGTATTACACATTCATTTTAACCGTCTAACATTTAGTTGCGAGTTGAGTTTCGTGTTCGTGAGACAAGACATTTACAAAATCGTTTGTGACCGATATCAATGGCGTGTTGAATATTTATCTTATTTAACCCAGTTTCGCTAAAGTTTAAGAGAGTTATGTGGAATATAAAGTACTAGCTTTCCGCCCGCGGCTTCGCCCGCGTGGAATTAGTTTTTATCGCGCGACACGGTAATTATTGATTAAACAATCTTACATGATTTTATGTTTGATAATAAGGAACTTGACACCAACTTTCGTCCCCTATTTCAAACCCTTCTTTACCTTTATTTTCGCGATAAAAAGTATCCTATGTCCTTTCTCAAGTTCAGTTCTATCTTCATACCAAATTTCATCAAAATCGGTTCAGTGGTTTAGGCGTGAAAGCGTAACAGACAGACAGACAGACAGAGTTACTTTCACATTTATAATATTAGTAGGGATGACTTTATTTATTGAACAATATTCGTTCATTGCGTCCGTTTAGAGATTAGCTACCATACATAGAAACTACTAGTCGTAAGAAGTACAGGAATCATTGAAGAAATACATACCATGTGGAATTCTACTACGTAAATACATAAAGTTTTTTTAAATAGAAAAAATACATACAGTTTAATATAGAACCTCCACCTTTTGAAGGCCGTTACTATTGGCTACGGTATCTATACAAATAAATAAAATTGGAGTGTCTGTATGTAATACCAAAATGAACAGTTTTTTTACTAAATGTATTTCAAAGTATATACAGTAAGTACTAACATCAATAAAGCACTTTAAAAAAAATGTCTGTCTTTCTGTTTCTTCCGGGTAATCTCTGGAACGGCTAAACCAATTTTAATGAGACTTTCACTCGCAGAAAACTGATGACATAATGAGTAACTTAAGTTTTTTTTAGATTACCTTCGATTAGCAGTTTAACTCTCAATTTACAAACTCGGTTATTGAAAATAGTGCTATTTTTTGGATTTGATTGGTGTTTTTTTTTTTTCTTTATATTTAAGCCTGATGGAAAGCATGAGTAGAATCCAGGAGTAGGGGTCACCATGCTTATTGTGAGGGTAGGCAATGTAGCATGGTGACCCTTACCATGGCAGCCTGGTTAGATTATTCTGCATCATTCTCCCGGCCTTCGAAGGGCGGGAGAATGATGCAGAATGATTGGGCCTCCGGTCTCACACTCACCAACGAAATACGACAACAAGAATGCTGTCATTATTAGGATGGTCTTCTGTGTGAGGGTAGTACTAGCCGGGTCGAGCCGGCCCATTCCTTGATAGAGTATAATTGAAGTAGATTTATGGATTACCTCATGTTCCTTTGGAACGGAGAAATAAATAAACGTTTGAAGTACCTAAAACTATGGTCGAAGGTCTTTCTGAGAATTCAGAAGTACTTGATCCAAATTTGATCTTGATTTTAAATTATAAAATTGCCCAAGTGCGTGTCAGGCCACGCATTGAATAGAGTTCCATAGTCACCCATAGTGGTAGGTAGATTTTAAATCGTGTACAGTAGACAATTGTTATGTTATCTTATTATGTTTTTATTTTTGTACGAAGTTTTCAATGCGAGTGCATTTTACAAGTTAGGCCCCTATAACTCCTGAAATAAAAAAGTTATCGAATCCGCTATTGTTTTCCTTGAAAGTTCAATATATGGGGGCCTATCATTATTTTTTCAGATTTTTTGAGCCAGCTGTTTAGCTTTTATAGCGGTTATGACTGTTTTTTTTAAAAAAATAGCTTTTTTTGAAAAAACTTTGTTGGCGTAATTACAACACATATTCGTGCAAAGTTTCATCTTTCTAGCACCAACCGTTTGGGTGGTAGGCCGAGGACGGATGGACGGGCGGACTTGGCGAATCTGTTAGGGTTCCGAGTCATGAACTACGGAACCCTAAAAATGAATTCTAAGTTTAGCTTTGGTATCGTACAACTGCAAATCCCAAAGACTAACATTTTTATGCCAATACGCATTAAAATACAAGCCGTTTATTTTAACACGTGTCTGAAATTTGATGGTAATAAATCATTATCTAATTATACATTTATGTAAACGCAATATATGTGGCGCTACGTACGTACGATACCGCCTGCGGTTGAACGAAAAGCGTTGAGAATGTTTGTTTATTTATTCAGGAAACTTTTTTTCTTGTTGTTTGGGATGTCTGGTACGTTGGGAATTGGGGCAAGGGCCTTGTAATATATGGGTTTTCTTTTGACATATCTTTCGTCTATGGTATTTTTGCTCTTAACTTTATGTACATATGTACGTATGGTATTTTTATTCATGGCAAAATGTTTCTAATGCCTACCATAAAATTTAGTCGTATTGTCTATTCGAATAGATTAGACTCCTAAAGTATGTTACCAATTTTATACTGTTTGCAATGGAGTAATTGATCAGATATATTCAAGTTTTACAAGAAATTCTTAATATTATCAGAGAGTACGGAAGTTTGACGGTTTTAAATGCCCGTGAATCATTAAGCCGTCGGTCCCAGTTATCAAGAATTATTATCTCTAGCAATCATAAATATGAACTCAGTGCCCTGAATTCTGTCAATTATTTCAAATTTCGAATTCAGTTCGCCTTTGGCGTAGCGAAGTTCCGATGCCAGTCAATCAATTCGGATCGCCCTCGGGGTTGCGAAGGTCCGATACCAGTCGCTTCGAGGAAAAACTGATATCAGATTAAGCTGGTTGAACCAGTAGCCGACCCAAATAAACTTTCAATAATAAAAACCAGGAAGTTGATGAAAAAAAGTACATGTATTTCTAAGCCTACACGAAAATATAATTATCATAAATTGTACGAAAAAAGACCTGCTATAAAAAAATCTAAGATTGGTTCTAAACGGTTTAACTTTTGACTGAAAGGTATTTTGAACCATAATACATTATTAAAATTGCACGAAATGGTTCATTCTTGTCAAACGTAACATATTTATCTTAACCACGAATGAAACCGCATTATTTTCTTACTAAACTTTTGATAGTTGCCCTAAAATATGTAGTTCGAGTAAATTCTATATATTCGATTCACCGGATGTATTCCTTTGATGTTGTTTTTAAGAATTCGCATCCAATGTAAACGTTCTGCCTAAGCATCGATATATACTATCTATGTCTTGATCTATGGAGACTAAATAGAACAAGTTTTATTTAGTTTTTATAGATCTCTCACAGTTTGTTAAGATGAGTTTTGCCGATTGTGGTTCCGCATGATTTTAATTAGTAACATTTTTAAAATTGTGTCATAATTTTACCGGGAATATTTTCAAATACTAATTTTCAAATACAAAAACTAATTTGACCGTGTGGTGACGGATTAAGAATACAGAGTATCACCAACCCTATTCATCCCGCGGGTGTCGTAAAAGGCGACTAAGGGATAAACTACGCAAGACAACATCGATGCAAAGAGAAGGAAAACTTGAAACCAATCCGTTTGGCCAGCGTGGTATAGTAGGCAGAAACCTCTTTTCTAAGGAGAGGCCTATGTCCAGCAGTGGACTGATAAAGGCTGTTGATGATGATGATATACTAATTTAAATTCGAAAATAACTCTGTCTGTTATCGCTGCACCGATTTCAATTTGGTATGAAGATGCTTTGATTCTCGGAACAGGACATATGCTATTACAGAATATAGTACTAAATATATTGTCAGAATTGACAATATATTTAGTACTATATTCTAATATATTGTCAATTCTGAAAATATATTTAGTACTATATTTACTACTCTATTTATTTATCTATCTATTTATTTAAAACAAGTAATGAATGATATATAAATTTTCCTTAAACATCTTCCAGCTAAAAATATTTGAGTTCAGTTATTATCCAAACGAATTACTACTAATTCTACATTCGAGAGCTGAAGGCCGTTCGTCATTATATGTATCATTGTATTTACTACATAGTTATACATCATCTAACAATGGACGGAATAGTCGGGGCACAGAAATATTAGGTATTCGTTTATATCACTTGGTGACAACCGAGTTGTAGAAAATGCCTTTTTAAAAAATATTAAAAGTATTTCGGGAATGTAACGGAGGATGAGGCATTGGAAGTAAATAAGGGTATTGAGAATATGACTCTAAAACAGACCTTTTAGCATGTAGCGGATTCATTTTCTTTGAATTTTCTTTGTTCAAGGAGAAGGTTTCTAAAAAAACCGCTCATACTTTCCATCAACAAGAGTAGATGCACTTTGACAGTACTATATATATAAAGTACTAGCTTGCTCTGCCCGCGGTTTCGCTCGCGTGTATGTCGTTTATCGCGGTAACAAGTAGCATAAGTATTTCAATTGGTTCAGTATTTTTGCCATGAAAGTCGGACAGACAGAGTTACTTTTGCATTTATAATATAAGTATCAATTATAAATAACGTGAAAATATACGTGACATTAAATATTAATATACCATCTTTCTCTTATTCCAGGAAAACGAATCGCCTAGAAGAGGCCCTCAATATCTTCGACACGATCGTAAATAACGTGAACTTCAAAGGTATCTCCGTTATTCTATTCCTCAACAAGTCCGACTTGCTCGCGAGGAAAGTCGCCAGCAAAGAGACAGATATACGTTGGTACTACCCACAGTTCACTGGCGACCCTCACAACCTCCGAGACGTGCAAATGTACCTGCTCAATATGTTCGCGAACGTTCGGAGGGAACCGAAAACCACATTATACCACCATTTCACAACCGCCATTGACACACACAATATTGAAGTCGTCTTCAACTCCGTTAAAGACACGATTCTCAATCGCAACCTAGAGTCTCTAATGCTGCAGTGACGAAATTAGAACACTTGTGATATATACTGGGAATAATAGAACATTCGATTTCCATTTTTGTGTTTTCCTCCTCGCTATGTGTGAAGCACATTTGAAAAGACAAAGGATATAATCCAGATGGCTGAGTTAATGTATATGACATGTATTTATTACCAAATGTATTGGTTTTTGGTAAAACTATGTACCTTAGATTAACGTATTGTAATTATAAAATTTGTATATCAGTATATTTATGACCAAAAATGTAGATTTTGCACGATATGGACGTTAATATAATCACTGTTCAAGATGGATAATTTAACCCTTGAATGATAACGCAGTATTTCGTAAACGTTTTCGTAAAAATAAATCATTTGTAAACAATGTTTTTACAAACCTGAAACTCGATAAATACCTTTAGATTAGATCTTGCAGAGGGTTCACCTAGTTGAGGTTGAACTCCGTCTTTACGGACTTGGCCATGCACAGTCACACTATCTTGTTACAATTGTTTAGAAGAAAGTTTAAGACTGTGCTTGTTTGCCACCTCAGTAATAGAAAGAAAAAGGCGTTTCTAAACTTGCCTCAGATGTTTTAAAGAAAATTTTGAATTAGTCAAGAATTACAAATACATAACGAAGTGTAAGAATGTTGCACACAGAGTAGTTCATTAATACATTATTTTGTACAAAACGATTGTTTGCAATATGATTCTATTTATTTAGAATATAGATAACGCATTATAACTAGTAGACAAGTACAATATGCCAGGGACGACTGGTTTTTATACATGTATTTAATTAGTGAAATTTAATCACTATTTAACTAGAACGCTCGCGATCTAAAGTTCTAGAAGAATCTAAAGATACCGGTGGAAAGGTTCTGATGAAAGAGAATGCAGGAGTGTTTAATTTGGTTACATTTTAACTGGTTGTGTTAAAAGCTTTATGAGAGCTCAATACCTATTATTTCTATTACCGATATTTAAAAAAAGAAGATACTATCATCATCATAAGCCTATAATAGCAGCCCATTGCTGGACATAGGCCTCTCCCATCGCACTCCACTCTCATCTCTCATCGATCACATCATTCGGCTGTATATATTTTTATGTATGTACGCCGATTTCCCGTCCTCTATGAATCTTCTTTTTCTTTTAAACTAGACTACGACGATGCCAAAAGTAAGGGTAATAGTTTCGGCAGTCTATGTTCAGCGTAGTTCCTAAACTACTGAATCGTTTTTAATGTATAATACTTGAATCTCACGCTGCCAAGTATAGGGCTATTAATATCGGTATCAATAACGTCTTTTAAAATAAAATAAAACCAGTTTTTTACAACACTGTGATTAACAGGTTAAGTTTTTGAAATGCTAAATTACTATTTAATGACTTATTTCTTTTAAATAAATTCTATAATTGCTTTTTGAGAAAAACAATAATTAATTTTTATTTTATTCATCAAAAATAACAGTTTTTACTATTATTTTTAATTAATGTTACTGTTAATATGTAACATGAACAGGAAGCAATCAATCATGCTAATTGAATTCTTTATTCACAGCTAATGATGTAACTATTTATCATTTATTCAAAACCGGTATATGTGTCTGACATAATAACGGGTTATTTATACGGGTTATTTGTATACCAATAAAATATTTTTAAAAATAAGTCTATCTATAATCTATTGACCGACTAACCTGTCACTGAGGATAGAATATAAAGATAGATTAAGCCAAAAAAAATTGTTAAAAGAAGTCTATTTCGTTGTTAAATACAAAAATAATGATTAATATTTTATGTCCGAATGCTAATGTCAGTTTTTAGGTTCCATTTATTTGTTGGGTTTGGTAGCGATTAAATCTGTGTGACGAGTTTTCGATGGGTTCTGTATGATTTATGTCAAAATATATGTGAGATGAATACTAAGATTGTAAAAATGTAAATAACGCACAATAACAGTAACTGTGCTAGCCCTGTTACCGGTTTAGTACTATGTGTGAATGTAAAAACCTTTTCACCGATCCGAATCGAAACGAATTTCGAACGCAAAAAAAATCATTTCGATTCTTTTCTAAAGTCCTGTCAAACTTGAATAAAAAGTTCGCGAGCGTATCTTGAGTCTCAATATATGTAGAAGTGCCAAGCCAGTAGAGTTTAGTGGTGTATACCAGGGATGTTATGGATATGAAATTTCAGTCAAGGTCACAAAAATATTACACTCAAAATTTTTCAGATACGTATATAAAATTATCATGGGTTATCATGTCCGGAAGTTTCCGATACGGATATTATGATAATTAGGAATTTTCTTATGAAAATACAGACTTTAGAAAACTATAATAAAAATCCACAAACATTTTTATCACATAAGCTTATGTTATAGAAGAACACGAAGGTTGTTATGACGACAAGTTTATAACGAAATTTCTATCAAAACGCTATTTACAAATATATAAATATCGGTTACAGTTTTCGATATTCGGTAGTTACCGTTACGCATCCCCGTAACATCCCTAGTATATAAATCGGCTATCGCTGTATCGAATAGGTGTAGTTACAATGAGATTGTTCTTATAGGGTGCCACAAGCTGAGATTCACACAGCCTTTGCTTTGTGAAGACTGTATAAATCCCTTCTGGGAGTAAAAATGTACATAAATAACCATTGTTAGTAAAGAATGTTTAGTAATCTGTGATTAAAGTGTAAAAACTGTTAGGCTGTAAACAGCAACGAATGTAAGTGTATCTTGCGAAATACTGCTTTTTTAAAACGAAATTTTGGTACGAAGCACATTGTTTTTTGCGCTGGCAACTTTTATGTGGTGTTTTATTCGTACGACAATTCCGTCCCTTGGCACAATTTAATACAAAGACGTATTATTTCACTACCTTTATTAATATAAAACTTTTTGTACAATATACAAGATTTTTTAATCGATTCGAGCACAAAGGTCTGACGAAACCAATTCGATAATTTTTAAAATGTAAATTTTTAATTAGCACTTGCTTTTGTGCGCATGAGGGAATGATCTGATTTTAATTGTAATTTTAAGTACAACGCATAATTTCGATCATAATAATAATTATACTCATTTAGTTGTAAGTTTCATAAGCTTTAGTATATTTATTTTGAGATGGTCTACAAGTATTTGTTTATTTACGCGAGAGTTTAAATAGAAGTTATCTATTTATTATGTGTACATTTTTATGGTTCGGATAATCGAGGCTAAATGTGTAAATACCTCTTAATTTTAATATGTATATCATTTCCTTAGTATTTTTAGTTTTAATCAATTTCATTAATGTAATTTTCTAATTGGTTAGAAATGAACTACGGATTAATTCCCATTGTCAGTGATAAATTTTGCATTTAGAAGTGCCATTGTGTGGTACACAGTGTTGTCACTTGAAAAAAAAAACAACTAACAATATGATGTCAACACTGCCGCGCAAAATTTGTTCTAAACTTAAAATAAATAACATTTTTATAACTACGCCCAGAGTTGGGTTTTTAATCTCGATAGAATCCCTCCCATGTTAGAGTATTTGGTACCTACATGATAAGATTTAGACTGGTTCATTATTTTAAAAACTGTATTGATACCAAAGGTTGACTAATATCTGAATGTGACAGGATTTATATAAAACATGAAATCATAATCACTTTAAGGTGCTGTAGCTTCTACATTAGATGGTTTTTGCACTATTAATTACTCAAGAATTTACATTTCCAATTATTACGAAGCCGGCCTTATTTTACTACCGTTTATTTTCAAATAGTATAAATGTCAATATATACTTAAATTAAGATGAAACTGGTTTTACGATTTTAATGCACACTCAATTCTAGAATATTAAAAAAAAATGCAATCAATTTATAAATATTTGTTATATAATATCTCATGTATTAATGTACATTGATACGATACGGTGTATTCTCTTACGCGTGATTTTGTATTTTTCATCAGTTCTGGGGTATCACGGGGCTCCCTAAAACGATATATATCGTTAATAAATTCTCTTCCAACGATGTCTGTTGAATAATGAACCTTACGGAGTAAAAGATAAAGTCGAAATTTGAACGTAAAACCAGACTCTTCACTTTCACACAATCATGGCATAATTGTTAAAAAAATTTTTTTCAAAAACAATGAACTGATGTTTATACGATGTTGAATGTATTAGTGAGGACGGAACATGGGTCTCAAATGATAGCGACTAAGTCGAGTGTGATTTATATAAACGGTGCTGATGTGTGGAATATACGTTGGTACACTTGTCAATGGCGAATGGAATTAAAATCTCTTTCATAGTAGATCATATATGATAACTATTTAATCTATTTAATGACGTAATTAAATTTAATCCTAGTTCTGGTATCTATAAAGTTAGTAATTATATCAGTTGTTTCAATAAATAGCAACACTTTTTCTTTTCTATATTTGAAACCAGATATGATCACACAAAAGACCAACCTTCTTTTTATTTCTTTTTTTTTTCCGTGCGGAAATCCCCCGAATCCCACCAGTTGATGGTTATGTCGGACTCGGTACTATAAGCCGAGGAGCCAGGTGTACCCACGAAAGGAAGTCCCTGGAACCCCGACGAAAAAGACCAACCTAAAATGACAGCTTTCTTGCTGTCGTATTTCGTTGGTGACTGCGCGACAGGAGATCCAATGATCAGAAGCATTTCTTGCTGTGTCCTGTGATCACTAGCTTTTAGTAGTGGTAGTAGGCCTTCAGTCGTATAAATCTAATATTTGTAGATACCAGAAACGTAGACTTATAAAAACTCAAGCAATATGCACAAAAATATTTAAACACTTAGATAATTCGCTTCTGATACTTTTAAGTATACTACTCTATATAAGTACACTTGTAAACATTAGCTCAATAGATTTTGATACTTGCTTTTTGAGGTGCAACATTATTTTTAGTATACTACAAATCGATTTGTCTGTAAGTATTCTAAAACTAATGTTGTATTTATACGCTCAATTTTATCTAGAAGACTATGTATTATGTAGAATCTCTATGAAATTTATGCTGTACTTCTTTAACGTTAAAATTTACGTGAAAGAGATTTAAATATCAGTTAGCACTTCTACTCAATAACAAGTCGTTGTAGATCAATTTTCATGTTATATGAAGGAACTCTATTTAGAAAGGTTTAATCAAATGTGTATGGTGAAATTTAGATATGTTTTTAAAAAAAAAATGTGCAATCAAAATTTAAAATCGCCTAACACTTTAAATATGAATTTTTCGGTTACCCGCAAATAGAATAATAAATAAAAATTATTGAAATTAAATTAAAATTTGTACTGCACAATACTTCAGGAAAATATTTTTCAAGAAAAATGAAAATAGAATAAAATCTAATCTATTCCTTTTTTTCTATTTCCTTTGACTAAATCGAAATTACTTCTAAAATATTTGATAATACTGTAACATACTGTGTAGTGTATGCGATTATTCGATTAACTCGAAGAGCATACATACGCTGTCTCGTGTGCCACGGCTAGCAACACTGCCGGAATACTGTCACTGTCTATACGCGCATGGCGCGGGTGGGTGTAGTGAAGAGCAGAGTAAAATACGTTGTGTCGTGCGCATTGTCGAGCCAGTGTTTAGTTATTGCAGGTTGAAAGGAACTAAACAAACACTATAAGTGGCGACGAGGTAAAAAAGGTACCTAAGATTTGTCAATAAACCTTTAGCACAGTCGTTTGATTACAAACCAAGGCTATACCTTCATTTTGAAATCAAAAGCATTTTCCGTATTATTGCTTCACCCTGGAAATAATAAAACATAAACACTAATATTACAACACATTTGATCGTTCCTAACTTTAAATTCGATACAACGCCATGTACCAGGTAACTAATAAGCTTTTTATACAAATCCGCTTATTTTCACCCGGCCCATAAAGTAAACAGAGTAAAAACTTAGGACTACAGGAGCAATATGTTGTCAATATTACACTTCCAGCTAAAATAATAGAATAATAGAAATCTGTTAAATAAGACTGAAGAAAGACAAAACTGTCAATTATCCTTCTCAGTGAGGTTTTGAGGGACATGTTTTATCTACAATGATTTATACATACCCTAATATTCAAAGAGAAAGCGCTATAAATAAGAATAGTTCATTGACAAAGTGATACTATTTAAATAGAATAGAAAATATATTATTTTATTTTACAAGTTACATATATTATATGTCTTAACTACCTGCTACATGGCGGTATTCATGTCTTATTCTTCTATTAACCTTGTGGACACATGTTTTATGGGGAAATGTTGTGTATGGCATTTGCACTGACATTTACCTCAGTATGTAAAGAGGAAGAAATTTAAAAATAATTTTTAAACATATCTCACTGTATCGAGTATAAAAGAAAGAAAAGGTGGATAATGGCACCTAGAAGGGATTCCTTTGATAATACATATCAGTTCAAAGATAGTTTGAGGATAGAACTTTTGCAACAAACCACAACTTATAGTATTACTAATGTAAAATAATGTGGTGGACAGGCATCATCTTGCTGTTAGTAAATTGCACTGTATACCATAAGTTCATTTAAATTTCTATAATAGAAATAGAAAAATATTTTAACAGTATAAACAAATGATATTGTTAGACTGTGTTATTGAATGAAGATTACTTAGTGATAGTTGCTTTCCTTTAAAGGTATACAATATGTGTAAGCAAATCCACACATTGACGGACAGACATTATTATTTGTTTTCAAAGTGCCTCTTTAGATAGTATTATTTTTGTACATATGCCATTTAGAATAAATAACTTGAAGTTCCATATATTATATACAATAAATAACATGATAATAATAAGATAAAGTTATAATGTTCTAAGGTTGGTAAGTAGATGCTAATATAATAATAATAACAGAATATATATATATATAATGCATACAAACCGTGGAGTTGCATTATGCTAAACAAATGGTTATGTTCAAGAAAAGTAAACTAATCTCGCATTGTCTTAGATATTTGCGATTGGGAGGGTAGATGTGAATTGAAGATTACTGTTATGTTTCTTTAAGTGAATCCTTTACAGATATTTATGTACATTGACAACAAGTCATGGACATATGTAAACCAGAGATTTGTAACACAGAAGTGATTGATTTAAAAGATGTTTAATCTTTCAAAATGCGAAATCACTCTTTAAGTCTTTGGATTTGAAAATACATCTTTAACTCACTACACTAAGATTGATTTTAGTCACATGAAATGATTAAAACTAACAGATCAGATGTGTAGATGTAGTATGAGACAATAGATACAGGATATTGTGAAATGAAAAGAGATTACATGCGCACGCTAAGAAATACAATGATGATACACAGTAAATTAGACTCTCTAGTGTTATTGTAAAGCTTTAAATATTTGCGAGTATATATGAAATTTGGCTATAGAAAGTATTTTTAAAATATAAATTTCTTTGCATTTGACATTATGTATTTTGACGCAATATACAATAATAATAATTTGTGGCTGAAGCTCATGTCTGTAATTTTGTTTATAATTGTAAACTTAAATTAAAAATAGTTAAAAACAAAACAATTTGCGTGCAGTTAAGTTCGAATAGTTTTATGGCGTTTGTAAACAATTACATTTAAAGCGTTTATAATGTATTGAGGGAATGAAAAAATCAATACCTACATGGATTAATAGACATTTGCATCATATCATGGTCAACTGAACGAATCATGTCATAGAAAGAAAAATAATGAAAACATTTATTCTAATGACATTGCAACACATTCAATTAATATTTAAAGAAATGGCATTAAATAGTAAAAGGTATATTAAGCACATTTAAATACATGTTACCTGAGAGGATCAGGATAATCGGTTTAACTAATTATATAATGGTCCACCCGTTCGGTGTGATATTCTACACTGAGAACGGTGAACAAATTAACGAAAATCATTTTCATTGATTTGTTGTTGGAAATGTGTGACAACCTTCATTAAATTGATAACAGTCGGACATTTCAAATGAATATCTCCATTAAATTGGAATTGGTTGACAACCTCCATTAAATTGGGAAATGTATTATGGTTCAAATGAGCACCTCCATTAGATTGGAAAATGGTTGACAACCTTCATTAAATTGATAACAGTCGGACATTTCAAATGAATGTCTCCATTAAATTGGAATTGGTTGACAACCTCCATTAAATTGGGAAATGTATTATGGTTCAAATGAGCACCTCCATTAGATTGGAAAATGGTTGACAACCTTCATTAAATTGATAACAGTCGGACATTTCAAATGAATGTCTCCATTAAATTGGAATTGGTTGACAACCTCCATTAAATTGGGAAATGTATTATGGTTAAAATGAGCACCTCCATTAGATTGGAAAATGGTAGACAACCTTCATTAAATTGATAACAGTCGGACATTTCAAATGAATGTCTCCATTAAATTGGAACTGGTTGACACCTCTCATTAAATTGAGAACAGTCCACGCTGTGAAAGCATTGGATGACGCCTGTTTAAACATAATGAGCGGTGACACCTATATCATCCTAATAACAGGTGACGCCTATATCATCTTAATAACAGGTGACGCCTGTTGCGTAAGTTCTAATGTAAAGTGGTACATAACTCAAACTGTGAGGTTACCAGATGATGTCTGGTAGTCCGGATGCAGGTAACACCGTAAGAACTTAGTAACGTAAAGTACAGGTGATGTCAATAAGTACATGAGGTAAAGCGACGTAGTTTTATGTATGTAAAATGAAATGATGTATGATAAATGAAAACTTTACACGGATAGCGCCCGTAGTAAAAAGTTGTGTATCGATTTATTTAGAGAATTATAACCGTTTCTAGTGTGTGGGATTATCCCATTTGCGAAGGAGTGCTTGATGATTCAGGAGCACTTCTATAATGATCAGTATAGGGTTCGATATGTCGATATATCAATGCAGCAATATGCGGTCACGATGCCTGGCTCGGAAATAATACCAGTGGCATTGGCGAGTTTTCATAGAGTCTGAGAGGAGGCAGATTGTGGTTATTGAGTTATGTGTAAGTTTGCCATTGAAGACTGTCTGTATAGGTACAAGAAGTGTACATATGTTGTTGGTTCAGTCATCTATTAGACGTCTGGCGTACAGCACTATATGTGTAAAAAGAAAAGGTTGGAATACCTTTTAAGAGGAATATAAATTGTCATGGTGGTTTCTAAATTTTGTCAAAATCGTTGGAATTTACAGGATAAGAATCTTGGTTACATGTTGTCTATGGTTTATATCTTATTTTGAAACTTTTGTTTTGGAAGTTAAATTACGTACAATAAACTTATTCACTACGTACGACGTGTCTCACTCAAACGTTCGCTGCATTGGGCGTGACCCATCCCAGAACCGGCAGTGATAGTGTTATATTCTCATATTATATTGTATATGAATAAGGTTTATTACTAAGACTATATAAAACAAAAAATTATTATTCTAATTGTAAGAGTGAAATCAAAATATTACACCACTCTTTTGAAGTTGATCTGAGCTTCGTGTTTCAGTCACCTTACCGTAAAGTATCTAACTTTACAGCACAGCACACTAAATAAAATAAAAAAGGTTTAAATTTGTTAAAATATTGTAACTTGTATCTGACACTCTCTTTTGGCGTGGAGATGCTTATGCTTAGGAGGAAAGGTATGGGCTGCTCTCCACGGTGGTGATCAAAGTACGCGTGGAGAGATCAATCTGGTTTTGATGCTTAATCGAGTGCTACTGCTGATTACTAGTAAATAGGGTTTTGGCGGTTTCCGCAGTCTCCTTCGATTCGTCATTGTCAGCCGAGGCTTTAGGCGGTCGTTGGTTTCATTTATCAAGTTCAAGTTTCGGAAGCGGAGGCGAGGAAACCTGTACAGGTTTCCTCGGCGTGTGTTCGGTTGCAGCATTCGCGCTCCGTAAACGTCCTGTTATTACGCTCAGCTTGTACCAGGGTGCTCGAATAAGTTGGTACTCGAATTTCATAGTTACTAGCATTTTCGACGTACCTAATGGCGAGAACGACTCGAAAAGGCAACAGTTATTAACTGACCCATAGACAGATGACTGATTTTGGGAAATAATTCTTAGCGGTGTATTATATGCAGTTTCTTGCGCACCGGATTTAAGTTATTTCGAAATTTGAGATATGCTTCATAAGTCTGTTTCTAGCCACTGCCCTTCCGGGGGATGGGCTATGTGTGTACTCTAGTGAGTATTTATTAAGAGGGCTTTGCGCCTGCTTTCCGAAATGGGAGTTAGTCTCGTCTTTGGGTGAAGCGTTTAAACTATTTGAGTACTTTGAAACCCTTTGGTACTTGGTATGCAGTTGATGGATTTCTTCGGAATTTTAGAGTTACTTTCATTAAGTTGGCGGTTTGCTTCTAATAACTTGGAAAGTGACTTCCACGCTTCGCAGCTTCGGTGCACTTGCAATTCGCTTAATATCAACAATCGGTGCTTAATCATCATCATCATCATCAACAGCCTTTAGCAGTCCGCTGCTGGACATGGGCCTCTCCTTAGAAAGGAGTGGTTCGGTGCTTGAATAGGCTGATTATTGTGGATTCGTACTGGTAGGAAAAAAACTAGATGAATACTTCTTACCAAAGCGGTGGAAGCCGAAAAGTGACGAAACGAGTCGATAAATATATATATGGTATATGCAAAAAAAAAAAAAAAAAAAAAAAAAAGGAGAGTGTGGAATGCTATAGAGGAAAAACACACAGTAGATGATTAACGTAGCAGCATCATCTTTAGTCGATTTTTGTTTCATTCATAGTTGTAAGATTGTTCATGCCGTCAACCTAATAACATTTTGTTAAGTTTACCGTTTATTGTAATGAAAAGAAAAAATATACAAAAAGGAAGGGATGTAGTGTATGCGATTATTCGATTAACTCGAAGAGCATACATACGCTGTCTCGTGTGCCACGGCTAGCAACACTGCCGGAATACTGTCACTGTCTATACGCGCATGGCGCGGGTGGGTGTAGTGAAGAGCAGAGTAAAATACGTTGTGTCGTGCGCATTGTCGAGCCAGTGTTTAGTTATTGCAGGTTGAAAGGAACTAAACAAACACTATATACTGTATAAATGATTGCAGTTATTTTGCCTATATATAGATCACTAAGAAGCAGTCTACGTCATTGCCTTGGCTCAAATGCCAACGGATGCTCCACACAACAGCTGGTAAATAAGCTAAGGGTGCCAAGCGTATTGCTCGAAAAAAATATCCACATGTAAATTTATCGTAATCATAGCATAATTAGGCCTATGGATATTAATTGTATCACGGTGAAGCTATATGCTGTGTGATAAGTTAGGGCTCTTAACACATTGACTACTTTTTTAAACGTTTTTTTTTATTCTTAAATCTGATTCTCTTTTCATCCTATGGGTGTCGTAAGAGAGAGCAAGCTACGTAGGACAACATGCTTCGGAGAGAAGGAAAATTTTAGGATGTTGAAGAAAATTTATTTGTGTTTATAACCTAAAATGTATTCGACATTTGTGATTGTAAAAATATCATCATCATCAATCATCATCATCATCATCAACAGCCTTCAACAGTCCACTGCTGAACATAGGTCTCTCCTTAGAAAGGAGATATTGGCCTACTATACCACGCTGGCCAGACGGGTTGGTATAGGGTTGGTTTCAAGTTTTCCTTCTCTATGCATTGATGTTGTCTTGCGTAGTTAATCCCTTAGTAGCCTTTTAAGACACCCGCGGGATGAATAGAGGTGGTGACACTCTGTATTCTTAATCCGTCACCATGCCGACAAAAAAATATAGAAAAATAATTTTAAAACATCTAGCTTTATTTTCTAACAACTATTTATTATTATTTATTATAATATGTTGAAGTCTGGTTCTGACGTAGAAATCGGATGAATATAAAAAGTAGCCAATGTGTTAGGGCCATTAGTTGTATGTTATGTTGTAACATAAAGTTAGGAGTCGTTTTACACTCATGTTGATGTATGCTAGAGTGTTGACAATATCTTTTGGAATTTCTCTATATTTTGTATACAGCCCCATATTTATTGTACAGTGTAATAAAACATCATGCATGTATACTATCACGTTTTATTTACTCCATTCCTTGTCTGAAGATTTAATAAAAATAGCTTTTAAAGGCTCTGGATATCATGGACATAAACTCATCACCAAAACGAAACAAGCGATTCAACGGTTATCTTGAAGTTATGCTAAAGCTATGCTTTAACGTAATACACATACAAGTTACTCCGTAGTTCGGTGTGTCTTCGATAGATGGCGCTTTAGTATGTTATTTATTACATACACACTGCTCTCTGTGTTGTTTCCTTCCCTTTTTTTATTTAGTTTACCAGAGTGACTACTCTCCCTGATGGAAAGCAATCCAGGAGTAGGGGTATCCTCATTGTGAGGAATGTGAGGGTAGGCAATGGAGCATGGTGACCCATGCTATGACGGCCTGATCAGTTGTTTCTAAATCATTCTACCGGCCTCTGGAGGCTCACTCATCAACGAAATACACACACACAATGCTGTCCTACATGGCGCAACACTTTGTTTATAACTTGTTCTGATTTTAAGTTTTTTTTTGTGTCGGTTTTACGTATGTAAGATTACTTACTTTTTATAAGATTACTTATATTTTTTTTACTTACACATTAGTGTACCTATCCAGGGTGAATTTTTGAGACGGGACAGTAAGGGTAGGTACCTTAACCGTTATAGTTACAGGAAAACGCTTTTAGGAGACTATCCATGATTTTTTTAGATATTCTGAACTGCATTTACAGATTTTGGAAAAAATGTACAGCCAGCAAGAAAATGGTCGTTTTAAACAAAAACTTTTTTTGATGCCAATCGATCCTGTTTCTTATAAGGATCAAAAGTCTCTTCTAGACCGACTGCGGTTTGAGTACTAGAAATGTCAGAAATCGCAAAAAAACTTTTGTACTGAAATAAATCATTTTAATATGTATTTTATCTTTTTTTTAATTTTTATGCGTATTTAGTAAATAATAGGAACACAAAATTTGCATTGGTGTGGTACACGAATAAATTTCCACTGCGACAAGTATCGAGTAGTAATGGTGGAATTTTATGAAGGTACTCTTAATTCTGCCGTGTATTACGACGTCAGAGTTAGAGAATCCCCAAAACCAGTTGGATGAATAGCTCCTGTCAGAATTGCGAAAAGTTTATTTTCAGCAAGATGGCGCTCCGCACAACAGCTGCGTATTCTAGTTTGAATAGGCAGTGCGGGTCACAGTGGGTAATGTACACATGTAGTACACAACGTTCAACCAAGCGGCCAACTCGTAGCCCCGATCTAATGCCTCTGGATATTTTTCTGTGGAGCTACCTAAAAACAATGTCTCCAAAAAAATACAACAGTATTCAGGAGCTGAAAGATGCATTAACCAGGATTTTAAATGATATCTATCCAAGAAAATTATCGGCTACTACTAGTTCAGTGCAAACATGAGTGAACTTATGTATTCGTGAAAACGGCGGTCGTTTTGAGCAACTTATTTCGTAGATCATCTAAATGTAAGCTATGTTAGTCTGTGTCTAAAATACATATTAAAATGATTTATTTCCGTACAAATGTAATGGAAAAGTTTTTTGCGATATCTGACATTTCTAGTACTCAAACCTCATTCGGTCCAGTAGAGACTTTTGATCCTCATAAGAAACAGGATCGATTGGCATCAAAAAAAGTTTTTGTTTAAAATGGCCATTTTCTTGCTGGCTGTACATTTTTTCCAAAATCTGTAAATGCCGTTCAGAATATTAAAAAAAAATATGGATAGTCTTCTAAAAGCGTTTTCCTCTAACTATAACGGGTAAGGTACCTACCCTTACTGTCCCGTCTCAAAAATTCACCCTGTATAATTACCTAGTTTATTTAAGAGTTGTCTTTAAAAAATCTTTCAAAATACATTAAAATAATTACAGTAATATGAGTACACATTGGAATATATTATAGTTCCGTGGAACAACTTGCTTACGTGTTTCCCGGGCATCCCTAATTAGTGTCAAACCCAACAACCTTTATGGAGGGCTAAAGACACCTTCCGCGCCGGTGTCTGCTATAGATGTCGGTGTGTAATAATAGTAATAAAACACTGGTAAAGAAAATCCATCATCCCTCCCTACTAATTATTATAAAATCGAAAGTAACTCTGTTAGTAGAGCCGTTGTACCAATTTCAGTTTTTGGCATGGAAATACATTACTTCTCATAGTAGGCTACTCTTTACTACGAATGCCAAATATGCGCTGGCGGATACATAGGTACTTTTGTTGAAGTCTTTAAAGACAAAAACATACTCAGATGTCAAGAACTTCATAAAGGACAGTCAACTTCAAGACAAACTACTCACTTATATCCTTATATTATTCCTAAGCAAGTAGGTATAATTACAGTTGATTTTCTCCAGATGTTTCCTATCACAGTGAGATATCTGAACCCTTCTTTCAGTAAAGAATTAATTAATACTTAGCGCTATTCTTCAAGTCGTTAGCTTGAAACTTGTTTGAAGACGACACTTTTGTAAAATAAATTAGCGTTAATTAATTGTAGACTTACTGTTAAAAGGAATGGAATTCTTGGAAAGCAGTGTTTTATTTTTCCAATGACAACAGTGACTCAATTTACTTCTTTGTCTCGTATTCTTAACATTAAATTTTTCTTTTAAATCTCAAGGATACTTAGATATTTTAAGTAGAACAGCCACCATAAGATTTACTATTTATATTAGATATATTGAAGTATGTTTAAAGACGTGTTGAAGCTCGAACTAAATACATAAATATAACGATAGCCTTAGATATTTCTATTGCAACAGAGAGTCCGGGACCGATGACGTCGTAATGTGCTGTTTGATACATGGATTGCACTTAGGTTTAATTTTCATCTTGTTTAAATATTCGATTGTTCAATGATGTAGAAACTTCTCACTAGACTGTCGTGGTGTGGGTCACCATGCTGTATTGTGTGCACTCGCAACGAGGGGGGTAACCACCACACTTAATAAATTCCGAAGTGTATTATAGCTTTGAACAAAACCAAGGTCATTTTCAACGAACATGTACTACCGGAACCGGTGGCGATACACGGTGCCGTTATCGAAGTTGTTCAAAAATATGTGTACCTCGGGCAGACTTTGCAGTTGGATGGAAACAACTTCGAGGACGAGGTGAACAGAAGAATTCAGCTGGGTTGGGCGGCGTTTGGGAAGCTTCGTCGGGTCTTCTCATTATCGATCCCACAGTGCCTAAAGACGAAAGTCTTCAACCAGTGCGTCCTACCCGTCATGACATACGGAGCCGAAACGTGGACACTCAAGGCACGGCTGGTCCACAAATTCAAAGTCACGCAGCGTGCTATGGAGAGGGCTATGCTCTGAGTTTCTCTCAGAGATCGTGTTAGAAACGAGGTAATCCGGCAGAGAACTAAAGTGATCGACATAGCCCACAGGATTAGCAAGCTGAAGTGGCAATGGGCTGGCCATATTAGCCGCAGGACCGACAACCGATGGGGTAAACGTGTTCTTGAGTGGAGACCGCGTCTCGGCAAACGTAGTGTAGGACGTCCACAGGCCAGGTGGAGTGATGATTTGCGCAAGATGGCTGACAGGAGCTGGATGCGAATAGCCGAGGATCGAACTAAGTGGCGTGCAATTGGAGAGGCCTATGTCCAGCAGTGGACAGCGATAGGCTGATGATGATGATGATGATAATAATATCTTTAAGATTAACTTGCAAAAATAAATAAAATTTATCAGTAATGCATCACACATCAGAAAAATCTATATTTCCTTAGTATTATTAAATTGAAATCAGTTTGCTGGTTACGCTTTCATGGGTAAACCGCTCAACACATTTATTTATATATTCCGATAGAGACAGATTTGATCTTGGAAAAACCATTAGGCTACTTTTTCCTCGACTACGGTAGGTACGGTAGTAGTATGTATGTTCAGTTGTTCTCTCACAGCTCCTCAACTACTTATTAGAACTGGAAATATATGTAATGTGTGCTTACGGCTCTTCAAACTTGAATATGTGTGTCTCGGTACACTGATAATTGTGTCGATTTTCTTGCTTCTTCAGTAACGTTGTTTAATCCAGTGTCCTGAAAATCTTGGCAGAAAATCTGAAAATTAAATAGGTAGCAACTATTAAAAAAATAACCTTAATAAATTGATTTTGATAATAAACTATAAATTTCCTATATTTCGGGTAATTTGCTTAAGTGAATATTGGCAGCATTGGGCTTATAATGAATATTTTGTTCTAGGAAATGCAGATTTATATTAATGTTTTAAATCTGAAAATAAGTAATTACATTATTTATTTTCCTATGAAATGTGATTCCTGGGTTATTTTTCTTTCGCCATTACGGATTGTAAAAATACGCGTTGTATTTTTATATATTTTCACCGCGTAACATGTTTCGCTGTCTCGATGTCTGCGAGCGTAATGGCCGACTTATAGGTGAAAGTGTGCGTGCCGTCCCATACGTACAGCGAGCTGGCTGACTCTGAGTGACACATTGTTTTGTTAGCGAGACTATGTCCGACTTTTTTTATACGTCCATGGATCATACTTAATATCGCACTTTTTATAAGCTAACTCCCGCATATAACATATACATACTGTGTCGCGGGTAATTTACAAACATACATAAACCGGACACAAAGAACACCCAGATACAGAACAAAAAAATATGTATCACACAAGGTGTAAGATTTGAACCTATTATACCGTGTCGACCGCATAAACCACTAGACCAACAGTGCAGTCTATTTCCTACCAATTATTGTCTTGAGAACCCAATCACAGAACTCTGGATCATAGTTCCATGGAACAACTTGCTTACATGTTTCCCGGGCATCCCTAATTAGTGTCAAACCCAACAACCTTTATGGAGGGCTAAAGACACCTTCCGCGCCGGTGTCTGCTATAGATGTCGGTGTGTAATAATAGTAATAAAACACTGGTAAAGAAAATCCATCATCCCTCCCTACTAATTATTATAAAATCCAAAGTAACTCTGTTAGTAGATCCGTTGGACCAATTTCAGTTTTTGGCATGCAAATACATTACTTCTCATAGTAGGCTACTCTTTACTATGAATGCCAAATATGCGCGGGCGGATACATACTTTTGTTGAAGTCTTTAAAGACAACAACATACTCAGATGTCAAGAACTTCATAAAAGACAGTCAACTTCAAGACAAACTACTCACTTAAATCAGGGGGGTGTCACTCCGCAGTTTAGGTATAGTCGGCCGGCTGCCTGCCGGGTCAGACACGCCGGTCGAACAGACATCGTCAGAACAGTTAAGAGTTACACGATAGAAAGAGACGCAACTGTAGGTAAATATAATCGTAGTGATTCGTCGCTGTGCGATCTGAATTGAACTTAATCTTTTGAGACCGAGGGTATCTATAACTTTAATTTACCTTTCGGAGTGAGTCTTCTGTACGGGTACTATTATTTATTCTGTGCTTAAATCCTTATATTATTCCTAAGCAAGTAGGTATACTGTAGTAGGATCACTAACAACACACCAGTCAAATAAGATAACATATATGTGAATTCGTCGTATATTTATATATTCACTATTAATGCTTAAAAGGTAAATAAAATATTTTAAATAGCTATTTTGATTCCAAAAGCTGTTTGAGCGGACTTCAGCATACCTTCCCCACCGTGCAATAGTGAATTCAATTTTCCTTAAGCTCCGGAGAGAAAAAAATAAAACATATTTTTATAAAGATTGTAGTTGTGCAATGCGCGTTTGTTTTACAATTTGCAATTCAAATTAGCAAACAAGGTACCAATGTTCATGAAAGTCTCCATTTCTTGCGATTGTCGGAGAAAATATATTTCTTTGACGTAGGTACTTTAACATTTTTGTTTTTTCTCTGAAGTTTGTAACAATCACAGCGCAAAGAGTTCCGTACCGGCGAATGAATAAATTTTGCGGCTGGCAATTTATCCGAGTATGGTTTTTTATTTCTAAACACAGATGTTTACTCAATGAGAGACTTCAAATTTTTACAGTTTTTTTTTATGTATAAGCCTACCAAAGTGACTCTACTCTGCCTGATGAAAAGCATGAGTAGAATCCAGGAGTAGAGATCACTATGCTCATTGTGAGGGTAGTCAATGTAGCATGGTGATGGTGACCCATACCATGGCGGCCTGGTTAGACAATTCTGCATCATTATCAGAATTATTCAGAATAATGCAGAATGATTGGGCCTCCTGTCTCACACTCACCAACAAAATACGACAGCAAGAATGCTGTCATTATTAGGATGTTCTTCTGTGTGCGGGTAGTACTGCCCAGGTCGAGCCGGTCCATTCATGCTGAAATCAGCGTGGCTCTACTACCTACAATAGTTGTTGCACGCACGCACGCACGCACGCACGCACGCACGCTCGCACGTATGCACACACACACACACGCACGCACGCACACACACACTCACACACACACACGCACACACACACTCACACACACACACACACACACACACACACACACAACCAAATAAAAACGAGGAAATTACGAAACAAAAAATGGCAAAGAATGCTGATTGTATTGAAGTGCACGAGTTAATGAAAGAATGATTACGGGTCACTATAAATGCGGAATGGGATGTATGAATATGATGCGTTATAGCGTTAGGTGCCTAGAAACAATTAATAATGCCTGGATGGGTGACTGTTAACGTCATGATATTATGAGCTCGTCATGAGTCGTGAAGTTTATTTGGACGCCTTTGTGGGCGGCTCAAAAACTTCCAACAGCAATACTACGTAGCTACAACGTTGTCTTGCCAGTCCACAATCCGCACTCAGCCAGCGTGGGAACGTGTGGCCTTAACCCTCTCCTGAGAGAAGACCCGAGCCCAGTAGTGGGACTTTATGTGTTGTTGATGACATCTGACAAAATCTATGACCTCTTATATTATTATGTATGTTACTGCTGGTACTATTATGTATTCTGTGATGTTACTTAGGTTTGTTTACGATGACGTTGAGTGTGTTGGTCTTTTCTACTCATTTTCGTACAGTAAACGTAACAAAAATGAACTAAACAACTAAAGTATGGCGTACAATTTTACCCCTGTGTTTCGTTTAAGGTTTTGTACAGAAAGCTACTTAACATTTTGAGCTTTAAATGTTTGGCTACAATAGGTAAAATTTAATACCTTTGCTAACTAAACACATACTGCGCGAAACGGATTTACCTCCTATGTTTATGAAGGTATTATGATCTTATCGTCTTATGTTGTACGTTCTATTACTTCCTATAAAGGCAGCGCACATGTAACATCTATAAAATTCGCAGGAAAATGGCGACGAAAATAATTATGCGCTTAAATTGTGTTGCGATTACAAACAATCTTCCCGGTGGTGAAATTACATGGGTTAAATTTATACTTGTCAAGTTTAATATTTTTAAAGTACTTAAAAACAGGACCTGTTTCTTTTTTTTCTTTTTTTCCATTCTTTATGCACAAGTGTACAAAGGCGGACTAAATGCCTTAGGCATTTTCTGCCAGTCGACCATAGGGCGATGCAGAGCCAGACGTGGTAGATGCATATAAGAAATGTAATTTTTAAAATTTAGCACACTTAAATATACACACATTTACTTGAAAAGAATGTTACATAGATAAGTGTATACAAGACATAATTTATAAAAATAATACTTGTAATAAGTATATAAATTCTATTCTGATTTATGCGAGCAAATTAAAATGTTTCTCAAATATGAACTGATTTGGTAAATAATTTTCCTACTAGCTGACCCGACAGACGTTATCCTGTCTTAATTTTCTAATTTTCCACGCAATTTTTAAATATTTTCTGTCATAAGAGCCTTCTCCTGGCAATAACAAACACAACAAACAAAAAAATACTGAAATCGGTCCAGCCGTTCACGCGTGATGGCGTGAACAAGAGAAATTGAGATTCATTTTTATATAGATAGATTTATAATCCTTTGCACCCACAATAGTAGGGCGTCACCATCCTCATTGTAAGTACAGGCAATGTAGCATGGTGAACCACTCTATGGCGGATTAGTAGAAGTTTTTTGCATCATTGGACCTCCGGTCTCACACTCACCAAGGAAATACGACAACACGAATGCTGTCAGTTTTAGGTTGTTCTTCTATGTGTATGTAGAGCCTACCGCCTTGTTCCAAGCGGCCCATTCGTGCTGAAATCAATTAGTTGAACTTGTTCAATCTTTTTCAGAGTTCAAATTCAATTTACGTGTTCAATTTACATTGACTGTGTGCAATAGACTTAGCGGTTTACAAGTCTCTTTAGCTAATAAATATTCATGCCTAAGTAAATGCTTTGTATATTTAAACAATACAGTTCAACGATTGTTTATTTGTAAAGCCTATGCTGTGGTGTTAATTAAATTATTTGAATGGACTCAGGAGGCATGGTGTATCTAACTCCTTTAATATAGAGTGTATTAGAGTACTTAATGTGTATTTAATGACTCTCGAATCACTGAGTAGATAGTAAGTCAACATTTATTCCTAATTGACATTATTTTTATGTCTAACTAATTATGTAAAAAGAAGGAGCGGCTCTCACTAGACTTTTTCGTTTAGAAACTAGCTGTTATACTATTACTACTCGTGGTTATTACATTACTGTAAGTGTATAGTTTCATCCAAATCCAGTAGTTTTTGCATGAAAGAGCAACAAACACACATACATACACATACATACGTATTTTGAAATATTGTAGAAAAAAGTTTTATTCCAAAAGAACGTGCGAATTCATCCCGCTGTAAGCATATTGTAATATGTAATACTTTATAGCAAATTCTTTTTTTGATGAGATGGTAACCAATCGTATATCGATATCAGCTTTTAACTGCCAATCTAAAGTATTTAACGTCTTCAAATCTAAAGCCTTCTAGTCTTCAAGTCACTATCGTAATGAATTTAATGATAAAAATGTGGGTGAGATGAAAATGAAATGGGGACCGTCTTCCGAAAAACAAAAAACAATCTCCTATAGTTAATTCAAAGTTATTAATAAAATGTAAAGCGCCATCGCCAGCGCCATCTATTCAGATATTTTTCCCGCCTTCCCCATTACAACAAGATGTCACAAAGTAAAGCCTGATAGAATCTACGCAACTTATTACCTACTCCTTCCAATTCTATGTTTTACCCTTCGCAATGAATATCTCTTCGTATTTTTTATGGAATTTGGAGTCCAGGCTCCTATTACGTATAAAGTGCTTTTTCAACAATTTCTATGAGCGTATCACATAAAATATCCGACACTAATAAAAAAATCATTTTTAGTACTAGATTTTTCAAACAAAAATTGTCTCGGTACATGTTAAAGGAAAGGCCAGATGGAGTGATTTTGCGCAAGACGGTGGGCAGGGGCTGAATGCTACTCGCATTCGCCGAGGATCGAACTAAGTGGTGTGCAATTAGAGAGACCTATGTCCAGCAGTGGACTACGATAGGCTGATGATGATGATAATATTAAAATTCAACTTATGTCAAATAATAATGGAAAATCCAACAAAGTTTGCCCCCAACCGTTACGTAACAAAGTAGAAAGTATTGATTAACTTACTTTCCTAAACTCATTTGAACGCTTGTGAACGAGTTTATTAATTACTTACCTACTAATTACGCTTAATTCCTTCGACCTTAAGTACCACATCTCGTGACAAAACATGATTAAAGATTCTCCAAGATTTAATAATAAGATTCGGGACTAAAACGTTAACGGGTATAAGGATTATTAAGTGGTTGAATGGTGAAGGATTAACCAGAATTCGCAATAAAGGATAATCTGTGTATGTTGAAAGATAAAATACGTAGCGGTAATCGTTTTCATTCGTGAATATACGCGTAAATACGTTATTGAAATAGGCTTTCCTTACAGAAGTTTCACGAAGTATTTATGTTTTCAAATTTTTTATATTTCTAAAATTGTAGTAAATACTTTTTCCTAATAATGTTTTCTCTCCATCCCATGGTTGTCTGTAAAAGATTGCCTCTGAGCGATGAGGCCGCTACTTCCACCTATGTACCTAGTTTTCAACTTCTTTGTTCAATTATCTGGTGTACAATAATGTTATTTAGTAAAATTACTATTAACACATAGCCCATATTCTTAACTTGGTACTATATAAATAGTGATGAACGTGCTAGTAAAGGTGTGGTAGTAGGTAGGTTAAGTTCTAGTAGGTAGTGCCACATCAATCAACATTTTAAAGGTCTATTCTTGAGATATCGTCCAGAACCCACTTAGAATGTCTTTTACGGTTCACTCATAGTGTTCAATCGAATAAGTCTCAATGGAGGACAGTAAATCTGGTGACGCAGCTGCTTTTTATACCCCATAAAGCAACAGGCATAGGACCCTTTTAAGGTGCCGCGTAAACTTTCTTGTGATCTGCGATTCCATAAACTTTTGTAAGTAGGTATTGAGAGATCCGAATAATAAATAAGCTGTTATAGAAAGGCAGAAATATTATTGACTTATAAATAATAAAAATAATAAATATTTTGGACATCTTACACACAACATCATCTAGTCCCAAAGTAAGCAGAGCTTGTGTTATGGGTACTAAACAACTGATATTAATACATAAACATACTTTTTTTTTTGTAAATACATACATATTATACATAGAAAAACACCCAGACTCCGAAACAAATATTTGTGGATCACACAAATATTTGGTCTGACCCGGGAATCGAACCCGAGACCTCTTGATCAGCAGCCGCATAGGCTAACCACTAGACCAACGAGGCAGTCAAATATCAAAAGTTATGACGAATTAAGAATACAAAGTGTCACCACCCCTATTTATTCCATGGGTGTCGGAACAGGCGACAAAAGGAACAAAATAAGTAGCTAACATCACTGCCAAGAGAAGGAAAACTTGAAACAAACCCTTTACCAACTCGTCTGGCCAGCGTGGTATAGTAGGCCAAAACCTTATTTCATAGGAGAAGCCTATGTCCAGCAGTGGGCTTTTAAAGGCTGTTGATGATGATGATGAAAGGTTAACATTAGAAGCTGAGAGTTTCAAGACAAAGCCTTATAGCCAAGTAGCCTTAAGTGATTCGAATCAATAACCGAAGGCAAGTAATGACGGCGCAGTCGATATCTAGATGGGTGACCGTTTTCAGTATGATGTTATGAGAGTTTCTGTAATTCGAAGGTTACGTTAAGCAGTTGGCCCCAGTTAAGATTGGGTAGCTTAAAAACATCAAACGGCATGATTACTTAGCCACAACATGTCTTGTCAGTCCCCAACCCGCATTCAGTCAGAGTGGGGACGTATGGTCTTAACATAAGGGTTAAGACCCAGCCCGAGCCCAGCAGTGGGACATTTGGGAATTTTCTCAATTGTATTTCGGAGTCTGGGTGTTCTTTGTGTCCGTTAAATGTATATCTGTAAAGTCCTACAAAATGTGTGTGTCTTAAAAAATACTGTTCAGTATAGGTATTATCGTGTAAAATATTAAATTCATTTAGAAATATTATCTGGTGCACGCTGTGTTCAGCTATTTCTGGCACCTCATAACTCCGTACATGGCGTCGTAAAACTTTTATGTGTGGAAACTTTTCATCTAATTAAATATCAGTGCTAGTTTACTTCAGCTTCAGTAATGTTTACGAGCGTGTTACTAGGTAACATGCTGTGATAGCAATATATGTTCTGGTATAAAAAGTTAACAATCGGCCACGTGCGTGTCAGGCCACGCATAGTCCGGTTCTGTAGTCACCTAACGGCACGAGAATTTTGGGCCTCTATAACTCTTGAACTGACAGAGTTATGTAAGTTATAGCTTTTCTTTAAAGTTCATCACAGTACTATCAGTTTTCTTTCAGATTTTTTGAGCCAGCCGTTTAGCTTTTAGAGGAGGGTGTAACGCCGTGTTTTAACAAGATCTAATGATTACCCCACACAATAGGGTAGACTCGAGAAGATAAAAAATTATGTCCACTTTACGTGCAGGGAACTTTTAACACAAAATAATTTTTTTCATGATTTTATTTTACCACTTTATCGACGTGATAAAAACACATATTCATGCAGTTTCATCTTTCTAGCACTAACTGTTTGGGCGGTAAATCGAGGACAGACGGACGGACATAACGAGAACTACGGAGAACTACGGAACTACAAGAACTACGGAAACCTAAAAACGACGAAGGTATAAAAGCAGAATACAAATTTATTCCATACTACCTTTAGTGCTCTCCGCCCGCGTGTATGACGGTTATTGTGGTAAAATGTAGCCTATATGTACTTCTTCAAGAATCAAAGTATTTCTATGAAAAATTGCAATAAAATCGGTTTTAAAATTTATAGGTATGGAAGTATGAATCTGGATTTTCATTTTCTGTACTTTAGTTTATATGGGATCATTTTGGGTGTCGGTATAAACGTTTTTGTTCATTTCATGTTCAATATTTCATAGTCAATTAAATATTTCGGACATCTTACCCACAACGCCATATAGTCCCAAACTAAGTAGAGCTTGCATTATTACTGGATAGGTACTTGACAACTGATATTAATACATAAACATACTTTTAGTCGAAAATACATACATATTATACATAGAAAACCTACCCGTTTTAAAAGGATTCAAGAAAATTCATTTCATGAAAATCAGGATTCGATAGTTCACGAACGAAAGTTTAATTCAACCATAATTGAAATATATTTTTTAGGCTGTTTATTTATATATATATTTGATACAAGAAAATTGTAGTGAAGGACTTAAATACTTGATCCAAGTACTTGAACCCGTCTCGTATAACTCGCAATGTGTTAATAAACGCCAGAGGTCGCCGCTGCCCGCCTTCTAGTACATCACACCCTCTATAAGTCCTTTACGACCCTTACGGGTTTAGTTATGATGTGCCGATTCTTATTCGAGCTTGATATATCTACTTTAATATCAAATAAAATTATTATCCAATTACATAATATTTTTTTTTGACCTAAATAAGAAGAAAAAATCTAGAACATCATTGTTAACTTCTTTAACAGACTTCAAATACAATAATTACCATAGAAGCAAAAACCCGACTGCATAAAAGTAATGAATTAAAAAGAGAAAAACAAGTATCACAATATCTACATAAAGTTGGACTAACTGAAGGTGCGCGTCCATTGGCCGGACGCACGGCACGCAAGGGATTGAACGGATTCGCCTTGCTCAGAAATGCCGGCGTTCGGTGCGGGCGGCGCGGATAATGGACGCAGCACTATGTGAAATCATACAAAGCAAAATAAAATCCGTTGCGTGCGGTGCGTGCGGTGCAGCCAGCGCGGACCAACGGACGCGCACCTTTATTCTTTGTTTTGTAAGCTTACTTAACACTTTGTAACCGAAGGCGGTGACAAATGTAGTTTTGGTTGATAATCCTTTGCTTTTGGTAACTCCTTTGATAACACAGTATTGTTTGTCCCCGCTTGCAGCACCATAAAGTGTCTAGTAAGCTTATAAAACAATGACAGATGAACAGAACTCAACGAATTCATCAGTAAAGAATCTGTACCAAGTCTAGAAGGTCAGCTACTTGTTAATTTGCTGTTTCATAGATAAAGAACGTGAGAAAACATAAATACTTCGTAAAACTTCCTATAAAGCAAAACCTATTTCAATAACGTATTTACTCGTATTTATAAAGGTATTTTATCTTTCAACGCAGATTATCTTTTATACTAAAATTTCTGGTTAATGCTTCACCATTCAACCACTTAATAATCCTTAAACATTTCAATACCAAATCTTAATATTAAATCTTGAAGGATCTTTAATCATATTTTGTCACGAGATGTGGTACTTAAGGTCGGAAGAATTAAGCACAATTCGTAAGTAATTAATAAACTCGTTCACAGGCGTCCACAAGTATTTAAATGAGCTTAGGGGAGTAAATTAATCAATACTGTCTACTTAATTACGTAACGATTGGCGGCGAACTTTGTTGGATGTTTGACAAGTTAATGCTCCAAATTCGTTGGCGATGAATGTTATTTATATACCTCTATTTAAAAGTTTTTGTCGTTTATAAAGACCATCTAAGGGACATAGTTCATCTTCATACTATAGCATCACAGGTAAAGTATAATTTCCCAATATACTATTACGAGTATGTGGAGGAACGGGTGTCATGTTCCTCCATCACAAAGGGAGGATCCTCCGAACAGGCGAGGTGATCATTTCTGGTGGGCCACTGCCCACTAGTTGATGTTGGGATGTTGTATAATTTTTAAAATTGAGAATGTCTTTTTCGCGATTCAGGATTAGCAGTTACTCGGTATAATTCATTCCGTGTTTTCCTCGTAGTTCAGTGTTTCTTCGCTAGATGGCGCTGTCGTATGTTATTCGCTTGCGTTGTGTGTGGAAGTCGCTACAAGTACATATAACTACCGATGAGTACAACAGGGCATATATTTAAAGAAGAACCACGCCGATTTCAGCACGAATGAGCCGGCTCGACTGAGCAGTACTAACCTCACGCAGAAGACTAATCTAATAATGACAGCATTCGTGTTGTTGTATTTCGTTGGCGAGTGTGAGACCGAAGGCCTAATCTCACTCTCTCAAGGCATAAGCGATTATAGCCGAGTAGCCTTAGAAACAATTACCGATGGTACCTAACCAACGACGGCGTGGTCAGTAGCGAGATAAATGACCATTTTTAGCATGATATTTTTGAGCGTTTCCGTGATTCGGAGGTCACGTTAAGCAGTCGGCCCCGGTTATTGTCATCAGATAACAGTCGTGAAGTTTAGCTCGGGCGGCTTTAAAACATGCAGGGGCAAGATTTACGTAGCCACAACGTGTCTTGCCAGTCCCAAACCTGCACTCGGCCAGTGTACGTGTGGGACGTATGATCTTAACCCTCTCCTTAGAGGAGACCCAAACCCAGCAGTTTGACGGTATGGGTTGTTTATTAAAATGAATAAAAAAAAATACGTAACATATCTTTATATATATAATTCTTGTGTGAGTGTGCATGTCACTGAACTTCTCTCAAACGACTGGACCGATTTTGATGAAATTTTTTGTGTGTGTTCAAGGGGATCTGGGAATGGTTTAGATTCGCAATTGGACCCGGTAGGTGGCGCTGCGATCAAGTTCTGGAATTTTAAAGTTGGGCGGTACAAAGTTCGCTGGGTCAACTAGTATTATATAATTCTCGTACATTTTTTGATAAATATTCATTAATTAATAGTAAATGTAACGTGCAAGAAGCAAAACAAATTGAATTGGAGTGTTTGAATTTCGTGTTAAACTTAATATTGCTTTCTATACTGGTTCGAAAATGGCCTTCATTGAAATAACGACAAAAGCTGCCCGGACTTCGGTGAGCCACCGACCGCCGTCGCGCCGTAGTGCGAAATAGCTGCGGAGATTGCACCAAATTGCTCTCATTCAGTATCGTGAAGGAAAACTAATTTCCACGTCGTATAAAATTACCAAGTTTCAGTGTAAACACGTATTCGAATTTATTGACAAACTGCTACTTCATATATATACGGATACATGGCCTTATATAACTTTTGTAGAAATATCATGAAATGCTTACATTAAAGTTTTGTGTATTTAATTGGCGAGTTGTAAACAAAACATCGTTCGTCATTGTTCGATAGCTTTGTTGGTATAGTGGTTAGCGTATGCTGCTACTGATCAAGTGGTCTCGGGTTCCATTCCCGGGTCGGCTCAAATTTATACTGTATGATCTGCAAATGGTGGTGAGTTTAGGTGTTTTCTATGTATGATATGTATGTATTTACAAAAAAAAGTATATATGTATTTATGTCAGTAGTTTAGTACCCACAGTACAAGCTCTGCTTAGTTTTGGACTAGATGATGTTGTGTGTTATGGTGGCCATACACGCTACGGTCTTCCGGAGAGGTCTACCTGCATAGGTATGCTTGCGCTGTAGTGCTATACTATAGTTCTAGACAATGCTTTTTGACACATGCATTTAAAGATTACATTCAATACTTAGAAGTGTTATCGATCGACGTCAATGTGCTTACATCGGTATAAATAGTCGTAAAAAACTCTACTCTTCAATCATTTATTTACCCTTATTAATGATATTTTTTTCTTCAACTTTGAAATAGATTAAAGTGTCCTCATATATAAAAATAATTTTCTAGAGTATGTGAACTCTTTCACACTGAAAATTAGTGTAACGTTGTACTACACAACGTAGTAAGTTCTAGCAGTGAATTATTTTAGATAAACTCTATAAACAATAAATATCCAGTAATCATACCTCTTTGTCCATAACTAGTAATTCTCTATATTGTCTGTGGTTAAGCACCATTGTGTAAATTCTATTACCGTGTGGGATACGAGTCTCGACTCAACTAACATTAAATGAATGTATTTCTGTAGCAGTGTGTGTTTTGCAGGAACCACGACTATTCCCAACATGTGGCGTGTGACTTACTATTAATATTCTTATAGAATTTCGTTATTACGTTCCTTTTGTACATTTTATAAGCAAAGCTTCTTTCTGACATCAAATGTTGGTTCTGTTTCGTATTTGGTAAACAAGCGGTAATAAAAATAATCATTCATACACTTCACTTGTAAGAATATCAATACATCAAATTGTAAAAATTCAATGACCTGTGTATTTCAATATCGATAGCGATTGAGTATAAATTCGATATATTATTTTCACTCGGTTCAGGAGTTTCTATAACATTTCTATAATTCTATATTACTATGCTCACCAAAATAGTAATCATCAAGAAGTACTTCTAATTTAGCTTTCAAGATTTGTGTTGAACCTACATACAAACATGATAAGTTAAATAAAACTGACAAATGATATAAAATAGGAGTGTACCCTATTAACCTTTTGAACGCCAAATCAAAAACTCATCAACTTGCCCTCAACGCCAGACCACAAATTTTGCGCAAATACCTACGAAAAAAATAAGCATTCCAAAACTTTATCGATAACATGAATTTTATTTTTATTTTCGTCTACAATTTGACTGCCTTGTTGGTCTAGTAGTTAGCGTATGCGGCTGCTGATCAAGAGGTCTCGGGTTCGATTCCCGGGTCAGACCAAATATTTGTGTGATCCACAAATATTTGTTTCGGAGTCTGGGTGTTTTTCTATGTATAATATGTATGTATTTACAAAAAAAAAGTATGTTTATGTATTTATATCAGTTGTTTAGTACCCATAACACAAGCTCTGCTTACTTTGGGACTAGATGATGTTGTGTAAAAAAAATTTCAAAATATATGTCCTCATATCATTGAATTTATTTCAACATTACACTTCTGCCTACTTTAGTAATAGTTATACACTATTTACAGAGTTGTTTAATACCGTAATAACAGAATTGAGACGACAATATAATTAAATATAATAACTATAGGTACAACACTATTCTTGATCTGTTGTCTTGATATTGTGACCGTGGCGAGGAGGGTACGCCATTTTTAAGAATATTGCGCTTCTCAAATAGGGATGTAGCAACGTACTATCTCGCTTATCGAGTTTAATATTAACCAATAATAAATACAACTCGTATTTTAAATTAGATTTATATAATTCCGTTGAAGGAGATATTTAAAAAAAATACACGATTCAAATAGGGTAAGTATATAATCAACTATATAAAAATAGAAAATTTTAACAAAATGTAAAACAGTATGTATACGTTTATAGCTTTTAAATACTAGCTTCTAAAAACCTGGCATAAAAAGTAACAAGTAGAATATTGAAAAAGTTTCAAAATGTCGGTCACAAGTTGCTTTGAAAAATTGAAATTAACACATGTTATTTTAAAGCAACTTGTGACGGACATTTTAAAATTTTTATTTATTTCATTTAAACCTCAGTACGAAGCATTTTTTTGGGCACTGATTATATTTTGTATCAATAACTAAGAGTCCTCTTTCTTCTTTACAAAATAATTGTCTACTTTAATTATCATTTCACGAGCACGGCTGTTAATTACTTTCTTACTCATTTTAACATAATAAGTATAATAACAAAACTTAACAACAAAAATAATACAGGCTAACGAAATTTTAATTTAAACTTATGATATCACCTAACGTGCCCTACATCACTAGTGGTCACATATTTGTGACTCTGGCGTGTGAGGACATTCTTTTTTTAAGAGTTTATTTCTTTCTTTTTAGAGTAAAATTTCTTAATATCATAAAGCAATTTAAATAGTTTTATGGAAATAGATAAGAGTTAGTGCTTCTTCTTAAGGTACTTATGTAAATTTAAAGGCATAAAAGTAATGTTTAAATGCTTTATTTCGTATTTCGGTGTACCGCTTTTTTTGTCACATAATTGTGACGTTGGCGTACAGGGACAGTTTTCGTTTGTCATATATATGTGACCCTGGCGGTCAAAAGGTTAATAAGGCATTTGGTTTCACTAGGTGGAGTCAATACATTAAAAACGGTAGGAAGTGCCATGTCACACTTATCCGGAGATCCACATCATATAATCTGACACGGTTATCTATTCGTTGTATCAGGATATCCGGACACGGTTAGCAATAAATCATGTCGTTACTCTTTCTATTACTCGAATTAACTTGTAAAACAAATGTGGAAGTTTGCTTTTATCCTTTGCTTTATTTTTTAATTTTAATTGTTATCACTTTTCAACATTAATATTTTGAAAGCATTACTCTCTAACCACTAGACCAGCGAGATCGTTCAACTCGGAGAAGTCAAGAACTCAACGTCTATGTAATTTTATACATTAGATACTTTAACCGCATAATTTACATCAGCAGATATAGTTCTCTAAAAAGCGCGTCTTAAGCTATTGTTTTCTGCAATTTTATCATCAACAGCCTTTAACAGTCCACTGCTGGACATAGATCTCTCCTTGAAAGGAGGTTTTGGACTACTATACCACGCTGGCCAGACGGGTTGGTTTCAAGTTTTCCTTCTCTTTGCATTGATGTTGTCTTGCGTAGTTTATCCCTTAGTCGCCTTTTACGACACCCTCGTGGGATGAATAGGGGTGGTGACACTCTGCAATTTCATTTAGCAATCAATTTAGCAATATAAAAAGCTTATAAAATTGTCAAGTTATCCCTGGTGTCTGTTAGAAGTTACATAATGAAACTTGTTTTTTAAAAAGTATTTATATTTGTGGTTAAAAACCCAAACACATATGAGAGCCTAAATTGACTATCAGTTCGGAAAATAAGCACTGCTGTGTATTAATTATCAAACAGATAACGTCGTGTTCGACCTCCACAATGGTTTTACATGACAATTTATTCCCCAGATATGGCCATTTGTAATACTTTTGCATCCGGTAGTGTGAAATTTTATCACTTCGTATTATTTAACGTTAATTACGAGTAATATATCAGAAAATACAATGCTTTTGTTTATCCTTTTGAATGCACTAAGAGAAGTACAGCACTGCCTGACGCTTTATTATCAATTAATTGAATTAACGGTTTCCGTAGTGGTTTAAGTGGGTCCAAACCTTATATGACGTAATTATTTGTGTGATCTACTAATATTTGATCTGAATTTGAGTGTTCTTTGGGTCCATTTCATGTGTATTTGTAAAATCCTCCAGAAGATAAATATATTTCTGAGGAGTAGTCTCTAAATAATCTATAGTCGTTCTAAGGAAATGATTCATATCGCATTTTTCTCTTTTTTTAGCAAAAAAAAGTCTCCAAAATTTTTCGTAGCCAGTGATGGTGAACGTGATAAAAACATATTAGGAACTTATGATATTAATGTTTGTGATTTATTCGAACAGTTCGAATAGATATTAAACTACAAACAACGTCCTAGTCGAGTTCTCACCAAATAAATTATGTATCTAATAAAATCTGTTATATATGACACCAATCCGAATAGTCAACCAAATTCTGATTTGCGCATCGTATTTTTAAAGAATTGTTTTATATGTCAACGGATTTCTGCGATATCCAGTCGACACGTTGATTGCATGTATAAATCATTCTTCGTGCGGAACCTCAAATTAAATGTCGAGTTAAAATTGCTTTTTGCACCATTAATTCGGAAAAGGTATTCTGGTAATTATCGAAAAGGTGAAATACTGACGTATTATCGAGGAAGCTTTTTGTTTGTGAGAATATCAATGTTAAAACCATATATAACTATTTATAGATACGGCACAATTTTAAAATGAGACGTAATTACAGAACTTTAATGGAGCAGATAATCGTATACATACATATTATACATAGAAAACACCCATACTCCGAAACAAATATTTGCGGATCACACAAAGATTTGTCGAACCCGAAAATCGAACCCGAGACCTCTTGATCAGCAGCCGCATACGCTAACCACTAGACCAAGAAGGCAGTCAAGTTAGGTAACCCTTAGTGACATTTTTCACCAATCTCTAGGGTGTCTTACTACAAAATAATATAGAGTCAAGGATAATAATAAAATATTAGGTACTATGCGAGTAGCCGAGGATCGAACTAAGTGGCGTGCAATTAGAGAGGCCTATGTATAGCAGTGGACTGCGATAGGCTGATGATGATGATGAGGTAAGGACCACTGTCGGAAAACCTTTATGTATGGCTACATGATCAGTTTTGACAAATCCTTTGACGATTACAACATATATCTGATGTAAAAGCTAAGGATTTTGAGTAGCAACGCCCTACTTAGCCCCTAGTTAGTAGCTTTGACACCTTCAATTACGAGTTTCAGACCATTAGGGGTGACGTCCACCAAACCATGATAACTGGGGCGCTCGTTATATTCCCAAATCGTGTAACTGAAGTCGAATTTCGTTTTGCTTTTAGTGCTTCGAAGTTTGGAGGAAAACATTTTATTCAATGTTGAATTATACTTGACGATTGTGGTACTTAGAGTAATTTTAAAAAAATCTGTTTAAGTGACTCTACTCTATCTGATAGAAAGCATTAATTCCAAGATTATTTGGGTTCGACTAAGCCGACCGGTTTTAGCTGAATTACAAGGAGCGAGCGAGCGTTTAACCAGTTGTAAATATATTTAAGCAATAAGATTCGAAACTGCAAAGGCTCGAGGAACTCGGTGGCTTCGGGGCTATCAATGATGAATCGCGAGTTACGGCGCGGAGAGAAGCTAGCCTAAAATAAATAAATCAAAGTAACTCCTTGTATCATCAGCTTCCTACCAGTTAAATTCCCGTCAACATCGGTCCAGTCGTTCCAGAGATTACCCGAAACAAACAGACACACAGACAAACATTTTAAAAATTTGCATTTTTGATGTAGGTTTATATAGGGTAAAGGTAAGGTTTATCTTATTTTTCCTAAAAATAAGAAAAAATCGATATGTAGATGTTGCTTATTTGCAAAATACCAGTTGGCAGTCTTTTTTAAACATGCTCGCAATATAGAACTATGAAAAAAATTAATATGGCGATAAAACAGCTGTTGTTGATCACAGCGTGCCAATGAAAATGAAAAAAACTGGTAAAAGTTTGAAATTTTGCTAAGATGAGTGTTGTCTTAATGAAGTTTATTTTAAAAGTTTCGAGTATTCATCTTGTTGATTTTGATTATCTACTAAATTACCATAAAGAAGAGAATATATTTTTACTATTAAACTTGCAGTTTTGTTCATTGACTTTATTTAATAGATGATGTTAATATTTGGTATGCACAAAATGAGAAATACCAAATTATCGACATACATGTCAATAATTAGCTTTTTCGTGGTTTTTGTATATGACGATTTTATAATTTATTTTATTTCTTCAGTTAAGGTTTAATATGTGAATAAATAATAAACAAAGCTGCTATACATTGCCATTCCAAATGCTGACACGGTGTCGATAAATGGTATAAAGTTGTGTTAATAAATGGTAAAATGCCAATTATATGTATTTTAGTATCATTGCGTCCAAGAATCGTTGCGTTCCAAAATGAAACCAAATTGCAATAGATCAAACAAAACTAAAGATAAGATAAAGAGGGAGAAAAATATCAATGAATCTTTATAAAAGCCTTACAGGCTACGTAATGGTATGAGCCAAAAACTTGCGGCTAAAACTTTCTAAGTGCCACGAACTACATTAATTTATCACATCAAAAATCCTGATCATAATTCTCGACCAGGTACTATATTAACAGAAGGAGAGGAAAAGGCATTAGAAAATTGGATTAATGTGTTGCAAAATAGGGTTTCCGAAGAGAAAAGAGAGAGAGAGTTAATTTAGTAAAATTTTCTTCCCAGGAGGCAGTACAAAATGCTTTTACACAGTTTGTAGAATCCTAGATCACTAGAGTTCTATTGCAATCGTTCTATGACTTTCCTATTAGATCGCAGCAATGTATAGATAATAAAGTAGATATTTTGATTAAATAAAAATGTTAAATGAAAAAAAAACGAATTTCTATTTTTCAGTAAAAATCGGCAATTTCATAATTTAACCCCTAATAATAATTAAAGAGATTGTAGACCTGATTTTTTTTACTTTTTGCTACTCTCCTACAATAAATAATAACCAAACCAAATAAATTTCTGATCTGTCTGAGGTGTCAATAATAGGGATATCTGCTATGTCGATAAATAGGAAAAGAATGTCAATAAATGGGTAAATCGCGTCCTGTATATTTAAAGCCGAAAAATAGTGTTTGAAGACGTTTTAAACTATTTTTTTTTCGCCGGTAACATTCATTAATAACTAATCTACCTACCAACGATAACAATTTTCTTTGGTAACTTTGGAAATTCAGAAGTCTTTGTAAATTTTAAATGAAAACTCTTAGAGTGTCAATAATTGGGACCTTTACCCTACTTTCATATGCATTTAGTAAAATACTGATCATTTGATGTTACATACAGACACTCCAATTTTATTTATTTGTATAATAACTTATGTCTCATCTACTTCTCGCACTAATTTAACTTAAATTTATACTAATTAAAATACACAGTGAACGAATATTCTGTGACTTCCATGAATATATAATGAAGTAATAAATTTTAAAGCTATTTCCCTTGCAATTCATCTGATCGAATGCATCTGGATGCTGAGTAAATAAGATTTACTCATATTATGTACAAAGTTTGGTTGACAAGGTCATTGCTGATGTGAAATCGTGTGGTGATTTATGTGTAAAACTGTGTTATTTTTGTATACTGTCGCAATTAACGTTCTACAGAAAGAAAAATGCAAACTAAATAAGTAGTAAACTTCAGACTTAGTACAACTTGTCCTATGAAAGCTAGATACTTTGTTCTTTGTTAACATATACATATTATACATAGAAATGGGTGCTTTCAAACTCCAATACAATTATGTATAGAACGTAAAAACGTTTGGTTCGATTTCAAGGATAGCTGTTGAAAACACTATCCCTGCGCCACCGAAACAGTCTCAGTATAAGAAAGGCCCATATGTGGTAGTAATAAATATTTGATACAAATACAGCTTCATCTCTATCTTGTTTCTTAATAGTTTGGGTTTTTTAATAACATAGAAAAAGGATTTTTAATATTTTTGTATTCTTAATTCCCACCCGAGGTTTTAGTTGTACCTTTAAAAGAGCAAGCCCGTGTAATAATGCGAAATGCAGATAGTCTAAAATACAAGATAATGATTTCGTGTTTTAGGTATTCGTTTGCGAAGTATTCCACTTTAAAGGGCATTTTATTTATTTATTTATTTATTTCTTTATGCACTTTGTACATTTTCATCATCATCAACAACCTATAACGTCCCACTGTTGGGCTCGAGTCTCCTCATAAATTATATAAACTATATTCAAAGGAATACTAACAATTATATTTTTTTTTTCCTTTTACACAGCTTTTTATTACTTAAATTAAACAAACCATTCGTATACCTTTAGGAAATGTATATTACTGTGATTGGAAAAAGGCGGTGCTTTGTATGTGGGGTACAAAGCGCCGGCATTATACAACCACAGTGAGGTAATATACACTTTTAAAAGTATCCTAAGGGTTGCCAAATTGAAATCAAAGCTTACCCTGTACCGTCCTTGAAAAACTTTACGGACAGATTGCCTTTACTTAAATTAAATTTGTTATAAAAATGTTTATTACTAGTAGGAGAATAAACTTTATATGTAACTAGCTTTTGACCGAAGCTCTTCCCGCGGTGGAGTAGTACTAGCGTATAGGACTGTTTTGCTTGAGGATTCGGGTTAGATTCCCGGGTCGGACCAAATGTTTGTGTGATTCGTAAATATTTGTTTCGGAGTTTGAAAGTTTTCTATGTAAAACATAATATGTTTTGTTTGTAGTTTTTTATACTAAAAAGTATGTTTATGTATTTATATCAGCTGTCTACTACCCATAATACAAGCTCTGCTTAGTTTGGGACGAGATGGCGTCGTGTGTAAGATGTCCGAAATATTTACTATAGCCTTTCCCGATAAAGGTACTATATAACAGTGATAGAATTTTTCAAATGGGACCGATAGTTATTGTTTCAAATCAATATCAATCAATCACGTTTAGGTATTGTTGTTTCGTCAGTTCAATATGTAGTATCAGCCACTTTACTTCTAGAGAATTATCGTATAGGAAGATATTTGAGATTCGCACGTTCAAACAAACAAACTCATTAGCTTTATAATACTATATGAGATAGATGAATCCAAAACTATTTCAAACACAAACAACTCAAGGCTATGAAACGTTTAACTTTGTGTCAATTTTAACCCAAGTCTACGAATTTGTTGGTCATATACTATAACATATCGTATCTTGTCTCTACTAATCATTAATCATTAGACGTCTAATCATTAATATCTGACAAAGGATTAAACGCATGAATGAATGGATGGGTATGATACGGAGAAGTTTGGTTAATATATCACAACGTATCGCTGGAAGTGTTGAGTAATTTAACTTTGTTTGTTTGTTTTGCATAGTTGCAATAGTATTTTAGAATGAGTTTAGCTTTCAACGATTTATTGAAATCCTAAAATAACTATAAGAAGTTTGTGTGATAGGGTAAGTTTAGAATACAGTAAGTATAACCACGAAAATAATGTTCAGTGAAATCAATTTTACAAAACGGGTATCATATTGATCTTAGTTAGTTTTAGACAAAGTCGACGGCACTATCCTTTTCCCCGGGGAGTTTTAGTACAGGACAATTCTTGTAGAAATTGAAAACTAAGTTGGACCTGTTTACAAGAAACAAAATGATAATACTATTTATATAACCTAGTCACACTGTCTACGCACCTCAACACGTAAATTTATAATATGAACGAAATAAACAGCAGTAATTTTGGAACAATAAAACAAGGAAATATTAAATAAAATAATTTTAATCATAGTAATATGATAATTCACTATTAACAGAAACATTAAAATTAATGAAAAGATAACAGTTTGAAATATTGAATTTCAAATTTGTAATATTTTTTATTTAATTCTTTTTTGGACACTGTACCCAAAGCGCCAATATGACGTCACGATCCGAAGTGCACAGATATTGTGACCGAAAAGTAAATTTTGACATGACAATCCTCAATTTATATCAAGGACAATCGTGGGAATCGCATACTCTTACACAATAACGAAGGTACGGGTACAATCACTCTTGATTAACTAAGGTACACATATGAAATAATGCCATGGTTTGTATGTAATCACCGTCGTATTGATTTATGCACATAAACTAATTTGACATTGAAATCCCTAGCTCTGTAACAATATTCAATTACATTCGCAATTACGTTTCATGAATTGTTGTATTCAAAATGTTTATGTTTATCGAAGTCGTCAAAAGCCTTTGTAATGAATTGATTGATCTGTGGTATGTAACAAGAGAATAAACTTTAGGTTCTAGTTAGGAGCGAGTCAAAATGTATAGAGCCCACCAAGAAGTATACATTTATAAAGTCAAGTCTTACAAGTCACAAATGTTGAAACTTAATTTATATAAATACTTATTTAATACGGTTCATAGTATTGGCAGCACTACGCTTCTGGAAAGCTTCTAGAATATATAAACTGGTAAGCGCGGCCAAATCATTTCCTTTAAATATTATTCTTTTCAAAAAGTTGAAAAACTTGGGCTATAGGTTTATTATGAATTACTAATATAAATGGATTTGTTTGTAGAAAAAGATTGGAACTTGATTACGTCTTGGGTTTTATCTGATTCGAAATGCACTTGTTTCCAATCTTTTTTACACAACGTATCATACTAAATATATAACGGCTGATATGTTCCATCTAAGTTTTTAGAAAGAGTCCACCATTCTCATTACCGTTCTCGAACGTTGTAGGATAATGAACACTCCATAATACAGGAATACCTTATAATTGATTACACTTGGCCTATGCACTTAATATGATCTTAACAGCCACTTATCAAAAGCAAATCATAAAAATGGCTTTACTCACAGGATCTTCTGACTCTTCCACTTTCTTTAATTTTCAAAGGTAGAATGCCTTGCCAATCATTATCTTTTTCACGTTCTAACCCAATTCAAAACTAAGAAAACAACATGGCCGATCACGCCACTGGAACTTAGATTTTTTTTATATTTCGAACCATTTATGTAATAAGTGACGAACGTAATCGCTATAAATCGACAAATACTAAATGAATTTATTAGTAATTTTAAAAGATTAAAATAAATTTTAGCTGTTCTTATTTTAAATCGGATGTGTTTTTATCTATGTATAGATACCTTTATAAAGATGTTATAAACTTGGTATAATGACCTTATCTAAAATCATCGTACTAAAAATACTAAATTAAATGAATTGATTTGTTTATTAGGTTAAAAAAGCTAATAAGACATTATAGTACTTTGAAAATTGATTTGATTATCCTGTAATAATTTATTACCTCGTGATTTTACAGTCAATTTTTTTCATTCTAAGTATTGTATTGTCCCTATTTCTTAATTGAATAAAATCACACTAACTTAGAACTTTGCCACACGATAATTCCAAAATTACCCTCTCTGCATTCATGGAAATTGTAGAAGAAGAAAGATTCAAAAACTCGTATATTTTCCCATTCGAAATTTTATAGCACCAGTTAAACGAGCACTTCGATATCGCATCTGATCATTCTAGTCGTTAATCCATAAATTTTACTGCACCATATAAACAGACTATTGTTCCATTTAAATCCCATTATCTACGTACTCCAATACGCTAACTCGCCAATAAAAACTCCACAGATACTCCTCAATAACAAACCAAAACTGCAATCCATTAATTGCCATCTAAATACTTAGATCCAATAAAATTGTTTTGTCTAAAAAATCAAGACATTCCTAAAATAGGTTGTACTAAAAAAAGAGATAATGTAAAAAAAATGTCTACACGTTCTGTAATATTTGGGATCTTAAGTTAAATAATATATGTTAAAAAAAAAGTGAACCTGCAACTCAAGAGAGGTGGATCTCTTCAGAATACCGAGGGGAGTTCGCACCCTGCCCCACTAGCCAAGTTCAAAACGTTTTTTGTTTTCTATTCTATTCTCTTGTTTCATTGGCTAATATTTTGTTTTGATCCCGGAAATAGAATAGGAAACGTTTGCAACTTGGCTAGGGGGGCTATAGGCCGACCGTTTATCTGAGTCCTCGCCTGCGGTAACAGGGGCGCGGGGGTATGACGACAAAGGGGACTGAGACAGGTGCGGGCGGCGGGGGCGCTTAGTGAGATACACACGAGATGTCCAGTAGGCACCACACTTAGTTATGCGCTATTCGCGCGCATACGGCGAAGTGTGGAGAGTATATTCGTTTCAATGACACATCTCTACAACACACATATTTGCCTTAATTGATCCTTATTTGGCATACCAGTTCGAAGTGTGGATGGCATATTTGTTGCGCGCATAACTAATATTTGGGCGAATACGGCGCAGACACATAACGAATAGCGCATAACGAAGTGTGGTGCCTGCATAACATCTGCGTAATTGGCTGGTCGCCGTTGAGACTGGCCGCCATGGCCAACATCGGCTAGGAGTACATCATGTGTCTTAAATAATAAATAAATTTAGAGCTATATTCAAACCATTTAATAGACGTGGAAAAACCCCCGAATTGATATCTGACCATTACCGACGTGTTGTCACTAAATACGTCATATATGACGTCACAAACAAAATCCTAACGAGAACCATCAGGTGAAATAACTCCCTCAATGACCAGCGTGACCTGACCCCATCAATTGTATTAAATTGTACCTAGCGATCTGACGTCACGGTTCTAGTTAAGGTGGCCCTATAGTAATGATACGGGAATTGGTAAATACAAAGATTATGAAAAGAATGGATAGGACATCTCTATATTATATCTTTATAATTAAGTGTTAAGTTGGTTTGAAAAAGTTGATGAGGTTTGCAAAGACCGCACGTAGTTTTTATCACGATTCTCTTCACTATAATTTTAATGTATAAATAAATTTACATAGGATAGATATTTACATGCTTTACATAGGTAAAAAAATATAATTGAACAAGTTCCATCTGTTTATTTCATAAGAATTTTTATTTAAGAGCACAAAGATGGTAGGTATTTGTATGCGCAAGTAATCAATCAACACAATCATTGCATTTGATACTTGTCTTGGTCTTTTTTAGATTGATAGAGTGTAAAGACAGGTAAATAAAGCAAGATAAGCAAAGATAGTAACTCACCATTGACTTCTTTACCCCCTGTATCATATAAAAAGAAACTGAGGGCTATAGCACACATTAAGTAAGGGCTATATAAAATAAGTCCTATTTATAAAATACGAATAATAATGAAATTTATCTCTATAATCTAATATCTTTAAGCAAGAAATTCTTGTACGTTTTTATATATATATATACATAATTATGTAAATATTTGTAATCTCGGCAACGGCCCCAACGATTTGGCTGAAATTTTGTATTTGGTTGTTTTCGGGGGTGAAAATTAAACCTAGTTTGAGTCTTTGGCATCCTTGGTAGTGAGATAATTAGCATGTTAACTTTTTGTGACTTGAAGCCAGCAGATCTTTGGACGAGAAGGGGTAGACCCCTTCTACCGTGGCCAGGCGATAACTGCATGGGCAGACATTTCTTACCCACGTCAGACGGTAACCGCAAAACGTAGCAGCTACAGCATAGGCGATTCTCCTGCAATTTGTCTGCAACATTACGGACATAAAGACTATCGTGAAGGTTCTAAGAAAGTATTCAACATTTTTTCACATTTTTATCTTTATCCATATATACCATCTTTGTGCCTTATCCATTATTTCTACGATCCTGTTTCTAAGTTGATGAGGACATAAAAGCTATTCGTCCGTAAAGCTGATAGCAAATATGGCAATAACATACCCATTCTGTATCTAGTATGTGATATGTGGTGTGTTTGTGTCATTGATATAAGTAATACCATTAAATACTTTCCGTTAAGGAAATGAGTTCCGTATCTACGTACTTAGATGTTAGAAGTTGTCTCGCTCTCCAGGGCTCGCGTATCTCTTTTAATGTCTTCTATTTCCTTCTGAGATTTTATTCCAATAATATTTTATGTTCCAGATTAGGTACTATGAGCCTTTTCCAAGATGTTATTATGTTTAAGTTAGAGTCACGTTAGTGTCAGGTCTGTCGTGAGAGACCCGTTATGCTAAGTTAAGAAAAAAAACATCATATGTCGTAATTAATAAAATGATTACACTTTTTAAAAAAATTGGAGTATATTTGACTGCATGCATGATAGCGTACGCGATTGGTGTACTTGATATCTTTGGGACCGGTTTTGATGTGAATTTCAGTGACAGATTGCTAATGACATCAGGAGTATTGTTTTTATGAACTAGCTCCGCTCAGTGGGATTACTCGTGATTTACAACGATAACCGCGGGTAACAGCGCAGGACTCGGTCAGTCGTTATTAAATTTGTTTACCTGTAGCGAACTTTAACAAGAATAGAAGATGGTAATTTAAAAATAATTCATAGGGAATAAAAAAAGATTGCCATCTTTTTCACGATGAAATTGACGAATTCTGGATCTCGATCCTCTGCTGGACATAGGCCTCTCCCAATGAACACCACTTTGATCGATTTTGGTCTTCTCGCATCCAGCTTCTGCCAGCCATCTTGCGCAAATCGTCACTCCACCTGGCCTGGGGGCGACCTACGCTACGTTTGCCGAGACGTGGTCTCCACTCCAGAACTCTTCTACCCCAATGGTCATCAGTTCTGCGGCTAATATGGCCAGCCCACTGCCACTTCAACTTGCTAATCCGGTGGGCTATGTCGATGACTTTAGTTCTCTGAATAACACCTTTTTATTCATCTCAACACTACTCGACAGTAGGCTGGTAGGGAATACCTGTTGGTATTAAATCCGCCATTGTACATTTTGTGCATAAAGTTGTGAAATAAAATAAAAAAAATAAGAGATAATATTCTACAACCTAAACCACCTTCGAAATAAAATTACACGAGGCAAAATCTTGACATCCAATTTTATCGAAAACTGTCGAACGTAACAATAATTTTGTCGCTGTCATTCAGTTCCCAGGGAACCATTCGCCAAGGGCAAACATGTTTCGATTGGTTTTCCTTTAGACTTTTGACCTAGATAAAGTAACCATGAGAGACATCTGGGCCTGATGTTACGAGTATTTTGGCAGAAAACATTGCGAGACGCGGTGAGTACGCTGTTATAGATATTGCATTGCTTTTACTGCTCAATATACAATGATAGGTCTTTTTTCAAACATGTAGGGCATTGGAAGTTATTTAACCAATGAAAGTTCGAAGATTCTCTACTCTCATAATGTTAGTATGTTTAACTAACTCTTTGGTTGATTGTGGTATTATATTTCTCTATTGATAGTAGAATCTGACATGCACAATATTTTAGACGTACCTATTGTTCTGGACCAAGTATGTACTAGAGCCATATAACATTCTTAACCTGTTTTAAAAGATATTGTTTGAAAGATTTAGGAAACGTTATTGAACACTTCTTCTACTTATAAACATTAAGTATTTCAAGTACGATATATTTTCGTGTGATTTGTTTTTCAAAGAAGTACAAAGAATTATAGTAATAACATATATGAATACTATTAATATATAGTGTAAGGATAGTTAAATCGAAAGAAATAGCCATGAAATAACTTCTAAACCGTACTGAACCATAAAGGATCTTTAATAGTTTCTCAATTAACTATACTTTAATTAAAGTTACATTTGAGTTTCTAGCATTTAATTTACATAAAAACAATCACCATAAAAACAAACGATGTTCATGTTATGTTGTTTAAACTGTAAAATAATTTAAATTAGAATCACTTGTACTTTAACTTACGTATATTTTAAACTTGAACTAAATCTAAACTTTATACCTATATTATATAATATCTGCACCTGTTGTAAAACTGATATCGAGCGCATCATAAAACACGTCTGCGACACATGTGATATTTAGAGTTTCAGAAACTCAACTAATGAGTCTCACATAAATCGTTGCAAACTGATGAAGTTCAAACAAACCTGTTTCGAATTCAGTTCAAACACAAATAGTTTAGTTTTACATTTTAGATTATATTACGGTAATTACTTCTAATAAAACATAGGAATTTCATCTTTTTATTACGTACGCTTTATGACTGAAGGTTTGAATGTCGTAAGTTAATAAAATTATTGATATATTCATGGTCTGTCACTGTAACAGTTATGAACTAGTTTGCTTTAGGAGGTTTTTTTACTATTGCGGGTTTTCCTGCAAATTTTTAGAAATTGTGTGTGCGTATGTTCTTCTGTCCGAATAAATTTATAATAGTTGTTCTATCATAAAATCACATGTAGTTTCAATATAATGGTATTAATTGCGCTTCATACTTTATCCTAGAGTATTATACATACCTAGCCTAATAAAATTAATTATCAATTTTCTTATTTTTCCTTCTCAGAGCAGGAGATTCGTAGAAATTCATTGTACTTTGTGTCAATGATATACCTACTAAAATTATTCATTAAGTTGTACTCGTATTTATCCTATTTAAAACAAAATACATTGATGTTTAATCAAACATTAGCTTTTTATGATATAGAGTAGCGAGTGACATTCCTAAAGAATTAAAGTATCTCCATACGGCTAAGATGTCAAAACGTGTAATATAGACAGTTCATGAATTAATTCAAAATTGCCAGAATCTGCTTTGCCAGAAATTGCTTTAGTTCGAAAACTATTGCAACTATAGCTAAAGGCAATTTAGAACTATATAGCTATTAGCATACCATATATATTACGTCGATATTAACATATTAGGACAGCTTTCAAAGCTAAACAAGCACCTTTGATCACTACCAGTGTAATCTGATCGAAACACCAAGCCATTCAAAGCTAGATGATGTATATTCATCTTGTTAATTCCTAGACCAATATATGTATATGCTAACATAATGAAACTCGAGAGTTTATTTAGTTAGTGATTGAACGTTATCCTAAAACACTAGCCTGAATAAAAAATGTTAAAGAAAGAAAAGCTACAGGCATGACTGCCTTGTTGGTCTAGTGGTTAGCGTATGCGGCTGCTGATCAAGAGGTCTCGGGTTCGATTCCCGGGTCAGACCAAATATTTGTGTGATCCACAAATATTTGTTTCGGAGTCTGGGTGTTTTTCTATGTATAATATGTATGTATTTACAAAAAAAAAGTATGTTTATGTATTTATATCAGTTGTTTAGTACCCATAACACAAGCTCTGCTTACTTTGGGACTAAATGATGATGTTGTGTGTAAGTTGGCCAAATATTTATTTATTTATTTATTATTATTTATTATTATTATTATTATTATTACTCTACCACTAACAGCAGCAGAACAAATAAAAAAATGTTGCAACTGCAAAAAAATATTAAAATTGGGAGACTTAATTCAAGTTGCAAAATTCAACTGGCTAATTGAATTAAATAATCTTTTTTTATTTCATAACCTATCAGAGTGATTCTAATCTACCTGATGAAAAGTATAATAATAATAATAAAATTTTATTAGTCGAGAAATACATAATTACTTACATATCACCAAGGTTCTGATAAAAACATAAACGCTTTGCTTTTGAGTTGATATGGTAAACGTTGTCAGCCGTACTAGTATAAACTGTGTGACGACTTTCAGCGCCTTCCTTACATTATATAGTAATATAGATTGTACTATGTTTTAAAAGAAATATCTAGCGCAAATTACAAATGAAGTGATTGTAAGATTCATTACAAACAAATAATTAAAAAACTACTATTTAAAAAATAAGATTAAAATTAAACCAACAGATGTATGTAGGGGGTTGGATGGGTGTGTGGTAAGGGGAACGTATGCGAATGTGTGTGCGAGTGTGTTAACGTTTGCGTGTGGACGAGATTGGTCAGATTCATGGTTTAATGAGGTTTTCAGTTGTCGAGTATGATTGATCTCGAAGCCACGGTTTCACTTTATTTATCGTCTGTTCATAGTTTAAATTCAAACTATTTATATGATCGTTGACTCTATTATAAATTCGTGTACTAATAAAATACTGGCGTGCTGCCAGTGCCGCCAGTGCGGCTTTCTGCGCTCAACTACCTAATGCAGGCACCACACTTCGTTATGCGCTATTCGTTATGTGTCTACGCCGTATTCGCCCAAATATTAGTTATGCGCGCAAACAACAAACATGCCATCCACACTTCGAACTGGTATGCCAATTAAGCTTCAAATAAGGCAAATATGTGTGTTTTAGAGATGTGTCATCGTCATTTTTATGGTGAACGAAACGAATATACTCTCCACACTTCGCCGTATGCGCGCGAATAACCCGCACAACGAATAGCGCATAGCGAAGTGTGGTGCCTGCTTTAGAGATGCGTTATTTTCCTGAAATTTAAAAATAACACATTGTAATCCTACACGAGTGTTATTTTAATATTTATGTATAATATGACGTGGTCTTACAGTTAAACTCTCGTTCTCTGAACAAAGAAAAGTGATCGTTTTAAATGTTTTGTGTTGAAACAATAATGTTTTACACTCTCCGTTCCGCATTTACCTATTTATAATTGTAATACCTGAAGATTGTTTAATATCTTTCAGAAAATAATGGTACGATCTAATGTGTGTGACAAAATGGTTATATATTGTGATACATTGTTTTCATTAACAAACCATACATATATTTTAACAAATATCGCTATTGTTCATCTGATGAATGACATTATTATGCCTAGTTATAAATTATACTCGTATACACAAATGATATTTGAATGTTATATTTTTGATAATTTTAGTTTCACAAGTACTCAAATTGTCAATTTTTGTTTTGGCCATTTTTTACACATGTTCCATATTCGTTTTTCAATTTTTTTTATGTCAGCTGGTCAAAGTGACTCTCCTCTGCCTGATGAATAGAATCTAAGTTTAGTGGTGATCATACTTATTGCAAATGCAGAAATGCAGCATGGTGACCTACACTATGGAAGCCTATTGAGAAGCTTCTCCATTTTTCGCTCACCTACGAAACACAAATGTTTGTGTGATCCGCAAATATTTGTTTCGGGGTCTGGATGTTTTCTATATAATATGAATGTATTTACGAAAAAGAAGTATGTCTATGTATTTATATCAGTTGTCTAGTAACCATAATACAACCTCTGCTTAGTTTGGTACCAGATGGCGCTGTGTGTCAGATGTCCGAAATATTTATATTTCAACGCCACTTTATGCTCTACTTATTGAGTGAAGCATCAAGTACTTGTAAAATTTAAAACGTTGTGTGAAATTCTTCAATTCTGTCTTAGGGTCTTAATATTTGAATTCTTGAGACGGTCTGACACGATACACACGATGCGCAAGAACGGGTAACAATCAAGAATCTCGAGATTTTGCTCAAAATTTTGAAATACCAAATAAACAATATTATTCGCCATTGTATTGTTTTGATTGGAAGGTAAAGCAAAATAAACATATATGTAATTATATGCACAGGAACATAGTTCTGTTAGTAATAAAAAAATATAACTGAATCGGCTACAACTTTTAATATCTCTGATTTCGGAAGTCTTGCTCCAGATTATTTTATACCAGTTCATGTATGTTGGTAGTTATGTGTGATGTTTGTCGTAGACTTCTTTCTTATTAACCTCAAAATATTCCAAAAAGGTCCTCTGCAACAAAATACTGTGTATTTTAGGTTCGATTATGTGATACGATGGCACGTTATATTTATTTACACATATACATACTTATGTTTCATAACTCGAAATTTAAATCGATAACTCCTTATTCTGAATTTATAGATAGTAAAAAAATCGATTCCTGAATATGGAGATCTCATTCTAAGTAAATTGAATTACTACCAATTGAGTGAAGAAAAAGTAATGATTTAAATCGAAGCTAATAGTATAAATTCTAAAGTAGCTCTGTCTGCCCATCTGTAACTATTTGAAATTCAGTATGGAGATAGGCTACTCCTCATCGCAATATCGCAAGAGCTGCTGTCAAAACGTAGTCGATTCATAAATGATGAAGATACGGCATAACACAAACAAATATTGTCGATTTATGTTCTTTTAAAATCAGAAAACAATAAAAATATAGCTTTCACATTTATTCACATACTTGTTTACGAGTATAAATTATAACTAGGCAGAATAATGCCATTCATCACATGGACACTGGCGATAGTTGTTAAAATATATGTATAACCCGGTCACATTATCTCGAGACCTGGCGTCGATGACGTGACGTCGCGTCGGCGCTCTGATATGGTGCGCAAAATAAGTATCATCTAGTATAATATTATTAGAACAATAAGATTTCCAACAAAACAAAGATGAAACTTAACAAAAATGTCCAACTTTGCAACAAAAACAATATTTAAACGTAACAGCATTATCAAAATAACAATAAAAGTCTAAACGTAACAATGAAATGTTTAAAAATATACCACGAAAACAAGTCGACGTGTATCGGCAACGAAAGTACTAACCGTACTGACGCGCGGGGGCGAGCGCGGGGAGGTGAAAGGAGAACGGGGCGGGAGGTTTGCATTCCAGCGAGGTCTCGAGATAATGTGACCGGGTTGTATGTGTTTTGTTAAATCCAGGCTGCAAGCGGAGATTGAATACGAAGTTGTGTTACACCGATATCAATCATGTTGAACTTTTTATTGAGCTGTTTTCAAACCCCTCTCATTTCAGATAGAGAAAATGTTGCTCTCGAATTTATAATATTAGTATGGGTTCCCGTAGATATGTAAAAACAGATGGTATACTAATTGATGGTGTTATCTCATCAATTCATTTTCAAGTTGATTATCCTCTTGTTTAGATGTTGAAATTTTTGTTGTGTGTGTGTGTCTGTGTGTGTGTGTGTGTGTGTGTGTGTGCGTGTGTGTCTGTAAGTTAGTGTGTGTATGTGTTTTTAAATGACTCATAATCATTCATATTAATAAGTTGATGATACAAACCAAAATTAAAGAGAATTTCAAATATAATTTCAATTTGTTTAAAATATTGAATGTCGTTAAAGTTATTTATTTCTACATTTAATTTTAGAGTCGACACTGACTAACAGCCTACCCCCGTAACGATGTCACACTATTTAATCCATCAATTAGTGTAACATTTTACGAAATGTTGTGTTCAGAATTTAAATGTGACGTCGGGATTGTGTATAGTGAAAAGGATTAGTACATTTTAGTGTGAAATATTTTGTATTGTTCTTCTAAATTTTTGTCTGTCAGTAATGCCAGCATAGAAAAAACAAACAGAAAAACACTCCTTAACGATAGGTAGCTTTATTGTGAACGTGTGTATGTACGTAATAAAAATATGGAAATTGTGAGCTTTCTAAAATAGATACGTAGGTTGACATCTCTCTCTCTCAATTTAAGAGCAAGGCCCTTGTCGGTGGAGCAAACGCCACTCCTCTCGGTTTCCTGCCATCTGTTTAACCTCTGAATAAGCCACGATTCTCACTTTATCTTCGACTTGCTGTATGTATGTCATTCAAGGCCGTCCTCGTTTTCTCTTGCCTTCCATTTTCTCTTCCAGAATTATTTTGGTAAACTGTCGTGTTTATCAAGTGGCCAACCATTTTGCCTCTTTGGTCTTCAATTGACATAAGATGTGGATTTTTTTATAGAATAAGCATATTTTAAATAAGCAGATACCTTAAACCTATCGTCAGTGATTACCAGAGCACTTTACGGCCCTTTAACTGTCTCTCCACGAAATTTTTTTTTTGCTTTTGCTTGAATGAAGAAAACAACGGCGATACAAAAGTCAGTGGAATAAGCTTTCGTCTCGCTGCTTCGTACTACAGACTGAGTATTGAGGATTCGAACAAAGACTATAATGAACCACAAATTATGGTTCCGATGCTGGGTGTTCTTGTATTCATTCCATATATATTTATAAAGCCCCCACGATACAAAACATATTCCCAATTTTTTTTTTGCTTTTGCTTGAATGAAGAAAACAACGGCGATACAAAAGTCAGTGGAATAAGCTTTCGTCTCGCTGCTTCGTACTACAGACTGAGTATTGAGGATTCGAACAAAGACTATAATGAACCACAAATTATGGTTCCGATGCTGGGTGTTCTTGTATTCATTCCATATATATTTATAAAGCCCCCACGATACAAAACATATTCCCAATTCCCAAGTTATTTTTTTTAAAGAAAAAGAAAGTTGTCGTAACAATTAGTCCGTGTGTTTGTCAGTATATAGATGTGTAAGTGAATTGCAGCACGGACAGGGATGTTTAATAAAGGAGCTATAATACGCAATGGTCGTCGTGATGACCTCCACAGCCCATTGTCCAGTCTAGTGCACCGGTTCAAGGGTTTAATTAAACCATACAGCGTAACGAGCTGGACATTCCACACTGATGTTTTAAGGGAATGCTGATCTGTTTTATGACGGTTTATTAAGTATTCAATATTGTAGGGAGTTATAATAATGATAACTTTTATTGTGTGAGGAGACTGTAATGACGTTATTAGACCTCATATGCTCAGTGTTATCAAGTAAGAGAAATCTAAATTATTTCAGACCTCCAAAATTTCTTAACTTCAGTTGGGTGAGATTTTTGTTGTCATTAGTTTGTAACTTCGAAAAGAGCGTTACAGTAGCATCACCGTAGTCGAGATTATACGTGAGTGTGAGTTTATAAGAACGATTGGTGCCGAAGAGTGAAGGCCAAAATACCTAAGTGCTCTAAACGGTTTACAAAACGTGTGAAATTAATTTAGTATTAAACCGATAAAAATGCATGTAATGAATAAATGCATTCCACATGAATGCTTCAAGTCACTATGGAGAATTATAAATTTATGATTCTAGTGTCATTTTACGCCTTACGATGAACTCCGAAACTTTGTAACCAATTTTTATATTTTATATTTATGTGCGTTTTGTTGGAGGGTTAAATACAGTATAGTTGAGATCAAAAGGAGTCAAGCATGATTAAAAAATCGGCCAAGTCCGTGTCAGGCCACGCACAGAAAAAGGTTAGTCAGTCATCCATAATGGTACGTGGATTTTAAATCGTATACAATAGATAATTGTTATGTTTACGTATTAATGCGTTATTTTTGTATGACGTTTTCCCAAAAAATTGCTCTTTAAAGTAGTTTTTCTCGCAAGCGGATCCCTTAATTAAGAAATCGTCTGAGAAACCCTTTATTGTTTTCAAAAGACCAACCTAATGGTATCCCACGCGATGAGGTAGCCGCAAGAAAAAAAATCATCCCCACTTTACGTGTAGGGGAGGTTACCCCAAATAAAAATATTTTTAAAATTTTTATTGTAGCACTTTGTCGACGTAATTACAACACATACTCATGCAAAGTTTCATCTTTCTAGCACTTACCGTTTGGACGGTAAGTCGAAAACGGACGGACGGACATGACGAATCTATAAGGGTTCCGAGTCGTAAGCTTCGGAATCCTAAAAATTTACATCAGTTTCAGCTAATATTACTAAACCATTTCTACTAAACGATGAACCTTCTTATTAATTTTAGCGCCAGTACTAATATACATTATCCAATGTGCTGTTAGTTCTTCGGCGCTAACCATATACCGTTTATATGACGGGATTAAGTACGGTGTTTTTCGGCTCTAACATTTTCTACTGCGTCCAGAGATGCTTTCGACGTAACTATATAATTAAAGGTCATATTCATAATAAGAGTTAAAATGTAATGTACACAAAGCGGTAGTTAAGTAAATGGTTGTCGCGCTATCATCGCGGTACCCGAGCACCGTCTTAGGAAACGTCCTCTAATATACCATACTGAAATTAGTCGAGGAGGTTGTTTGTTACTAGCTTTCTAAAATTGCAAAAGTGTTTTACATTTTACTGTATGAAAAAGTAAATGTCAGAAATTAGAAAAGTTGATGATGATCGATGTCAATAATATTATCAATTTTAGAAAATTTCATTAATTTTATACTTGAATTAAATAAACTTATACAAATTAAACAGTTTTTTTATTTTATTTTTTTTATTTGATGCCTACCAATGTGACTCCACTCTGCCTGATGGTAAGCATGAATGGAATCCAAGAGTGGGGGCAACCACACAGTTGTAAAATTAGTTGGTATGATTTAAATAAAAACTATGAACGGTACTCTAAGTGTTTTTTAAAATAAACATAGCGTAAACGTTAAAACATAGCCCAGCCTTAAAACATATGTAGATTAAATGGTAAAATGACCTATGGCTTTAACCTTCTCCTGTCGGGACCCGAGCCCAACAGCGAGACATTATGGGTTGTATTTTGATAGTCTGACATTCAGGCTATCATTTAGGCCCTAAATACTTCTCCTATCATATAAGATATCCGCTAGTAAGTCTTATCTTTCCTTAGAAATTAGCCAAACCGTTTCAGATATTATTTATATAGGTACGTAATTAGTAAAAATATGTACTTTTGCCTTTACAAAAAGTCGCATCAATTTTATTTATTGGCGTGTATTTTTTATTTTCAAGGACTAGGCTAAAATATTACGCCTACCTCCTAGACTAATGTGGATGGCACAATTTGTAACGTAATGATGATAGCACTGCGGGCCTTTAGCGGGCTTTACTGTCGTTCGTCTTGAAGATATGTGGCCTTATAATATTCATGGCAGTAGGTCGGCAGATGCGTTGACGTGTTATAGCGATGTGCATTAGACCATTAATGCATACTTGGCTGAGATTAGTTCGAGAACGGTACTGATTAATGGGTTCGGGTCGAGCTGACTACATTAAACTGGGTTATCATCTATTTACACGAGGCAATAACTAAGGTTTAAGCTGCAATAAATTTAAGCTTTAGTTTAGAAAACTTAGTTATTAATTTTGAAATTAGTACATTTCATTAATTTGAGAATGTTTTCAAAGTCAAATTCAAAATAGCTTAGGTTTTTAGAATTATTGTAAACAAATAATCACCTATGTTCTTTCTCAGAGTCTAGACCATCTGTATACCAAATTTCATCTAACTTGGTTCGAAGGCGTGTTGTGAAATATATATAATAGTAAGGATCATCTTATATGTAGACTGTAAAGTTATAAATTATTGCTAAATGTTTAGTAATTGTTTGAAATCATTTTGTATTAAATTCCAAAGGTAAATATTCATGTTAAATTCCGTTATTTCAATATCACATCATTAATGTTTGAAGTTAAATAAATATATATTTAGCTAAAAACAGCTTCTTTTTTGACCTTTAAGATAAATATTTTCCTAAAAGAATTTAGCGAAACCTAAAATATTATTTGTTTCAGCACTGTTTGCGTGTTTAACTGGAAGTTTTAAATAGTTATTTCTAAAGCAATATTATGTTTAGACTTCTTTCTATTCCAATTTCAGCCTTAGAACAGAAAATTTTAGAATAATTATGACCTTTGAAATTTAAAAAATCTGGCTTATGTTTTAGTTTAATAGAATTATGCCGCTTGTTGTCACGTTTCCAAGGCGTACAAATGTCAGAAGTACTGCGTATATTATTTATTTAATGACAGTGCTTGAGTATATTAAACTAACGAGGGTTGAATGTTAATGTACTACATGTCTTCAAGTCTTGGATAAACCCGTTAACGAGGGTCTTCTAAGAATATGTTACACTTTATAATCAATTAACATGTTTAATTAAAAGTTTTAGGTATTCTGTTTAGTATATTTAGAATGTATTATATACTAGCTTTCGCCCGCGGCTCCGCCCGCGTGTATGTCGGTTATCGCGTTAAAAAGTAGCCTTTGTCCTTTCCCAAGTTTAGTTCTATCTTTATACCAAATTTCATCAAAATCGGTTCAGTGGTTTAGGCGTGAAAGCGTAACAGACAGACAGAGTTACTTTCGCATTTTTAATATTAATAGGGATAGTAGGGATAATCTCTTACATTTTTCATTTAGACGTACAGAATCACAAGTACAAGATGAATGTCTTAAATATCTCCTAATGAATACCGATAATTTCACAAAAGGCCGTATGTGTCGGGAATATTGGCGCACATTTCTGCGTCTTGTCTGTTGAGGCAATCTAAGTAATGGTCGGATCGATATGTCAGACAACAGATGTTGGACACACATCCTAGCTCCTCTCGCGTCCCATTCCAATCAACTTTTATGACGAGCATTAGATTTTGTCTTTGTTACTATCGCAATGACAAAAATAAGGACGAATCTGTATAAATAAATAAAATTAAAGTGTCTTTATTATTTCGTATTAAAATCTTTAATCGAATGCATATAAAAGTATATACACTCGGTTCCAAAAATAACGGGTCAGTCACATAAACCCGAATATCTCCCGAACTACGTATGCCATTCTAATGAAACGAAGACTGTTCAATTGAGAATTTAATTATACAGATAAAAAATAAAATAAAACTTAGTTACACCCACAATATTAATCTTAAATTAAAAAAAAACTAAAGTAGTCATATTTTTCTTAAGATAACATTTTTTTTATGATTGTTTTTTTGCTGTTTTTCATCACTGGAGGCTTCATCACGTGGAGGCAATACAAAGTATTAAATGAAGAAAGTGATGAAAAACAGCAAAAAAACAATCATAAAAAAAATGTAATCTTAAGAAAAGTATGACTACTTTAGTTTTTTTTTAATTTAAGATTAATATTGTGGGTGTAACTAAGTTTTATTTTATTTTTTATCTGTATAATTAAATTCTCAATTGAACAGTCTTCGTTTCATTAGGATGGCATACGTAGTTCGGGAGATATTCGGGTTTATGTGACTGACCCGTTATTGGTTTATGTGACTGACCCGTTATTTTTGGAACCGGCTTTATATTCGGTACTTCTATAATATATGAAAAAAAGCGGCCAAAAGCGAGTCGGACTCGCCCATGAAGAGTTCCGTAGAAGCAAGTAACATCATATAAAAGTTCTTGTAGTTCGTTGTAATTTTGATCGATGTTTTAATAATAGTGTATTGAAAGAAAGGTAATTGCGGGTAACGATTTATGACGTATTATAAAAAACTACTTAATAGATCTCGTTCAAACCAATTTTTGGTGGGAATGTAGATCATATATTTTTTTAGTTTTATCAATCCCGTATTTTACTCGGTATTGATAAAACGGTACACAGAATACATCTACTTACCAAGTTTCTACAGTATAGTTCTTATAGTTTCGGAAAAAAGTGGCTGTGACATACGGACGGACAGATAGACAGACAGACATGACGAATCTATAAGCGTTCCATTTTTTGCCATTTGGTTACGGAACCCTAAAAACTAATTGAAATTATTGTCGGTCTGTTTGTTCCGACTAATCTCTGGAATGGTTGGACTGCTTTTGACGTGTCTTTTACTGGTAGATAGCTGATAATATGAGGAGTAAGTTTGACTAGTTTCACCCCGTGGTGTTATCCGCGGTTATTAGGGTTATTAGGGTACAGGTACAACATCAACCACACACACACACACGCACGCACGCACGCACGCACGCACGCACGCACGCACGCACGCACGCACGCACGCACGCACGCACGCACGCACGCACGCACGCACGCACGCACGCACGCACGCACACACACACACACACACACACACACACACACACACACAAAGTGGTGAGTTAGGATGAAGAAAAGAATCATACCTTATAATATTATTTACTACTAAATGTGTTAAAAATATATAAACGTTATCGAGAAAATCTATATAATGCTGAAGAAAATGCGTCACTTTACACAGTAACAGAATTCATTATTTGCATTACAAACAACTCTAATCCAAAAGCCGTTGATTCAGTTATGGAAGTCACATCGTACAAATTAAAACACAGTAATGTGTCTTTGATGAATTTAGTTGTTGGAAATCAAGGTAGGTATTTAAAAACAGAATGGTTGGTATTTTAAGTCGAGTCACGTTCAGCCCATACGGTCGTTCTCGTTTAGCTTTAGAAAAATGTACGGCACGCATTTGTCCTGATGCCATTTTAATATGTATACTTTTCAAAGCATTTGCAGACTAAAATTAGGTTTCAATCGCAAATGTGAAAAAATAAATAAATACGCTATACATTTTCCAGTTTTCTGTCTACTTTTTTCAAAAGATAATTCTCGCAGAACATATTCTGTGTCGTAGGGGATTTTACTAGGGCGGAGGCTCTGAAGGCCAGCAACGTTGCGCTGCTGCGACGACCGCAGCGGGTGCTGGCTATCAGAATCATAAGAGGGTACCGCACGATCTCCTTTGAGGCAGCAAGTCTCCTGGCCGGAACTCCACCATGGGACCTGGAGGCGAGAGCCCTTGCAGCTCTTTATCAGTGGCGCAAGGAGGTGCGGGAGTTGGGTGGGGGTCCTGAACCTCGAGAAATCGAGGATCAGAGATCCCAACTCCACCAGGTCCTCGTGGAGGAGTGGAGAGAACGACTTGGGCAACCAAGCGCTGGGCACGCCGTTATTGCGGCGGTAAGACCGGTTATGGAGGATTGGCTCGAGAGGCATCACGGCAGCCTCTCATACCGACTGACACAGGTGATCACTGGAAAGGGGTGCTTCGGAGATTACCTGTGTCTAATCGGAAAAGAGCCAACGCCTGAGTGCCACCATTGCGGTGGCCAAACCGTGGATACGGCGCTCCACACGTTAGCCGAATGTCCAGCGTGGGTGGAGCAGAGGCGTGACCTCGTGGCGGCCATCGGAGTGGGGATTCTCTCGCTCCGTAACATGATTGCTGCCATGATACGGAGCGAGAGTGCGTGGAACTCCGCTGTCTCCTTCTGTGAGCAAGTCATGCTTGCGAAGGAGATGGCGGAGCGGGACCGGGAGAGGCTTAGAACCCTCCCGGTCCGCCAGGCCCGGGAACGGGCCAGGTACCGCAGACGACTCAGGCGCCGGAGATCGTCAAACGATCTCCGTCCTCCATAAGCGCAAGCCTGGGGGTGACAGGTGAGGCCACCTGTTACCCTAGCAGAAGCAGGCCAGGGTGGCGGCGCGAGTGCTACGAAGCGCCCGCGCCTCCTTTCAGACTTCTGGAACTTGGGGTTTCCACATAAGAGAGGGTCATCTGCAAGCCGTGGATGGCCCGAGGTACGTCGGGGTTCCAGGGACTTCCTTTCGAGGGTACACCTGGTTCCTCGGCTTATAGTACCCGAGGCGGCGTGCGGTTTTAGTCGGTTCGAGTCCGACATAACCATCAACTGGTGGTATCCGGGGGGATTTCCGCACGGAAAAAAAAAAAAAAAAAAAAAGGGGATTTTACTAACATAGATGAAACGGACACAAAGAACACCCAGACTAAAAAAAATAATGTGTGCACAACATAAAGCGTACGCAAATTAAGTTGTGGTAAGTAATTATAATACAAGAAGTGCAACAGAGAACAAACTGAGCAAACCAAAAGTTAAAAATTACTATGGCGAAAGAATGTCAGCATTTTTGATTGTCGTCGTCAACTTAATACTCAATTAAAGGCTCTTTTGTTGGAAAGGATCGAGGCTAGTGATATGTGAAGAGGGCAAAACAGGCACTGTATAACTTTATAACACATTTAGATATATGTATGTATAAGAGTATACATATTATGGTGACGGATTAAGAATACAGAGTGTCACCACCCCTATTCATCCCGCGGGTGTCGTAAAAGGCGACTAAGGGACAAACTACGCAAGACAACATCAATGCAAAGAGAAGGAAAACTTGAAACCAACCCGTCTGGCCAGCGTGGTATATTAGGCCAAAACCTCCTTTCTAAGGAGAGGCCTATGTCCAGCAGTGGACTGTTGAAGGCTGTTGATGATGATAAGAGTATACAAGAGCGCGTCTTGCCAACAAGATTAACAGCTTGGTGAGTGTTATAAAAAAAACTGAGAAATAATATTTATCTAGTCCCTTGTACGTCTATAGGTATCAAGTTAAGAATAGAGCCCAGTTCAAAGTTACACAATTAAAAGATATCGTTACGGATTATATGTTCGCAAGCGATCGCAATATTATGCTCTAACAAGAGCTGTCTAAACCAGCAATATTTCCCACAATTGTTAGAAATATAACGACGGATCTCATTATTTTACGTACACAAAGCCAGGGCTAAGTCTTATGCTGTCTGCAAAAACCTGAAAGAAAATTGTGCGGAAATGCTATTATCAACTTTTATTAGAATAAATAAAAGTATGTACCTTAATGATTGAGCTAGTTTTGTTTCATTACATTCACTGAAAATTAAAACGTTATTAAATAACAAAACAGTTATCATCATCAACAGCCTTTAACAGTCCACTGCTGGACATAGGCTTCCCCTTGAAAAGGAGGTATTGGCCTACTATACCACGCTGGCCAGACGGGTTGGTATAGGGTTGGTTTCAAGTTTTCCTTCTCTTTGCATTGATGTTGTCTTGCGTAGTTTATCCCCTAATCGCCTTTTACGACACCCACGTGGGATGAATAGGGGCGGTGACACTCTGTATTCTTAATCCGTCACCACACGGACAACAAAACAGTTAACCATTGCCTAAAATTAACTGTATTGTGCCAACCATTGTTTCAATAGGTCCGGCAATGTATTAGCTAGTCTTGCTTTCTAAGTTTTAATTTAATGAATCCGTGGGATTTACTACTTATTTATCTCATTGTACTATTAAGAGGCAACTTAGGAAGCAAATTACTCAGGTAAACATCACTGCTCAAAGAAGGAAAATTTGAAACAAATCCTATACCTACCTTTCGGGCGTGCGGGCATCCTCTAAGCCAAAATCTCCTCGCAAAGGAGAGGACTATTCCAGCAGTGGACTGTTAAAAGCTGTTGCTGATTATGATAATGATTAGTAACTATCATGTACGGTCTAGGTATATAAACTGTTATATGATAGTTCGTACAAAGGTATCGATAGCCAATGTGCAGTTGGCGAGATATGCTGCCAAGTCATTTCAATAAAGTTACTTAACGATGATAGCGATGGCACTAATGACCGATCTATTAAATGGTACATATCGGGATATTCTAGTTATTAGATGTTCGTAGTTGATGCGTAATTGCGTGCTTTGCGGTATATACTTGGGCCATTACAAACGTGCGAACTGAGTCATAAATCCTTTTTATCAGACTTCTCGCTCACACTTAGAGGCATATGAGTATTTACTCCGAAATATATTCATCTACGTTCATAAGAGTATTTCTGTCACAGCCTATTTTAAACGAATGACGTACGAACAGCATCGTAGATAATATTATACCCGTCAACTCGATTTCTTTTCATATTACCGTTCAATTCTGTCGGCGAGGAACACTGTGGGTATGCGATAGTGTACTTTTATTCTTATTTGGGGATTTCTGGTTTGCCTATTCTACAATATCAGTGTAAATTCAATAGCGCTGTGTCGCAGCTTCGGGTTTACGATTAGGAGTAAAAGAATTACTGTGCTTTCTCTTTTCATTTGTTACAATAGCGTATCAAGTCTAAAAGTAGAATTAGTTTTACAGTGAGGTAACAGTTGTTTGGACAGCGGAGTTAGTTAGTAATAATTAGATTGGTCTTAGTCCCTATTACTAAGACTTTGTTGTCCGTCCGTCTGTCCGTTGTGATAGTTAGACGTTTTGCCGCTACTGCAACTAATACTAAAATCGGAATAAATTAAACATTATACACAAAAAATATTTTTCCTATTTTCATTTTATTCCCATACAATTTTTTTTTATCTGTTAATAAACTTACTTCAAATGTATAGATAATGGTACGAAACCCTTTCTGCGTAAGTCCTATATAGCGAACTTATTTCTTCTTGGTTGTTACGTCGTAGGGGTCCACGTTTATGGCGAATATTAGGTGGATATCGAATAACAATGATCGTGTATTCTTTTGGAGCCATGTTTATTAATTATTTACTGTACTCTTATTCTAACCTTACGTACTAAGGTATGTACATGGAATCTCTTAGTTATGATCTTATAGCTACATTATATATTCTAAATCTATCGTTACATTGCACAATAAACACGTTTTAATATAAACAAGGAAATGACAGTCGGAATCCTACGTGCTCGATAATCGGTACATATCTGAAATGTGCTGGTCCAGCATATCTATGTATCATTTCCGTCTATTACTTAAACCAACATATATGACGCAGGAATATAGGTCCCTACCGAAAAAATTTACGGTAGTAAATTCAGAAAATCTTCATCTTAAATCAAGAATTGACAATTATAAACATAACCTATTTTACTAACAATTATAACATTAAACATTAAGTCGGTATCACGGAGTAGTTCCTAGCTAATAAATATACTCTAGGTCAATAAAAATCATAACATTAAAATTAGTACAAAACAAACATATGATCGAGAGTTGCGACCTTCACGTGACAGCAAAATTTAAAAAGTATACAATAATATATTTATAATAATATATCAAGATTTACATGGTCAACAACCTTATTAAAATATCGCTTAGCGAATTACATCAACCTTACTCGGTGAATATACACGTACTTCTCAGTATCGTAATACTGAATGTAGGACAACTTGAATACATGCCCACAGCACTTTGACGGCGGATAAACGAAAGAAATAGATTTACCTGATTGTTGGAGAGCGAGCCTCGGTAACGACAGTATTCGACTGATATCATGCTTTAGCTGCGATCTAAAATCATCGTAATACGTCTTGTCGTTGTACCGAACTAACGCCTCTCCAGGCAACTTCTTTAATTCTGACATTTCTGCTGCACACGACAATTCTCGTCGTAATCTAGCGTTGACGGCATAGAGATTACTTCTATTATTCGTGAAACGGCGTCAGAAGTTCATTTTGAGAACACTTATGTATGCCGCTAGTCCCCACTGAGTCGGGGCTGAAGTCCGCTGGTTCCAGAGCGTTGGAATTACAAGCGGTGTGTGATGCTGCGTGAAGTCCATATTGTGTCGGGGCGCTTATGAGGCCGAAGGGGTAACCAGTTTGGAGCGGTCGCGTCCTGGGTGTGGTATCCCTGTTGAGGCGGAGGTTGCTGGCTGGCTGAGACTTGAATGATGATCATTGTTGTTTTGGAGAGCGACGATAGCCTCACTGCATGAACCATAAACGTGGCTGGTCCTTTATGCAATACTGCCATATAGGTTCACTATATAAATCTCCTTCAGAAGGTACGATTACTTGCTTCTTCATTGTTCAATTTTCGGTTTCTTCTTAGTTCAATTTCGGGTTCTTCTTCATCTTCTTTGTTCGTTTGTCGGGTTCTTCGTTGTTCTTTTGTCGGGGTCACCAATTATAGCGAACTTATTTCTTCTTGGTTGTTACGTCGTAGGGGTCCACGTTTATGGCGAATATTAGGTGGATATCGAATAACAATGATCGTGTATTCTTTTGGAGCCATGTTTATTAATTATTTACTGTACTCTTATTCTAACCTTACGTACTAAGGTATGTACATGGAATCTCTTAGTTATGATCTTATAGCTACATTATATATTCTAAATCTATCGTTACATTGCACAATAAACACGTTTTAATATCAACAAGGAAATGACAGTCGGAATCCTACGTGCTCGATAATCGGTACATATCTGAAATGTGCTGGTCCAGCATATCTATGTATCATTTCCGTCTATTACTTAAACCAACATATATGACGCAGGAATATCCTACTCGCACAGAATTTCGAAATAAGTAACAAATAATTATATTTTATCTATATATCTATACAAATAATTAAAATTGAAGTGTCTGTTTTCAATTTCAAATTAATAGCTGTTCAATAAATACTTATGAAAGTATATATATATTACTTCCAGAAAATACATCAATTTTTGTCAGCCTATTTGTTCCGGGCAATCTCAAAGTGGCTGTACCAATATTAATGTTACTGGCAAATTACAGATATTATAATGAGTAGCTTACTACTTGTATTTAAGATTGGCTGCGCCTTGAAGTTATTGTTGTAGAGGTTCAACAATCGCGGTTATTCTTGTAAATCGCGAGAAACGCCGTGGAGCAAAGCTAGTCTAAAAAAATAGCCTAAGTTGGTCTTTAGGTCATCAGCCTTCTACCAGTGATCGTCCAGTTAAAATCATCCAGCCGTCTCAGAGATTAGCCTGTACAAACAGATCATCATCATCATCATCAACAACAGCCTCTAACAGTCCACTGCTGGACATAGGCCTCTCCTTGAAAAGGAGGTTTTGGCCTACTATACCACGCTGGCCAGACGGGTTGGTATAGGGTTGGTTTCAAGTTTTCCTTCTCTTTGCATTGATGTTGTCTTGCGTACTATCCCTTAGTCTCCTTTTACGACACCCACGTGGGATGAATAGGGGTGGTGACACTCTGTATTCTTAATCCGTCACCACACGGATTGTACAAACAGATAGACAGACAAAAAATAAAAAAATCGCCTCTTTAATATAAGTACCGTATATACTTTGTTATGCGTTTAGTAAAAAACTGTTTATTTGATATTACAAACAGACACTCCATTTATATTTATTTGTATAGATCAGTTAAAGTGGTTTCAAAATACACACACATTAAACGAAAAGAAAAAATACATTAAGGTGATGTGTATTGCTGATACTTACATTATGTATTAGGTCCACAGCACACTAGCTACTTTTAGCATCGACGATCGGCGATTTGCGACTGCATCGATGCTGCATCGCGTTTTAGCGACTTTCTGCGTTCGATCGCGATATCAAAATCGCGCGTCATGCTGCATCATTCGCGACTTTCTGCGTTCGAACGCGGTATCGGAAACGCGCGTTGTAGCGACTGCTCAGATGCCTGGATCGCGTCGGTTGTAGTGTTGTCTATAATTTTCCGATGGGTAACTTTGATTACTTAATGTCTGTGATTTGCAATGATAATGCAGTATTCTGTAATCTGTGGTTTTATTTACAAATAAAAAAAATGATGAGAGTCAAGTCGTATTTGGCAGACGCCAAATCGATGCTACCGGCATCCGAATGTGTGCGGAGAGAAGCGTTCAGCTGCTGTGTTGCGCTTTTAAAAAGCGACTCAATCTCCGCGTTTGGTGTTTTTAAGTGTGCGGTGTGGAGGGTTCGGTCGCCGTATTTAGATAAAAAAGCGACTAGTCACCGATCGTCGATGCTAAACGTAGCAAGTGTGCTGTGGCCCTTAAGTTATGTATACAATAATCCCAGAAGGTCACAGTCAAACACCTACAAAAAAAAAACTTCTTTCAAAGACATAAATAGAACTAAATGGCCTAAAGCAATACCAGAGAACTCGACCACGTACTTTCGTACTTCATATAAAAACAAGACACACTGTTTACTATACTTTAAAACTAAAGGCGAGAAACGTGACGCGATTCTGTGAGAAACCAACGTGTGTTGTCTCCTGAAAGTTGGGCCACGTGACTAGGTTCCTTTCGATTTTGATACAAGCTGTATGTTAGATGGCTACTGTTTTATTTATGTTGCGACACCTATAAAGATTTTATTTATCGATAAAGATTTTTAAAAGAGATAGTATAGTTTAAAATTGTAATGAAATATAATGTTTATTATAAATAATAGGTATCAAATTGTAGAGCAAGTTTTTAATTCAATTAACTAGCAGCCCGCCGGTAGATATAGGTATTTAAAAACATTTTAAACTCATATTAAAACTCTGAACTGATTTAAAGCTACACAATGTTTTGCTAATAATAGGGGTTAAAGTATGAAATTACCGTTTTATTGTAATAGGTACTTCTAATTGAAATAGAACCTTCATGGTTAGAGATTTTTGAGTAAATCTTTTTTCAAATCGTACCTTTAAAAATGATTTTTCTTTTAAAAATGTGCAAAATTTGATTATCGACTTTCAGTTGTTTTTTTTATTCAGCTTAGACAAAAAAGATGGATACTTCAAAAATTCGAGTGATTTTTGAATATGAAGAGAAGTAACGCCTCAGAAACAGCTCGCAATATCGATGTTGCGTTTGGAGAGAGGACTGTTATTAAACATACCGTGCGATTTTGGTTTAAACGCTTTCGTGATCTAAATTTTGATTTACAGAACGAACCACGTGGAATACATGCACATATACACATGTGTATAACAATGAATTGAAAGAGATGTTGAAAGCCGATCTGAACCAAACTACTCGGGAATTAGCGGCATATTTTAATCTTACCAACAATATTGACTTATTTGTGTCAAATCAATTAAATAAAAAATATGAAAAATGGGTGCCTCATGATTTGACTGATCTGCATAAAGAAACTCGTGTTGAAACTTGTGTGGCCTTGTTGAATCGATACAGAATGAAGGAATATTGGATCGAATTGTGACATGTGATGAAAAGTGAATTCTTTACGATAACTGTAAGAAAAATGTAATGGCTGACCCCAGCTGTCCTAAAGCAAAGCTTGCTAATAAAAAAATAATGGTAACTTTTTCAGTACAAAATGGCAATTTCGTACTTTAACCCCTAATATTAAGTGAAAACTGTAAAATAGAGATTTAGTTTTTCTATATAAAAATAATGATGAAACTAAAACACAACAAATACAAGCAAAACGTGCAAGAAAAGCCAAGATAATAGAAGAACTAATTCTACAAATCTGCGTAGCAACCGCTACGAGCTACGAAAATCCGTAGCTCTTGTAATATTGCGGAAAGCTTTAGCTCCGTAGTGAAGTTAATGATGCTCTATTTACTTCTAGCTAAATAGGTACAATATACCTTATATAAACTAGGAAAATTGTTGATAGAAAGTTTTCAGATCAGAATACGAATTCGGTACATGAATCTACTAGGGTAGGGATTTCATTGATTTCAGTTCCAAGGAATTATATGACAAAGCAATTAGATATAAATTAATAGTAAATATTAGAATTCAAGTGAAAAAAAGGTGTGAAATTTTGTTGGCCAACCAAAAAGGATCGATTTTAGTTAGAAAACTTCTTAACGTCCCTATTATCAATTTACGAAGATAAAAAATATCAAGTGGCCCTAATTAACTACAAGGGGCAGAAACAGACGAAACATTATTTCGACATGTTTAAAATTGAATAAAATATTGTAAATAATTGAAATTTTACATTTTAAATTTACAATACAATTAAATAAAATTCTAATGATATTGTAATAATAACATACTTGTAATAAACAAAATACAAAGTAAACATATGTATGTAGTATATATTTATAGATAAATAAGTATATGAATTACAAGTAAAAATAAACTTGATGAAAACAAAAAACTTAGATCGACTTTGAACCTTCAAATGTTCCGTATCATTTTCTAATATTACAGTGTATTTATGTTTAATACCACTTGAGAAGCTATCACCGGTACGTACATTCAAGTGTGCTTAGAGCTAGCCGAGGAACGACGAACGAACCATAACATCTTTATAAAAGCAGCATAAACATTTTTTCCTAGATTCATTTTTACAGACTTCCAGTTAGTATCATAATTTATAAGAAAATTTCTCAATGCAAAGCTTTTGTACTTTCAAATAATGAAAAAATAGACCTTATACCTACAGCAATAAGGGTGGTTATGTATTTATTATATATTAATAAAGTTTGTGAAATCTAAAGCCCTTGATTTCGCGGTTGAATGCTCGGACAAACTAAGAATGGACAACGGCTTGTTGCGGTTTCGTCCTCCCAATATTCATAAATCGCTGTATCCCTCTGAACTTTCAGTTATTTTATTTTGATTGTGACACTAAGTTTAGATAAGAGGAAAATACATTGTGTAATCTTTATAAATGACTCGAGCTTTGAGAAAAGGGTATTGGTAAATAAAATACGGATATATTTTTACCTCTCTGGACTTTAGTCAACGTCCAACAATAGATAGCTCGATGTTAGTGATTCTTATTTATTTGTTGACTAGCTTTTTCTCACGGCTTTGCTCGCGTGTATATCGATATCGCATTAAACAGTAGCTTATATCCTTCCTCAAGAATTTTCTTCTTCCTAGCCTTATTCCCAATATTATTCAGAGTCGGCTACTAGTTCAACCGGTTTTACCTGAATATCAGTTTTGCCACAGAGCGACTGGCATCGGACTTCCGCAACCCTAAGGGAGAATTGGAATTCGAAGGTTGAACTAGTTGTCAGTAAATTTGAAGGGGCTGACTTCCCAATAACGATTGCCATAGATGTTCATGACAACCGGGGCCGACGGCTTTACGTGCTCTCCAAAGAATCAAAGTACATAAATCTACGTACCAAATTTAATTGAAAATGGTATAGCGGTTTATCCGTGAAAGAGAGATAGACGGAGAGACAGACATACAGAGTTACTTTTGAACTTATAATATTAGTATATACTCTGTAGTAAGTACAGTTTTCAAAAGTGATTACGTAAATTATATATCAGATGCATTATAGATCTTAGAAAAGTACCTACTTAAAATTCATACTTATTAAGATTATCTTACTTACTTACTCCGTTGGCACAGCGACCCAAAGTGAGTCTTGGCCTCCGACACCAGAGAACGCCACTCCATTCGATCCTGGGCTGCTTGTCGCCAGTTGTCAGCTTGAAGCTCCCCAAGGTCCGCCTGTACTGTATCGCTCCAGCGATATCTGGGTCGCCAAACCGGACGTCGTCCGATTGGACGACCCAGATAGGCTCTTTTCACTCCTCGATCTTCTCCCATTCTTTCAACGTGGCCAAGCCACCGGAGCCTATGTGCTTTGATTTGTCCGATGATATTTGGCTCCGCCACGGCATCCTCCACTTCCACGTTTTTCCTGATTCTCCATTCTCCATCAGGTTTCCGCACAGGGCCCGAGATCGTTCGCAAGACCTTCCTTTCTGCAATGAGGAGTTTGTTCTCCTCTTTTTGTGTCAGCGTCCAAGCTTTACACCCGTACATAAGTATTGGCCTTATAACTGTTTTATATATTTTAAGCTTAGTGTTTTTTCGTAGAAGCCTGGACGCCAGCACAGTTCGCAGAGCCGCACTACATCACAAGGTGTTTTGGATACGCATGTCAATCTCCTTCTCACGGGTGTTCGTGTCGGTGATGGTACATCCCAAGTACTTGAATTCTTGTACCCCTTTGTAGACATCGTCTCCAACATGCAAGCTGTTGCGGGTCGCACGAGAGTCCCTGTATCGTTTCATGTGGAGATATTCGGTCTTTCCCTGGTTTATACTTAGGCCTACCTTCGAAGCCTCTGCTTTTAGGACCTCAGCGGATGTCTTGACTTCGTCAATGGTTGCGCCGAGTAGTGCCAAATCATCAGCATAGCCTATCACCTTATGATTTCCATTTAGTTCGATCCCGTTTTCTAGTGTTAGCACTTTTCGGAGAACATGTTCTAGAACCTTTAAAAAAAAAAAAAATAAGACACCTCTGTGGTTTGTTTCGGCGTTTCTTCCCAGAGTGAGTCGTAGGAAATGCCGGCGCCTTCTAGCTATAATTCCGACTTGTAAAAATGTCTCAAAAGATTTACTTACAGAAATAAATATCATTTATCATTTAATCAAATTGAAAAGCATAGGCGACGATCTCCCTGTTTAAGGCCAGTAATAACCGCGAATTCGTCTGTCAGCTCGTTCTCGATCCGGACCCTCTTTCGACTATCTTTGGTGGCAACTTCAATCATACTCACTAGTTTCTCCGGGATATGGAAGTTCCTAAGGATGTTGTATAGGATGTTTCGGTCAATACTATCATAAGCTTTAGTAAAATCCACAAATAATGAGTGGATGCTCTGCCCGTACTCCCATCTTTTTTCCATCAGTTGTTTTAGAAGGAAAATCTGATCAATAGTACTGCGGTTTGGGCGGAAACCGCATTGATAGTCACCAAGATTTTTTTCTGTGTATGGTTCGAGTCTCTTCAACAGTACATATGATAGTACCTTGTACGCTGTTGGTAAGAGAGCTATGCCTCGGTAGTTCGTGCATTTCTTCTTACAGCCTTTCTTGTGAATCGGGCAGATAACTCCTACATTCCATTCATCCGGCTGTTGTTTTTCCCTCCATATTTTTAGCAATAGTGCGTATAGCTGGGATTGGACCGCGCCTCCACCGTATTTCCATACTTCAGAAGGGAGGCCATCAACCCCTGGAGCTTTGTTGTTTTTTAGCCCCGTTATAGCTTCACGAACTTCCTCAAAGGTCAATGGTTCTACGTCTTAGCTTTCCTGATTTGTTGTCCCCTGTGTCAAAGGACCACTGATAGGAGTACAGTTCAGAAGTTGTTGAAAGTAATTACGCCATTGACTCTTAATTTCTTCAGTAGATGTAATTAGGTTATCGTCATCATCCTTTAGTATTTGTACACTAGCTTGGTAACCTTTTTTTAGTGATTTGATTTGTTGGTAGAATTTCCGTGGTTTATTTGACCTAAAGAGTGTCTCTATTTCCCGCACTATGCCGTCTAGATGTTGTCGCTTTGCTCTTCTTATTACCTTCCTTGCCTCTAGTTGAACTTTTCGGAATTTTCCATTCCAACCCGGACTTTGTTCAGATAGTATTTTATACTTCCTTCTCTCTTCCATGATGTTATCGCACTCCAGATTCCACCACTTTTCCCGCTTCTTCGGTTGTGTTCGTCCAAGTATCTTTAGTGATGTTTCCCTTACTGTATTTCTGAGCCTTTGCCAACACTCATTCACATCCAGGTTTTCCTCCATTGGTAACTCTTTGAAACGGTTGCTGAGTTCCATTTGAAATTGGTGTTCACATTCTTTGTCCTTAAGCTTATCTATATGTATTTGCTCTATGTGTGCGTGTTTCTGCTTTTTTGGGTTGATCCTTATTGTTGCCTTAACTTTTACACCAAGCATGTAGTGGTCGCTGTCGCAGTCGGCTCCCCTGTAAGTTCGGACATCATGAATGGTACTCTTGTGTCTGTCGTCAATGAGCGCGTGATCAATTTGGTTGATAGTTTTCCTATCCGGAGACTTCCATGTGCCCTTATAGATGTCCTTGTGCCCATACATCGTGCTTTTGACCACCATGGCTCTGGATGACGCAAAGCTTATGAGTCTCACACCATTGTCGTTAGATTGGGCATGTTTACTAAACATTCCTATATTAGGCTTGAATATCTCCTCTCGGCCCACTTTCGCATTGAAGTCTCCCAGAAGAATTTTGACGTCAAAGCTGGGTAGTTGGTCGTATACGGCTTCCAAATGATCATAGAATTCGTCTTTCGTGGTTTCATCAGCTAGTTCGGTTGGTGCATATGCATTTATGATTGAGATATTGTGGAATTTACTCTTGATTCGAAGAACACATAGTCTGTCGGATATTGCCTCAAATCGCAACACACTGCCAGAGGCCTTTTTTGATACCATGAATCCCGTACCGTTCACGTGGTGTCCATCTCCGTCACCACTGTAAAAGAGAATGGCTTCATTATCAACATTGTACTCCCCCTCGCCCGGCCATCTCACCTCCTGTAAGGCGGCGATATCTATATTATAGCCTCCTCTTGAGCTCGTTCTTTACTTGGTATAGGGCCCCTGGTCGGTAGAGGGACCGCGCATTCCATGATGCAAATTGGATGTCCTTTTTTCTATGCCATAAGTCGTTTGTTTTGGGATCAGATCGGATTTTCTCTTTTGTCGGTTTCGTAACTTTTATATTTTTTTCCGTGGGTGGGGTGTTAGCCCACTGCACAACCCCCATATTGCTGGAGGACCACACCCATCATTTGTCTGCGAGTCCATCGGACTTAGCCGAAAGCGTAGCTTGGCTGTACTACCGACCTTTCCCCCGTCCGACACCCGGGGGACGCACACGCTAGCGGGCTGCGTCTAGAGGGCTGACGCGACGCGTCACTGCGTTTTGTGAGGTGATTAAATACAGAAAGTTCCTCCCTACTTTCTACATCGCAGTGTTCTGTCCGTGACTGCTATTATAGCTGCGCACAGAAGTGTCCTCTGGAGAGCCGTACCAGAACTGTGTTCTTCCGCCTAACCATGGTATTGAAAGAGCTGCTTCCCACTGCCAAGTTCCAAGTTGAAAGTCCTTGTGACTTGCCTCTTCCGCCTTCATTGCCGTACCGATGGTTGCCATCACCGCCAATGAAGTCGTTGAGGTCTTCACCCTTATCCTTGGGTAAGGGTTCTGCAATATACCCTGGAGAAACTGGGTCCCTATCTGAACTTCGCCACCACTACACGCCGACCTATTAAAGTGTGTGGTGCCCACCCCCGCGACTAGGACGCGCCAGATAGGAGTTGCCCAAGTGATTCACAGAAGATTGTCTCTGTTCCTCCAGGGGCCAGGTTAATGGCCGTCCTTATTATACTAATATAATATACTGAACCGATTTAGAATTTTTTTCACTGATATACAGTTCATCATTAATAATATTCATACTGTCAACAGTTAAGAGTGGTGTCGCAGTTGACAACTAGTTTTTGATGAAATTTAAATTGACAGTTTACTTTAAATTACCTTTTTACTTACTTTACTTGTATAAATGAAAACCAGCACTTCTTGATTTTAAGATGACAATAAAAATGCCAAGTAACTGTCAATATAATAAGGTTAGTACTGTTTAAAAAATCCATTAGTTACTTTAGGGATTTGAAACAGAAAATGAATCGGTAGTAGTGACAAGCACAGCATATTTCAGCACAAATGGGCCGGCTCGACCAGGGCAGTACAATGACAGCATTCGTGATACTGTCTTTCGTTATAAGTGTGAGACTGGAGACCCAATCATTCTGCATCATTCTCTGAAAAATATCTCACTATGTTGCCATGGTGTGGGTCACCATGCTGCATTGTATGCACTGGGGATGGTGGCCCTTACTCCTGGATTCTATTTATGCCTTCTATCAGGCGGAGTCACTTTGTAAGGCTCCAATAAAAAACAAAACATCACAGTCCATCATAAAAAGAGGATCCTCTTTATAGGTTTTTTGAATTGAAAACCAATTTATGTACACTTAATTAATGTTATGCTCAAATTATGTACGCACGTGTTTGGTAGGTAGTAGAGCCACGCTGATTTCAACACGAATGGGCCGGCTCGACCCGGCCAGTACTACCCTCACACAGAAGACCATCCTAATAATGACAGCATTCTTGCTGTCGTATTCCGTTGGTGAGTGTGAGACCGGAGGCCCAATCATTCTGCATCATTCTTCCGCCCTTCGAAGGCCGGGAGAATGATGCAGAATAATCAAACCAGGCTGCCATGGTAAGGGTCACCATGCTACATTGTCTACCCTCACAATAAGCATGGTGACCCCTACTCCTGGATTCTACTCATGCTTTCCATCGGGTAGAGTAGAGTCACTTTGGCAGGCTTAAATATAAAAATAATAATAATAATAAAAAAAAACAAAAAAAAAGCACTTACATAATTTGAGCACTATCCCTAATTGGCTATCTATCAGTAAAAAGCAGAAAAAACCTCCACCAACTTAGTGGGTAGCCAAACGAAACTAATTAATTAGGCAAATGTATGTTGTGCACGAAATACGAAACAACCACATTTGTTCTTTAATTAAATATTTCAAGCTAAGGTCGTGGGAAGAAATTAGCGTTTTACTTAATTTGTTTTCTCTTCAACAAATTTCTAGAAATGTGAGTCGTTATTGTAAAGAAACTCTTCATATAATGAGGTTTATAGACAGGTTCATTGGTTAAGAAATGATTTTACTTATTTAAATCGTAAATAAATTAATGTAATAGTAAAAATGAAAATATTCTTGTGTAATGTAGTTGACAACGTGAACAATTTGAGATATCTAGATGACATATATGCGTTATTATACGATAGAAATCCTTTTCCAAGAAAAACTATTGTTCTTCTTTTTCTTTTGATAAAATGGCAACCAGCTGAATATCAGCTTTTTCTGCCAATGTCAAGTAAGTAATTAAAGTCTTCAACTGTAAACTCTTCTAATCTTCAAGTCGTCGTCGTAATGAATTTAATGATAAGAAATGTGGATGAGATGAAATGGGGACCGTCTTCTGAAAAAAACTTCGAAAAACTATTGCACTAGTACATCTAACTATTGCGTCTAGTAGTGATGTAATATTAAGTACTTTTGAAAAAAAAATGTTCTTTGATAAAACAGTCAAACTCGAAAAAGTTTTATTCTTTTATCCTCCTTGCACAGAAACTTTCTTTTTTTGGATAATCTCTCTATTTTAAGAAACGTTTCTATTTTAAATGTAACGTCAAACATACGACTAGTAGTAGTACTTCAGACAGTGTACGATTTTTGAACGGTTTGAGTCTGACAAACCCACTAGTAGGTGGTATCCGGATTGATTTTCACATACACAAAAAAAGGACATACAAAATTGTATTCGGTCTAAATTATTTAAAACAGGTCTCTGCGAGTCTGTCAGTGAAAATAGAATCAAACCTTATTTGTGAAATTCAATGGCACCCAATCTAAGGATTCAATGTCAACGGAGAATCTTTGTATCTTGTAAAGAATTTCTTTACAGAAAAAAAGATTTCGTAAAAAGCGTTAACGAACTCGAAGGCCACGCCGCAATACCCTGTAATGTTTTAATTTGTATTACACCCCCGTTTTTACACTCTACGGGCTCTTTAAAGGGAGGAAAACGAAAATAAATCGTGCTTCGAAACCAAAATCCTGTTCAGACCTTCATCTTACTTAAATATTTTTCATTGATACCTTTTCATAACCGTTATTTATGATTATAATGCTAAAGAAAATTGCTATTGAAAAGAAAATCTCTTTAGAATTTATTTTATTGTGTTCTTATTCAAAGTGAAATATGTATATGTATAGATGATACAAATAAATAAAACAGGAGTATCTGTATGTAATCTCGTGTATTATATAATTATTTATTTCATTTTATTCAAAATTAAACTCTCTAACTTCTTGACTTATAGGTATTAGTTATTTCAAAAGAACATATTTTCATGTGAAAGTATATACGTCATTCAAATACATTATTAAATCTATTATTTTATTTTTTTGTCTGTCCGACTGTCTGTCTGTCGTTTGGGCTAATCTCTTGAACAGTTGTATTTAAAGAGCAATTTATGCTATTTTTATTTTAGACCAGGTTTACTCCGAGTTTGTTGCTGTGAAGTAACTGCGGATAGTCCGGACTAGTCAATATAATGTATTTTGTAGGTAAATTCATCAACAAGTACAAAACCTTTCTTATAAGTAATCCATCTTCCTTTATATGTTATATTCTATTGTAACGATTGCATGACATTCAAATGCTAATATACTTATTCTGTTGTGTAAATAACGCGGTCGAGTGGTACGTACAATAGAGCCATTAACAGTTAATTACATTTTACTCTAAATAGACTCGGCTTTTAATAGCTTTAAATGATGGTGCGCTTTCTCCACAACTGACAATTCGTTACTTAGTTGAATTATGTGTTTTGGTTTATGTTTGTGTGTATGTGTATATCAAGAGCCTTTAAAAGCCTCTGCTCGAGTCTCCTCTCAAGAGAGGGTTAAGGCCATACGTCCCACGCTGACCCAGTGTGGATCGCGGACTGGCAAGACATGTGGCTACATAATCTTGCCGCTGGATAAAATGGACATAAAGAACACCAAGACTTAGACAAACAACATATCATGTTATAAAAAAATGAAACTTTCTGTCTTGTATTTTAATTATTTGGAAGTTTTGTTTTGTTTCTGGATTAGAGACCGTAAAATAATCTGTGAAAAACGTAGTGGGTGGTTTATTTATTAAGTTTAGTCTTTAAATTGACTGCACGGTTGGCCTAGTGGCTTAAGCGGTCGCCACACCGCTTTCTACTGCGCCGAGTGTCGTGGGTTCAAATCCCACGTAGAATAACACTTTGTGTGATTCACAATTTGTTTTTCTGAGTCTGGGTGTTTTTGTGTCCGTTTCATGTATTCATGTATTCATTCATGTTTCATGTATGTTTGTAAAGTCCCCCGCGACACAGGAATTTATATTCCTAATGCAGGAGTGGTCTTAAAAGAAAAAAAAAAAAACTTACTGTATATTGGGGAAATATACAGTAAGTATATTTCTCAAATATATTTCCATTTGTTAACACAAACAGCACTATATGTATATAGTGCTGTTTGTGTTCCCAAATTGTATAAAAAAATAAATATATATATTTTAAGCTTACACATGTTCCATACGGTCGTCGACTCCCGAAAACTAAGTTTAACAAATACTATGACACTGTAAGACCTGTCAGAAGCAAAACAATAACATGCTTAAAATACTGTGTGTTACCTCTTCGAATGTACATTCGTACATATTGATTTATTAGGTGTACATGGCAACTACATCTCACTTGCACTGGCCAAATGAAATTACAGGCATAGCCTTGCCTAAGTCAATTACAAGGCGATATCTATTACTTCAACGTATTGGAAATTGTTGAAATTGCTTTCTCAAGACCCTATTCAGCTGTGCGTATCTGTAAGCGAACGTTAGCAGAAATCCTGTTAGTTTTGAATTTTAAGCGGTTCTTGTAACATAAAACAGTGCACTTGGGTAACGTGCGTATAATATGATTTTAATTTGTTTGTGTGATCTACAAATATTTTTTTCGGAATATGGGTGTTTTTTATGTATAATATGTTTCAATTTGAAAAAAGAACATTTAAATGTATCTTTATCATTTGCCCAGTAACCAGAGTACAAGCTCTGCTTAATTTGGGACTAAACCAATTATGACTGATGTCCGAAATATTATAATTATTTTTATAAGCAAATAAGTAGACGGTAAATGATTCTACCACAGAATTATATCAGGATCTCTAAATATGTGACAACACTGTCAGAATCGAGACTCTCCTTCACCTACTGTTTAAGGAAAAATAATCGATATCAAAGTTTAAAAATACACCAACTATTATAGTACATTCTGTGAGTTTATCTATATATGTTTTACTGTACAGTAAATATGCTGCTATGAAGTCTGTATACCTACAAAATCTTGCTCTTTGGAGAATATTTACATTGTAAATATTGTGAGCGTCCATGTCTCATGAATAAATGCTTTTTAAAAGTGGTAGTATAGTACCTTCTACTGTGAATAAAATATCGCAAAAAAGCATTTTCTTAGAACCTTATATTGAAGACTTCTAAAGTTAGCACTTGCAACAATATTTTTCTTTGAGGGAAACTTTTCTCAATATAGCCTTTATTGAACTTTAATTTTTATACAAAATATATCTTATAAAAATCTAAGTAGTTTGTGGAAAAATGGATATTTGTGGTGAAAAAATATCCTTTTAGAAGCCTCAGTGATGATAGTTGCGATAAATGTTGAATGAATAAATGAAGAAAGTTGTTTTGCCCTGTTTCGCATAATGGTTCTAGTTCTTCTAATATATTTCTAAACTAAAACTTCCCTAAATTCTTTTTTATTTTCTTATTTTAGTGAAGCGATTTTCAAAATAGTTTTTTAAATGTATTTGTTTAGATAACGTTTATGTTTTGTGTGACATTTCTAATTTCAGTCAGTTTTTAGGGTTCCATAGCCAAATGGCAAAAAACGGAACCCTTATAGATTCGTCAAGTCTGTCTGTCTGTCTGTCCGTCCGTATGTCACAGCCATTTATTTCCGAAACTATAACAGCTATACTGTTGAAATTTGGTCAGTCGATGTATTCTGTGAACCGCATTAAGATTTTTACATAAAAATAGAAAAAAAACAATACATTTTGGGGGTCCCCATACTTGGAACTGAAACTCAAAAATTTTTTTTTCATCGAACCTATACGTGTGGGGTATCTATGGATAGGTCTTAAAAAATGATGTTGAGGTTTCTAATATCATTTTTTTCTAAACTGAATAGTTTGCGCGAGAGACACTTTCAAAGTGGAAAAATGTGTCCCCCCCCCCTCTAACTTCTAAAATAAGAGAGTGATAAAACTAAAAAATATATGTTGTACATTACCATGCAAACTACCAACGAAAATTGGTTTGAACGAGATCTAGTGAGTAGTTTTTTTTTAATAAGTCATAAATCGTAACACGCAATTTACCTTTCATTCAATCAAAACTCTATTATTAAAACATCGATGAAAGTTACAACGAACTACAAGAACTTTTATATGATGTTACTTGCTGATACGGAACCCTTCATGGGCGAGTCCGACTCGCACTTGGCCGCTTTTTTATAATGGTGTAAATGTTGAAGATTTTCATTAAGGTGGATAAAATTCATTTTTAGTGTCGTTTAACACGTTAAAACCTGTTGTTTGAAAACTTAGCATCATGAGAGTTTTTAACGGTATAGGGGGCAACCGAACATAACTGATACCCGCTGCCCATAATCATCTTCATCTATATATATAGAAATGAATCCCAATTTCCTTTGGTCACGCCATCACGCGTGAAAGGCTGGACCGATTTCGCTAATTCTTTTTCAGGGTTCCGAAGTTTATGACTAGGAACCCTTATAGATTCCTCATATCCGTTTGTCCGTCCGTCCGTCCGTCCGTCAGTCCTCGGTTTACCGTCCAAACGGTAAGTGCTAGAAAGATGAAACTTTGCATGAATATGTATTGTAATTATTTCGACAAAGTGCTACAATAAAATTATGAAAAATATTTTTATTTGGGGTACCTCCCAAATTTATTTGGGGTAATACACGTAAAGTGGGGATGATTTTTTTTTTCTCGCGGCTACCCCATCTTGTGGGATGTCATTAGATAGATCGTTTAAAAACAATAAAGGGTTTCTAAGACGATTTTTTGATTTAGGTATCCGTTTGCGAGATATTCCACTTTAAAGGGATTTTTTTTGTATAAACAGGGCGTCCCCTCGTTTTCTTTTCAAACTTTCTTTTCAAAGATGTACTTATAATATACGGAGTCTAGTAAAATGTAACATTCTTTACAACAGCTTTAATAAATGCTTGAGTTTAATTAAACATGATCAAGATTTATGACTACGTAGAACGTCTTTAAAAAAATGAAATTTCTCTGGACGTATTAATTTTAATTTAGTTTCAAGTTATAAGGATCTTTGAGCGCTTAATGACTCCTAGTACCTACCTATTACATAGTGTATGATTTATGTTTATAGATGTACAATGTTTTGCCAGCAGATACGCCTGCTGGTTAATAATGTAGATGCTTTCGCACGCGTCTCTGCCCACGTGTTTAGGTTATCACTTTGAAAAATAGCCCTATGTCCTTTCTTAGACTCTGGACTATCTTGTAACAAATTTCATTTAAGTTGGTTCAGTATTTTGACGTGAAATCGTCGACAACGCACGCGGCGACATACGGACAGAGTTACTTTCTCATTTATAATATAAGCTTGGCTTTCTATTGGTAAAATAATTCTTTTAATCGGTTCAATATATTTAGAGATTTCCCCCTACAACGTGATAAACTCAAAAACATTATATCTTTTTAACATTACCATAGATTGGCCGTTTTTAGTGTGTTAATACTTTCTTAGTTTTTGGTTGTTTTGTATGTTGTCATCAACAACCCATAATGTCCCAAAGGTTCGAGTCGTTTTTAATCCGCCATGTTGATTATTACCGTAAAAAGTAGCCAATGTCTATCTTTAGGATTCAAAGTATCTCTACGACGCTCCGTGCAAACGATTTAGCCATGAATGGATTCGTATAAAGATTGAAATTCAGGCAAATTCGGTTGAACTAGTAGCCCACTCCAAATAGTCTTGGGAGTAATATAGGCTGGGAAGAATAAGTCACGTCACACACGTGAAAACTTCTCGTCACGGTCCGTTACGTAATATCGTCGAGCGACATTGAAAATCAATGTCACAATACTCGTACAGGTTCAATAAATGCGAGGTCGAACTGGGACGTGTGTGGAAGCTTTAACATGGTATACGTGCTTGACATCATATTATGGATGACAAAATTCAGTGTGAAGGCACGGTTGGTCTGGTGGTTTAAGTTGTTTAAGTGATGTGGATTCAAAACCCGCCACACTAGGCACAATAGAATCACTAAATGACCTTAAATACTTTTGGCAATGATAAAGGCTAGGAAGATGATGATGACATACGTTTGTGTGATAAAGTTAAACATTCTTCCATATTTAAAGAGACCCGTTATCAAGCAGCAAAGTATCTCGTTTTTTAGCGTAAGCGGTTTCGGTAATGTTGTAATTTTTTCTTGTAATATACTATTATTTCTCAACTCATAACGATTAATTTCAACACCGCAGTACTTAACTGTCAGTGACAAAGCACGTAACGAAATTTCTAAATATATTTCTCGCTGAGTGACACTTTGTGCATAGAATACTGAAATTCAAGTTACTTGCAACAAAGGCCGCAAACCTAACTTTATATTAAGCCTTGTGGATCACGTTTTGCCCTGGGGAAGTTTCATTGAAAATTTGGACTTCTAAAGGCTTGAGGTTGCTCTTGATTGTCCCTTAAGTTTTGGGGTTTCTAATAAAATACCAGATAACTAAGCGTATTAAGCATTATTTACAGGTTTTGGTGATTAGTACATGTGTATATGACGGTATATCGTTTATCCGTAAAACAAAATTTAAGTTTTTTTTTTTTGAAAATAAACCTATGTTGTGTTTTTAATAATATTACAAGTAGTTAAATTATTTTACATGAATATTGAATACAATGTTTTATGTGCCTTATGACAACAAATAAATAGTATAATAAGATTTCAACAATTGTTTTCCTTAAATATCTTTTGGCCACGCTTTTAAGCTATTTAGTTCTAGCTATAAAATGTACGTAGGTACCTACGTCACGTAATGAGAAACTTAGAAATCTTCAATTCCTATTTCTATTTTTCGTTATGTTGCCCAAACCTACTGATGTTGACCTCTAAGATTAATAGAAGGTATTTTGTTTGTTTTCCATCTCAATGAATGCGAATTAATAAAAATGTGCCTCAGTCTAAATGGTTTTTCCTTGTATTGGGGAAGCATAAATCACATAAGTGAAAACGGTATAACATTTATCAAATGCGGTCGTTAGAGCGCGACGCGGGGGTCTCCATCTTGACTGTAGAACATGGTACAGTACATTTAGTGGGTCGAAATGAAAAATTAACAGTTGAATAACTTTGGACAGTATAAGGATAATAGTTATTTATGAGTACTGTTATAAATGTATAATATGTAGTATATTCGAATTTTAACTGTTTATAAAATAATGTGTGGCGTAGTACTTAAACACAAATGGTGGATCTCCAGACCCGTATATGCTATTATATCAAATCAAACTTGGGAAGTTCTTTAAATTTTAATCAACGGACCTAATACCTAAAAGCTCTGGGATCTTAAAAATAACAGTTCCCGGGCCACCATTCCAAGCGCAGAGTAGCACACAGTGTGGTTTAGTTGATCTGTTTCCGACACACCACACTACCGCAAACCAATACATTAAATAATAAAATACAGAACTGTATTGGAGATCCCTGACCAACTCTTCCTACCTTTTAAAGAAACCAATACACCTGTAAGACTAAGTAATATTAAATCCTCTATAACTAAATCCATAAAGTGTCTACGACACAATCTTTTTAAAGGCAATCTTGATATACAGTTCTTTAGTGTTGAGAAAAACTCTTTAATATAGTATTTTATTAATATGACGACATTACATTTGACATAAATATGAGAGCACATGTTTAAGTTGGAGACCGCAACACTGGTAGAACCCAAGTGAAGTTTAAAGTAATCTGGCGTTTCCCAAAACTTATGAGAGACGTTTTAGCAAGTAGTTAATTTGCTTAGCTAGAACTAGATCTCACCAGATTTATAAGTACTGGGAGATAAGACTGTAATTCAATGTGTTAGTTTTATTTAATTGTATTAGGTAAGTTTTTTGAATGAATAGTGCAGTACTGAGCAAATTTTATGTTCCTTATAACAAAATAACACACTCATTATAACATAATGTATATTTTTGACGACTTCAAAAAAGGAGGAGGAATAAATAAATATTTAGGATATCTTACAAACAACGTCATCTAGTCCCAAACTAAGCAGCAGCTTGTATTATGGGTACTGAATAACTGATAAATACATAAACATATATTTTTTTTGAAAATACATACATATTATACATAGAAAACACCCAGACACCGAAACAAATCATTGTGGATAACACAAATATTTGGTCGTACCCGGGAATCGAACCCGAGATCTCTTGATCAGCAGCCGCATATGCTAATATCTAGACCAACAAGGCAAGGCTATGATTTACTGTATGTATTTCATTATTTTTATTATTAATTTTAAGCGCGGTGTCTAATTATATTGCTAAATGGTCTGAGACCTATATCTACATATTAACCATAATCTCTTTTACAGGTACATTTATTTAAACCAATTACATGTGTGGTTCCAACATAAACTCAAAATAGTTTTATATCGCAACAGTTAAATGTTACCTCTTCTAATGAAAGAAAAGTTTAGCAACTAAAATACAGCCATTTTGTTAGTTACTCTAGTTTGAAACCCGGCGATGCAATTGCTTTGTTAAATTTTAATTGTTACATTTTTACGAATAGCTATTGAATAAAAACTGCATGCTTAGAAACTTTTTAAAGCATTTTCAAAGTTTTAGCAGTATGAGTTTGGTTATTATCAGTTTTAAATGACCTAATTAATCCACGTTGAATATGATTCACACGGTCAGCAATAACAGATCAGTCACCTATCTGAACAATTTGAGTTTATAGAAATTGCGAACAATATATTCATCCCTACTAATATTATAAATGCGAAAGTAACTCTGTCTATCTGTCTGTTACGCTTTCACGCCTAAACCACTTAACCGATTTTGATGAAATTTGGTATGAAGATAGAACTGAACTTGGGAAAGGGCATAGGATACTTTTTACCGCGATAACCGATATACACGCGGGCGGCGCCGCGGGCAAAAGCTAGTAAAATATATACGCATCTATTTAACATTGGAATGATGCAGAAACATTTGACTAGGTCGTCATGGTAAGCTGTTACGATGCTGCATTGTCGGCACTCACCATGAGGGTGGTGACTCCCTCTCCTGGGTTCTACTCATACTTCCATCAGGCAGAGTAGAGTCATTTATAGGTGTAAATAAAAAGAAAATGATATTTGATATAGTAGAATTTGCATAAATAATAAAATGTATTTGTCGTCGGCTAAAGTGTCAGGCCATTTAAAAATGGAGTTTTGGGGTCTGACACGCTGACGGTGTGTTTATTAAATACAAGTGTATATTTTTGTAGAAAAATATATTTACAGCGCTCCAAAACGAAGAAAAAAGGTAGAATTTTAGTTTAATAGTATGTGAAATTCACCTTACAATTTTATCATCAAAACAACCTGTGTTAAAACAATATTTTTATAAATTCAGATATCATCTTTCAATGAAGATATCATTGAATACTGCAAAATATCATAGAGTGCAAGAGCAGAATCATTTTTCGTTTATAGCGGAAACAACGAAACAACCGATTGTCAATTCAAAAAGGTTTTATCTTGTCCGTGTCAGAGGCGCACGCTACGTTTGTCAAATGGATGTTTTGATTGTGAAATGTTTTAGTTTTGCTGTAAAACAAGATAAATGGATTTATTTGGATAACGATTTTTACTTTTTCCTCTTTACGATATCATTTTTAAATAGAACATTTGTCTAGTACCGTAGTAGTAGATACCATTTTATACAGGACCCGATCGATGCGGTACTACCTTCACAGAGAAAATCAACCTAAAAATGTCAGCATTCGTGATGTATTATTTCGTTGGACAGTGCGTGACAATAATCCCGAAGCATCTCACTAAACCGCCATATTGTGGTTCACCTGCATTTTGTGCACTTACAATAAGAATGGTGATCACCACTCTTGAATTTTGCTCCGGTTTACATCAGGCAAATTAATAATAAAAAAAGCGGCCAAGTGCGAGTCGGACTCGCCCATGAAGGGTTCCGTATCAGCAAGTAACATCATATAAAAATTCTTGTAGTTCGTTGTAACTTTCATCGATGTTTTTAGACTAGTGTATTGATTGAATGAAAGGTAAATTGCGGTTTCCGATTTATGACGTATTAAAAAAAAACTACTCACTAGATCTCGTTCAAACCAATTTTCGTTGGTAGTTTGCATGGTAATGTGCAACATATATTTTTTTTAGTTTTATCAGTCTGTTATTTTACAAGTCAGAGGGGGGGGGGACACACATTTTTCCACTTTGGAAGTGTCTCTCGCGCAAACTATTCAGTTTAGAAAAAAATGATATTAGAAACCTCAATATCATTTTTGAACACCTATCCATAGATACACGTATAGGTTTAATGAAAAAAAAAATTTTGAGTTTCAGTTCCAAGTATGGGGACCCCCAAAATGTATTGTTTTTTTTCTATTTTTATGTAAAAATCTTAATGCGGTTCACAGAATACATCGACTGACCAAATTTAAACAGTATAGCTCTTATAGTTTCGGAAATAATTGGCTGTGACATACGGACGGACAGACAGACAGACAGACAGACTTGACGAATCTATAAGGGTTCCGTTTTTTGCCATTTGGTTACGGAACCCTAAAAAACGAAGAAAGAGACGCAGAGTACTTTTATTGCTTTTCAAACTAGAATTTAGATCGATCTCAGTCAACAAACAAGTAGTTTGAATAATGTTATTTACATAAAAGTAGTTTCGGAGACCTACTTCAACTAATACTTATCTGAGTATGTAAACGTAGAAATAGATATGTTGATTCAGATGTGATTTTAAGTTGATCTGTGATAGGTAATATTATGAAATCTGCATATTGCCGTCCACCGCAGAATGAAGGTCTTCGTCAATAGTCTTAGGCAATAATTTATTTGTATAGAATTATTGAAACAAAGAATGTTATTGCAGAAAGTTGCAGTTTACATGTTAGAGTTACACTTCACACAAATATGCCGGCTCAACCAGATCGGTACTATTCTCTTACAGAAAACCCACTTAAATTAAGAGCATCCGTGCTGTTGTGTATTGATAGTAAGTGCGAGACGGGAGATCCAATGACGCAGCAAATCTCCATAGGCCGCCATAGTGTGCGTCACCATGCTGCATTGTTGCATTGCCTGTATTCGCAATGAGTATAGTGACCACGACACTTAGATTTCGCTTTTGCTTTCCATCAAGCATAGTAGTAACTTTGGCGGACTCATTTACACAATTTGTCGATAAAAAAATACTGGTGTAAAGGATATCGTTTATTGAATTAAGTTACCGAGAGAGTAATTAAGGGAGGTTGGGAGAAGAATTTATTTATTTATTAATTCTCAAACAATTGCATGGGATTGGCATTTACCGTTACCCGTATGGATGCCTGCAATCCTTTCTAAGCTGAGAGACCTCAAGTAAAAATACAAATCGATTAGTTTTTTTTGGTCGATTACACACAATATTATACCAGAGCTAAAGTACTTTGAAACAACACATGGTTAAACACTACAACCAATGTACTAAATACTAAAAACAGTTGAAAGTTGATGTTCATGTAAAGTATTTCTAAATAGAGTTTGATTCTCGTAAACATATTATTCAAAATATTGTCATTTTAATAAAAACTTTGAATAGAAATAACACATTTTCTTACCAAAACATCAAGAAATACGTAATCCCTAAATGATGTCAATCATAATTTTCATAAAATGCCCGTATTAGGCATTTTTGGACGAGTACAAGAATATTTATACGTGTATTTTGTGAGTAAAGCTGGGCTCAACGAGATCTCAATTTGTAAAGACAAAGCCCCTATCCATCATCGCAGGGAGTGATCCAAAAGAAACTCGCCTCAACAGTTTTCGTTAAAGGAAAGAAAATATTGGGTTCCGCAAAAATATCGACATTTAATTCTATTTCGTTCATGTAAGGTATAATATAAATTATCACTGATGCACTGTGAGATATCCATAACACTGCTGAAAAAAAAAACAAATAAAATATGTTTTTCTACATTTATGAGAGACTGGTGTCTATTTTAAGAAGACCTGTGTATGTGATGACTATCTTTTAGCTATAGAGCAATACGGTAGGGTGAAACTATACACAGGCGTTCCCTTCTGTCAAAGCATAATATGCATTACACTATTATGACACAGTATGTGCTAGTTGCTCTACTTTCCATTAAATCTAAGTTATCCGCAAAGGGGTATTATACCATAGCAGAATATATTGTTGATAAAACCGCCTGGGATTGAGCTGCCCATTCTGCACATGCTGTTTATTGAATGTTTAAATTTATTTTGATGTGACGATGATTTATGATTTATATTTACATTATACATTTAACAAATTAATCTAAATTTTTGCCATTGTTGACAACTTTTGAATTATTATCTTTAATTATTATAATTGTGACAATTGTAATTATCGCATTTAAGAATATTGTCTGGACTTTAAAAGAGACTGTGATCCCTGAGTTTGTTTCGTCCTTTCTTCTCAGGGCTAGTCCAGTTAGGAAAGGCCGAACTCATCTTCTCAAAATAAAAAGTTTAACTTGCAAAAGTGTTCATGTATCCTAATTGCAGAATAAATGATTTGATTTGAACTTCAGACTGAGCTTAGGTCTCCTCGAAGCAGCGCCAATAATCCCGGTCTTGGGCAGTCCGCATTCGTCCGCTGCCAACCACATTCTTCAAATGGTCGGTAATTCAGTGAAGTATTTCGATATTATTATATACATCCAGTCTCTATATCCTAAAGACATCCAGCCAAATTAGTAAATCTTATAGAACATTTATTAATAATATATATATTTAACCGAACCTGAGTGACAGCCAAAGTGAGAAGGGCTCATAGGCAGTGCCTTAGGTGATTGGAAACAAACACTGAGGGTAAGCAACAACAGCGCGGTCACTACCTGGATGATTGACCATTTGTACCATGATATGTTTAGGTATAACTTATAACCATCCCACCTTCTCTAAGCAATTACGAATTTATAGAGCATCTTGATTCCCTTCACCGGCTCGGTCACAATCGTGCTCTGAATAAGTTATCGTAGGTACTGTGAGCTAACCGAGTTATAATGTGAAAGAACTACTCACTTTAATATTTTGTACGCTAGAGGACGGTTCGGATAAAAGATACGGTAAATTTTTTGTAGAGGATCGCGTTGTTGCGTGTTCCTTTAATATAAAGGGATAATTTTCCGTCCAGGACAGGTGATCGTTTCTGACCGATGCCAGCTACGCGATGCAGGATCAAAGAATGATAAGAGATGGTATTGGAGTATTTTTTTCTATATTTTGTGTCCTCACTGCATTTAATTCGTTCCGTTTGCTTATATTATATAGTATTATAAATGGTGTTCGAAGTTACAGCAATTGTACATTACAAGTGGGGCAGCGTATTACAAGAAAGGAACACTACAGAACAGGACAGCACAGTAACAAATACAGAATTGACGGCCCCTCTTCTATGAATGTAAATATCGACAGGATAAAAATCGGATGCAAAAAAAGGGTAGTTCATGGTATGTTCATGTTTTTAGTACCCGTAGGCAAAAAGTTGCTAAGTTTTTGCAGAGATACAGCTGTTGTAAACATAAACTTTCCTACATAAACTTAAAAAAAAGTGTGTTGCCTTTTAAAATAAGATAAGATCATATTAATACTGATATGCTTTGTAAACACATAACAGATACAAATAAAAAAGGTAAGTTTTTGTTTTAAAATGCTTATCTATAGGAGGGCTGCAAAATTACTTAATTATCTCAATATTGCCCACAAAAGTCTGTCCAGGAATAAATATTAAGAAATCTGTTATCTTTTTCTGTGCACTACAGAACCCTTACAAAAAATAAAAGGGTCATGGTTCGGACAGCGCGAAGATTATCACCGGATAACTTTGATCAATACCTTTTCATGTCGTTAACTGTCTACGAAATGTTGCATAAGAGCTTGATTTTCTAAAGGAGTGATTTATTATTAGTTTACTAAAAACTCTACTGAGTTTTCAGCTTTTGCAGATACTGTTAAGAGTAATTAATGACTAGGAAACTAAACCGACCGATTTTAATATGTACGTATACTTATTTCAATTGCTTTTTCGTCAAGTTGAACTAACTTTGAAAAACTGCTTTTTCTTTATATTAAATGTTAACTACACTACTACACTACACCAGACTGAATTAAGGGTAGACTAGTTAAATATTAATTTGTAACTTAAAACTTCTCTAAAGTATCTTGTTGAGTTCTGAAGCCCCAACGTAAACTTAAAATTATGATAAAGCAATATGTATAATATTATTCATACTAATATTAATAAATTACATGATTTATTCGAAAGTCACTCTGTCTGTATGCCTATTACGCTTTCACGCTTAAATCGATGCACCTATTTCAATGAAACTTGGCATAGAGATACTTTGATTCTTGAGAAAGGGCATAGGTGGGCAAAAACTGGCAGAATAATAAATAATGAGATCAATCTCCTTCTTCACCATGAGACACATTCAATAAGAAAGTTAAATACTTTTCTTCAAAACTTTTAGGCCCATTTTTTTGTAGTATATTAATTTAAATTATAATAATTATTGTCTATCATTTGAATAACTGTTCATCTGTATACCTTTATTCTGTAATATAGAAGAGGGAAATTACAATATTTGCACATCTTGCGGCAGAATTTAAAGGAGTCATTTAACATGTGAGTGGTTTTTGTTGTATCTCGTGGTTGATAGCTCACTATCAACCACAAGGAATATGGTGCATCGATTTCCTTAGAAAATAATTTAAATTTATGATTTACTAGCTGTCGACCGCGGCTCGGCTTGCGCGTATGTCATTTATCATGGTAAAAAGTAGCCTATGTTCTGCACAGGTTCTGTAGTTTTGCTGCGAAAACAGACAAAGAAAAAATACTTTCGCATTTATGATATTAGTAAGGATAGTAAGAATTAAAATTTACCGTACGTGAATATTAATAATCATCATCATCAGGCCATCGTGGTCCACTGCTGGACATAGGCCTCTCCCATTGCACACCACTTGATCGATTTTGGGCTTCTAATATCTTTTTGAATATTATTACTTTTGTTTAATTCAGCTAGCATGAATTCATCTTCTATCCTTTTTTTTATAAATCTAGTGCCACGAGGGACTTTACAAACATACATGAAACGAACACAAAGAACACCCAGGATCAGAATAACAATTTATGAATCACACAGTGTTGTCCCACGTGGGATTTGAACCCACGACATTTGACTTAGTAGAAAGCGTCGTGGCGACCACTTAAACCACTGTGCTAACAGTGCAGTCAAATCTATATTACCTTAGTATTAAAGTCTACCTATACTAATGATACTTAATTAATTAATACAGGATAGACGAGATTAATACAGAATATCGGATACTCACCAACAAAAAGGTACATGGTAGCAATCCCGCACATTTCTGTTTTAAGGATAGACGAGGTCTTTACTCTTGGTTCATGAATAAAATCGCTAAACAATAGTTCAGATATTTATTTCAGAGATTAATCAATATTAGTATAATTCATATATTAGTTATAGGTGAGATTTAAACGAATGTCTTTTATGAGTAAAAAATGAAATGCATTCCTTCATCATAACAACAGATATCGTAACACACTTTTTTATGTTCATAATTTATTGGATTGTTCCTGTATTTATCATTCCTTTTTAAATTTCGTTTCGTTATATTATAATGCACAGTTTATTCAATTAAATCTCGCCCTTAAAATTATATGAAGAGTTTTCTAATGAAGAGTTTCTAAGCGGTGTCACCAATACTGCAGATCATCGACTTCATCTATAAATAAAAAAGTTATAGTTAATTGGAAATAAATTACAAGGGCGAACCGAACTAAAAAGTTTTATAAGCTGCACCTTCTGATTTCAAGACTTATGTACATATTATCATCTTCTAATCTGCATATTTGTACATACAAAACTGCATACAAAATATGGGACGAAAAATCTTGGAAAAATGTAAAGTCAATTCGGTACACAAAATAGAAATGGGAATCTGATATTATTTTCATAACTTAAATTTCAAAATAAATTGTAACAAAAACCCTTTACCCAGAGCTTCATTTTTTTTTCGTTTCGTGTCGTTAGTTCGTGACAGCTGCGATCGTATTACAGATTAATTGTATTTTTAACAAACCTCTTGATACGGGCTCTAGTCCTTTTAGCTTAATTTTTTTTAATTAACAGTCTTTTTATTAGCATAAATTTCAGTTTTTTATTACTTGAATCATCTCTGAGATCGGAGTTTCTATATGATGTTTCATAACTGTTGTGGACGGGACTGGAATTATTTCATAGACAAAAGAGGTAATGTTACTGAGGTATACTATTAGGAGAACTCATTGACTAGTCTGTTCTATAGTAGCCCTTAAAGCCATTTTTAGGTAAGAATATTCATGTGAAGAGTAAGATCAAGTGTTCAGTGTCTGGGTATTATTTGTAGTATGATATGTAGTATATAGTATGAATTATAAAATACTTATTTATTGGTTCTATCGGGTCGGTCTAAATGTCTAGTACCCATTGTACAAGCTCTGCTTAGTTTGGGACTCTATGCGTGGAATTTCAGATGTTCCAAATACACACATCAAAAGTGTCTAGGGATCAAGCATTTTTATGCGGATTTCTTGAGATTGAGATGTGGCTTTGTAATAAATTTATGATTTTATAAATTTATATGGATCCTTTTTGGTGCATTTCATAATTTGAATCAGGAACTGTCAATCAAATTCGAGTAAAAGATGAAAATCAGCTGCCAATATTTTCCCTATAAAAACATACAACGCATTGAAGAAATTATTAGTGCTACTGTTTCCCTACTACTGATTAAAACCAACGTTATTATGGAGCGGCGACGTCATTTAAGCAGGGAAGAAATGCTCAGAGCCGTGGGAATGATAGAAGCTGGTTCCCGGCAACGTACTGTGGCTTTAGCTCTGAATACAAGTCAGAGTGTTATCAGTCGACTTTGGACACGTTACCGAAGCACTGGTACCGTGGCTGAGCGCCATGGAGGACGGTATCGCTGCACCACACGGAGACAAGACCGATACATTCAAATCTTAACTCGAAGAGCTCCAACAATAACCGCCATGATGTTAGCCGTGAGGCTTCATCACTCTTCAGGGAACTTAATTAGCGACCAAACAGTCAGAAACCGCTTGCATGAAGTGAACCTTCATTCCCGAAGACCGCTACGGGTACCACCTATAGCAATGCACAATCGTAGGATTCGATATCAATGGGCTCTTGAACACAGAAATTGGGCAGAAGAACAATGGCGTTTCGTGTGCTTTTCTGATGAGTCTCGTTTTGGTATGAGACCGGATACAAGACGTATACGACACTGGAGAACCCCTGGACGCCAACAGCGATTAAAATCCTGCCAGGAAGTCCATCCTTATAGTGGTGGAACCATCATGGTATGGGCGGGTATTTGGATCGGCGGAAGAACTGAGTTGATTTGGATCAGAGGCAACCTCAACGCTCAAATTTATGCTGAGACGATTGTATCAGACGTCATCGTTCCTCTACAAGTGCAAATCGGTCCCTTATTTCAGTTAATACATGATAATGCACGACCGCACACCGCAAGAGTTGTAAGACAGACTCTCGCCGCAGCTAACATCAATGTCCTGCCCTGGCCTGCTCAGTCGCCAGACTTGAACCCGATTGAGCATGCATGGGATATGCTACAGAGAAGAGCTCTGCCGAATATGGAGGGTATCCAGTCGCAAGAAGACCTTTTTTTGTTGTTGCAACGAACATGGGCGGCCATTCCACAGCGTGATTTGGATGAACTCATTTTGAGTATGCCAAACCGATGTTCTTGTGTTGTTAGTGTTCGCGGTAGAAACACGGATTATTAATTGTTTAAGTTACCTAATAAAATTTTAAAGAAAACTGTTATTTCAGTCTTTTTTTCGAACTTTAATGTTAGTGGTTCAAATGTCAAAAATCCCTTTATTAGGAAAATGGCAAATTTCTTTACTAATGCAAAGGTGACTTGGTTTATCGTTACTGTGACAAACGAAAACACTTTATTTGATGAATCCTTAAAGAAATTTTTAATTAATATCAATCAGGAGAAAAGTTATTGCAAAAATATATGTTGATCCCTAGACACTTTTGATGTGTGTATTATTATAATGTTATATATAGTTTTCGTTTGTAGCAGTTTATTTCTTACAGACTCTGCCAAGTTTATGCTACATTAGGTGTGTGAAAGCACTATTATTATAAAATTAAAACATTCAATGCAAATCATAGCAAATCAATTCAAGCAAAGTCATGATCCAAAGCTAGGAATTTCCTTCCTGCTATAACGAAGCGATCACTAAAATGTTCCCATATGGTAATTTAGAAACTGGTTGAATGAGTTGCCTTCAAAGTGGCAAATAATATAATAATATTAACGTAACTGGTTAGGTAGCTTGTAATATTGCCAAAATAACAATTACGTAAATATATTAGTGTTTTAATCAACTTTTTATATGTCCTATCCGTCCTCATTTTGTATGTTATGTTTATATGTAAATTAAGCACTGTCGTCGACCTTCATTTAATTGTTTGTTTTAAATGTTGTTTCTTGAAACAAAAATCAAGTTGTTGCTCTGTAACATGAATCAATCACAAAAGTTTAAAACACCCCAAAAGTTTCAAGAAACAACATATTAGATATATATAGTATCTGGGCGACCGAGCTTAGCTCGGTTATCATATTTATTGTTGAACAACGCCCTTTCTTCTCTCAAGTAGCTGTGTTAAACCACCTAGTCAACAAAGTGTTACTAAAAGAATTGTATAGATGTCGCAAGCAATGCTAAGAGTAATAAAGAAAAACGCACAAAAACTTGAAAACTCGCATGGTCCTAAACATAAGACTAATCTAGATCGATTTATCACCCCCGAAAATCCCTTAACACCAAATTTCAGCCAAATAATTAAAGCCGTTTTTATAATACATTTATAATATTACAATATAATATATAATATCTTAAATACTGATAGTTTTATATCTTATAATATATGATGTGTTACTTTTTGTGTACTACTGTAACTTTTATTTAATATTTGTAATATGGTTGTCTGGAAGAGATCGCCATGAGCGATAAGACCGCCTATTGTTGTACATAGTTTGTAACACAATTGTTTTATTTTCTTTCTTGTATCATTTGTGTATAAATATAAAGATAATAAATAATTATAAAATGTACTGAAACTTTATTTTTAACTATTTCAGGAACATACATGTACATCAATATGTGTCATGTAAGACAAAATCATGAAATTATGATCGAATTTTCACTACAGAGTAAACTTTCCTATCTCTATCTCCTCACAACTTAATCCCATAATATAAAAAAAAACAGAAGTCAGAATATTTCAATGATACCTAGTTCGATTCGCTTCTGGTCGTCAAACGTCAAACAAATTATATTAAAGATACTTACAGCCGTCAGTTATGATCATTTGTGGCGTTGGATGACATTCTACGTTCTGAAAAAATCGGTAGAAAACATTTATAAAGAATAAAAATTTATCATCAAATTCGTCACTTAACAATAAATTGTTAATAAATATTACTGCACGGTTGGCCTAGAGGTTTAAGCGGTCGAGGGGGCAGCGTCTGTGTGTGCCGACGACGTGTGTGTGTCGCATCAGCAGCGGGCAGGTGCTGGGAGGAGTCCAGAAGGAGATCTGACCCTCGACTTCTCCTCCTCCCAAAAATAGAAGTGCAGAGAGGGCACACCGTGTGGTTTTTAGTCGGTTCGAGTCCGACACACCACCCCGCCGTAACGTGAGGGTGGGGTGACGGTCCATGATGATTTTCCACACGAAAAAAAAAAAAACAAAAGTGTATAAAGCGGTCGCCATCCGCTTTCTACTGCATCAAGTGTTGTGGGTTTGAATCCGACACAGGATAATATTTTGTGTGATCCATAAATTGTTAATCTGAGTTTGGGTGTTCTTGTATTCGTTACTTGTATGTTTTTAAAGTCCCCCGCCAAAATGGGAATATATTATTAATGCGGGAGTTGTCTTTAAAAAAATATTGACTGTACGATTCTCATAATGGTTTAATCAGTTATTCTGAGTCTGAGTGTTCTTTGTGTTCGTTCGTTCTTATATATATTTATAAAGTTCCCCACTACACAGAATGTGTTACCTAATGCGGGTGTTTTCTTTAAAAAGAATTCTCATTCCCATAATAAAAAAGTGGCAAGTGCGAGTCGGACTCGCCCATGAAGGGTTCCGTAGCAGCAAGTAACGTCATATAAAAGTTCTTGTAGTTCGTTGGAACTTTGATCTAAGTTTTAATAATAGTTTACTGATTGAATGAACGATTTGTGACGTATTAAAAAAAAATACTTACTGGATCTCGTTCAAACCAATTTTCGGTGGAAGTTTGCATGGTAATTATATATTTCTTTTAGTTTTATCATTCTTTTATTTTAGAAGTTACATGGAGGGGGGGACACATTTTACCACAGTTTAAAAAAATGGTCTTTGAAACCTCAATATAATTTTTGAAGACCTATCCATAGATACCCTACACGTATGGTTTTGATGAAAAAAAATTTTTTGAGTTTCAGTTCTAAGTATGGGGATCTATTTTTGTGTAAAAATATTAATGCGGTTTAAAGAATACAACTACTGACCATGTTTCAACAGTATAGCTCTTATAGTTTCGGAAATAAGTGGCTGTGACACGCGGACGGATAGACAGACAGACAGACAGACTTGACGAATCTATAAGGGTTCCGTTTTTTGCCATTTGGCTACGGAACCCTAAAAAGCTACAATTGCAGTACTTGATCAAATTGAGAATTCAAAATTAAATGACTATTTTAGGATTTAACTTGTTATTTATTACTGAAATATTTATAAAAATAAAAATATACACCAACTGCAAAGAAATATGAAACGAAACCCAAAAAGTGTAAATAAACTGGTTTTAATTTTGGCTGGGTTTGATTACTATTTGACAATTTTAGTAAATACCTCCTCCTTGCGTCGTTATCCTCAATTCTGAGGGTCGTGACCCCTACTTATTAGTGTTCTGAGAGTAAATACCTTGTTAGGTTTTAATTGAAATAAAGTAAAAAGTATTAGGCCTCATTCGTACGAGAGTTTTTATAGCGGACGTTAAAAAAGCGTTCAAATACAACAAATGCATTCCCAAGTATATGTTCACACACAGCGTTTTTAAAACACGAAGTTTTTTATCGAGCGGTGTTGCATTTTCAACTTTGGGCGTTGGAAATAGACCATAATATTATGCAACTTCATCCTTGAACGCTTTTTTAACGTCCGTTAAAAAAACTCTCGTGTGATTAAGGGCCCTTTAATGTTTGACGGGTACCTAAATCTGTTTGAAGTATCAAAACTGAATAAAATCGGTTACTTTTTAAACAAGTCATAAGGACAGAAGCATCGTTTATTGATCCTTTTTCATAGATTGAAAATTGAAAGAAAATTTTCCGAACCAGACTTTAATATTGCCATTGCACTGTTGACAATAAGAAAACGCTTTACTCTGAATTGAATATAGATGAACAGCTGGACTTTGATATTAGATCTTTAATAAAGGTAGATTATATATTCTTGATCTAATATTAAGTATTTTGGGACTGTAAATACGTACTTTGAAATTTTTTTACTTAAGGGCTCTTTGTTGCAGATCAAATTTCTATACTAATATTTTATAATAAAGGCTACGAATTTGACTATAGGTCGTCTTTTTTATCTGGATATTATAAAGCTGAAGTCTTCTTTTTAATGATAATTTTAACAAAAAAAACCGACTTCAAAGAAAAACTATTCCGAGTACCCAAATCGCGACAATTCTCGCGAAAAGATTCCGACGAATTGAGAATCTCCTCTTTTTTTTGAAGAAAAGTAGCTCTGTTTGCCATTAACGCTTTCACGGCTATACCACTGAGTCGATTTGGATGAAGTTTAGTATAGAGAAAGGTTGTAACATGGCAAAGGCTACAATTTGTCACGATAATAATTATACGGAACCGCGCGCAAATACGTAATAATAAATTTGACTCTAACAGAAAATGACTTCGTTATAATACCGTGTGTAGTGCCCATTGACAATAAAAATCAATACAGTACTCACCACAATAAACACAAGTGCCAAGAAAAATATTAATATAATATCCAAGAATTTCATCTTGATTTTAGAAATGAGCACGTAAGTCTGTTGATGACAATTGTTTCAACGAGTTTTATTCAACTTCGAACGATTAATGTGCGGGCTTATTAGGAGACGACTGACTTTTATTGCAACTTGAAACAAAATAAAGACAGAAACTGATAGCGATAAATAAAGCTGAAGTGTCTGTAATGTCAAATTAACAGGTTCTCAATAACTGCATACGAAAGTGTATTCGGTACTTACATTAAAAAAGCGGCCAAGTGAGAGTCGGACTCGCCCATTAAGGGTTCCGTATCAGCAAGTAACATCATATAAAAGTTCTTGTAGTTCGTTGTAACTTTCATCGATGTTTTTATACTAGTGTATTGATTGTACTAGTAAATTGCGTGTTACGATTTATGATGTATTAAAAGAAAACTACTCACTACATCCCGTTCAAACCAATTTTTGTTGGTAGTGTGCATGGTAATGTATGTTTTTTTTAGTTTTATCACTCACTTATTTTAGAAGTTAGAGGGGGGGGGGGGGGGGGACACATTTTTCCACTTTGGAAGTGTCTCTCGCGCAAACTATTCAGTTAAGAAAAAAATGATATTAGCAACCTCAACATCATTTTTGAACACCTATCTATATATACCTCACACATATGTGTTTGATGAAAAAAAAAATTGTGAGACTCAGTTCCAATTTCATTTCATTTCATTTCATTTCATGTGACATACAGACAGACAGACAGACAGACTTGACGAATCTATAAGGGTTCCGTTTTTTGCCATTTGACTACGGAACCCTAAAAAGAAATTGTTTGTCTGTATATTGGTTTCATCATCATCCCATTGTAGTCCACTCTTAGACATAGGCCTCTCCCATTGCACACCACTGTGATCGATTTTGGGCTTCTCGCATCCAGCTCCTGCCAGCCATCTTACGCAGGTCGTCACTCCCCCTCGCCTGTGGGCGTCCTACACTACGTTTACCGAGACGCGGTCTCCACTCCAGAACTCTTGTTCTTATTGGTTTGTTTCGACTATATTCTAGAAAGGTTGAACCAAATTTGACTAGACTTTCACTGGCAGACAGTTAATGATAAAAGGAGTAACTTAGGCTTTTTTTCGACTTGCTTCGTCACACGACTTAATCGCTTTAAATTTTATTTAACTGTTGTTGTAACAACATACGTGAGTACAATACGCGGTTTATTTATAGCATTATAATATTTATTTTCCTCTTTGGTATTAACAGGGAAAGAAAAGTGCTGCTTTTACTATTTACTTCGAAAAAATCTGTTTTAACGAAAACATAAAAAAAGTAACTGAATTAACACATTTGGCGATTCATTTTAAGGGTTCCGTAGTTCATGACCCTTTTGGAATTATAAAACTTCGTATTTTTTGTACGAAGGTTTTTATAATTTAGAAGAAATAATAAGTAAACATAACAATTTTCTACTGGACACGATTTTAAATCTACCTACTATTATGGGTTACTACGGAACCCTATTCTAAGCGTGGCCTGACGCACTATCCTAATTTATATTTATATAGATATAAATGTCTGATAAACAAATTCATGTCAGCAACTTTAATCCGTTACATACCGTTTTATACCGAATAACTGTCTAAAATTTAATCAGAAACTACTAAAATTAGCCCTTAATGTTACGACTTACATCTGACGTATAATACTCTGATGTTTTCTGGACGTAAAGTATATTTACTTTGAAGAAACTGTTTCATTCGAAGCACACACTGTGATTGTAAACAAACCGTTTGAATAAAACAAAAAGCAAAGGCAAAAAGGCAAGGGCCTGATCCTAACATGCGACAATCAAATATGTGGTATAAAGGGACAGGTCAGGAGGGCCCGTAACTGTCGGATGAAAATGTAAAATGATGTGGATTAAATTCTGTTGGCCCCGTCTACCCTGAAGGGCAACTGAGTGAATTCAAGAGGTTTTAGGTAGAAGCTTTATTTCCTGTTGAAAGTAAAATAACGATTTAAATGTTACTTTTCATGTTATTAAGCAGACTGGTCAATTGATGGTATGATAAAATTATGGTAGTTTAGAAATAGTTTTAGTAGTTTATGTATTTTTGTATGTACCATCGAAGTGCTTGAACTACTGAACCCATAATGTTGAATGATGTATCAACAAATTCGTAAAATAGCCGAGATAACATAGGTTATATGAATTTTATCAACATGTTTTCTAGTAGCCAGTTTTATAAACTTTAGTTTTAAAATAACTTGATATTTCAACAAAACACAACAAGTAATCATGTTCAATAAATGTTCTGGACAGTAACCGAACTCACAATTTCCATTATAGCAGTTGGGTATATAACCATTACCAACAAACTGACCAACAACCTTACTTTTTTATATTATAAGAAGTTTAGAAAATGAAGTTAAACGTACATATATTGGGTTTAAAGATTTTTTTCTCATAAGAACATACAGTTAGTTCACTTACAATATGTAACAATAACTTATAAAATAGGTATAATGTTCATCTCTTGGCGTATACTAAGCCAAAATGTATAAACATGCTTCTTAAGCCCGCATTTGAATAAATTTAAACTATTAAATGTCTTCAATTCGTTCGGCAATCTATTAAACAACCCTCATAATGTACTGTTTTACTGTTATATTTCTATCATCATTAATGTGCTAAGATGATTATCTGAGTATGTTTAACTTGCACTTGCACTACAATTTATTGGAATAATTCAAAACACGTTGCTCCCATTTTTTTATTTTTATTAAATGTCGGATAATATGCACTATCAAAATGCCAAAGATCACCAATCCCAACACTACTATTGGTTAGTAATATAGGAAGTAATTCTTTGGCATTTTGATAATACTAACTAGTACTTAGTAACACCAGAACTGAAACCAGCAACCCGTGCATAAAATCCGATGTCCAGTAATCATATATATGCTTATTACTTCATCTACACTGTGTTAAGATTGTATGTAATTTATAAGAATCATCATCATCATCAGCCTATCGCAGTCCACTGCTGGACATAGGCCTCTCCCATTGCACACCACTCTGATCGAATTTGGGCTTCTCACATTCAGCGTAAGAATAATTATAATAAGAATATGTCAAACGAATATATTTCTGATTTCATCTAGATTTTTTCTCATACGAAACGTGGCGGTGGTAATAAATTGAATAAAACGGCAAGCTGACATGTAATTTTATTTCTTGTGAATGAATGTTGTATGAATTTTGGACCACACAGTGTGAAGAAAAACTAAAGTCCTTTGGGTATTTTTATGTTATGATGAAGATAACATTTGAAATTAAGATTAAGAATCAAAAATTAGTAAAACAAAAATACCGTTCATAATACATAACTTTTATTTTTGTTTTCGCTTTTATTTAGGATTTTACCGTTTTTATTGGATTAAGATTGTAATAGATATTGTAAGACATATCAATTAACGGAGTTATCATATCTCTCGTAAAACTCTGATTTTTAGGGTTCCGAGGTATATCACTCATATCATTAGATAGGTCTTTTAAAATCAATAAAGGGTTTCCAAGACGATTTTTTGATTTAGGTCTTCGTTTGCGAGAAATTCCACTCTAAAGGGCACTTTTTTGTAAAAACAGGGCGTCCCCCCCCCTCTAAAAGCTAAACGGCTGGCTCTAAAAATCGAGGAAAATTCGTGATGGTGGTCCATGTAATGAACTTTGAAGAAAAACTATAACGGATTAGATGACTTTATTAATTCAGGAGTAATGGAGACTTAACTTGTAAAATGGTCTTACTTGGAAAACGTCATACAAAATTAACGCATTTATACGTAAACATAATAATTATCTATTGGATACGATTTTAAATCCACGTACCATTATGGGTGGGAGCTGAGGAACCCATATCTGTGCGTGGCCTGACACGCACTTGGCCGATTTTTTTTCAGAATATTAAGATATTATCTGAAGGATATCTGAATATATATACAATATTTTGTAATTAAGTAACATTTATTTTCATAGAAATGTTAAGTTTAAGGAAATTTAATTCAAAGTAGGATACAGTTTTATTTTTATTCATTAACTTTAACCTTTTAGATTTCTTGTATAATACAACTATTCAGTTAGATAAAGGTATTTCACGCAGTCACGTGATTAAAACAAAATATTAGCCAATAAAATAAAATAATAGAGAAATAGAATCCCTACTATATATTTTAATTATAATATTATATCCCTACTAATATTATAAATGCGAAAGTAACGCTGTCTGTCTGTTACGCTTCTACGCCTAAACCACTGAACCGATTTTGATGAAATTTGGTATGAAGATAGAACTGAACTTGAGAAAGGACATAGGATACTTTTTATCGCGAAAATAAAGGTAGAAGGGTTTGAAATAGGGGACGAAAGTTTGTGTCGAAGTTCCTTATTATCAAACATAAAATCATGTAAGATTGTTTAATCTACCCTTACCGTGTCGCGCGATATAAACGAATTCCACGCGGGCGAAGCCGCGGGCGGAAAGCTAGTAATATTATAAATGCGAAAGTACAGAAGACATAGGCTACTTTATACCGCGATAGCCAACATACACGCGGGCGGAGCCGCGGGAGAAAGCTAGTAGAGAATAAAATAGAAAAAAGAAAAAAATTTGCAACTTTATTAAGGGGCAGACTCGGGACGTTCCTCGAGTTTCACTTATTCTCGGTTACGCATTTTTACTCACTCTTACTGCTCTGACTCGTGTTAATAGAGATTTTTGCATCGGAGTTACCATGATAAAATATGAAAATAATAATGCCATGTTCAGATATGGCCTTTATTTGATTAATTATCACAATAACTTATAGCGTAAAACATGTGAACAATTAGTCATCAGCGTGAACAGCAAAACTATTTTAAAAACATTAAAGATCTTTTATGACATTGGATGAGATTATTTCGCAAAATTATTCTCACAATATCACTTGAAATCATAATGGGCTTAATAAAGCGGCCTATAGCTTCGTGAAAAGAATTTAGTCGTTTGATTGTGTTCAATACTATTGAAGTAGTACCTATTACTATTGGTTGATGAAAGTTTTTCGAACATACGTCTTTCGTTCTGAGTTAAGAGAGACGTTAACTCAGTAGATGGTCAATGTAAATGAATTCCAATTAAAGCGTTTGATGACGGATTATGAAATCGGACTATCACTGACCGTATTCAAGTCATGGGTTTTGTTAGAGGCGATTATTGGTCAAACTCAGTAGGTAGTTCAACATCACTGCAAAGAGAAGGAAAACTTAAAACCAACTCTTTACAAACTTGAAAGTTTTTGACATGTACGTCAAAACCTGGTTGCTAACAAGAGGCCTAGGTCTAGCAGTGGACTGTAAAAAACTGTTTATGAAGTGAATTCCAACGCCATTCTAGAGCCAAAACGATATTATATATGTCGTTAATATAATCTAAAATTTTATAACACTCGTAATGTAGCGTAAATACCTCCAATTGAGCTTCACGACTGTTATCCTATAACAACAACCAGAAATGACTGCTTAACGTGACCTCTGAATCACGGAGACACTCATGATCTCATGCCACTAACGGTCACCCATCCAGGTACGACCGTGCCGTCATTGCTTACCCTCGATGATTGTTTCTGTCACCTAGTGCAAACAAATCAGTGCAGTACAGGTACAAAATGCCTAAGTTTTGTATTTAGAAACTTATAAATATTTTGGACATCTGACACACAACATCATCTAGTCCCAAGCTAAGCAGAGCTTGTGTTATGGGTACTAGGCAACTGATATAAATACATAAACATACTTTTTTTTTTGTAAATACATACATATTATACATAGAAAACACCCAGACTCCGAAACAAATATTTGTGAATCACACAAATAATATTTGTTCCGACCCGGGAATCGAACCCGAGACCTCTTGATTAGCAGCCGCATACGCTAACCACTAGACCAACGAGGCAGTCGCAAGTGACAAACTCTCTTTTAAAGTTTCGGAAAAGGTGGACATTTTAATATCGATGTTTAAAAAATTGTAAAAGTGATGAAAAGACACACAAGTATAGAATAAACATTATGAATCATAGACCAGGGTAGAAGCCTCTTAAAATAACAAAGTGAACATAAATTATAGTAGGATGAAATCCATTGTAAAAGGAGGAGAATAGTACAAAAATTAAAGGAAAAATAAATTACGGGCGATCTGAGGTCGGGAAAGGGGAGAGGGGGGGGGGGGTTTAAGGGAAAAAATGGCTTATCTCGATTTATTGCAAAACTACAAGTCCTATGGAAAAAAGTTAAATGGCAAAGTTGTAGGTAATAAAAAGATCTACATCTTTTGCATTCACACTTTTTTCACATAACCTCAAATATTATGTAAAAAAATTTTTGGCTATTAAAAGTTTTTTTATAGAGAAGTGGGCTAGGCAGGTCTGGGCCTTACTACATACTTGCTATTTCGTAGCAGCTATAAAACAGAGCAGTGTACGACATCGTTTATAAAACTACACGTGCAGGCTGAGTTATTTTCTTTTGATAGCCTAAAATTTTTCGTAGATCACTCAGGTATTAAATTATCTTAAAATAGTAATAAATAGGCATATACGCATATCCTTTAAAGAAGATTCTGCAACTTACTCAAAATATTGTAGATGTTTTATTTAATATTAACTTATTATTTATTTGTTTGTTAATTATAGTAGTATATTTCGATTTGCAATATTTTTGTTTATCATTGTAACATGCAATCTTACGTTTTTCGAGTGATTAAAGTGTAAATTTTAATAAATATCTCAATAACGATTAAAAAAAAACGAATTCGAGTTTTTTCATTTTTTGCATTTTCTGAGAAGATTTACTATGGGAATATATATACACACATCAAAAGTGTCTAGGGATCAACATATATTTTTGCAATAGCTTTTCTCCTGATTGATATTAATTAAAAATTTCTTTAAGGATTCATCAAATAAAGTGTTTTCGTTTGTCACAGTAACGATAAACCAAGTCACCTTTGCATTAGTAAAGAAATTTGCCATTTTCCTAATAAAGGGATTTTTGACATTTGAACCACTAACATTAAAGTTCGAAAAAAAGACTGAAATAACAGTTTTCTTTAAAATTTTATTAGGTAACTTAAACAATTAATAATCCGTGTTTCTACCGCGAACACTAACAACACAAGAACATCGGTTTGGCATACTCAAAATGAGTTCATCCAAATCACGCTGTGGAATGGCCGCCCATGTTCGTTGCAACAACAAAAAAAGGTCTTCTTGCGACTGGATACCCTCCATATTCGGCAGAGCTCTTCTCTGTAGCATATCCCATGCATGCTCAATCGGGTTCAAGTCTGGCGACTGAGCAGGCCAGGGCAGGACATTGATGTTAGCTGCGGCGAGAGTCTGTCTTACAACTCTTGCGGTGTGCGGTCGTGCATTATCATGCATTAACTGAAATAAGGGACCGATTTGCACTTGTAGAGGAACGATGACGTCTGATACAATCGTCTCAGCATAAATTTGAGCGTTGAGGTTGCCTCTGATCCAAATCAACTCAGTTCTTCCGCCGATCCAAATACCCGCCCATACCATGATGGTTCCACCACTATAAGGATGGACTTCCTGGCAGGATTTTAATCGCTGTTGGCGTCCAGGGGTTCTCCAGTGTCGTATACGTCTTGTATCCGGTCTCATACCAAAACGAGACTCATCAGAAAAGCACACGAAACGCCATTGTTCTTCTGCCCAATTTCTGTGTTCAAGAGCCCATTGATATCGAATCCTACGATTGTGCATTGCTATAGGTGGTACCCGTAGCGGTCTTCGGGAATGAAGGTTCACTTCATGCAAGCGGTTTCTGACTGTTTGGTCGCTAATTAAGTTCCCTGAAGAGTGATGAAGCCTCACGGCTAACATCATGGCGGTTATTGTTGGAGCTCTTCGAGTTAAGATTTGAATGTATCGGTCTTGTCTCCGTGTGGTGCAGCGATACCGTCCTCCATGGCGCTCAGCCACGGTACCAGTGCTTCGGTAACGTGTCCAAAGTCGACTGATAACACTCTGACTTGTATTCAGAGCTAAAGCCACAGTACGTTGCCGGGAACCAGCTTCTATCATTCCCACGGCTCTGAGCATTTCTTCCCTGCTTAAATGACGTCGCCGCTCCATAATAACGTTGGTTTTAATCAGTAGTAGGGAAACAGTAGCACTAATAATTTCTTCAATGCGTTGTATGTTTTTATAGGGAAAATATTGGCAGCTGATTTTCATCTTTTACTCGAATTTGATTGACAGTTCCTGATTCAAATTATGAAATGCACCAAAAAGGATCCATATAAATTTATAAAATCATAAATTTATTACAAAGCCACATCTCAATCTCAAGAAATCCGCATAAAAATGCTTGATCCCTAGACACTTTTGATGTGTGTATATATATTTGTACACCATCGAAAAGTAGAGATTTAATAGAATAGAAAACACCCTATTTTTTTTTTAGAAGTTGATATTTTGACGGATGCATTTTCGATTGAAAATTAGGGTTTTTTTCGGTATTCCGTCAAAATGAGGTGAAAAAATAGATATTTCAAATCAAATAAATTACGGTGTATTCAGGACATGAAAAAAATTTCGTTAAGAAATAATTTTATTTGTAAAAGATAAAAATAAAAAACCAAAAACTTGGTTTTTTGAATTTTTCACATAAAATTTGAGGTTATGTGAAAAAAGTGTAAATGCAAAAGATGTAGATCTTTTTATTACCTACAACTTTGCCATTTAACTTTTTTCCATAGGACTTGTAGGAACTCAAGATAAGCCATTTTTTTTCCCTAAAACCCCCCCCTCTCCCCCTTCCCGACCTCAGATTGCCCGTAATTTATTTTTCCTTTAATTTTTGTACTATTCTCTTCCTTTTACAAAGGGTTTCATCCTACTATAATTTATTTTGTTTTCAAACATTAAAAGCACTGGTCTATCATGCACGTTTGTGCATTTATCTTCCAATATGTTAAATTTATGTTTCAATACAAGTTCATTATTGGGAGAAAAATTGGCAAGTAGAATGGAAACTAAAGTCAAAGTTTAATTTTACTTAAAACTTTAAAAATAAAGAGAGGTATGGAAATAAATGTAGTGATGGTAGTGTATATTGTAGTAGTGGGGATGGGTCTTTGAACTAGTACCTTGTAACAAATATTATTGGGATAGAAGTAACAATATTCTACATGGTATGCAGGTGTGTGTGTTTCAAATACAGAAAAATAAATGAATTATACTACCGTCTTTCAACATCGGTATGACGAAGAATTTAATTATAAGCGAAAACGACACATCATCATCAGCCCGTTGCAGTCCACTGCTGGACATACGCATCTTCCTAGGCACACCACAGAACCTGGTCTGTTGGTTTCCGCATCCAGTCGCTATCGTCCCTTTTACGCAAGTCGTCCCGCTTTCTGGCGAGAGTTCGCCCCACACTACGTTTGCCAAGACGCAGTCTCCACTCCAGAATACGCTTACTCCAACGGTTACCTGTTCTGCGATATATACGACCAGCCCATTGCTACTTCAACCTACTAACTTTAAGAGATCTCACTTCGTTCCGAATTCTATCCTTCAGAGAGACTCCTCGCATAGCTCTTTCCATAGCACATTGAGTGACTTTAAGCTTCTGGAGTAGCCCTACAGTGTGTGTCGAAGTCTCAGCTACATACGTCACTCATACGCGTCCTCCCAAGAACGACACACTACGGTAAAATAGTAAAACATTTAAGAATCCAAAACATAGGATCATAGTAAGAACCCCATAGTAAACAGTCAGATTTAATGAACAAAACGCAATAAGCGCAGGTGTCAGAAATATTCACTTTAGATAAGGAGCCAATTGAGAGTCAACAGAATACATTGACTCGAATGTTGGTGCTCGTATCGCTAAAGTAGTTTGATTATCCAGTAAAAATGCAAGGGTATTCTGCATTTCGTGAAGTTGTGACACTTGCAGCGAGTTGAAATGGCGAAAGTATTTCGTTTTTATTTAAACGATTACCTCTTTGTTTTTGTTTTGCTTTCTATTTATTCTAATCTGTTTTAGTTATTTTTGGATTTAATGTCTTTTATAATCATTGCTATTATTTGTATTTTTAACCGACTTCAAAAAAAGGAGGAGGTTCTCAATTCGCCGGAATCTTTTTCTTTTTTTTATGTATGTTCAGCGATAATTTCGTCGTTTATGAACCGATTTAAAAAAATCTTTTTGCATTGGAATAGGCGAAGCTTACAGGTGGTCCCATCGTCACCATATCGGGATCTGATGACGGGATCCCAAGGAAATCGAGGGAACTCCAAAAATATCATAGGCACAATTGTCGCGATTTGGGTACTCGGAATAGTTTTTCTTTGAAGTCGGTTGCTTTTTGTTAGAATTATTAGTTTAGTTTAGTTGTGGTTGTGATTTTGATTTCCAGTACAAACAAGTATTTCTTGATCATTTCATTTGTTCTGTGTCTGGGGTTACTTGACATATAATTAAAAAAAAAATGATGTATGTATAGTGGAGTAGTAGGTATACTTAGTTTGAATGTTTAATGACAGAAATAATGAGAGATTTTCATAAATCCTTCCTAAAAGTTCCATGATTTTTGTGATATTCCAAACTAACCGCTAGTCGTAACGACAGTCACACTAATCTGTTAGGACACGTGCCACGAATTTATTTGATTTATTTTTGCAACGTGTACTAACAAGGTACCTGCGGTTTTGCAAAGCTAATCTGTATGGCAGTTACAGTGCGGTTTGCGTTATTAGTTATTTTGAAAGATAAAACATACATCTATATGTATAAAAATCAATTGCTGTTCGGTGGTCTTGCTAAAACTTGAGAAGGGATGAACCGATTAACTGGCTAATTTTGGTCTTGAATATAATTGCATTGTTTGTTTTAGGTCTTCTATTTGTTGATTGAGGCAGTACGAAGTCTTCCAGGTCAGCTAGTAGGTAATATATTTATTGGTATTTTTTTTTTCATTTCATACTTATTAGTGTTGTTTTATACAATTAATAATATTGTCACAAGAGCCTACGTTATATTTACGTAAATAATTTATCTAAAACACTAAGACTAACAATGTCCCTCGTTAAATTTTACATTTTATGCAGTTAATATAAGTTTAAAATACTACAATTGAATTGGAATTATGAGAGGTATAAAACTGTTTTAATTTCCTGTTTTACGCCTATTTTCAATGTAAATAGAATTCAATCTGAACTGTGACAATACCTCATTGCCCGTAGCAAGGTGATAACTGTTTATAAATGTAAATTGAAATGAACAAAGCGACTTGAGTGAAAAGTCTTTTATTGTTTTACTCAGATGACTTGCAAATTTTGTGTCAATTGAGCCCGTAATGAGCTGTTTCACGATGTTCGTAAATGCTGAACTTTGTGTCCACCAAACGACTTCAAGTTAAATCTGTTAAGACACAAGGCCATACTTATTGATAAAGTTTTACATATTTTTCTTCTTAAATGGATACTCTTGACTCAGTAAACAGGGCAGTTTTGCAGCAATAGGAATAAACATCCTTTGTCACGGAGACTTTACAAACATACATGAAACGGACAAAAAGAACACTCAGAACAACAATTTGTGGATCACACGAAGTGTTGTCCCACGTGGGATTTGAACCAACGACACTTGGCGCTGTAGAAAGTAGCGTGGCGACAGCTTAAACCACTAGGCCAATCGTGCAGTCAGATAAAAGTTATGATGTTAATGGTTACTGATTTACTGAATAAAACTCTTTAAAAGAATAAAATTCTCTTCTTCTTTTTAATCACGCTCAACTAAATGAATGTGCACATTGATGTAGACACTTAGAATTCACATAAAAAGTCACCTTTTTGAGGGTCCTCAAAAAGAAAAATAGAAGGGGGAATTCTTCTCAGGAATACTGAAAAAATGTTAATGTGAACCGCTTCCTTACTTTTGAACAATATACACCTATTAATGTACTAGTTTAGTTTTAATAGAAATATTATAGCTAATAACTCATTTTACTCTAAAAGTAAACAGATTAAAAAAGTAAACAATAATTAACAAGAATAGAACAACCACAACAATGAAATTAAGACCGGTCAACAAATGTTAAGTCGTAAAATACATTTAAACCTTCAAGCGGGAGGTCCCCTGAGAAATGACCACGATTTTCTAACAAAAGGCTATTATAATGTCATATGAACTAGCTCAGACGTCCCTTTAAGCCTACGCTTAATACACGCCCAGCATAAATTGAACTCCAATTACTTTTTAGATACAGCAACTTTCGGGAATATTCAAAGGCCCCGTAACACTGGTAGCTTAACAGTAAATGTCTATCGATATATGAAATGGTGATGTAGTACCGCAGACGGGTTTCTATCTAAAAATATTAATGGATTAAGGACTTTTGAAAGGACACAGCGTGAGGTCGCCCAAACAATGGTATATTTTTTTCATTAAGTCGTCTCAGTGCCTTTATTAATGTCTTTGTTATTGTGACTGAAACTTTCTATTTTTGTCGTATATTACGGTTTGCAGTTGAAATGAAAACGAACAATGACGCAAAATTTAAGTCAGTTGTCAGATGGCCGGATAGAGTTGTTTGTTTATTTGAGTCCGATAACCTAAAACACTGTATGGCGGACTATTGAGATGCTTCTACTCATCGGGCCTCCGGTATTTTAATCACTAACAAAGCACGACAGCATAAATGCTGTCATTTTTGATCTCTTGTGAGAGGATATTACCACATCTAACGTAGATACAGTAAATCCTGTATCGCACTATAAAAGTTTTCTCGTCGATAAACAACTTCCTAACACTAATCTCTGCGATCGCCGAATCTGATCGAGAGATCTTCCCTTCTTTCCCCTCTTTATTTGAAGATGCGGTTTTCCGAGGTCAACCAATGGCCTGAGCTTGGTCAGTAACGATTGTTATGCTTACTCTTTATGTTGAAGAAGAATTAACTCGTTTATTTATATAAATAAAGTATTGTTATCTGTAAGACTTATCTCTAAAAACATATTTTATTCCCTTTAATACACTCGTTTGAGGGATCTAAATTAATATGAGATTAACGCTTCAAAACAACAATGTCAACAGTCCTCATCCAGGGCCGTACTGAAGTTTTTGTTTTTTGAATGATCCTTTATATACGTATTTAATTATAAACGATTTACCGCCATCAAACCGTAAGTAAACAAATTTAGTACGTGTGTTTACTTAGGTTTTGTTTGCATATTACTGGAGGAACTGAATGTGAGGCGTGCAAACACATTTGCTGCCACTTTAACTTTGTGTTATGAACAAATATTGCCTGTTGGTTCGTTAATTTATGGCTAAAAGTATCCCTACTTAATTAAAAGACTTTAAGAACAAAGTTAGGGACGAGATGTTTAATTATGAAAGTTCATTCTAACGTTGTAAGTTGAAGGTCAAGTCATGAAAAACTCTGATCATTTATATCATACATAAACATGCAATTTTATTTTTATAATTATGAGTCTTCCAAAGTTACTTTACTTTGCTTGTTTGAAAGCATGAGTAGAATTTAAAAGTGAACAAACATACAGGCAGTTTTTTTTCAAAAATTACCTTTTCGTGTAATTACCGCAACATCTCATCTGTTATTTTGATACTACAAGCCTACTCGTAGTATCATAATTTTAACAAAAAGAAACCAACTTCAAAGAAAAACTATTCCTAAAACCCAAATCGCGACAATTGTGCCTATGATATTTGAGGAGTACCCTCGATTTCCTTGGGATCCCATCATCAGATCGCGATATGGTAACGATGGGACCACCTGTAAGCTACGACCATTCCAATGCCAAAATAATTTTTGAAATCGGTTCATAAAAGACGAAATTATCGCTGAACATACATAAAAAAAAAGATTCCTACGAATTGAGAACTTCCTCCTTTTTTTTGAAGTCGGTTAAAATAACAGTTTTTTTCACTTTAATTTTATTTATTTGTATAGATTAAATTCAAATTCAAATTCAAAATTCTTTATTCACTTAGGATGCAATACATCTCTTGTGACAGGTCAAGATTCTACATGTACATTTATGCCATGTTCGCAAACAATAGGTAGAGCCGGAGAAAAGAACATGGCAATAAAAACTCGCGGCCACTCCTTTCATTATTCATTAGTAAGTTAACTAATTATGTTAGTGAGTTCCCAATGATAGATGGCGAGATTTCTATCGCTTTAGGACTGTTCTCCTTTTACGCTTACCATATAATACACGAGAATTATTAAGGAGTGAAAAAATCTACATAATTTGTCTGCAGTCATCTTAATGTAATGATTATTTTTTGCGGTCGAACAAAGTTGAATATTTCACATTCTTTACTGTCTTTATTTGTCTAAAACCTGCTAAACTTTTATGCAAAATTAACTTTCCTTCCAGGTAAGTAGATACTTAAATATTTTCACTGTCGCAAAAATAATCAAGTGTTGGTAAAAGTCTCGAGTGGTCCCACGTAGAAAATTAAATAAAAAAATACTCCCAGTCATGAATAAATTTATGAAGATGAGCCTAACAAGGCGGTGGAAGATTAGTGAGTGAAATGTAAGTTTAGTGTAAATCTACAAGTACCTAACAAAATGTATACATCTACTGCTAAGATTTGAATAAAAACGAAGTACTATAATACAAATAAGAAACAAATATAATTTGTTTTTAGATCCTGAGATTACCATAGTTTTCGTTTTATAGTGGGATTTATTCGCAATAAATACCTTCTATAATCCGACGTTTCGAACGTTTTACCGCTCGTGGATAGATCAAGTCTGGCTAGAGTTGAGACTACCAGTCAAGGAACGATATGCTATCTTTATGCGATAGCTATCTTTTTTAGTTTATAAAACAACATGTAAATCTTTACATAATACTGCCTCATATTTTTTTATTTTGAAGAATAAATAGAATGAAGAAGTGGTGATCACCATCCTCATCATAAATATGCGATGAGAAGCTTCTGCATAATAGGACCTCCGGTCTCGCACTCAATCCTCCTCTTCTACCTATGAATGTAAGTATAAGTTATTTAATTTCATACTCTTTTTACACTGCCTCGTTGGTCTAGTGGTTAGCGTATGCGACTGCTAATTAAGAGGTCTCGGGTTCAAATCCCGGGTCGGGCCAAAAAAGAAAGAACATTCGTAATAGCTGCCCGGAGTTTGCAAGTTTGGTGGTGATTCACGCCCGTGAATCGGAGAGCACGTAAAGCCATCGGTCCTGGTTGTTATGAACATCTATGGCAATCGTTATTGGGAAGCCAGTGCCCTTAAATATACTGACAACTAGTTCAATCTTCGAATTTCAGTCCTCCCTTAGGGTTGCGGAGGTCCGATACCAGTGGCTCCGTGGAAAAACTGAAATTCAGGTAAAACCGGTTGAACTAGTAGCCGACCCCAAATAGACTTGGGAATAATGGCTAGGACGATGACTCTTTTTTCACTAAGGTCTAACTAAGTAGCTAGTGTGCTGTGGCCCTAAAACATATTAAAATACATCCCTATTGCTAGTGTAACAAGTGCACAAATTGAAATGCTTATCAAAAAAAATTAAACGCAACAGAACGGTATCAAAACAAACTAAGGAATCTCGACCGAAATTTCGAAATTACAATTGCTGTTTATGCTTTGCCAATATTTTAAAACAAAGTCTATTTTCATTCGATTCTATTCATTTAATTCAAGAGATGAATACGATCTATCTGGCGCCACAAATATTGATATACAATGGCATAGCAAAATATTTAAATAATTGCAAAATATAAAATATTTGTATAGAACAGTTATTTCAACTTGAACAAAAGACTTCAGGGCTGTGTTACCTTTCACAGACATATTTCGACGACCCTAAGCATCAGTGATATAAAGTTCAAAATTGTTGACAACATTCTTTTCTCTCATCCTTAGATATTTTGTATATTAGGTGCCGTGACTGTTATTTGTTAAAATGTATTTGATTTAAAATTTATTATTATCGCTGTTCGATACTTCGGCGGACTAAAGTAAACGATAGCATGTGCTTAAAAACTGGCCAAATAATTAATAAAAAAATCATTAAGCGAATAACATAGAAAACAAAATCATTTGTTTTTAAAATTTGTGTTATAATCATCAATAGAAGGATGTCTGAATGTTGTTAAAATATTTTAGTTTTATCCCTATTCCTTCCCATACACCACGCAAGCGCCGGCGATGTACACTTGTGAGTATATATGAGTTGCAGGTCCTTGAGCAAACAATACACTTGCTATCGACGAAACATTTTTATCATATTTACTAGAATCTTCATAAGTGACAATCGGTGGTTTTTATTTAACAAATAAAGTTATGACATATACAAAACACCACTTTCTAATGACCCTAGAATAAAAAGTACTGTCGAGTTTTTCAGGGCTTATTTAATATTATTATTGTAGTTTAAGTTGATACCAAGAATTGTTGGACTCATTTCTAATCTGTGTGTAACAGCATTTAAATATCAACGGAAGCGCTTATCGCTTCAGGTAATATTTGAATTTCGCTTTAATCTTCTTTTTTTGTCAAAATGAATGTTGGACTCGTTGAGGTGGAAAATTTTAGTACATTTCAGTGAGGAAATATTAACATGTTTTTGTTTATTTCTTTTGATAAGAGTAAATAAGTGTTATTGTGATTATTATTTTAATTCGAATACACCAGGGTTGTTCAGGAATACTTTTAATAGAAACCATCTCTCGGTTTTAGTTATATTCAATTCTTGTCCATTGAAATTTATTATATTTCTGCCATTTTACTAATGACAATACTACTGTCGGATCATTATTAATTACTACCTGTGAAAAGACATATATTTAGTGTTAATTTATGTCAACAGAATTACGTGTGAGATGAGAAATTTTCCAGAAGGAACTACGGGTGCAGATCTTTATTAATGAAGTGTGATATGCTGTAATGAAGCTTGGCAGGGTATAAATATGTTTAAATGGTTGTCGAAATACAGAATATGTGTCATTGGAACAGGAAACTATCAATGGGCACTTTTGGGCAAGCATGAGCGAACTTTGGACAAGACTGGAGCCAATCGATAGGCGCCTTCATCACGTTCTGCGAGTAGGTATATACGTAATTATAACTAATAAGTAAATACGGAGTGATATATTAATGAAAACGAATATTTAGAGTTACTTCAATCATTGCTTTTGATTATTTTTTGCGTCAGTTTCGTTATTATTCGTTTCTGAAACCACGATATGCCGTAACGAAGCGTGGCAGGGTATAACTATGTTTATTTGTTTGTTGGAACAGGAAACTATTAACGGGCATTTTCGGGCAAACTGGAGTGAAGGATAGAATTGCAGCCAATCTTCTTTTTTAAATAATAAACAAATAAATTATTTATGCAGAACGAGTTCAGAGTTACAATACAAACCCACTTAAATACAGACTGGTTTTGCGGCGGGATTAGAGCTTGTTTACATGTACATAAAAGAGTCACCTAAATTAAACACTTAACATAAAATAGTTACATTACATTACAGTAAACCTTACATTAAATACTGTTTACATTTATTGGGACAGTCGTCCATAGCACAAAATATGTCAATTTATACAACATTCGTTTAATACAAAAAGGCCTTAGTTTATATTTTAAGGAAGATTTACTAATGTCACCAGTTTTATTTTTTAGCCAATCAATGTGATTGTATATTGCTGGGATCAAGTCATTGTTAGTTCTCTTACCGTAATCATTCTTTACTTTCGACCTAACGAGTAAACGCTCTCTGACCCTCCTTGTAGTGTAAGTATTTTGTACTTGAACTTTGTACTGATGATTATAAAACTGTTCTAGAATTACCATGTACCTGACCGGCTTGTGAACTGGGTGAATCTTATATACAAGAAACAGTTGGTTATAATTTTCTTTATATTTATTTTTAGTTTTTTGTCCAAAAGGTACTTTATGAAACGAACTTACAGTGATTTAATACTGTTCAATTAATTTTTAAATGTTCGACTCGTCTGAGTACGTACGGTCGTAGCTCGTAGCTCGTTTTCCTAATCTATATTTGACTTCTTCGCCTTCTGCTAGTAATCCAACTTCATCTAAGCCGCATGTAGATATTTAAGAATTATTTATTTTAAATTCCATTTAATATTAATTGAAGATTACTTCAGAAGTATCATTTTCTAACATCTGCGATGGACGAAGAGTTGATAATTGATATCATAATTTTGTTATAAATTGTGTCTAAATAATTCTGTTTTAAGGTATCATTTTATACTTACAATCTTACGCAGCATTCATCTGATTGGCCATTTTCGCGTAAGCTTATTAACGTTTTCCTTACCATCGGTACAGATGTCAGTAATGGTGTTCGGATCATCGGACATCGGGTGCCCGATGGTGTTCGAATGTCTGACCCTTGTCCGGAGTGACAAGCTGCGATTGGACTCGACGAGATCTGTCAGTGAGGTATCCGTTTCGGCAAGTAATCATGTGTGACTGTTGTTTTTAGGGATTTATTTTTCTTTGGCAACACATTGCTATAATTTTGTATTCTGTTTGTAAATTATTTATAATATTACGTGTTTATGACAATGGTCTTACTGAGGAGTAAATTGTGGGTATTTGTGGGTAACTAATGAGATAGTTTTAAATTCAGTGTTCATTATAATTTGCTTATGTAATTCATCATAACAGTCTACTGCTAGACATATGCCTCTAATTAGAAAGGAGAATAAAAGCTGTTGATGATGATGATGATGACATCATGATTTTCCTAAATGGCTTATGCTTTAGGAATTAAAACCCTGATATCATCATCGTCATCGGCCTATCGCAGTCCACTGCTGGACATAGGTCTCTCCAATTGCACGCCAACTAGTTCGATCTTCGGCTACTACCAACTCTGATATATAATACTAATTAGTTTTCTAAGTATATGTGTGCCTTGTTGCTACCGAACGACAACCTTGATATGATAAACTTGATAAATAAACAACAAAGTATGTATTTGATTGTGACACGACTTGCCTCGATTCTGACTTCTTGTTAAGGGTATCGTTTCCATAATTGCTCGAAAAAGCACTTACGGTTATGACAAGAGAAACAAATTAATTCATTATTTGACAGTAAAAAAAATATCTCAGTTTCTTAATAAATCAATCTATAGAGAAACCGAGTAAAGTTACTAATACGATTATTTATTTTCGAGAAAAAAATCATCAACAGTGACTAAAATCACCGAAATCGACCTTTTCTGTTTGGAATCAATCTAGTATTATGTTGCTTTATTTGAAATAAATATTTTATTAGTTGCAAGAAAAAAGTACAAAAAAGAGATTAAGCATTTAAGGTTTCTATTAATTCTCACCAGAAAGTCATAATTTAATCTTAAACATCATTAATTTTTAGCGGCAAAAGTTCCATACATTTTAGTATGGAGAAATAATTTGCAATAAAACAGAGTTCACGCAATCCAAAAATTCAGTGTTCTCCGAATATTCAAGGCGAGCGCACGCTCGTTTTTAGCTCCACACGAACTGTCACGCACACAGAGATTTGATTGTTTACATACGACGACGTGACTGTGTGTAACTTTTGATAATATTTGGTAGGTCTGAGAATAGACACACCAATCTTTATATTTTAAATTATTATTAACCAACTTCAAAAAGGAGTATTATTTGTGTTTTTTTTATTGTACATTCATTGATTACTCTGTCAATTGTGGACCGATTATTAAAATTCATTTTATATGACTGCCTCGGTGGCGCTGTGGTAGCATATGCGATTGAGGCCTCGGGTTCGATTCACGGGTCGGACCAAATGTTTATGAGATCCACAAAATTTTTTTTTTTAGGTGTTGGCTGTTTTCAGTGTTAGTTCATAGGGAAACCCTAAAATTTTATAAGCACGTTATAAATAGTTATTATATATTTTTTTATTTTGTAATGCTATTCCAGACGCAATATCTGAGCTGGTAGCCATCATTTCGTAATGATGAGGGCAGTAGTAGCGCATGCGACTACTTTGCTTGAGTAAGGATTCAGGTTCGATTCCCGTGTAGGACCAAATATTTGTGTGATCCGCAAATATTTATTTCGGGGTCTGGGTGTATTCTATAGGTAAGCAACAAAAAAAGTATGTTTATGTATTTATATCAGTTGTCGAATCAATAATATAAGCTCTGCTTAGTTTGGGACTGGATGATGTCGTGTGTAAGATGTTCGAAATAGTTGTTTATTTATTATTGTAATATATCATACTGCCTTGTTGGTCTTGTGGTCAGCGTATGCAACTGCTAACCAAGAGGTCTAGGGTTCGATTCCCGGGTCGGACCAAATTTTTGTATGATCTGCAAATATTTGTTTCGGAGTTTGGGTGTTTTCTATGTATAATATATATGTATTTATAACAAAAAAGTATGTTTATGTATTATAAACTGCGAAATAAATATTTGCGGATCACACGAATATTTGGTAGATGATATTCTGTGTCATTCGTCTGAAATATTTATTTATTGTTATTTATTATAAACTAGCTTTCTGCCCGCGGCTTCGCCCGCGTGGAATTCGTTGATATCACACGACATGGTAAGGGTAGATTAAACAATCTTACCTGATTTTATGTTTGATAATAAGGAACTTCGACACAAACTTTCGTCCCCTATTTCAAACCCTTCTACCTTTATTTTCGCGATAAAAAGTACCCTATGTCCTTTCCCAAGTTCAGTTCTATCTTCGTACCAAATTTCATCAAAATCGGTTCAGTGGTTTAGGCGTGAAAGCGTAACAGACAGACAGACAGAGTTACTTTCGTATATGTGTGTTACCTTTAGTCGTATCTTTCAAGATGTTCAGCTGATGATGGAAAGTAATACTACTCAATGGTTTGGTCTTGGATGATTAGTATTTCACTTTTATACGTATGTATAAACCGCTAGTCGTATTTATGTTTTACTAGCTTTAGCCCATGGCTCCGCCGGCGAGTGTGTCGATTTTCGTGGTAAAAAGTAGCCATGTCCTTTCTCGGGGTCCCATATATCTCTATACTGAAATTGATCAAAATCAGTTCAGCGTTTTACGCGTGAAAAGGTAACAGACAAACAGACAGACAGAGTTACTTGCACATTTATTTTAGTAACATTATTGCGTAAATAAGCCGTTTGCATTAAATATATTAAAAAAAACACAGTCCTCTGCCTCTTCAACCTGTCTATTAAACTCAACACATAACGTAACTTAAAAACTACTGCACCAATTTTCATGATGTTTGCAGCAATGGATAGATTGGTTTTAAAGGAGGGTATAATTTGTCAAATTTTAAATGTTTTTTAAATGCCTATAAGACCATGTATCGTTAATCACACATTATTGACATAATAAAATCTTACACTGAGAGTCACTAGTGTAAGATTACGGCCAATTACGGGTGCGACCTGGATGAACGCTCTGACGTATTATAAAATATTTATTTAAATAATATTGTGTAATAAACAATTTTATTCTACATATTTCATGTAGAATAAAATTGTTTTAAATGTCTACAGTATTTATTATGATAAGGATTAATATTACATTGTTCCAAATTACTTTGAAATTATTATTCACAAATAAAATAATAAAGAAATATTAAAAAAGTATAATTAAAAAAGTATTACTGTAGGTTATTCCTAATTTATGTAACTCGTAAACTTTTGTCAATATTGGCTTTATTTATGTGTTCCTTTAAAATAATAAAATAACATTAATAAATCTTCTTTAAAAGGTAACCTTAATTATGATGAAAACCGTATTTAAATACCTTGCGTATTTAAAACGATCTGAGTTGACAGACAATGCACGCGAGCAAATTTATTTTATACTGTGTAAAATTATTTTATAATCTTTGACCATTCGATTGGTATACAGAAAGTATTATGACTTTCTGTACTGAATGAATCCTACGGGCTTTACGTTATGGCAAGATACATTGCGTGCGTTGTAAGACATTAAAATACGTTCTACAAAGGCGAACAGTTGATGGATATTTAACATAAGCAAAAAACCGAAAGTCGGTGATTGCTTGCTACGGTATGTATGCGACAGTGCGCGATGCGTCTGTGTGCATGTAAAATATGTATGTGGGTGTTCAATCACAAATTCTCACGCTTGGTGTCGCGGGCCTTAAGTAATTACAAATCGTACTTTATAAAATAAACTAAAACGCTGACGCGGTAACATGTGCGGTAATTGGACCATACAATATGTATTTCCGATAAAGTACTTATAATTGTATTGATAAATACAATTTTACAAGTGTCAATTGCTCACTACACTGACTTGAATAGGTTGAAATATCGGTGAAATACCTACTTTTTAAGCACGTACTTTTACTGGACTAAATACTACTAACATTGCATAACAAATTTAGATCGAACCCCTGATAAAACCGAAATGTGTAATGTAGACTTTTCTAATTTAATATTCCTAGCTTTTCCCTTAGGTTTGATTTCGGGATGTGTGAAAGTATATACAAGCGGTAAAAAAGGTTTTGTGTCTTGTCGAGGCTCAAGGTTAGGATATCGAATACAAAATACAGACGAGAGATAAAATCTTTTTTTTAAATAAGTCTTACTTTCGGGAATATACGTAGGGTACAATGGCTTCACAAACATTCGTACGACTTTGTATAAACATTTATGAATCCCAAATTGTTTTATTCCACGTCCTTTAAAAACATTTATTCAATTTTTAAATGACAACTGATATGTAATGGTTGAGTTTACTCTCATATACTGCGCAGAATATATATCACAGCGCCATCTACCGTAGGCACATCTTACTACGGAATAACAAAGTATCAAGTAACTAATAATCCTATATAGCGATATTGAAGTTCTCATGCCAAATAAGAGGTTAGAAAGTTGTATAATATACAACTTCCCAATATTAACCGTTGGCCCGCAGCCCGCCAGGCATTATTACCTGGCCTATCTGCTTGGAGAAAAAATCGGCCAGGTGCGTGTCAGGCCACGCACAGGAAAAGTTTCCTCTGTCACCCATAATGGTACGTGGATTTTAAATCGTATCCAATAGATAATTGTTATCTTTACGAATTAATGCGTTAATTTTGTAAGACGTTTTCCAAGGAAGCGCATTTTACAAGTTAAGCCTCTATGGCTCTTGAACTAACAAAGTCATCTAATCCGTTATAGTTTTTCCTCTAAAGTTCATTATATGGACCACCATCACGTATTTTCCTAGATGTTTTGAGTCAGCAGTTTAGCTTAGGAATTTCTCGCAAAACGATACCTATATCAAAAAACCGTCTTAGAAACCCTTATTGTTTTTAAAACATTTTGGCAGGAGAATTTTATATATAAGTAAATAAGATATGTGTCTCTCTCTAGCGAAAATAAACCGCAAATTTTGTCATTATTTATAACATTAGTTACATTACACCGTCCGTGTCACCTACCCAATTGTGATCATATTAAAGTGAGAATACAAACGTGCTAAAATTAACATACACATTATCAAACAACATGTCACGTAACTCGTAAGCCATTTAATTTAGGTGGATTGTGTTATGAGAAATATGCCAATATGCGGTACTACCTACTTGTTCTGAATACCAAGGAAACTGAATACCAATTTAGGCTCATCAAAGCAATCATGACAGCCAACTAATATTGTTCACGCTAAAGTAGAGGTAAATTGGTAGTATACAATGTTGAGGTAAGATTTAAGTTGTATTGAGAAGAATCAAATGTAAGGAGTTTCCTAAAATTTATTCAAATAAATCTATTTATCTTACATACATAAATAAAGTTTAGGTGTCTGTTTGTAATTTTTTCTTCTCTTTTTAACCGACTTCAAAAAAAACGAGGAGGTTCTCAATTCGTCGGCATCTTTTTTTTTTTTTTTTATATGTATGTTCAGCGATAATTTCGTCGTTTATGAACCGATTTCAAAACTTCTTTTTGCATTGGAATGGGCGTAGCTTACAGGTGGTTCCATCGTCACCATACTGAGATCTGATGATGGGATCCCATGGAAATCGAGGGAACTCCTCAAATATCATAGGCACAATTGTTGCGATTTGGGTACTCGGAATGGTTTTTCATTGAAGTCGGTTCCGTTTTGTTAAAATTATTACTAATGCAGAAAGGATTTATATCTATTTGTCTGTCTGTCCGACTGTCGGGCTAAATTTGGACTGTCTGGCAAGATTGAGGGCAGTCTATGTATGTATATATGTTCCATTGTAGCACCTAAACTACGGAACCGATTCTAATAAATGAGGTAGTAATAGGTTTGTAATAATGGCCTGAATATCATACTTTTATTTATAAATCAATAATTAAATATTTTTTTCATAGTCCTACATATTTCGCAACACTCGAATCATATTCTAAGCAGTGTCTTCAAAACTGTCTTGCAAATATTATAAAAATAAAAAACCCTACTGCTTAAAATTAATGAACTAAAAAGAGAATAACAAGTAAAATATTCAAATAAAATTGGACTAAGTAATGCATTGTTTAGTAAGCTTACTAAACACCCATTTGAAACCCATCTTGAAAAAAAATCAAACTCACCCCCAACTTTTTCCATTTTCGGGAGCCATTTTGAAAGTTTATAAAACCTATGTCATTACCACAATTATAACGAATTTAAAGACACCTCAAATATCAAAAACCGTCGAGTCATTTGGGCTGTAGGTGCCAAAGAAATGGGTATACATATATACGCTTGAAAAACATTACCCACCTTCAGACGCAGTCGGGTGAAAATTCTAGTCTCCCTTCTACACGTGTTGTGAAAGAAACATTACTTAAATGAAAGTCATTGTACTCAGTGAGGCTACGGTACAAACTCACTATTTGCACCCAGCACAAACAAAACAAACTGTGAACATACATAAACATGACAAATTACAGTTGTGAACACATATTAGCAAGCTCGCGTCAACAGTTACAAGTTTCGCTAATGATACACTCGCTTTATAGGAAGTTGTCTTATGTTGGGACTTGTAACAGGCGTTAATATGCCATGTGTATGTTTGTATAACACTAACTAATGTAGCTTTGAATAATTAAAATTGTTGATAATGACCCATGACTCTTGTTTCTGTTTTCATAATTAGGTGTGTTCTTGGGTAGCCGTTGTTAAATAATTAAACTTATGACATTGACTTATGACGCTATTTGAAAATTAACCCACACTCGGTATAATAATCGTTTAAAGTTGCGATCAATAGTGTGTCAAACCAATTTAAATAACACAGTAGACTACTGTTATGATGATGATATACTCCTTATTAATCTCTGTAATATGTAATATTGTATAAAATTAATATATATATGACGGCGCGTGATTATGTACCATAGATCACATTACTGTTAAGCTGCCGCACGAGGTGCACATGTGCTAACCTATTGGCTCTTAACCCCTTTCAATCTTGTTAATCGTTTATGATTTTGCATTAATATGTGAGCTGTTTAAATAGTATGACATTATACAACACAAGTGTACACTTATTTTGAAATTCCTGCCGTTGCACCACTCACGATGGATCCCTACAACTAAAACCGCTGTGAGGCCTTTACGGACGCTCCGACATATTATAATATATAAAATTCTCGTGTCACAATCTACGTTGTCATCATCCTCCGAAACAGTTTCATCGTTTCCTATGAAATTTTGTGTGTTTATTCAGTAGGTGTGTTCATAAAGTATTTTAAAGGATGAAACAGACGCGAGCGGAAACCCGGGCATCAGCTGGCTATCTTACAAAATAAACTCTCGCAGCTAATGTAAACCGAAAATAAATACTTAGATTAACTTAAGCTTTACAAATCCGCTTTCTAAAGAGCTAAGGTGACATGAAAATTGCTTCATAATTTACCATCTAAGAGCAAAACCATGGCGCCAAGAGCCGAGATAAGCGAATAACGTTCTTAAAGCCCACTTAAATCGAGATTAACAATTTCAAAAGCGACTGCTATCTTGTTTCCTGGTAGAAGATTAGTGGTATTCATGTCAGACATTTTGCATTATTACCTTAATAATGGGCACGGTTAAAATAAATACAAGTTCTAACTACAAATGTGTTGATAGGAAGTTTTCTGATAAGCATTGTATTCAGACAAATCGGCTTCTGAAGGAAATTTAACTTTCATACCCTTTGTTAAATTAATCTAATCATAAAACAAAACTCATCTATACAAACAAATGAAAATGAAGTATGTTTGTAATATCAAATAAACAGTTTTTAGGGTTCCGTAGCCAAATGGCAAAAAACGGAACCCTTATAGATTCGTCAAGTCTGTCTGTCTGTCTGTCTGTCTGTCCGTCCGTATGTCACAGCCAATTATTTCCGAAACTATAAGAGCTATACTGTTGAAATTTGGTCAGTCGATGTATTCTATGAACCGCATTAAGATTTTTACATAAAAGTAGAAAAAAAACAATAAATTTTGGGGGTCCCCATACTTGGAACTGAAACTCAAAAATTTTTTTTTCATCAAAGCTATACGTGTGGGATATCTACGGATAGGTGTTCAAAAATGATATTGAGGTTTCTAATATCATTTTTTTCTAAACTGAATAGTTTGCGCGAGAAACACTTCCAAAGTTGAAAAATGTGTGTCCCCCCCCCTGTAACTTCTAAAATAAGAGAGTGATAAAACTAAAAAAAATATATGTTATACATTACCATGTAAACTACCAACGAAAATTGGTTTGAACAAGATCTAGTGAGTAGTTTTTTTTTAATACGTCATAAATCGTTACACGCAATTTACCTTTCATCCAGTCAATACACTAGTATATAAACATCGATGAAAGTTACAACGAACTACAAGAACTTTTATATGATGTTACTTGCTGATACGGAACCCTTCATGGGCGAGTACGACTCGCACTTGGCCGCTTTTTTTTGTAAATGCAGGTGTAAATATATATGATACTTACATCAAAAAAGCACTTTAAATCATTTATTTGTCGTTTTGTTTCTGTTTTTAGGGTTCCGTAGCCAAATGGCAAAAAAAGGAACCCTTATAGATTCGTCAAGTCTGTCTGTCTGTCTGTCTGTCTGTCCGTCCGTATGTCACAGCCAATTATTTCCGAAACTATAAAAGCTATACTGTTGAAATTTGGTCAGTCGATGTATTCTGTGAACCGCATTAAGATTTTTACATAAAAATAGAAAAAAAACAATACATTTTGGGGGTCCCCATACTTGGAAATGAAACTCAAAATTTTTTTTTTCATCAAACTTATAAGTGTGGGGTAGCTATGGATAGGTGTTCAAAAATGATGTTGAGGTTTCTAATATCATTTTTTTCTAAACTGAATAGTTTGCGCGAGAGACACTTCCAAAGTGGAAAAATGTTTGTCCCCCCCCCTCTAACTTCTAAAATAAGAGAGTGATAAAACTAAAAAAAATATATGTTATACATTACCATGTAAACTACCAACGAAAATTGGTTTGAACAAGATCTAGTGAGTAGTTTTTTTTTTATACGTCATAAATCGTTACACGCAATTTGCCTTTCATCCAGTCAATACACTAGTATAAAAACATCGATGAAAGTTACAACGAACTACAAGAACTTTTATATGATGCTTATAAGCTTACTTGCTGATACGGAACCCTTCACGGGCGAGTCCGACTCGCACTTGGCCGCTTTTTGATAATTTCTTAATTTCTGGTTCTTAACTGGTTTTGAGATAATTTCTTAATTATATTTGTCAGCAATCTGGTATACAGAGTACCAGTTAAAACTAGTTAAGGATGAGACGGTCATGTATGACATGTAAGTAGGAGGTTATTTTGTAATGTGAGAAAGTATATAAATATGAAAATATAGAAGCAATTTGCGACAATGCAAGCAACCTCACACAAGAGGTTCAGTCATATACAACAAAAGTGTAGCATATATGTATGTATGCCACAGACATGAGGAGGTGATTACCTGTCAAGGAAGGTGACAAGTTATATTCAATGTCTGTCTTACTCAAACTCTAATATTACATATGACAGTATAAAGAACCTTCAAGGCCGAAATTCCACGGTTTAATATATCACAACTTGCAGAATATATGAAAAAGATGTACATGATAATGATTGTTAGTAGTGACATAAATTTTCTCAAGATGTTGCGAGAATTTGTTAACAAATCGGTCGTTTATTTCAACGTTTACCTCACTGGTTTAGAAGTAACGTTTCTCGATTGATATATATGTCTCTTGTGGTTCTTTTTGCAGACCCCAGCTAGGGTCTCGGGGAAACTTATCCAGGCTTTAGGCCTGATAAAGCGATATTCCGCGCCGCCTGCAACTACAGACGGGTCAATGGGTTTGGCCTGACTGGCCGTGATGGTAGACCCGGGGGGTTAGTCCGGTGGGGGGCGTTACCAACGAGATTGTGCCTTCGTTGGCATACTACACAAAGTGGCTGACCTGCTAGAAACGCCTGGGTCATGTCCAGTGTGATGACCTGTGCTTAACGAGATCGAGCTCCGAGGGATGGGGATCCTGCGGAGCGCCCGTCAGCCCGTCACCTACAACAGCGCCATCTAACAAAGGAACACTGAAACTGAACCACAAAAGGAATACGGGATGAACTACACGGAGTAACTAGTAATCCTGAATCACGATAGAGACTTTCTCGCGGCAATTAGCACATATAACGCTTTTATAAAACTACGAGTATAAGTCGACTGAGTATAGACTTTTGATAAAATTAAATATTTTGGACATCTTACACATAACGCCATCTAGTCCCAAGCTAAGCAGAACTTGTACTATGGGTACTAGGCAAATTATATAAATACATAAACATACATTTTTTTTTTGTAAATACATTCAAACAGACAGAAAACCAACAGCCAAAATTTTGAAAATTGCCCTTTGATGTATGTACGGTATTTACTTTCATTAATATTAAATGTAAAAATGTTGATTTGAAATTTTGCTTTAAAAAAAAACACTTCGATTTTATTTGACTGTCTAGTGATTGGCGTATGCGTCTGCTGTTCAAGAGGTCTCGGGTTCGAATCCAGGTCGGACCAAATGTTTGTATGATCTGCAAATATTTCTTCCGGAGTTTGGGTGTTTTCTATGTATAAAAAAAGTAAATTTATATCACTTATCTAGTATCCATAATACAAGATATGCTTAGTTTGGGACTAGATAGCATTGTGGGTAATATATCCGAAATATTTATTTACTACTATTTACTATATTTATAGCCTTAATTAGTTTCTCTACCAATGTGTCAACTAATTAAACATCAACCGAGGTCTGTTGTGGCTTAGTACGAGATTGAAACGTCCAGTTCCAGCTTCTCACATTTCACAATTCACACGATTGTTTTCAAGCGATTAAAAGCTTTAAAATAAAGTAATTAAGAAGGTGAATTTGGTTTTTACACCCAGTTTGTTGATCCTAAAGATGGTGCTACTCAGTCATGATTAAACAAATTTAATGGTATTTTAGGGGCAATCTGATTCATTGTTATTTACATCAGTCTATGGCAGTAAACTGCTGGACGAATGTCTCTAATCGCATAACTACATTAAATACAAAAAAATACTACAACGACAAAAAAAATGCAGAATCTCATGCAATCTTAGATGCAATTCGCATTCAACCTCTGTTTGCCAAGTAATTATGATTGATTAAAATGTAACTTCATCATAATTATCATGATCATTAGCCCATCGCAGTCCACTGCTGGACATAGGCCTCTCCCATTGCACACCACTTTGATCGAATAGGTTTTGAAGTGCTCTAAAATCACGGTATGCTGCCATTTTGTGTTATGATTCTTTGTAATTTTACGTTTTGTCTATAAACGTTACGAATATACATTGATTACTGTGATTTATACGTTCTAAAATATCATCCTCCATATAGTTAAATGACCGAATTTATCACAAGAAACAATGATTATATGCATAGATATAGAAGTGTATGTACAGTGTCCGCAGAACCAAAAGAGCTTCCAATAAGGTTATATGATTATAACTAGCGAATTGCTGCCTAACCATTAAGCCCGATTTCCACTGCGAGCGGAACGGACCCATTAATGACTCCTTTTACCTCGCAATACAAAACTGCATACATGTGTTTCCACCAACAAAGAGTTGACAACGAGGGCGAAAAGAGTTAAAATGAGCTGCGGAGTCATTAATGAGTGATTTCAACTCGCAATTGAATTTTAGTAGTGTTTCCACCGAAAAAGAGTTGAGCGGAGCGGACCGAGTAAAATGTGTCCGCTGTCTCGCCGACTAGTTTGAATTTGGAACGGACGCGCTCAACGCTACTGTTTCCACCACCCCCCGCGCTTCTTTCCCTGCCTCTCCCGCTGTCGCCGGCGCCAATGCATTGTTGACATTGTTTGTGATAATAATTTGATTTAGATTTATAGAAGCTGTACGACAATACCCATGTTTATGGGACTTTCTCGAATGTGCCGACATAACCAAAATCTCCGTTTTGCACGTTTTTTCTAAGCTTGAGATATAATAACATATTCTTTTTCTTTGGGTACATAGTCACTGTCCTCACTTGATTCCGTATCACTCGATAACATAGCGAATTCACTCAACAAAACACTACCGCACGTAACCAGTTCAAAACTCCAACTAACCTCGCTCTCGGTGGAAATTGATATTCATTTCTCATTTTCCGTTCGTCTCGCTCCGCCGAGTCCGCTCTGTCATTATCCGCTCGCAGTGGCAAAACTCTTTGTTGGTGGAAATGCAAACCTATTTTGTTTAAAAGGAGTCCGTTCCGCTTACCATTTCTCGCTCATTACCCTTTCGCGGTGGAAACCGGGCATTAATGTTGGAAAGTTCATGTACATATACTTGTCGACATTAGAGCTTTCTTGGCGCAGTGTATAATAATAATAATAATAATAATAATAATCTTTATTTCATAAACCAGTTATAAACAAGGTACATAGATCGATACTGCGAAACATATTTCATTCAGAGGCGCTTACAACCGCGGTCGCCACCATGGTACGGCAAGGCCACACTCTCGCGCTAGGAGTAAACCTGTGTTACAAGTAGAGGGACTCCGACCATGGAAGCGAACTCCCAGTCGAAACCGCTAATACAATTATGATTACAGTAGATCTACTTCAATACTGGGTCCATATATTAGGCAAGCCTGTATTTGGGACCCAGCCATACTAAAAATTAAGATATACATTTAATAGAGAAAAAAAAGTAAAAAAATTACAAAAGTTAAGTAATTTTGTATGCATGTGTGTGTGTATGCGTGTGTGCATGTAAGTGTATGTGTGTTTTATGTGGATGTTTATGCGAGTGCGCGTGTGTGCGTGAGTGTCCTTCCATATATCTTCATTTCAAAGTTTGGAGTAGATTTTCTGTGTCCGAATAGTTTAGAGTCTGTAGCCATGTTTTAAGAGACTGCTGTAGTTTACGTCTGTTTAGGGGATATAAGTTGAGAATTTTGTTGATTCTGTTATAGAGAAAATTGCTTATTACTTTATTATGTCGCTTTGCTAAGGTTGTGTTGTGACGGATTGCAGGGCACACTTTTATGTGTCGACGTGTATTTGTGTGGGAACTTGGATCGTATGTTATAGTTGAATGTTTTTTAGCAACTGTTTGATACACAAACAGCTGTCTCACTGATAAGACTGAAACATCCTTATACAAATTAGTAGTTGGGTATCGAAAATGCTTTCTAGACAAAACCTTCAGGACTGCCCTCTGGGAGATCTCCAGTGGGAGCAACGTTGTTTTTGCTGCTCCACCCCAAGAGGTGATACAGTAAGAGATTACTGATTGACCCAGCGCCTGGTAGGTCATAATAAGTGTTCTAAGGTCTGCTGAGGTTCGGAGAGTTTTAAAAACATAGATCAGTTTTCTTACCCGAGATGTTAAATGATTAATGTGTAGTTTCCATTTTAGGAACTGATCCATGTAAACACCCAGGTACTTCACCTGAGAAGTCCTGGAGATAGATGGGCAGTTGCAATTTTGAATTGGCTCGCTGCATGTGTGGAGTTTAACCTGATAACTGTCCGGTGGTGGGAGCATGGAGGTGTTGTGTGCAAATGTCATAAAACAGGTCTTATTAGTATTTAGTGTTAGGAGATTTGCTGTTAACCAGGTCCGCACTTTTGCGAGTGGGACTTCAGCGTGGCGTTTTGTTTCTTCCCAAGTATCACCATTTATTACAAGAACTGTATCATCAGCGTAAGCATAAATTTTGCAATTAGTGAGATTGAGCTCGCAGAGGTCGTTAACATATACGGAGAATAACGTTGGGCTTAAAATACTTCCTTGCGGAACCCCACAGTTCAAAATCTCTTCAGAACTCGTATGACTTCCAATTTTGACAGCTTGAGTTCTATCTGAGAGGTAATCCGAAAACAACTTAAGCGCTATTCCCCGTATGCCAACACTTTCTAGTTTTCTCACAAGAATGGGGGCGGAGACGGTGTCAAATGCTTTGGACAAGTCTAAGAAAATGGCTAGGCACTTCCTTTTATTGTCCAAATTGTCAACTAAATTATTTACTAACGTCAACACTGCATCTTCAGCTGATATCCCTTTCCTGAACCCGAATTGATTATGTGAAATTATGTGTTTTGATTCCAAATAATTAGTCAGACGTTTGTTTAGGGCCCTTTCAACTACTTTAGATATTGTAGATAGTACCGAAATTGGCCTATAATTATTGACACTATCTCCGTCACCACCCTTGTGAATAGGGTGTATTATGGCTTTTTTAAACATGTTGGGAAAAACGCCTGTTGAAAGGTCAGAATGTGTCCCTGTCCTGTGATACTTCCCAATCACAGAATATACATACGGGTATGCGACCCCGGCCTCTTCGAGCTACCGCAGTCTCTGTCCCGTCTCCCCATCCGAGACATGTGGTATCCTATACCCTAAATTCCCACCCTCTATAACTCCCTTAATTTACCTTTTTCCTTATCCCTATTTTTTTAGGAACGAACACATTCCCAAGGAGGGTTAGCGTCAGGCAGGCGGCCGGCTATAAAATATATTTGCCAAAACTACTTTGCAATGAGGAATATTAGAAATGAGTGCGATAGGGCTAGGGCGTACCCCTTAAGCGACGCGCGGCAGCAGCACCCGGCTACGCGAATAAATGGGCAAGGGTTGCTGCATCTCTCAGGGCGGATGCAGCTCAAGAAGCAAGCCCCAGTTGTAAGGCTGAAGTATGGAAGTTGGAATATCGGAACGATGACTGGAAGAGCAAGGGAAATAGCGGATGCCTTAAAGAGAAGAAGGATAAATGTAGCATGCTTGCAAGAAACCAAATGGAAGGGGACGAAAGCTAGAGAAATTGGTGAGGGCTACAAGTTCTATTATTGTGGGGGTGATGGTAAGAGAAATGGAGTGGGTGTAGTATTGGATAGTGTTCTGAAAGAATGTGTGACGGATGTAAAGAGAGTAAATGATAGAATAATAGTTGTGAAAGTGGTGTGGCAGAGTCTGATTCTAAATATTATTAGTGCGTATGCACCCCAAGTCGGATGTGACGCTGCAGTGAAAGAACTATTTTGGGTAGATTTAGATACAATTATGGTAGGTATTCCTGAAAGTGAGGAAATTTTAATAGGAGGAGATTTTAATGGGCATGTGGGCTTAGGAAACGATGAGTATGAGAGGGTGCATGGAGGTCGGGGGTTTGACAATCGAAACACTGAGGGCGATAACCTACTCCAGTTTGCCTTGTCATTTGATCTCGCTATTGTTAACACCTGGTTCCAAAAAAGGGATGAACATCTTATTACCTATAAAAGTGGTAACCACCGAACACAGATAGACTATCTCCTTATCAGGAGAAGTAAGTTGCACTGTGTTAAGAACTGTAAGGTGGTGCCTGGCGAGTCAGTAGTAGCACAACATAGACTACTACTGATTGAAGTTAAGGCAAGGGTTTTAGGTAGAGGTAGAATGAACCAGCCTCCCCCGCGGATCAAGTGGAGAATGTTAGAAAACGAACAGCATGCTATCTTATTCAGGGAAAAAAATAGTAGATAAAATGATAGAAATGGGCTCAATGCAAAATGAAACTGTGAATGAATGTTGGAGTAAAATTGCGAACTATATAAGGAAGTCAGCGAAAGAAGTGTTTGGAGAAACGAAAGGGAAGGGTGTTATAGATAGAGATACATGGTGGTGGAATGAAGAAATACAGAAAGCTCTGAAAGTAAAGAAGAAAGCATTTAAGTCTTGGAAAAATGAGAAAGGAAGTGAAAGAATGAAAGAAATAAAAAAAGTAGAATACTATGAGTGTAAAAAGAAGGCAAAGAAAGCGGTAGCAGTAGCCAGAGCTGAAGCTCAAAAGAAACTGCACAAACACCTGCATGATCCCAGAGGGAAAAAAGATCTCTACCGCATTGCAAAAAGTAGGGCGGAAAGTGCCAAAAATTTGAAGCATGTTAGATGCATAAAAGATGAAACGGAGAGAGTCTTAATAAAAGATGAGGATATAAGGTGCAGATGGAAGACGTACTTTGATAAACTGATGAATGAGGAAAATGAATGGAGCGGAGTGTTGAATGATGTACATGTGAATACAGGGCTAGTAAGCGAGATTAGTATAGACGAAGTTAGAACGGCAGTACGAAGTTTAAAAAATGGAAAAGCGGTTGGGCCTGATGACATACCAGTTGAAGTATGGAAGATGCTGAAAGAGGATGGACATCAGTGGTTGACTTTGTTCTTCAACAAGTTGCTACATGAAGAAGTAATCCCTGATGAATGGTGTGTAAGTTCGCTTGTGCCCATCTTTAAAAACAAGGGCGATGTACAGGAATGTAGCAACTATCGAGGCATAAAGCTCATTTCACATAGTATGAAAGTTTGGGAGAAAGTAATTGAGAGAAGAGTGAGAGAAGAAAGTATGATTAGTAAGAACCAATTTGGGTTTATGCCAGGCCGCGGTTCAACAGATGCCGTTTTTGCAATTCGACAACTCTGCGAGAAATACAGACAGGCGCACAAAAACTTGCATATGGTGTTTGTTGACCTAGAAAAAGCGTATGATAGGGTACCCCGAGAGGTTTTGTGGTGGACTTTGAAAGAAGAAAGAGTGCCTGCTAAGTATGTGGCATTGATTCGAGCTATGTACAGAGGATCTAGAACCCATGTTAGATCGGCGGCAGGAGACACTGACCAATTCAGTGTCTCTGTTGGTTTGCACCAAGGATCGGCTCTTAGCCCATACCTCTTCCTGCTGATAATGGATGCCCTGACATCGGATATACAGGAGGGGGCACCTTGGTGCATGCTGTTTGCAGACGACATTGTGTTGGTTGGTGAAGACGGGTCCGAGGTCCAGCGCAGACTGGAGATGTGGCAGCAAAGACTAGAGAATTTTGGCTTGAAAATCAGCAGAACTAAAACAGAATACATGTTCTGCGATTTCGGCGGTCTCTCCGGTCCTGCTGCCATGTCTCTAAATGGAACATCTATCCCGGTCTGCGCCGATTTCAGGTATCTTGGTTCCCTGATACAAAATAATGGCGAAATAGATAGGTCCGTACAGCATCGAATCAATGCAGGATGGTTGAAGTGGCGGCAGGTAACGGGAACTATTTGCGACCCTAAGTTCCCTTTAACGTTAAAGGGACAAATATATAAAACGATCATCAGACCTGCCGTCCTGCATGGATCTGAGTGTTGGCCAACAAAGAAAACGGATGAGAGGCGCCTACAGGTGGCTGAAATGCGAATGTTGAGATGCATGTGTGGTGTGACCAGAATGGACAAGGTAAAGAATGAGTTTATTAGAGGAAGCCTGAAAGTAGCACCATTAGATGAAAAGTTAAGAAGTAAGAGATTATCCTGGTATGGACATGTGATGCGTAGAGATGAGCAAAATGTAGTGAAGAAAGTTTTAAGTATGAAAGTTGACGGATATAGGAGTAGAGGGCGACCAAAGAAGAAATGGATGGACTGCGTGAAAGAGGATATGGCCAAAAAAGGAATAAACAGTGAATTGACGAGTAATAGAGAAGAATGGAAGAAGAAAATTCATTGCACCGACCCCAAATAAATTTGGGAAGAGGGTAGGAAGATGATGATGATGATGATGGGGAAAACGCCTGTTGAAAATGTTAAGTGACAGATGTGTGTAATTAGTGGAGTAAGAATGTCAGCAGAATCTTGTATTATAGCAGCAGATATATCATCCTGGCCAACCGCACAGTCTCTGCGTAAGGAATTTATAAGGAGTCTAATTTCATTGTCATCCACGTCCAGCAGCACAAACGAGTCGCATTGGGAGCCAATTGACGATATTCGCACATCAGGTATCGATACCGGTGTGTGAGAGGTTATTAACTTGGCTGCCAGTTCTCGGCCTACACCAGCAAAGTATTTATTGACTGCGTTAACAGACGATGAGGGGTTTTCCTTGATAGTAAGCAGAATCTCAGCGGTCGACGTTTTAGGTTTGGAGTTTATAATTGTTTTAATTGCTTTCCACGTATCCCGAACATTGTTTTGGGCAGCCTCTAGTAATTTCTGTTGATAATCGATTTTTAATTTTTTAAGCAACTTATTAATGAAATTTCTATATCTCAGGTACGATAGCTTTAAGATTATATTATTTGGGTCCTTTCTTTGAGCTTTATGCATTCGGTCTCGATTTCGGATGCATCTTATTAAGCCTGGAGTAATCCATGGTTTAATATTCCTTTTTGTACGTCCAATTTTATGACGTATAGTATTATTTTTTATTATATTGGAAACACACGTTATAAGATAGTCTGTAGCAGAGTTAACGTCGTATGAGGATAAAATTGGGGAAAAGTCTGTGCTCTGAATCGTGTCGCGTATTGCAGTATAGTCCACTCTATTACGAAACGTAACTGGAACAGCGACAGTTTTTTTAAGTGAGAGTAATAAAAGTGTAGGCATATGATCAGTAATATAGCTTTAAATGACCAGTGTAACAGATTGTAACTTTGTTTTTAACAATACATGGTCCAAACAACTTTCGCATCTAGTTGGAATATTGTGCGTGGGGATTAGACCGTGAGACATTACAAAGTTAAGATATTCATCAGATTTTTTGTCAGTAGTATTTGCTTTGATATCTATATTAATATCCCCGGTTATGCAAATATTTTGGTATGTTTTTAATGTTGACAGAATCTCGTTCAAGCCGTTCAAAAAGTTATCCAGTCGGGCATACGAAGGTGATCTATAAATAGCCACGATCGCCAGATCGTTGCTGAGCTTACAGATAATGCAGTTGAATTCTTTTATATTATTAGGCATATAGACAGTACAGTATATTTCGCTTTTTATATATATAACGATACCGTCATTTTGGTTGTTTACCGTGTCTGTGTAGTGAGAATTGTAACCAGTTAGATTCGGCACACTGGGCATTTTCGAACACCAACATTCCGTTAGGATTATCACATCGCTTTGTATCCCTGTTGAAATCAAAAAAGCTTGCAGTTCATCGAAGTTCTTATTAATACTACGTATGTTTAAATGCATAATTGAAAGTGGTTGACTCACAGGCAACACATAATCGGCACATTCATCTGCTGAGCACCGAAAAGATTTCATCTTGTTGAGTGTCTCAAGCTCTGATAAAACTTTACATAAATCGTTAGCCATAATCTAATAAATAGATATTTTTTTCAGAGTATTTTGTTAAAAAGAGGTTGAGAAACCCAACATTTAACGGAACGTCTTGTAACAGGTAAATTAACAGTGCTAAAATTTCAGCGCCAACAGAGTTGTAAAACAAACTTCGATTACTAGATATATTAATATATGGAAGGCTATGTGTGTGAGGTAGAAGTAATGTGTGTGTGTTGTGTGGGTTGAGTCTGTGAGATGAGGGAACGATATGTACGGGTATTTGATACACCAAAGTTGTCGTGTACGCTGGTCGTGACAAGAAATGCATAACTAATATTTTTAACAAATAGAGTGATGAGTAAACTAGGGGACTCATTGCAATTACCAAAATACAATATAAGGAGCGAAACAAAAGGTACCACCGTCGGCACATGTGTGAAGGTATTATCGAGGAGCTTTGTTTACAGTTCTTAATACTAGAAGAACCAAACACGAGCATAACTCCTAGTCACTTTTTTACATCCAGGCTACTAAAATCCTCCTCAGAATTTATAGTGATACGTTCGGTTGTTACATCTTTGCGTATATAGATTTTTCGGTTATAAGTCCAACAGAATTTGTAGTTGTTATTTTTTGCAAAAACCCGTGCCTGATGGAATAGCTTTCTACCACTGCCCGGGAGGTATTCTGCTACAAACACCGGGGATGGCGGTCCAGAAATTCCAATATGGCTCGTGTTTAATTTTTGGGGTATTTCTTTATTCCTGTTGAATTCACGTACAGATGCGAGTATTTTTTGTTTGAGTGGTACGTTGTTAAAATCTACCACGATCACTCTGTTGCGACCCGGTTTACTCGGAAGACGGTAGATGTCACGTATCTCTGACTTTTCAATGGTCACATCCACTGCACATCCAAGGTTTTTGACGTGGTTCTGAATTTCCTCCAGGGATTCCTTCTCGTGCCATGGAATATTCCTTATTTCGATGGTAGAAGACCGAGCACCTGATTCCAGCACTTCAATTCTTTTCTCTAATGTTTCAATGTACTTAAAACTCTGCAATCGTTCCTTTTCAAGTTTATCTAGTTTCAATTTCATGTCTTCATAACACGTTTTCATGCCTTCAATAGATTTCTCTATGTCTGTGTTACATTTTTGAATAGATTTATTTTGCAACTTTATATCTTTTATATCATCTGCCAGCCTACCGAACATCACACTGTGACTAGATTTCAAGGTTTCCAACATATCTCTCATCTCCATTTGAAATTGTCGAAAATCACTCACTGGAGGTGAATCCTGCCTCGGCCTTTTATATCTTGGCGTTATGTTGAATATGTTTTCGTCCACCGCAGTAGGTATATCTGTATCCGACTGTGTATACAATATGTGTGACTCATCGGCTGTTTTTATGGGGGTACGCTTAGTACTCATGATGACACTACAAGTTCAGTTAAACAAGTGATAAATCTATCCGGTATCTCTGTTAATCACGTTAAAATAACAGTAAGATAGAAACCGAGTGTGTATCGTAGCACATTAATACCTATCACGTCAATAGACAGTCACTCACAATACCGTAGCAGTGAACGATGTTCGTAGCTGACAGACCGCCGCCCCAGTAATCGTAGAGGAGTTTATGTATAGTGTTATTACACTGTCTACGTCACTGTCTCGGCGATCCGTCTGGTAGTCGCGCAGACTGAGAATCCCACAGCTGTCGGAGGGGCGGGATCAAATCCTGGTTCATGTGGGGCACCACTAATATGCACTCGAAATCACTTTGTGTAGTTCTTAGATGATACTATTAATTATATCTATTAATAATTATATATATATAATCAATGATTACTATTTTCAACTCAATGACATAATAACCATCAAGAGTATCACCAAGACTATGCATATATCAAGCTTACAAATATGTTAATAAATATTCTGATCGTCATGTAAGTCTTGTTTTGTTTCGTTGATTAGAATTTAAACTGCAATTTCAGACGTTTTTGTACGATGATCGGTCATTGGCAATTTTCACAAAATACGATACGTGTTTAAAAAGAATTTCTGATATCTGGAAAGAAGTTTAGACCAAATTATACTTCGATTTCATTAATTTATAAAGTCAACGAGCTCTTCATAATTGTGAAAACTTCTGCTGTATTAAAAGTTGTTAAAAATGGAGATAGTTGGCAAACATTCACAAGTTCCGAGAACTTCGAAGTAAGCCTGGTACTAGATGTTGGCACGCCAATTTTGCACACCACAATTAACTGGTTGGAATTCGTGATCTCCTTGACACCTACCATTTGTTCAAGATGCTAACTCAAACACAATTAAAGCAAAAAACTTTGTACCCCTTTTAACGAAAATTACGTGGACGTAGGAGTATGAAATTTGGCACATTTATAGTTTATGTAGAGAAGTTGTGCAGGCTGCTTTTTTTTTGGTTTTGTTTAAAAAATACATTAAATCAATAATAAAACTTTAAATACACTACCAATTCTGAACTGCATTTACAGATTTTGGAAAAAATGTACAGCCAGCAAGAAATGGTCATTTTAAACAAAAACTTTTTTTGATGCCCTTCGATCCTGTTTCTTTTAAATATCAAAAGTCTCGGTTCAAAATATCTTAAAAAATTATGGATAGTCTTCTTAAAGCGTTTTCCTGTAACTATAACGGTTAAGGTACCTGCCCTTACTGTCCCGTCTCAAAAATTCACCCTGTTTAGTACGATTCAATGCAGAGTTAAGGTCAATCAATAAAGTTTGTTTGCAGATTTTTTAAATGAAAAAGGCTGCAAAATTGCACTAGAATTTTTATATAATGAAAGACTTGCACTTCAATCAAACCAGGAGAATTATGTTACATTTTAGTGGTCATAAAGAACATTTGCTTAGAATCGTAGATACATTGTTACTCAAAAAGCCATGTCTCTTTGAAAAGGTAGTGACTTAGTCATACCTAAAAATCAAATAGTAAATCACTCATATATATAAATATATTCGTATTTAAGTGAGTTTGAACCGAGTTCCATTAGTAGTAGTTGATAGTGATTGTTTGGCGAGTGGCCAAGGTAAGTTTGCTGTGGGCGAGAGGTGAATTCCAACCTGGGTGCCCACTAATGATACCGGGTTAGGAACCCTGTACACATGTAAAGCGGTTACTTTACGGCACGTGCTCACCGCATAACGCTATTTGGACCAAGTTATTATTTGGTTTGTATAATATGTTTGTTTCTAAATATCGTTTAACTTATTTACTGGTTTTATAAATTACTTATTTAGCTTATGAATCTTTTTTTATCTTTTGTTAAAGGTTAAATGCACTCGTATACAATGTTAGTTTCGTATAGTCTACGTTTCGTATACCACCGTTGGATGTTATGTGGTAAATACTTTTTACGTTATTTTTTTCATCTCATCCACTGGATGTTACAGAATTAGTAGGTTTTACCTTTCCTAGAATAGAATATCAATTGCAAAAAAATCTGACTGAATATATGAATAAAACAAAAATATATAGGTAATAACGTTAAAAAAATATTTGAGGGTTTTGAGACAAAAGAATAAACTATCATTTTTTCAAGTTTCTGCGAGATGAATTAGAATTGAATATTATTCAACAGAAAAGTTTAAACTAATTTTCTTTTCAGGAATCAACACAATCCACTTGATTTATAAATTTGGGCTCAAAATTGAAATAAATTGTAACCAGCTGATGCCCGAAGCTCCGCTCGAATAAATTGATGTTGGCCGATTCCCAGACCTACCCGATATGCAAATCGGTCCAGCCGTTTTGGAGGAGTATGTTATTTAACATTGAGACACGAGAATTTTATATAAAATACTGATTCCTATATAAAATAATCTTACAAATTTTGAAAGTTATTATATCTATGTGTTACACTTTCATGGCTAAACCACTTCTTTTTCTTTTTGTTACAATACCGTACCGTACAAGCTGTTTTTATAAGTTATGATGAGCCATTAAATTCAATTATGGTACTATTGACCATTTTTACACTGTACGGTAGATTAAGCAAAAAACCTTGAATAAAACTATAACGTTAATGAGCATATACTACCGGAACCAGATGCGAAATACGGTGTCATTTTTTAAATTGTTCAAAAATATGTCTACCTCGAGCAGGCATTGGTATTAGGTAAAAAAAACGTTGAAGAGGGGATGAGTTAAAGAATTTAGTTGTGTACTTCTCAGTGTGATACTCCCTGTGTTTGAAAAGCTAAGTCGAGTCTTCTAGTCGATGATTCAACAGTCCCCGAATGCGAAAGTTTTCAATTTATGCGTTTTACTCGTCGTGACTACGGAGTCAAAACGTGGACAAGTAAATAAGTCCTAAGTCACTCAGCGTGCTGTAAAAAGGACTCTATTCAGCGTTTCTCTAAGGAATCCAGATTTGCAAACTGTAATGGCAGTGATCTGGTCATATTAGCCGCAGAACATTATACGAGTGAATTAGAGTGAACTTGGCAAAGTTATGTAAGACGCCGACAACCCAAGGTAAGTGCCGATTTTGCATAGGATAACAGGCAGAAGCTAGATGCGAGAAACACAAAATTGATAATGGTGGCCATGCAATTCGAGAAGCTTCTATACATCAGTAGACAGCAACACGCTGTTGTTGTTAAAACCGTTTCATGAACAACCCGGCTGCCATGTTTGTTAAACTTAATCGATTCATCACTATTTTAAAATATGGATTTGAGGTTTTAAGAAAGTTTGCGTTTTAATAAGAATTTGGTGTTAGATCTTTCTGGTCAAAGAAAAAATCAAATGAGCTACTTTTATTGTATTCTTTACACTCATAACACTTATTACTAGCTACCTACCCTATTTCATTCTTGAATACTTTAAATACGTATTATAGATGACACGGCACTACTTTTTTCTAGCGGAAAGTTTACTGATACCGCAAAATTTACTGTCTAACTCAAAATTGTACCAGTGGGTGGGCAAATACATCATTCACTGACAATTTAATGTACTTCTAAGTATTTTACGATGGCTTGTTTCATGTGTTTTCGACTATATTTAATAGGTACAGGGATATTAATTCCTTCAATAATTTTAGGCATAGTCATGAACCATAAATAACTTTTGAGAACGTAAGTCGGTAACGTAGATTTATTGATTTATTTATTACATGTGTACAAAAGATATATATTATGTGTAACATAAAAGTTTATGATACACGTGTACCTTCCATATTTTTATTGCTTTTATTTGTTGATTATGTGAAGCAATTACAATTAATTGAGTGTATTCCAATAATTCTAATACAATTTTTTTATTGATTCATTATTGGTGTACACTCGTTCAAGTACGTACTCGGACTTTAGTGTTTTTTTAAATTCAAATTGTAAGAATTGTTCTTGTAAGATGAATGAAATAAAAGTTATTCAGTTCCTGACAAGAACTGAAAACATACTGGGTATTTACAGAAATCACGCATTTTATGGGAGAAGTAAAAAATATATTGTGATTTTTGGCATCTTCAAAGTTGTACTAAATTTTCTTCTACTGATAAATAATATATACCTCACTATAACGTTTACCCCAATTACTAACATAATGAAATATATTTTCTCGAGTACTTATGTAAAATTCTTTATTGGAGAATTTGTGTCTTTTGCATGCTGTATATGGAAATCGAATGAGTATAAAAAAGCTATAACGAATATTTTAGCTGTACACGACGTTTACACAGGGAACGTTACTTACAGAAAAAAATTAAAACAAATGCGGTATACTTTTTTAGCCAGTTTCACTTTGATTCTTGTAGAAGAATTTTGTTCGGCTGCATATCAGTTTTATTTCATGATTAATTTTATCAATGAAACTACACTTATTATTTTTTTGTTTATCTCAACCGTCTTTACTAAAATATGTAATGTCCTGGATTTTTTTGCAATGCATGTATATTTAGAGTTACTATCAAATTTATTGAAGTGCTTAAACGATACATTGAATGAAATAAATGAAAACTTGCACGTGGATAGTTTATTTGTGCAATTAAAGAAACAGTACAAGAACTCAAACCTAATAGAAAAGATTCAGCGCTGGGCAGAGTTGTATAAACGCTTAGTTTATAGTGGTCGGCAGCTGTCATCGTGTTTTAAGTATCAAGTAAATATTTACAAATATATTATTACAATCAGTTGCGACACAATTATTTTTGTATTTCTAGTGTAAATGTAAACATAAATTACTTTTCATTTGTCTCACTAATATTCGAAAATGGTTTCTCCGATTTGGCCAATTTTAATCTTAATATATTTTTAGAAATTCATGGAATCTGCACGGTGAGAAACATAAATAAAAAGTTAAAAAAAAAAACTCAAACGACAATTGTTTCTAGCTTAGAAACATTAGATGTCGTTTGTTTTTTATACAAAAGATATCACTTGGTTGTTCAAAATCGGTATTACACAGAACGGACGTGGTAATCGCTCACGCGCTGTGTTCTTGTTAATAGTGCAGTCGCAGCGACATACTTGACATACATAACATACCTACTTACAGACATATGACTAACCAAGTGTTACTATTCATTATATAACGTTTTTATTTAAAATCATAAATAAACATCTCTTATATAAACAGTATCTGAATGTGAAAGGTAATAGCTTCTCTTAAGGTCTTCGACTTATCGTTCAAGATTTGCGAGTACAAGTAGAAAATCGTTACGGTCGATCGAAAAAGCTGAAAACCGAAAAAAACAATTCTTAAAAGACTAATCTTCTGAATCAGTCCAGTATGACACTAATGAAGACAAATTAGCCATAAATCCGATTGGATTCGTCGCAAAAAAAGGAAGCTAAATGTATCGTTGACAACACTGGTTAAAGAACAAGAGGCAGGCTCGAGCAAAGATGAAACGAAAGGCATATAAGGTTTAAAATACTTTAAAACCACCACCCATAATAACTGAAAATGTAAAAACCTACCAGAAGTTTTAAGATTTCCTGTCTGAAAATGCCTCTAGTGAGTCAATTTTAATAAAAATGCTGAATAATATCAATGCTAAAATAAATTGACGTATCTAAGATACGCACAGAACCATTGCACAGTTACTACTTCAAACAATTTCTTTTGGCATACTTAAACTTACTAAAACAAGCAGAACAGACCCATTGGAGGGATATAGAAAAACTTGCTTTTTTCGTGTTTACCAGCTGAAAGTTCCAAAAGTGGTGAACAAGCTTAGTTTGTGTAATAAAATGCCTCTTAAATTGTTCACGCTCACTTTCAAAAGTAACGAAGACATTAAAGGAAAATTAAAGGACACATAATAATAATAAATAGATAGATAGAAAGCTCTTTATTTGTACAACGTATTACAGATTTACAAAACAGAACATAAATGACTTATATTAGGTCTTTACCTTATGAAATTGCCTTTCTTCAGTACTGTTCATTTAAAACAAAAAAAAGTTTGTAATGGCTCTGTATTCTAAATTTAAATTAATTTTGTTTTAAAACCATGACATTCTATTTACAAACTCAGTCTTTTGTTTTTTGATTAGCGATTTTCATTACATTTGAACATTTTTTGTCATAATGGATACTTTAAACATTCGTGTAATGAAGGAATATGAGTTCCGTCGTGGCACTAACGCGACACAAACGGTCCGTAACATCAAAAACGTTTACGGAGAAAACTGTACAAACGAACGCACAACCCGTTATTGGTTTTCGCGGTTCCGTTCTTCAAATTTTGACTTGAAAAATGAAGCTCGTGGTCGTCCGGAGACTTTGGTTGACAATAATGAATTAAAGGCGATTCGGGAAGCTGACGAAACTTAATCTACAGCTGAGCTAGCAGCAGCTTTTAATGTAAGCATCAAAACAATATTGATCCATTTGCGACAAATTGGCAAGGTAAAAAAGCTTGATAGATGGGTGCCCCACGACCTTAACGATCGCCAGCGCAACGTACGCGTCGAGACTTGCCTTGCGCTGCTCAACAGTCAAAGAAATAAAAGAATTTTGAAACGAATTGTTACGTGCGACGAATAATGCATTCTTTTCGACAATCGAAAGCGCTCAGCAAGTTGGTTAGACCCTGGTTCAGCACCAAAGCAATGCCCTAAACCAAAAATGACCCCTAAAAAGGTGATGGTCACTGTTTGGTGGTCTAGTGCGGGTGTGATTCACCACAGCTTTTTACAAAACGGCATGAGCATTAATGCAGATGTGTACTGTGAAGAACTGGAGAGAATGATGGAGAAGCTTGCACATATGCAACCAGCTTTGGTCAATCGGTCGTCCCCACTGCTCTTTCACGACAACGCGCTACCCCATACTGCGCAACAGACAGTCTCCAAGCTGCAAGAGCTGGGGTTGGAAGCTCTCCCTCATCCGCCATACTCACCAGACCTTGCTATTACTTTTTCCAAAATTTAGACAACTTTTAGTGGGTAAAAAATTCAATTCCAGAGAGGCAGTACAAAATGCCTTTGAAGAGTTTGTTGCCTGCCGTCCAGCTGATTTTTACAAGAAGGGCATCAATAAACTGCCAATGCGTTGTCAAAGATGCATCGATTGCATGTGTGATTACTTCGAATAACAGAAATAAAAAAGTTTGAAAAAATAAGTACTTTCACTTATTGATTTACACTACCTATATATTTAATGTACAAAGGGCGGCCTTATTGCCTGAGGCAATCTCTTCCAGGCAATGGATTAGAATGGATTAAAGTTCATGGTTTTATAATTTCACTTAGTTTAGTAAGTTCAAATAAGGAAATCCTTGACTATAAAGTAGACATTCAGCCACTAAAAACTAGCAAGTTAATCGCACAATGTAAGAGGTGTCAAGTCTATTGACATACACAAAACTTTTGTTTTAAGTAACCCCGTGGTGTGAAGTGAACTGTAAAATACTTACAAAAGACTGCCATCCTGCCAGCTATAGCAATATATCTAAGGCTGTTACAATACACGTTTGCTGAAATAACTAAGGGTGCGCAGAGACAAATACAAATGCAAATATAATCCACCAACAACTCTGGATGGAAAAATAAACCAGATTTAAAACATTTAACATCGCTCGCTGAACGATTAAAGAAACTAGAACACAATACTAGAGCTACTTTATCCCAACATTCATGAGTAGCAAACTGAAAATCATGACTTAAAATGCTAATAGAGTCCTCTGCCATCACAGTGAGCTACAAGTTGTCAAAGTGATGCATAATAGACAAAGCTTGAGGATGTGCAGTAAGTCGAGTATGCAATAATACCAGCTGGTGGTTGGTGGTATCCGGGGAGATTACCGCACGAAGAAAAAAGATGGATTAAAATGTATCACAAACACTATCACACTTGAGCCCTTGTATATAACACTTCATTATCATCAGCATTATCAGCTATCGCCGTTCACTGTTCAATCCTCGGCTTCTCGCATCCAACTCCTGCCAGCCTGCTTGCGCATATCATTACTCCACGTGACCTGGCTAACTCATTTAACACTTAATAAACTAAAAAAATAATTAAAAAAATTAATTAATAAAAAATTTTAATCCCTTTAAAAAAAAGTCATCTTTTCCATACCTATACTGATTTACCTAACTTTTAAAATTTACTGTTACACTTTGATAATGTCATATTCTGTTTATATGAACTGCAATTGTTTTACATGATTCAATAACTCAATGATTCCTTTATTTTTATTATTATAGATGACATTTTGGATGACGACAAGTGTATTGCTATATACATATATATTATATATCATATGTAAATCAATAATTGCAACGGTAAACTTCTATGTTAAAATTTGTGTGAATTAATTATATACACTGTTTGCAAAATTAATAGTTTTTTTTTTAAACAGAAACAAATCACAAATGCGTTGTTACTGCTCATTAGATTTTTAACCGTCGATGTATTTCCAACGTATCTCGTAATTCGTGGAGGTCAAAAGCTGAAAAAAGAAAAAAATGCAATGCATAGAGCTGTTCTCAAATTGTACAATATGTGTTGTATAAGTTGTGAGTACATTTTCAGAGTTAAAAAAAATATCTATTTTAATACTAATAGTGTGCTTAATACTCATAATCCTAAGATTTAGTTTTGGTAGTTTTATTTTGTTTTACTTGAAGCAGTGTGCCAAGGAAAGTTACGTCCAAATCGGTTCAAACCTTCCAGTTATTAACCGGAATAAAAAGGCAGACAGCCAAGATTAAAAAAATATTATTAAGTACCTACCGTATTCATTTAGTGAAAACTGTTCTTGAAATTACAAACAGACACTAGAATTATTTTAATTATTCGTAACAATTAAATATGTGACATAAGAATAACGAATTAATACGTTATATTTACACAAGGCTCTTTGTTCCTAAATATTCTTACTAATGCAATTAGTAAAAGGAATTGAAAGATTCAATTGAGTGGTTTATATCATAGCTATGTATACCGTTACGTGTTCTTAATCCGTGAGAGATTAGAAATAATTAGTGTCAACATTCCTATTATTTCTTGAGCGTTGTAAAAGCCGACTACTCACCGACGACCCACCTGAACAAGAGAACTCCAAGGAGATGGAGAACTTGAATTAAACTCTATGACAACTCATCTGGCCTGCGTGGTAGTAGTTGACCAAAATCTATTTTTTACGGAAATACCTCTTTCCAGTTATGTACTATTAAAAAAACTGACGCCCAATTTAAAAGTATTATAGAATGAGAATTTTGTATAACGTAATCTTGGAGTTCTTGGTATGTAATGCTTTGTCCAAAGTGGAACTCGAACACACTACTTTTAGCTTCGTATTAAGAACCATACGTCCCACAGTTCCCACTTTAATATTTAAGGAACGAAATACAATTATTTGAATAACGGCTTTGTTTTAGGTCCTGATTTTGGTTATCCTGAACCTTCTTATAGAAAAGCTACTGAAAATCTATTAACTCTGACGAAAAGGAATGTAATAGAAATTGAATTCGCTAATTTATCATTGGGGATGAATTTAGTTCCGATGTTCCTGTCAACAATGATAGCCTATGTGTTAATAGCCTTGCAGTTCAATAATGTAATTTGAATAAGTCACTTTCGCCTAAGATATTGTATAACAGCACTTGAATTCTTCTTGGTTTTGTTCAGTTATTTTAACTAGCTTACACCTTTATAATATTATTAAGGATTGTATGAAACCACGAACCGTTTTTTTATAAATCTTTAAATGCCTATAGTTCTTGAAAATACGTGTTGATTCATTTATCTCTGAATGTGAATTCTGAGAATTTCCTCTTACTTTGCACTGAAACTGTTAAGTGTAGTTTAATAACTTTTGTGTCTTGTGGAACTTTGCGAGTAATAGTCATAACAATATGGTGAATGCTTGACGTCGTGCTTTTTGAGTGAGTTTTTAAATACATGTTTTATGACCATACTTGTTTTGTTTAAATGTATAAATTTATTGATTGTTTACTTTAGCTTTCATCATCATCAACAACCCATAACGTTCCACTGCTGGGCTGGAGTCTCCTATCTATACGTCCCTACACTGGCTAAGTGCGGGTTGAGAACTGGCAAGACACGTTTTGTTTACATATTCTTGCCATTGAATGTTTTTTTTGGAAGTCGTCCAATAAAGCTTCATGACTGCTATCTTATGATAACAACCGGGATCGACGGCTTAGCGTGACCTCCTATTTACGGAAACGCTCATAACATATCATGCCACAAACGTTCACCCATCTAGGACCGACCGCGCCGTCGTTGTTACCCAATCAAACCAAATCAAATCAAATCAAACCATTTTATTTCAAATACACCAATACAACGGCACTTTTGAAACGTCAAGTAGTCAGTCAGTAGTCAGTCGTGAAGCTAATGTCTGTTCCAATTCGTTGATCGTGTGGAGAAGAACAGACAAGAAACTCCATGGACACTCTTTTCCAACATTGTTTTTACAATTTTTGGTTACATTGTTTAAAGCGTTTTATTAAATGTGAGGACAATGTAACGATGTAGATGTTTACACACGTAGTGTACAAAAATAATTAAACTGGCGGCGCCCGTATCACGAGCATGACCTATGCACCAGCCATCGTCCAGTTCAACCATATTGTAGGGAGCCGGACGACCCGATACACACGCCACCGCCAGCAGGACTTTTGAGCGAGCATGACATACTCACAACCGCCGGTCAACAAACAAACTTATGCTACTAGTGACTAGAAAGTGCTCACATGTACAATTCAAAATGTTCGCAGTTATATAATAATAAAGACATTTATAAAAATACTACTCTCTAAGAGTGCGATAAATATTTGGAACATGTCAACCCTCGGTGATTGTTGATGGAAATACTCGGCTATGCTATGAGTACTTCATTGAATAAATACTTTAGCTTTAATGAACATTTTTATATTTAAGCGTACCAAAGTGGCTTTACTGTGCCTAATGGAAAGCATGAATAGAATCCAGGAGTAGGGTGCCACCATCTTCATTGTATGTGCAAACAAAGCAGCATGGTAACCCATATTATGGCGGCCTAATAAGATGTTTCCATATCATTGCATTGCTTTTCGCACCATACCCGTAAGGTTTACACACTCGCAAAAGAAATATGACAGCACGAATGCTGTCATTTTATTATCATCATCATCAACAGCCATCGTCAACAGACATAGGCCTTAGAAAGGAGGTATTGGGCTACTATGCCACGCTGTCATTCAGTTTGGTGTTTTGTGTGAAGGTAGTACTGCCCTGGTCAAGCCGGCCTATTCGTGCTGAAATCAGTGTAGCTCTAGTAGTGCAACTCTATTGGATTTTTTAAAGCGTATGGAAACCAACCTAACATTTAGATTTATCTGTAGTAATATTATACGACCGAAAATGTTGTACAGTTGAGCCTGCAAATATTCGAATGTACTGACTCGCGCTAAAATTTGAGTTGCGTTGAGTAAACGGTCATAGTTTTACAAAAACAAAGAAAGAAATATATTTCGAAAGTTCTAAATAAAAGTCTGCGACAGCATACACTTAGTCAGACCATAAATATTGACACAAGGATTGTTTTTTAATTGCATAAAAGATTTGGTATTACTGTAATGTGTGTAATGATACTTGATACAAAATATAAGAACATTTAAGGTATATGAAGCTTACTCGTTGTGACGTATGGCTTTAACCCTCTCCTGAGAGGAGACCCGAGCCCATCAGTGAGACTTTATGGGTTGTTGGTTGATTCCAAATGATTACCATTAGCTGCTGTATAGACCTATAAACGTTGAGATCAGATGTCAATAGAAGAACGCACTCTATCCATGGAAATCTTGACTGCCAATCTTAAGGATTGCTTTAGGAACTTCAAATTATCATGACATTTAGAGCAAGCTGTACTTTCTAAAACTTACAATTAATAATAATCCAGCGAGTTCAGATCGGAACTAGACGACGGTCTCTAAGCTCTAAAACAGTCCGGAACATTCGTTCTCGACCAATCTTTAATGGACCGAGCTTTATGGCCCCGAGCTGAGTCTTACTGTAAAGACCATGTATTATAATAAATATATAGGGTAAACTATACTATTGTTGGCATCTCATCAGTCATTGGCACTTTGCATTTTAAATACAAATATTAAGAATTGCTCTAACAAAAAATACATGGAAATCTGTTTTTGAAATTCTACCATGTCGACATTATGGGAGTTCAACTGAATCTTTTTAAAATGTATCCTGGCAACACGTAAAAAGAAATCATAACGCGGGCTACTCGCATCAGTGATTGTCACCGCCGCTTTCTAATAAGATCCAAGAAGGCATAAGGTAAGATTATATTATATTATCTTTTATTTCGACTTTATCATGAATTTGATGTTGTGAATAGTGTTAATATGTTTTGTTTTGAGTTAAATTATCGTTTTGAGTGTATTTTTTCACATTATATCCATTTTAAGCCAATGACTGATTGCTATCTGATAATAACTGTACTTTTGATGCCAATTACTGTACTTTTAGGAACATTTTTAAATTTCATTAATTTTTATTTATTAAACTGTGTTTATCTAAATGTATGTGTTTTTATTTCTAAATTAATAAATTATTAAAACGTTTTATGAAGATTAAATTAGAATCTGACATCTAGTTTAATTTTTAAAAAGAAATCTTGGCTAGATAGCCATAAGGTGCCAATCATTATACAGTTTACCCTATATACATAAATATTTTTTTTTTCTGTAAGAACATACATCATGATCATCAGCCCATCTCAGTCCATTGCTGGACATAGGCCTCTCCAATGGGAGAGTGCAATGGTACACCACTCTGATCAATTTTGGGCTTCTCGAAGAACATACGTATTACTCGTATACATAGAAAACACCCAGACTCCAAAACAGTTTTTGCGGATCACACAAACCTGAGTTTATGTATCATTGTGCTAGCTGCGGCAATGTGCGTTTAATAATTTGCATTTTTTTTCTAACATGATGCCTAAGTATTTTATTGTTGGTTCCTTTGTAATGGTGTGCAACAGCAGCCAGAGCTTGAATGAGTAATATGTAGACAGTCGTGAATGATCCATTTTATTGATGTACTTAATGACCAAAGGCCACGTTATAGTTTTATCAACGTTCAAGGTCAATACGTCATCCTGTAGCTACATTTTAACTCTATTGAAACCACTTTGGGCTGTCTAATACGTCTCTTTCTATGTTTCAGAGGTAAACATGAGGGCAATAGCAGTACTTATCATCATCAGAGAAAAAGCTTTTTTATATTTTACCCGGAAATGATGACAGATTCAAGATCGTTATATAAATGAAGAAATGGGTCGGTCCGAGAATACTGCCTTACGGCACGCCGTGTTTTATTGATAAGTCATAAGATACTAGTATGCAAGCTAATCGTCACGCACCGTGTCTTATTACTAAGGTAATCCTCCAGGAGCCTAAGTTACCTTTAATTAAATTGCATTTAACAATTTTGTCCATGATCTTGTTATATAACTTTAGGTTCCCTAAGTCATAATTGCTGTGTCCACTAATGGATTTGTTTTAAATAATTAAAAAAACGTATTCAAGTATGTAGCGTTATTAATATTTATTACTTCGTAGGTACCTTGAATTTTAATATTTTATAGTTATTGGTTGCTTAAAATAATTACTTCGGACTACTTAGTCCCGTTACTTTGCATGATTACTTATAATTGTTTTATTGATTCATTTTGGTATTCAACTATAGACCACCTCAGTGTGTTTAATTGGTGACAACAAAAACTAATCTTTCGTTTATTTATAAGATGGATCAATTAAAAATTATACACTATCTTACAACAACGGAAAATATAATGGGTATTTATATAAATTACGCCTTTTATGGGAAAAGTAGTAAAAAATATATAGTGTTTCACATGATTATTAAAATATTGCTAAGTCTACTAATGTTTCTAAACAGTGCTTACTTTGTTTTGGTACTTTTGTCGATTGACAACAAAAATATCCATTATTTATATTTTTTTGGTTTTTTAAACAACTTTATTGGGGACTTTATTTGCATTACGTGTAGTGTGTTGAAATCGACGGAATACAAAACTGCTATAACCAATCTAATAGAGGTCCACAACGTCTACATCAACAATGTAGTTTACAAAAAAAAACTTAAGCAAATGGTGTTTATTTTTGTAGTCAGTTGCACTGTGGTTATTGTCGAAGAGTTTGGTATTGTTGTAGCTAGTTATATTTATTCCCATGAATTCGTAAATAATACTCCAGTTATTATTATTATGAGTTTCGCATCAATTATCAATAAACTACATTATGTCTTGGATATTTTCGCACTGTATAAATATATAACGTTGGTATCAAGCTTATTGGAGTGCCTAAATCAAACACTGAATGAAATAAAGGAAAAGTTACGGATGGATAATACTGAAACATTTTTGCGATTAAGTAGACAGAACGAGAATTTAAATCTGTTGGAACTGATCAAGCTCTGGACAGAGTTGTATGAACGTGTAGTGTGTAGTGTTCAACAGTTAACAGTGTGTTTTATGTATCAAGTAAATATTTTTGCATATATTATTTTATGTGTCTTTTTCATGGTCTAAAGATAATGCAAAACATTTTCTATTTGATAAGATATTGGCTTTTGCGGTATCGCGGTAAATAGTGGTTTTTGTCCTTTCTCAAGAATCAAAGTCTGACTGCAGACTGAAGAATTAAGACTGCCTCGGCGGCGCGTTGGGAGCGCATGCGCCTGTTGTGTTTGAGGTCTCGGGTTCGATGCCCGGGTCGAAGCAAACATTTGTTTCGGAGTTTGTGTGTTCTCTATGTATAATATTTATGTAAAGGGTGGACCAAAAGTTCGTTTAAATTTGAATCGGTAGCTGCGACGAGCAGCAACAGCGAGGGGGGAGGGGTTACGAAGCACAAAAGCGGCCAGGCCAATAGGAATTAAGAACCATGGCATAGTTTAGTGATAAACAACGTGCGTTCTGTGTAAGAAGGACTACTGCAATAATGATTCTTTTACTCTAGCGCAACGAAAATTTTGCGTTTATTAAAACATACGACGTAAAAATGAAGCTCTATCATTTTAATTGATTAGAAAATGGCCACAGAAATTCGAGAAGACAGAGGTTCAACAATGAATCAACCACGATCCAGCTGACCTAAATCATCAAGAGATCCTGAAAATGTCGAGGGTTCATGAGCGTATATTGTGAAAATCCTGGATTCTCTACTAACACCTTAGGCGTGCCCAAAATATCTTTGATTCGTATTCTTCACAACAATTTACATTTATATCCGTACAAAATTCTAATTAAAGCCTCAAGATCGCAGTCACAGGCTCGAATTTGGAATTTTTTGGACAAAAAGTGATATCCAAAAGAGATGCCATTAACTGGCCACCTCGTAGCCTGAACTTATCCCAAATGGACTCCTTTCTTTGGGAATACCTTAAAAGCAAAGTTTTCAAAAGTAACCCTAGAGGAATTAAAGGAAAATATACAAAACACCGTGATTGAAAATTTTAGTTCCAGGTTACAGCAGTTTCAAAATAGTCAAGGATGTATGATGTAAAAAAAGTAAAATCTCCATTCGTGTATTTTAATAATAAATAAACAGTTTTTATCTTACATAACTAATTTCTTTTAAATCATTATTTGGTATGTAAATGAACTGTTGGTCCACCAAGTATTTACAAAAAAAGTACGTTTATCTATGTTTTTATATATTTATATCAGTTGTCTAGTACTCATAATTCAAGCTCTGCTTGGTTTGGGTTGGTACTAGATGGCATTGTGTGTAAGAAGTCCGAAATATTAAAAAAAAGTATTTCAATTCCAAATATTCATAATTAGTATTGATTTTTCGGAATTTCGATTCAACTGCATTTGGTAGATTTTTAATAATAATTTTCTTTATCATAGAAATACCAATGCTTTCAACTCTTTTTATTCTTTTAGACCATATTCTGGATATGGATAACGACATTTGTATACATCCATATTTTATATGTTGCATGTGTTTCGTTCATTGGAAAGGTAATTTTATTCATGTATTATTCATGTATAAACTTCTGTTAAATATGTGTCGCCGCCGTTTTTGAATATCTATTTTTTTGACAGAATAATATGTTGAACACGGCGATATACCTGCTTCGGTTTCTAGTCACTGATGTGTTTCCATGGCTTATCATGGTTTACGGAGGTCAAAAGTTGCAAAATGAAAAGACAGTAATGACCAGAGCTATTGCCAACATTAACAGCCTGTGTTGTTTAAGTGAGTATTTTTCAACCAATTATTTTGTTGAGCCCTCTTGCTATTTGAAAAGAAAATTGTATTTAATTTTCTACTTTGACACACCTTCGAATTCCCACGCTCCGCGTCTGTTCCCTAACTCGATATGGCCTGTATTATAGCAATCACACTGCTGATAAGAATATTTACATAATTTTACATAAGTTAAAATTAATATAACAGTGTAATAGTGCAGTCCACAGCTGGACATGCCCCTCCCGTTGCATAGCACTCAGATCGATTTTGGGCTTCTCACATCCAGCTCGTGCTAGCAATCGCGTAGCCGCGCAAGAATGCACTAATTAAAGACTTCTAAATGTAAATACGTAAATATGGCGGACCTCTCGCAGAGCATTAGGGAACTATTGGCGAACATCTATGAAATATTACCTTTGCCAATAGTGCAAAGCATCTTGCCAGTGCTACAGCTCCATAGCTCAGAAGAAGTTAGGGATAGCTCTCCCTTCTGCCTTCCTGAATATAGACGGACACTTCTAAGAAGCGCTCATTGCCTATTGGCCTTAGGTGATTGGAAACAATAACTGAGGATACGCAACGACGGCTTGGTCATTACTTAGAGGAGAGACCGGTTGTGGGATGATGTAATATGAGCGTTTCAGTGATTCGGAGGTCCCGTTAAGCAGTCGATCCCTTTTGTTATAGAAGATAATAGTCGTGAAAATTATTTCGAGGTCTTCGGGCGGCTTAAAAACATATAACGGCAAGATTTACGTAGCCACATGGACTGAACCCTGTCCTGAAAGGACACCCAAGCCCAGCAGTGGGACGGTGTTGAGTTGTTGATGATTGACTTCTAGATGGCTTTTGCACGTGACTCCGCCTGCGTTTACATCAGTTAACGCGGTAAAAAGTAGTCATTGTCCTTCTTTCATTCATCAAGATATCTCATTTCCAAAATTCATTAAACTCATTGCAACGGTTAAACCATGAAAACGTGACACAGCGTTACTTTTCAGTGTATAAATTGTTAAGTGTGGGTTTTAGGTAAATTGATTTCTATCTATCTTTCTTTTTATCAAAAATTATTTAAATCGGTTTAGTGATTTAGCCGCGAAAGCGTAACAGACTGACAGACGGATAGACAGACAGAGTTACTTTTTAATCTAAAATAATTAAAATAATTTGTTATAATAATTTAATAATATGTATTATGGATCAGACCCAGACATACCACAATAAATTTTCATGAGTAGAAATGGAACTGAGACGGTCTCTGACTTAATATTTATGTTGGCTTAGAATTAAATTTAACTAGTTTCATAAATAAGACCTTTGTTTTAGATCCCGGAGCTGGTGCGAGAAACCTTGCTGCTGTGAAAAATCTATTAACTTTGACGACAACGAGAGAAATAAGAATTGAGTTTTGTAACTTAGCTTTAGGAATGTATTTGGTTCCGATGTTTTTGTCTACAACAATAGGTTATGTGATAGTAGTTTTGCAATTTAATAATGTAATTTAATTGAGAATTTTTATCAAAGGGCCTCTACCTTAAATTGATCAATCTTCACTTTCTTGAGTTTCCTTGTGAGTTCAGCACTTTGCCCGATGGAAGCCTTGAGTAGAATCTAAAAGTAGTGTAATGTAGTGATCCACACTATGGCGCCCTGTTGTAATGCTTCAGTATTACTGAGTCTTCGGTTTCGATCTCACCAACGAAACACGATAGCACGAATGCATTCATTTTAGGTTAGTCTTCTGTAAGAACGTAGTACCACCCCGGTTGAGCCAGCCTGTTTGTGCTGAAATCAGCGTGACTCTACTAACTCTTTAACTTTCAATCACGGCAATCTGATTTTAAAAACAAAGTAGTGTCCTATTGTAATGAAACTGCTAATAAGCACATGTTTCCTTTCCACTATGATCCCAAATCCTTTAAGCGGTTAGTCAAGAGATTCGATCTCACTAAGCCGCTATAGTGTGGATTATCATACTGTCTGCTTTAGCAATGAGTGTGTTGGTTTCTCTTGAATTCTACCCATGCTTTCCATGTTTAAAATATTACCCCAGATTCAGTAGAATTTTTCGTACTCATCACTGAATTGAATCGAACCCACTATCTCCGGCTTGGTTAAGGATCACAAACCGTGATACTAAAACGGTCTGTTTTAGCAAAGAATAAAGTCAATTGCAATTCTAAGCGACAATACCGTCGACGATTCAGTTATAAAAATAAACTTGCAATAGCTAAGTCAAGTCCCATGCAAGTATGACACTTATCTCCATTGTAAATTTTATTCGACCGGTTCAGCCGATTGAACGCGAATAGTACAAAGTCACAATGTAAGTTTAAAAAAAAAGTTTGCAAATTTTTGTGTTACATAGAATTTTTCTAACAGTTATAATAATGTAAATTACTAGATGTGTTTTTGTAGGGAATATTTGAAAATACATAGTTCGTGGTAACGCGTCTTGTTTCATTTAAATAACAAAAAGTACGAGTCACATAATTATAACATTTAGCTTTTGAAGTTAAGTAGGGCTTTACATAAGGGCAGTAACGTCTGGATATGAGAAAATTGTTCCCGGAAGTGATGGCTGATTAAAAAGATCGATCATATATGTATAAACGAAAAAAATTGTTGGTCCGAGAACACTGCCCGCAGCACGCCGCGAGTTACTGAAAAGTAACTCCATAACGATGCGAACTAATCGTCACGCACTGTGTCTTATCACTGATTTAATCCTCCAGAAGCCCAAGTTGATATCCCCGTATTTATTCACAAGGTATTCCTGGTGAATCTAATACCAGCTGACCCTACTCTACTTGTTGGAAAGCATGAGTAGAATCAAGTAGTGAAAACTGTGAACCTTTATTTAAATTGCATTTAATAACTTTGTCCATGATCTTGTTATATAGCTTTAGGTTCCTCAAGTCGTAATTGCTGAGTCCACTAATGGATTTGTTTTAAGTGAGTAAGCACACGTATTCATCCATGTAGGGTTATAAATATTTATTACTTCGTAGGTACCTAGAATTTTAATATTATATATTACCTCGTTACTTAAAATGATTACTTCTTATTGTTTTCTTAATTCATTGTCTGTTTAGTCGTATTCAACTACAGACCGAGGTGGTCTATAGTATCTCATAAATACATTTTTTTCGTTTTATTTGTAAAATGCATCAATTGAAAATTATACACTACCTCAAAAGAACAGAAAATATAATGGGTATTTATAGAAATTACACATTTTACGGGAAAAGTAGTAAAAAATATATAATGTTTTACATAATTGTTAAAATATTGCTAAGTCTATTAATGTTTCTAAATAATGCTTACTTTATTTTAGTACTTGTGACGTTCGACAACAAAAATATGAATTTTTTTTTTTTGTTTGGTTTTTTAAACAACTTCATTGGGGATTTTATTTGCTTTACGTGTAGTGTGTTGAAATCGACAGAATACAAAACTGCTATAACCAATCTGATAGAGGTCCACAACGTACACATCAACAACGTTCTTTACAAAAAAAAACTTAAACAAATGGTGTTATTTTTTATTGTCAGTAGTACTGTAGTTCTTGTTGAGGAGTTCGGTATAGTTGTAGTAAATTATTTTTATACCCGTGATTTTGTAAATAACAATGCACCTATTATTATTATGTGTCTCGCATCAATTACTAATAAACTACATTACATCTTGGATATTTTTGCGCTGTATATATATTTATCATTGATATCAAGCTTATTGGAGTGCCTAAACCAAACACTGAGTGAAATAAAGGAAAAACTACAGACGGATAATATTAATGCGTTTTTGGGAAGTAAGCAGAACAAGAATCCAAATCTATTAGAAATGATCGAGCTCTGGGCTGAGTTATATGAACGTTTAGTGTGTAGTGTTCAACAGTTAACATTGTGTTTTATGTATCAAGTAAATATTTATGCTTATATTAATTTAATATGTCTATATAATACTTTGAATATAATGCAGAACATTTAATATTTAATTATATATTGGCTTTTGAGGTATCGCGTTAAATAGTAGTCTTTTTTGCTTTCTTAATAAATCTTAGTCTGCCTCCAGCCTGATGAAGTAAGACTCAGCGGCGCAGTGGATGCGTATGCGACTGTTGTGTTTGAGATCTCAGATTCAATTCCCGGGTCAGACCAAATGTTTTTGTGATCCGCAAATGTTTGTTTGAGAGTTTGGGTGTTTTCTATGTATGTATTCACAAGAAAGAAGTATGTTTATGTATTTACAACAGTTGTCTAGTACTCATAATACAAGCTCTGCTTAGTTTGGGACTAGATGGCGTTGTGTGTAATTGTGTATTAATTGATTTCGTCTCTCGTCTTACTTGTCTTAACATACACCTGCCACAAACAGCTTCGCAACATCCAAAGGTTTGTCTGGAACATAATGCCAGTGGTATTAAGCCCACCTTGTGCAATATGTTTTCAGGAAGTTTTAGTAAATAAAATAAATAATTAAGTCCAAAATGTTAAAAAAAAGTATTTCAATCCCAAATTTCGTTGAAATCGGTGCAGCAGTTTAGCCGTGAAAGTGTAACAGACAAACAGGCTAAATTATTTTCGAATTCATGATTAGTATTAATTTTTTGGAATTTCGATTCAACTGCATTTGCTAGGTTTTTAATAATCATTATCTTTATCATACAACAACCAACGCTTTTCAACTCTTTTTATTCTTTTAGACGATATTCTGGATATCAACTACGACATTCGTATACATCTACATTTTATATACTGCATGTGTGTCGTTCATTGAAAGGGTAAAAATTCATATTTAAAGTTCTGTAAAATATGTGTCATCGCCATTTTTGAATTTTATTTTTTTTAACAGGAAAATGTTTTCAATGCGGTGTTACACCTGCTTCGGTTTCTAGTCGCTGATGTATTTCCATGGCTTATCATGGTTTACGGGGGTCAAAAGTTGCAAAATGAAAAGACAGTAATGAACAGGACTATTGCCAACATTTACAGTATGTGTTGTTTAAGTGAGTATTTTTTAACCAATTATTTTGTTGAGCCCCCTTGTTGTTTGAAATAAAAATCGTATTGAATGTTCTACTTTGACGGGGTGACAAAATTCCTTCGGATCTCCAGCACATCGGGAACTCAGGAGCTAGAAATGTGGTGTTTCCCTAAAAAAATAGTTTTAAATAACTAAACACTAAACAAACTCTTAAACTAAAAAGTAGTAAATAATTTGCGTGTTTGTTTGGTTTTTAAATTAATATTTTTTTTCTAGACTAAAAAAGACTAAACAAACACGACGGTCGGCTTAACGATCCTGTGAATATATAATAAATAAGAACTTTGTTTTAGATCCTGGAGCTGGTGCGAGAAACCTTGCTGCTGTGAAAAATCTATACACTTTAACGACAACGAGAGAAATAAGAATTGAGTTTTGTAACTTAGCTTTAGGAATGTATTTGGTTCCGATGTTTTTGTCTACAACAATAGGTTATGTGATAGTAGCTTTGCAATTTAATAATGTAATTTAATTAGTTATTTTTATCAATAGAAAACTAGCTTACATTTATTAATTTTCACTTTCTTGTTGTTGTGTAGTTATAATAATGTTAATGACTAGATGTGTTTTTGTAGTGAATACTTGTAAATACATACTTCGTGGCAATGGGTCATGTTTCATTTAAATAACAAGAAGTACGAGTCACATAATTATGACATTTATCATTTGAAGTTAATTACGCCTTTATTTTTCGCAATAGCTGACACAAAGTTTGATAGCTGAATTCGACTTAGAGCTCAGTAGTTGCACATATTTCCGACCTATAATAGCTTTGGCAGTGCTTAGACAGATAATTGCAGATCTAATACATTTATGTTTTAGTCCATTGTGTCTAAATAATAATGTATGTGAGATAACTATAAATATTATTTTTATCTTTCACAAAACCTGACTACATTTCAAAATACATTTTGCACACACTGTATTCTTCAATGCCATCCCTACGTCCTCAATAGTATTATACCAAAGACATAAATAAATAAAGCTTTTGAGGTAATATATCACAAATTCCACGTGACTGCCTAGCTGACTTAAGTCCTTGACAGATAGTCAGCGGAAGGATAGACTCGGGTCCTCCCCCGGTCAAGGAAATATACTAAGTGTATCACAATTCATTCTTCTTTGACTGGCAGGATATTTGAACCCGTACAAGATGAATGTGGATTGTACTGTATTGTGTGATTTGTAAAGAATGGCAGAATGTCAACTATGTGTAGCATTAAATAGTCAATATCTATATTAATTCTATGGAAGTGGAAGCATTATTAAATGTACTATAAATCTTTTCTACAATACAAACAAACATTCAGAAATAGTTGGTTGGTATTAGTTAAACCATTTAAATTTAATATTCGAATTTAAATGGCTTTGTTTTCCTAAAAAACCATTCGTTATAAAACTCTTTGCTTAAAAGTCACCGTAGTAAATATTCAATTAAAAAAAGCGGCCAAGTGCGAGTCAGACTCGCCCATGAAGGGTTCCGTATCAGCAAGTATCATCATATAAAAGTTCTTGTAGTTCGTTGTAACTTGGATCGATGTTTTTTTTATTAGTGTATTGATTGAATGAAAGATAAATTGCAGTTTACGATTTATGACGTATTAAAAAAAAACTACTTTCTAGATCTCGTTCAAACCAATTTTCGTTGGTAGTTTGCATGGCAATGTACAACATATATTTTTTGTAGTTTTATCACTCTCTTATTTTAGAAGTTACGGGGGGGGGGACTCACATTTTTCCACTTTGGAAGTATCTCTCACGCACTATTCAGTTTAGAAAAAAATGACATTAGAAACCTCAACATCATTTTTGAATACCTATCCATATGGTACTAACACGTATGGGTTCGAAGAAAAAAAAATTTTTGAGTTTCAGTTCCAAGTATGGAGACCCCCAAAATGTATTGTTTTTTTTATATTTTTATGTGAAAATCTATATGCGGTTCACAGATTACATCTTCTTACCAAGTTTCAAAGGTATAGCTTATGGTTTCCGAAAAAAGTTGCTGTGACATACGGACAGACAGACAAACATGATCTATAAGGGTTCCGTTTTTTGCCATTTGGCTACGGAACCCTAAAAAGTTCAACAGATATTCTAAATTCAAAAAACATCTGCGATTTCAGAGCATTAAGCTTTTGAGCGCTTTTACGTCATACATGTTAGATAAAAAGAAACGTTTGGGAATGCCTAACACCGTGATTTATAACGATAAAATAAATTCTACAGATAAAATCCTCTTTGCCTCTAAGTACAAATAGATTGGTATTTGATTGAAGCATTTGGATTCAGCTCTACTCCATTAACTTTTCTGGGTACCGTACCGAAAGGGTTAAACGGGACCTAGTTACTAAGTTTCCGCTGACCGTCTCTTACCAGGCTGTATCTGATATCTTAAACATCATAGATTAAACAGTTGAATGTATTTACAGATGATGTATTTCTGTTGTCGCTATAACTAAAAATACCAAGTGCGTGCCAGACCCCGCACAGAACAGGGTTTCTTAGTCACTTATTACGCGGATCTAAAGTCGTGTTCAATAGATTATTGTTATCCTTTACTTATTATTTCTACAAGTTAAAACTCTTGGACTAACAAAGTCATTTAAGCCGTTACAGCTTTACTGTAAAGTTCATCACTTGGACCATCATGTTTTTTTTTTAATTTTTAGAGCCAGTCGTTTTGCTTTCAGATGCCGGTTTTAACAATAAATACCTCTTAAAGTTGAATAACTCGGAAGCGGAACGGAAAAACACATGTCAAACACTAACCGTTTGAACCGTAAGTCGAGGATGGACTAACAGAGATGACGAAGCTATAAGGGAAATATATAAATATGTGTAATATATAAATGAAATTTTGAAGGGGCTCCCATACAAAAGACGTGAGTTTTTTTTCTCGATATTGATAATGGCAATAGGTAAACGCTTGTGAAACCTGCAGGAGTCCGACTCGCACTTGGCTGATTATTATTTAGATTTATTATTTGTACAGAGTACACCCCGCTGTGTACTCTGTACTTCTATATATTTACAACAAGAAACGCGGGGCTCAGCTGGTGAGGCAATAAAACACTAAAAGATAATTATATAAAGGTTATAACAAATATCTTGCCAACATGAAAATGCACATGCACGCCTGTAACAGAGTGAGTGAAAGTGTGTGTGAAAGTGACTTAATGTATTCATGTATACTACTATAGCTAATAGAACATTAGTGTCAAAATTGCGTGGCAGAACATTATAAAACTTCTGCGAGGCATGAGTTGAGGACATAAAATGACTGCATTATTTAAAACATTATTTGCAGGGAGTAGTATATCCACGTTCATTTAAGCTAAATTATATTAATTACATTACTTTGTCCTAAAGTTATCACCAAGTTTTCGTTAACTTTGCTTAGTTGACGTGTGATTTTATTGTTAATTGAAAATGTAACTATTTAACCCTTTTTGTATCTTTAGTGTAATTATAATATACTAGCTCAGTGCGCGGCTCCGCCCTCGCGTATGTCGGTTAGTGCAGTAAACATTTGCCTATGCCTAACTCAGGCTCTAGGTTATCTGCGTTTCATTTTAATCGGTTAAGTTGTTTTTTCGTAATAGTGCGACATAGGGACAGACAGATAGAGTTACTCTCGCATTTATAATTATTAGTAAGAATTTATTCTCTAAATTTACTTATATATTGGTAGAATAAGAATATTTAGAAGAATGCTCAAGAAAAATAAATAGAAACTCGTTTTTCACAAAACTTTTACAAATGTCATTTAAATGCATAGTATGACCAGCACTACTATGAAACTCATTTAACTGTGTACAAACTTTTAAAGACAATTTCTGTAGATGTTATTACAGAGTATCTGAGTACCGCAGTGTTACCCGCGGTTATTATTGCAAGTCGCGAGTAACACCACGGAGCAAGGTTAGTCAAAAAATAATTAGCCAAGTTACTCCTTACATCATCAACTTTGTGCCAGTAAAAATGTTTCTACATAACATAATTTTAACAAAAAGGAACCGACTTCAATGAAAAACTATTCCGAGTACCCAAATCGCGACGTCGTGCCTATTATATTTGAGGAGTTCCCTCGATTTCCTTGGGATCCCGTCATCGGATCCCGATATGGTGACGATGGGACCACCTGTAAGCTACGCCCATTCCAATGCAAAAAGAATTTTTGAAATCGGTTCATAAACGGCGAAATTATCGCTGAACATACATAAAAAAAAAAAAAAAAAAAAAAAAAAAAAAAGATTCCGACGAATTGAGAACCTCCTCCTTTTTTTTGAAGTCGGTTAAAAATTGGTCCAGTTGCTCCAAAGATTAGTCGCAACAAACAGACAGACAGCCAACAATTTAAAATACTTTTTTTATGTAAGTATCGTATTTTTTTTAAAATAAATAAATAAATTAATATTTCGCACATCATACACACAACGTCATTTAGTCCCAAACTAAGCAGAGCTTGTATTATGGGTACTAATTAACTGATATAAATACATAAACATACTTTTTTTGTAAATACATACATATTATAGACAGGAAACACCCAGACTCCGAAACAAATATTTGTGGATCACACAAATATTTGGTCCGACCCGGGAATTGAACCCGAGACCTCTTGATCAGCAGCCACATACGCTAACCACTAGACCAACAAGGCAGTCATTATCCTTTGATATGCATTTAATAAAAAGCTGTTCATTTTATATTACAAACAGACACTCTAATTTCATTTATTTGCATAGCACCTGCATGATAAAAAGCTAGCTATTATTCTACTAGAACAATCGCCTTCAATCCTATTAACTTGATTGTGAAAAAAAACAGTATTAGTCTCTGTCGGAGTCTGATGGCGTCTAGGAATGATTGGGACCAGTGATTGATGTACTGACACGATTGATGGGACAGGTGCTAAGGTCTGCTTAGGAATGGAAACTCATTAATAGCCATCTCTTCTACTGCCTTGTTACTCTGTCTGACCAGATCTTTTTAAGGAATTCTGACAAATTTTACAGAATTTCACATCAAATATTGTCAAAAAAATTCAATAAATTCAAATGCTAATAATTTTGACAAAAACGAACCGACTTCAATGAAAAACTATTCCAAGTACCCAAATCGTGACAATTGTGCCTATGATATTTGAGGAGTTTCCTCGAATTCCTTGGGATACCATCATCAGATCTCGATATGGTGACGATGGGACCACCTGTAAGCTACGCCCATTCCAATGCAAAAATAATTTTAGAAATCGGTTCATAAACGACGAAATTATCGCTGAATATACATAAAAAAAAGATTCCGACGAATTGAGAACATCCTCCTTTTTTTGAAGTCGGTTAAAAGGGGAAAAACGGCCTGATCACTGATTGATTTTTCATATCATTATGCATTTTGTTAGTTATGGAAACCAAAACCATTTGATAATTTACAGATATATTAGATCGTGCACATATCCTTTGCTAATTCGTTTTGGGACTCAGGTTTAAAAAATCTCCCAAAACAAAGTTCATCAACAGTAATTCTGTCTATCAGTCTATGTGTCACGCTTTCATCGCTAAACTGATTTCAATTAAATTTGGCGGAAATAAATTTTAATTACTGCAATACTTAGGATGAAATAAATAGACGTATTATTACGTAACCGATAAATATGCGAGTGGATCCGCGGGTTAAAGCTAGTTTCATATGTACAGGAAATAACACGATAGGGTTATATTTTTAGTTGTAAGTTCTGCAAACAACTTAGTATGTAATTATATTTAGTTAATTGTAAGAAATTGTTAATTAAAGTGAGTTCTTTGCATTTTTTAAAACCTATAAAGTACCGTGGATAACTCTGTAACTGGTCATGTGTTGGTAACTATCAAAGATGTAATTATGTTTGTAAAAGACTGTTGTTATCCCTATTTTAATAAATAAAATAAATAAGCAATTATAGCTTCCATGTAATATCACAAAGGGTACCACACAATCATTATTATTCACAAAATATGACTACCTGTTACACAGTACCATAGAATATCAAACCGTGAAATGAGAAAATCAAATTACCCGGTATACATTGCGGATGTAGTTATAACAGTAATAGGACAATTCAAAACCATTCGAGAGCACTAAAGGCACTGAGAAAAGTTGAGACATCTCGCATATGTATTAATAACGAGAAGTTGAAGCGAAGAACTTCAAGTCTCATTAACGTTCACAGCGCATTCCAAGTACGGTGTGCACCCCATCTTAATCAAGACGAAGTTTTGCGGGCGTATTAACGAACAATGAAACAGAAACGTGTCACCATTGTTGAATGAAATACCGGCTTATAACGGACTGAAACTCTTAACAACACGATAATTAGAACGGCAAACCGCTCGCTGCCCTATTGTGTTGAGGAAATCATTATACCATGACCAGTAAACCACGACCCACTTCTCCAGTTCAATAGTTCGACCACGTAGATTTAACACATGATTGTGAAAGGTCAAGGCATTTGGCTGGTAAGGGTTTCAGTAAATACCCGAAATTTCCTATAACGGTGCTTATTGTAACACCTTCTGTGAGATGAACGAAAGAGTTTTCGCCTCCAGTTATTCGTAAATTGAGTTCAGTTAAATAGTTGGTTCCTCTTTATATTAATTAAAATCGCAATTTAGTTGAGAATAATGGATATAATGGCAGTACGGTGGGCTCGAGCTATTTCCGTGAATACGCAGAAATTTTTTGTTTTGCCTGACTCGGATTTTGGGCTCAAAATTGAAAATATAAGATACTGATTCCTATTTAAAATAATATTACAAATTTTATAATTTACTCTATCTGTGTGTTACACTTTCACAGCGAAACCACTTCTTATTCTTCTTTTTGTTACAATAACCGACATACATGCGGTCGGAGTCACGCCCTACATCGAGTTTCACTTATGAAGGAGTAGTTTGAAGTAGCCATAATATGCAGGCGTTCTCCTCTGTCAAAGCATAAACCCAAATGGATATGCATTACATTGTTACGACTCAGAATATGTTTGTATGTGGAAGTATAAACTTTTTGTTTTTAATGTAACGTGTGAGCTCGTAGTTTCAAGCGATTGTTGTTGTATGTAAATCTAAAATGTGTATGTATGATGTTTTCTCCTCCGGAAAAAAATACAGATAGTTTTGTATCGGAAAATATATTATGACTGTGTTGCTCTATGATGTATACATATATTTTTGTGTAGTTTACCTGTACATATTGTCGGCTAATATACGAAGTTCATTACCAGATGTTACCACAATAAGGTCGTTTCACACCCGATTGTGCTTGGACGTGCCTTGTTCCTGACACGTTGATTATCTTTAATATATACAAATAACAATATTGTACAACAGCCCAGTCTAGCGTTTGGAAATTGTTTTTGCTCAAAATAGTTTTCATCGAGTTGTAATATTGCTTTAGGGCTCATGGGAGTGGAGCATTGACCGTAAACTCGGTTGAAGTTTGCTGCAAAAGTTAGTAGTAAAGTTTGTGTTTTCTATTGATGGTAACCAGTTGAATGGTAAATTCAAATTAATGTAGTAAAAAAAATCTCTTTTCTAAAGAGAAGCCTATGTCCAACAGTGGACAATTAAAAGTGCTGACAATGATGTTGTAGTAAAGGAAAATTAAGAAAAAAAGTACTTATTTATTATCTTCTTCATCATCATCATCATCGTCAGCCCACACAGTCTACACATCACAGTCTAATGCTAGACATGGTTTTTTCACATTGCACACCATCTTATCTTCTTAGCTTTTATTAATGCCGAGTTTTTTAAGATCAGCTATGTAAGTTATCATTTTTAATTGAATAAAAATAATGAACTAAAATTTGTGTTTAAATTTAATCATTTAATTATGAAAATAAGTAGCTATTTTTATTTAAAGTAAAATTTAATCAGTTTTAGCAATAAGTATAGGGACAAAACTTTATCAAAAACTGGCAAAGGCTGTTATAATAATTTCACGTGCAGTGTTAATTCAGCTATTACAAAACAATTATCATTAGTTACAGAATGAATATAACTTCGTGTATAGCGTTAAATAACATTCAAAATTTTAGCCTCAGGTTTATTTGAAGTTATTCCACCAATTTATCAAAGAAGATGTCAGTGGAGTATGTCTACTAATTATCCATCCCACTTCTGATAACTTTCAAAGAAAGCTGTTTAATTATTTCAGTAGGAAATTGGATGGTTTGTGTTGACATTGTTGTTGTGGCTGAGTATCTCATTTAATTTTAAAATGCTATTACACGATGGAAGAGTTCTCCACTTTATAAGTGAATCTTGGAGAAACCATTTTAGTTCGGAGTTTATGTAGTAAGTTTATTCGGTGCAGCTTGTTGGTTTACAGTTGTCGTAATGAGTTCTGCTTTAAACACTTATGTGTGTTTATACGAGTATTTTTAAGTTTTTGGAGTGTATTTTTAGTTGCTTCTAGTAACGTGCTTAATAAAAGTAAATTAAAAATTATTGCACAAAGAAAGGTTTTTGAAAACCTACCTTTAATTAATAAGTTAAATTATCAGATTATACAGACATACAATATTTCTGGTCGATGGTAATATGCTTTTCAGAAATCATACTGGTGATATTAAAATTATAGTCAGTCAAATGCGAACATTTTATATTTTAATAGATCAATGCGAATATTATTAAAGTCTACACCGAACTGTAAGACAATTGTGATATAAAAATAAAACAATGAAAGGTAATTATACTGATTTATAAATGATCCTTACATATTATAGCTGTAATAGTGATACAGTATTCGACCCTTACTATACATATATAAACAAGGAAAGGTCTCGACCATTATCCTCGGTCAACTTACATGACGTACACAGAATTATAAGTGGTTTATATGTAAATTGTATATAATAAGCGAGATAGGTGTCGACACTGATTAGAAATTAGGTTATTTGTTTATATTTCCGAGAAAAGACTTTTGATAGAGTTACTTTTACTTTATATTATTACTTACTAATATAATATATTATATACACAAGTGATTTTTTATAAAGATTGTATATATATTATTTGACCGTTGTTCATTTTTAATCTTTCAGATGACGTTATGAAAAAATTTTTCAACTCTAAGCAATACTTTCATAATGATCTTTATTGAAACAGTTCACTCATGTACATAAGCCTCTTCTTAGAAAGGAGGTTGCATATGTTTATATATCTTGGTTCATCATCATCATTATCATCACCATCAGCCTATCGCAGTCCACTGCTGAACATAGGCCTCTCCCATTGCACACCACTCTGATCGATTTTGGGCTTCTCGCATCCAGCTCCTGCCAGCCTTCCTACGCAGGTCATCACTCCACCTCGCCTGTGGTATATATATTGGTTATCTATTTTAAATTCTTACAAATCATAAAAATTGTTTTTCCGCGTGGACGAAGCAATGAGCGTCAACTAGTTTAGAATATGGAGCTTGCAATACAATCATGCGCGAAAAGGTAAAAGGGCCATCTGCGTTAGCAAAGGCTTTTACGTTCCATTTATTGTTTCACATTGCTTCAATTTTTCCTGCGAAAAAGAGAAAAATATATTTCATCTCTACAGAATTATGTTGTCGTTTATTGCAATAGGTATAAACTAATAATATAGACGGCGGGCTTAATGTTTGTGTAATGGACTTCTACCCCAAAGGCCGCGGTTTTATTTAGTCTGAGTGTCAAAGACACGGCAAAGAAACATTTGATCTGAGTATCTTAATGTATAGTATGTATTTTTATAAAGAAAGGATATGTGTATTAACATCATTGTCTCATTTTTGATCTCATTAATACTTCCTTAACATGTTCGTCGTCTAGTAATCAAACTAATATAGACTCTCATGAATGAACTGAAAGTTGACGGGGACTTAGGCCGGCTCACCGTCAACACCGGTTTTCTCTACAGCTACGAACCTCCCAAAGGATATGTGTTTTTACATAAATCAGTTGTTTCGTATCCAGAGTAAAATCTCTGCTTAGTTTGGTACTAAATACTGTTGTGTGAATGCGATAGAATGTTATTATATTACATTTATTATTACTACTATGCATACAATAAATAAAATCTAATTTCAAATGACCAGTTTACACATTCGGTACTTCGGTACTTACATCAAAAATAACTTTATATACTTTTGTCTGTTAGGTTTTTTGTTTCAGCCAGTCTCTGAAACATCAAAAACCCTTAATGTCCCACTGCTAGGCTCGGGTCTCCTCTCAGGCGAAGGTTAAGACCATACGTCCCCACACTGGCCGAGTACGGGTTGGGAACTGACAAGACACGTTGTGTCTACGTAATCTTGCCGTTGAATGTTCTTAAGCCGCCCGAAGGCCTCCAACTAAACTTCACGACTGCTATCTTATGATAACAACCGGGACCGACTGTTTAATGTGATCTCCGAATCACGGAAACGCTTATCACAAATCATGCCATAAACGATCACCACGACTATAAGCGCTTCGCTTCTGGAACAGTTAGATCAATTTTCACAGGCTTTTCATTGGCAGGAGATCATTTTTAGGAGAAACTTAGGTTAATTTTTGTTACTCACGATTTACAACAATAAACACACGTAATATCGTTAGTATACGAACCAAACGTTATACCCTGATAGTACTATATAACCACTAAAACTAATATTTACGGGTACTTACAATAATTTAATAGCATTTTAACAAATTTCAGCAAAAACTTGGCAACACTTTATAAGCAATTTTTCACGCTCTGTTGCGCATTTCGCAGCTGCGGCTGGGGCTTATAAAACTTGCAAAGCATCGTTTCTCAACTCGTTTGCAAACGTGTATGTAAAATAGGGTCATAGATATGTGATCGAGTAAAACGTGTGCACAATTCCCCCGGTGAAAAAAATAAATATTCTTACAAAGACTATCTTTGTTTTTAAAACCAAATTTTTTATTTATTTAAGCCTACTTTTGGATTCTACTCATGCTTTCCATTAGGTAGAGTCCCTTTGGTAGACTTAAATATTGTATAACAAAACAGGTTACCTGACTAAGGAAGGAAATCTATACGTTCCACCATAGCACCTATACTACGAAACAGATTTTAATGAACGAGGTGTGAAGAGATTCGTAAGAATGTTGTGTCAAACAATAAACTCATTAAAAGTTTTTACGTAGTTTTTTTTTTAACTTTTTCTTCTTTTAATAAATGAATAACGAAATAGTTCAATTTAATATTTTATGGCACGAATAATAACCACATCATCAATCATCTCAAAACAAGTTCAAAAAGATATAAGAAATTGGTAGCATACGGGACGTGTCCCTCTCCCAGACTTTCCGGAATAAAGTTACGTAATCGTAGGCTTATCTATGAAGATAATTAGGAACATAAAAAACTTTAAATATAAATAAATATGTCTGACATTTCGGACATCTTACACACAACATCATCTAGTCCCAAACTAAGCAGAGCTTTTTTATGGGTACAATTCAACTCATATTAATACATAAACATAATATATTTTTTTAATCATCATCAACAGCCTTTAACAGTCCACTGCTGGACATAGGCCTCTTCTTAAAAAGGAGGTATTGGCCTACTATACCACGCTGGCCAGACGGGTTGGTATAGGGTTGGTTTCAAGTTTTCCTTCTCTTTGCATCGATGTTGTGTTGCGTAATTTATCCCTTAGTCGCCTTTTACGACACCCACGGGGGATGAATAGGGGTGGTGACACTCTGTATTCTTAATCAGTCACCACACGGACATTTTTTTTTAATACGTACATAGAAAACACCCAGACTCAGAAACAAATATTTGTACATTACACAAATATTTGGTTAGACCCGGGAATCGAACCCGAGACCTCTTGATCAGCAGCCGCAAACGCTAACTACTAGACCAAGAAGGCAGTCATATGATTAGACAACGTAGTAACATGTGTTCATGCTATAGCGAAATGACTGCCGTCTGAACATGACTTTATACATTGTGTACGTTTCCATTTACAAAATATTTATACAATATCAAATCAAATCAAACCATTTTATTTCAAATAAACCATACAACGGCACTTTTGAAACGTCAAGTAGTCAGTCAGTAGTCAGTCGTGAAGCTAATTGTCTGTTCCAATTCGTAGATTCTATGGAGAAGAACAGACAAGAAACTCCATGGACACTCTTTTCCAACATTGTTTTTCAATCCTAATATATACATTTACATATTTCGAATCAAAGTTCCAATACTAACAGAATTTTGGCATGCAATTGCGACCTGGTACCGATTTTGCATGTTTAAATGAATAGGTAACGATTCGGTGCACAATTTCTGTTTCACGTACACCCAATATACATTTGAAATTAAAATTTAAACACATAAATATGAAATGTAATGCAAGAAGTATTAATAAATAAACAAAATAAAAATGTGCACTTAGTTATGGTGTGGATAATCTTTTTTTTTTTGTTTTTTTTTATATATTATAGGGGGCAAAAGAGCAGACGGATCACTTGATGGTAGGTGATTGCCGCCGCCCGTGGATACCCGAAACACCAGCGGAGTCACAGAGTTGTCTAGAGTAGATCATAATCCTGACTACAGATTTACTATATCCATGTTACTTACTTTCTTTGGATGTATGGAATTACTGCCAACTGGCTCTCAATAAAATGCATGCAATTTTCCATTAAAACTAAACGCCTACTCTAATCACCCAGTTCGCACTAACTGCCTGAGTCTCAAGCATAAGTTCTACTAGCATACTACACGTATATGTGTTATAGTGAGCAAATTATGTGTATTAAAAAACATTTTACCGAATTCAAGAAATATAGTTATAACGAACATCTCTAACAGAATTATATAATAATGATGCAACACATTTTACTTACAGCAGTCTGATTCTGTCTTTCCTTGAGATACCCTGAATCCTAATAATCTGATCTATACTAATATCAAAACTTCGAAAGTAACTATATCTGTCAATCTGTTAAATTTAGAAAAAAATGGCTAAGTGCATGTCAGGCCACGCATAGAATAGGGTTCCGTAGTCACCCATGATGGTAGGTAGATTTGAAATCTTTTCCAATATAAAATTGTTGTTTACTTATTATTTCTTTATTTTTGTTATAAGTTTTGCAAGTGAGTGCATTTTACAAGTTAGGCTTTGTAACTTCTGAATTAAAAAAGTTATCAAAACCGCTATAGTTTTTCTTGAAAGTTCAGTATATGGACTACTATCATGAAAATATCTGAAATATATATTTTTAATTATTTAATTAAAATAAGTTTTGTTTGTTGAAAACGGACGTAGGCTACATACGCAGCCGGAGTCACGGGTGAAAACTAAGTTTATTATACTTGTCTTTTATACTCCTGATTTTAAATATTTGTTTACTATCTTATTCGATAACATTCTCCGATTCTATGTGCTGAGAATCACGCATTAAACTTTAATAAGCTGATTAATTGACCTTCCTATTTGTTCATTATTCAGGTTAAAACTTAAATTTAAATTTTCATACTATTAAATTTATGTCTCTCAAAAGAACTGAAATTTAAAATTCTCTTAGCAAATTTTGCATACACGAAAAATGTTTTCGTCCTCTACAAATATTCAGGTCCCTAATGTTCGTGCGTAAGTACGGCACCAATCTAATTACAGGTCAACGTATTTTATTTACCTGTCAACAATTGAATTACGTAAAACAAATATACAGGACTAGCTACACCCCGCGGTGTTACCCGCGAAAATTAGTCATTTATAAAATATCAATATGGTTGCTATGCAAGTGTGTGCCTAGCAACTTGTAAAGTTTTGACAGGAGATGATCAGTGATACATTATGGCATCATATTTTTATACATATTTTTATAATCAACTATCAGCTTTCGCCCGTGTATCTCGATTATTGCAGTAAAAAGTAGCCTATGTGTTATTCTGATACATAAGCTAAATTACTGTAAAGTTTCATCCAAATCCGTTTAGTAGTTTTGAAAGAGTAACAAACATACATACACATACATACATACTCACAAACATTCGCGTTTATAATATCAGTAGGATTCAAAGTAAATTTATTTACAGAATTTTGAAATAAACAATTTTTTGTCTCTTTGTATCTGTTTGAATGGTATCACTAACTTCAATGCATCTATCATATTACATATGTTCAGTTAATCAGTCCACAGCTGGACATAAACATCTTTTTAGAAAAGAGGTTTTGTACAATTATACAACGTTGGCCAGATGGGTTGTTTCCTTAGTTTGGTCCCTTACGACACTTACGACGCCCATACTCATGATAAAGTGCAAATAAACCCTTAGCTTTGATGTTTACATATTCTTTGATTGGATCAAATCAACCAAAGGTAATTACCAAATTTAAATTGACGGAAAATAATATTGAAACTCGATTTTTATATTGCTGTGTTCTGAGTTATCTGTCTTTTTTAACCGACTTCAAAAAAAAGGAGGAGGTTCTCAATTCGTCGGAAACTTTTTTTTTTTATGTGTGTTCAGCGATAATTTCGTCGTTTATGAACCGATTTCAAAAATTATTTTTGCATTGGAATGGGCGTAGCTTACAGGTGGTCCCATAGTCACCATATCGAGATCTGATGATGGGATCTCAAGGAAATCGAGGGATCTCCTCAAATATCATAGACACAATTGTCGCGATTCGGGTACTCGGAATAGTTTTTCATTGAAGTCGGTTCCTTTTTGTTAAAATTATATTATAAAAATTTTGTATAAGTAAACCTGCCAACTTCCAATAAACAACCTGTGGTAGTAGACCCACGTTGATGTCAGCACGAATGGGCCGGTTCGACCGGGTCTGTACTACACAAGATTAACCTATAATAACAGCATTCGTGTAGTCGTTTTTCGTTGGTGAGTGTGAGACCGAATGCCTAATCATTCTGCGTCATTCTCCTGGAGGCCAATGCTGCATTATACTCACTCACAATGAGGATGGTGGCCCCTACTCCTGGATTCTGCTTAAGCGTTTCATTAGGCAGTGTAGTCACTTTGGTAGGCTCCAATATAAAAAAACAATTGTCGCAAAAGACGAAAGAATCACTAAAAGTTAGAAGATTCTAATTTTTGCTAGTAGAAACCCTGTTTCTAGTACATCTATGGGCCAAAGAAATATATCAGGCCCAGTTTGATAATACACGAATACCAGTTGTTCGGTACCGAAACACTCGCAATAATGAAGAGGTCACGATGCCGAACTGAAAAGGTCACGTCCCTCCGTGAGTTGGAGATAGGATTGGTAAGTTTTTTTTTCTGTAACATAACGTATATGTACCTAAGAGATTACTGAAACAAGGTTTTTGGAAAAGGAAAATATATTTTCTTTATTTCTCGACGTTTAGTAACATTTATTTTACAAAATGTTAGGTATATATGTATGTTTTTACAACCAATAGCGGCATTCTGTTTGCTTTAAAAATGTTTTTTCATTTTTTTGCATGAAAATATCCAGACTACGTAAAATAAATCCAACTTTGACCGAAACCGTAATTTTATTCTTACATAATATTTTTAGTGTTTTAAGGGCTTCCATGTTTGGACGTAACCACCAATCGTATCTGTCTATAGTACCAGTAATAGTTATATCATTAAATATGTATATTGTACATTGTACATTGTACTGGTATGCAATAATAATATAATTTTAGTAGGTTTTGGCTATGGCGGCTAGTCTCAACGGGGACCAGCCAACTACGGAGGAGATATTATGGTGCACAAGAGACTTCAACGTGCAGCCAAACACAGGTGTACTGCCTTTGTTTGGCTGCACGTTGAAGTCGGTTAAAAAGTAAGGGTGTTCCCTTACTTTTTAACCGACTTCAAAACAGGAGGAGGTTCTCAATGTGTCGGAATCTTTTTTTTGTTTGTGTTCAGCGATAACTTTGTCGTTTATGAACCTATTTCAAAAATTGCATTAGATTGGGCATAGCTAACAGGTGGTCCCATCGTCACCATATCGGGATCTGGTAATAGGATTCCAAGGAAATCGAGGGCAACTCTTAAATTTTATAGGCACATATTATGTGTTTTATATATTTTCAAAAGATAGTGAAGTATTTGCGTCTGGTAATCATTATAGGATGATGATGAGCTGATTAATACATAATTAGGTATTGAGAAGAATTTTCACATAGTAATTTAAGCCAGTCAAATTAAAGACAATTTATTTTACACTTTTCAGTGTCTTAGGCAGGGAGTTTGCGTTTGATGTGTTTTTTTGAAGTCAGTTTTTTTTTGAAAAAGCTTTTATATAATCTGATGAAACGGCTATTCGACACGACCGAAGAGAGATCGAACGCAGATACACATTAATCACTTAAAGCTGTACATCAACAAGTAAGTGTACGATACCAAAGAATGGTGGTTATTTCATGAGTATTTGAAAACGGTAATAATCCGAACATCTAGAGTGAAATATCTGCATTTCTTTGGCACCGTTGGAACAATGCGCTGGCGAGCGCTACGTAATCCGGATTAATCGGTAAATTGCGTTAAGCCCCCACTGTTCGACGGTGATAGAGAGCTATGAGTGTCATGGCTTTTGAGCTTAAATTGTACACTTTAGAAAGCGATTGTACTGTCAGGAAGCAAAAGCCTGTCGCGTTTGGTGAAAAGGCGTCATTGAAAGTGATGCTCAAAATTTATTTTTGAAGCTTTTGACTTTGACACTTGATAATGTCAATAGTGATTGAAAATGCGAGAATGCCAAATTGTTTTGTTTATTTATTTTGTGGTTTTGAATTAACAAATTTATAGTTCATTTAAGATTTTACCAATATTTACGTCAAATATTATATAAATAATTTCATAAAAAACACGTAGTCGATAAGAATGCTCCTGCTTTTTTATGAATCATTTCATATTGTTATGTTTTAGAATTTACTAAATTATTTCTGTTTAAAGAAACTTGCTAAAAAAATTTCATTAACTTAAATATAATAATCTACTTTACAAAGAACTAGCTTTTGGCTTTTAGCTCCGCCCGCGTGAATGTCAAATATCGCAGTAATCATTTACAGGTTGATATACAACCTATGTATAAGACTAACAAATATTGTGCCTTTTTAATGACATAAGAATTTTCAAACCCAGTTCAGTAGATCCAGATATTCCCCTTCCCCCAACCAACGTGACAAATTCGTTACATCTTTACAAAATTAGTACAAAAAATGACTATATTCAAACAATTGACTGTTGTTGACAAAAGTCTTGTTGACAAAAAGTTGACTGCACGGTTGGCCTAGTGGCTTAAGCGGTCGCCACGCCGCTTCCTACTACGCCAAGTGTCGTGGGTTCTAATCCCACGTAGGACAACACTTTGTGTGATTCACAATTTGTTGTTCTGAGTCTGGGTGTTCTTTGTGTCCGTTTCATGTATGTTTGTAAAGTCCCCCGCGACACAGGAATTTATATTCCTAATGCGGGAGTTGTCTTTTTTTAAAAAAAAAAAAAAAAAATATTCGTTCTCAGATTAATCGCACTACTCGCTTTACCCCTTAAAAACTGTTTTTATGCTAAATATAGTTTATGTCTAAACAATAAGTACGTTAATATTAGAGTGATTGAGTAGATCTTTAGGGTTCCGAAGTTTATAGCTCGGAACCCTTATCTATAGATTCGTCATGTCCATCCGTCGGTCCGTCTCAACTTACCGTTCGTAAGTGCTAGAAAGATAAAACTTTGCATGAATATGTGTTGTGATTACGTCGACAAAGTGCTACAATAAAATTATGTAAAATATTCTTATTTCGGGCTCCTCCCGTACACGTAAAGTGGGGATGTTTTTTTTCTCGCGGCTACCCCATTGTGTGGGGTATCATTATATCGGTCCTTTAAAAACATTAAAAGGTTTCCAAGATTTTCTAATTAAGGTATCCGTTTGAGAGTTATTCTACTTTAAAGAGCACTTTTTTTGTAAAAACTGGACGACCCCTTCTAAAAGCTAAATGGCTGATTCAAAATATCTGGAAAAATTCGTGGTGGTGGTCCATATTGTGAACTTTAAAGGAAAACTATAACGGATTAGATGACTTTATTAGTTCAGGAGTTATAGAGGCTTAACTTGTAAAATGCGCTTCCTTATAAAACGTCATACAAAATTAACGCATTAATAAGTAAACATCACAATTAATATAATATAATATTTTCTTTTCTTTCTTTCTTTTTGAAAAAGACAACTCCCGCATTAGGAATATAAATTCCTGTGTCGCGGGGGACTTTACAAACATACATGAAACGGACACAAAGCACACCCAGACTCAGAACAACAAATTGTGAATCACACAAAGTGTTGTCCTACGTGGGATTTGAACCCACGACACTTGGCGTAGTAGGAAGCGGCGTGGCGACCACTTAAGCCACTAGGCCAACCGTGCAGTCAATAATATAAATAAATCTAATAAATATCAATAAATAAAAATGAATATAAATAAAATATAAATCCACGTACCACTATGGGTGACCAAGGAACCCTGTTCTATGCGTGGCCTGACACGCACTTGGCCAATTTTTTAAAAATACGAAGTGTACGTAACTCTAAACAAAAGTAAAAATAAATAAATGTCACAACTCCTAAAATATGAGAGCAAACTTTAATTTAAATTAAACATACGTACTTACACTTTTTTCATAAAAGTAAAAAACATAAATTCTACAATTTATGATTGTTTGTGGTATTAGAAAAGTTTGCCATTACCCTTTGTTTACAGTTTATGGTCTGTTTATGGCACTTGTTTAAAGTTTTTATTCTAAAATACTTGTTCAGGTCAATTACTTAGTAGGTACGAATATCACTACATATTATTAAATAAAGTCTTCTGCTGCGTCTACCTGTTTGTATGTTCGCGATAAACTCAAAAACCACTTCACTAATTTAAATGAAATTTTGTACAGATATAGTCTAAAGCCTGAGAAAAGATATAAACTACTTTTAGATGATTTTCTTTTATTTCAACAGTTCACCAACTAAGTTACTACAATTTAAGATCATTGATATAACCAACATATACGCAAATGAAGCCATAGGAAAAAGCTTGTTTGATATTTAATTTGAATCTGTCATTTAAAATGTTAGTAAGTTGCGTTCACGTTATGATAAATGTTCACATTCGCTAACCTATTATTTATAATATTAGCGAATCCCAAGCAAAAATAAAAGGATCCTTACAAAACAGTGACCAGCGTCAGACGATCTCATTAACACCATAATAAACCAGTTAATGGGATGCGGTCCTAATTTCCCGTGGTGAGTGAAGCCATGCGTGCGGGAGATACGTTGACCCTACCAATTGTTTCTGCCAACCCATTCTCGATGTAAGTTCCATTTTCGCAGTAAGTCTAAATTAGAAGGATATTTTGAAACCTTTCTCAGTAATTGAGTGTGCATTTAAAAGGTTTTGCGACCGTTCAAATGTAAAGGTAAGGACACACTTATGTGGAAACCTTTTTAGTGCACGTCGTAAGTTACAGACTTAACACTACTTTTATTGTTTCATGTTCTGCTTCTGAATAAATATAACAACAACCCATGCAGAGGTAATATTTTACGCTTCGGTTAATATTTTTTGTACAAATTGTAATCTCTCTATATATAAAATTTTCGTGTCACGATGTTAGTTGCCATACTCCTCTGAAATGGTTTGATCGATTCTTATAACTTTTTTTCGGACATCTTAGCTTGTGAAGTTTGGCGGTGATTCACGCCCATGCCTCGGAGAGCACGTAAAGCCGTCGGTCCTGGTTGTCATGAACATCTATGGCAATCGTTATTGGGAAGTCAGTGCCCTCAAATATACTGACAACTAGTTCAATCTTCGAATTTCAGTTCTCCTTTAGGGTTGCGGAGGTCCGATGCCAGTCGCTCCGTGGAAAAACTGAAATTCAGGTAAAACCGGTTGAACTAGTAGCCGACCACAAATAAACTTGGGAATAATGGCTAGGAGGATTGATCTTAGCTTGTGCTATGACAACTGATATAAATACATAAACATACTTTTTTTTTGTAAATACATAAATATTTTTCATAGAAAACACCCAAACTCCGAAACAAATATTTGCACATCATACAAACATTTGTTCCGACCCGGGAATCGAAACCGAGACCTCTTGATCAGCAGCCGTATGCGCAAACCACTAGACCAACAATGCAGTCAATTATTGCTAAAACATTGAGATCTTTCAAGAAAAGTGATTAAACCCAAGTTAAAGGCCTAAAACGCGCTTAATCTGTCTTTTTTACGTATGGAGAAGAGGGGTAAGTCAGTTTACCCATCTTCTCGATTACCTGAATACATTTCCTATAAGATTTATTTTTTAAATTAGATTGAGGACAGCTTTATATCTGTGATAAGACTAAAGTAGATTTTTGCCATCAGACTTTAACAACCCAAATACTAGGTGATATCAAAGGTCTGGAAATAATTAATGCCTTTTATTTTAGACTTTAACTATTGCCAAAGATGTTCATTTGACAACCGAGAGTGATGATTAGAGAATACGGACGGCACAGAGGACTAGATTCCATCATAGACTGACCTGGCTAGGATTGTTTATCCAATGTATTAACATACTAGATCATGACTTATATCATAAGTATTAAATAAAACACTTTTTACTTTACTCTTATATTCATGTTAAAAGGGGCTCAAAAATATATTTTGGCTATAATTTTATACAGACCCTACTTTGGATTTGCAATAGACATGACTTTACAAATTACAATACACATTTCGTGAGTTAACAGCCTTCGAAAAATATTTTTAAACGCTTTATGTGGTTAAAATTATTTGATCCACTATTTTAAATTTAATTTTACCGAAACTTAAGTAACAATTTTCTCAAAACAATACATTTTTTTAATTTTATTACTTATGTTATACCTGTAATTCAGGTATATTAAATATCTCGACTACCTCTATTAATTCATTACTTATCTAAGTTACTTTCCATTGTCTATGTACGTTCCAACAATTATGATGTGAATCGTAGCACAGATTAATAAATAGTTACTACGTAAGGTCTCGTGGAGCGTAGCACGCTACACCGTAGACCCCTACGTGTCGTAGCATATCACAATACAAAGAGATTAGCGGTCGTATTTTATTACGAAAAACCTTCAAAAAGTTAAAAAGCGTGCCATCGTAAAACGTGACCGTTTACAAATGCACCGCACGTTCTTTAGCAGCCGGTGTCACTACGTTTTAAACTTTGTTACTTTTTAAAGTACCAGAGTTTCATTGTCGGCAGCCACTGATTTTATTACCGCGAAAGTGTGCGAACGAGACTTCTAGAACTTTCCAAAGCCCATTTGGATGTTAATTGAGAGTTGCTGGGTCTCCCCGATAACGAAACATTATCATTTATTTGAGGATTAATTTCAGTCGGGGACCGATGTTGTAATTCCTAAGATTGTTTAAATATGTGCGATATGGTATTTTATACTTTGTCCATTCGTTTATTGTCTTTTTAACAGGTCACGCCTATAAATTACCGGTATTTTTTTCATATTAATGTACTACAGTAATGTCGTACTTTATAGAAGGGTAGGGAAGTGGCTTGTGTATAGCTAAAAACAACAAACTATAAAACAGTTCTTAAAATACGATATATCGATTATACGATTAAAATAATCTATCATATTATTATTATCAAAAGAATTTGACTTCATATAAGTATTGTTTCTGTAAATTTAATAGAATAAAAAGGAAATTAAAATAGTATGACTTCAAGATTGATTATTTGCAAGGAATTAAGTCGAAATTTTGGAATTTAAGTTCAAACCTAGAATAAAGAACAATAACTCTGTGCATTAATTTATTTATTTCTGGACCACTGACTTAAAATGTAACTATACACGCGTTAGTAAAATTAAACATTGAAACGCGTGGTTAATAACGTTTAAATCCAGAGTTATGAGAAAATACATTTGAAAAATCACATAATACTTACTAAACCGACCCTCATGTGACTGTATTATGAAGTTTTATTTGTTCTGGGCCAATTACATATCATAATAGTGCACATTTCATTTATTTACAATAATGACCTAAAGAATATTATATCGATTGATTTTGATTACAAATCGAATCGGTGACGTGTGAGGGCGTCACTAATTTCTAAATTTGTTGAACTGTCAAAAAGATAATAAAGGTAGGATAGAGTATAAGTGTTGTTTTATCAAAATTATCACATTCTGAGTTATAAGTTATAAATAACCTCAGCTTCGCTTTGAAAACTCGGGTGATCAGGTGAAGAAAGAAAGAAAGAAAATAATATTTATTTTGACACATACACGACAAGACACAACATCACATATAGATCTAATACACTTTTGAAAAAAACAAAACAAAACAACCGAGCGATGATTGCCTCGTGAACGTGTTAGAATAGGACCAAGTTCAGCAAATGCCAGACGAAGCCTGACGCTGGTTTTCAACTAGGCCCTAAAGTGACTCACGCATAACAACCGGCCCTTACATGACGTAAATTTTATACATAGAAATACAAGATATCGTAAATATATAATACATTTTTTATTAAGCGAGTACTCACACATAGAACTTAAAGCCACAAATACATCTATAATAATTTTAAACCACCCGAAAGCTTAACACGAATATCCCTATATATGTCCAATTAATACTGATTTACCGCACAAGTGTCCGTACCTTGACGGTATGAATGTGCTATGCATTTGACATTTATAAACATACATAAATATTTCAAGAAACATATACATAAACATATACATATTTTCATTATACAAACGACATGTTCACATTAGCCATATCTAGCTTCCGCTGTGCGTCAATTAAATAACGGTATAAATGTTTTTTGAAAGAGCCTAAAGTGTTTCGCGATCTGATAGGCGGTGGCAGATTATTCGACACTTTAGATGCTGCATAGCGGAAGCTTCCCCTGAAGAAAAAACTCTTTTCTTTTTTTGTAAGTAAAAATTTTCGCAGCAAGCTTGATATCAAGTCACTTTTATGTCTTTTGATAGATTAGGCATTTCTCTAAATTTAATGGTTTAAGTGACAACATAAACCATTAAATTTAAATTCCATTTTCAAATTCTTAATAACATGTATAAGTGTGTAGCGGCGGATAAAAAGTTATTTAAAAGAAAAATCATAAGTTTTTCCAGATTGTTCAAGAGTATTCTTTGCTTAATTTGATTATCGACAAAAAATCTACTTAAGAAAATTTAATTAATACTTATTTCTTTAATATAGCAAAGTCTAGCAAATTCCAAATGAATACAATTCGTTTTAAGTTTCACAAAGTCAAACATAATTTTTATTAATAATTTTATTTCATGAAGTGAAATTGAAATAATTTATTGAAGAAATCTTTACTATAAATTGTTGGACTTAGTTTCAAGTTTTCGGAGACTATAATTCAATTACTAGGTCTCCTATTTTACTTGTTATAATTTGATTAGATATTTTCGTGTTCATTGGGTAAATGGAATTCGCTTGAAATAAAAATAGGAAAAAATGAAAATATATAGCGTTTCAACCGACTGCGTCAGAAGAAGGGTAATGATTTTCCAGTGAAACTATGTGTGTATATCCATTTCTTTGGCACGCCCTATAGCCCAACATATGACGTGTCGTTAAACACTGTAGAATAACGGTTAGAATGATATTTATCTAATACATGATGCTGAAGAATTCATTATGAAAACATTTCAAAAAACTTTATTATTAAAAATGCTCATCTTTTTACAATGCCATTGAATAAAGGTAACATAATGAGCACTGTCAATTTTAATTAAGGGGCTTCTCTCATTTATTGGATTTTATAAAAAAAAACTTTCACTTTTAATCAGAAATTAATTAAGACGTTGTTTCCGATGAAAATATTTACTTTTAAGATCAGTTCTTGTTACATTTAGATTAGTGAACCAAGATAGGGATCCGTAGGCAAGAAAAAATATTACTATTGTTACCAACAAAATGTATGTATAATCTCGCAATTCGTAAAGCGCAAAACAAAAATATTCCTTCGGGGTATTTAAAATAACTGCGGCAATCAGACATGAGCGCGATTCAGACAACCCTATCAGTGCCATCTATCGGTTGTCAGCTTAAACACTAAACTGTAAACTACAAAAGTAAACTTATAATTAACCTTCCAGAACAATATAAATAAATAATAAACCTAGCATAAGCAGCTATAGTTACTTCTTAAGTTATAAGTTATCCTAAAGACATTAGAAAAATAGGAAGTATTTTGGCTATTTTTTTTCCTAATCCTGCAGCGTTCTTTTATTTAACTTTGCTCGTTCTTTGCTTAAGTTAAGAGTTTAACGCCTCGGAAATGTTTCAGGTTCTAGCAAATAAATTCTTCGAAGTCTTTTGTAGTGTAGTAAGTAAATTATTGTTGACCGGTTTGGTCTTATTAAGTAAAACATTAATTCAGATGTTTTTATACGGTTAAGTCTCTTTGATTTTGATTAAATTGAACCAATTGGAACCAAAATGGAATGAAAACTGTCTAGAAATACTTAAAGCGTAAATTAAACTGGCTTTATTTACGCTGGCTTACTATGGGACAGTCGATGTCTGTACCGAATAATCTATTAATTTAAACTAGCTTTCGACAGCAACTCCGACCGCATTAAGTCGCTTATAGCCTAGCCTAGCCTATTTCCTTTCTCAATCATCAGACTATTTCATTTAAATCGGTGCAGTAGTTTTTGAGTTTAGCGGAGGACGTTATTTTATAATATGTAGTGATAGAGTAGTATTACAATGTGTGTTAAGTTCCCAAAGTCGGTTTGATGTCTATAATTTCAATTTCATAAATAAATCTTGCTACACATCACTATTAAAACAATATCTAAGCATAATTAGAAGTCGGTATTATTACAATACAAAGCGATCCTAACAATGAGAAGCATAAACTAAAATGTCCAAAATTAATCTCAACTAAAGCCGACAATTTAGACCAGATTATTATATACAATAATCATAAACTTAGCTTGCTTGAAACGCTTCTAGAACATGTTAAGCCAGTATCCATTGACATATAAATAATACAATTAATTTTCAGTGCAATAACAGAGTCATATATTTTAGTGGTAAGACAACTCAGTATTTTATACAAGATAGATTTATTACATTGGAACCATTAGGCACCACAAAGAATAGTAAGACAATTTCAATGCTTTATGAGGCGTAGAATTACTAGGATATTAAAGTACTAATAAATAAACATAAGTGATTGTAAAATGAGTCATATAAAAGCAAATGTAGCAATCTCCATTCATTGCAATTTTGGGCAAATTAAATGAAACACATGTTTGTATCAATACCTATAAGTTTTTGAATAAATTAAATTATAAAATTTATAAAACACTAAAAACACTATTAAACATTTGTGGTATTTTTTATAAAACACTTTTAGAATTTCACGTAGACAGTAGCGATGTAAATAGGTCGGTTTGAAAAAAAAGTGGATATTGCTATGTTTGCTTCTATATGACACAAATGCATATGAAAGTATATAAACCTACATCAAAAATGCAAATTTTTTAAATGTTGGTCTGTATGTCTATTTGTTTCGGGTATTCTCTGGAACGACTGGACCGATGTTGACGGGAATTTAACTGGTAGAAAGCTGTTGATACAAGGAGTTACTTAGGTTTATTTATTTTAGGCTAGCTTCTCTCCGCGCCGTAACTCGCGATTCATCATTGATAGCCCCGAAGCCGGAAGTGGATATTGCTATGTTTGCTTCTATATGACACAAATATACAAAATATTAAAGGACGTTTTGCATTTTCAGGTGTAGTGATGGATTTTTTTTGTTGTTTTTATTTGTACCTAAGCACAAACACCATTTGTAAGTAAATCATAACTGTCCATTTTGGACATCTGCTAATCGTGATCACAACAACTGCCACTTTGTAAATTTTTATTCTCCTTTAATATTTAGGGTTCCGTACCTCAAAGAAAAAACCTTTATGACGAAATCACTTTGTTGTCTGTCTGTCTGTAAAGATTCTTTATTTTGGGAACGCGTGACGCTATAGAGTTCAATATAAGCCGTAAATTTAGTCTACAGTCCCCTGTAGTTGTGGCGGAATCAATTGCTCAACTCGTTCTGTTTTGTTGAATAATCTACATATACGATATAAACAAAAAAACATAATATACCAATTGACACTACAAAAAATAATAAATAAGTTATTTTTGTAGTGTGTTATGGATTAAGTTAGATGATTTATGTATAAGTATGATAGATTATTGTTTACTTTAGGTAGGTATATATTTTTGATTATTTGTTCTATGTTAAATGAATTAATTTTATTTCTTGTTTCCAATGATATCTCATTTATAAGTGTAGGAAGAAGGTAGTCAGTAGGTACTTGGCGGCATGGCGACCGCTTAAACCACAAGGCCAAACGGTACTATTTATTTATTTCAATAGACATTATCATTCATATTTATACAAACCAATATGTAATCACGGTAACGTAACATATGGAGACAACTGTAATGCTATACTCTCTGCGCCCATGCTTAAACATAATACAAAATACATCATACGTGTCACTACAATATAGATACGATCTAGAAATGAGAAGGCTTTTCTATGATAAATCTGTTCATTATGCGTATACAAAGACACGTATACCAAAAAATACATTCATAAATAAATATAGCTTATCTTTTCTTATCTCCAATTTCAGCATATCTCAAGGTACAAGGAACTTGAATACGAAATGAATACAAATTCATTTGCAAAGAAACAAGACAACGAATTTTTTTTTTCTGTATTGTCATTTCCTCTTACATTATTCAAGGCTACAAAAATTGTCAGGCATTCGGTCATTTGAAGTAGGGTTATAAATGTAAGGTCTGACCTACTCGAGCATGTTTTGCGGTCCTTTTGTTCCTAGCCTTTGCTATTCCCAAGATAATTTGGGGTCAGCTGCTAGTTCAATCGGTCTTACTTTAATATCAGTTTTCCACGGAATAAGTGGCATTAGACGTCCGCAAGCCTTAGGGCTGAAAAAAGATTCGACTGGTTAAGGGCACTAACTTCCCAATAATGATACCCATAGACGTTCAACCAGAATCGACGGCTTAACATGCATGTTTACTGTCCTCAATTTAGTTATTTATTAAAAAAAATTTTCATTATGCTTATTCTCTCCTCTAAAACGTCTGGTGACAGATTAGGAAAAAACAGTATCACAACTCCTATTTATTCCATGGGTGTCGTAAGTGGTATCTACGAGTAAGGGAACACAGTAAAAGAACACTTGAAACAATTTCTATAATAACCCGTCTGGTCAGAGTGGTATTAGGTAAAACATCCTTTCGAAGGAGAGATTCAGCAGTAGACTAATAAAGTCTATTGATAGACACAGAACAAAATAAAGCTGGCTTAACTGTTAGAATCCGTACCCATTGCACTAATAGGTAACTCAATTTAAAACGTAGCAGCGTATATCTTGCACTATTCATTCTGCACACGGGGATGCAATCATGTATAAAGCTTTTGCTCCCAAAGTAATATATGTCCCAGCCTGTCTCGTAAACTACCCAAAAAACTAATAGATTTGTTACTCTTTGAAAATATATTGGCTCAAACATTGGCCTATCAGATGCAATCATTTGATCGAGTGAATTGATAGTAGGTACCATCGTAAAACGTTCCATTGTAAAAATGTGCGCGTCGTAAAATAAATTTCTATTACCGCCACCTGGTGTCAAGTGCATGTACTAAAGTTGCTTTCTCTATGGAATTATGAACTTTTATGTGTGTTTGAGAAGTGCTTTATTCTCATATCATGGTTATATTGTTTGTTTCATTGATTGAATTATGAAACAGATTTTACTATTATTGTCATAATAAAAGAAACAAGTAAAAAATTTGCGAGAGATAACTTAAGTGTACTCTTAAGTGCAGAAACAAAGCCTTTCATAATCACCACTTTAAAAAAATATATAATATAGAGTGCCCTAAGTGAGTGACAACGACGACACAATGCGACGCTACAAACGCGACGAACATGATTAAAACAACGGCGGATTACTTGAAATTATTTATTTCTTACTTGTCCTTTAACATAAAATATATTAACCTGTTTTGTGTTTGTACCAGATGCGACATTATGTTTCATTCAGAAGTGTTGATCGTTGCAGTCGTCCGTTTTTAAAGAAAATGTTATTTTTATTAAAAATTCAGGCTAAAAATTCAATCTTCCCACAAATCACGATAAAGTATATAAGTTTATAAATAAGTATAAAAATATAAAGTGTTCCAATATTAATATCAAATACTACTAGATCGGGGCAGTACTACCCTCATACAGAAAACCAAACTAAAATGACAGTATTCGTCTTTCGTCGTTGAGTGTAAGACTGGAGGTTAAATCATTCTGCAGAATTATCTCGACATTCGGGTGACGGGAGAACAATGCAGAATCATCTCATTAAGCCGCCATTGCCGGGTCACCATTCTGCATTGCATGCACTTACAATGAGAAAACAAAAAAAAACTTAATTAAAACAAATCATGGAAGCCATGTTGAGTTTTTATCCTTACAAATTTTAAAGAAAGAGATATTGTCATCCCTTTTCGCGTTCAGTATTCGTAATTTCTCCCTGAATGTCTGCAGAGTGACGATTTATACCCATAGAATGATTTTAATTCCAGATTAGGCTATGGGGAATCATAAAAGCAAGTTACGCTTTGAATAAATTCTAATGTAATTAAAACATGTAATGTAATTGCGTTACATGGTATACCACCAAATAACTTATGATAAAAAGCGTAAAAAAGACTTATTTTTTTTGAAGTGTATGTACATGTGTTTCCCGAATATAAAATCTTTGAGAAGAGGTCGCAATTATAAAAATCCATGCTAATGTTATAAATTTGAAAGTTATAAGACTTCATTGTAATTTGTCATGGAGATACATTATCGCATTAACCGACATTAACGGGAGTGAAGCCGCAGGCAAAAGCTATTATTATATTTATAAGTAGTTATTTGTTTTTTTTTTCTGGAAGTACAAGGTATATTTCAGTAAATTAGTAGGACCTTACTAGTAATAGATTACTTTGCTACTAACTTCAACATTTAGTAACTGATAGAAACTATGTTTATCATTGGGAATAGTTTTGTGAATATTTTTAGTTAAATACGTGTATTATTTTTCTACTTCAACTGAGAGTGTCAAGACATATTCTATAATAACACGGCGGGGACACGAGTTATCGACATGAGCCGTCGAAGCAGAATCGTTATTTTACAATTTCTTTGGTTGACTTTTCAACTTGATTATGTTCTATGATCAAACTAAGTGGCGTGCGATTGGAAATGCTTATGTCAAGCAGTGGAATGCGATAGGTTGATGATGATGTTCCAGAACAGCAAACATTGAGGAGAGTATGTTAGGTACTTGTGTCTTGTACAAACAGGGACGACTAATCTGACTGCTCTTGACTGGTTGACCACTATACAAAGGTTGAGCCATGGAAGGTGTGTATGCTGGGAGGGGTCCAGAAGGAAATCCCTTCCCTGGACTCCTTCCGAAATACAGGCGCAGAGAGGTCACACCGTGTGATTTAGGCGGGGTCCGAGGGGATTTCCACAAAATATAAATTACTTCGTAGTTCGGCGTGTCTTTGGTAGATGGCGATTATCGAAAATCGTGTTCCCCCATTACAAAGGGAGGATCATGCCTGGCGGGCTACTGCCCAACGGTTGATGTTGGAATGTTGTACATATGCTAATCGGTGCGAGAATTTCTCTTTCCCGATTCAGGATTAGTAGTTACTCCGTATCTAATAGATCGTTCCGTGTTATCTTCATGGTTCAGTAGATGGCGCTGTTGTATGTTATTCGCTTGCGCTGTTTGTGGAAGTCGCCATAGCGCTGTAGTATGTTTTTGTTACGTTGTATATTAATTTAATACTAATTTATTTGCAGAAACAGTGCAATATTTTCATATTAATATGGGGTGGCCACTGCTATAAGGCAATTTTGTGTACGCTACTAGTCAAAAGAAATGGAATAAAAACGGCCATGACTTTGTTCTTACTAGTAATTTATTTCTCAAGTAGCTAAGTAATGTACTTAAACGAAGTTATAACAAGTTTTATTAACTAGGAACAATTTATGTTTGGCAAGAACGTACGTACTAGTGGCTGTTTATGTAGGTTGGCTGTAATCCAAATAATATTAATAACAGGTGTTGTGGGACAACTTCGTACTATATACATTGCAGTAAAACTATGTATACTTTATGAATGTTACTTGTTTTTTTTTTTAAATGGTTTAGTATTGATCTAGGAATAATTTAGTATTATTATATATTTTAAACTATCTTTTGCTCGTTTCTCCGCTTGTAGGCCCGCCATTGCGGTAAATATGTGTTATTAATAATAGTAATAGTACTAGTAGGTAGTAGGTAATAGTACCTACCTAGTCCGTGTGGTAATGGATTAAGAATACAAAGTTTCACCACCCCTATTCATTCCATGGGTGTCGTAAGAGGCGACTAAAGGAACAAAATAAGCAGCTAACATCACTGCCAAGAGAAGGAAAACTTGAAACAAACCCTTTACCAACCCGTCTGGCCAGCGTGGCATAGTAGCCCAAAACCTCCTTTCAAAGAAGAGGCCTATGTCCAGCAGTGGACTGGTAGAGGCTGTTGATGATGATGATGATATGTGTTATTCCGATGTGTTAGCTATATTATTGTGAAGTTTCATCAAAATCCATTCAGTAGTTTTTCCGTGAAAGAGCAACAAACATGCGCATATATATATATATACTCACAAAAACAAAGTTTTTAATATTGGTAAGATAATTCCACTCACAAAACATAAATTGGAAAAAATAATAGTACAATGTATTATTCCAAGTGATTGTACAAGGAAATGAATTTTTTTAAATACTTTAGTTATATTTTTTGGATGATTCCCATTTATTTAATCATATATTATTACACTGTCACGCATACTTGTGTATAATAACATAACGCAGTGTATTTTGTAACAAAGCACTAAACTACATACGTTTTTGTAGAACCTTAGCCGTCAAAGTTGGTGCTGAAATGTCAAGGGCAGAAAGCAGAAATGACGTATCCCGAATAGAGATGGGTTTATGCCCAGGCACTTTGGGCATATTGAATAAATGCCCAATAAATGCCCGTATACGCCCAATAAATGTCTCTTATCTGGGCAAAAACTTTAATTGGATTTTTTTTAAATATCAGTGACTATTTAATATAATTATAGTAAAATATCGTTGCTTAGGATCACAGATCATAGAAACACAGGAGATTAGCTGTGTACACAAATTTATTCGTGTTCAGATGTCTCCGCGTTTCCCCCACTTACTTCACTAACACAAAATCAAAAATTGTAAGCACGGCACACACGCTCGTATTTCTCCCGCACACAAAGAAACTTACAGAGACACCAATAAACCCACTAATTAAACACATGCGAAAAGAAGGCGGCGCTTCTACCTGTAGCTACGGATTTCGTAAAACCACACATGTGCAATTTATGCAACTAGTGATGCGAAGTGATAATCGTATAAAAATATCAAATGAAATTCAGTTAGCTGTATTATCTGCTCTTTCTCCTAAAGTTTTTATTGACTGTGAAAAGAAAAATAAACAAGAGTTTCCCTCGAATATACTCTATACAAGCGATGTTTTATCATAATTGGAATATTTACTAATTAACTACCAAAAAACCGGATATCATCTTCTCGAATCTAGACTAGAACACAGGTAAAACTGCAATAATTTTATTGTTAAGGATGCTATTGACCAGTAAAATGTAAATATTTATTCAAAACTTGCCGCTTAGACAGTTTAAGTGTTGCGTTCTTAGTTAAGTAGTGTAATCTTACGGTTGCATATTTTTCCATTACGGCCTTTTTTAGTATTATTAAATGGTTATTCATTGGCGATTGATCGTGTTAGTGAAAATTTATTGGGACCAGAATATTGTGCTATTTTTGTTGGGAACCAGCTTGGACCCCTTCCTGTCGCATTTATACACATTTCTTTAATTTTTGGAACCTTCAGACAGCTAAAATTTTGAAATAAAATCAAGGTATAAATGATGCTTGAGTACCACAATAAATTAAAAATCACAATTTTATCTACACTTTTTTTACGTTTACATAATTATAATATTACAATTTATTTATATCTTTAATAATCATTCGCACTTAATAGGATCGTATAAAATATCGACAATCATAAACATCACATCACATCTCTAACACAAAGGCCTACAGCGCGGCCGCTTCCCGAAACTATCGTGTGAGTGAGAGTTTCAATAAAATACTTATCCATTGCGCTATTTGACCAGCCGATTCATTGACCGATTTGTACTAAGCAAGCAATGGTTTTAATTCCTAATGAAAGGGATTAATTTGGTATTTCATCATTTTTCTAAAATATTTTCATTAATTCAGTATGAAAAACTATAATATTATAATATTTAGATATGAAATGAGATGCTATCTTTCTTGTAATTCACAATACAGCTGTTATTTTTGCAAAAAATCACTGAACAACGCGACATTTTGTCGAAAATCAAGAGCAGTGAAGACGTCGCAAGTTGACATGCGACTAATGTCCGAAAATGGCATCAAGCCGCTTTGAGGCCAGATGCGTTCGCAAGCGACACGCCTCAATTGCATATCTCCTGTAGGTATTTCTATGATCTGTGCTTAGGATAGACTTATGCCTAGCAGTGGCTTGTTAAAGCCGGTGACCGATAAATTTGCAACAATAGTACTAGTAGGTAGTAGGTAATAGTACCTACCTAGTCCGTGTGGTAATGGATTAAGAATACAAAGTTTCACCACCCCTATTCATTCCATGGGTGTCGTAAGAGGCGACTAAAGGAACAAAATAAGCAGCTAACATCACTGCCAAGAGAAGGAAAACTTGAAACAAACCCTTTACCAACCCGTCTGGCCAGCGTGGCATAGTAGCCCAAAACCTCCTTTCAAAGAAGAGGCCTATGTCCAGCAGTGGACTGGTAGAGGCTGTTGATGATGATGATGATATGTGTTATTCCGATGTGTTAGCTATATTATTGTGAAGTTTCATCAAAATCCATTCAGTAGTTTTTCCGTGAAAGAGCAACAAACATGCGCATATATATATATATACTCACAAAAACAAAGTTTTTAATATTGGTAAGATAATTCCACTCACAAAACATAAATTGGAAAAAATAATAGTACAATGTATTATTCCAAGTGATTGTACAAGGAAATGAATTTTTTTAAATACTTTAGTTATATTTTTTGGATGATTCCCATTTATTTAATCATATATTATTACACTGTCACGCATACTTGTGTATAATAACATAACGCAGTGTATTTTGTAACAAAGCACTAAACTACATACGTTTTTGTAGAACCTTAGCCGTCAAAGTTGGTGCTGAAATGTCAAGGGCAGAAAGCAGAAATGACGTATTCCGAATAGAGATGGGTTTATGCCCAGGCACTTTGGGCATATTGAATAAATGCCCAATAAATGCCCGTATACGCCCAATAAATGTCTCTTATCTGGGCAAAAACTTTAATTGGATTTTTTTTAAATATCAGTGACTATTTAATATAATTATAGTAAAATATCGTTGCTTAGGATAGACTTATGCCTAGCAGTGGCTTGTTAAAGCCGGTGACCGATAAATTTGCAAAAAAATAATATACGAATTGTGATTCAACAAGACTGTGTTTATAACAATATAAAAATAATTAGGTATTTTTAAAGAAATTATTAATTTTAAAAATATGGACTATTAATTACGATTTGATTTAGATAATATTCAACTTTTTTTTAACAAAACAGTGTTGCGTTTTTTTGCCCAGTGCTCGGGCATTTATTCGGTCGTAAACTCATTTATGCCCAATGTGCAGGTTTTTGCCTTTTCGCCCGTATTTGTTTCTGCCCTCGACCCATCACTAATCCCGAAATATCCAACCTTACACCAGAACCAAAAATCTATTTCAAAAATTCATTACTCGTACGTAATTAAGATAGAGAGCTTCAATATGAAAGATGGAAACTATAAAAATATTGAAAAGATATCGGATTTGAGCATGGGAGAACTCATTTCGTTCATCTTGCTAGTGCTAGTGCAATATTTTAAAATATTTAGAGATTATTATTGAGAGTTCTCATAAGTGGTTTTTCATAACCAACAAAAACAAACAATTTTAAATTAAAAAAACTTCAAATTATTATGTATCAAATACCACTCATATCTCGGTGTCACGCCATTATTTGCTCTGTGCTGAGCCTTTGAATATTGAATTTAATATGTGTAACTTAGCACTATTCAATAAACTACAGACACAATAACCCAACATCCAAGTCCACCTCCTGTGACCGAGACAATAATCTAACCTTCGAGTAACCAACCCTAAGGTCTAAAGTTGTATCATCAATCATGATCAAGGACCCAAAGTTGTGGCTATTGTAGCGCCCTATGCCGCAAAGATTATCCCGCTTATTATTGCTTCAAATCTTTTGTTAACTTTGCCCAGAGATTTTATCGCAGCGATCTCAATAGGACGGTTTGAAAGACTTTCGGAATATTATACCGTTAGTATTTTGCTGTTCCCCAAAATATTTGTGACATCGCCCCTTTTATCTCATTTTAGTGTTTGATATTTGAAGATTGTTCCTCAAGATTGTAATGGTAAGACGTGTAGAATAATTTTAGTGTTTAATATTTTATCAAGAAGAATTCATTGGTAAGTCAGTAGGAACAACATTTCAGATATCTATTTACTTTAAATACAACTCTCGCATTAGAAATACTATATGGATACAATACAGGAGACTTTTGAGACATACACAAAACGGACAAAAGAACACGCAGACTCTGCAGGAAAAACAATTTGGAGATCACCCAGTGTTGTCTTATGCAGAAATTGAACCCTCACCACTAAGTGCATTAGGGAGTGGGGGGGCGACCGCCTAAACTACTACAACATTTGTGTATTCATACATATATATGTATTAATACGTGAAACAAAAACTTCGTACCCCTCTAAGAAAATTGCGTGGACGGACGAATACATTTTATGAAAAATATACATAAAAATTCATTCAATTATTAAATAAAACGATACAAACACTATCATAAATTATACATAAACTAGCCTTGGCGAAGTTAGTAATTATAGAAGTAGTCATTTACAATAGAACCTAAATAATATTGATACTTATAATTGAAGTTTATTATGGTCGAATTTGGACAAGTTTGCAACCACTAGTATATATAATCATGTGTCTATTAATGTCGTTTATTTAATACATCCTATACTATTGCATCTGTTTATATTACAATATATATGATCAACTTCAATGGACCTAAATCTTAATAAATTTTAATATAGCGTAGTCACGACCTTTGCTTCTGCGCCAAGTGTTATGGGTTCAAATCCCACATTGTAATATATATTCCGTAGGATAACACTTTGTGTGATTCATAATTTATCGTTCTGAGTCTGGGTGTTCTTAGTCTCCGTTTCATGTATGTTTATAAAGTCCCACGCGACACAGCAATTTATATACATAATGTGAAAGATGTGTTTTTAAAAAAAAAATAATAATATATGTGGTATATCACTCTGCATCTGAAATAGGAAGGATCCAAAAACAGTTGTTGTTAAGGCGTCCAACTCCTAACTCTTGCCGGCCCTAGCGCAGTCATCGTCTTAATGTAAAACTCACTACGAGTACTTAAGCAACATCCCGGTGCACGCAAACATCTAGAAATTATGGCAAGTAGCAGTGAAAATTTGTCGTATCCACTTGCAACCACATTCGACATCAAAAATAGATTAACCCAACCAAAATCGACCTCTAAACAACCCGAAACAATATACAATACCTACATGAAATATACTTTGAAACGACACAGAAAATCCATCATGGCCTCAACATGGATAGCTCCATTAACAAACGTAGAGATTTCTCTAATTGGACCACTCTAAACAGTTAATCTTTCCTCGTGACGACTAAATAAGATTTAAAGTTAGCTGGACCCTTGTAATTTCCCTGATGTTGGTACCGAATTGAAACATATACACGTACCAACCGACCAGCTATAGTAACGAACATGGGATGTAATTTAATTTGGCTGGTTCTCGAATACGTTTTCGAAATTAGCAAACCAATAGTATTGTAACTATTACTTGATTATTAATTTTATTTTAATGATGATTAGTTTATTTGTACATCTTATTAAAGATAGTATACGTTCCACGGAGGATTGTCCCAAAAAGCATCAAACCAGCAGGTAATCACTAGGAAGTGTCTGATATGCAAGGAGTAGTTGGACCAGAGGTGTTCTCTTTGGGATGCCATCAGAGTGGGATAATTCTCTTGTTGTTCTTGAATCATCGCGGTCATGATATGAAGCGAAGGCGCGTGGAATTCCATGGTCTCTTTCTTTCAGGAGATGGTGGAACCGGACTGGAAGAGGTTTACAATTCTCCCTGTCTTGGAACGGACCAGGTAACGTAGACGACTTTGACGCCGGAGATCGCTAAACGACCTATATCCTCCATAAGCGCAGACCTAAAAGCAAAAGTACGCGGGGGGTTGCAGCGCGAGCGCAACAAATCGGACGCGTGTTTTAAGGTAGGAAGGGAACCCCGGGAATCCCGTGCAAATGGCAGCCATCTGTGAACTGTTGGTAAGCCGAGCTACGTTGGAGTTCCAGGAATTTCCTTTTGAGGGTGGTACCTGATTCCTCAGAGTCTAATTACTGAGATGGCATGCGGCCTATGATCGGTTCAAATCCCACATAACTACCAGCCGGTGTATTATTAGTATTTGAGGAGAATTAGAACAAACAAAAAAGGTCAACCAATCTATTGTAAGTCTACATTTTAACTTCACTACAGTTATTTAAATGTTTTATTTGGTTTCATTATGTCTAATGTGTTAAATATCTCCTATTCTATTTTTTAACCTTATGATCTAAATGGTGTCTGATATTTCAATTAGTAAAATCAATGTGCAATTTTTATGAATTTATTGTTCAAATTAAAAGTACTTGCGTAAAAAATAATTCAATAGCAACATTTGCAACTGGGGTGTGTACGAGAGGAGCCTCCCCGAGCGACGTAAAAATGAGAACAAGAGTTCCGACGCACGTCCGGCGCACCCTGGATACCTAACACTCGGTAACGCAGAGTTTAGGTGACAAATCCCCTCACCACGATAGATCAACACAATCCCACCAAACGCCTGCCATTGCGACTTTTCGTTGAATATCAATCAATAATGATGGTGTTTGTTGGTTCGATGGTGTGTTCTCATAACAAAGCCACTATAACTAATTGGTAAAGATATACAGGAAATGGTGGCCTTCATCATAACCCAGATGTCAATATTGTCATCGTGATCGTCCATTAAATAAATTGACAAAACAAGCTTAATGGCTACACCGTATGACTAATACGATAATACGACAAATAATGTACTTGTTAAAATATATATTGATGCCTTTTGAGCTCAATTTATAATTTCAATCGATTGAAGGTAAATTAACTAACAGTTTTTAGGGTTCCGAAGTTCATAACTCGGAACCCTTATAGATTCGTCATGTCCGTCTGTCCGTCCGTCCGTCCGTCCGTCCGTCCGTCCTCGACTTACCGTCCAAACGGTAAGTGCTAGAAAGATGAAAGTTTGCATGAATACGTGTTGTAATTACGTCGACAAAGTGCTACAATAAAATTATGAAAAATAATTTTATTTGGGGTACCTCCCCTACACGTAAAGTGGGGATGATTTTTTTTTCTCGAGGCTACCCCATCGTGTGGGGTATCATTAGATAGGTCTTTTAAAAACAATAAAGGGTTTCCTAGACGATTTTTTTATTTAGGTATCCGTTTGCGAGATATTTCACTTTAAAGGGCACTTTTTTGTAAAAACAGGGCGTCCCCCCCCCTCTAAAAGCTAAACGGCTGGCTCAAAAAATCTGAAAAAAAATCGTGATGGTGGACCATCTAATGAACTTTGAAGGAAAACTATAACCGATTAGATGACTTTCTTAGTTCAGGAGTTATAAAGGCATATATGGTAAAATGCGCTCACTTGGAAAACGTCATACAAAATTAACGTATTAATACGTAAACATAACAATTATCTATTGGCTACGATTTTAAATCCACATACCATTATAGGTGACTGAGGAACCCTTTCCTGTGCGTGGCCTGACACGCACTTGGCCGATTTTTTTAATCTCGCACAACTCACACATAAAAAAAACGATTTCAAACTAGGGATCAAAGCAAATGATCGTTCATCACACTATTAATGATTTTGGATGGAAATTAAATCCACTATAAGCCTAAGGGCTTGGCACTCTTCATCATGATTACTTGACCGAGAAGTCCATGAAAATATCTGCATCAAATGAGTAATGATTAAATTAAATTTGATCATTAGATAACACTTTTTCACATAAAATTCGTATTATTTTCGATTTTTTCTTTGATACATGTTTTACAATCGATGAAATTTGAAGAGAAAGCTTCTGTAAAACATGTTTTATTTTATACATAATATCTGTATATTTATAATCATTATCTTGCTCCTTATTACGAAAAATATAACATAACTAAATGACTTATGACGTAAAAACACACCTGTATAGTTATATCACAGGTATATTTGTTAATTATAGACCTTACAGATATTTCATACCACGTGTACTGAATTCATAATACTCTTTTATTAACATAAATTCGTGTAAATGAAACTTTCCCGACGATATTAATTCCAATCACACACAAGGTAAATTATACAAAAATATATTTCCAACTCTGTATGGTTATGTGTGGTATTGGGTTGGTTCTACATAGAAACTTCATTAAATTTGTAACCCAAGTATCCGAGTCAGGCACAACGAAAAATTTCTGCGTATTCACGGAAATAACTCGAGCCTACCGTACTGCTATTATATCCATTATTCTCAACTAAATTGCGATTTTAATTAATATAAAGAGGAACCAACTATTTAACTGAACCCTCAATTTACGAATAACTGGAGGCGAAAACTCTTTCGTTCATCTCACAGAAGGTGTTACAATAAGCACCGTTATAGGAAATTTCTGGTATTTACTGAAGCCCTTACCAGCCAGACGCTTTGACCTTTCACAATCGTGTATTAAATCTACGTGGTTGAACTATTGAACTGGAGAAGTGGGTCGTGGTTTACTGGTCATGGTATAATGATTTCCTCAACACAATAGGGTAGCGAGCGGTTTGCCGTTCTAATTATCGTGTTGTTAAGAGTTTCAGTCCGTTATAAGCCGGTATTTCATTCAACAATGGTGACACGTTTCTGTTTCATTGTTCGTTAATACGCCCGCAAAACTTCGTCTTGATTAAGATGGGTGGGGTGCACACCGTACTTGGAATGCGCTGTGAACGTTAATGAGACTTGAAGTTCTCCGCTTCAACTTCTCGTTATTAATACATGTGCGAGATTTCTAAACTTTTCTCAGTGCCTTTAGTGCTCTCGAATGGTTTTGAATTGTGCTATTACTGTTATAACTACATCCGCAATGTATACCGGGTAATTTGATTTTCTCATTTCACGGTTGGATATTCTATGGTACTGTGTAACAGGTAGCCATATTTTGTGAATAATAATGATTGTGTGGTACCCTTTGTGATATTACATGGAAGCTATAATTGCTTATTATTTCTTGAATATATGAAACTAGCTTTAACCCGCGGATCCACTCGTATATTTATCGGTTACGCAATAATTCGTCTATTTATTTCATCCTAAGTATTTTAGTAAATAAAATTTCTTTCTGCTAAATTTAATTGGAATGAGTTTAGCAATGAAAGCGTGACACACAGACTGACATACAGAATTACTGTTGATTAACGCAAATAGCTGGTTTTGCAGTTGATACTTAAATTGCTAGGTGTGTTGGGAAATATTTTGGGAAAATTTGGAAACCTGAGTACAAAAACGAATTAGCGAAGGATATGTGCACGATCTAATATATCTGTAAATGATCAAATGGTTTTGGTTTCCCTAACGAACAAAATGTGTAATGATGTAAAGAATCAATGGTGATCAGGCCGTGTTTCACTTTTAGCATTTGAAATGAATGAAACTTTTTGACAATATTTGATGTAAATTCTGTAAAATTTGTCAGAATTCCTTAAAAAGATCTGGTCAGACAGAGTAACAAGGCAGTAGAAGAGATAGCTATTAATGAGTTTCCATTCCTAAGCAAACCTTAGCACCTGGCCCATCAATCGTGTCAGTACATCAATCACTGGTCCCAATCATTCCTAGACGCCATCAGACTCCGACAGAGACTAATACTGTTTTTTTTCACAATCAAGTTAATAGGATTGAAGGCGATTGTTCGAGTAGAATAATAGCTAGGTTTTGTATCCTGCAGTTGCTTTGCAAATAAATAAAATTAGAGTGTCTGTTTGTAATATACAATGAACAGCTTTTTATTAAATGCATATCAAAAGATATATACGATACTTACATAAAAAAGTCAACTGCGTATCAGGCTACGCACAGGAAAGGGTTTCTCAGTCAAAAAATTGTCTTAGAAGCCCTTTATTGTTGATAAAAGACCTATCTAATGATACCCCACACGATGGGTTAGCCGCGAGAAAAAAAAAGCGGCCAAGTGCGAGTCGGGCTCGCCCATGAAGGGTTCCGTATCAGCAAGTAACATCCTATAAAAGTTCTTGTAGTTCGTTGTAACTTTCATCGATGTTTTTATACTAGTGTATTGATTGGATGAAAGGTAAATTGCGTGTTACGATTTATGACGTATTAAAAAAAAACTACTCACTAGATCTCGTTCAAACCATTTTTCGTTGGTAGTTTAAATGGTAATGTACAACACATATTTTTTTTACTTTAGCGGTGTCTCTCGCGCAAACTATTCAGTTTAGAAAAAAATGATATCAGAAACCTCAACATCATTTTTGAACACCTATCCATAGATATCTCACACGTATAGGTTTGATGAAAAAAAAATTTTTGAGTTTCAGTTCCAAGTATGGGGACCCCCAAAATGTATTGTTTTTTTTCTATTTTTATGTAAAAATCTTAATTCGATTCACAGAATACATCGACTGACCAAATTTCAACAGTATAGCTCTTACATTTTCGGAAATAATTGGCTGTGAAATACGGACGGACAGACAGACAGACAGACAGACTTGACGAATCTATAAGGGTTCCGTTTTTTGCCATTTGGCTACGGAACCCTAAAAACATCCTCTCTCTCAAACAGACTCTCTTCGCGTATAGGGGGGGTACCCCAAATAATTTTTTTTTTTTCATAATTTTATAGTAGCACTTTGTCGACGACACTGTCGAATTACAACACATAATCACGCAAATTTTCATCTTTCTAGCACTTACTGTTTGGACTGTAAGTGTACGGACGGACGGACGGACATGATGAATCTATAAGGGTTCCGAGTCATAAACTTCGAGACTCTAAAAAGCAAGTATTTTAAATTATTGGCTGTCTGTCTGATTGTTACGACTAATCTTTGGAGCAGCTGGACCAATTTTGTAGAAACATTTTTATTGGCACAAAGTTGATGATGTAAGGAGTAATTATTTTTTGACTAACCTTGCTCCGTGGTGTGACTCGCGACTTGCATTAATAACGTCGGGTAACACTGCGGTACTCAGATACTCTGTAATAACATCTACAGAAATTGTCTTTAAAAGTTTGTACAAGGCGTTTGGCTGGTAAGGGCTTCAGTAAATACTCGAAATAATTTCCTATCAAGGTGTTTATTGTAACACCTTCTGTAAGATGAACGAAAGAGTTTTCGCCTCCAGTTATTCGTAAATTGAGGGTTCAATTAAATAGTTGGTTCCTCTTTATATTAATTAAAATCGCAATTTAGTAGAAAATAATGGATATAAAAGCAGTACGGTGGGCTCGAGCTATTAGTCCAGTCAATAAAAGCTTAACTTTGCTATTTTGGTTGAACATCTGCAACCAACGCCAAAATTTCCGTAAGTCTTCGTAAATTAATATACTAAAATTGCAAGGTGCTGCAATACCGGCAAAGGGTAAAAATACATTGCAAAAGGGTGCAAAAACAACTTTTTCGTCTATATCTCCCGATTGGCTGGAAAAATAAAAAAAGATCCTATTACAAAATTGTAGGAAATTAAATCCCCTACAAAAACTTGGAAACGTATTTTCGCGTATCTCTCATAGTTTTTGCACAAAATGCATATAAAGGTGCAAAATTGTAAAAATATTATTATTAATCTTTTTTTTTCATTTTGAAGCGATCCTACATGTTTCCTTGGGATTTAATTAATATTTTTGTTTACTTATTTATACCTTTTTTGATATGATATTTTTATTTTATATTTTTTTATTCCATCGGATTCAGCGCAAATTTTCAAATTTGAGAGGATGGTCATCTAATGAACGGGAGGCATGTAATATGCCTGATAGAAATGTTATATACGATGGTGATACAAGAGGTGAAATGCCTAAACATAGTTTACTAAGATCTGCATAGGTGATGTTTTTAATCCAGAATCATACATCTCATCGGTGATATCTGTTGTAGATGCTAATTGCGCTGCAGATTTTTTTACATTTGATTTGAGTTCTTTTATATCAAACACTACTTGCTGGTGTGTACACTGCTATGCCTCCTAAACAATGATAAGTCTGGTGGGCCAAAAGAAGTCATTCGATGTTGTTTGGCTCTCAATTTTTTTCTAAATGAAAAACTTCGATTTTGTTTTTTGATTATGTTTATTTGAACCTTTAGAATTTTATTAGTGAAGTCAAGAAAATGATATCGGCCAAATGGGCGCAGCCACAATCGATTGCTATACGGGCTCGTTTTATGGCATTTTTCATTACTTCGGGCGACAGATTCTCGCACTAGTGTCGAATGTTGTCCTTGAGGGCTTCCAGGGTCTCGGACTTGTTCACATAAATACGGGACCTCAAAAAACCCCACAAAAAAGTCTGGAACGGTTAAATCGGGCGATCTTGCGGGCCAGAGCAAATAGCCAAAACGAGAGATGAGGCGACCCGAGGACGCCGCCTTCAGAATATCAGTTGTGTCTCGCGCAGTGTGTGCCGTTGCTCCGTCTTGTTGAAACCACATGTCCTCCGGTCCTAATTCATTCAATTGTGGCAGAAAAAAACTCGGTTAACATGGCCATATAGCGCGCACCGTTCACTGTTGTCGTTTGATCAGCGGCGTCCTCGAAAAAAAATGGATCGATGACTGTTCCAGCTTGAACAGCGCACCATGCAGTCACTTTTCGCGATTATAATGGCTCCTCGTTCTACACTCGTGGATTTTCGGTGCCCTAGAAGCGATAGTTTTGCTTGTTCGCGTGGAAATGAGCCTCATCGCTCATTATTATTTTGGTCGAAAAATCGTCTACTACGTCCTCGAGATTGAGGATCGCATGGGCGTAGGCTACATGCGTTTGGTGATCGACAGGCAGCAGCTGATGCATGGACATGCGCAGGTCTTTGACCAAAATTCGCCTTAGGGACGACCGGCTGATGGCTAATTGCGAGGCACGGCGTCTGGTCGATGTTTCTGGCGACAGCTTGACATCCTCAGCAACAGCTGCGATATTCTTGGCAGAATAGGCGCTCCGGGGCCGGCCACTCTTGGTAGCATCTGTTGTGGTCCCTGGCCAAACGGCGCAGTGTTTGCGCAGTTAGTGCCGGACGACCGGGGAATCGGCGATGGAATTCGCGCTGCGCCAACACCACAGACGAATTGTTACGCAAAAGAATAGACACGATTATTCCGATTTCCGCGGGGAGTGTATCGCTCCATGGCTTGTTCACTTGTATTCGACATCGGTCTAGTTTACAAATGTCAAAACAGATTTGACATTGGCTGCCTTTTGCAAATATAAGAGCATCTTTCAATAGGGTGATTTCTTTTGGCCCACCTTGTATTACGGTCAGTATTATCAAAGACATATTGAAGGAAAGCATCAGTAATTATAGTCTTCTGAGGTTAAATTATTGATGAAGCTTCATGAAGCTAAAATATATTATGGTATGATGTGCAAACACAAAGTTTGCTTAGTAGATTGATAACTAACATCGATTCTGTTTTTCGATAAATGTATGTCTCAACAGCTAGTTGAAGAAACGAATGAAGGATTTAGGACGAAGTGCTGAAATAATACTATAGGCAATAGTATCTATTTTTGGGATAACAGGATATTCATCTCACACGATATTTTCATCATTTAATAATAATTTATGTATGAAGCAAGTTAATAGTGGAGGTATTTCTGATACAACGTTATCAGTGAATTTGTCCGGTAGTAGATAACTTTTTGTTTCGTAACATAACATTTCACTGAGGTCCTCACTTTTATTATACCAATCACTACAATCTCAGAGGATTGCATACTTTTCACAACAATTGTTGCATCTTATACAAATAGAAGTACTTCATACAAATAGAACATAAAAATGAAGGATTCACTGTTTCCTTGAAATTGAAAACAGTGAATCAAGTTTATTTTGTAAAAAATCACTTTTGGACAGACGCACAAAAACGAAATATCCCTGAAACGACAGTTTTGAGTATAGTGACAGTAAGTGACAAACAGTTAGTTGAGCATTTTCTGCTACAGTCTTACTCATTGCACTCAGCGAGATAGAAAAACAAGCGCATGTGTGTGTGTGTTCTCAATGGTACTATTTTCGTCGAGTGCAAGGTTCTCATTTTTGTCTAAATCTCTATCTCTTTCGCTCTTGTTAGGAAACGTATGGTCTTATTCGAGCACATTGGTCTTATTTTTCGATCCTATCCTATAGATCTTGAATGGGACTATTTACGTCGAGCGCAAGGGTCTCATATTTGTCTTATTCTACCTATTCACTCTTATATTGAAGACTCTTACTATAGAAAATTAGAATCAGTGGGAGCAAAAGAGCAGAATAGTAGTAGAAAGAATAATATAAAATATACCACGCTCTTTCTCCGCCAGTGATATATTATTATAAACGTCCCCCTGAAATTAAATTTATAATAGCTCAGGTAAATGGAGAGGTAATATGTACTGCAAATATACGTTTCAAATGCAATTTTGCTCTGAATCCAATGCAATAAAAATAAACTAAAATTAAATTATCACTACATAGTATAAGCCAAAGTCGCTTCCACTCTCTGTCTGTCCGTATAAATGCTTCGATCTTTAAAACTACGCAACGGACTTTGACGCCGTTTTCTTTACTAGATAGAATGATTCAAGAGGAAGGTTTATATGTATAATGCATGCATAAAAGTAGAGAAACATTGATAATTTTAGAGGTTTTTAATGTGATGTCGTAAATAAACCCATTTTTTTTACGCTGACATTGCAAACGCTGGCTGTACCCTACGAGATAGATCAAAATAATGTACTGCATTATTGTACACTTTAAGAAGTTCCACAATACTTTCTTTCTTTTAACTAGAAATAATGGATTATTTACGAAACGATTATAAGCAATACAGTATTAATCCTTATCCAATTAAGTACCTTAAATACATTGTGCATCTAATATAGATTAAAATGACCCTTTACAGTATGTAATTTAAATTAATATTTTTGAAGATATTACAGATTTAAAATGCAGGAACAAAGCGACTGTGGCGGCCGGGGCCCGTTATGTGGCACTGCTGTCAATTTATCAGTATCAGTTAATAACTAAGCATAATATTTTAATGATTATTCTGAGGTGGTACGAAGTTTGCCGGGTCAGCTAGTCATATAATATTTTTTTTTTTTTTTTTTGCCAAGATTATTAGGTAATTGAAAAAAGGTGTAAATAAATAAAAAAAAATGCCCGAAACATGTAGTATCACTTCAATATGAAAAAAAAAGATTAATAGTAAAAATTTTTTCATTTTACACCTTTAAATGCATTTTGTGCAAAAACTATGAGAGATACGCGAAAATACGTTTCCAAGTTGTTGTTGGGGATTTAATTTCCTACAATTTGGTAGTAGGATTTTTTTTTATTTTTCCAGCCAATCGCGAGATATAGACGAAAATGTTGTTTTTGCACCCTTTTGCAATGTATTTGCACCATTTGCCGGTATTGCAGCACCCTGCAATTTTAGTATATTAATCTACGAAGACATACGGAAATTTTGGCGTTGGTTGCAGGTGTTCAACCAAAATGGCAAAGTTAAGCTTTTATTGACTGGACTATATTTCCGTGAATACGCGGAAATTTCAGGAAGTAATAAATGAGTTTCATAGTAGTGCTGGTCATACTATGCATTTAAATTACATTTATAAAATTTTTAGAAAAATGAGTTTCTATTTATTTTTAATGTAGGTGCATTGTTCTAAATATTCTTATTCTTACTTATTCTTCCAATGTATAAGTAAATTTAGAGAATAAATTCTTACTAATAATTATAAATGCGAGAGTAACTCCATATGTCTGTCCGTTTGTCGCACTTTTACGAAAAAAACAACTGAGCCGATTAAATTGAAAGGTACACACATAGCCTAGAGCCTGAGTAAGGCATTGGCAAGTGTTTACTGCGCTAGTAGCTAGCTGCGAGTCAGTATATTATAATTACACTAAAGATACAAAAAGGATTAAATAGTTACATTTTCAATTAACAATAAAATTACACGTCAACTAAACAAAGTTTAGCTTAAATGAACGTGGATTACTCGCTGCAAATAATGCAGTCGTTTTATCAAATCCCTTTTTTTTTCCAAAAGTTCGTGAAACTCTCCAGGCCAGACGTCCTCAAATCGTGGCTCGCAGTAGTTTTATAATTGCTCTGCCAGGCAATTTTGACACTAATGTCCTATTAACTATAGTAATATAAATGAATACGAGTACATTAAGTCACTTTCGTTTGTTACAGGCGTTTAAGGTGCATTTTCATGTTGGCAAGATATTTATTATAACCTTTATATAATTATCTTTTAGTATTTTATTGCCTCACCAGCTGAGCTCCGCGGTTGTTGTTGGTAATCAAATCAAATCAAACCATTTTATTTCAAATAAACCATACAACGGCACTTTTGAAACGTCAAGTAGTCAGTCAGTAGTCAGTCGTGAAGCTAATCGTCTGTTCCAATTCGTAGATCCTATGGAGAAGAACAGACAAGAAACAAGGTAAATATATAGAAGTACAGAGTACACCGCAGGGTGAAGTTAGTCCAAGAAAAGAAGCCTAAATTACTCCTAAATAGTTAGCTAACTTTCAGTAAAAGTCTCGTTAAAATAGGTCCAGCCATGCCAGACATTAGTTGTAACAAACAGACGGATTTAAAAAAAAAGTTTTTTGATGTAAGTACCTACCGTATATACTTACGCTAGCTTTCGACCGCGGCTCCGCCCGCGTGTATTTTGGTTATCGCGGTAAAAAGCTATCCTATGACCTTTCCCAAGTTCAGTTCTGTCTTCATACCAAATTTCATCAAAATCGGTTTAGTGGTTTAGGCGTGAAAGCGTAACAGATAGACTGACAGACAGAGTTACTTTCGCATTTATAATATTAGTAGGGAAATAGGGATATATATGCATTTAGTGGAAAGCTGCTAACTTGAAATTACAAACATTCATTTTCAAATTTTCATGAGAACTCCTTAATTGATGAAAATGATCAGAGCATATTATGTATATGCTCTTATAAGGAGTTCTCATGGCGTAACATATCAACGTATATCGATAATTCGTAATATTATGATGTGGGATGGTGGAGTTGATTAAAACAGAATTTATATAGTTCTGAAGACATTTATATGAGATCATGTACTTAGAGACTTAAATGTTGAGAACAAAACGATATTGCAGTGGACTAGGAGGTGAAAAGGCGAATTGAGACATTACAAATGAAAATTTAAATATTAATAGGCCAAGTGCGAGTCGGACTCCTGCAGGTTTCACAAGCGTTTACCTATTGCCATTATGTAAAGATGGAAAACATGGGTATTCGCGGTTATGCTTTGGGATTTTTTTCTGACTACCTGACCAATCGAAATCAATGTGTAAAAATAAATTCTTTTATAAGTAGTAATGCTCCCTTGGTCTGTGGTGTGCCTCAGGGGTCCGTGCTTGGTCCAACCCTCTTCCTGTTATACATAAACTCCTTGTGCAACCTGCGTATCCCAGATTGCTCCATCTTTTCATACGCCGATGATACTGCACTGCTTGTTTCCGGCGGGAGTTGGTCTGAAGCTTTTTCTAGGGCTGATCAAGCTCTTGCTCGAGTCATGAAATGGCTGACAGCAAACCTTCTCACTCTAAACGTTAATAAAACGACTTATTTAACCTTCTCACTTAACGCTTCTGGACAACCATCAGCTCACACTTTCAATCTTAAAGCACAAACATGTCCGCAATCTGCTTCACCTACTTCTTGTGATTGTCTTGATTTAACAAAGTCTACTGAGATTAAATATCTTGGAGTATATATAGATAATCTCATGACCTAGAAACCTCATATAACTTGGTTGACATCACGTGTGCGCAAAATTATATACGCTTTTAAAAATTGATGAGATTGTCTCGTGGTTAAAGTTTGCTACTAAGCTGCTAAGTTTGCTACTAGTATGTGTATATATATGTGTGTATATGTATATATTCGCCTACACGTAAGTTCACAAACACACACACACACACACACACACACACACACACACACACACACACACACACACACACACACACGCACGCACGCACACACACACATACACACGTGCTAATGTGATGCAACTCCATCGTCTACCATAATAAGGATGTAGGATTCTTGTACCCATAACACAAGTTAAATCTTTCTTTGGGTACCAGATTTCAACTTAAGTTATATTGGAATTGTATAGTAACTTGTGTTGTATACCTGGATTCCTGGATTGTACGTATGGTATGATATTTTTGTTCAGTTTTTTAGGATTCCGTAGCTAATGAATCGGAACCCTTATAGTTTCGTCATATCCGTTAGTCCATCCTCGAACTTACGGCTCAAACATGAAACATTGCATTGACATGTGTTTTTCCGTTCCGTTTCCGTTCGCAAACATGCAAGTTTTGTTGAAAAGTAACCAAATAGCGGAAGCGCTCATAGCCGAGTGGCCTTAGGTGATTGGAAACGATCACCAAGGGTAAGCAACGACGGCGCGGTCGGACCTCGATGGGTGACCGTTTGTGGCATTATATGTAATGAGCGTTTCCGTGATTCGGAGGTCACGTTAAGCAGTCGGTCCCGGTTGTTATCATAAGATAGCAGTCGTGAAGCTTAGTTGGAGGCCTTCGGGCGGCTTAAAAACATCCAACAGCAAGATTACGTAGCCACAACGTGTCTTGCCAGTCCCCAACCCGCACTCGGCCAGCGTGGGGACGCATGGCCTTAACCCTCTCTTGAGAGGAGACCTGAGCCCAGCAGTGGGACGTTAAGGGTTGTTGATGAACCAAATAGCAAGCAAAAGGCACCAATAATCTGTTGAATACGACTTTAGATTCACGTTATAAGTTTCTAAGAAACCCTGTTCTATGCGGTCTGACACGCACTTGACCTATTTTTAGTTATAGCGACAACAGAAAAACATCAATTGTAGTACATTAAACTGTTTAATCTATGATGTTTAAGATATGAGATACAGCTTGATAAGAGACGGACAGCGGAGTCAAGTAAGAAGGTCTCGTTTAACCCTTTGGGTACGGTACCCAAAAAAGTTAATGGCGTAGAGCTGAATCCAAATGCTTCAATCAAATACCAATCTATTTGTACTTAGAGGCAAAGAGGATTTTATCTGTAGAATTTATTTTATCGTTATAAATCACGGTGTTAGGCATTCCCAAACGTTTCTTTTTATCTAACATGTATAACGTAAAAGCGCTCAAAAGCTTAATGTTCTGAAATCACAGATGTTTTTTTGAATTTAGAATATCTGTTGAACTCTTTTTACTTGAATATATATTACCGTAGATTTTAAGCAAAGAGTTTTATTACGAAAGGTTTTGCAGGGAAACAAAGCCATTTAAATACGAATGTTAAATTTAAATGGCTCAACTAATATCAACCAACTATTTCTGAATATTAATTTGTATTGTAGAAAAGATTTATAGTACATTTAAAAATGCTTACACTTCCATAGAATTAATATAGATATTGACTTTTTGATGCTACACACAGTCAACATTCTGCCTTCATTAGTTACACCAGAAATCTAGGCAACTATTCCTTACAAATCACACAATACAGTACAATCCACATTCGTCTTGTACGGGTTCAAATTTCCTGCATGTCAAAGAAGAATGAATTGTGATACACTTAGTATATTTCCTTGACCGGGGGAGGACCCGAGTCTATCCTTCCGCTGACTATCTGTCAAGGACTTAAGTCAGCTAGGCAGTCACGTGGAATTTGTGATATATTACCTCCAAAGCTTTATTTATTTATGTCTTTGGTATAATACTATTAAAGACGTTGGGATGGCATTGAAGAATAGAGTGTGTACAAAATATATTTTGAAATATAGTCAAGTTTTGTGAAAGCTATAAATTATATTTGTAGTTATCTCACACACATTATTATTTAGACACAAAGTTGTCAATGAATTAAAACATATAATAATGAATAATAAATCTTTCGGAAATTTTACACACAACGCCATCTAGTCCCCAAACTAAGCAGAGCTTGTATTATGGGTACTAAACAACTGATATAAATACATAAACATACTTTTTTTTGTAAATACATACATAAAGTACATCGTAAACATCCAAACTCCGAAACAAATATTTGCGGATCACACAAACACTTGGTACCGGGAATCGAACCCGAGACCTCTCGATCAGAAGTCACATACACTAACTACTAGACCAACGAGGCAGTTAATCTAATAAATGTATTAGATCTGCAATTATCTGTTTAAGTACTGCCAAAGCAATTACAGGTCGGAAATATGTGCAACTGCTGAGCACTAAAATTGTGAAAAATAAAGGCGTAATTAACTTCAAATGATAAATGTCATAATTACGTGACTCGTACTTCTTGTTATTTAAATGAAACATGACGCGTTACCACGAACTATGTATTTACAAGTATTCACAACAAAAACACATCTAGTCATTTACATTATTATAACTACACAACAACAAGAAAGTGAAAATTAATAAATGTAAGCTAGTTTTCTATTGATAAAAATAACTAATTAAATTACATTATTAAATTGCAAAGCTACTATCACATAACCTATTGTTGTAGACAAAAACATCGGAACCAAATACATTCCTAAAGCTAAGTTACAAAACTCAATTCTTATTTCTCTTGTTGTCGTCAAAGTGTATAGATTTTTCACAGCAGCAAGGTTTCTCGCACCAGCTCCGGAATCTAAAACAAAGGTCTTATTTATTATATATTAAAAGGATCGTTAAGCAAGAGACCGTAGTGTTTGTTTAGTCTTTTTTAGTCTAGAAAAAAAATATTAGTTTTAAAAAACTAAACAAACACCCAAATGATTTTCTACTTTTTAGTTTCAAAGCGTGTAGTTTAGTAGTAGTTTTTAATTATTTTTTTTGTAGAAACACCATATTTCTAGCTCTTGAGTTCCCCATGTGCTGGAGATTCGAAGGAATTTTTCTAGCCCGTCAAAGTAGAACATTAAATACGATTTTTATTTCAAATAACAAGGGGCCTCAACAAAATAATTAGTTAAATAAATTCTCACTTAAACAACACAGACTGTAAATGTTGGCAATAGTCCTGTTCATTACTGTCTTTTCATTTTGCAACTTTTGACCTCCGTAAACCATGATAAGCCATGGAAATACATCAGCGACTAGAAACCGTAGCAGGTGTAACACCGCATTGAAAATATTTTCCTGTTAAAAATAATGAAATTCAAAAACGGAGGTGACACATATTTTATAGAACTTTATATTTGAATATTTACCCTTTCAATGAACGACACACATGCAGTATATAAAATGTAGATGTATACGAATGTCGTTGTTGATATCCAGAATATCGTCTAAAAGAATAAAAAGAGTTGAAAAGCGTTGGTTGTTATATGAGAAAGCTAATGATTAGTAAAAACCTGCAAATGCAGTTGAATCGAAATTCCTAAGAATCAATACTAATATCATAAATTCGAAAATAACATTGTCTGTTTGTCTGTAGCACTTACACGGGTAAACTGACGCATGGATTTCAACGAAATTTGGAATTGAATACTTTTTTTTTTAAAATTTTGACTTCTTACACACAACGCCATCTAGTCGCAAACTAAGCAGGGCTTGTATAACGAGTACTAGACGTTTGTTATAAATATATAAACATACTGTTTCCTTGTACATACATATGTTTTATATATAGAAAAAACCCAAACTCTGAAAAAAAAAAATACCCGGAAATCGAACCCGAGACCTCTACCACAACAGTTGCATACGCTCCCACTGCGCCGCTGAGGCAGTCTTAATTCTTCAGTCTGCAGTCAGACTTAAATTCTTGAATAAGGACAAAGACTACTATTTGACGCGATACCTCAAAAGCCAATATCTTATAAAATAGAAAACGTTCTGCATTATATTCAAAGTATTATAAATACATATAAAATTAATATACGCATAAATATTTACTTGATACATAAAACACACTGTTAATTGTTGAACACTACACACTAAACGTTCATATAACTCAGCCCAGAGCTTGATCATTTCTAACAGATTTGGATTCTTGTTCTGCTTATTTCCCAAAAATGCATTAGTAATATCCGTCTGTAGTTTTTCCTTTATTTCATTAAGTGTTTGGTTTAAGCACTCCAATAAGCTTGATATCAATGATAAATATATGTACAGCGCAAAAATATCCAAGATATAGTGTAGTTTATTAGTAATTGATGCGAGACACATAATAATAATAACTGCATTGTTATTTATAGAATCACGGGAATAAAAATATTTAACTACAACAATACCGAACTCTTCCACAAGAACAACAGTGCAACTGGCTATAAAAAATGACACCATATTTTTAAGTTGTTTTTTGTAAAGAACGTTTTTGATGTTGACGTTGTGGACCTCTATCAGATTGGTTATAGCAGTTTTGTATTCCGTCGATTTCAACACACTACACGCAAAGCAAATAAAATCCCCAATGAAGTTGTTTAAAAAACCAAACAAATAGAAATAATTCATTTTTTTGTTATCGAACGTCACAAGTACTAAAATTAAGTAAGCATTGTTTAGAAACATTATAAGACTTAGCAATATTTTAACAATTATGTAAAACATTATACATTTTTTACTACTTTTCCCGTAAAAGTCGTAATTTCTATAAATACCCATTATATTTTCTGTTCTTTTGAGATAGTGTATAATTTTCAATTGATGCATTTTACAAATGAAACGAAAAAAATGTATTTATGACACACTATAGACCACCTCGGTCTGTAGTTAGAAACAACTAAATAGGAATGAATTAAGAAAACAATAAGAAGTAATCATTCTAAGTAACGAGGTTATATATAAAATTAAAATTCTAGGTACCTACGGAGGAATAAATATTTATAACACTACATGGAAGAATACGTGTGTTTACTCACTTAAAACAAATCCATTAGTGGACACAGCAATTATAACTAAAGGTACCCAAAGCTATGTAACAAGATTATGGACAAAATTATTAAATGCAATTTAAATAAAGGTTCACAGTTTTCACTCTTTAATGCTACTCATGCTTTCCACCAAGCGGAGAAGAGACAGCTGGTATTTGATTCACCAGCAATATCTTGTGAGTCCTCTACTAAGGGTATATCAACTTGGGCTTCTGGAGGATTAACTTAGTGATAAGACACAGTGCGTGACGATTAGTTCGCATTGTTATGTAGTGACTTTTCAAAAACACGCGGCGTGCCGCAGGGCAGTATTCTCGGACCGACCCTTTTTTTCGTTTATATAATCGATCTTTTGAATCAGCCATCACTTCCGGGAAAAGCTTTCTCATATCCAGACGTTACTGCCCTTATGTAAAGACCTACTTAACTTCAAAAGCCAAATGTTATAATTATGTGACTCGTACTTTTTGTTATTTAAATGAAACAAGACGCGTTACCACGAACTATGTATTTTCAATATTACAAAAACACATCTAGTAAAACACAACTATTTGCTTAAACTTACATTACGACTTATTCGCGTTCAATCGGCTGAACCGGTCAAATAAAATTTACAATGGAGATAAGTGTCATACTTGCAGGTAATCATAAGTAGACAGATTATGTGACTTGACCTAACTGCAATGGGGGCTATTGCGAGTTTATTTTTATAACTAAATCGTCGACGGTATTGTCGCTTAGAAATGCAATTGACTTTATTCTTTGCTAAAACAGACCGTTTTAGTATCACGGCTTGAGATCCTTAACCAAGCCAGAGATAGTGGGTTCGATTCAAACCCGGGATGAATAATTCAGTGACGAAAAATTCTACTGCATCTGAGTGTAACATTTTTAACATGGAAAGTATGGGTAGAATCCAAGAGAAACCAACACACTCATTGCTAAAGCAGATAGTATGATAATCTACACTATAGCGGCTTAGTGAGATCGAAGCTCTTGACGAAACGACGCTTAAAGGATTTGGGATCATAGTGGAAAAGAAACATGTGTTTATTAGCAGTTTCATTACAATAGGACACGACTTTGTTTTTAAAATCAGATGGCCGTGATTGAATGTTAAATAGTTAGTAGAGCCGCGCTGATATCAGCACAAACAGGCTGGCTCAACCGGGGTGGTACTACGTCCTTACAGAAGACTAACCTAAAATGAATGCATTCGTGATATCGTGTTTCGTTGGGGAGAGCGAAACCGAGGGTGCCATAGTGTGGATCACTACATTACACTACTTTAAGATTTTGCTCATGGTTTCCATCGGGCAAGGTGCTGAACTCGCAAAGAAACTCAAAAACGTGAAGATTGATCAATATAAGGTAGAAGCCCTTTGATAAAAATTCTCAATTAAATTACATTATTAAATTGCAAAGCTACTATCACATAACCTATTGTTGTAGACAAAAACATCGGAACCAAATACATTCCTAAAGTTAAGTTAAAAAACTCAATTCTTATTTCTCTTGTTGTCGTCAAAGTGTATAGATTTTTCACAGCAGCCAGATTTCTCGCACCAGCTCCGGGATCTAAAACAAAGGTCTCATTTATGAAACTAGTTAAATTTAATTCTAAGCCAACATAACTGTTTACCAAGAGTTACTTTTCCATTTATAATCATCAATCATCATCATCAACAGCCTTGAACAGTCCACTGCTGGACATAGGCCTCTCCTTAGTTAAGGAGGTATTGGCCTACTATACCACGCTGGCCAGACGGGTTGGTATGAGGTTGATTTCAACTTTTCCTTCTCTTTGCATTGATGTTGTCTTGCGTTTAGTTTATCTCTTAGTCGTCTTTTACGACACCCGCGGGATGAATAGGGATGGTGACACTCTGTATTTTTAACCCGTGACCACACGGACAGACATTATTATAATAAATTTTTATAATTATCATAAATTGAAAAGTAACTCTGCCTTTCTATCCGTCTGTCAGTGTGTTACGCTTTCATGGTTAAATCTCTAAACCGATTTATATAAATTATAATAAAAAGATAAATTGAACCGTGGAAAATGACATAGACTTCTTTTTGTAGCGGCTACTGATAATCAATTCAATTTACCTAAAACCCACACTTAATAATTTATACACTGAAAAGTAACTCTGTGTTACGTTTTCACGGCTTAGCCGTTGCACTGAGTTTAATAAATTTTAGCAATGAGATATCTTGATGAATAAATGAAGGACAATGAATACTTTTTACCGCGTTATGTGATGTAAACGCAGGCGGAGTCGCGCGCAAAACCCATCTAGAAGTCAATCATCAACAACTCAATACCGTCCCATTGCTGGGCTTGGGTCTCCTTTCAGGACAGGGTTAAGTCCATGTGGCTACGTAAATCTTGCCGTTATATGTTTTTAAGCCGCCCGAAGACCTCCAAATAAACTTCACGACTATTATCTTCTATAACAAAAGGGATCGACTGCTTAACGGGACCTCCGAATCACTAAAACGCTTATTAAATATCATCCCACAACCGATCTCTCCTCTAGGTAATGACCAAGCCGTTGTTGCGTATCCTCGATTATTGTTTCTAATCACTTTAGGCCAGTAGGCAATTAACCCTTCTTAGAAGTGTCCGTCTATATTCATGAAGGCAGAAGGGAGAACTGTCCGTAACTTCTTATGAGCTATGGAGCTGTGGCGCTAACAAGATGCTTTGCACTATTGGCAATATTTCATAGATGCTCACCAATAGTTCCCTAATGCTCTGCGAGAAGTCCGCCGTAATTTATGTATTTACATTTAGAAGTCTTTAATTAGCGAGTTCTTGCGCGACGACTTGCGCAGGATGGCTAGCAGGAGCTGAACACGAGAAGCCCAAAATTGATCAGATTGCTGCGCAATAAAAGGGGCCTATGTCAAGCTGTGGACTGCAATAGGCTGATGATGATGATGATTAGAAGTCAAAATTGTATAAATATTCTTATCAGCAGTCTGATTTATATAGTACATCTATCTAGTCAGGGAACAGACGCGGAGCGAGGGAGATTCGTGAGATTTTAAAAAAGTGTGTCAAAGTAGAAAGTTAAATACTATCTTCATTTTAAATAGCAAGTTGGCTCAACAAAATAATTGGTTCAAAATACTTACTTAAACAACACATATTGTAAATGTTGGCAATAGTTCTGTTCATTACTGTCTTTTCATTTTGCAACTTTTGACCCCCGTAAACCATGATAAGCCATGGAAATACATCAGCGACTAAAAACCGAAGCAGGTACATAGCCGCGTCTAAAATATCTTTCTGTCAAAAAAATAGACATTCAAAAACGGCGGTGATACATATTTTACAGAACTTTATAGATGAATATTTACCCTTTCAATGAACGTAACACATGCAGCATATAAAATATGGATGTATACGAATGTCGTTATCCATATCCAGAATATCGTCTAAAAGAATAAGAAGACTTTAGAGCATTGGTAATTCTATGATAAAGAAAATAATTTTTATGTAAAAAGCGTGGGGCGACGTTATTGAAATATTTCCAGAAAGCACCCCACGCTTTGTTACATTAAAATTATTTTCTTCGTTTTAGTTTAAAAGCGAGTTTGTTTAGCTTTTTAAAACTATTTTTTAGAAAGACTGAAAAAGACTAATTTGTTTAATTTTTTTTTTTGTTATTTTTTCAAATTAGTATATTGTCATTGATCCTCGATAAATCTACAAACTTTGAGCGAAATCTGGCCGTCTAAAGTGGGTCAAAATTGCACCCATAGGAGTCGGTTACAAACACAAACAGATGATGATCCTACAAACATACAGATGAAGCTAATAAAAAGCGTGTAAAAATCTACCAAATGCAATTGAATGGAAATTCCGAAAAATCAATACTAATATTATAAATTCGAAAATAACTTAGTCTGTTTGTCTGTTACACTTTCACAGCTAAGCTGCTGCACCGATTTCAACGACATTTGGAATTGAAATACTTTTTTTTAATATTCCGGACTTCGTACACACAATACCATCTAGTCCCAACCCAAACTAAGCAGAGCTTGAATTATGAGTACTAGGCAGTCTCAATTCTTCAGTGTGCAGTTAGACTTAGATTCTTAAGAAAGGACAAAAACCACTATTTACCGCGATACCGCAAAAGCCAATATTTTATAAAGTAGAAAATGTTATGTTTAAAGCATTAAGAAGACACATAAAAATAATATATGCTTAAATATTTACTTGATACATAAAACACACTGTTAACTGTTGAGCACTACACACTAAACGTTCATACAACTCAGTCCAGAGCTTGATCATTTCCAACAGATTTGAATTCTCGTTCTGCCTACTTAATCGCAAAAATGGTTCAATATTATCCATCCGTAACTTTTCCTTTATTTCATTCAGTGTTTGATTTAGGCACTCCAATAAGCTTGATATCAATGTTATATATTTATATAGGGCGAAAATATCCAAGATATAATATAGTTTATTAATAATTGATGCGAAAATCAAAATAATAATAACTGGATTAATATTTAGAAATTCATGAGAATAAAAATAACTAGCTACATGTATACCAAACTCTTCGACAAGAACCACAGTGCAACTGACTACAAAAATAGACACCATTTGCTTAAGTTTTCTTTTGTATACAACATTGTTGATGTAGACGTTGTGGACCTCAATCAGATTGGTTATAGCTGTTTTGTATTCCGTCGATTTCAACACACTACACGCAATGCAAATAAAGTCCCCAATAAAGTTGTTTAAAAAGCCAAAAACATATAAATAATGTATTTTTTTATTGTCAAACGACAAAAGTACCAAAACAAAGTAAGCACTGTTTAGAAACATTAGTAGACTTAGCAATATTTTAATAATCATGTGAAACACTATATATTTTTTATTTCTTTTCCCATAAAAGGCGTAAGTTCTATAAATACCCATTATATTTTCCGTTGTTGTAAGATAGTGTAGAATTTTAATTTGATCCATCTTATAAATAAACGTAAGATTAGTTTTTGTTGTTAGAAATTAAACACACTGAGGTGGTCTATAGTTGAATACCAAAATGAATCAATAAAACAATTATAAGTAATCATTCAAAGTAACGAGACTAGGTAGCCCGAAGTAATTATTTTGAGCAACCAATAACTATAAAATATTAAAATTCAAGGTACCTACGAAGTAATTAATATTTATAACGCTACATACTTGAATACGTTTGTTTAATTATTTAAAACAAATCTATTAGTGGACACAGCAATTATGACTTAGGGAACCTTATGAATAACAAGATCATGGACAAAATTGTTAAATGCAATTTAATTAAAGTATGAGGTTGGGATAGTAACAAGACGATTGCTGGATAAATACTGACTTTAATTAATATTAAGCAACAGTTTATATATTTGCTAACAATAGTGATTACATATTATATGACTTATAACTACACATACAACACGTCCATAAGGCATTGTAAAAAAAAATTAACAAACGTTAAGTTTTTTTTTCTTAATTCTAAACATATAAAAAGTAAAAGTAAATATTAACATACATGGGGATATGATTCTGTTACAATTAGTTAAAATACATCTTAGGGTTATAGAAGCAGTAAATATAATTTTACAAAATAACATAATATTTATAAGAGTTCTAAACAAAAGAAAAACATTGTTATTCATTCATAATAAGGTTTTGTTCTGTTTTTATGTACAATTTCATGTTTTCCATTTATTACAATCTCTACATTTGGTGAAATATCTTTTATTACCTTATAAGGTCCTAAATATAAAGTGGTTAGTTTATTACCTGTCTCACTCTTAATTAATAATTTATCATTTGGCTTATATTTAACTGGATTTATATAAGTATCATACCTCTGTTTTGTTACTAACTTGCTAGATATTAAATTATCGCGTGCCTGTTTTTGCGAAACTTGTAATCTATATTTAAGTTCGAGAGGATAGCTGTCATGATTGTAAAGAGGTTCAATACGAGTGGTGAGGTTGCTAGGTAAAGTACATTTTTTACCATAAACTAACTCGAAAGGGGTGAATTTAGTAGATGAATTTACTGAAGTATTGTAAGCAAAACACCAAAAAGGGAGCCAAGAACTCCACAATTCGGGGTTCTGATCAGTCTGAATACGTAAATATGCGGCTAAACTCTTATGAGAATTTTCTAGGGCACCTAAACTTTGGTGGTGATAAGCGGTTGAATTAAGTTTTTTAATTTTTAACAAATTACATACCTCTTTCATAGTGTCTGCCATGAACTCAGTTCCTCTATCCGTTGCTATCTCTTTTGGGACTCCATGTTGAAGTATAAAATTGGTTACAAAACAGCGTGCTACTTCTGATGCTGATTTATTTATTAGAGGATATGCACATATATACTTTGATAATTCGCACTGAATCGTTAGTATATACGAATAGTTATTATTATCTCTATCTAAGGGTCCAACTAAATCTAAAAATATCTTTTCAAATGCAGTATTAGCAGTAGAGGTGATAACCATAGGTTCTTTGACTTGAACTGTATATTTTTGTTTCTGGCAATCTGGACACTTCTTTACGTAGTTTTTAACATCTTTCTCAAGTCCAGGCCAGAAATAATACTTGCGAATATTATTTACCATTCGTCTAATGCCCGCGTGGCCACTCGTGGGCAGAAGATGGAAATCATTAAGTACTACCTTTTTATCATCTTTATCATCTATTCTAATATTATCCTTTAAAATTACTAATCTCGGTCCGGACCAATCTTCATTATGTTGTATTTCACTTGCTAATTTTTCTATAAACAATTTATTAGTATTATTTTTTAAGAAATAGATTTCACCTACATTTAATTCATTACACAATTTACTCAGTTCTCTTGCAAATTCTGCTCGAGTAATTTGCAATCGAGAAGCTGGGTTAATATATATAGTGTTTCCTTTCTCGTTATAAATAAAACTTTTCGACTCTTTAAGTACTATATTTTCTTTTCTTAATTTCTCTAACTCTAGATTATTAATAAATCTTAATTCCACTGATTCCTTGGGTTCAACAAGAGTTTCTACGATTTTTGGTTGATCAGGCCAATCGTCTGTAGGAACTATGTCAACCGAAGGCGCAGGGCTTAGTTTTCGACGCTGGGCTCGGGTCATAACACAAATGTGTTCATTCATTTCTTGTAACTCTTTCGATGTTATTGTAAGTCGAGATAATGCGTCTGCAGCCACATTTTCTCTACCCTTAACATACTCGATTTCATAATCGTATTCCTCTAGAATAAGTTTGAATTTAAGTAATCGACTTGACGGATCCTTAAGATTGAATAAGTAAATCAATAGTTTGTGATCAGTCAATATTTTAAAAGTGCTACCATAAAGATACGGTCTAAAGTGTTTTACTGCCCATACTATCGCTAAAAGCTCTTTTTCTATAGTGGGATAGTTCTTTTCGGCTTTATTAAGATTCCTACTAGCATAGGCAATAGGGCGTTTATCTATGTTTGATAAAATAGCGCCAATAGCATAATTTGAAGCGTCTGTTTGCAACAAAAACTTATTATTTCTCGAAAAATCTGGATATTGAAGAACTGGTGGTTGCATCATGCTTGATTTTAATGTTTCAAATGATTTTTGACAGTTTTCATTCCATTTAAATTTATCATTTTTTCTACAAAGCATATTAAGATCATAACATTTTTCTGCAAAATTTTTAATAAATTTACGATAGTAGTTAGCAAAAGCTACAAAACGTTTGACTTCTTCCACGGTTTTTGGAGTTGGGTAATTCTTTATAATTTCAATTTTGGCCGGGTCAGGTAAAACACCTTCACTTGAAACTACATGGCCTAAAGCATTTCTTTTCTTAAAAAGTTACACTTGGATGGATTTAATTTGAGGTTCACTTTTCGTAGTCGCTCAAAAACGTCAGTTAGGTTTTTATTATGATCAAAAAGTGATCGTCCAAGTACTATAAGATCATCAAGGTATACTAGACATTTTTCATATGTAAGACCAGACATAGCCATTGTCATCATACGAGAGAATGAACTGGGACTTGTTTTGAGACCCATGGGCATGCGTGTCATCTGAAACTGACCTGAGTTAAAAGCTGTATATTTTCTACTATCTTTATCTAAATTTACGTTGTAAAATCCTTGGTTTAAATCCAAATGACTAAAATAAACACAATTTGATAAAGAGTCTAATATTTCTGAGATATTAGGCAGAGGAAATTTATCATCTTGAATACTGTTATTAAGTTTGCGATAATCGATGACTAACCGCCATTTCTTTTCCCCATTTGAATCTGATTTTTTAGGCACCAGAAGAACAGGACTAGACCATTCACTGTTACATGGTTCTACAATACCTTGTTCAATTAACTTTTGTATTTGCTTATTTATTTCCTTCTTCTGTGATACTGGAAGTCTATAAGGCTTAGTGTACACTGGTGAAACGTTAGTCTTTAAGTAAATTTTGTGAGAGTAAATGTCAGTTGTGGACAACTTATCGCCTTCGAGATAAAAGATATCAGAGTATTTCGCGCATATTTTCTCAATTGAGGCCTGTTCTTCTTTATTAAGATGATTTATATTCAAAGCTGAGAACAACTTCTTAACGCGTTTTGCATCATTATTTGTTTTTTCAAATGAACAGATATTATAATTAGTTGCTTTTTGAATAACTGGCTCGATTTTATCTAAGGTCAAATCGGTATCAGTTGTATTTAGTATGCGAATTGGTATAGTTCCATTCACTGGTGTTACTAAAGCACTAGCTATAAAGACCCCTTGTTTCAATTCTGACGAACAAATAACACTTTCCTCCTTTTCTGACGTATTTATAAAATGCATCGATTCGCTCCTAGCTGGTATCATTATACTATTCTTAATATAGTGTAAAGGAATTGTTATATTCATATTGTTATTCCATAGTAATAAAGATTTGTTACCAAAATTCAAAACCGATTTATATTTGTTTAAAAAGTCATGCCCAATTATGCCACTTGTCTTACATGGTAAAGAATCGAAAACATAAAACTTATGTGTCAGCACTTGCTTTCTACAGAAAAAGTTTAGATAAACATATCCTATTGATTGAACTTTGCCTCCTATTCCGATGACACTAATGTTCTGTTTATGGATTGGAATGTTTTGTTCTAATACGTGACTAAGTTTGAGTGCTGATATTGATGCTCCCGTATCAATTAACAAACTGTACGAAACATTATTCTGACCTAATAACTTAATGCTATAAGAATCATTTAATGAAAAAATTACTTCATTCGTCCCGAAAAAACTGATTATTCTCTTCAGAATTTTGAACATTTTGAGAATCTGAATTTGTCAAAGTATGTATGTGCGGTTGTTGGTCCTTATTATAATAAGACCTATTCATACCTCTGGAAAATGGTCGTCGGGCTCCACGACCCGTAGCCTGGCGGCCTCTCCAGCTGTGAGATGTGCTTCGCTGCTCGCCCTGGGGTGCACCGCGCTGCTGCTGCCAGCCACTATGACCTGCACCTGTGTATGACGTACCTCTCGATCTTACTCTTTGGCCTCGCCGACTCTCGAAACTTCTGGAATTGTTATTACAATAACGATTAAAGCGATTGAAGTACATTACATTAGCGGAGCTAGAGGGAGACGTAATGTCCTCGTCTACAGCTGCTTGTATTGCATCTTTGAGAGTGTTGTAGTTTCTTGCTGTAATCACGGTGCTTAGTCTTCGGTTTCTTAAGCCATCCGCGAAACATTTTATGGCTTGTTTTTCATTTAATGGTCTTAGGATACTAAAAGCATGTTCATTGCCTCCAGCCTGTGAAATAGTGAGGTCAACAAACATCTCTGAAAGTTGCTGTCCAAAGTCATTAATAGATAAATTGTTTTGTTTAAAATCAAATAATTTATGTTGAATCGCAGTTACTGATTTTTTCGGCAGTAACTGTAGTTTAATATCTGATATCAACGCATCAACAGATAAGTAACTGGAATTCAGTTTTAATTTAGCAGCTTGGGTTATTCTATTTTTTAAAACGAAATTTACTAACCTTTTTTTTGAGTCTTCGTCGAGTTCGGAACTGTAGTATTCAATACTATCCACGAGCTGTTTAATGCTCGATTCGTCGTCGGAAGGAGCTGGAAACAAACTTAATGCAACCTTTAAATCAAACTTAGCCATTGTTTTATCCTTTTTCAGATTGGTTTGAGCATAAAGATAATATTTCCTTATATAATTTATCAAAATTTTCGCAACCTTTTAATATAACAGCATAATCATCACTTTTTACGCTACCTATAACATTATTTAATTTTTCAAGAAAAATATTATATTCATTCTTTATACTAACAACCTCTCGCAATTTAATTTCCAGAATAGAACCTGTCCGCCTAGTAGGACCGATCTTTATTAGATATGTTCTAACTTCTTTTAACCTTTTGAAAATATCATTTAACATATGATCCATAAATTTTCCTATTTACCTCAATAAAGTGTAACGAAAGGTATACATACTTATATGCACATGTATCAGATAATCTTAATTAATTTTAGTTTTCTTAATAATAACTAAATAAAATGTCCAACATTCTTATGTCCGTCGGAGTTACACACTATTGTAATTTGACACTTGATACGTTTCCACTGCACGAGCTCACTAACATCGGGTTATTAATATATCACTGAATAAACACTGCTTGACGACGAACCTGGCACTTTCAATAATATGCGATTTGTAGTTATATATAGTTGACATGTAATACCAATAATGATTCTAGTCTGAACTCTTTTAAATAAAATGCTCATATCATCTGGGCTCATACTTCTTCAGGCCTGGCTTCAAGCTTTGCGTCTCTCCGAAAATAAGCAATCGATCTCCTTAATGCGTGTCGATTTATTTCATTTGTCATCCATTTAACGTGACAATTCTTATATATCTTATACACAAAGTAAATTAGACCCAGGAGCAATAACGTTAAAATTAAAAGTAGAATAATATTGGTTGTACTTGCGTGGACTTGAAGCTGTTCTACTCCCGAACCATTGCTGCCTCCTGTTGCGGTTTGGGCCACAACGATTTCTTCTTTAGTTGGAGTTGAACCCATCTCGATAATTTATTTTAATAATTAAGTCTCGTCGAGTATAAAGATCGAATGCAATTCTCCAAATGCATTGTGAAGCGCGTGTCCTTATATGGATTAAGGAATTTGTAAACAACGGTCGCGGGCCTCTGGCAGGGTCGCCATATGAGGTTGGGATAGTAACAAGACGATTGCTGGATAAATACTGACTTTAATTAATATTAAGCAACAGTTTATATATTTGCTAACAATAGTGATTACATATTATATGACTTATAACTACACATACAACAAAAGGTAACGTAGGCTCCTGGAGGATTACCTTAGTAATAAGACACGGTGCGTGACGATTAGCTTGCATACTAGTATGTCATGACTTATCAATAAAACACGGCGTGCCGTAGGGCAGTATTCTCGAACCGACCCATTTTTAGGGTTCTGTTGCTAAATGGCAAGAAACGGAATCCTTATAGATTCGTCATGTCTGTCTGTCTGTCCTACCGTATGTCACAGCCACTTTTTTCCGAAACTATAAGAGCTATACTGTTGAAACTTGGTCAGTAGATGTGTTCTGTGAACCGCATTAATATTTTTACACAAAAATTGAAAAACAGCAAGAAATTTTGGGGGTCCCCTTAATTAGAACTGAAACTCAAATTTTTTTTTTCATCAAAACCCCTATGTATGGGGTTTCTATGGTAAGATCTATGGATAGGTCTTAAAAAATGATATCGAGGTTTCAAATATCATTTTTTCTATGCTGAATAGTTTGCGCGAGAAACACTTCCAAAGTGGTAAAATGTGTGTCCCCCCCCTGTAACTTCTAAAATAAGAGGATGATAAAACTAAAAAAATATATGATGTACATAACCATGCAAACTTCCAACGAAAATTGGTTTGAACGAGATCTAGTTAGCAGTTTTTTTATACGTAACAAATCATAAACCGCAATTTACATTTCTTTCAATCAAAACACTATTATTAAAACATCGATCAAAGTTACAACGAATTACAAAAACCATTATAGGATGTAGGATGTTACTTGCTGCTACGGAACCCTTCATGGGCGAGTCCGACTGGCACGTGGCCGCTTTTTTTTTCATTTATATAAACAATCTCTGAAGCATTACAATAGGGCGCCATAGTGTGGATCACTGCATCGCACTACTTTAAGTTTCTGCTCATGGTTTTCATCGGGCTAGGTGCTGAACTCACAAAGAAATTCAAGAAAGTGAAGATTGGTCAATATAAGGTAGAGGCCCTTTGATAACTATACTCAATTAAATTACATTATTAAATTGCAAAGCTACTATCACATAACCTATTGTTGTAGACAAAAACATCGGAACCAAATACATTCCTAAAGCTAAGTTAAAAAACTCAATTCTTATTTCTCTCGTTGTCGTCAAAGTGATAAGATTTTTCACAGCAGCAAGGTTTCTCGCACCAGCTCCGGGATCTAAAACAAAGGTCTTATTTATGAAACTACACTCGGTTCCAAAAATTACGGGTCAGTCACAAAAATTGAAATACCTCCAGAACTGTAAAAGCTAGATCAATGAAATAAAAAACAGAATAAAGACTTTTTAGTTGCGCTTCTAATAGCATATTATTTAAACTGGTTGATGAAAAAAACTTCATTAGAAATACAAAATTTAAAAAAATGACTATTTTTAAAACAAAATTTTTGTTTCATGTCATTATGGATGCTTTCCATTTCTATTCTGTCACAAAAAAAATTATCGTGAACGTCTTCCACGTGCATAATTATTATTCTGTGAGGTGAAGCATGGCAGTCACGCTAGAGGAATGTACCAGAATCCTAACGTTTTTGGAACTTGGGCGGAGCCAGCGTGAAACAGCCAGAAACATTGGTGTATCTTTGTCGACTGTTCAGCGGGTAGTCCAGCGGTACCAAGAGACCGGATCACACCTTAGAAGACCAGGAAATGGCAGACCAAGATGCACAACGGCCAGGGAAGACAGACAACTGGTGGCTACAATGCTCCGAAATCGTTTTCAAACTGCTGTTGGTCTAAAAACTCACTTTATTCGCTTTGGAGGTGGCAATTTAAGCACTCAAACAGTAAGAAGACGTCTTGCTGAAGCAAATTTGAAACCATTGAGGTCCGCAAATGGCCCCAAACTGGAACGGGGACATCGAATTGCAAGACAGAGATACGTGCGCGAACACCTAAACTGGACACTAGACGATTGGTCTAGGGTAATGTTCACGGACGAGTCTAAATTCATGCTTTATAAGCATGATGGTAGGCAGTTGGTGTACAGAAGACCAGGGGAGCGCTTCTTCAAGCGTGTGTGGAGGAAAAAGTGGCGTACGGTGGAGGCTCCGTACAAGTTTGGGCTGGGATTTCTGCTGAGGCCCGCACCGAGCTGGTGCTCATTCAAAATGGAACTCTAAATGCAGAGAGGTACGTGGAAGAGATCCTCAATGAACATGTAGGTCCTTTCATGGCCAGGATGGACCGGCATGGCATATTAATGCATGATAATGCGCGTCCCCATACCGCCAGAATTGTACATGACTACCTTGAAGAGGTCGGTATCGAACTCATGCAGTGGCCAGCGCGAAGCCCGGACTTAAACCCCATCGAGCACGCCTGGGACGAGCTTCAGAGATGCGTGAAAGGTCGAAACCCCCCACCAATCACGCTTCCCGAGCTCATACAAGCACTGGTGGAGGAATGGGAAGGTATTCCTCAGCACCGGCTCCGAAATTTGGTGTACAGCATGCCTAATCGCCTGGAAGCTGTCAGAAGAGCTCGTGGAGGCAATACAAAGTATTAAATGAAGAAAGTGATGAAAAACAGCAAAAAAACAATCATAAAAAAAATGTAATCTTAAGAAAAATATGACTACTTTAGTTTTTTTTTAATTTAAGATTAATATTGTGGGTGTAACTAAGTTTTATTTTATTTTTTATCTGTATAATTAAATTCTCAATTGAACAGTCTTCGTTTCATTAGGATGACATACGTAGTTCGGGAGATATTCGGGTTTATGTGACTGACCCGTTATTTTTGGAACCGGCTTTAGTTAAATTTAATTCTAAGCCAACATAAATATTAAGTCAGAGACCGTCTCAGTTCCATTTCTACTCATGAAAATTAATTGTGGTATGTCTGGGTCTGATCCATAATACATATTATTAAACTATTGTCATAAATTATTATATTTATTATAGATTGAAAAGTAACTCTGTCTGTCTATCCGTGTATCAGTCTGTTACGATTTTACGGTTAAATCACTAAACCGATTTAAATAAATTTTGATAAAAAGATAGATTGAACCGTGGAAAATGAAACTGAAAAGTAACGCTATGTCACGTTATCACGGCTTAGCCGTCGCACTGAGTTCAATGAATTTTGGCAATGAGATATCTTGATGAATGAATGAAGGACAATGACTACTTTTTACCGCGTTAACTGATGTAAACGCAGGCGGAGCCGCGCGCAAAAGCCACCTAGAAGTCAATCATCAACAACTCAATACCGTCCCATTGCTGGGCTTGGGTCTCCTTTCAGGACAGGGTTAAGTCCATGTGGCTACGTAAATCTTGCCGATATATGTTTTTTGGCCGCCCGAAGACCTCCAAATAAACTTCACGACTATTATGTTCTATAACAAAAGGGACCGACTGCTTAATCCACCGAATCACTGAAACGCTTATAAAATATCATCCCACAACCGGTCTCTCCTCTAAGTAATGACCAAGCCGTTGTTGCGTATCCTCGATTATTGTTTCTAATCACTTTAGGCCAGTAGGCAATGAGCGCTTCTTAGAAGTGTCCGTCTATATTCAGGAAGGCAGAAGGCAGAGCTCTCCCTAACTTCTTATGAGCTATGGAGCTGTGGCGCTGACAAGATGCTTTGCACTATTGGCAAAGGTAATATTTCATAGATGCTCGCCAATAGTTCCCTAATGCTCTGCGAGAAGTCCGCCTTATTTATGTATTTACATTTAGAAGTCTTTAATTAGCGCGTTCTTGCGCGACGACTTGCGCAGAATGGCTAGCAGGAGCTAAATACGAGAAGCCCAAAATTGATCAGATTGCTGCGCAATAAAAGGGGCCTATGTCGAGCTGTGGACTGCAATAGGCTGATGATGATGATGATTAGAAGTCAAAATTATATAAAAATTATTATCAGCATTTATATATAATATATAATATATTTACATATATATATATATATATAAATCAGACATTTATATAGTACATCTATCTAGTCAGGGAACAGACGCGGAGCGTGGGAGATTCGTGAGATTTTAAAAAAGTGTGTCAAAGTAGAAAGTTAAATACTATTTTCATTTTAAATAGCAAGTTGGCTCAACAAAATAATTGGTTCAAAATACTTACTTAAACAACACATATTGTAAATGTTGGCAATAGTCCTGTTCATTACTGTCTTTTCATTTTGCAACTTTTGACCCCCGTAAACCATGATAAGCCATGGAAATACATCAGCGACTAAAAACCGAAGCAGGTACATAGCCGCGTCTAAAATATCTTTCTGTCAAAAAAATAGACATTCAAAAACGGCGGTGATACATATTTTACAGAACTTTATAGATGAATATTTACCCTTTCAATGAACGCAACACATGCAGCATATAAAATATGGATGTATACGAATGTCGTTATCCATATCCAGAATATCGTCTAAAAGATTAAGAAGACTTTAGAGCATTGGTAATTCTATGATGAAGAAAATAATTTTTATGTAAAAAGCGTGACGTTATTGAAATATTTCCATAAAGCACCCCACGCTTTGTTACATTAAAATTATTTTCTTCGTTTTAGTTTAAAAGCGAGTTTGTTTAGCTTTTTAAAACTATTTTTTAGAAAGACTGAAAAAGACTAATTTGTTTAATATTTTTTTTGTTATTTTTTCAAATTAGTTTATTGTCATTGATCCTCGATAAATCTACAAACTGAGCGAAATCTGGCCTTCTAAAGTGGGTCAAAATTGCACCCATAGGAGTCGGTTACAAACTCAAACAGATGATGATCCTACAAACATACAGATGAAGCTAATAAAAAGCGTGTAAAAATCTACCAAATGCAATTGAATGGAAATTCCGAAAAATCTATTATAAATTCGAAAATAACTTAGTCTGTTTGTCTGTTACACTTTCATAGCTAAGCTGCTGCACCGATCTCAACGACATTTGGAATTGAAATACTTTTTTTTAATATTCCGGACTTCTTACACACAATACCATCTAGTCCCAACCCAAACTAAGCAGAGCTTGAATTATGAGTACTAGGCAGTCTCAATTCTTCAGTTTTTCAGTTAGACTTAGATTCTTGAGAAAGGACAAAAACCACTATTTACCGCGATACCGCAAAAGCCAATATTTTATAAAGTAGAAAATGTTATGTTTAAAGCATTAAGAAGACACATAAAAATAATATATGCTTAAATATTTACTTGATACATAAAACACACTGTTAACTGTTGAGCACTACACACTAAACGTTCATACAACTCAGTCCAGAGCTTGATCATTTCCAACAGATTTGAATTCTCGTTCTGCCTACTTAATCGCAAAAATGGTTCAATATTATCCATCCGTAACTTTTCCTTTATTTCATTCAGTGTTTGATTTAGGCACTCCAATAAGCTTGATATCAATGTTATATATTTATACAGGGCGAAAATATCCAAGATATAATATAGTTTATTAATAATTGATGCGAAAATCATAATAATAATAACTGGATTAATATTTAGAAATTCATGAGAATAAAAATAACTAGCTACATGTATACCAAACTCTTCGACAAGAACCACAGTGCAACTGACTACAAAAATAGACACCATTTGCTTAAGTTTTCTTTTGTAAACAACATTGTTGATGTAGACGTTGTGGACCTCAATCAGATTGGTTATAGCTGTTTTGAATTCCGTCGATTTCAACACACTACACGCAATGCAAATAAAGTCCCCAATAAAGTTGTTTAAAAAGCCAAAAAAATATAAATAATGTATTTTTTTATTGTCAAATGACAAAAGTACCAAAACAAAGTAAGCACTGTTTAGAAACATTAGTAGACTTAGCAATATTTTAATAATCATGTGAAACACTATATATTTTTTATTTCTTTTCCCATAAAAGGCGTAAGTTCTATAAATACCCATTATATTTTCCGTTGTTGTAAGATAGTGTAGAATTTTAATTTGATCCATCTTATAAATAAACGTAAGATTAGTTTTTGTTGTTAGAAATTAAACACACTGAGGTGGTCTATAGTTGAATACCAAAATGAATCAATAAAACCATTATAAGTAATCATTCAAAGTGACGAGACTAATTAGTCCAAAGTAATTATTTTAAGCAACCAATAACGGTACCGACGAAGTAATAAATAACTACAACGCTACATATTTGAATACTTTTGTTTAATTATTTAAAACAAATCCATTAGTGGACACAGCAATTATGACTTAGGGAACCTAAAGCTATATAACAAGATCATGAACAAAATATGCTTTCACCAGGCATTAGGGAATATCAACGTAGGCTCCTGAAGGATTACCTTAATAATAAGACACGGTGCGTGACGATTAGCTTGCATACTAGTATGTTATGACTTATCAATAAAACACGGCGTGCCGTGGGGCAGTATTCTTGGACCGACCCATTTTTAGGGTTCCGTTGCCAAATGGCAAAAAACTGAAACCTTATAGATTCGTCATGTCTGTCTGTCTGTCCATCCGTATGTCACAGCCACTTTTTTCCGAAACTATAAGAGCTATACTGTTGAAACTTGGTCAGTAGATGTATTCTGTGAACCGCATTAATATTTTTACACAAAAATAGAAAAAAAGCAAGAAATTTTGGGGGTCCCCATACTTAGAACTGAAACTCAAAGTATTTTTCATCAAAACCATATGCATGGGGTTTCTATGGTATCTATGGATAGGTCTTCAAAAATGATATCGAGGTTTCTAATATCATTTTTTCTAAGCTGAATAGTTTGCGCGAGAAACACTTCCAAAGTGGTAAAATGTGTTTCCCCCCCCCTTTTTTTTTTTTTTTTTTCGTGCGGAAATCCCCTCGGATGCCACCAGTTAGTGACTATGTCGGACTCGAACCGACTAAAACCGCACGCCGTCTCGGGTACTATGAGTCGAGGAACCAGGTATACCCTCGAAAGGAAGTCCCTGGAACCCCGACGCACCTCGGGCCATCTGTGGCTTGCAGGCGGCCCCCTACCGTGTGAGAACTTCAATGCTCCCCTTCCGCCAAATACGAAGCGTGCGCGTGTTGTAGCGCTCGCGTTGCCACCCCGGCCTGCTTCTGCTAGGGTGACAGATGGCTTCGCCTGTCACCCCCAGGCCTGCGCTTATGGAGGACGGAGATCTTGCGATCTCCGGCGCCTGAGTCGCCTGCGGTACCTGGCCCGTTCTCGGGCCTGGCGGTCCGGGAGAGTTCTAGTTCTCCCGGTCCCGCTCTGCCATCTCCTTCGCAAGCATAACTTGCTCGCAGAAAGAGACGGCGGAGTTCCACGCTCTCTCGCTCCGTAACATGGCCGCAACCATGTTACTGAGCGAGAGGATCCCCACTCCGAGATCGGCCACGAGATCACGCCTCGGCTCCCCCCACGCCGGACATTCTGCCAACGTGTGGAGCGCCGTGTCCGCAGTCTGGCCATTGCAGTGGCACCCAGGCGTTGGCTCCTTACGAATCAGACACAAGTGATCACCGAAACATCCTTTTCCAGTGATCACCTGCGTCAGCCGATATGAGAGGCTCCCGTGACGCCTCTCGAGCCAATCCTCCATAACGGGTCTTACCGCCGCAATGACGGCGTGCCCAGCGCTCGGTTGCCCAAGTCGTTCCCTCCACTCCTCCACGAGGGCCTGGCGGAGCTGGGATTTCTGCGCTTCGATTTCTCGAATCTCAGGACTCTGTCCCAGCTCCCGCGCCTCCTTGCGCCACTGGTAAAGTGCTGCAAGGGCTCTCGCCTCCAGGTCCCATGGCGGAATTCCGGCCAAGAGACTCGCCGCTTCAAAGGAGACCGTGTGGTACCCCCTTATGATCCTGACGGCCAGTACTCGCTGCGGTCGTCGCAATAGCGCGACATTACTGGCCTTCAGGACCTCCGCCCATACTGGGGCCCCATAAAGGGCCATGGACCGCACAACTCCCGCGTAGAGTCTCCTGCAGGAGTCATCGGGCCCCCTCATGTTGAGCAACAACCGTGCTAATGCTCGCGCTGCGCCCACCAACTTTGGGACCAGACTTCGGAAGTGAAATCCGAAGTCCCATCGGCCATCGAGTACGAGCCCCAAATATCGCATAGAGGGCTCAATGCCGATGCGAATGCCTCCCACTATGAGGCTGAGTCCATCAGGTGGCTTATTCCGAGGCCCGTGGAAGAATAAGGCCTCGGATTTGTGCAATGCCACCTCAAGACCCAGGTGCCGGATTCGCTCAACGACTTGGGCAACCCCGGCCGTGGCCGTGGGTTGCCTCGCGGTGCGTTCTACCACACGCCATTACAAGCATGTCATCCGCATAACAGGTGACGGTGACTCTGTCTAAGAATTCACCGCGAAGCACCCAGTCGTAACCAATGTTCCACAGGAGCGGCCCTAAGACTGACCCCTGCGGAACACCGCACGACATTTCACGCCGACCGAGACCGGTCCTACTTGGGTAGATGACGGCTCTCTCCGAGAGATACGCCCCAACTATGCGGCGGAGGTAGAGAGGCACTCGATGATATTTCAGTGCCTCCCTGATGCAACCCCAGGGTAAAGTGTTGAACGCGTTGGCGATGTCCAAAGACACCGCCAACACCACTTCTCCCCGGGAAACTGCTTCCTCCGCCAGGCCCTTCACGCGCATGATCGCATCCACGGTGGAGCGCCCCTGGCGGAAGCCATATTGGTTCTCCGCCAGATCCAGACCCACCCTGAAGAGGTGCTTGACGAGGCGATGTGCAATCACTCTTTCAAAGAGTTTGCACACCTCGTCAAGCAACACTATAGGCCGGTAGGCAGATGGTGAATCCGCCGGGCGCCCCTCCTTTCGGATGAGAACCAGTTTCCCCGTCTTCCACAATTTCGGAAACTGGCCCTGCTCGAAGCATGTGCTGAAAAGCCCTCTCAGTCGGGGCTCGAGAGCCGGCGCCTCGTCATCTAGAGCCAGGACCCACGCTCGTCCTGGAATGCCATCGGGTCCTGGGGCGGTGTTTTTGGCTTTCAACCGTTTCACCGCCCTGTAACTTCTAAAATAAGAGAATGATAAAACTAAAAAAAAATATGATGTACATAACCATGCAAACTTCCAACGAAAATTGGTTTGAACGAGATCTAGTTAGCAGTTTTTTTTATACGTCATAAATCATAAACCGCAATTTACATTTCTTTCAATCAAAACACTATTATTAAAACATCGATGAAAGTTACAACGAACTACAAAAACTTTTATCGGATGTTACTTGCTGCTACGGAACCCTTCATGGGCGAGTCCGATTCGCACGTGGCCGCTGTTTTTTTCATTTATATGAACAATATCTGAAGCAGTACGACCGAGCGCCATAGTGTGGATCACTGCATCGCACTACTTTAAGTTTCTGCTCATGGTTTTCATCGGGCAAGGTGCTGAACTCACAAAGAAATTCAAGAAAGTGAAGATTGATCAATATAAGATAGAGGTCCTTTGATAAAAATTCTCAATTAAATTACATTATTAAATTGCAAAGCTACTATCACATAACCTATTGTTGTAGACAAAAACATCGGAACCAAATACAGTCCTAAAGCTAAGTTACAAAACTCAATTCTTATTTCTCTTGTTGTCGTCAAAGTGTATAGATTTTTCACAGCAGCCAGATTTCTCGCACCAGCTCCGGGATCTAAAACAAAGGTCTCATTTATGAAACTAGTTAAATTTAATTCTAAGCCAATATAAATGTTAAGTCAGAGACCGTCTCCGTTCCATTTCTACTCATGAAAATTAATTGTGGTATGTCTGGGTCTGATCCATAATACATATTATTAAACTATTGTAATAAATTATTATATTTAATATAGATTCAAAAGTAACTCTGTCTGTCTATCCGTGTATCAGTCTGTTACGATTTCACGATTAAATCACTTAACCGATTTAAATAAATTTTGATAAAAAGATAGATTGAACCGTGGATAATGAAACTGAAAAGTAACGTGTTTCACGTTATTTGGCTTAACCGTTGCACTGAGTTCAATGAATTTTGGCAATGAGATATCTTGATGAATGAATGAAGGACAATGACTACTTTTTACCGCGTTAACTGATGTAAACGCAGGCGGAATCGCGCGCAAAAGCCATCTAGAAGTCAATCATCAACAACTCAATACCGTCCCACTGCTGGGCTTGGGTGTCGTTTCAGGACAGGGTTAAGTCCATGTGGCCATGTAAATCTTGCCGTTATATGTTTTTAAGCCGCCCGAAGACCTCCAAATAAACTTCACGACTATTATCCTCTATAACAAAAGGGACCGACTGCTTAATTTTCTGAATCACTAAAACGCTTATTAAATATCATCCCACAACCGATCTCTCCTCTAGTTAATGACCTAGGTAGGTATCCTCGATTATTGTTTCTAATCACTTTAGGCCAGTAGGCAATGAGCGCTTCTTAGAAGTGTCCGTTTATATTCAGGAAGGCAGAAGGCAGAGCTGTCCCTAACTTCTTATGAGCTATGGAGATGTGGCGCTGACAAGATGCTTTGCACTATTGGCAAAGGTAATATTTCATAGATGCTCGCCAATAGTTCCCTAATGCTCTGCGAGAAGTCCGCCATATTTACGTATTTACATTTAGAAGTCTTTAATTAGCGCGTTCTTGCGCGACGACTTGCGCAGGATGGCTAGCAGGAGCTGAATACGAGAAGCCCAAAATTGATCAGATTGCTGCGCAATAAAAGGGGCCTATGTCGAGCTGTGGACTGCAATAGGCTGATGATGATGATTAGAAGTCAAAATTATATAAAAATTATTATCAGCATTTATATATAATATATAATATATTTACATATATATATATAAATCAGACATTTATATAGTACATCTATCTAGTCAGGGAACAGACGCGGAGCGTGGGAGATTCGTGAGATTTTAAAAAAGTGTGTCAAAGTAGAAAGTTAAATACGATTTTCATTTTAAATAGCAAGTTGGCTCAACAAAATAATTGGTTAAAAATACTTACTTAAACAACACATACTGTAAATGTTGGCAATAGTCCTGTTCATTACTGTCTTTACATTTTGCAACTTTTGACCCCCGTAAACCATGATAAGCCATGGAAATACATCAGCGACTAAAAACCGAAGCAGGAATAACGCCGCGTTAAAAATATTTTTCTGTCAAAAAAATAGACATTCAAAAACGGCGGTGACACATATTTTACAGAACTTCATACATGAATATTTATCCTTTCAATGAACGCAACTTTGAGCGAAATTTGGCCGTTTCAAGTGGGTTAAAATTGCACCCAAAGGAGTCGGTTACAAACATACATACAAACATACAAATGAAACATACAAAAGAATTAATCAACAACCCATAAAGGGTTAAAGTAATACGTCACTACGAATAAGCTTCATATACCTTAATGTTCTAATATTTTGTATCAAGTATCATTCCACACAATACAGTAATACCAAATCTTTTATGCAATCAAAAAACAATCCTTGCGTCAATATTTATGCTAAGAGCAAGTATATGCTGTCGCAGACTTTTAATTAGAACTACAACCGTTTACTCAACGCAACTAAAATTTTAGCCCGAGTCAGTACATTCGAATATTTGCAGGCTCAACTGTACAACATTTTCGATCGTATAATATTACTACAGATAAATCTAAATGTTAGGTTGGTTTCCATACGCTTCAAAATCCAATAGAGTTGCACTACTAGAGCTACACCGATTTCAGCACGAAAAGGCCGGCTTGACCAGGGCAGTACTACCTTCACACAAAGCACCAAACTGAATGACAGCGTGGTAGAGTAGGCCAATACCTCCTTTCTAAGGAGAGGCCTGTGTGGTGACGACGTCCGTGTGGTGACGGATTAAGAATACAGAGTGTCACCACCCCTATTCATTCCGCGGTCGTTAAAGGCGACTAAGGGATAAACTACGCAAGACAACATCAATACAAAGAGAAGGAAAACTTGAAACGAACCCTATACCAACCCGTCTGGCCAGCGTGGTATAGTAGGCCAAAACCTCCTTTCTAAGGAGAGGCCTATGTCCAGCAGTGGACTGTTAAAGACTGTTGATGATGATTGATGATGAAATGACAGCATTCGTGCTGTCATATTTCTTTTGCGAGTGTGTAAACCTTACGGGTATGGTGCGAAAAGCAATACAATGTAAAAGAAAGATCTTATTAGGCCGCCATAGTGTGGGTTACCATGCTGCTTTGTTTGCACATACAATGAAGATGGTGGCACCCTACTCCTGGATTCTATTTATGCTTTCCATTATGCAGAGTAAAGCCACCTTGGTACGCTTAAATATAATAATGTTCATTAAAGCTGACGTATTTATTCAATGAAGTACTCATAGCATAGCCGAGTATTTCCAATCACTTTCAATCACCCAAGGCGTGCGATTGGAAGTAATCACCGAGGGTTGACATGTTCCAAATATTTATCGCACTCTTAGAGAGTAGTATTTTTATAAATGTCTTAATTATTGTATAACTGCGAACATTTTGAATTGTACATGTGAGCACTTTGTAGTCACTAGTAGCATAAGTTTGTTTGTTGACTGGCGGTTGTGAGTATGTCATGCTCGCTCAAAAGTCCTTCTGGCGGTGGCATGTGTAGCGGGTCGTCCGGCTCCCTACAATATGGTTGAACTGGACGATGGCTGGTGCATAGGTCATGCTCGTGATACGGGCGCCACCAGTTTAATTATTTTTGGACACTACCTGTGTAAACATCTACATCGTTACATTGTCCTCACATTTAATAAAACGCTTTAAACAATGTAACCAAAATTGTAAAAACAATGTTGGAAAAGAGTGTCCATGGAGTATTTTGTCTGTTCTTCTCATTAGGATCTACGAATTGGAACAGACAATTAGCTTCACGACTGACTACTGACTGACTACTTGACGTTTCAAAAGTGCCGTTGTATTGGTTTATTTGAAATAAAATGGTTTGATTTGATTTGATTTGATTTGATTGGGTAAGCAACGACGGCGCGGTCGGTCCTAGATGGGTGAACGTTTGTGGCATGATATGTTATGAGCGTTTCCGTAAATAGCAGGTCACGCTAAGCCGTCGATCCCGGTTGTTATCATAAGATAGCAGTCATGAAGCTTAGTTGGACGACTTCCAAAAAAAACATTCAATGGCAAGAATATGTGTAACCAAAACGTGTCTTGCCAGTTCTCAACCCGAACTTGGTCAGTGTAGGGACGTAAAGATAAGAGACTCATGCCCAGCAGTGGAACGTTATGGGTTGTTGATGATGATGAAAGCTAAAGTAAACAATTAATAAATTTATACATTTAAACAAAACAAGTATGGTCATAAAACATGTATTTAAAAACTCACTCAAAAAGCACGACATCAAGCATTCACAATATTGTTATGACTATTACTCGCAAAGTTCCACAAGACACAAAAGTTATTAAACTACACTTAACAGTTTGAGTGCAAACAAAGAGGAAATTCTCAGAATTCACACTCAGATGTAAATGAATCAACACGTATTTTTAAGAACTATAGGCATTTTAAGATTTATAAAAAAACGGTTCTCGGTTTCATCCAATCCTTAATAATATTATAAAGGCGAAAGCTAGTTAGAATAACTGAACAAAACCAAGAAGAATTCAAGTGCTGTTATACAATATCTTGGGTGAAAGTGACTCATTTAAATTACATTATTAAACTGCAAGGCTATTAACACATAGGCTATCATTGTTGACAGGAACATCGGAACTAAATTCATCCCCAATGATAAATTTGCGAATTCAATTTCTATTACATTCCTTTTTGTCAGAGTTAATAGATTTTCAGTAGCTTTTCTGCAAGAAGGTTCAGGATAACCAAAATCAGGACCTAAAACAAAGCCCTTAATTAAAATAATTGTATTTCGTTCCTTAAATATTAAAGTGGGAACTGTGGAACGTATGATTCTTAATACTAAGCTAAAAGTAGTGTGTTCGAGTTCCACTTTGGACAAAGCATTACATACCAAGAACTCCAAGATTACGTTATACAAAATTCTCATTCTATAATACTTTTAAATTGGGCGTCAGGTTTTTTAATAGTACATAACTGGAAAGAGGTATTTCCTTAAAAATTAGATTTAAGCCAACTACTACCAGATGCCAGGAAAGTAGGCATAGAGTTTGAGTCAAGTTCTCCATGTCCTTGGAGTTCTCTTGTCAAGATGGGTCATTAGTCGGCTCTTAAAACGCTCAAGAAATAATAGGAATATTGACACTAATTATTCCTAATCTCTCACGGATTAAGAACACGTAACGGTATACATAACTACGATATAAACCGCTCAACTGAATCTTTCAATTACTTTTACTAATTGCATTAGGTAGAATATTTAGGATCGTATTTGTTTATTATTCTTATGTCACATGTTTAATTTTTACGAATAATTAAAATTCAATTGCCTGTTTGTAATTTCAAGAACAGTTTTCTCTGAATGAATACGGTAGGTACTTAATAATATTTTTAAATCTTTGGGATTTTGGCTGTCTGCTTTTTTATTCCGGTTAATATCTGGAACGTTCGAACCGATTTTGACGGAACTTTCCTAGGCACACTGCTTTAAGGAAAACAAAATAAAACTACAACAGGCAACCAAAATTCAATCTTAGGGTTATGAGTATTAAGTACACTATTGGTATTCAAATATATTATTTTAAAACTCTGAAAATGTACTCACAACACATACTGTACAATTTGACAATAGCTCTATGCATTGCAATCTTTTCTTTTTTCAGCTTTTGACCTCCACGAATTACGATAAACGTTGGAAATACATCGACGGTTAAAAATCTAATGAGCAGTGACAACGCATTTGTGATTTGTTTCTGTTTTAAAAAAAAAACTTTATTAATTTTGCAAACAGTGCTTATACTTAATTCACACAAACTTTAACATGGAAGTTTACCGTTGTAATTAATGATTCACATATGATATATAATATATATGTATATAACAATACACTTGTCGTCATCCAAAATGTCATCTATAATAATAAAAATAAAGGAATCATTGAGTTATTGAATCATGTAAAACAATTGCAGTTCATAGAAACAGAATATGACATTATCAATATGTAACAGTAAATTTTAAAAGTTAGGTAAATCAGTGTAGGTGTGGAAAAGAACTTTTTTTAAGGGATTAAAATGTTTTGTATTTTTTTTTTAAAGTTTATTAAGTGTTATAATTATGAGCCAGTCAGGTCACGTGGAGTAATGATATGCGCAAGACGGCTGGCAGGAGTTGGATGCGAGAAGTCGAGGATTGAACAGTGAACGGCAATAGCTGATGATGCTGATGATAATGAAGTGTTATAATATATACAGGGGCTCAAGTGTGTTAGTGTTTGTTATACATTTTCATCCATCTTCTTTCTCCGTGCGGTAATCTCCTAGGATACCACCAACCACCAGCTGGTATTATTTCAGACTCGAATCGACCAAAAACTTACTGCACATTCTCAAACTTTATCTATTAACATTTAATTATGCAACTTGTAGCTCTCAACGTGTATTCTAACAGCCTTAGATATATAGCTATCGCTGGGAGGATGAAATTTGTCAGAGTGAACACACCTTGGTTTGGCTTCAGCTGGTTTTTTGTAAGTATTTTACAGTTCACTTCACACAACGGGTTTACATAAAACAAAAGTTTTGTGTATGTCAATAGACTTGACACCTCTTACATTGTGCGATTAACTTGCTAGTTTTTAGTGGCTGAATGTCTACTTTATAGTCAAGGATTTCTTTATTTGAACTTATTAGACTAAGTGAAATTATAAAACCATGAATTTTAATCCATTCTAAGGTCGCCTGGAAGAGATTGCCTTAGGCAATAAGGCCGCCCTTTGTACGTTAAATAAAAGTCATTTATGTTCTGTTTTGTATTCATTCACTAATTTGTACTCATTAGTGTCATACTGGACTGATTCAGAAGATTAGTCTTACAAGTCTTTTTTCGCTTTTCAGCTTTTCCGATCGACCGTAACGATTCTCTACTTGTACTCGCAAATTTTGCACGATAAGTCGAAGACCATAAGAGAAGCTATTTCCTTTCACATTCAGATACTGTTTATATAAGAGATGTTTATTTATGATTTTAAATAAAAACGTTATATAATGAATCGTAACACTTGGCAGGAGCTGGATGCGAGTAGCCGAGGATGGAACTAAGTGGCGTGCAATTGGAGAGGCCTATGTCCAGCAGTGGACTGCGATAGGCTGATGATGAACACTTGGTTAATCATATGTATGTCAAGTATGTCGCTGCGACTGTACTATTAACTAGAACACAGCGCGTGAGCGATTACCACGTCCGTTCTGTATAATACCGATTTTGAACAACCAAGTGACACCTTTTGTATAAAAAACAAATGACATCTAATGTTTCTAAGCTAGAAACAATTGTCGTTTGAGCTTTTTTTAACTTTTTATTTCTTGTTGTTTCCCACCGTGCAGATTCCTTGAATTTCTAAAAATATAATTAGATAAAAATTGGCCAAATCGGAGAAACCATTCTCGAATTTTCGCGAGGCAAATGAAAAGCAATTTATGTTTATACTTACACTAGAAATACAAAAATAATTGTGTCGCAACTGATTGTAATAATATATTTGTGAATATTTACTTGATACTTAAAACACGATGACAGCTGCCGACCACTATAAACCAAGCGTTTATACAACTCTGCCCAGCGCTGAATATTTTCTATTAGGTTCGAGTTCTTGTACTGTTTCTTTATTTGCACGAATGAACTATCCACGTGCAAGTTTTCATTCATTTCATCCAATGTATCGTTTAAGCACTTCAATAAATTTGATAGTAACTCTAAATATACATGCATTGCAAAAAAATCCAGGACATTACATATTTTAGTAAAGGCGGATGAGATAAACAATAAAATAATAAGTGTGGTTTCATTGATAACATTAATCATGAAATAAAACTGATATACAGCCGAACAAAATTCTTCTACAAGAATTAAAGTGAAACTGGCTAAAAAAGTATACCGCATTTGTTTTAGATTTTTTCTGTAAGTAACGTTCCCTGTGTAAACGTCGTGAACAGCTAAAATATTAGTTATAGCTATTTTATACTCATTCGATTTCCATATACAGCATGCAAAAGACAAAAATTCTCCAATAAAGAATTTCACATAAGTTATCGAGAAAATATATTTCATTATGTTAGTAATTGGAATAAACGCTATAGTGAGGTATATATTACTTATCATTAGAAGTAAACTTAGTACAACTTTGAAGATGCCAAAAATCACAATTAATATTTTACTTCTCCCATAAAATGCGTGATTTCTGTATATACCCAGTATATTTTCAGTTCTTGTCAGGAAGTGAATAACTTTAATTTCATTCATCTTACAAGAAAAATTCTTGCAATTGGAGTTTAAAAAAACACTAAAGTAAGTTAACTGTTGAACGAGTGTACACCAATAATGAATCAATAAAAAAATCGTATTAGAATTAATAGAATACACTCAATTAATTGTAATTGCTTCACGTAATCAACAAATAAAAACAATAAAAATATGGAAGGTACACGTGTTTCATAAACTTTTATGTTACACATAATATATTATGTAATAATTATGTGTATTATGTGTAATATGTTACACATAATACACATAATGTAGGTAGTAGAGCCACGCTGATTTCAGCACGAATGGGCCGGCTCGACCCGGCCAGTACTACCCTCACACAGAAGACCATCCTAATAATGCCAGCATTCTTGCTGTCGTATTTCGTTGGTGAGTGTGAGACCGGAGGCCCAATAATTCTGCATCATTCTCCCGCCCTTCGAAGGCCGGGAGAATGATGCAGAATAATCTAACCAGGCTGCCATGGTAAGGGTCACCATGCTACATTGCCTACCCTCACAATAAGCATGGTGACCCCTACTCCTGGATTCTACTCATGCTTTCCATCAGGCACAGTAGAGTCACTTTGGCAGGCTTAAATATATATATATATATATATATATATATATATATATATATATATATATATATATCTTTTGTACACATGTAATAAATAAATCAATAAATCTACGTTACCGACTTACGTTCTCAAAAGTTATTTATGGTTCATGACTATGCCTAAAATTATTGAAGGCAATTAATATCCCTGTACCTATTAAATATAGTCAAAAACACAGGAAACAAGCCATCGTAAAATACTTAGAAGTACATTAAATTGTCAGTGAATGATGTATTTGCCCACCCACTGGTACAATTTTGAGTTAGACAGTAAATTTTGCGGTATCAGTAGACATTTTTCTAGAAAAAAGTAGTGCCATGTCATTTATAATACGTAGCTAAAGTATTCAAGAATGAAATAGGGTAGGTAGCTATGATTTTTCTTTGACCAGAAAGATCTAACAACAATTTTTTATTTAAATCGCTAACTTTCTTAAAAACTTGTTTTAAAATAGTGATGAATCGATTATGGTTAACTAACATGGCAGCCGGGTTGTTCATGAAACAGTTTTAACCACAACAGCGTGTTGCTGTCCACTGATGTATAGAAGTTTCTCGAACTGCATATGATTATAATCAATTTTGTGTTTCTCGCATCTAGCTTCTACCAGTTATCCTGCGCAAAATCGTCACTTACCTTGGGTTGTCGGCATCTTACATTACTTCGCCAAGATTCACTCTAGTTCACTAGTTTACTGTTCTGCGGCTAATATGACCAGCTCACTGCCATTACAGTTTGCAAATACGGATTCCTTAGAGAAACGCTTAGTATAGTCTTTTTTACAGCCCGCTGAGTGACTTTGAACTTATTTACTTGTCCACGTTTTAACCCCGTAGTTACGACGTGTAACACGCATAAATTGAACTTTCTTATTCGGGGACTGTTGAATCATCTTCTAGAAGACTCAACTTAGCTTTTCAAATACAGGGAGTATCGCACTGACTAGTACACAACTAAATTGTTTAAGTCACCTCCTCTTCAATGTTTTTTTTTACCTTATACCAATGCCTGCTCGAGGTAGACATATTTTTAAACAACTTAGAAAATGACACCGTATTTCGCATTTGGTTCCGGTAGGATATGTTCATACGTTTCATAGTTTTATTTAAGGACTTTTGCTTAATCTACCGCGCAGTGTAAAAATGGTCAATAGTACCATAATTGAACTTAATGGCGCATCATAACTTATAAAAGCAGCTTGTAGACGTAGCTTGAGTCGATAATTCATCAAATTCTTGTTACTTTTTATTATTTTGACTCAGTTTTATAGTACAACTATAAATAGGTATAGTCGTATATGAAGTTTTCCCATAAACAAGATGGCGTTCAAAATCTTTCAATCTCGATTTCGTCAATACTGACTTTTGTCTAAAGTTTTCTGGCGTGTATCTGCAGACTTAGACGACAATTTTATATTAACGGTGAAAAAGGACCAGAGAGAATGCCTCGAAGAGCACGTGAAGTTTTCGGTCCCGGTTGTCAGGGACATCTATGTCAATCGTTATAAGGAAGTCAGTGCCCACAAATATATCGACAAGTAGTTTAATCTTTGAATTCCAGTTCGCCCTCAGGGTTGTGGAGGTCCAACACCAGTAGCTCCGTGTAAAAACTGCAATTCAGGTAAAACCGGATTGAACTAGTAACCGAACGCAAATAGTTTTGGGAATAATAGAGTCTAGGAATAAGAAGAAGACAGTGTACTATCGTGAATACACCTCTGGTGACCTTATTTTCGATGGGATCAGGACATTAAACATGCGAAGCGTGTAACTGATGACAGAAGCTTTCCACTTTCGAAAGAAAATCCGGTTCTAAGGCGCCGACTTCTCCACTTGTTGTGGTCAAGTGAATCAGGTGGTTTCTTATTAGAGATTGTATGAAGATTTTTGATCCCGATTCTGCTAAATCGCTCTTTCGATTGAAATATTTTAAGGGCACCGAAGGTCGTGTTACATAAGCTCACTGATGTGCTATATATGGTTTAGTTCTTCCTTGTCGACGAAGTCACATTTAGGTTTTCGTGCCATTACTGTTATCTTTAAAAGTGCAATTTCTGAAAGCTTTAACAGCCTGCCTTTAGAACACAGTTTATACGTTTTGGTACCTTCTTCTCTGTACCATACTATAAATATTTTAGAGGTTTTGATTTGCGTTTGTTGTGGTTTCCACGGAAGGAAACAGTTTTTTATATTTGGCTGGTGCGTTTTAGATCGTCTGAATTGCGTCCATAGGCTTGTCGGAAGAAATATGTGATCGCTTCCGTCATTAAACCTATTGATAACCGAGTCGTCTCTGAATGTATTGCTCCTAGTCCATTATGATGAGGTCTACCTCATTTTTCTTGCATCTCTTTTTGTGAAAAAATAATTTATGAAAAGAGACCTCGTTTTCAAAAGTTGACTAGAATTTGTCTCTTGTGATTTCAGCTTCTCAATCCATGTGATTCTGAACTGATTTGCTGCAAATCTATACTCACCTTGTAACAACTTTTTTTGTTTAATTGGAATATTTCGAATTCATAACAAAATACGGTGGCGTATTTGGGGAAGCGCCATCTTTCTCAGCTCAGCGGTAGCTCTTATACATCTATTATCATTGGTTTTAGAAAAACTTTCACCCGCGAGTTGTCAGATGGCGTCCATACACATCAATATATCATTGATGAGATTGATTATCTGTGTTGAATTTCGTTCTATGTTTATCTATTGTCAAAAGTCTATTTTGTCTTTGAGAATCAGGTGATGTTTTGTAGTTTTGAAAGGTGGGTAAGATTTTTATTCCAGAAGGACCTTGAGTTACAATATAAAAGGCAAGCCATAATTCCCCGAGGAAAGCATTCTTACTTCTACTGTGATATTGTACGTAACTCTGCCTAAACCTAACGTAACCCACCTTAGTAAATTTTATATTCTCTCTAGTGTTTAAGTTGTGGATCTATTTGTACTTTATAGATTATTGTGAATATATTTGTGTGAAACATGAGAGTTGTTTTTTTGGATTCCTGGGACTACCACGAGGCACACATGGTTAATCTTCTGTGAGACAAAGGCGCCCTAATACTCATGCTTACTGCTGTTAGCTATCCGGGGAGTAACCTTTTCTAACAAAAAGGGTTACAACCTTTTAGCATTGAAGGTAACCCTAATAGGTATACGTATACTACCATCAGTCTGTGGAAAGCGCCTCGATCGTTATTCAGCAGGATTACCACATGTTGTTCTGTTTGGTTTAGGGAAAATATGATTGTTCCTCTCCCTACATCCCTTAAATTTGGAATATGTCAGTTAAAAATTCAGTTGATTGTTTTTTGTTTTAACTCTTATTTTTGATTTGAAATAGGTCTACGTTGAAAATATATTTTACAGAAAATTACGTTTAGCGTTGAACATGTAATGACTGTTATTACGCGTAGTAATTCTGGTAAACGATTATTGTTATTGGTTTGAATTGACTCCTTCAAAAGTTAATGGGAAGGTCTAAACTTTGCTGCTTACTTCCAAATAGACTGCCTTTTCATTTAATTTCATTAGAATTACTGTCTCCTTGCTTGAAATTTTCAGAATCTTTTCGAGTAATTATCTTAAATAACATTTGTTTAATTATTTGCCTTAAAATGCTTTATTTGCTGTTTTCCGATTGAACTAGTAGCCTACCCCAGAAATATTAGGAATAAAAGCTATGAAGAAAAAAAATTCTGATCAAAATCAATATGTATAAAACTGTTTCGCTACTGACTGACTGACAGACAACGCACAGACAAAATTAATAAATCACAGTCGAAAAAGGCAATCAAAGTTAAACATCAGAATAACACATAGGCGAAGCCGCAGAGAAAAACTAATGTGATATAAAATTATTCGTAAATCTAAAAAAACTGTCTGAAACAAATATGCTTGTAAAAGCTCAAAAACGACTGGGAACATTAGTAGGCCTCATATTTTTAATTGAGGATAGACGTGAGTTGGCGGGCGAGGAAACTAATAGTAATGCTACTCGTACAATCACTTCATTGTTACTCTCAATCACGAAATACCTATGATTAATGATTTTATATAAGACATTTCACTGAAAACGTGGTGCCTGCACGAGATAATCCACCATAATAATGCTCGCCCAAAAACGACCACGTTCCATTTTCAAGAAACTAACGAACGAAGAATAATCATATAGGGATAGGATAAAATAATTGTTATCTGTGATCCTTGTCTATGACTTGTGGCATGAGAGTAATCAACTAAAATCAATCTTTCAATCACGTTATTATTATTTTAAAGTGTCAATGATTTCCATCCCAGCGGTCACCGGTCGCACGAGCCAGTGCCCGGTGTTGCGTCAGTGTCTTACCTTCAGACACCTAACAGTGTTGCCTGCTAAAATAACCGATACGCTGACAAATCAATAAATAAATAAAAATAAACATATTTTCCCAACACGGATATTACTTGCTTAAAGGAATGTTTCAAATTGTAATCTTTAATGTATACATAAGAAGCAGTGAACAATTTTTGTATTTTGGTGAATAGAAATAAGATAGATATTAATGGATTGTAATGACATAAACTGACTAAAAAAAGGGACTGATTTTTGTGTTTATTATCATTCTTACTTAAAAACTAGCAAGAGAAGTCTATAAACACTATAAATCAAGTATTAATACTTGTTTTAGAGAATCCCTAATCTTATATTAGCTTTGTAATTTAAAAAAAAAAACCTATTGACAAAAACTATTCCTAGTACCAAAATCGCTAAAATTATGCCTATGATATTTGAGGAGTTCCCTCGATTTCCTTGGGATCCCATCATCAGAGCCCGATATGATGACGATGGGACCACGTGTAAGCTACGCCCATTCCAATGCAAAAATATTTTTTGAAATCGGTTCATATACGACGAAATTATCGCTGAACATACATAAAAAAAAAAGATTCCGACGAATTGAGAACCTCCTCGTTTTTTTAAGTCGGTTAAAAAGACGTGAGATGTGTTAAATGTCACTATTTCTTGACAGATAATAAATAGGTTTGATAAAATAAAACTCAATAAGTTTTTCTATGCATTTATTTTCAAGTTTTCTTTTACTAGGATTTTGGTATATTTTTGACACTAACACACTTGACCCAACAAACATTTTTTTTTGTTGAATTTTATTTCAAGACAAAGTAGAAGGAAATTGTGAGTTATATGCTTGACGTTGGCGAAGCTTGGTCACCCACGTCTAGATATTTATCAAAGTTTAAAGACAGAAATTCTCTTTTAAAACGAGAAGTTTTCCCATTAGATCCCATACCTAGATTGTGTCATGTATTAGTGCGTTAGAAAGCACAGGAATGGAACCTCATCGGAACGGCCTTATGAAAATATAATTTCTTAATGAATTCTGATTTTATTTCTCATACTGAATAATTATATTTGACGTCTAATTACGTCTTACTATTTCTTAAGCTAATCAACCATTTCAGAGTTCAAAAAATATCTTAAATAAAATTATTAAACTGCAATGCAATTATCACATTAGCTACTGTTGTCGAGAGTAACATCGGTATTAAATACATTCCGATGGACAGATTAGCAAACTCAATTTTTATTTCATTCATTTTAGTCCAAATCAATAAGTTTTTGAAAGTTTTTTGCTCACGAGTCGCAGAAGCTGAAAATAGGTTAATGTATTTAAGGCAAGGATACTGCTAACAATATTTTTTCCTGATGAAAAAAATTCCAGCATTTTTCATAGATGTTTGACATCTTTTCGTTGCTAGGTCATTATCCCGTAGTTTTCTCAATATATTCGGTATCAAATACTAAAAGTGTATTTCTATTCTAACCATTAGTTCCAAAGATGAAGTCATTCAACTACACCAAAAATTTACACTCTTCATTTTTCAAAAAAAAGGTTGAAGTTATAATTTGAAAATGTAGTTCATAGGTGTTCATAAAATTGCATTAATTTTAAATTACATCGTACCGTACTGAACATTTATGCAAAAAGGTCAATGGTTTTACAGGATAAGTCCTGGTCAAGTTTTAAAATAATCTATACAAACTTACTCGTACAACATCTGCAATACAAATTGGTAATAGCTCTGGACATCGTTGTTTTTTCCTTGTGGAACTTTTGACCTCCATGGAATAAAACTAATAACGGAAATACTTCTACTATTATGAACCTTATTATTTGCACAATCGTCCTCAGGATCGGAACCTGCAAAACTTTTTTTTATCATTCTCAAGAACCCATGATTCGTATTAGTTTTGAAATTAATGTTTACCTTTGTTATGAATAGCTCACATATAAAATACGATAAATATATGCATTCGAATATACTTTTCATCATCCAATATATTATCTAAAAGAATAAAAATTCAGTGAACATTTTTTTGATCGTTTCCTTTCCGGTAAAGTAATGATTTGCGCAAGATGGCTGGCAGGAGTTGAATATGAGAAGCCAAGGATCGAACAAAGTAACTTGCATTGGGAGAGGCCTATGTTCATGACTGAACTATGCGATAAGCTGTTGATGATGATGGAATCGTTTTTCAAAGTTTTATTCAAACGCAGTTGATAAAATTTAAATGCTTTTTTTTCAATGTTTACCGTTATAATGTTATAATGTTTAAATATTTACTTGATACTTAAAACACGCTGTCAGCTGTTGTCCACTGTGTACTAAATTATCGTAGTGCTCAACCCAGCGCTGAATCTTGTAACATCTTTTTTTACCTTAATTCTACGAGTGGATAACCAAGTACTCAGAATAGATTTTATGTACCCGTAGCGCCACCTTTGGCAAACCGTAACCTTTTCTCCTCTGTCTGTCAACTGCATTTTGCTTTGTTTTCACTAACGAAGCGAGAGGTGGCGTCCATGTCATTCGTTAAACAAGTTTTGACCAAAAAAGATTTTTAGGTCTATGGTGCGTATTTAATCTGTGGTCTGGTTTGTCTTTGGAAATTGTATGATGTTATTTTATTTTGTAAGAGGGTGGGATTTTTATTCCAGAAAAGTCCTTGAAATAGAATATAAAAGCCAGTATTGGTTCCTCAAAGGACTATTCTGTGTCTCGCTGTGAACATATTGTGATCCTGCCCGTCGTAATTAAAAAGTTGTGAAGAAATATCTGCTGATCTGTCCCGCTGTTGAAGTGGTGAGAATTTGAATTCTTTTTACTGTATTTCTCCAGTTTATTTGTTTGCGAGATTATTTGCTTAGGATGTTAATCTCTTTTCTAGGGTCCAAGATTCTATCCAAGATTTTATCCAGGATTTCATCCAAGATTTTATCCAAGGTTTTGACCAAGATTTTGTCAAAGGATTTGTTCAAATATCCTTCTAAGGATCTGTACTTCAGTTTCCTTGCCGGGCCTACAGTGTGACAAGTCTCGAGAGCCGCCAGTTCCGCGGTAGCATATCACCTGCCAAAGAGGACTTCTTGGACTCTGTGTGGGTGAACTAGCTCGCAGAGGCCTACGGCCTGTGGGAAGACCATCCGCACGTACCACGCTCATCCTTGACTTGCCACGGGATCACGTATGGTTTTTTTACAATTTAATTGACATACCTCTGGTTAATAACTTATTTTTTTGTTCATCGGTTCTTCCGAGATCGGGCTGACGAACCTTTGCATCCGGCCTACTGGGTGTGAAGTTCTACTCTCACTACCACCTACGGAAGGGGCCAGCTTAAAATAACCTGGATCAAAAAGATCATCTTTTTGTTGAGCAACCCACCTACATAACTTTGTATACTTACTAAATTTTTAGATGTATTACTAATTGTATTTTGTATCTCATATGTGAATATATTTGTGTGAAACTGGAGAGTGGTTTTTCTTTGAATTCCCTGAATCACTGCAAGGCACACCAGGTCAATCTTCTGTGAGATCAAGGCGCCCATCTAATTCATGCTCTCTGACATTAGCTACCCGGGGAGTAACCTTTCTTAAGAGAAAGTGTTACAAAAGTGGCGCACCAACGTTTGGCGACCTACCCGGACTTTAGTGTGTGCTTTGCTGGTGTTCAAGTGGGTTTTCAAAGAGACCATCCGTCCGATACGTCCCAGGACGTTAATTGGTTTTGCGTTTGCAGTACGCATATAATTAACATTTGTTTGCATTTTTTCAGCGCATCTTACCACCTCTTATGCGGCATGCAAACACTAAATTCAAAATTAACATAAATTTTATTACTGCAAATTATTTGGTAAGTCTGGTTTTTTAATTTGGTACTTTGTGTTTTGTGTTTCTGTGTTTTGTCTGTTTTGTCTTGTTCAGTTTCACACAATTATATATCTTTTGTGTCCCTTCTAGTGTGTTGAAGAAAAGTCACATAAGTGAGGGTAATTTTTTTTCACCACATTCTAGGTGTACCTACTTGTAGAAATAAGTTGTGCTAGCAGTGCACACCAAGTTATCACTTGGGTTATTATTTTAAAACTTAATTAGAACAAGGACATAGTTTCCTTGTATCTAGACTTATAGCTTCTCTATGGATATTGTTAATATCTGATGAAAACTTTTTTTTCATCACTTTTTTAGAGTACCTACTTACAAAATAAGTGAGTGTCCTGTGAGCTTGTTATCTATATAGCAAGCACTCAATTCAAATACAATATTACCTAGTTTTAATAAGGATATTGTATTCCTTATATTTTGTTGAACAATTTCAAATTCTTAATATATTGAAATTTTTACTATAAAAAAAAAAAAAAAAAAAAAACTTTGTAGCTAACAGTGAAACCTTTTATTCCATTAGTATTTGATTATATTGGGTGTATTGTGTGCCTAATATCTTGTAAAATAATTTAAATTTATTTCAGAACTTAAATTCGAATAAAACTTGCCCTTCTTTTGTTTATAAATAAGAATTTTCTAGAAAACTAAAAAACTTTGTTGTTAACTGCATAAAGAAGCAGGAATAAGTACCTGCAATTAATTTTAAACTTTAACATTAGCATTTAGAATCTCTTTGTGGAATTTAGAAACTTTATTGTAATCTGCATTATATAGCAGGAATAAATACCTGCAACTATTTTTTATTTTTGAAAATTAGCATTTTGAATCTTCTTTGAAGAACTTTAAACCAACTAATATAAATTAGTTTCATAGAATTGTTTTTGTAGAACATAGACTTGTGAATTACATTTAAACTCATTTACCAATATAAACACTTCCAACATATTGGTTACTTGTTTGTTTGAACTGTAATGTCTGCACATAAATTAATATATACATTGTTGTAATCAACCTAGATTTTCTTTTGCAGGCTTAGGTTGTGTCATGACACTAAATAACCTTAGACTTTAAATTTTAACTGTGAATCATAACTTAGTATCTTGACTTTGTATTTTAACTGTGAATCATTACTATAATCTTGTAACTGAGAACATTAACTCTGAACTCTTTTGATTTAGATTTGATGTTAGTATGAACTTATTATTGAGGTGTCAACTAGGTAACTTTGAATTGAAAACTTTAACTGTGAACTTAGAATTATAGTCTTATAATTTGGTACGTTAACTTAGAACTTCAATTTTTTTTTTCTTCATCATGGCCCAGTTGGTTAGGTGTAATAATTACCTGAAAAAGGATGAATTATTAACGAATGGTCTACTATTTAACTATTAATTTTGAACTCTAGCTTGGAACTTTTAATTTAGATTTTTTAGTTAACTTCAAGACACATAGATTTCTTTGAATGAGTTTATTAACGATTTGTCTGCTATGGGGTTTTCAGTTTCCTGTTGGCGCAGTGACAGTCTTGGGAGTGAGCTGCGAACTACTTTGTCTTCTCCGGCGTGGCCGCATTGCTGCCAGCGTCTCTCTGTCCCTGCTTTTGCTGATACGAAGCTGTTTCTATGAACGTATGGTTTGAATGAGCTGTATATAGTTCGGTATTCAGGTGATCTTTTTTGAATCTATTTTTTTGAAATTTCATCTTATTATTAGAATCTAGTCACCTTAGGTTGTCAATGTGTGCTTAGGTGTCTTCTGAGATATCTCTGTTGATAGGTGGTGGTTTCGATTACCCCGCACTGGTAGGTGTCCGTGACCGATTATGAGTAACTCTGTCTGTGTCTGTGTCTGCGGTCAGCGGTCACCTATTCTGTCTAAAAAAAAAATTTTTTTCTCTCTGTACCTAACTGATTGAGTTTACTATGTACTTACTGAACTGTCTGTATCTTTATGCTGTACACTAGGGTACTTGTACTTAGTCAACTTGAGCATAGACGCCTATTGTCTGGTGACTAGTATTTTGTTGTTTCCTCTCACATTTCTGCTAGTGGTGAGTGTCAATTGGTGTGTCTCCAGTAATGGTTGGATGTTTTGTGGTTGGTGACTGTGTGTGTCTTTGACGAATTAAAACAAGCCTACACGCTGTTGTGTCTGGTCCCTTGTCACCTGACACAGCTGTTGATGATGATGGTTGGGAGCTTTGTGGGTTGATGTGGCAGGACCATGCTAGTCCTGCACACAACTGTGTCTGCAAGTTGCAGTCTTTCTTTTATGTGGGGTAATGCCCTACTTGGCTTACACACATCCTTCTCTGCATGTTGCACTTCTCTTCACTTTGTACCGGGGTATGACTGGCCTAAGGCTCTAGTCTACCCGTCTTATATCCTAGTTACAGCGGGTCGTGACTGTAACAAGTTCGCCAAAGACAACGCACACTCATCGCCCGAGACATCTCACCTGCTGGTAGATTACATTAATTTGATACCTCACCGCTAACTCCTGTCCTTATGTTTAGGTCAGGCCTCTTTTTTTGAACACTTAAAACTTAGATATTATTCTGCTTGAACTATTGTTGAAATTTGTATTAGTATTAGCTTTGGTAATTACTTGTTGTCACTTAAATTTTTTGTAGCTCTTGGTAGCAATTAAATTTAGATTCGTTGGGACTTTGGAATAGAATCTCTGTCTTATTGGGTGTTACTAACTTAGCCTTACTGTTTTGTAATTTTTTAGATTTTTGTTCTTTTCTTACATAGGCAATCTTTTAATTTCCCTCGCACCCTGCTCAGGAAATTTCACGGGGGAGGGGGTACTGTAACATCTTTTTTTACCTTAATTCTACGAGTGGATAACCAAGTACTCAGAATAGATTTTATGTACCCGTAGCGCCACCTTTGGCAAACCGTAACCTTTTCTCCTCTGTCTGTCAACTGCATTTTGCTTTGTTTTCACTAACGAAGCGAGAGGTGGCGTCCATGTCATTCGTTAAACAAGTTTTGACCAAAAAAGATTTTTAGGTCTATGGTGCGTATTTAATCTGTGGTCTGGTTTGTCTTTGGAAATTGTATGATGTTATTTTATTTTGTAAGAGGGTGGGATTTTTATTCCAGAAAAGTCCTTGAAATAGAATATAAAAGCCAGTATTGGTTCCTCAAAGGACTATTCTGTGTCTCGCTGTGAACATATTGTGATCCTGCCCGTCGTAATTAAAAAGTTGTGAAGAAATATCTGCTGATCTGTCCCGCTGTTGAAGTGGTGAGAATTTGAATTCTTTTTACTGTATTTCTCCAGTTTATTTGTTTGCGAGATTATTTGCTTAGGATGTTAATCTCTTTTCTAGGGTCCAAGATTCTATCCAAGATTTTATCCAGGATTTCATCCAAGATTTTATCCAAGGTTTTGACCAAGATTTTGTCAAAGGATTTGTTCAAATATCCTTCTAAGGATCTGTACTTCAGTTTCCTTGCCGGGCCTACAGTGTGACAAGTCTCGAGAGCCGCCAGTTCCGCGGTAGCATATCACCTGCCAAAGAGGACTTCTTGGACTCTGTGTGGGTGAACTAGCTCGCAGAGGCCTACGGCCTGTGGGAAGACCATCCGCACGTACCACGCTCATCCTTGACTTGCCACGGGATCACGTATGGTTTTTTTACAATTTAATTGACATACCTCTGGTTAATAACTTATTTTTTTGTTCATCGGTTCTTCCGAGATCGGGCTGACGAACCTTTGCATCCGGCCTACTGGGTGTGAAGTTCTACTCTCACTACCACCTACGGAAGGGGCCAGCTTAAAATAACCTGGATCAAAAAGATCATCTTTTTGTTGAGCAACCCACCTACATAACTTTGTATACTTACTAAATTTTTAGATGTATTACTAATTGTATTTTGTATCTCATATGTGAATATATTTGTGTGAAACTGGAGAGTGGTTTTTCTTTGAATTCCCTGAATCACTGCAAGGCACACCAGGTCAATCTTCTGTGAGATCAAGGCGCCCATCTAATTCATGCTCTCTGACATTAGCTACCCGGGGAGTAACCTTTCTTAAGAGAAAGTGTTACAATCTTCTCTAGAAGTTTCTGTCTATTTATATCCAAACCTAATTCAGCAATATCCGTGCTTATTTTATTGTTTATTTCATTCAGTGTATCGTTTAAGCACTTCATTAAATTCGATAATATATCTAAATAAGTGTATAATGCAAAAACATCCAAGAGGTTGTTTAATTTATTACAGGAAAATGAGAAACATACAATTATTATAACTGCACTGTCACTTAAATAAAACTTTAGATTATAATAAGTCCATGCCTGATAACAGAGCTCTGTGATCAGAAATAAAGTGCAACTGGTAAAGAAATAAGACACCATTTGTTGCAAATTTTGTTTATAACGTACGTTCTCGCTGTAGACGATATGGACAGCCATGAGTTTAGTTATAACTATTTTATATTCTGTCGATTTGAATGCACTGCTTACAAAACAAGTGATGTCCCCAATTAAAATAGTCGTATAAACACACACATAAAACCATTTCAGGTTTATAGTCAACGGCAAAAGTAGTAGTGCAAAATGAAGACAATTAATAAAGCATATGAAACACAGTAGAATTTTTAAAATAATGTAACACAATATAATATTTTTACTTCTTTTTCCATACATTAAGTAATTTCTGTAAATACCCATTATGTTCTCAGCTATCCCGAGATAGTGAATGATTTTTAAATTTTCCATTTTATGGACAACAATTTACAACCGTGTGATGTTATGAACACTAAGGTTTTTTCAAGTCTGGTCTCAATACTAGAAAAGAATCGATCAGAGAAATCAAGCATATTGAAACACCTAGGTATTTCATCAAGTAAATTTACTGCCGATAATTATTTTAATTAATCAATACATACAAATAAATAAAATTTAGAGTGTCTGTTTGTAAAATTAAAATAATCGCTTTTTACTAAATGCATATATGTATGATGTATACACGGTACATATGCCAAAATATTATTTTACAATTTTCGTCTGTCTTTCAATTATTTATTTATTTTATTTATACTTTATGCACATAAGAGTGACAAAGGTGGCTTAATAGTCGTCGAATATAGTTTACGAATGGATGAAGACCAAAATCATCAATATATATAAAACAGTTCCGTTACTGACTGACAGATAACACACAGTCGAAACTAATGGACGCAGGAAGATGAAATTTGGGGTATTGTGTTCAATAATAAGTATGGCGAGCACGAAGAGAAAATTTTTGGAAATATCAGTACGAGGGTGTAAAGACGCCAATTCAAAGTTTGTATAAAACTTTCTATTTCTTAATATTATATTATACACGTGGGCGAAGCCGCGGGCATCAGATAGTTCACCAGATACTCTCGAGTATTGGAATGCAATGTTACCGTTTGTATTGTTTTGAATTATGTCTCAATTTAGTTGGTGACATTAAACCTTCTACTAAATTGAAAATTGTAACCAATAACCTTCGTGTATCACCGGATTAAGAATATGGAGTGTCATTATCCATCATCCTATTGGAATGCCTCTGTTGCGTAGTGGTAGCGTGCTGTAGCTGTGCTTGACAGCAGTCGTACCAGTCGCTACCAGGCTTAGGAGTTAATTAACGGACCAAAAGTTTTTATGATCTACAAATATTTGTTTCGGAGTTAATTTAGTTCTCAAAAGTTTTCGATTCACTGTAGTAATGGTAAATCGCCTCCACTACACGTCGTCGCTTGTGATTTAAGAAAATAATACGCCGTGCCTTTTTTTTTTTTTTTTTTTTTAACGTGTGGAAATCCCCGCGGACCGTCACCCCGTCGGGGGTTACGGCGGGGTGGTGTGTCGGACTCGAACCGACTAAAACCACACGGTGTGACCCTCTCTGCGCCTTTGTATTGGAAGGAGTCCAGGGAGGGGATTTCCTTCTGGACTAAATACGCCGTGCCTTATAGCAAGGTCTGATTTTCGAAACAGGCCGTAATTAAAATTTCAACAAACTACACAATTATAAGTCTACACTTTCGTACAACTAGAAGTACGTATACTCCATACCAGAACTGAAAATATATAAATATAATTTTATAGCTTTTGTTATTGTGCGAAGATAATAAAGTTTTTTGTCTCCTTATAAAAACTTTCTATACCCATCAGAAATGAACTTTATAGTACAAATTTTAAAATGTTTAATACTATGTCTTTTCCTATCTCCGAGCCAACAAACGACGTTCTTACGCAATCTTGACGGTAAAGTAACTAACTGTGATTTCGTTAAGACTTACACCGCTAAACCCCTGCCGTCGTCGAAAGCATTTTAGCAAATTAATTAAGACTCAAGTTATCCCGACCTCAGGAAGAAGACGGATTGCCCGCCGTCTTCATATAAATTGTTAGAACCGTAGCCTCTTAATATATAGTCGAAAATTTCATATTAAGTATTCTCGTGTTGCTGGAACTTGTTCGAAATAGACTGTCAAAATATTGAAGCCAATTTAGATGGTTTAGTAAAGTTTATATATTACATTTTGCGGTTAAATTAGGGCCTTATTTTAATACAGACCATTTTACTAACGGGAATTGCTTTGGTTGGATTATTTTTATAGGCGGAGTATAACCTTCGGATATGTAGTTTCAGCTAGACGGACAGACGCTGCGATTACAAATGCAGTTTGTAATTATTGTCTTTACACAGAGGTAATTTTTAATATGATTTACAATTTGGAGGCCACGCTGATTTCAGCACGAATGGGCCGGTTCGACCGGGGTAATACTACCCTTACACAGAAGACCATCCTGAAAATGCCAGCATTCTTGCTGTCATATTTCGTTGGTGAGTGTGAGACCAGAGGCCCAATCATTCTTCATTCTGATGAGGTGAGGAGAATGATGCAGAAAACTTGGACCAAGAGATATGGGTCACCATGCTGCATTGTCTATCTTCACAATGCGGATGGTGACCCCTACTCCTGGATTCTACTCATGCTTTACTCATTACTCAGGCAGAGTAGAGTCACTTTGGTAGACTTCTTGTATTTGTACCTGAAACCCTGGCAATATAGATACAGATGACTTGAGGTACTAATTGCAGTCAGTAAGTGGTAGCCTATTGCCAACAGCTTATCCGCCTGCTTCGTACACTTTGATTCATTTGGAACTTCAATCATGTAAAGATTAATTACAATAGGTGTTTTTCAATAATAATAGGTGTTTTTTCCTAGAACAATTAAATATTGGTTTCAAGAGCAAAAATTAGTGTTCAAATTGCTTTGATTCCTAAAAAACCTTTGTAATGTAGGTGTCTCTATCTAACAGTTTTTACTTCGAAGTAATTGTACGTAGCTATGAATCTTTGCTTTGCTCGTTACTTTGAAAAAGTTACCTAGAATTAACTTTGACGAGGGTGGTGACATCTTGTGTGTTGTGACAAAGGCTATTAATAATTCAAATAAATATACCAACTTTTTCAAGGCCTCTAAATAAACCATGTACAAAAAGCAACTCCATAAACAGTATTCATTACGTTATTACGAACGACCATTAATTCTGTCAGCGCACTTCACACCTATAAATTAAGCCGCTGTTTTTGTTGGTCTAGCGTTAACTTTACCGCTGAATCTTCAAAAAGTATTAATGACATTATTTGACGCTTAATCGCGCTTTTTTACGGGTTACCAAAGCTTATCATTTTCCAACGAATGATTTTTCATTTTTTGTTCCAAAAAGGTTTTCAAGTTAAATTCGAATTTGAAGTAAACCTCTCTTTAATAAAGTAAATTAAAAAGGTAAAACGAAATATTTCAACTATAATTATGGTGTAATTTTTTAATTATTTATGGATCTACAAGTCACTACACTAATACCAATTACAATTATTGAAAAAAAACAGCGCATCTTTTTTACATATTTTAAAGTTAATGGATTTTAATATCTATTAAAAATGTGATCAATGGAATAGGAACGCATTCTTTCTAATATTCTTATTCTTCTTCCTAGCCTTATTCCCAATATTATTTGAGGTCGGCTACTAGTTCAGCCGGTTTTACCTGAATATCAGTGTTTCCACGGAGCGATTGGCATTGGACCTCCGCAACTTTAAGGGAGAACTGAAGTTCGAAGGTTAAACTAGTTGTGAGTAAATTTGAGAGTACTGACTTTCCAATAACGATTGCCATAGATGTTCATGACAACCGGGACGGACAGCTTTATGTGCTCTCCTCGACTCGACTGCTCGACCTGGGATTTGAACTCAAGACCTCTTGATTAGTGGTCGCATACGCTATCCACTAGACGAGGTATTCTTAGTAATATTCCATAATTAGAATTATCTTACATATAATAGCTATTTGAGATAAAGGAATATTTCGCTAAAAAAAAAAAAATTGCTGCGTCATACAAATCCTTTTTGATATCTAAAAGTTGAATACTTTAGAATTCAAACCTCGTATTTCTCATTTCTCTTGCCATATGTTTACATAACATACACTTTGTGTAAATACGACTAAGTCAAATTACTATATAAGCATCTGTATCTAATTGAGACAAGAGCGAAGAAAAGAGGATCATTGTGTCAACTATAAGAACAAGGAATTAACTACTTGTGAGTATTTTGACTTATTATTTAATAAATATTATTTTCAGTACTTGAAAGTGTTATAACGTGCTGTAATTTATTTTGCTATGTTGACTACTATTCTTGGATTCTGCATCAGACAGAAAGGAATCATTTTGGTAGACTAAATTATTCATCGTATGGTGTGTGAATTTAAACTTTTCGATCAATTCAACTGTGAGTACCCACGTCTAGGTACCTCATGTCATTACGGGTATGACGCACTGGTTGAAAGTCTTGGCTTTCAGTTTGTGGAAAGTGGAAGTGTCATATCTCCAGACAGACTGGTGCTCGCTGGAGCCAACAAGTATTAGAGTGGAGACCGCGAAAATGTCAGCCATCTTCCTCTCATGCACACACATTATCTTCTCAAGACCGGGATAGTGGGCGCCCTTTGGGGAAGGTCTTCGTTCAGTAGTAGTAGTCAATAGGCAAAATCGACTGTCAATCGACTATCCTATTAAATCTAAGATGTGACTCTATAAAAGTCATAAGAAATAAACATTAGTGTAAAGAACATTTCTGAAAATGTGATCATAAAAAAATCTTTTGAAAGGCAAAACAAAATAAATACAGACCTTTTACTTTATTGGCTGTTGATCTTTCTTTGGAAAAAGATGGGAACATTACCGTAGGCTGCGACAGTAATAAAAATAACAAAAGAGGTCAATAGGACTTTTATTAATCTACCCTCTTGTTACAATCATCTTGAAGACGTTCTGCTGCTTGAGTCGAGTGTACTTTAAACGTCTTGCGTAATGTTCCCGACTCTTGACTGTGTATTTTCAATCTAAGTGAACGCTTAACGACAGAGAATACCTATATACAAAGAATTCAGTGTTCAGTACTTTAAAATCAATTTACTGTAGATTGAACTTTTATGGAGAGCAATGTTTATTCAAATTTATTACATTATTTGAAAATATAGTTTTTATCGTGACCTTGAAATTAAATCAGCAATAAATTGTAAAATAAAAATGAAAACAGATTTTATAAAAAGTGTAATAAATACTTATTGTGTTATTATGTTTTCCTTTTATGGTTAAAAGAGTCGAAATATTTGAAATAAAAACAGCTCCGGAATCATAATATATTATATTGGTTTAGCTATTGTTAATCTGTCTGTGTATCTGAAATTTGGCATGGAGTTATTTCGATTTTATGAAAGGACATATGCTAATTTTTACCGAAATAATCGATATACGTATGGGCGTAGCCGCGGGCAATAGCTTATAACATTATAAATTCGAAAGTAAATCTTTCTATATGTTACTTATGCTTTCATTGCCAAACCGTTGCACCGATCTCATGAGATTTTTTTATGAAGATACTTTAATTCTCGAAAAAGGGGATAGCTTGGTCTTAAAAACATGCAGGCAGGCCGCAAGAAAAATACATTCCAAACTCTTTATTTATGTACCTTCCCAAATCTTTAATTCTGTACATTCCTAAATCCTTAATTCTGTACATTCCCAAAAACATTTTGATAGTGCCTTGATAGTTGAATAATAGGAGTAAATAAAAGAGTATTATAATTAAGTTAATATAAACACAACACAACCAGTTGATTTACGCCGTAAAAGCTTTGTAAACTACAAATTACATTGCGTCTATTGTTGTAGAAACCAATTACATCCATCACAATAGAAGTGAAATATTTGGGACTAAAAGGCACAAAACACATGTTTTATGATTAAGTTTTCGATAACATTTATTTGACTGAGATTCAGTGACGTTTATTAAAATTTTGGTTATAGATGAATTCAAAAGCACTTATGCAGTCAATTTTCAGTAAGCTTACTAATTTTCTGTTAAGAAAAATTATGGTTTTCAAGGTTCATAGTTATTTTTATAAAATTACTCATAGATACATATATAGATTGGTTCGAACGTTTTGAATGTGCGTGAAGGATACGCCTTGAATCGGTTAGATTCATTTATGAGTTTGTCAACTCTCTGGATTTTTCTGTGATTAGCTATTTCAATTTTAATAAGTTAATTTGGACAAGATTCATTTTATGTATTTCTTCAATCGATTGATGATGACAAAATGATACATTAATATTTGATAATACATTTTCTTGTTAAATGAATCTTCATTTGAATAATAATAATAGGGCTATTGTTTTTAACTGTAATGTTATTTTACTTTTACTTTTGAAACCAACCCCATTTTGCCGATGGTGAACCAACACCATCGTTAGTCGTCGTATTGTAGCTAGACATAGGCACTCTTTTGAAACAATTCAAAATTCAATGACTTTTACTTAGATTAATATTAACAAACAGTCACGTGAAAATTGATGGCTACAACAAGCTCTTACGAGTTGTAAAATTAAAGGACTGGAAAATATTGACATTTCTTTATGTTAAATATATAATATAATTATATTTGAATACCTTTAACTACTAGAGATATCAGAAGTCTGAACCAAAAAATAACAAAACAGTTTATGTTAACAAACTTTGTTGAGATAAATTAAGTCAGTAAGCAAAACGATCTCGGGGCGATCGGTGATCTCAATACTACCTCTATTTTGGTGTGTCTGGAAATGTGGCTAGCGACCCAGCCTAGTGATCCAGCAAGTTATCGAAACGAGCAATAACAAAGTTTCCCGACAGCCACTCCAAGTCGCTCAATCAAAATTTGACAGAGCACAAATACAATTTTGTGTCTCTGAACATTCGTCATACTGTTTTATGTACAAACAAAATGTTATGATATTTTTTATGTTTAAAATAATCATTTTTGTGTTTCATGTTACAGCATAGCTTTGCTGAGCTAAACTATTTTTGTGTAAGATTTGCTGTAATGATAGATGTTGTACATAAAATAAAATATAAATTCCTCAAAATTACAACAGGATGGACCAAAAGTTCGTTTACATTTCAATAATGATTTTAAAGAATTTTCTTATGCTGTATACTTTTTATTTATTATTAAAGTACACAAATGGGGATATTATTATTTTAAAATTACATCATCCATATGTGACCCTTGAATATTTTGACACTGCTGCAACCTGAAGCAAAAATTTTCAATGGCGGCCTCACAAGTGTTTCGTAAAATGTTTTGCATTTCCTCTCAAATATTTTTCTTTAATTCCCTAAGGGACTCTGGATTGCTGTTGAAAACTTTTCTTTTAAGGTATCCCAAAGAAAGAAATCGATTGGGGATAAGTCCGGACTACGACGTGGCAGTTAATGGCACCTCTATTGGATAACATTTTTGGCCATTTCAGCACGTTGCTCGTCGCTAAACGACGCCATGGTATTGAATTCCCATTGGCCGCTTTTGCGCTTTGTAGCCTCTCCCCCCCACCCCGCCGTCGCTGCTCGTCGCAGCTGTCGATTCAAATTTAAACGAACTTTTGGTCCATCCTGTATATTACAATACTGTTATTTTTAACTCTCTACGATCAATCAATGAATCATTTTTTTTCTTAAATTTATTTTCGTTACATTTTTACTACTACACTTTATTTTTGTAAATATATCTCCCGCATTGGGATGACATTCCTCAGTCACGGAGGACTTTACAAACATAACGACAACAACATAAAAACATTTAAAGGAGTACATTAGAAATCACATGGTCATATGAGATATCATCATCAACCTACCGCAGTCCACTGCTGGATATAGGAGATATATGTGAGGTTATTATTACAATTATAACAACGTAAAAACATTTTTAGAAGATAGACTATCTCAAGTCAAAACTGCAATTCTTGTTGCTACAATGGCTATATAATTCAATATATGCTTCGCAACAATAGTGTTTGTGCTTGTAACCCGTATTCCGTGATAGTTTGTGTATCTGTTTCCGAGGCACGTACCATAGCATTGGCTATTCGGATACGTCCCCTCTCCTATGCATCAACTGTGACAACTGTGCTACTTACATTGCTTTCTGCTCTATTTCGGTAAGCTTGACTTTGAAATATTGTTTAGTGAGAATATGCGTCACGTATTTTGTTTTGGGATTTACTTTTTAAGGACGTGACAGAAAAGAATAAAATTATAAAATGCCAGGCAGCTATTTTATAGTTTTATTCCTTTTATTATTAGGAATAATACCAAGACCTTCAAATAATCGGCATGGTTCAGGTTTATCCAGTTCATCTCTTTTTTTTTTTGACATTGGATAACCATATTTCTGACATGTATTATTGATATTTTAATTGTATCTTGTTGTTTGACATTATATTATTATATATTTTTTTGGTATTAACATTATCGCATAATAAATTACTTTTTAGGGTTCCGTTGCCAAATGGCAAAAAACGGAACCCTTATAGATTCGTCATGTCTGTCTGTCTGTCCGTCCGTATGTCACAGCCACTTTTTTCCGAAACTATAAGTGCTATACTATTGAAACTTGGTCAGTAGATGTATTCTGTGAACCGCTTTAATATTTTTACACAAAAATAGAAAAAAAGCAATAAATTTTGGGGGGTCCCCATACTTAGAACTGAAACTCAAAAAAATTTTGATCAAAACCATACGTATAGGGTATCTATGGATAGGTCTTCAAAAATGATATTGAGGTTTCTAATATCATTTTTTTCTAAACTGAATAGTTTGCGCGCGAGACACTTCCATAGTGGTAAAATGTTGGTCCCCCCCCTGTAACTTCTAAAATAAGAGAGTGATAAATCTAAAAAAAATATATGATGTACATTACCAAGCAAACTTCCAACGAAAATTGGTTCGAACGAGATCTAGTAAGTAGTTTTTTTTTAATACGTCATAAATCATAAACCGCAATTTACATTTCTTTCAATAAAAACACTATTATTAAAACATTGATGAAAGTTACAACGAACTACAAAAACTTTTATATGATGCTACGGAACCCTTCATGGGCGAGTCCGACTCGCACTTGGCCGCTTTTTTATTTACATGTTTCAAATATTTATCGCACTCTTAAAGAGTAGCATTTATAAATGGTTTTATTATTGTATAACTGCGATCATTTTGAATTGTACATGTGAGAACTTTGTAGTCACTAGTAGCATAAGTTTGTTTGTTGACTGGCGGTTGTGAGTATGTCATGCTCGCTCAAAAGCCCTACTGGCGGTGGCGTGTGTAGCGGGTCGTTCGGCTCCCTACGATATGGTTGAATTGGACGATGGCTGGTGCATAGGTTATGCTCGTGATACGGGCGCCGCCAGTCGGGGCTGGTCATCTCACAACTTCTATTTATTGTTTAATTATTTTTGGACACTACCTGTGTAAAATTCAGCATCGTTACATTGTGCTCACATTTAATAAAATGTCATAAACAATGTAACCAAAAATTGTAAAAACAATGTTGGAAAAGAGTGTCCATGGAGTTTCTTGTCTGTTCTTCTCCATAGGATCTTCGAATGGGAACAGACGATTAGCTTCACGACTGACTACTGACTGACTACTTGCCGTTCCAAAAGTGCCGTTGTATGGTTTACTTGAAATAAAATGGTTTGATTTGATTTGATTTGGTAATTTGTCTGGCTAAGGTTATATAGCTTATATAGCTCAGTATCCTTGAAATTAATGCAAAGAAATAACTTGGTCATTCATGAGTTATACTTATATAAACTAGTGGTCGTTATGTGGTCGAAATTCAACCATAATTAAATTGAATTATAAGTAACAACATTATTAAGGTTTCTAAGACTATAACTTCTATAATAACGGATTTCTCCAAGGCTACGCTACAATGTTAAATTGACAAAAGAGTATTATGGGTTACATCAATGTCCGACTAGCTTTGCCCCATGGTGTTCTCTAATTCTTTACCGTTAAATCACAAATAAAATGTTTCCTTTTTTTTAATCTTTTTTATTATTCACTTAGTTAGAAATAAGATTCATAATTTAACTTTGTGTGAGTTGCCAGACATATTAGACCAGTGCTTTTAATGTTTGAAAACAAAATAAATTATAGTAGGATGAAACCCATTGTAAAAGGAGAAGAATAGTACAAAAATTAAAGGAAAAATAAATTACGGGCGATCTGAGGTCGGGAAGGGGGAGAGGGGGGGGTTTTAAGGGAAAAAATGGCTTATCTCGATTTCCTGCAAAACTACAAGTCTTATGGAAAAAAGTTAAATGGCAAAGTTGTAGGTAATAAAAAGATCTACATCTTTTGCGTTTACACTTTTTTCACATAACCTCAAATTTTATGTGAAAAATGCAAAAAACCAAGTTTTTGGTTTTTTATTTTTATCTTTTAAAAATAAAATTATTTTTTAACGAAATTTTGTGATAACTTAGCTTTTCATGTCCTGAATACACCGAAATTTATTTGATTTGAAATATCTATTTTTTCACCTCATTTTGACTGAATACCGAAAAAAAACCCAAATTTTCTAAAAAGCCCCACTTAAAGCTAATAACACAAAGAATCTCATGATTTTTTCATGACAAATAACAATCCCTTTGATATATGTACACATAAAAAGCACTTAATAATTACTTCTATGATGTAAATATATAAAATCGACATTTGTAAGTTAAACAAAAAATGAAGTATCAAAGGCAAACATTAAATTATAAAGAACTAGCAAAATAAAATAAAACCAGGTACTCAAATTAAATGGAATAAACGGTTTCTAAATAATATGTATAACGGTTTTTTGATATACGTTTAAATTGAAGTTCCAAATAAATACACCGTATTCTTCTTCTTCTTATCGTGTCGATGGCAACACTTTACACTATTTTGGCCCAGTGCTCGGCGTATTTTATTTTATTTTATTTTACTAAACCAATACACCGTATTGGTTTAGTAAAATAAAAGAAATTTGTTTAATAAATACAAAAAAATTAGAGTGCGCCACTGGATAAAAAGTTCAGAAGTAATACATTATCTAAGTACCTATGGACATGTTTTGAATAAACGGAAAACGAGAAAAATATTGGGTATGGGAGGTGAAGGGTGCAAGGACCAAAGAAAAGGTGGATGGATTGTGTGAAAGAAAATAGCTAAGAGGAAGAGAACAGAAGAACAGTGAAAGAAAAGAATGGAAGGATAAAGCATACAGCGGCGATCTCAAATGAAATTGAGATAGGGACTGGCAGATTATGATAAAATACATGAACAATTTAAAACCATATTTTACTTTCTGCTGGTCCTTCTCATAATAAGCGAAAGTTGTAAGGATGGATAAATCTATATGGTATTCGACACAAAGATGATAATACTCGTAGTCCGCAAGTAGCACTGAAGAGTTCAGCTGGTCCTTAACTAATTCTAGCATCTAGACTATTTTCATGACTTCTTCAAAGAAAGCTATTAATAAAACAATTTTTTAAGACCTCTAATAATATTAAAATGATCTTCATGAAGAAAATCTCTGTAATACTATTATTATTATATATCTTATAGTGGCAGTTACTGTATTTATGAATAAGTACGTGGGCAACCTGGTTACTGCTATTTATTGTTAAACAACGCATTCTAACGTCTCAAGTAGTTGTAGTGTTGTTTGGATATTGGAGTACCAATCATCATCGAACATCACCATCATCAACCAACTAAATGTTATTGAAAGAACAATACGATGAAAGAGTAGATGTCACAAGTAATGCTAAGTGCATTGCGAAAGATAAACGCATGAATCTCAAAAACTCACATTTTCGTAAACATAAGACCAATCTTGTTCGATATTTACACCCCCGATAACTTTCAATTATTAAATTTCAGCGAAATCGTTAGAACCGTTTTCGAGATCATAAATATAAATACCTATTGAAGAATTGCTCCTTTAAAGATATTAGACATCTTCTCATCAATCAATTAAGTTCTGTTCAAACCTATTAAAATACACAATTGATAAGATAAATAATTTATCTTATCAATTGTGTCAAAATAAATAACACAAATGTGTCTGCATTTTTTTTGTTTTTGTAAATTTATGTAAAAAATTTATTACCGAATTATAGAAAATACCAAATCGAAATACAATATTATTCGGCTGCCTTGTTGGTCTAGCGGTTAGTGTATGTAGCTGTGGATCAAGAGATCTCGGGTTTAATTCCCGAGTGATTGTTTGTATGTTCCAATATTTGGTTCAATGTTTGTGGAATTTTCTATGTACCTTTCAAAGCATTTATATTTTGTAATATCCAAAGCAGAAGCTCTGCTAAGTTTGAGACTAGATGGCAGTGAATGTATAAAATAAGAAAAAAACTTAGTTTGCAATCCGACTTCCTAGTCAATCGATCGATCACATATCAATCTATAATATAAAACTGTTCGGTTACTGACTGACTAACAGACAACGCAAAACAGAAACAAGACAAGCTAAAATTACTGGGAGCTGAAACTTGGTATGTGTGTACCTTTAGGAGTGTAGGCAAGCACTTAGGATTTTGGAAAATTCCACGCCTTTTAAAAGAGCAATCAAAATTATACATTAGAATAACATATAGACGAAGCCGTTAGAAGTTAGCACATAAACATAATAAAGTAAAAATTTCAGAGCTCTATTATAAATATTACGAGTAGTTGAGTTATATAAGGAATTGTTATATTTTAAGTTTTAAGTCAGTAACAGTGAGACAGACAAAGCGAATGCGACCGCATCAATCTCCCTACTATATCTAATATTGTCAGAACACGACGTTGACTGATGGCCGAGGCTGAAGCTAATATTAAATATCGCGCCACCGTCTCCATTTAATTACAATAGGGATTTTGTTCCTTGTATCGTGTTCAGGAAATTTGGAATTCTTTTTTCATAGATTTAATATTTCGTCAGTAGCTGAAAGTTCAATCTCCCAAGTGTGAAAAGATACCTGTTGACAGAAGGTATGCACATGATTGAAGATGATATTTTAAAACATTCGAAACTATAAAAAATTCGAAAATCTTTATCTCTAAACCGATTTACTAATTTCAATAAAATTTGACATGGAATTTTTTTTATTTTTGAGGTAGGACATACAAGTTATCGTTATGTACACAGGCGCAGCTCAGGGCCAAAGCTAGGATGTAACAACTTTTTTTTGTTAGTGTAAATAATTCGTATTGGTAACGCAATAAGATGACGTGTTTGGGTGAGCGCCATCTTTATCAGGTTAGCGGTAGCTCTTACACTCCTTCTTCCTTGGTCTTAGATAAACTTTCAACCTCGAGTCGTCAGATGGCGTCATTTCTCCTAAATGTAGCACGGATGAGATTGATACTCTGTGGTAAATTGTGTTCTATGTTATCTTTGGTCACAAGTCTATTATTTGTCTATGGGAATCAGGTGATATTTTTTGGTTAACGAGTGGAGGGTAAGAGTTTTATTCCAGTGGGACCTTGAGATATAATATATATAAAGCGGGCCCTAATTCCCCGGAAAAAGCACTCTTAGTTCTACTGCGGTCCTAGGCGAAACTCTGCTCGTTGTAATATTGGTTCGTGAAGAATTCCTGGTGTTTAACCCGCTCTGCAAAGTGGTGAGAATTCTACTTTCTTTATTTAACTATATTTCCTTGTACCAGTCTGTTTGTGTGATTATGTACTTAGGATTGTGTCTCCTCTTTTTTCCTAGGGTTCCAAGGATTGATTCCAAGGATTGATTCCAAGGATTGATTCCAAGATTTGGTTTGAGATCTACCTCAACCAACGTTGGTCTACCTTCGGCTTTACCTTCGGGCGAAAAAGGCGAATCCCATTGGCAGTGTGCTGGTTATCAAGCGAGCAGAGGTGCCCAGTGTAAAGGAGAGCCTCCTCTTGTACGACAAATCCCCAAGGACATAAGATGACGGACCTCAGGGACCACATCGGGGCTCCCGTATTAACTTCACTGACGTCTGCTCTTCCCGGTCGAGCCCCCAGAGATCCAGGGAAGCCTAAGTTATAGACTATTTGTATAGCAACCCTCTTATTTAGGATTAGATTTATATTTAGATATAAGAATCTTAGTACTATAATGTTGAACAACCCACCTTTGTAACTTTGTGTGTTATCTCTAGTGTGTAAGAGGTGGATCTATTTGTGCTTCATGTGTGTAATGAATAAATGTGTGTGAGACTGAACCCATGTTTTCTTGGGGAATACCTGGCTACCCAAATCGACATATGCACACATATGAACTCTGTCTGTTATTCTCTCAGCTTATAGATTCTACTTGTGAACAGGCGCCCTGGGATATTTCACATAGCTCTACTGACTGCGCACCGGTGAGTGACGCCCCCTGGTAGGGCTAGGGCCTTCTACTAACCCCCCTTTACCGGGGCTAGGGGTTACAAATTGGCGCGCCAACGTTTGGCTTAGAAACCGAACCCTTCTTTGTGTGTGTGCTGTGTCTGGGTGGTTTGGTTGTTTTTCAAGGAAACATCCGTCCGATACGTCCCAGGACGTTAATTGGTTTTGCGAGTGCAGTGCGCATATAATTAACTTTTGTTTGCATTTTTTCAGCGCATTTTACCACCTTTTATGCGGCGTGCAAACTTTAAAATTCAAAATTAAAAAAAGAAATTTTTACACTGCAAAACATTTGGTAAGTTTGGATCATTATATTTTGGAATTCTATGTTTTATGTTTCTGTGTTTTGTCTTTTTGTCTTGTTCGGTCTCACACATTTATATTTTTACCCCTTTTGTCTGTTGAAGAAAAGTCACTTTGTGAGGGTGTCTTTTTTTCAACAATATATTATACTACCTACTTACAAAATAAGTAAGGAATTTATATTTTAGAACTTTGTATCAAGTCAATACTTGACTATAAACTTAATATGTTTATTTAAACAAAAGGATTTGTTCTCCTTTTGTATTGATAAATAATAATATAAATCTATTAAGGTAATTTAAATTCAATTTGGAAATAACCTTCTTGTGTTAGGGTAAAGAAAACTTTTTACAACTTGAAACTTGTGTTGTGTTATTGTTTTAAAGAAGCAATAATATAAGGTTAGTAACTTGTATTAACCAATAACTGTGATTAATTGTGTTCTTCAAACGCGTTAAATCACCAATTAGTGTTTTGTATTGTAACTGCTTTCAGTTGAACAGCTGGGAGGTAACATACTTAGTTTTTTTAATTTATCTAAAATTTGAATTTGTGTAATTGTTGTTACCCTACAATTTAAATCTTTTTGTTTTAAATACTTTTACTCACAACTTATATGTGGTAATCTCACTACATCTGACTTTGTTGTATTAAAAAATAAGAATTTGTAGTTACCTCACAAATTCAAACTTTTTTGGTTTTAAATAATTTTACTTTTAAATAATCTTACTTTTATCTTATGAACTTTGTTCGTTTTAAATCATTTTAACTTACAACTTAATTTATTGTTGTTGTTGATTAGTTAACACAGTTAACTTAACAAAACTTGGTATTTAGATGCAACAGTCTAAGCTGTTCTTTTGTAATTAATATTTTTTTCTTTCTAGTATATTAAAAAAAAAAACTTAGTGCTGTTCCCTAACATAGTTCACATTAGATTGTAATAGTGAATTACCATATACTTTGAAAAATATACTTTATAGTGTATAGTAGTTATATACTGTAGATACTCACTTTAACCCTACTTTATATTGCTAATAGTGAGTTACTTTATGTACTACATATTAATACTGACTTGAACTATAACCATATACTGTAATTAGTGAATTAGTGCGGTGTAACTTTCTCTTTTGGCGCTGGGATTGACCGGGTGCAGTAACTTAGCTTGTATTAGAGCTATAACTTTTAAATCTTAACTTGGTATCTTAACTTTGAACATTACCTTAATTTTATAACTTGGAACTTTGGCTTTGAACTCTGAACTTAGATTTGATGATGAGATAGACTTATTATTGAAGTGTCAACTATGTAACTTGTAATTTAAATCTTTAACTGTGAACTTATAACTTTAACTGAGAACTTAGAACTGTGAATTTATATAACTTTAACTGTGAACTTTGAACTTAATTTTTTTGTATAATATCATGGCTCGGTTAGCTAGGTGTATGAATTATTTAGAAAGGATGAACTCATTAATGCTTTGTCTGCCATGGGGTTTTCAGTTGGCGCTGATGACACGGTGGCAAGTCTTGGGGATAAGCTGCAAACTGCATTGTCTTCTCCGGCGTGGCAGCATTGGTGCCAGCGCCTCTCTGTCCCTGCTTCTGCTGATATGAAGCTGTTTCTGACTTTATGGTTTGAATGAACTGAATATAGTTCGGTATTCAGGTGATCCTTTTCAATTTACTTTTTTTGTGAAATTTTACCTTAGTTTTTTTGTTAGAATCTAGTCACTTTAAGTTGTCAATGTATGCTTAGGTGTCTTCTGAGATATGTCTGTTGCTAGTTCGTGGTTTCGATTACCCCGAACTGGTAGGTGTCCGTGACCAGTATGGAGCATCTCTGTCTGTGTCTATGTCTGCGGTCAGCGGTCACCTATTCTCTCTAAAGATGTATCGGTTAGGGAACCAATACCAGCCCATGGTGACGGTCCTCACTACACCTCGCCTGAGCTGGTAGGGGGTCCATTGGACTCGTCTCAACGAGGCCACTACTTATTAAAGAAAAACTTTATTTCTCTGTACTTAACTGGTTAGGTTTACTTTGAGTTTACTGAACTGTCTGTGTCCTTATGCTGTACACTAGGGAACTTATACTTAGTCAACTTGAGTATAGACGCCTATTGTCTGGTGACTAGTTCTTATGTTATTTCCTCTCACACTTCTGCTGGTGGTGGGTATCAGTTGGTGTGTCTGCAGTAATGGTTGGATATTTTGTGGTTGGTGACTGTGTGTGTCTTTGGCGAATTAAAACAAGCCTACACGCTGTTGTGTCAGGTCCCTTGTCACCTGACACAGCTGTTGATGATGATGTTATGGAGCTTTGTCTGTTGATGTGGCAGGACCATGCTAGTCCTGCACACAACTTTTATCTGCAAGTTGCAGTTATTCTTTTATGTGGAGTAATGCCCTACTTGGCTTACACACATCCTTCTCTGCATGTTGCACTTCTCTTCACTTTGTATAGGGGTATGACTGGCCTAAGGCTCTAGTCTACCCGTCTGATATAGTCTAGTTACAGCGGGTCGTGACTGTAACAAGTTCGCCAAAGACAATACGCACTCATCGCCCGAGATGTCTTGCCTGCTGGTAGATTGCATCAATTTGATGCCTCACCACTAACTCCTGTCTATATGTTTAGGTCAGGCCTTCTTTTTTTGAACAGTTTTTAAAACTTAGATGTTATTATGTTAAAACTCTTGCTGTGAATTGTCTTAGTTTTAGCTTTAGAGATTACTTAGTGTCACTTAATTCTTTTGAAACTTTTAATAGAAATTAAATTTGGATTTCATTGGGACTTTGGAATAGATTCTGTTTTAGTGGGTGTTACTAACTTAGCTTCACTGTTTAGCAATTTTAGATTTTTTTTGTTCTTTTGTTATATAGGCAATCTTTTAATTTCCTTCGCACCCTGCTCAGGAAATTTCACGGGGGAGGGGGTACTGTAACAACTTTTTTTTGTTAGTGTAAATAATTCGTATTGGTAACGCAATAAGATGACGTGTTTGGGTGAGCGCCATCTTTATCAGGTTAGCGGTAGCTCTTACACTCCTTCTTCCTTGGTCTTAGATAAACTTTCAACCTCGAGTCGTCAGATGGCGTCATTTCTCCTAAATGTAGCACGGATGAGATTGATACTCTGTGGTAAATTGTGTTCTATGTTATCTTTGGTCACAAGTCTATTATTTGTCTATGGGAATCAGGTGATATTTTTTGGTTAACGAGTGGAGGGTAAGAGTTTTATTCCAGTGGGACCTTGAGATATAATATATATAAAGCGGGCCCTAATTCCCCGGAAAAAGCACTCTTAGTTCTACTGCGGTCCTAGGCGAAACTCTGCTCGTTGTAATATTGGTTCGTGAAGAATTCCTGGTGTTTAACCCGCTCTGCAAAGTGGTGAGAATTCTACTTTCTTTATTTAACTATATTTCCTTGTACCAGTCTGTTTGTGTGATTATGTACTTAGGATTGTGTCTCCTCTTTTTTCCTAGGGTTCCAAGGATTGATTCCAAGGATTGATTCCAAGGATTGATTCCAAGATTTGGTTTGAGATCTACCTCAACCAACGTTGGTCTACCTTCGGCTTTACCTTCGGGCGAAAAAGGCGAATCCCATTGGCAGTGTGCTGGTTATCAAGCGAGCAGAGGTGCCCAGTGTAAAGGAGAGCCTCCTCTTGTACGACAAATCCCCAAGGACATAAGATGACGGACCTCAGGGACCACATCGGGGCTCCCGTATTAACTTCACTGACGTCTGCTCTTCCCGGTCGAGCCCCCAGAGATCCAGGGAAGCCTAAGTTATAGACTATTTGTATAGCAACCCTCTTATTTAGGATTAGATTTATATTTAGATATAAGAATCTTAGTACTATAATGTTGAACAACCCACCTTTGTAACTTTGTGTGTTATCTCTAGTGTGTAAGAGGTGGATCTATTTGTGCTTCATGTGTGTAATGAATAAATGTGTGTGAGACTGAACCCATGTTTTCTTGGGGAATACCTGGCTACCCAAATCGACATATGCACACATATGAACTCTGTCTGTTATTCTCTCAGCTTATAGATTCTACTTGTGAACAGGCGCCCTGGGATATTTCACATAGCTCTACTGACTGCGCACCGGTGAGTGACGCCCCCTGGTAGGGCTAGGGCCTTCTACTAACCCCCCTTTACCGGGGCTAGGGGTTACAAGGATTTTATAAAAAATGCAATTTATTTAAGAGAATATTAATATTAGAACTTTTGTGATCCATATCTTCATTGTGTTTATTTACAGCGATGTCTATTTATTTTCGCAAGAAGTAGAAACTCTTTTGTTTTATTTTTCTATTATTTCTTCACTCTTTGGTACAAGGTTGAAACATTTTTACATTACCGCCCGGCTTCTCCAGATTCGAGTTCAAAGAAGTCTTTTATTCAATTTGTCGAATCTTTGACACAAGTGTGACAAAATACACAAACAGAGACTTTGTGAAGTAATGATGGAATGTTTTAGTCTTTACAATGTATATTATTCGCGCCTTCTTTTTCAAGAAGGGTAGTTTTGCAGATGAATGCGTATAATGGAATTTTTACTTTGAGAGTGCGACATTTTAAGTACCAGGCAAGTTATTTTGTAAGACAATTAGGCTGATTTATTATGATGTCGATATCTAAAAACAAAATTCTTAGTTATTATGTGCTGTTAATATTTGTATATGTTATGGTATATGATTAAATTTCAAATATGTTTTGCATACAGATCCTAAAAGTACTACCAAAGATATCACTAAGAAGCTTGCTTTAATGCTCATGGTATTTCAAAAAAGAAATTCATCTATATGTAAAGTTTTTCCTATGTACTCGTATGAGCTGCCAAAGCTGGTCTACTCTGCCTGATGGAAAATATAAGAAGAGTCTAAGAGTCGTGGCTGTGGATATGACACTCATTGTAAATGCATACAATGAAATGCACGGGGACCACAATTTGGCCGTCTAATGAGATGCTGCTCCATCATTAAGCCTATGGTCTCGCACTCACAAACGAAACACGATAGTAGGAATGCTGTCACTGTAGTGGGTCTCCTGTGAGAGTAGTACCTACTTCCCCAGTATAGTTCTACTTCTTTTGATAATATAGATAGATAGCAAGCAGACTTAATTTCAAAGTGCTTGAAACAACTATCATGTGATTGAAACTCTTTGCTAAACTGTGCACTCGTCCGTGAGGTAAAATCAGCGCTGTGGTCACTCTCAGGACCGCAGCACAAGCTGAGCTGAGGCCTTTTAGTCACATACTCACACAGATTATTTTACTTTGTATTTTTTTTTTATTTTTATTTTTTTTTGTTTGTTCTGTATTAAGTATGTTTTTTAGTTGTTTAGTGTTGCTAAATGTACATTGTTTTTCTCGTTCCCTTTGTGAGTGTGCCTAATAAACGTGTTCTCTTTCTTTCTAAAAATAATAAGGTTTTATAGTTTCAAACTAATTAATTGTACATCTATTAAGACTTTATATGGAAACAAAAGGATTTCTAGGTGACAGCAACGTTTGTCTGAGTTGCTAGAGCTTAAAAATTCTGAAGCACTCATAAGTCATAGCCAAGTTCCCTTAGGTGATGAGAAACAATCACAGAGGGTAAAAAACGACGGCACTATACCTAGATGGGTAACTGTTTATGGCATGATATGTAAAGCAATCGATCCCGATTGTTATCATAAGGTAACAGTCGTGAAGACAAGTTGGAAGCCTCCGGGGGTTTAAAAATATTCAACGGTACGATTACATAGCCACAACGTGCATGTCCCCAACCCGCACTCAGCAATTGCGGGGACGCGCGGCGCCAAGCCAAAAATGTGTACTTGTTATTTTTTGTTTACTTGTTATTTAAATTTAAGGTAACTAACACAAGTTATAATTTAACTTTATTTAAATTAATAGATAATTAGGGATTGACAAGTATTTTCACTTAGTAATTTAAGTCAGTCAAATTAAAGCCAATTTGTTTTCTACTTTAAACGGGACTTATTCGATTACGATACCTTCTAAAACCTGTAAAAACCATGAGTATGTGTAAAAGTCGCGAAAGTCTGAAAACAGTTAAAGCCAATTTATTTTACACTTTTAGTGTCCTCGGCAGGTAGTTTGCGTTTGATGTGTTTATTCAAAAAAAAAGAAGTTTGAAGTCAATTATTCAAAAAAAAAACTTTTATCGTTAATACTACAAAAACCATTGCGACAATTCCAAATAATATTTTCAATATGACAAGAAAACCACTTTTTCCATCACCTATTTCATCTTACCATTTTCAGATCAGCAATAATTTAAATCCATATTAACTTTGAAATTACAATAGTTGAGAAATTATAGGTTAAATGAGGCCGTTAAAGTTCCTCAATTACTTCTTTAGTTCCCAGAGAGTGTGGGTACCTCTGCCAAACAAGTTCTAAACGACTTGAGCGCCATATCCAGATATGAAAGTGCAATTAGCTACACTCCGCGTCTATTTTCTAATTAAACTCTTACGGTTCGATATTCAAATTTGTAGTTTTATAGTTACAATTTAGCTTTGAATATATGTCTTTTGGAAACTTAATTTGTTACGTAATATCAATACTTTTTAGTTTGCTGTTCAAACAGTAATTGATTTTACTGTATACGAATGACGTTTTGGATCTTCGTATTTTTTAATTATTGTTTCATGTTTCTGCTAGTTTAGTTTTGTATTCTAAAAGGATGTATATCAGGCTGTTAATAACGAAATGCTTACTATACAAAAAGTAAATGTAATTTTCATCTAAATGTATATCATCCTCCTAGCCATTATTCCCAAGTTTATTTGGAGTCGGCTACTAGTTCAACCGGTTTTACCTGAATTTCAGTTTTTCCACGGAGCGACTGGCATCGGGCCTCCGCAACCCTAAGGGAGAACTGAAATTCGAAGATTGAACTAGTTGTCAGTATATTTGAGGGCACTGACTTCCCAATAACGATTGCCATAGATGTTCATGACAACCGGGACCGACGGCTTTACGTGCTCTCCGAGGCACGGGCGTGAATCACCGCCAAACTTCCAAACTCCGGGCAGCTATTAGGTATTTCCTAAGAAAATCCCAAAAACACTTTTTGGCCCGACCCGGGATTTGAACCCGAGACCTCTTGATTAGCAGGTCGCATACGCTAACCACTAGACCAACGAGGCAAATAATTTAAATTTATATCTAGATTTTGATAACAATAACTAAGGCAACTGTTGTGTAATACCTGAGTTATAGACTTAAGAAAATGATATTGCCAGCCTATATCTGCTGAGCCCCAGCCTTAGGGCTATCTTTAGCATAGATCAGTTATTGTTGGACAACAATAAATTCAAAATAGTATTAACTAAATATTATCAGCACTAATACTCTCTTAATACGCCAGATTTTCAGAGCTTTACATATTACAATAGAATTGGATAGATATTGTTTTCCACACGAGTAATCTTGCATGACATGGACCGCACGATAAATTCATTGTAATCCGTAAAATTGAGGGTGTATTGCCTAACTGTGCTGTCTATTACATTACTTTGTGGGACACATCTGTTAGATTAGACTCTATTGAGTACTTATTATTTGAAACTTAAATTTGATTGAATTGATTCTTAGAAAATAGTAGGTATTTCATTGAACTGATGTGCAATTTTCGTATTTGAATTGAGAATGAATTAACAAAATATGTTCACAAAAATATTTTCCGGCAGTCTATTCTAGATCAAAATACATTTTAATTAAAAAAAAACTTGACGTATAAACAGGTAAAGTTAAGCCCAACTTCATCAACAATGAAGTTGGGCTTAACTTTACGTATAAAAACTTGACGTATAAACAGGTAAAGTTAAGCCCAACTTCATCAACAATGAAGTTGGGCTTAACTTTACCTGTTTATACGTCAAGTTTTTTTTTAATTAAAATGTATTTTGATCTAGAATAGACTGCCGGAAAATATTTTTGTGAACATATTTTGTTAATTCATTCTCAATTCAAATACGAAAATTGCACATCAGTTCAATGAAATACCTACTATTTTCTAAGAATCAATTCAATCAAAGTCTCGGGTTCAAATCCCAGGTCGGGCCAAAAACTTTTTTTGGATATTTCGATAATCACTTTGCGGTGATTTACGCCCGTGCCTCGGAGAGCGCGTGAAGCCGTCGGTCCCGGTTGTCATGAACATCTATGGCAATCGTTATTGAGAAGTCAGTGCCTTCAAATTTACTGACAACTAGTTCAACCTTCGAATTTCAGTTTTCCCTTAGAGTTGCGAAGGTCTGATGCCAGTCGCTCCGTGGAAAACTGATATTCAGGTAAAACCGGTCGAACTAGTAGCCGACCCCAAATAATATTGGAAATAAGGCTAGGAAAGTGATATGTTCTATAAAATAGTATTTACAATTTTTCCTATTTTCATTACATTCATTTAATAATTAAGAATATCTACACGTGACCCTCTATTTATATTTTCAAGGATTTAAAAATTCTAACAAAGACAGAAAAAATTACAACAAAAGTATTTCTTTCTTCAAACACTCTTTTATTTCTAAATCGTAAGAAAAGCACTAGTTAGATTTCATATATTGTTTGTAGAATTTCTGTACTATAATACTTAAATTTCATTTATTCGAAAAGATGAAAGGCCTTGTTTTTGTAAGAAGGAATAATAATGTTGTTGTAATGGAAAACTCAAAAAAAAAATCGGTTGTCTGTAAAGTCGGTTTACTGATGATAGTTGAACGTGACAACGTCATAAGAAAATAATGTTGTCGAACGCTGCCTAACGCGGAGGCCGATTGTGCCTCTTTGTCACTCGTTCCGCGCTCTCGCTTGCACTTCAAGCCTTAAATGGAACGCCTCAGGGCGAGGTAACGCCGCATGAGTTTTTTCGTGCGTGCAGCCGGCGTCATCGAATTATAAGACGTTGTCACGTCAAAAAACAAAATTTAAAGTTCTTTCACTTTTCCATGATCATTGGTTTGTTGTTTCAATTTGAAAGTTATGTTCGCAATTTTTACATGAGCTCTGTCATTGTAGCTATAGAAGATTCAAGGTCTTTATAGAATTTTAATTCGATCGGCAACTCTAGGTGCCGTTTTCCCTTATGCTTGCCATAAGAGGTTTCAGTGAAATGCTGCTGCTCATCCCGTGGTATATTATCCCTTAGACCACCTTTACGAGCACCACAAGAATGAATTAAAACTTTAGAATACAATAAATACGCCTGCATCTTGTCTAAGATACATGGAATGTAACAGGGAGAGAAAATGGTCACACACACTGTTCGTCTACTGTAACACCTCACTTGAACTTGCGATGCCGTTCTTAGTCATCAAGCAAGGAACGCTAGTGTGATTTTTATTAGATTAAATAACGGGAATCATGGGTGCGTACCGATCACCAACCCCATACAAAAACAAGCTAACAGTTATTCATTGATATTTTTACTGAATATAAATTTTGAATAGTCCTTACATATTATGGGTTAGTTACGATTATTTTTAAGAAATTTGAATCTCAATCACAAACTTAAACTTGCTTTTGTAGGTTTTTAAATTGTGTTATCTAATTGTAAAGCCGTAATTGCATTTGAGACGATTTTTTGCAGAAACATAGGTATGAGATACGTTCCAATAGATATTCTTCCAAACTCTACTGTAACCGTATTTTTCATTGTTAAATAGAGTAGATTTTTAACCTTTTTTATTAAAGCATTTTCGGGATCTGAAACAAAATAAAATTTATGAAGAATATTTTTACATCGTGGTTCTGCTCAATAAACAGATTTATCCGTGAAAGTAATATATAATCCTCGTTTCTAATTTGCTTAGTATATTATTAGTTTGTCGGTTATCAAAAAAGTCATAGCCTCATAACTATGAAATACATAACATTCGTTCTTCTTTATTAAACTATATATTTGTCAAACAGCACAAAGTATACATCGAAATTCACAGTTAAGTAAAGTATTAATGATCAACTTAAATGTTTACAATTTATATTCGATGCATAGATAGTTATGTATATAAGATGAGATTCTAAATTAATAAAAATACTCTGCCCTAATAATACTGGGTAAAAAGGATATGCAACGAATAATAGGTATAATTAGGATAAGAAGAATATTTATGATCATATAACATTCATATATTTATTGAATATATATTGAAGCGTTCATAGCAACGTAGGATTAGGTGATTGGAAACAATAATTGAGGGTAAGCAGCAACGACGGCACGCTCCGACCTAGAACGGGCGTGTGGGTGGCTTAAAAAAATCCAACGGAATGATTACGTAGCCACGACTTGTCTTGCCAGTCCCCAAATGTATGGCTTTAACCCTCTTCTGAGAGGAGACCCGAGTCCAGCTGTGAGACATTATGAGTGGCTGCTTTATTGCTTGTATATTTATTTGAGGCTCTGACACAAATAAGTTAATAGGAAGGAAATATTTATTAGTTAAATATTGACCAATATAAACAGTGTGTACATGAAAGTATACATCTGCCAGAAACCTTTCTAATGTTCAATGTAATCATTGTAACATTTTACAAAATTATCAAATGTTTACTCAACCGTAAATGTACTGTTTTTAAGGTCTATTAGACACATACAATTTATATTAACATCTAAATTTTCATACTAATATTATTGATTAAAAAAGTAACTTAGACTGTTACGCTTTTACGGATCTGAGATACACACATCAAAAGTGTCTAGGGATCAAGCATTTTTATGCGGATTTCTTGAGATTGAGATGTGGCTTTGTAATAAATTTATGATTTTATAAATTTATATGGATCCTTTTTGGTGCATTTCATAATTTGAATCAGGAACTGTCAATCAAATTCGAGTAAAAGATGAAAATCAGCTGCCAATATTTTCCCTATAAAAACATACAACGCATTGAAGAAATTATTAGTGCTACTGTTTCCCTACTACTGATTAAAACCAACGTTATTATGGAGCGGCGACGTCATTTAAGCAGGGAAGAAATGCTCAGAGCCGTGGGAATGATAGAAGCTGGTTCCCGGCAACGTACTGTGGCTTTAGCTCTGAATACAAGTCAGAGTGTTATCAGTCGACTTTGGACACGTTACCGAAGCACTGGTACCGTGGCTGAGCGCCATGGAGGACGGTATCGCTGCACCACACGGAGACAAGACCGATACATTCAAATCTTAACTCGAAGAGCTCCAACAATAACCGCCATGATGTTAGCCGTGAGGCTTCATCACTCTTCAGGGAACTTAATTAGCGACCAAACAGTCAGAAACCGCTTGCATGAAGTGAACCTTCATTCCCGAAGACCGCTACGGGTACCACCTATAGCAATGCACAATCGTAGGATTCAATGGGCTCTTGAACACAGAAATTGGGCAGAAGAACAATGGCGTTTCGTGTGCTTTTCTGATGAGTCTCGTTTTGGTATGAGACCGGATACAAGACGTATACGACACTGGAGAACCCCTGGACGCCAACAGCGATTAAAATCCTGCCAGGAAGTCCATCCTTATAGTGGTGGAACCATCATGGTATGGGCGGGTATTTGGATCGGCGGAAGAACTGAGTTGATTTGGATCAGAGGCAACCTCAACGCTCAAATTTATGCTGAGACGATTGTATCAGACGTCATCGTTCCTCTACAAGTGCAAATCGGTCCCTTATTTTAGTTAATGCATGATAATGCACGACCGCACACCGCAAGAGTTGTAAGACAGACTCTCGCCGCAGCTAACATCAATGTCCTGCCCTGGCCTGCTCAGTCGCCAGACTTGAACCCGATTGAGCATGCATGGGATATGCTACAGAGAAGAGCTCTGCCGAATATGGAGGGTATCCAGTCGCAAGAAGACCTTTTTTTGTTGTTGCAACGAACATGGGCGGCCATTCCACAGCGTGATTTGGATGAACTCATTTTGAGTATGCCAAACCGATGTTCTTGTGTTGTTAGTGTTCGCGGTAGAAACACGGATTATTAATTGTTTAAGTTACCTAATAAAATTTTAAAGAAAACTGTTATTTCAGTCTTTATTTCGAACTTTAATGTTAGTGGTTCAAATGTCAAAAATCCCTTTATTAGGAAAATGGCAAATTTCTTTACTAATGCAAAGGTGACTTGGTTTATCGTTACTGTGACAAACGAAAACACTTTATTTGATGAATCCTTAAAGAAATTTTTAATTAATATCAATCAGGAGAAAAGTTATTGCAAAAATATATGTTGATCCCTAGACACTTTTGATGTGTGTACTTTGATCCTTGAGGAAGGATACATTGGACCTTCCTTTACCACGTTATACAAGTGGGTGGAGCCACGGGCAAGTGCTAGATTAAGATAAACTGACATCGAACCCCCATAACCGTAAATTCGTAATTCGTAAATATTTCCTTAATATCCGTAAATATTTCAAATCCAGTCAGCATTTGATTGATATCAAATATTAAACAAAATTGTAAATTGAAAATAGGGTCCAAGTTTCTTTGTTCTTACCTGAGGGAATCAAAGTATATAATTTAGTAATAGCCCTGTTCATTTTTACTACTTCACTAAGCAGATTTTGACCAGCATAAAATGGCATCATGAACGGCAACACATCGCAAGCGGAAAACCAAACTAACTTTGTTGTAACATCGTGTAGGCTTGAATCCTGTAATATAAAAGGGTTATTTTACCTAGACAAGTTATTCCAACAATTTTAAATGGTTTTTATTTTTATTTACCTCTATTAAAATCATATAGACAGTGTCGTATAATGAATATGATAAATAACCCATTTTCACCGTGAATGAATACAGTATCTAAAAACAACCACGCAACCATTAGCCGTATTTCATAATTTCATTGGGACTACTAAAGACAACACTCCAACTGTTGTTTACTTGTGAGATATCTTTGATCAAATTGGATGTGATTTGTTACTGCCAGCGATCATTGCTGTTGGTGGTTGGAAATATTGTGGACCTTATTTAAAACTACAATATTCCAGAAATTGAGAATCCAGAATCGAGACAATATCAATCGTCGCCGAGGTTATGAGCCACATGAGAGAGCTGGACTTTCATGTGTCAGATTAGGGCGTGTGGTAGTGAAAAAGGTATCGATCCGGTAGCAGAACCAGAGATTCCAGTTTGAATGGAATTTAGGAGAATCAACGCGTTGACCGGGGCTCTGACCGTACAGATCCCTTCTGCAGAAGGCAGAGCCGCTACTGCGGACAAACTGGTAGTACACCTACAAAATGTTCTGTCCGATAGGGACGCTATTATTGTGCATCCGTGTAGAATAGAAGTGACAGTAACATACGGGTGATGGATCTAGAGGAGTCTATCAACCAAGCTGAAGTCATCAGAGCTGTAGTAGAGCGAGTTAATGTCCCATCTCTGACGTAAAGGTCGGGAAAATCCGTGTCCCCCCGTCACGATGACTTGCCGCTGTTTGTAAAGTCACAAGTGTCCCAACGACACAGACTAGAGTGACACTTGAAATGCACATGCATCGCAAAAATGCCGAGATGCCTGGTCTGCTCGGACCTTGGCAGTCCCGCGAACCATCGGCTGGGGAGAAAGAAGTGTTCCCCGCTAATGAGAGGATTCAAACGGCACCCGCCCCAACCTGTGCTGACACCAGTCAATACTCATCGGCTTCAGGAGGACCACAGCTAGAAATTAGTCCGCACAGGAAGCAATAGGGGTCTCAAAGTTCACATATTCTCATTGAGTACTGCAAGGCAACATAAACCATAGCCGCGCAGCAAAAGACCTGTTTGTGCAGGTTGCCTTAGCGATGGTGACAGAGCCATATTGATTCCTGAATCATCCACGGTAGTTCGGTTGGGTTGGGTCATATGGCAGGGATATATAATGGCCTCCATTGCGTCCTTCAGAGAGGGATAGGGTTTGTGGCAGTAGCTTCATATCTCCGAATCGCGAGGGAGACCTGTTTTACTTAGGAGTTGCATTTACAACTTCCTGTCCCGTCTCGTACTTGTCTTGTGTGATTTCAGATCGCCTAGACAACTTAAAAGGAGTTCCACTCAACAGTAATTCCGTTTTATTTAAAACTTTACTATTTTTTAATAAAGGTTACTGTCCCTGACCAAATATTTAAAGACGGTTGGAAAGTTTAGTTCCTTAAATTAATGACATTAATTAACTATCCTAACTAGGTATAAATAATATTTACACAATCATTAAAACATGCGGACAACTGCTTGCTACTATCCACTAAACAATCGTACAGTTCAGCCCATTGTGCCAGCTTTTCAACCAGTATTGAATGACTGTGTTCCGTATTTATTTCTTCCTTCAGATGCACATTTTTCTGTATATCTAATATTGTACTGTTTAAGCACTTTAATAAATTGACCAGTATTGATAAAAATGTATATAAAACTATATGTTCCAAAATACACGTTATTCGATTTCGAAAAAGTAAGTAAAACACTGTTGCATGAGACAGTATACTCCAACTGACACTTATTGACTTGTAAATGGGAATAATAATCATGATGGAACATACTGTTACCATTGAAATAACAGTGAAACCTATAAAGATTATAATGCGCAGCTGTTTTAAATTTCTTCTGTAATTTATGTCCTCTTGGTATACGTTGTCAACAGCCGTAAGTTTGTCAACTAACATTTTGTATGCCGAGCTTTTAGATTTACTAAAAAAACCCAATGCAACATCGCCAAATAACAAAATATACATATAAGAGTATACATCTGCCAAATTAGCCTCATTTATGATATAAAATATATTATCAAGGATCATTAGAGCAAATATAACTACTTCAATAAATATGCGACACAGAATTATAGATTTGTATCTCTCTCTACAAAACAGGAAGTTTCTATAGATACACACAATATTTTCAGCCACTTCAATATTCCGGATAATATCATGCATTTCTTAAAACTTTATTTGATAAGACCTTTACACACTATGTGCTTCACTATGAGTAAATATAATATATTTAATCGACTTTGTAAGTACTGCACTTAATGTTATTGTTTTTAATCAACAAATGATTGGATTAACATCAAAGCCATTAATTTCAATAAATGATAATTGAAATTAAATAGAAATAAATGTAGAATAGAATTTACATTTATTAAAATTAATGGATAATATTAAGTTATATTGTATGAATAGCAAAATGATGACACTCACATTTATTCTTAAACTGATGCCAAGTCATTTAAGACGTCTATAGGTAGTAGAGCCACGCTGATTTCAGCACGAATGGGCCGGCTCGACCTGTGCAGTACTACCCTCACACAGAAGACCATCCACACAATAACAGCATTCTTGCCTTCGTATTTCGTTGGTGAATGTGAGACCGGAGGCCCAATCTTTCTGGATCGTTCTCCCGGTCTCCGGAATGATGCAGAATGATTCTGACCAGGCCGCCATGGTATAGGTCACGATGCTGTCCCATTGTCTACCCTCACAATGAGGATGGTGACCTAGGGGTCACCAAAACCTCCTTCTAAGGAGAGGCCTATATCCAGTAGTTAAGTAGTAGGTAGTAATTTAGATAGAATTCAGGAGTAGGCTCCTAGGAGTAGGAGTAGGCTACTAGGATGTTTTGGCCTACTATACCACGCTGCCGGCAGACTGGTTGGTATAGGGTTGGTTTCAAGTTTTCCTTCTCTTTGCATTGATGTTGTCTTGCGTAGTTTATCCCTTAGTCGCCTATTACGACACCCGCGGGATAAATAGGGGTGGTGACACCCTGTATTCTTAATCTATTAGTGTAATTAAATAGACAGTGTAATTAGAAGTATTGGTACTTAATACAAATATTCCTAATTGCACTAATAGGGGTCAACATCCATTCATTTATTACGATGTAAAAGTGATTACGCAGATAAATAATAACAATAATAATTTGGGTTAAATTAGGATAGATTTTTTTTTAAATTATATACTGATTTGAAATTACATATCATTTAATTTGATGTTATTTGAAATTTTGACAAAATCATATTGCATGTGAAAATTATAATGTTTCATTACAATTGTATATCCGAGTAAAACTGTTTTTCATGACTAAAACTGTACAAGCTGTCCGCACCAATAAATGGCAGGCCAGGTACTTGGCTATGCTTTACATGGACTTCATCATCAACACCTTTTACAATGCTTCACTAGGAACATAGGTTTCAACTTAGAAAAAAGTTGGTTAGATATCTTCTATATCTATATTTAAAATCATCTATCCATCTAATTCTGGTATGTCAGTAGTGTATAATAGACCCAAGATCGGGCCTATGGTATCTCAAGATCAGGTCAGATCAGATTTCAAGATCAAACATTTTGATATCCTATATGTCTGATGGAATGTTCAGAGTGAGAGAAGGAAATAAATATTTGATCTGCAACATGTAGCCGTCCTGTAAAACTAGTAACTTTTAATATTCCCAAGTATATTAGGACTCCTAATAAACCTGGGAATATTAAAAGCTGGAAAGATGAAGATGATGAACAGTAATCTTCATAGCCATTCGATTAAGTAATGATAGTGGCAGGACAGCCGTTACATAAAATTTAGAAGTAGTTATATAGAACTTCAATTTCGCCTAGTATTGGGGTCTAACAGATCTGATGCCATTAGCTATACGTAAAAAGTTGATATTAAATTATACCGTAGTGTATTCAACGCCGACTATAACTAAGAAGTTTAAGAAAAAAAAGGCCAAGTGCGAGTCGGACTCGCCCATGCAGGGTTCCGTAGAAGCAAGTAACATCATATAAAAGTTCTTGTAGTTCGTTGTAACTTTGATCGATGTTTTAATAATAGTATATTGAATAAATAAAAGATAAATTGCGGTTGACGATTTATGACCTTTAAAAAAAACTACTTACTAGATCTCGTTCAAACAAATTTCCGGTGAAAGTTTGTATGGTAATGTACATCAAATATTATTTTTAGTTTTATCACTTTCTTATTTTAGAAGTTACAGGGGGGAGACACACATTCTACCACTTTGGAAGTGGCTCTCGCGCAAACTATTCACTTTAGAAAAAAAAATATTAGAAATCTAAACATATTTTTGAAGACCTATCCATAGATACCCACACGTATGGGTTTGATGAATAAAAAAAGTTTCAATTCCAAGTATGGGGAACCCCCAAAACTTATTGTATTTTTTTTATTTTTGTGTGAAAATCTGAATGCGGTTCACAGAATACATCTATTGACCAAGTTTCAACAGTATAGCTCTTATAGTTCCTGAAAAAAGTGGACAGACAGACAGACATGACGAATCTATAAGGGTTCCGTTTTTTGCCATTTGGCTACGGAACCCTAAAAAGGTAGTTTCTATAGATACACATTAAGTTTCTAATCATTTCAATGTACTGGATTATGAATTGCATTTCATAAAAGTTAAATTTAATTGTATAAACGTATAAACTCTTCTTCTACGTAACATATAGAAAAGTAATAATTTTGAATTCCGTTGTAAGTATGTACACCTACTCAATAGTAATGGTTTTTGTAATCGGAAAATATTTGAATGATATATTACTAGAACGACCATATCGATAAATGTTAATTGATCAGAAAAACATACTATATCTGATATGAATATTATAACTGACACGATGACATGTCTTACTTAGTGTAATAGAGGGCATCAAATTTCAGAGTCCAAATAAAACTTTTTTACGAAACAAAACATTCAAGAATGTATAAATTTCGACCTTACATAATCATGGGAATAAGAAAGGCTACGAAGATGACTTAGATACTTCCAGCCATAATCAAAATAACTAGCGTAAGACTGAAGTACTTCAAATTTAGTATTTTGCAAAAGTTTTATAACTCTCTATTATCACAGAAAATTTCCACCATTCTGTAGGAAAACTTTAAAAAGAAATTGTAAAGTGTAAGAAACATACCACTAATTTGGATATTTTCCATTTTTGGACGGGCTTTTAGATATTCCTATGATTCCAAATAACTCAAATTCAAACCAAAATTCTCAGATATTCTCTCTCTCTCTCTCGAGATATTCTCTTAATGCTTTAAGCACCTTTTACCACCATAGTTTATAGTCAAAAGTAGAATGATTTTTAACTTTAAGCCGTTACACCGCTAGTTCTGCCCATGTTATCACAGGCATATCATCATCATTCACGTTAGGTGCTTTAAGTGCTACCCTACCTTTACTGTAATTTAGGTTTTAAATAAACAAAATGTTGGTTAAAACACATTTATATTCGCTTAAGTATACATTCCACAATCTAAACATATAATATTCGCTTAAGTATACATTACACAATCTATATAAATAAAATTAAAGTGTCTAATTGCAATTTCAGATTCACGGTAAGTATATACGGTACTTACAACAAAACATCGGCTTTTTTACTCTCCGCATTTTCCGGATAATATCTGGAACGACTATTCCGATGTTACTGACTACTTTTTAAGTCTATTTCTTGCCTCCCGCGGGTAACAGAACGTCGCAACGTGGCGTTACGTGCGGTTGTTGTCAGAGCTAGTCTTTAATAATTGTTTTACAATATGAAATCAAATCATACGACACTCATTTTTCATATTGTTTAAATTATATTATTGAATTGCAAAGCCATAATCACATATGAAACTGTTGTTGACAAAATAATCGGAATTAAATACATCTCCATAGATATATTTGCAAACTCAACTGAAACAGTATTTTTTTTTGTATAATATAACAGATTTTTTATTGTATTTACTTGAAAAAATTCAGAATCTGGAACAAGTAACATTATAATATAGTATATTTAAAACTACTTGTAATACCATAAATGAAATTGCATTGCTAAGATGGTAGAGAAAAAACACAGTCACAGTATCTATACGTTTAACACGTTCACTGCGGCTTGAGGTTGATTCAGCCTCATGGTAGACTTTACGCTGGTGCGGCGCGTAAAACTGTGTTTTCCCTCTAGTGCGGCGGCTGTTTACACTAAACCGTATGAGGTATGACAAAGACAAATATAGCTTTCTTTATGTCTGCGAAGCATTGACTCAATATTATAAAAAAAATATTTGAGGTCGAAATACGCCTCAAACGCACTGATCACAAAATTAGTGAATAAGGTGCGGGTTGAGGCCGATTTCGACCTCCAGCGTCGGGACGCGCGGGCTGCGTGAGAGCAGGTAAGTCGACTTTAGTGACGCTACCATAGTCGATACTGGAGCACGTGTCTTTGCGCAATCGTGTTAATTATTTGTTTTTTATTTTTTGTTAAATTCTTTTGTTTAATGTTTTTTTGTGTGTGTTCAGTTATATATTTATAGAGTGAGAGCCCGTGACACCCATACCTTAGTTATATTATAAAAGCTAAAAATTCTTCTATATATTTATTTATTTACACTTTCTGCAAAACATAACATAACCATTCAGAGTCTCAGCACATCCTTGCAAAGGGTCAAATAAGAAAACGTTGCGTCATTTGCTATGCAAAATTACGACTTACATTAGGTGCCATGCAGGCAGCAAAGAAAGTAAAAAAAATTATGACTATTTGTTCACAATATAAGAAAGCTATGTGCTTGCATTGTTTTAACGAACAGCATGCAAAGTAATATAGAATAAATTAGATGAACGAATAGTTTGTATTTATTTAACAACACCCCACACTTTTATGCACAATACTATAACAATATAAAAAAGTAAAAGAAATAGAACATAGACATGGACATTCATCGATATAAATTCATTCCCATCACTAATGCCGCCCCGATTCAGTGCGATGTGTGGTCTAAAACGACCTCAAATATATATTAGGTGTTTTCTCTTAAACTAAAAATCAGAACCCGGGGCGAAGCTAGGTGTACATAAAACAATACCATGCAAGTAATTTTATCATAAAATTAAACATCGAATCACGCTCCTGATCAAGTTACAACACATTTACCAAATGACTGAAACATGAGGCAGAAAAGGCCTCAACCGCATTACAAGAAAGTTTAGCTTGGGGCTGATTCGACCTCAGCCGCACCAGCTGAAAGTTCTTCAAAATGTGACCCGCAGTGAACGTGTTAAATAAAATGTAATTGGAGTGTGTTTTTGTAATATCAAATAACATTTTCACAATCTTATATCGAAGAAGTTTTTTCTTTAAATTTTGTCTGTCTGTATATCTGTTTGTTCTGACCAATCTCAATTTTTTTATGGTAATGTTGATTGGATAGATTATTTTGTTTTTTTGCCAGATTATTTTGTTTTTTTGCGAGAATATATGAATATATGTACACCAAAAGCTTTTGCTGTTGCAGTATCTAATTAACATACTCACTTGTGGATATTAAACTATATATTTTAGTAATAGTCCTATTCATTGTAATCATTTCATTACGGAGCTTTTGCCCAGCGTTAAGTAACATCACAACCAAATATACATCACAAACCAAAAACCAAAACATATTCATAATGAATAAATATATGTCATTTTCCTGTAAAAAAAGTAATCATTTTATTTTCCATTTAAATTTTTTCTTAATACTAAGTAATATATTTTTCGTTTATTTACCTTTTTAATGAGAGCACTGATTATATAATATATTTGAAATGTGAACCAAACAAAACTTATTAAGAATGAATGTATTACCTGAAAATAAAACAAAAGTTTATGAAGAAATACTTTTTAAATACATTCTCCCTATTTATAAATAAAAAAAAAAATCTTCCGATTACCCAATACGCGATAGGTGTGATATTATACGAGTTCCCTCGATTTCTTCAAGATCCTACCCGCCAGCTTTCAGACTTTCAAATAAAAAAAGAACCATCGAAATTTGTTCACCCAACCGAAATGTCTTTGCTACGGAATTGATCTGATGTCAACATGAATTCGAGACATCTTACTGTCTGTATGCAGCATGGTGTCTCACGATGAGGACTCAATTATATCGATGGCATACCGTGAGGTTTTAGTCGGTTCGAGTCCGACACACCGCTCCGCCGCGAACCCCGGCAGGGTGACAGTCCATGGGGATTTCGACACGTAAAAAAAGGTGACCTATTGAGATGCTTCGATATAATTGGGCCTCACCAACGATACAAGCATGAATGCTGTCATTTGTTGCTGGACTTCTATAAGAAGAATTTATGAATTTGGAATATTTATTTACTTGATGTTTAAAACATGTTGACAGCTGCTTGCCACCATCCACTAAATATTCGTACAGCTCAGCCCATTGTGTTAGCTTCTCGACTAGTATCGTCTGATTTAATCCTGTATTTAGTTCTTCTTTCAGTAGTAGATTCTTCTTTACTTCTAATATTGTACTATTTAAGCACTTCAACAAGCTTGTCAAAATTATTAAAAATACGTATAATGAAATAAATTCCAAAGTATAAGTTATTTCATTTCGGAATAGTGAGTAATTTACTGCATAGATGTGAATCGAACTGATATCGCCTCGTAATGACAAATATTGTAAAACATTAAGGACACTTAAAGATGCTTCTGTAATAGAAATAAGAGTAAAGGTTATAAGGACTAAAGTACGCAATTGCATCAAACTTTTGTTGTAGTTTACATCCTTGCTATACACGTTGTGAACAACTGTAAGATCCTCGATGAAAATTTTATATGCTGCACTTTTGGTCTTACTAAAAAAGCCATAGATAACATCACAAAAAAACAAGTTATAAATCAGGTAATAGATATATTTTATTTCAACACCATTTTCTGATGCATGTTTAATTAAAAGTAGATTATTGAGAACTATAAGCGCATATACTACTACTTCAATAACTATGCGAAGCACAATTAAAATTTTGTATCTGTTCTTATAAAAAAGGTAGTTTCTATAGATACACATTATGTTTTCAGCTACTTCAATTAATTTTATCAAATTGTGCATTTTATGGGAATTTATTTAAATACAAAGACTTTTACACTCTTCTTGCTTCACAGTATAACTAAAGTAATATTTTTAAACTTCCCGGCGTAGTATGTAGGTACGTATACTTTAATAATAATGTTTTTTGTAATCAGCAAATATTTAAATTTTGTATTATTAACATGAGCGCCCCGACAAGTAATATCAATAACAGTTATATGTAGAGACATAAAAAATAATGAAATTTACTTTTACTCATATCAGTGTACATTTCATATGACTATAATGGTGACACTCACACAATAGTGAGTAGGAAACAAAAATATTTTGTTTTCTTTGCTGCTGCAATAGCAAAAATAAGTTCAGGAATAAATATTAAAAAAACTAGAAAAATAAATATAAACGCAGACTCTTAGAGCCACAAAAAACGTAAAATAAATTTAGCTAGCTGTAATTTGGCTGCTTCTTCAAATTTTCATCTAAACTTAATTGTGTCTTAATTTAAACAAAGTATTATTGACATGTATGTAGGTACCTAAATCTGTTGAAGTCGATGGCAAGTCAAAAATAAAAATACTATATTACTTAAATATACAGGGTGTATATTTATGTAAGATATATACACAATAATAATACTTGTGTTATTTTTTTGCGTTCGTATAATGAAATCATTCATCATCATCATTATCAATGAAACTCAAGTGAGACATTTATCCTGCGCGTGCATCTAAAGTCTTAAGCCTAGACGTGTGAGCCGCGCCACCCTCCGATCGACGAATTGGGTAATCTTTAGGCCCTACGGTTTCCTGATTAGCAATCCTGATTTGGTAATCTGAATACTCTTCTTACATACCGTGGGAGAGCCACGCTTCGGCATGAATGGGTCGGATCGACCGGAGTGATACCACGGTCTCATAGGAAACCGGTGTGAAACAGCACTGGCGCTATGTTTGTGACGCCTCTAGTATTGCGGGTGTCTATTGGCGGCGGTAATCGCTTACCATCAGGCGATACGTCAGCTCGTTTGAACCCTATTCCATAGAAAAAAAAATACAAAATGTCAAATACAAAACGCGAAATTTATCCAGGAAACACTACGTATGCATCTAGAACTAGAACTTTGAAACTTCCCTCATTTTATTAATTACCTAAAGTCAAAGGAATCGATATTACGGTTACGTAAATGTTTATGACAAGTATGAAATATAGAATTTGTTTTCTTGATCAGGATGTGCCCTATATAGTTCTTCATATAATTGAACTGATTATAATTATATTTTTTATTTCATTCTTTTTTAATTAACTCCCGCCAAGGTCACTCCACCATGTGTGATGGAAAGCTTAAGTAGAATCCAAAAGTGAGGGTTGCCATATTCACTGCGATTGCAAGCAGTATAGCGAAACACATTATGGCGGCCTAGTGAGATTGTTTTCACGCCCCACATAAAGGACCCGGGATCATAGTAGGAAAGAAACATGAGCTGGCAGTGAGTACCAGTTTTTAATTGCTCTGCACAAGAAGGAAGATCCGAACTGCTTAAAATTGTTGGAAGTGGTTTTGTTTTTCTTTGGTGTATACATATGATGTTCAATCAATAAAATAGATCCTAAGTTAACACACACTCATTTATTACAAATTATCTACACATAACATAATGTCGAACGAAATAGTATATAGTAACGGTTAGTAAAATTTCAACAAATTCAAACTAACTAAAACGTTAGTTCTTTTAAATTATATTATTGAATTGTAAAGACGTAATTACATTTGAGACTGTTGATGATAAAATCGCTGGTATCAGATACATTCCCATATTTAGATTACTAAATTCTACAGTTACTGGATTTCTCGCTATTAAAATTGATAGTTTTTTGATAGTTTTAGCCACGGGCTTTTCGGGATCTGAAACAATGTGAACTATTAAAAAAACAAATCTTTTTATTAATAAATATGGTACAAATATGAGGTTCTTCATACTGTTTACTGATATCCAGTACCGTACACACTCGTGATGAATTTAAATCATCAACAACCTTTAACAGTCCACTGCTGAACATAGGCCTCTCCTTAGAAGGAGATTTTGGCATACTGTACCGCGCTGGCCAGACGGGTTTGTATAGGGTTAGTCCAGAAAGAAATCCCCTCCCTGGACTCCTTCCAATACACAGGCGCAGAGAGGGTCACACCGTGTGGTTTTAGTCGGTTCGAGTCCGACACACCAACCCGCCGTAACCCCCGACGGGGTGACGGTCCGCGGGGATTTCCACACGTTGAAAAAAAAAAGGGTTGGTTTCAAGTTTTCCTTCACTTTGCATTGATGTTGTCTGGCGTAGTTTATCCTTTAATCGCCTTTTACGACACCCGCGGGATGAATAGGGGTGGTGACACTCTGTATTCTTAATCCATCACCACATTTAATTTAAATATACCTACTATATCTACCGAAGGGCTAACACCAAGATGCAGTCACTATGTCCATTTTGGCCACTTTTGTCTCAATTGTTCTCTAGTTACTTACCAAAACTTGTTTATTCGTTTGATGGGTGTTAAAATATATATCGATCTATTTTTAATGAACTAATAATGGAAATCAAAACAATTTATAAATGAAAAATACTTACTTTCAGAAAAAAAACTATACAGTTTAGTAACCGCCCTGTTCGTAGTAACAACTTCATTACGCAACTTTTGTCCAGCATAAAAAGCCATAACAAGCGAAATTATATCGCAAATTAAAAACCAAAACATGTTCAACATAAATCCGTAAAGGTTCTCCTGTAAAAATTAACATATCGTGTTTGAAGTCAGAATTTTTTGGCTATTTTATTGTGTTTAAAATTCTTGATTTACCTTTTTTATTAACATACTGATTAAATAATATAATACAACTGTGAACCAAGCTAAACTCACTGTTAATGAATATATTATCTGAAAGTAAACATACAAGTTTTAACAAGAAGTACCACTTAATTTGAGCATAGCCTCTTTTTTATGTATAGCACTACAATTATTGAAAGTTGGGCAGTATCACTAAAGATAAAGGAATGGAAGGTTCCTTTCCATTCCTTTTTCTTTAGAAATACTGTTTATGAGAGTATAATTAAAATAATATTTACATGATTTTGGAAACAAGTTGCCAATTGCTTGCTACTATATACTAAACATTCATATAGCTCAGTCCATTGTGTCAACTTTTCAATCAGCATTGAATGTCTGTTTTCCGAATTCGGTTCTTCTTTCAATTGCTGATTCTTCTGTATCTCATATATCGTACTATTTAAGCACTTCAATAAATTAGCCAAAATTGATAAAAATATGTACAACGAAATGTATTCTAAAATAAAGGTTATTTCATTTCGTAGCAGAGAGAAACTTTCTGAAAACGTATTAAATAAATCCTCCTCGATGTCTGATGACAAGTAACGTAATGTTACGTTAACTACGGTCAGGGACATTGCCATTGCGGAAAGAACAATAAAAGTTGTGAAAAATATACTACGCAATTGTTTCAAGTTTCTGTTTAAATTGATGTCTTTATTGTAAACATTGTTAACAGCCGCAAGATTGTCAATGAAAATTTTGTATGCTTCCCTTTTGGAAACACTAAAAAACCCTAAAAGAACATCACCAAAAAAAAAAGTGTAGTTCAGAACATACAAATATTTTAAATTGATACCAAGTTTTGCCTCGTGTATAATGCAAAAGAAATTATAGAAAACCATTAGAGCAAATATGACAAGTTCAATAATTATACGAATCACAATTATAGTTTTATATCTCTTTCTACAAAACAGATAGTTTCTATAGACACACAATATATTTTCAGCCACTTCAATGCATTGGACTATATTGTGCATTTTATAAGATTTTATTTAAATTGAAAAGACGTTAACACTGTTCCTGCTTCACTATGCGTTACAACAATATCCTGATCGATATTATAAATAGATTTCCTTAAAAGCAATAGTTTTTCGTAATCTACAAATGTTCGAATTAATATTAAAATGAAAATATCAATGATAACATCAATGAATGATAATAATTGAAAGTAAGTGTAAATAGGTAAATGTACGTATGTACTTATAATAGATATAAATTTATGTTAATACTTAGTCTAGGCTTCAACCAAAATGATATCATTGAAAAACAAAATTAATCTTCATTATTTATTTTTCCTACATTTTGTGATGTATGTAAATGATGGTTTGATCAAGAAAATGAAATTGCTATAATATCATAAAATCGGGCAAGTGCATGTCAGGCTACGAATAAAATAGGGGTCCGTAGTCATATACAATGGCAAGTGAAAATAAATTCGTGTACAATAGATAATTATTATATTTAATTATTATTTCTTTATTTTTGTACTAAGTTTTCCAGCGTATTTCAGAAGTTAGGGCCTGTCCATATCTCCACGTCACGACGTCGTTAACGTGGAACGTTGCGGTATCGTAGCACGGCGCGTTGTTGCGACGTGCTAGTGCACGGTATGGCAACGTCGCCGTATAACGACGCGTTGATAACGCGTGGCACGTGTGCTCACTCATTTAATGTTTTAGTGTCTTTAGCTATTTTTTTTTATTTATTTTTTTATATTTAAGCCTGCCAAAGTGACTCTACTCTGCCTGATGGAAAGCATGAGTAGAATCCAGGAGTAGGGGTCACCATGCTTATTGTGAGGGTAGGCAATGTAGCATGGTGACCCTTACCATGGCAGCCTGGTTAGATTATTCTGCATCATTCTCCCGGCCTTCGAAGGGCGGGAGAATGATGCAGAATGATTGGGCCTCCGGTCTCACACTCACCAACGAAATACGACAGCAAGAATGCTGTCATTATTAGGATGGTCTTCTGTGTGAGGGTAGTACTGGCCGGGTCGAGCCGGCCCATTCGCGCTGAAATCAGCGTGGCTCTACTACCTATTTATTGTCCTGCTTGCTATCTATTGTCTTGTCCCAAAGCACAGGAAGTTCTGCTACAAGTGAAATCAATAAATCACAATCTATGTATTCCGACACCTTTTATTCAAAACTAATCGTTTATGACACCAAAACATTAAATGAGCGAGCACATGGGCTTTGCGACGTCAACGCGCCGTTCCACGGCAACGTTGCCGTATCGTACAAATTTGCTTTTGTACAACATGTACAGTAAGTTTTAAAAATAAATAAATAAAACAAAACCTCAATTGCAAGACGATTGTGCAATATATATGTTGTAAAATATATAATTTTTACATCACAGTAATGTGTGGATACTGAAAACTGAAATACAGATGTGATTTGTCTGTGTAGATAAGCAAGAAAATTAAGTAACCTCCTTTTTAATTTCTACTTTTAAAATTTACAATTAGATACTGAAATATCACGACTTTTGCATTAAATAAATAGCTTTGTTAGTGTAAAATGACAGTTATACTTTCAAGGAACATTTTATTTTATTATTTTTACTACATGTCGTAAAGCCTTATTCAAATAGTTTTCTTTTACCTAACAGTTATCACTGGGCAGGTTTTTTAAATATGTTCATCTCATTCCACGATTCATTTTTGCAAAATACCAGTGACTAAAGAAAGCACTTATCAAGACGAATCAAATGAGCTCAAACTCGATACGGTTCCGTCATTTTATAAAGGAGATCCAATGAACACCTTCACATTTCATCGTCAAATCCTGACGTTACCATTAAGAACAAAGTACTACTCAAGACGAATCAAACGAACCCAAATTCGCTTCTTTTTCTTAAAGCCACCTTAAAAAGCTCCATTATTTGAAGCTGGGTACCATCTAAAGATAACGTACTCGTCATGACGAATCAAATGATTCTAAACACGATGTTTTGCGTAGTTTGATAATAGGGTTCGTATGCTCACCTTCCCGTTCTGTTATCAGATCAGCTTCGTGTCATAATATTTTTAACCGACTTCAAAAAAGAAGGAGATTCTCAATACGTCGTTTTTTTTTTATTATGTGCGTTACGCAATAATTCTGTTGTTTATGAACCGATTTCAAAAATTCCTATGAATTTCATTTGATATAGCTTACAGGTGGTCCAATCGTCATCATGTCGGGATCTGGTGATGGAATCCTAAGGAAATCGAGGGCAACTTTTAAATTTTATAGGGACATATCATGTGTTTTACGTATTTTTTAAAGCTTTAATTATGAATTTACGTCAGTTAGTCAATATATTATGATGATGGAAGGTATAACTTTTTAACTTTCAGGAGTTGGAGGAAAATTCTTCAAATATGAAATGTATGTATATTCAGTTGAGGTGACAGTGAGGAAGAGATTAGATCTTAATTTGTAAGCTTTAACATGAGCTGATGATGGAATTTAAACAGGTTAAGGTTAGAAGATGATTCTTTAAATAGTATTTGTACCCATAGAGTCTTAGTAGTATTCTTTTAAGTTGATTAGGTGATCTGACAGCTAAGGTTAGAATTTATCATACTTTAAGAAGCCGATCTAGTAACTTCTGTTCAGTAGCAAAAAAATACATGCAAGGCTGAGGTTTGGATTCAAAACCCACACTTTTTTTTTATTGTTGTAATGGAATAGGCGTTTGTCTTCCATCTCACCTGATGTTTTCATCAAAGTGTAGATGAAGACAAAGATGGTACACGCCCATCCAAAAGAAACCTGTTCACTCTACTCTTAAAGGTTCCAGAGTTCAACTCATCAGGAAAAATAGACCCAGGCAGGTCATTCCAAACTTTGGCGACTCTCACCAAAAACGAGCTGTCAAATCGTTAAGTTCGTCTTTTGGGTGTGCCAGCAACGTATGGATGAAACTTTTGCCTGCGCCTAGTAGTCCGATAAAGGAATTGAGATGGCTCGATCAGTTCGAAAAGAGCTTTCGAGCACTCTCCAATGTCTATCCTATAGAAAACCGATAAGCTGGCAACTCGACGACGATGCTCAAGGGTGTGTAGTCTGCTAATTGAGAGCTTTTCGTTATTAATTAACCTACAGGCTCTTCGGTCAACGGAGTCCAAAGCTTCCAGATGATGTTTGGCTGCACCATCCAAGAGGTGACTGCATTACTCCATGCAGGATCGAACTTGGGCAGTGTAAAGATTAAGCAGCTGTTCAGAGCTGAAGTACCGTTAAACCTTTGACAGAATTGATAATTTCTTGGACGCTGTTTGTGCCATAGACTCAATTTGTTGGCCAAAGTTGAGGTTAGAGGTGATGGCAATACCTAGACGCCCTAGATGGTTAGTAATCGCTAAGGATACACTTTCGAAAGTGGGTGTTAAATCGTAGCTACTCTTTTACGCGGAGAAAAGATACGCCTGTGTTTTAGAAGGGTTAAACTAGACAAGATTGGCGTCACCCCAATCGGACACCCACTGCAATGTCACGTTCACCCGTTCAATCATGGATTCTCTCAAGGATCGTTTTTCCTCTGGACTAGCTCGCGAGTTGGACGTGTACCTCTCAATTACGGTGCTGTCATCGGCGTAGCTAATAATATCCGGTGTTAAAAGATCATTTATGTGCAGCAGAAACAAGGTTGCAGGGAGAACAGATCCCTGAGGTACCCCAGCATTGATTGCCATTAGATCGGAAGAGCAGCCATCCAAGACAACTCGAATCGACAGTTCCCTCAGGAAATCACAAATCCAGTCACAGAGCTCAGTAGGTATGTCGTATGCTGGAAGCTTGCTAAGTAATGCCTGGTGCCAGACGCGGTCAAAGGCCTTTGAGATGTCTATTGAAAGGGCTATTGCTATGATGAACGCTATTGAATGATTGATTTTAGTAGATTACTTTCATGTCATAAGTCATAGACACGGATCACAGGTGACAATGGTTTTAATCCCATACCTAGATAATTATTGTTCGTTCATTCATTCGTGAGTTCCTTTAAAAATGGAACGCGGTCATTGAAGAGCAGAGAGGTGTGAGCACTACGTGTTCAGTGTAGTGTCTTATTTAAAATTATTAATCATGGGCTGCTATTCAACGTCCTAACTGTATTTCGTGATCGACTGCTACAATAAAGTGAATATACCAGAATATTCTCCTCAACCGCCAACTCACGTCTACCCTCAATTAGAAATATGAGGCCTACTAACGTACCCACTCGTTCAAAATTCTACATTATATATCATTATCGAATAGCTTCATCTCGCATTTTATCTACTAGAGAAACACGCAACATCGCATGCTGAGTGAATTTTTAGACCAGTCAAACAGTAATTTTTACTCAGGTCTCGACGTACATGTCACAACCTATCCCATACATTATGAGAGTTGTCAATAGTTTCTAGCGTTAGCGGAATAAAATAAAGTTATTAAAATAAAACATGCATGGCAATAAAATATGTATTCACTCAAAAACCTTGGTGTCAAAAATTTATTTATTTAAACAACGAAGTGCGACTGCCATTCTGCCAAAAAGCCATTTTGATGTACTTTATATTACTTTATACTAGCAAGACGACCAACTAAGTAGATGGGGTCTGAATTTGTGTGCCCTGAATAAATTTAATAAACTTTCAAAATCTTGTCCCAAAGTTAAAGTGCCTGAGACCGTCCAATCATAGAAAATACGCTTTTTTGCAACAGCAACCAAATAGCTTATATAACTCACAATTACATCATTCTACCGGTATAGTAGTGTAATAAAGCGCAGTGCCCAGAAACTACCCACCCAGTGAAAGAACATAGTTTTTTTTCTACTCCTATGCACGACATTAACACAAGTTTCTTTAGAAAATATAGTTTTTAAGTAAAATGATATATCTTGATACTTCATTTAATCGAATGATCTTGAGATTATTGAATTTGCATTTATTATTTTGCAAATTGAAATATTAATAGGCAATAACCATTCAAATGTGAATAGGTATAAGATTGTAACCCTTTGGTAAATTTACTAATTTAAATAACATTATTAAATTGCAAAGCTACTATCACATAAGCTATTGTTGTAGACAGAAACATCGGAATTAAATTCATTCCCAAAGTTACATTTGCAAACTCAATTCTTGTTTCACTCGTTTTCATTAGTGTTAATAAATTTTTGACTGCTTTTATTTCACAAGCTCTTGTATCTAAAACAAAACAAAACGAAATTAATGTTTGGACAATAGTTAAATAATATCCTTAAGTTTTCTAAGTAAAATTAAATTAATTTTAAAGCATTACAGTGAAATTAGTCTCGAGAAATTTTTGCATATGTAGTGGTGTGTGTATTACTCAGATCTTAGAGCGCGTTTCCACTATATCGTTCTGGCCTATACAAAAATGTTTCGATATCCTAACATTACTATTTAATTTTTTACTTATCCCTAGCAACACTCTGATTTTTGTTTTCAATAAAAACAAGTTTTTATTCTAAAGGTTTTGACTTTATAAAAAAAAAGTTGTGTGTGCGATTCACACACGATAGAAGTGAAACTTCACAGAGGAGAGACCGATATATATATATATATATATATATATATATATATATATATATATATATATATATATTCCGTTTTCGAGATATTTCAATCTAAAGCAAAAAATCGACACTTGATAGTGGACAGTGGAAACACGCACAAAACCAGAGAAACCAGTTTACGCTGTCCGCAGGTGCCACGTGACCATACACTACTACAAACGCAAAAATTTCTCCAAGCTAATTTACCTGTATGGAATTTTAAAAACATACTTACCTACATTATAAATGTGACCTATAAAAGTAACCTTACAAAATTCAAGTTACGTAGGCAGATTTTAAAAATAGTTTATACTCACTTGTGCAACACATATTATTATATAATTTGACAACGGTTCTTTTCAGTGTAACATTTTCATTACGTAACTTTTGACATCCGTAATGTAACAGAATGATTGGGTACAGGTTAATAATTAAAAACTTAAGTAATTCTATTAAACCTTTTAACACTTCCATCTGAAATGAAAACTTTAAAATTTTTCTTCACCACAATAAACAATCACAAGTTTTTTAAATATGATATTTACCTTTATAACGAGTGACATAATAATTCCATACAATAAATAAGTGTATTCGAATATGCTTAATATCACCCTGTACACTATCTAAAAGAGTAAGAGTAAAAAGATTAAATTATTCAACCAAAATATAAGTAGCATCCATTTTTACACGTTGAAATAAAACTGTAGGGAAAGGAAATCCTCTCCAAGAAAGTAAACTAAGATTTTGATGGAATAAAACAATACAATATCGTCATTGAGAAACTATGAAATGTCTAGTTTTGAAGTCGGTTATTAACAAAACAAAAAGTATCAGAATACAGCTAATTATTATTATATCATAAACTAAAAATATTTACTTGATATTTGAAACACTCAGATAACTGTTTGCAACTATTTATCAAACGTCCATACTGCTCAACATAATGCTGAATTACTTCTAACAGATCCAAAGATTGTGAATTGACTTTTAATACTGTTGGAATATTATTATTTGTGCGCATATTTTCTTGTAATTCAAGTATTTTACTATTTAAGCAATTCAATAAATCTGTTATTAAATCTATGTAAGCGTACAATGCAAAAAAGTCCAAGATACAATTCATTTTAGTGCGAAATATTTGCAAACACAATAAAAAACATGATAGTATACTACTGTTTTCCATAAGTGTAAAACGATGAAATCGTAAGACACCGGTAATGAGGAGTGTGGTTAAAAGTAGTATGAAACTAACTAACACAACACTCCGTGTTTGTTTTAGATGTCTTTTATAATTTACGTCCTTGATGTAGATATCGTGGATAAATTTTGCATCAGTTATAGCTATTTGATATTCCTTCGATTTTATTACACCAAACACAATACTAACAGAGTCATTTACAAAATAAATTACAGAAAAAAGAACAATTACGGGAAAGTAATCAAAATTATAAAGAGCAATTTCAAAAACTCTTATAACTGACAGGATGAAATATGCATTATAAATAATTATTAGTACACGTAGTATGGTATCAAAAGTTAAATGAAATAGCACAAGATTTTTGTTTCTTCTCCCATAATTGGAGTAATTTCTATAAACACAACTTATTTTTTCAGCAATACTAAGATACTCAAAGATTTTCAATTTAATCATGTTATAAGAATATTTTCAACAATTATTATTAAAAGTACAATAAAGGTGTCTACAGTTAAATTCGAACGTAGAACAAATGTAAAATTCAGGCAATTCCATCACTCTGAAAACCATTGTAATTAAACGTATTCCGCAGTAATTACTTAAAAAAACAACTGAATATAAAGTAATATGTATTAAATTATGTATTGTATAGGTATATGAAACTTGACAAAATCAATAACTAATCTAGGATAGTAACCGAGGTAGGCAATTTCTGTAAAGAAAATAATTAATAGTCTTAGTTAACTATATTTAAAGTTTTCGAATATACTGATGAAAAATATATTTAAACCGGGTGGGGAAAAAGTATGGAAACCCTAGAAAATTCGGAATCGTTTTCACCATTGTATGAAAAATAGGGGTTGCCATTAGAAAAGTTTTTCATTTTATTCTTTCATTACATTCAAGGTCAAATCAGAGGTTATCTTTGCATTCAGCGTTGAACGTCGTGGGCTAGCCTGTCGACCCAGGCTACCTCCGACGTCAATCATACGACGTCGTCGCCCATGGAGGGGGTTGTAGAGACGATCCAGTAATGGATCAAGTCTCCAACCTCCTGGTCCAGACGAATCTCAACCACTGTACCGCGGCGCAGGATCTCTTTCTGCAAACCATGGCACGGTGGTAGATGGTGTTGCTGTAGTCGCGGAGCCCTATTTTGTCGCTCCCCGTCCAAACTGGATAGGTGACTGGGACGGCTCCGTGGCAGTCGTCAGCTCCACGATGGCTCGTTCCTCGCCCTTGTCACTAAAAGACAAGGGTACTGGATATGTTGCCGCCGAGTGGGGGGGAATCACCATTTATGGTGTATATTTCTCTCCCAACCGGAGTTTGAACGACTTCGAGGTCTTCCTCAACAACTTGGAGACCTCGATGCGACGACTGGTTTCTGGGCACGTCCTCGTGCTGGGGGACCTCAACGCAAAGTTCATTGCGTGGGGTTCCCTGGCGACGGACGCCAGGGGCGAGCCGTCGAGGAATGGGTGGCGTGCGATGCGGCCATGCCCCGCGTTCGAAAGCGCGGAAATCTCTGAGTAGAGAGGAGATGCTGGTCTCGAGCGTGACCCCTGGGGTCGCCTTTATCGTGCGGAGCGTCAAAAGCTCCGCACGTCGCCCCCCCCCCCTTACAGACTCTCCAGCCCAGCTTCCTGCAGGAAGTGGTCGAGGGACTATTCCCGCAGCGGGTGGAATACGGACCCCCGTCGATGGCTCGTCGTGGTCGTCGTCAAGGCAGCAAGGATGATGTTCCGCCCGTCAGGGAATCGGATGTAGGGGTGGCTGTTCTACGGAACTAGTGCAAAAACAACGCCCCCGGGCCGGACAGGGTACTTGCCCGAGTGATGGCCCGAGCCCTCAACTACATGTCGGACCGCCTCAGGGAAGTGTTGAAGCCTGGCGTCCGGACGCTTCCCTGAGCGCTGGAAGTGCAAGAAGCTGGTCCTGATCCATAAGCCGGGACGGCCTGCCGAGTCGGTCACGGCCTAAAGACCCATCGTGTTGCTGGACGAGGCGGGCAAGTTGTTTGGGATGGTTCTCTCTGCCCGCATCGTACGGCACCTCTACGAGGTGGGCCCCGACCTGCCGGACGCCCAATTCGGTTCCCGAGAAGGGCGTTCGACGGTCGACGCGGTTCTGCGCCTGAGGGCCGTGACCGAAGAGGCAGTGAGCTGCGGCGGAGAGGTGTTGGCGGTGTCCTTGGACTGCTACGCAGATGACACCCTGGTCACGTCCCGGGGGCAAATTTTCAGGAGGCGGCGCGTCTGGCCACCACAGGAGTCTCCCTGGTGGTCGGGCACATTGAGGCACTGGGTCTACGGGTGGCCCTGGATAAGACGGAGGCCCTATTATTCCATGGGCCCCGTCGTGGTCCATCCGCCGGCGCCTCCCCAGGCGGTCCGGCCCCAGATGAGGTATCGGGGCCTGTTTGTCGACGGTAGGTAGCTCTTCGACGAGCACTTCCAACAGCTTGGTCCTAAGCTGGTGGACACTGCTTCTGCCCTGGGGCGACTTCTGCCCAATTTGGGCGGGGCCAGTGTTCCCACCAGGTGTCTGTACACGGGGGTTGTTTGGTCAATTACACTTTACGGTGCACCGGTGATTCACGCCGAGAATCTTTGTAGAAGACACTAAAAGACCAATAATTACTTCTGTTTTGTCTAACAAGTCTTCAAAACTTACGTTTTGAAGACCTACAACCTACAACTTACTGCATTTTTAGTTCAAATTGTAATCAGCATTTAACACGATTTGATCTACATCGGCGATATCGTTAGGTTATGTTGCTACTCTGCTCTATATATCACACAAAGTATTGTCCCTATGTGGGATTTGAACTCACAACACTTGGCGTTGTGGAAAAAGAATACATACAACCACAACTACACAATCGGCTGCGTCTTCACGTGCTATTGCTGCTCTGCTTTATTTAATACACAAAGTATTGACTGACTGACTGCCTCGATGGTCTAGTGGTTCGCATATAGGACTGCCGATCAAGAAGCCTCAGGTTCGATTCCGGGGTCGGACCAAATATTTGTGTGATTCACAAATATTTGTTTCGGAGTCTGGGTGTTTTATATGTATAATGTGTATGTATTTCCAAATAATTCAAAATAATTAAATCCAAAAGTATTTTTATGTATTTATATCGGTTGTCTAGTACCCATAATACAAGCTCTTCTTAGTTTTGGGACTAGATGATGTTGTGTGTCAGATGTCCAAAATATTTATTATTTATTGCCCCATGTGGGATTCAAGCCCACAACACTTGGGGCCGTAGAAAACGACTTAAATCCATTACCTAAAATATTGATCGATACAAACATCAAGAACGCCATAACAACGTTGACAACAGAGGGATAAAATTATATAATTAAATATTAATGTTGTTTACTATTACCTATAACCAGTAGAAACCTCTAGTTAGGTCAGGGTTAACCTCATTCATCGGCGAATGTGCAGTGCGGCAGCACGGGACCCTTACCTTCCGACTGACGCAGGTTCTTTCCGGGCATGGTTGCTTCTGAAAGTACCTGCACTCGGTCGCCAGGAGGCAATTGAGTCCTGCCTGCCACCACTGCGACTGCAGCGAGGATTCGGCTCATCACACGCTGGCTATCTGCCCCGCATGGAAGACGCAGCGCCGGGTCCTCACTGCAGTCATCGGAGGGGATCTCTCACTGCCGGCCGTCGTTCGTTCCATGGCCGGCAGCGAGAGCTCATTTACCGCGGTCGCAACCTTCTGCGAGGACGTAATCACGCAGAAGGAGGCGGCGGAGAAGGCCCGGGAGGACGACATCCAATCGGACCTGATTCGCCGCCGGCGACTCGGGCGGCGGAGGCGCGAACATCTGCGCCTCATGCCACCTTGAGTGTGGCCGCAGGTGGACGGGACGACTTTTCCCTCCACCCGCACTATGTGGCCAGCCGCGAGGGGGCGGCGTCGGTGTGTGCCAGACGCCGCCTAAGAGAGGGTCGTCGAACAGAGACGGTGCCCGCATCAGGAGCGGGCAGGCGCTGGAGAAGTTCAGAAGGAGATCCCACCCTGGACTTCTCCTCCTCCTAAACGGAGAAGCGCGGAGAGGGCACACTGTGTGGTTTTTAGTCGGTTCAAGTCCGACACACCACCCCGCCATAACCCCCGGTGGGGTGACGGTCCATGATGATTTTCCACACATAAAAAAAAAGGGTAAACCTCATGGATAGTGAACGTGTTAATTGAATTCTATAAAATAAACAAAGATGGCCATGTAATGTGTATTTACAAACATTTTCACTTAAAAACTATTATTTCAAGCAATACATACACTTAATTTTTATTATTGATGTCACTAACTAAACACAAATACTCACACAGTAATAGAATTACTCACACAGTAATAGAATTTCATTTTAGCTATCGAAGCAATTTTGTTGGAATTAGATGGAGATTTTCTTCTATTATTGAGGTCTTAACTTTCACCTTGATTAGTTTAAATCACATCTCTAAGTACTTTAAATTACATTACTGAATTAAATTACATTATTAAATTGCAAAGCTATTATCACATAAGTGATGGACATAGACAAGTATATGGGAATTAAATACATTCCCAAAGGTAAACAGGCAAACTCTATTTTTATTTCACACATTTTTGTGAGAATTAGTAGATTTTTGATAGCTTTTATTTCATGAGTTTCAGGATCTAAAACAATGTTAATGAAATTATGAGTGGCTTTTGTTGTAAATAGTAGTAACATTTGAAAGTTTTAAAAACAAGAAACAAAGATTAGATACCTATTAAATACGTATTAGTACGATTACCTTAAAATTTATATAATATTAGAAAATATAGCATATCATAATTCAATGGAAGTATTTATATATATTGGAGGAGGATTTCGCACTAACCCTTTGTCATCGTTTGAGAAGAATGTATTGAAATTATACTTACTTGTACAATACATACTGTATAATTTGGCAATAGCTCTATTCATCGTAGTCTTTTCATTCTGCAAATTTTGCCCTCCATATATAACGATAAACAAAGGAAGTACACCATTAATTAAAAACCTAATCAGCTCTATTGTTGCCCTCCAAATCATGATCTGTAAAATAATGATATTTTTTTTTTGAAAAACACATCACTTAGAAGTAAAATATATTTTTGATTGTAGTGCAGTTCGCATCCATAACGAGACTGATTTAAGATAAATGTGCATATGTATTTCACACGTATATTTTAGTACAGATAAATCAAAAAATTTAAAAGTTGTTCTTCACCTTTGTAATGAACGACTCAGATACGGCATACAATGTATACGTATATGTACATGCACTCGTCGTTATCCAAAATATTATCTACAAAAATAGATTTTAAATTATTAATGACAGATAGACCGTAACTTTAAAATTGTATTTTAATCACTCTCATGAACAATTCGCTTCAGTCAGATAAATTTCTAAATTTCTTTTGTTTAATAAAGTCTACAAAAATTTACAATATTTATTGACTTGTCTAGTTTGATGGATTTTTTCTTAAAAATGAAAATACAAAAGTATGTTAACCATGTGGTTACGGATTAAGAATACAAGTGTCACCACCCCTGTTCATTCCATAGGTGTCGTAAGGGGCGAATAAAGGAACAAAATAAGCAGCTAACATCACTGCCAACAGAAGAAAAACTTGAAACAAACCCTTTACCAATCCGTCTGGCCAGTGTGGTATAGTAGGCCAAAACCTCATTTCAAAGGAGTGGCCTATGTCCAGCAGTGGACTGTTAAAGGCTGTTGATGATGATGATATGTTAAATAAGGATTGCGACAAAACTTAATATAGTGTAAATATGTAGGTACCTACTTGATGCTTAAAACACGCAGACAATTGTCGGCTACTGTTTACTAAACGTTCATACAGTGCAGTCCAGCCCTGTACTGCTTCCAATAGATTTAAGTACTTGCATTGTTTATTTATTTCTACAACTTCTTGAGTATTAAACAAACGCATTTTTTTCTTTATGTCTACTAATGTGCCATTGAAACACTTCAAAGAACTTGATAGTAAATCCATATAAATGTACAGAGCCAAAAAATCCAATGTTTGCATTATTTTATTACTGAATATTGAGATCACAATGACAACAACAACAACGTTATTCGTTTCTTTTACAAATAACGTTAGATAATAACAATTATATACGGCATAACATACTTCTACGACAAGAAGTACAATACAACTGGCTATGAAAATAGCCACAATTTTTCGTAAGATTTTTTTATAAAGTTCATCCTCCATATAGACGCTGTGGACAACTGCAAGATTATTAACAGCCATGTTGTATTCTTTTGATGTCAATAAACTATACACAAAACAAATAACTTCTCCGAGAAATATATTAAAGTAACTCCATGCATAAATAAAATAAAAATGTTTTGTTGTCATTGACACTTTAAAAAAAAAGTAGAAATTATTTAATAGGAATACTAGACATAATGTCATTTTAAAGAATATATGAAAGATTATAAGTGTTTTACTCCTTCTCTCCTGTAAGGTATAATTTCTATAAACACCCATCACATTTTCAGTTACTTTCATATAGCGAATTATATTTAAATTATACATTTTACATAAATTTGTTTGCTTTTTCTGTATACTTTGTGCACACGAGGACGACCTACAGCTGAATACGAATGTACAAATAAATCAATAAAGCAATTAGAGGACATAACAAACCAATGTAATTTGAGTTACTACGAGGTAATTATTTTAAGTAATCCATCAATAATAAAGTATGTTAAAAATCAATGTAGGTACCACTAAGGAACTGTCAATGTTAAATAACTGTGTACGTAGGTGTGTATCTCATTTCCTTTCAGACTTTATCCCATTTACTTGGAGTAAGCCCACTTTTTCTGCATTTTCCATTTAGCACGGTTACGCTGCGTTTTGGTCTAAATGAGCTTCTTTTAGTTTTTTTTTTATATTTGATATCAATACAGGACATACTGACTACAAAAGTCAGGACCCATCAAATAATATAAACTAAAATAAGTTTATCTAATATGTGTTTATACGTCGACTATTGTAGTCACTATGCGACGTGTGAGAATTTATAAATAGTTCTCCAATTTTTGTAAATAAATGTATTATTTGTTGTACATTGTATTTATTAATTCATTCCATACATTGTATATTTTAAATAGAAAACATTCCATCTCCGATATAAATATTTTCAGATCTTACAAGCATTTGGATGTACTTACCTAGGAATAGAATCAGACACCTCTAGCAGAACAGTCGCATATGACACCACTACGCAACAGAGGAGGCAGACACCTATTTACCGACGAAGCATTGTAATTTGGGAAAGTCCAAATTCTTTCTAACATATGCATAACATAACAATGGACATATTATATTCTCCGACGAGCTTTTTCGCGGGTAGGATGCTAAACACGAAACTTTATGTCCGTGAACGTGATACTGGTGGAAGGATATTTATCAGGTTATGAGTTAAGTTTTCATTTTTGATAATATAGTACCAACGCCGTTTTACTCATTATAAGTTTTAAATTTGAACCACGCATATAGTTGCATTCTTTTTAAAGGGTGGCTAAATTCGGTAGTTTTGCTTGTCATGGATCCCACATAAATGATGGGGTGGATAATTGCAACGATACGCTCGTGTTTCTACGATACTAATATGAAAAAAAAAAAACAAAAAAAAACATAAAATGTAACATATTTATTTAATTTAAAAAAATAATCTCTTAATCTATGCATTATTTGCATCTAAATAAAAGTGTAGTTATATTTTTGCAATAGAAGTCTGTGGATTAGATTTGACAAACTGAAAGCATTAATCACTCCCTCATGGAAATAATTGTTTCACCACATACAACATTTTTAAATCACGGTACTCCGTTAAATCAAGGTCTGGCTAGTATGTATAAGTATGGCCTATGGTTTTAACTGCAGCATACAATAATTTACAACAGTTTACAACAGTTTCTCGTGAAGTGTGAGGTCTTGCGTTATCATGAAGCAGTAATGGTGAAGTTTGATTCACGAGTCACTGCTAGTTTCACCATCAGTGTTCAAAGGAGTGCAGAGCAAACTGCTGTTATCGCATGAATAGTGCTATACTAAATAACAATGTGAAGAGACCACCAAATATCTCCCCATCGTACATAACATCATACCAGGACACTGTTCCTGGTATGATGTTATACTTAAAACTAAAATTTTAGGTTACATTTCTGATTTAGATAGTGATTTTTCATGTAATTTTGTTTGTCTCATCTGTTTTTCTTTTTATATAATTATTTTTTGTCCAGCTGTTTGGATTTCTCAAGGTTAAGTGCCTGAAATAACAAGACACACAGGACAATCATATATACTCATATATTTAAAATAACGATATTCCCATTAGCTTAACTGCACCATGGCTTTATTCTATGTATTTCCAAATTACTGAGTAAATTATAAATATTAGTAAGTACTTAACAAAACCCAAGTAGATTACTGCAATTTCTTGAAAATAAAGTATATTATAAGCATCTTATTAGTATATTATAGTTATAAGATGCAACTGCAGCTATCGGCGTCGGGTCGACTGTTACGGTGGGCACTGAAAATCAGTATTGTAATGGCTCATTCCCATTGCAAAAAGCGATGAGTGTCCAACCATTTTGTTCCAAACATGCCGTACAACCCCCACTGATATTGAACCGTTTAGTGGGACGTCCTATAGGCTTTGTTTATTATTTGTATTGTAAGTATTACTTAATATATATTGTATTTAATAATGTAATGACACGTCATACATTCCACGTCATTACTCATTTGACATTAATTGACGTTTCTTAAAAAATTTTGCAGTCTTAAAAAAATATGTTTGTAATCTTTCTTTTCAGGTCTATACTTATTATGTCTTGTGTAACTATTACCAAAATGTAAACTTGGTTTGTGTGCTGTGTTTGTATAAATAAAGCTTTTATTATTATTATTTTCTTTATTTGATAATATTTACATATAAATTACATTTTTAAATATAAATATAAAAAAATACATTTAAAAAAAATAGTAGACCACCAACTTCGGGTACAGGGACCAAGAAACCGGTGGTTAGGGCTCCAAAGACAGGAACCTCCTCACTATACGTGCCGTGTTAAGGAGGACTGCCTTCTGCATCAGACCCTTGATCCAGCCATCTAACGTGAGCCTCTTAGGCTAAGTACACACGAAGCGTTTTTCTCCCGTGCACGCTGCGGTTGCGGGCCCGCAGCTTCCGTAGAATGCAGATTTATATTAAAAAAAACAAAGCACAACTTACGACGCGTTTTACGCCCGCGGCGTGCGCGGTTGTTTGCGTCTCCCGCTGCACCGGCGGGCAACCTGTAGAACCGCGCGGGTCGCGGTCGCCCGCGCCCTCGGCGGGTTGCGCCCGTTCGCTTGGCGGGCGACCGCATCGTGACATGTTTGTATACCTCGGCCGACGTATCTTGGCGAGGCTTTTAATTCTTCTGGTAAGTAAATATAATGCAACAGCAGCGGGCAATGATCACAAGACAGGCGGTTGCAAGATGGGGTAATGTTCAGTTAAGGTTCAGACCGCCATGGACACACCAGAAACGAGCTGTTACGTTATATTTACTTCACAGAAGAATTAAAAGTCTCGCCAAGATACGTCGGCCGAGGTATACAAACATGTGACGATGCGGTCGCCCGCCAAGCGAACGATGAGCGCGCGGGCGACCGCGACCCGCGCGGTTCTACAGGTTGCCCGCCGGTGCAGCGGGAGCCGCAAACAACCGCGCACGCCGCGGGCGTAAAACGCGTCGTGGGTTGTGCTTTGTTTTTTTTAATATAAATCTGCATTCTATGGAAGCTGCGGGCCCGCAACCGCAGCGGGCACGGGAGAAAAACGCTTCGTATGTACTTAGCCATAAGGTGTTGTTCGAGGCTCCTGGCTATCAAACCATGAGCAGAAACAACTATCGGAACAATGATCGCAGAATCCACATTCCACATATCGACAATCTCGTGAGATAAATCCAAATAGTTTATTTGTTTCTCTTTTTCAACTTTCACGAGATTCTCGTCATGAGGAACAGCGATATCGACAATCATTGCGCGGCGTTCTAATCGATCTATCACCACAATATCAGGCTTATTGGCAACAATAGTCCTGTCTGGGATAATAGATCAATCCCAATATAATGTAGCACGACCATTCTCGAGAACTGGGTTGGGCCCATATCTGTATTAAGGCACCTCCAAATTCACAAATTCCTGGCTACTTGGATTTGTCTGTGCAAGTATTCACCGTTAGCAAAACGAGAACAACCAAAAATAACATGCCTGACAGATTCCCCGATTATTATAATTATTATTATTATGTTTTATTACCTTTTTGGTCTCTCTAATATGTTTTATTACCTTTTTTATTATTTATTTACGTAAGAAAACAACATACAATTACAAAGCAGAAAACACCCATCAAATCTACATTGGTTTATCTTGGGTGCGAAATAGATATTCCTCAATCTGTAACAATAGAAAATAGATTGCTCAACAAAACAGTATTGTTTTGTAGAAAAATCCACATGCACGATATAAACAAAGAATCAGGTAGATAGATCTTTATATATATAATTCTTGTGTGAGTGTGTATGTCACTGAACTTCTCTCAAACGACTGGACCGGTTTTGATGAAATTTTTTGTGTGTGTTCAAGGGGATCTGGGAATGGTTTAGATTCGCAATTGGACCCGGTAGGTGGCGCTGCGATCAAGTTCTGGAATTTTAAAGTTGGGCGGTACGAAGTTCGCTGGGTCAACTAGTAGGTATATAAATTTCAAACTTATGCGGGTATTACTTACTATAAAAAGTAATAAGAATAGGTATGGTAGGTAGGTTGTACAGGTTTTTTGGGTTCCGTAGCCAAATGGCAAAAAACGGAACCCTTATAGATTCGTCAAGTCTGTCTGTCTGTCTGTCCGTCCGTATGTCACAGCCAATTATTTCTGAAACTATACGAGCTATACTGTTGAAATGTGAACCGCATTAAGATTTTTACAAAAATTTTGAAAAAAAACAATACATTTTGAGGGTCCCCATACTTGGAACTGAAACTTAAAAAATTTTTATTCATCAAACCTATACGTGTGGGGTGGGGTATCTATGGATAGGTGTTCAAAAATGATGTTGAGGTTTCTAATATCATTTTTTTCTGAAATGAATAGTTTGCGCGAGAGACACTTCCAAAGTGGAAAAATGTGTGTCCCCCCCCCCTCTAACTTCTAAAATAAGAGACTGATAAAACACAATATATGTTATATATTACCATGTAAACTACCAACGAAAATTGGTTTGAACAAGATCTAGTAAGTAGTTTTTTTTTAATACCTTTCATCCAGTCAATACACTAGTATAAAAACATCGATTAAAGTTACAACGAACTACAAGAACTTTAAATGATGTTATTTGCTGATACGGAACCCTTCATGGGCGAGTCCGACTCGCACTTGGCTGCTTTTTCTAGCTTACGACCGGTGCGGCTGTTTACGTTCGATGACAACATTATAACGTTACAGGTAAATTAGCTTGGAGAAATTTTTGCGTTTGTAGTAGTGTATGGTCACGTGGCACCTGCGGACAGCGTAAACTGTTTTATTCTGGTTTTGTGCGTGTTTCCACTTTCCACTATCAAGTGACGATTTTTTGCTTTAGATTGAAATATCTCGAAAACGGTGCGTCTTCCACTTTCCACTATCAAGTGACGATTTTTTGCTTTAGATTGAAATATCTCGAAAACGGTGCGTGCAAAAATAACAAAAAATTTGACCCCCCCGTAGACCCCCGGAGTTTTAAAAACCATGATGAAAGAAAAAAAAAATTATATATCGGTCTCTCCTCTTTGAAGTTTCACTTCTATCGTGTGTGAATCGCACACACACCTTTTTTTTATAAAGTCAAAACCTTTTTCTTTAAAATAAAAACTTGTTTTTATTGAAAACAAAAATCAGAGTGTTGCTAGGGATAAGTATAAAATTAAATAGTAATGTTAGGATATCGAAACATTTTTGTATAGGCCAGAACAATATACTTAGTTGAAACGCGCTCTAAGATCTGAGTAATATACCTACACACTACTACATATGCAAAAATTTCTCGAGAATAATTTCACCGTATGATACAGTAGGTATACAGGTGATTGATAACTATTACAAGGTTTTATTTTAACTTTGTTGTTATTGTTTATTTTTAAAGTATCTAGGTATCATGATCATTGCTTTCTTTATTTTATTTTTATTTTATTTTATTTATTTGGGACAAAAAACAGTTATACATTATAGTTTTTACAAAATAATAACTAACAGATTGTGTTTTCAACATATAACCCACACTATTGTCCACAGGGTGATAAATGGTATAGGGTAAGTTAACGGACGTGCGCTAAAAGAGTGAGGGGGGGGGAGGAATTTATTAGGTAGGTATATATTTTTGACTATTCGTTTTATGTTAAGTAAATTTATTTTATTTCTTGTTTCCATTCTGGAATCACATTCGCAAGTCTTGGAAGAAGGTAGTCAGTAGTTCGCTGGCCGTAGTAATTATTGGATGTTTTGATAGTTAGCATTTTGTTTGCTCTCTCATAAACTGGTACTATTCTGCAAAATTTAAATAGTTTTTGACGTGAAACATCTATAGGCGCACGTAAAATAGATTTCTGGCCTGGCGACTGGCGACGCGTCGCCGCGGCACGCTATACGATGGTATATATATACGTACACACTACTGCATATAGACTACTATTTTAATAATTAGTAATATTTTATTTTATCATTAAGACATATTTAGTTCCTATTACAATATGTTCTTTTCTGCATATTACTTTTACAAAATAATGGCGATGTTTCACATCTGCCAGGCGTCCCGTGACGGTTCACATTTTTTTTTCTTCATTATAATTCAATTGTTTTAGAACTTTTTCAGGTGTAATAGATTTTTAACAAACGAAGTTGTTAAGAATATAGTAAATGTGACTGAAATGTGCGTCCATAGCTACTGAGCCCATATAGTATAATACTTGTATAATACAGTGTCAATATGAGCAGCCCAATTGAACCTATTATCTATTGTTACGCCTAGATAAGTAATTTGATAAACATTACGAATGCATTCGCAATCACATTGAATTTTTCCACTATGCAGACAGTCATGATCATGCGGAACCAGTTAGATGTCAAAATCGGTGTTAACTTTAGAATACTCTGATGACACATGTTTCAGTTTTGTTTTCTGTGCATTTAGGACTAGCCCTAATCATGAGACCACTTTGTTAAAAGCGTGAAATCTGTCTGTAGTCGGTTCATCGCTTCCATGATATCACGATCAGCCGAAATGAGACATGTATCATCGGCATACTGGTAAACGACACAGTTTCGTATAATGTTGTTCATGTCATTCACATAGGCAAGATAATGCAGAGGGCCTAATACCGATCCTTGCGCTGTTCCTTCTGTAACTATAACCTGGTCACTGTAAGCCTTATCTATCTTTACATGATAAGAACGATTTTTTTAATTAATCCGCACACCAAGTTAGAGAGGGACCGCGTATACCACTGCAGGCTAGTTTTTGTAGCAGGGTGTCGTGTCTCAACGTATCAAATGCTTTGCTTTAATCTATGAAGACAATAAGAACATGATTTTTTTCACCAAGTCTGCTATTTACATAATCTGTAAAACTAGAAAGTAGTTGTGTTGTACTCTTTTTAGGCTGGAAACCGAATTTATTTTGATATCAAGTCTAAAAATTATGAATTTCTTTGCAAATGTATTTTTCTACTATTTTGTCAATTATAGGTAATATAGGTATAGGCCTATAGTTGCTGTATTCGTTACGTGGTCCTTTATAGATTTGCTTAACTATACCAACTTTATGTTCATTGGGGTATGAGCTGTTATATAGACTTTCTTTAATTAATTTTGCAATTGCATAGGAAAGCCTATCTGAAATTGATTTAATATCTATTAGTTTGATTTTGTCTATTCCAGGAGATTTATTGATTTTTATGTTTGTAAGGTGTTAGGTGTTAATAAGACTTTTTTTGTGGCCTTACAAATATTGTGTAATAATGATGTAACACTCATTGTTATCCTCGTGGGAATCTACTTCTGTGTAAACATATACAGAATTTGCCGATGTTTGAAATACATTAACAAAATAAATATTTCTTTACTTCGTCGAGTCACATTCCACCTACAATTCATACATATTATTTAGTTATTTTTCTTTATCTCAATACGTTATGACTTGAAGCTTCTAACAATAAACATTTCATTTAATAAAATAATTTTTAATGGATTATGAACGTACGAGAAATAGCTAATATCAAGATTGTTTTACTCAAAAATTTTAGATTAAACTAGCTAAGTCCCACGGTATAAGTGTATTACCTACGTGATTACATATCGTGAATAAAGTCGCGAAGCCCGCTGTATTGACACTGACAAGAGCGCCCCAAAATATTTTGACCTGGAACGACATTGTACATTATGCTTCACAAAAGTTACCTCGTTAAAAATTTTTTATTTCTTTCTATCCCGTACATGTATAATAGATGTCTCCTTTCTACACGTAGCATAGTAGATTCCTTCGTGCTTAAAATACGTCAAAAGTGTCAAAATGTCATAATCGGCTTAGTAAAAAATTCTTAAAGGTCAAAAATATTCACCGTTGAAAATGTTTCGTGTTAATCTTACGCCTGTAATTAAATATTCTTTTAGTTTCAATTATGTTTTTTCTTTATTTTATTACGTGTCGATAGGCCAATTTTTTTTTTTTTTTTTCTAAAGAAAAGACAACTCCCGCATTAGGAATATACATTCCTGTGTCGCGGGGGACTTTACAAACATACATGAAACGGACATAAAGCACACCCAGACTCAGAACAACAAATTGTGAATCACACAAAGTGTTGTCCTACGTGGGATTTGAACCCACGACACTTGGCGTAGTAGTAGCGGCGTGGCGACCGCTTAAGCCACTAGGCCAACCGTGCAGTCAAAATTCCACCGTTAAAAGTAATAAAATAATAATATGCATGCTATCGAAAATGCACATTGTGATTTTGTCAACAATAGTGATGTTTGCCGTTGTATTTAATAAATTAGAAACTAAATGTCAACAAACTGTCAGTACGACTTATAAAGTCATTCATAAGCTTCAAGAACAACACCACTTGACTAATAGCAAGTCGACAAAAAATGTAATATGAGCTCGCCCGGTGAACGACCCCCCCCACCCCAGCCTGTGAATTTGAGATATATAAATAAAAAAAAATACCAATCGACGTGTCTTAAATAGCACTTTCCAAAATTATTTATTATTAAAATAGCACCCTCTTAGTTTACGAGTAAAAAAATAATAAAGATACTACATACTGCGTCGTCTATATCACTTGAAATACTTCGAATTTCGTACTTTTTGCACAGTGAAAAAATTGCACCCTACTCGAAACTAATTGCACTATCATTAGAATTTCATAAAATGCAATAGTTATTGCAACAAACAATTAAAACGTAATCAGTCAATTGACGAAGGCGCGTGGTACGTTTGCGCATGCGCAGGCCATACATCTAGGGTTTTTATTTTCGAAGATTCGAAGCAAGTTCCCACCCCTAAACTTATCTACGTTTTCTTCTCTGCTGTGAATGTTGATGCTCCAAAAAACAATTTGTTTAGATAGCTAAAAAGTCTCTTTGCATCTTGTACAGAGACGCAGATAAGAGTAAAAATGTACTGCTATGTTTACCTCTTAGTGAAAGTTTTTATAATATGTATTGAAAATAATTGTCTGCTTACTTACACTGTCGTGTAAACTAATAAAGCAATATGCTGTAAAATCTTAAATACATAATGAATTTAGACTGTTCGTTAAATTAAAACAAAATAAGTTATAATAAATATAGGCTTTCAATTTTCATAATCCTAATAAATCATTTTAAATGTAATTCTTACTTGCCTAGTAGATGGCGGTAGTTGCACTAGTACTACCCTAGATGTAAGGCCTGCGCATGCGCAAACGTACCACGCGCCTTCGGCAATTGACTGATTACGTTTTATTTGTTTGTTGCAATAACTATTGCATTTTATGAAATTCTAATGATAGTGCAATTAGTTTCGAGTAGGGTGCAATTTTTTCACTGTGCAAAAAGTACGAAATTCGAAGTATTTCAAGTGATATAGACGACGCAGCATGTAGTATCTTTATTAATTTTTTACTCGTAAACTAAGAGGGTGCTATTTTAATAATAAATAATTTTGGAAAGTGCTATTTAAGACACGTCGATTGGTATTTTTTTTTATCTATATATCTCAAATTCACAGGCTGGGGTTGGGGGGGGTCGGTGAACGCGCGGCGGCGAGCCGATGACGTCAGAGCGTATTGCACTTGGCGGGAATTCGCGTATTTGACAGGTCAATACAGCGGTCAATACTCAAAATTAGCCTTAGTAACTACTGTCATCAACCATTGAGATTGTCAAAATCGATCCAGCCGTACCAGAGATTAGCTGGAATAAATAGACAATTGTTCGTTTAGTACAAAGCTATTTATTTGATATTACAGACAGATTTTTTTGCATTTATATAGAATATTGCATAGTGGTATACAGATTTGGTTCGAATTTATAGTTTTAGTTCAACTAAAATTCATTAAAAAACACGTTATTTTACGACTCGAAATACTACAGTTTTACACGAGATACCTAAGATTTTGTAATATACAAATAAATATAACGCAACAATAGTCAAACTAATCTACATCACAATATTATATTAATATAATATAATAATAATATTTTATTTCATTGACCAATTATAATCCTACATATATGTTACATTACAGTATAGGAGATATAATATAAAAATATTTCTTAAGGTATTAAATAGGCTAAATTAAACATTAGCGTAAAATTAACGAAATCTATTAAATTATACATGCTTACATTAGTAAAAAATTTATATTAGGCTCAAAAATTAAATAGCTGCTTGATTATGATGAAAAATTAATTATAAAACATCACTAGCAAAAAATCGGTTTAGGTCCATCAAAATTTTTATTTTATCCTTTTCTGATTGAAGTTAGGGTTACTTTTAAATGCTATAGAGCTCATTACTTAACAAATTCACAGTCTAATCCGTACCTTCCATTCAATGTATGAAATTAAAGAGTACCTTGTTCACGGATGTTTAAAACTGTATCTAATACTGACAAAAGAAAACATACAAGGAGAGGATTAAAGACAAAAAAAAACACTATTTTAATATAATAAAATAATATTTAATAAAAATATAATAAAAATACTTGAAATAAACATTACTGTCTGTTTAAATAAATTTCTACATCTGTGACCATTCAAGATAAATTGACCTCGGTAGAGGACGCAAAGCTTTCAATGTCAGAATAACAATCAATATTTGGAGTAGCCCTTAAAACTAACACCTGGGCTAACTAGAAAATTGGTGTGCCTTCGTAATGCATATTCATGAGGATCTGAAGGTTCTGTTATATCGATCTACATAAAATGTTTAAGTCTATGTTTTTGTATATTTTCATCAATTTATTGTCTGATACAGCAGGTTACACACAATATTAACACTTTTTTCGAAAGTGCTTTTTACATCAGTTCAAGTTCAGTAGCACATGATCTAAAAATCACCGTGAAAAATTGATAAAATAAATTAATTTACTACAAGTTACGTATTTTGGTAAAAACATAAAACCCATCGAGTCTCTCTGTAACATCATTGAAGAAGAAAACTTTATTCAGGTCATGAACTACGACTACTTCTGATTTTGAGGATTATAAGTATTTTCATGCCACGATATCGTTGCATCTTCTTGAGATCTTTTTTTTGGATTCGGTTAATCATAAAAAAAAAATACTACATAATATTAAAGATGAAGAATAGGAAGAAAATAGCAGGATTGTTTGACATAAAATAAAATAGCTTTGATAAAATATATATTGACTTTTCTTGTAGATTGATAGAATAGAATGAATAACGAAAATAACAAACATGGTTGCTAAGGTACCTAGACATAGACCACTCTCCAAGAATGTATCAATAAGGAGTATGTATATTCCTAACATCTATATATATAGCTTATGCAGTCAGTGTTGCATCACGCAATTTAGATAAACCTACAAAGGAGAACATCATTAATGTCAAGAGAATAATGCGTTACTTGAAAGGGACAATAGATGAAGGCATCATTTACAAGCCAGGAAATATCCATAGATTAGAATGTTACAGTGATTAATAATATTAAAGATGAAGAATAGGAAGAAAATAGCAGGATTGTTTGACATAAAATAAAATAGCTTTGATAAAATATATATTGACTTTTCTTGTAGATTGATAGAATAGAATGAATAACGAAAATAACAAACATGGTTGCTAAGGTACAGACATAGACCACTCTCCAAGAATATATCAATAAGGAGTATGTATATTCCTAACATCCACCTCTGTTTGCTATTCCAGCCATCTTTCTATATATATACATCTATATATGTATATTCATTCTATTTCTATCAATCTACAAGAAAAGTCAATATATATTTTATCAAAGCTATTTTATTTTATGTCACACAATCCTGCTATTTATTTCCTATTCTTCATCTTTAATATGGTAGCAGAGCGTGGTTGTTAAAAAGTTTTTTTTTATCTGGGAAAGAATTTAATATAAATTTCTAGCAAAATAATTTGTACCCAGTCTTAACATCACCATGGATAAGGGGATCGCAGAGGCTTCGAAGGTACAAATAATGCACCTAGATGAAAAAAACTACAAGCATTGGAGGTACAGGATTTTGACTATATGTAGGGCTATTCCCGGTGCTGAAGAAATTTTAGAAGGGAAAATCTGTAAGCCTGATATAACTGCAGCTTTAAATAAAGATGTGGTAGCTAAAGATAAATATGAAAAGGATTTAAAACAATTCCGAAATATTGACTGTATTGTTTTGACCCTGATGACGACGAACATGACGGATGAGATACTTGAACAAGTCATGCGGTTGAAAAGCGCTAAAGAAGTATGGGACGAGTTAGAACGCCTCTACAGTGGAAGTAGCGAAGACAAAAGTTATGATCTCTGTTTAAAGTTTTTTGATTATAAAAAGGATCCTGAGCATGACATAAGAAAGCATATATCTGCGTTAAAAAACATTTGGCATGATCTAAAAAGTCAAATTGATGCAAATTTGCCCGAAATTTTACTTATTTGTAAAATACTTGGAACTTTACCAAAAGATTATTTCGCTTTCAAGTCAAGTTGGCTCCTAATAACAAAAGACGATCGGACAGTAGAAAATTTAACTTCGCAACTAAGTGCCTACGAAAAAGCATTGACTAGTAAAGTAGAAACGGCAAATACAGAAGAAGTCTTTACAGTGAAGACAAAGAAGAAGAATAAAGTTTTTAAATGCAATTATTGTGGAGAAGTTGGACATGCAGTACGTAAATGTCGAAAATGGATAAATGATGGACGCCCACCAAAACCATCAAATAACGGTCAAACCTCAAATGTAAATCTGACAGTGTTAGCGTTGGATGATGGATTGCCTTATGATAAAGATAACTGGTACGTTGATAACGGAGCAACAAGCCATGTTACAAATAGAGGCGACTTCTTCGAAAGCTTCGAGCACTTCAAGAGTTCACATACGGTGACTGCGGTGGATGGGCAAACCATTGAAGCCATTGGAATGGGCAATATTCGAGCTGAATCCAACGTCAATGGGAAAATTGTGCACATATTACTCAAAGACGTTTGGTATGTTCCAAAAATAAGAAAAAACTTATTCTCGGTACTTTCTGTACATGATAACTCATACACGAGTACGTTTGAGTCTACGCCTAAAAAATGTATAGTAAAAGTAAATGGAGACATCAAAGCAATTGGGACTAGAAAAATAAAAGGTGGACTATTTAAGCTAGAGCTTATCTGTATCAAGCCTAAAAATCATGAAGTCAATCAATTACTGTCAAATCCATTACAAATTTATCATGAAAGGCTAGTACATCAAAATAAGAGACACGTTCGTGAGGTCATCAAACAAGAGCTAGGATTAAAAGTGGAGAATAAACAATCGGATATTTGCGAAGGATGTGTTTATGGAAAGGCTCACAAACAATCTTTTGGTAAAAGGGTTAGAGCTACTAAACCAGGAGAACTAATCCATACCGATATATGCGGACCATTTCCATATTCAATTGGTTCGAAGTTACGATATTACATCCTATTTAAAGACGACTTTACTCGCTATCGTCACATCTATTTTCTTCGACAAAAATCTGAAGCAGCCTCAAAGCTTAGAATTTTCTTAAAAGAAGCCAAAGTTGCAGGACACGTCATTAAAGAAATATTAAGTGACAACGGTGGAGAGTTTGTTGACAAGGAATTTAAAGATATCCTAACTGAAAACGGCATTAAGCAAAGGTTTACGATGCCCCACACCCCGGAGCAAGCAGGTTGCGTAGAGAGAGAAAACAGGACTGTCGTAGAAGCCGCGCGCGCCATTATGAATGCACATGAAAAGATTTCTGATGGCTTATGGGCAGAGATTGTGAATGCGACTGTCTATGTGTTGAATCGTACAGGGCCATCTAGCGTACCATACAAATCACCTCATGAATTGTGGTATGGTAGGAAGCCAGCGATCAAACATCTTAGAATTTTAGGTTGTACGTGCTATGCCCACGTCCCTAAAGCTAATCGCAAGAAGCTGCAACGAAAAGCTCAAAAAGGTATTCTTGTTGGATACGAAGGAGACGAAGGCTACAGAATCTGGGACAAGGAATCATTCAAATTGATTAGGTCCAGAGACGTGATATTCGAAGAGGTACCGTTACTGGGAAAACCTAAAGAGGATACACTTAAACCAGAAAAGCCTACAAGTTATATCCAGAATAACTTGTTCCATGATTTCCCAAGTCTCCAGAATGAAGTAGTAATCAATGATGATAGAAATATTGAAAAAAGGAATGTTACGGAGGATAGATCGAAAGAAATTGAACAACCTATTTCATCAAGCGCTCATCATCAATTTGAAGCCGATGAAGATATAGGTGATGATTCAAGAATTGATCTAGATAAATCGACGTTTGAATCCATTCACTCTGAAGAAGAAGATGAACTCACTCAAGGCAATGGAACTGATGATCTTGATCTGTCTGATGATGACATTGAAAGAGAAGGAAGTCGGATGATCCTCAGAGATAGAGCTAACCTAAAGCCTCCTCAACGGTTCAATGACAATATTATGGCTTTAGAAGCTAGCAATATGTTCGAGCCTAAAACCTACAAACAGGCAATGTCATGTAAAGATAAAGAAAAGTGGCAAAAGGCTATTGAAAGTGAAATAAGGTCGCTTAGAGAAAATCAAACATGGGATATAGTTGAACTACCAAAAGGTCGGAAAGCTATTCCTTGTAAATGGATATTTAAAATTAAGACAAATCCTGACGGTTCTGTTGACAAATATAAAGCTCGACTAGTCATTAAAGGATATTCTCAGAAGAAAGATATAGATTTTCATGAAACTTTTAGTCCAGTTGCTAGAAGCAACACGATAAGAGCTGTATTGAGCGTTGCTGCTAGAGAGAAACTGAAATTATTACAGTTTGATGTGTCCACAGCCTTCCTTTATGGCAAATTAGAGGAGGACATTTACATGAAACCGCCTGAAGGTTATGCTGAGGAAAAGTATGTCTTCAAATTAAAGAAAAGCTTGTATGGACTTAAGCAAGCTTCACTCTGTTGGAACAGATGCATCACAGATTATGTCGTAAAAATAGGATTCAAGCAAAGTCATTCTGATCCCTGTTTGTTTGTCAGAACACAAGGAAAAGACAAACTTACTCTTGCTCTTTACGTTGATGATGGTTTGATTGCATTTAATAGCGAGAAACAAGCTAACAGCTTCCTAGAAGAAATGAGGATATGTTTTAAAATAACAGTGAAGCCTGCAAACTATTTTCTTGGAATGGAGATAAAAAGGTACTCCGATGGTTCCATTTTGCTACATCAGAAAGCGTACATCACTCGCATACTAGAAAGATTTGGTATGGAGAATTGCAAGCCTGTCCCAACACCAATTTTAAAAGCAAATAATGCTGAAATTGATGAAGAAGCTATGCTGCGCTTCCCGTACCGTGAAGCTGTTGGTGCTTTAGCTTATTTGATGACAAGCACGAGGCCTGACATAGCTTATGCAGTCAGTGTTGCATCACGCAATTTAGATAAACCTACAAAGGAGAACATCATTAATGTCAAGAGAATAATGCGTTACTTGAAAGGGACAATAGATGAAGGCATCATTTACAAGCCAGGAAATATCCATAGATTAGAATGTTACAGTGATTCTGACCATGGAGGTGATATGGAAACTGGAAGATCAACCTCAGGCATCCTCTGCATGTATGCCGGAGGACCAATAGCTTGGTATAGCAAACGCCAGAGCACGGTTGCCATTTCCTCCACCGAGGCTGAAATAGTGGCAGCTAGTGAAACTGCCAGAGAAATTATTTGGCTTCAAAAGGTCATGAAAGAAATCACTGGTAATAAATGTTTATGTCCTGCGTCCCTATGTGTGGATAATGAATCGGCAATTAAGTTGGCTAGTAATCCACCAGAGTTCCATCAAAGAACTAAACATATAAGGATTCGTTCGTTCTTCATACGAGAATGCATTCAGGATGGAAGCATTACCATCTGCCATGTGCCTGCAGCCAGGCAGATTTCTGACATGCTAACCAAACCACTTTATGGGCCCAGAATCGAAATACTGAAGAAGATGGCTGGAATAGCAAACAGAGGTGGATGTTAGGAATATACATACTCCTTATTGATACATTCTTGGAGAGTGGTCTATGTCTAGGTACCTTAGCAACCATGTTTGTTATTTTCGTTATTCATTCTATTCTATCAATCTACAAGAAAAGTCAATATATATTTTATCAAAGCTATTTTATTTTATGTCAAACAATCCTGCTATTTTCTTCCTATTCTTCATCTTTAAGTTGCTAAGGTACCTAGACATAGACCACTCTCCAAGAATGTATCAATAAGGAGTATGTATATTCCTAACATCCACCTCTGTTTGCTATTCCAGCCATCTTCTTCAGTATTTCGATTCTGGGCCCATAAAGTGGTTTGGTTAGCATGTCAGAAATCTGCCTGGCTGCAGGCACATGGCAGATGGTAATGCTTCCATCCTGAATGCTACCATATTAAAGATGAAGAATAGGAAGAAAATAGCAGGATTGTTTGACATAAAATAAAATAGCTTTGATAAAATATATATTGACTTTTCTTGTAGATTGATAGAATAGAATGAATAACGAAAATAACAAACATGGTTGCTAAGGTACCTAGACATAGACCACTCTCCAAGAATGTATCAATAAGGAGTATGTATATTCCTAACACATAAACCAATTCCTCAAAAATAAGTTATTGGCGAAATACGTTCGTTATCAGTTTTATACCTTGATACTTAAAACTACTTAATCCTACTAATATTATAAACGTGAAAGTTTGTGAGTATGTGTGTATGTTTGTTGCTCTTTCACGCAAAAACTACTGAACGGATTTGGATGAAACTTTACAGTAATATAGCTTATATATCAGAATAACACATAGGCTACTTTTTACTGCAATAATCGAGATAAACGGGCGAAAGCTAGGTTATTATAAAAATATATTAAATCGTAGATGTCAAAATGTATCACTGTTTACCTCCTGTGAAAACTTCACAGGTTGCTAGGCTTAACAAACTTGCATATAGTAACCATAATGATATACGCGGGTAACACCGCGGGCCGCAGCTAGTTAAAACATATTTATTTATTTATTTATACTACTTGGTTCCGCGACTGCGTGACGTGTGTAAAACGAAACGTCAAACTGACATACGACTGACGAATGACGTTTGAGACTTGAATTTGATTACGAGTACCTACCTAGTGTGAGTACCTCAGTGATGCCAGGTGCACTGTAATTACAGTAGATTTACTGTAATTTGACTGCTTTTGCTGTACACTGTACTACAGCTATACAGTATATAGTGAACCATCAAGGGTAATTTAATACATCAACTAATCACAGATACCATCAAGGGTAATATATTAGCGCGTCAGTCCATTTTAAGAAATTCTGTTATTTGTTTAAATTATAACCCAAAACAAAAAATTACCAAGAATTTTACCGACAAAATATATTATTCTTCTTCTTCTTCTTCTTCAAATGGCAAACTGTGCCGATGTCGACAATTCTGCCAATGTCAAGTGCGTTGGGAGTACGTGAGTTTAATTATAAAGAAATGTCATGGAATTTACAACATTGGACTGAAAAATATATTATTATAGAAATGAACCCAAGTGACAGTGATACAGATATTGATTGACAAATTATGTATAATTTATATTAGAGATTATTAAATGCATATATAATTCCAATAAAAGTATTATTTTTTTTTACTGTAAAAACACTGTAATGAGTTTTATGATTTACTGTATTTTCTTACCGATCTACTGTAATTTTACATGCGAAACACTGTTCTTTTTTCAATCCAACCTGGCAACACTGGTGTACCTACACTCACCGGCGCGCGCGCGCTCGCTAAAAAAAACTGTGTGTGTCTGTGTGTGGAGTTGGAGTGTGTATACTCAAACGCGTGGCGTAATAAAAGTGTGATATATCCTGCATAGTGTTACATACTCTTTGATATCCTGCTCAAACTCAAAACGTCAGTGAATAAAAACCGCCAATCAGCTCATCGTAAGGCCGCTGCATACTTTGAAGCTTATGCACTCAAAATGGAAAAACAAGTCTGGATGCTCATCGCAATTCTGGCAACTGCCTTTGCAGATTTCACGAACAACTGTCCACATGAGTGTAAATGTTTTTGGGCTAGGGGCAATAAACAAGCTGATTGCTCACATTCTCAGCTCGAAAGTATTCCCCGAAACTTAAGCGCATACGTACAAAACCTTGATCTCACTGGAAATGAACTTTACGAAATACCTAGATTGGCCTTTCTAGAAGTCGATCTCATCAATCTTAAGAAACTTATTTTAAGAGAATGTAAACTATTAACTATTCAAGGAAATGGTTTCAGAGGCCTGGCCATCATGATAGAACTGGATCTATCTAATAATGATTTGAAGTCACTGCATGCAGATACGTTCAGGGAGACGGTCAAAATCAGATCTATATTACTAAATGATAATCAGATAGAAAAATTAGAAGACGGCCTATTCAATAACCTCCAGTTTCTTCAAAAGGTAGACTTAAGCAACAATAAAATTTTCCAAGTAGGAATGAAGACTTTTATGAATGTACCGAAATTAAATATCCTGAGACTCAATGGAAATAAATTCGAACATCTTAAAATTGATGCACTGAGCGCTTTGACATCTTTATCAAATTTGGATGTCCACGATAACCCTTGGCGGTGTGACTGCCATCTTCAACCTTTCAGGAATTGGGTTATTAGTAAGAACTTCTATACTTCACCCATTACTTGTAATGATCCACCCAAAGTTCATGGGAAACAATGGACAGAGTTAGATTCTGGCGATTTTGCATGCAAGCCTAGTATTGTTAATCCCTTCAGCTCTTTCTAAACTTCCCTTAACGTCCCTTCATCGCTATATTGTATGAGCCATCAAGGAGTGTACATTACACTACTTATCACCAATGTATCAATCAATGCCACGTTAACTGGCATTGACTATTGACATTATCAAATGTTGTAAGCCTAAAAAATAATATCTTCTGCTATTGCTTTGTATTGTGTTAGTTTAATAGCATTAAAAACTGTGCTGTGTTAATCAAATAAAGTTCTTATTATTTTTTAAATATAACCCATGGATCTTCTCTACCTCACTAACATTTCTGTCACCGGATCCCTTCGTTCTCTATCTAGACCCTAATTCATTTTCATTTTTAGAATATTTTTGCTCAGTTTAGTTTCTGTTTTTAACATTTTATTTAGCTTAATACTTTGCGACTAGATAATTAAAATCAGTCATCCTCTTTCCATTATAATGTTGGTTTTAAACAACTTTCCTTATCTGATGTTTCTTGTATTGTTTAAAGTAATTCATTGTTTTATGCACACTTTATTAAATTTTTATTAAGTAAATATCTAAGAAACCTATGTTCAAAACGTTGGCCTTATACATTGAGCCCATTGTACTTTGGTTAATCACTTGTTTAAGTTGGAAATAAAAACTAGGTCTGAACTAAGCCTGTTCATACATTTGTTATACAGTAGAAATGTCTATCCACATCCTAGGTATATGTATGTTTCTACTGATTGCATATATATATAATTATATATATACAGTTACTTTGTCTCTATGTTAATATGGAATTACATAAATTATGTTATTTTTATTTTTAAATTGTCTTATCTAGCTTGACCTGTTTGTTTGTTTGGGTCATCTAGTAATTGAAATTTGACACTCTTCCTGTTGACAGATTGATTTGAAATTTGGTACCTTTAGTTCTGGTGATAATACAATTAAATAAATTGTGTTTCATTGTGAATCCAAGATGGCCGCTGCTACAAAATAGCGGTTTACAAATTTTCTCACGACCTCAATATGGTTATGTAATTATTTAACACAATTTATAGAATTAAAGTAATTATGGAACACTATGTAATGAAATGAAAAACTAAAAACTGTTTTCTAAAAAACGATTTTTATTGATAAAAAACTAAAGCCTAAAAAATACTTCGGTCGGCCCCAGGTTCCAGTCATCACGCCCTTCTCCTTCATAAATCTAAAATTCAAAATAAAATTGTGGCCATTCAGTAAACTCAGCATACGCTACGCCCAACGATTTTATTATCCTCTGTGGGGAATAAATGAAAAATAAATAAAACAATAAAAATCATTATGTTTGAAGCCATTTTGCGAGTGGTAGCTCGCCACCTATTCCTGTTTTAAGTAGTGTGAATGACAGCATGGATCGTGGTGTCGAGAGTAGAGCAAAATTTGGTCTGCCCAGCGCAACGGGCTACGGCTTTTGGGTTTTTTCATACTCTTTTATCCTTCATTGTCTTTCGAGGTTATGGGCCTCTCTCCTCGTAATGTTGCTCAAGTTTTCAAAGATTCTTCTAAACAATATTCAGTTCCTTTAGGATGTATTTGATGGTACTATGCGCTGTGCATCATTCATGTTTTAATTTTGTCCCTCTCAAGATGTTTTGATCCCTCCATATTCTTTCCAGGTCAGTCAACACACTTTTTGCCTTATTAGATCGTCTTCGAATCTGTTTTTCAGATATTCCGATACTGATGATGTTGGATCCAAGGTAGATAAAGTCCTCTACAACCTCAAAGTTATGAGTACCCGTGAGTTTCATTCTCCCGTGACTTGCAGTCATTTATATTATAATATTCTATAGAGGTTAAATTTGTGAAATTTTGAAGTTGTTAGGGGTCATTATATTTATTTTCTTATCCATAGTCTGGCCTTAAAAGTGGACACAATATTCTTAAAACTTTGAATTCATCCTTATTTCATCAACTTACCTTATTACTCACGCAGAAATCATATTACGGTTTAAGTCTGATGAGAAAATTGTCTCACTTTACTGGTGTGACGGTCCCTAGCTCGGCCCTAGTCTGAGTGAAGTAAGTAATAGTTCGTTTGGAGGAGTTTTTATTCTTAAAAGCATCATTCTACAGAGAGATTTGTTAGGATAGTGCCCCGCCTCGCACTACCTTGTGAGACACAGCCTAGTGACACGATGTCTCTCCACTGGCTTTAAAGGCCTGCCGCGAACAAAGGGAAGCTAGAAGTGATTACGTACAAGTTAAATACATTCTAATTGGTTTATTTTCACGCTATCTTCCGTTGTGCACTCAAGACTTGAGCGCACTAACTTTCTTCAACTCGGGGAACTGTGACGCAGAAAAGACATCATACCAGTACGTCCCGAGTCGCATTAAACTATGCTAAACGTAGACCGAATCACGGCTCTCGTACGTACGCTTCAGTACAAAGGTACCGATTCTCCAAGGGAGCTAGACTACTATAAAGCTTAATCTGGCCGACTGAAGCCCCGAGTATCCAAACCTTAGCACCCCAAACTCAAACGCACAGCATACACATCTTACACACCACCTCCGTATAAAACTATACAAAGATAGATTACCGAAAATCATTCGAACGCAAGCAAGGAAGCCAGAGGATCAGTCAGGATTCCTCACTCATTCAAACGTCGGTTATCCACTCTGCAAGCCTTATAAAGGGGCCTCCACATTCTTCTCATTCAATGGTACCGATAAACCAATTAAAGTGTAGATTACTTTAAATTATTAAATAACTAATAATTACAACACTCAGACTGAAATACAAATAATTACATTTATCCTAACCCTATGAATACAAATTGGAAATAATAGGTCGGTTATCCACTCTGCAAGCCTTATAAAGGGGCCTCCACATTCTTCTCACTCAATGGTACCGATAAACCAATTAAAGTGTAGATTACTTTAAATTATTAAATAACTAATAATTACAACACTCAGACTGAAATACAAATAATTACATTTATCCTAACCCTATGAATACAAATTGGAAATAATAGGCATGAACTCACCTGGGTTTCTCCAAAGCTAACTTATTTCAACTTACTCAATAAAAGACTTATCTACTCCACTGCTCTATCGACTGCGCAAGTGACTTCTCCTAGCTCCGTTCACCTTCGCCGCTCTCAGCCGAATGCCCCCAAGTTCAAGACCGCGTCAAACATCATAACTGCCCGACTACCTGATACCTATCCCTTTTTTTACAATCACAGTATCGCTCGGCTTGTCAAACTGCAAACTTTTAATAGTTTATGTCTTACAGATGTTTGAAGTACCATTCAGAGGTCCTCACTCAAATGTTTTTACAGAATTCATTTAAGGATGTAATAAATTTGCTTCTAGGGTCAAACCCCTTTTTTTTGTGGATAGTAGTGACGCGTCCACTTGTCGCATTTGGAAGTAATAAATAAGTTTCTATATTTTAATAATGTTGTGAAGGCGAGGCTATCACATTTTCCCCCCAAGTGAAACCCAGATGCGAAGAATAAGCGTATGGGATTTCACTTATCTTTTGAATTGAGAGTAGTGATTGAATGAAGCGTTTGTCTAAATAAATTATTTCTAACTTATCAAATCGCATGAATTAGTGTGGTCGTATAAGTATGTGATGATGTCGGTTTGGCTGTCACGGCTAGGGCATCGAAACTCGGTTCAATTTTAAAAACCCGGGTTTTCGGGTCTAAGAGTAATCAAAACCCGGGTAAACCGGTTTTTTCGAGCATTTCGATCTTTTTATTGTATTTTTTTAAAATACACTAATCTGCATTTATATATCGATTTCCTACAATGAGTACAAAATATAAAGGATGAGGAAAAATTTAAATAAATGAAACAGTGAAAAAAACAAGAAAACACAGGTGTGCGCGCTCATTACAAAAAAATCTCCGTTCCTTCCCCTCCCCACCTTCCAGAACACTCAACTGCCAATGCAGGACAAGCTCGGTATCCTGGGTATGGATATTTGCCGGGATCTCAACCGACGGGAATACATAGAGAGCGTCACAAAGGCGGCCTCGCGAAAGCTCGGTGTGCTAAACAAGGTGAGACGGTTTTTCTCGCCGGGGCATCTGTGTCTTCTCTACAAGACCCAGGTTCGTTCCTGCGTGGAGTACTGTTCTCACCTCTGCGATGGATCCGCGCAATATTTACTTGACGCTCTCGACCGGTTGCAGCGGCGAGCAATCCGCATTATTGACAGTCCGGAAACTACCGAGTTCCTGGAGCCTCTGCAGTTGCGGAGAGACATCGCTTCCATGGCGGTCCTCTATCGCCTTTACCATGGTGAGTGTTCGGAAGAGCTCTTCCAACTGGTCTCTCCTTCTCCCTTCCTCTACAGGACAACACGTGCTGGACTCAGAAGTCACCGCTTTAAAGTGGAAGAAATACGCACCAGAACAAACGGTTCGGCTCTTCTTTCCTATGCCGAGCAGTCAAAGACTGGAACTCACTACCAGCTCACGTGTTTCCTTCCCACTATGATCCCGGGTCCTTTAAGCGGGGCGTGAAAAAGCATCTCACTAAGCCGCCATAGTGTGGGCCGCAATACTATACTGTCTGCATTCGCAGCAATGATGTGTGGTTTCTCCCACTCTTGGATTCTGCTCATGCTTTCCATCAGGCGGGGTAGAGTCACTTTGGTAGGCTTTAAATATTAAAAAAAAAAAAAAAAAAACTACTTCACAAATTACAAAAACAGTTTTAATGTTTAAAAAAGTGATAAGAATCCTCGTCATTGTCTGTAGAATTTGTGTCGTCGTTAAATTCTACAGTTCGCAGTCTTTGAGCCAATACCGATAAAGGCAATTTTTTTTTTGAGAACGTTCAAAGAGGAATTCCATCAACTGCAGCCATACGAGACACCATAATCTGCATTCTTGGGTTTGCATCAGTCTCACAATAGTGCGTCAACTTAGTTTTCTTTTTTGGCGCTTCGAGAATTTCTTTTGAAGAAGATGCACTACCTTGAGCTGTGGTTTTGATTGTTCAATGCTTTGCAGCCTTTATATCAACCGTGTGAATGTTCTTTAAATGTCTTAGTAGACTGCTTGTACTACATCCGGCTGATTTCAATACTTTTTGGCATGTTTTACATTTAGCTTCATGTTTGTTTTTCCTTATTTACATATACATTTACTTATTATTGCATTCGAAGTGGCTTATACTTAATAAATAACAAAAACAAAAGTACAAAAAAAAACCCGAAATACCCGAGTTTTACAAATCAAACCCGGTTTTTTTTGTAATCCTCAGAACCGGGAAAACCCGGGTTTTTTCGGTCCGGGTAAACCCGGGCTCGATGCCCTAGTCACGGCCCAGGTTTCCCTTCACACCTTCAAGTCCCATTTTATCGGGATACTTTCCTAGCAGTACTTGGTTCTCCAGAACAAGCCGCTGTATTGGAATATTTCGTAGATACGTATTGTAATATATTTCCACTATATGGTCGCAATGAAATGATAGGCATGGTAAGAATCCTGGGTACGTTAGGCACTCCGTTACCAATGGTAAGTGTTTGTTCGATAAATTCCTTACGATTTGACCAGTTATGTCCATTTTTTTTCAATTTGAAAATAGGTGAGTTGATTCTGTGCTTTTGTCTTATTTGAATTCGTAAAGACAAGTTAGTCCCATTGACTTTTCCCTATCCAAATTTTTTCTTATGAGTCATTTAACGACCATGTATGCACTAAATCGTTTCTTATGTATTCCTTAGTTTACTCCTTCATGCGTTATACTTATAAGTGACCAAAGTCGCTTTTAGATCACAATTATTCGATTGCTTTGCATTACATCTATCGATTGTAATAATATAAAATAACCAAACCCTGGCTCTCCTAGCTTTGAATCATAAGACGTTTACATACCTCGAACTTTCGATTATTATATAAGGTTACATTATACAATTAGCCTGTATGCTATTTGCGTAGATCTCCAATTTTCCCGTGGTCCCAGTCTGCAACGCGTTTATGCCTCCGTTCGGGTCTCGCCGTAGTCTTGCATTCCTTAACGAAGCAACTCCGCTTATGGTCTACGTCGTGGCTTCGAAGAAGTAGTCTCCCGTTGTGATGTTCGCATTGCTTATATGCAATTACCCCCTTCACTTAATGTACATACATATATGTATGTATACATCCAACTTTAAAGTTAGTTATATAACTATAACTTTAACAAAGCTCCTATCACCAACATCTAACATTAATTTCAACACTGTTTCCATCATCAATATCATTGATCTCATTCGTAATTATTTAAATACAGAATGACTAACATACACAAGATTACTCCCCATCAATCTACATCTAATTGGTACATATTATAACTCTGATATTTACTCCAATGTCAACATCATCTGTATGTATTCATACACTCCAATAGTTGGACAACGACCCTCCCAGTCCCTACTTAACAACATTCTACATCATCATCGTCTCCCGTGTATACTCATACAACCTTATTAAGTAGACCTTAACTTCACCAAATGTGTTCATCATCATCATCAACTGTATGCACTCATACGCATCAAATGATTTGGCATCCACCGATTTAACTTTTACGTCCAATATCGTTTCCGTTTATAAGTTAGTTTTAACCTTTTGCCAAATAATTATTTGTCTAACCAACAAGTTCAACTAAAGTCTATCTCATCAGCATACACGAACAACTAATTTGTTTAAGTATTAATAAATATATTATATATTTGACACCCTCTAGACTACAACATCAGTAATATTCTCTTACCAAATTACCTATTATCGTTTCATGCAACTGTAAGTCGAGTAGTGTGCGTTTAATTAACTAACCAAGCTTGCACTCATTGTAGTTACATTGGCTTTCCATCAGTTTAACTACTCCACTCGTAACGTATTTTTATTTATTATTCCCACATTCAGTATGAGACTGTAACCTTTAGCTATCCATCAATCTAACCTTTCTACTTGTAATATTCTGCATCATATGTTTCATCTAATACCTCCTTTCAATATTACACAACTTTACTTCCATGTCACATCTGTTGTGACCATAATTTAAATTCTAATTGTTATTTAACCGATTTCGCATTAGCAGTCAACAACTAGTGACTCAACTGTCTAGTATTCTGCAGCCTGATAGATTTACCATAATCTAGATTACCAATACCTACTTGCTTGTTATTTGCTAAATAAAGTACATACATATATTCTAAATAATTTACAATTCAGTGAAGTCATAAGTATTTACAAATAATACCATTATGACCCATTATAAACAATGCAACTTCGGGATCGAAACCGGGAATATTTGATTGTTTAACTTTCACATTTCATCTGACAAAAATTGCAATGATCAATTTTTTTTTTTTTTTCCTAGTCTTTAGATCAATCGCGCCAGATGGGCACTTCATTGTTTGTCAAAAGAATATTGCATCTTGAGACATAAACCATAATTTGTTTTTTTTTTTTTTTTTTTACTGCGGGTGACAATTTTGAGTGAACACAATACAAAACAATCTATTGTTTAAACAGATGTTCTCCGCTAGACTCAATGATTTTATTATTGAGAGTGAGACTCAGTAACTCAGACAAAATGTAATATAATATTCACACCATATTAATATTTATTGAGAAATCGTACCGAATAATTGACATACACTAGAAGTTTGCGTTTAAAAATGTTCCCCCCTCTCTTTATGACCTAACTAATTCCTCATTGCTAACACAATTACAAATGTATTGTTCTAATCACATAGAACATATTGTCAACCTAGGAGTCCAGCCCGCTCGCATTTAAAGTTAAACCAAACCGAACTTGTAATAAAATACAGTATACCTAATTAAACACTTATGAATATAAGTATTAGTCTTCAATGTATTGTTCAACACAGAATATTATTCTCAATAAGGGAGTCGAACCCATTACTATTCAAAGTTAAACCCAAAAGACACTTGGCTTTACAGTACACATTTCAGTTATGCAGAATTTTACAAAATGAGTGATTATAGATTCTAAAGTAGCTTTGATCGTATATATGTCTGTTTGTTATGCCCTCATGATAAGACATCTGCACTAAAATAAACACTGGCATTGGTGATTTTAAACCTCGAGGAAGAATATGTCTACTCTTGTCGTGACAATGGACTAATACGTTCGGGCATCGAAGCCACTAATGTTTGTAACGATTAACACTTAAACGATACATAACATTTACTGTACGAATAATAATTATATTGTTCTATTCATCATCAGCCTATCGCAGTCCACTGCTGGACATAGGCCTCTCCAATTGCACGCCACTTAGTTCGATCCTCGGCTACTCGCATCCAGCTCCTATTACTGAACTCTATTACAGAACAATATAAAAGTAATTTATATTATTCTACATTATGTACTGATCACCAAATGCTACAGTATTTAAACGGCTTTCCTTTCTCTTTTCTATAAAAGCAACCTCCGCATTAGGAATAAATCCTATGTGACAGGGACTTTACAACCACACATGAAAATGGCCCAATGGACACCCAGACTCCGAACAACAATTTGTGAATCAGACAAAGTGTCGTTCCATGTGAGATTTGAACCCACAACCTTTGTAAAACAAACGTGCATCTAGAAAATAAGATTAAAATTACCACTCACCAGTTTATCATCATAATCAACTACAACAAAATACTATATAATAATTATTAATAGATTTACGAGTATACTCGTAAATTATAAATAATATAAAACTTTTACAGAATTAAAAATGAAAAGAAATGTTTATCAATGTAACTAGTATGGATAATTAACTTGAAATGATATATAATATCGATTGAATTATGGCCTATGATGTAATTTGTCTATGACTACGTTGTGTTTATACAAACACAACGTAGTCATAGACAATACTTGTAGCAACCCTTCTTTTATGCTCATTCTCGTTGCACTAGCGTAATGACTACGACTTAGTACATTTACTGACGAGAATCCTGGTCACGGCACCACATGTGACGGTCCCTAGCTCGGCCCTAGTCTGAGTGAAGTAAGTAATAGTTCGTTTGGAGGAGTTTTTATTCTTAAAAGCATCATTCTACAGAGAGATTTGTTAGGATAGTGCCCCGCCTCGCACTACCTTGTGAGACACAGCCTAGTGACACGATGTCTCTCCACTGGCTTTAAAGGCCTGCCGCGAACAAAGGGAAGCTAGAAGTGATTACGTACAAGTTAAATACATTCTAATTGGTTTATTTTCACGCTATCTTCCGTTGTGCACTCAAGACTTGAGCGCACTAACTTTCTTCAACTCGGGGAACTGTGACGCAGAAAAGACATCATACCAGTACGTCCCGAGTCGCATTAAACTATGCTAAACGTAGACCGAATCACGGCTCTCGTACGTACGCTTCAGTACAAAGGTACCGATTCTCCAAGGGAGCTAGACTACTATAAAGCTTAATCTGGCCGACTGAAGCCCCGAGTATCCAAACCTTAGCACCCCAAACTCAAACGCACAGCATACACATCTTACACACCACCTCCGTATAAAACTATACAAAGATAGATTACCGAAAATCATTCGAACGCAAGCAAGGAAGCCAGAGGATCAGTCAGGATTCCTCACTCATTCAAACGTCGGTTATCCACTCTGCAAGCCTTATAAAGGGGCCTCCACATTCTTCTCATTCAATGGTACCGATAAACCAATTAAAGTGTAGATTACTTTAAATTATTAAATAACTAATAATTACAACACTCAGACTGAAATACAAATAATTACATTTATCCTAACCCTATGAATACAAATTGGAAATAATAGGTCGGTTATCCACTCTGCAAGCCTTATAAAGGGGCCTCCACATTCTTCTCACTCAATGGTACCGATAAACCAATTAAAGTGTAGATTACTTTAAATTATTAAATAACTAATAATTACAACACTCAGACTGAAATACAAATAATTACATTTATCCTAACCCTATGAATACAAATTGGAAATAATAGGCATGAACTCACCTGGGTTTCTCCAAAGCTAACTTATTTCAACTTACTCAATAAAAGACTTATCTACTCCACTGCTCTATCGACTGCGCAAGTGACTTCTCCTAGCTCCGTTCACCTTCGCCGCTCTCAGCCGAATGCCCCCAAGTTCAAGACCGCGTCAAACATCATAACTGCCCGACTACCTGATACCTATCCCTTTTTTTACAATCACAGTATCGCTCGGCTTGTCAAACTGCAAACTTTTAATAGTTTATGTCTTACAGATGTTTGAAGTACCATTCAGAGGTCCTCACTCAAATGTTTTTACAGAATTCATTTAAGGATGTAATAAATTTGCTTCTAGGGTCAAACCCCTTTTTTTTTGTGGATAGTAGTGACGCGTCCACTTGTCGCATTTGGAAGTAATAAATAAGTTTCTATATTTTAATAATGTTGTGAAGGCGAGGCTATCACACTGGGCATCTATCATCATAAATATATTTTGAAAGACAATTTTTCGAATGAAAACGCTTATGTTAGCTCATATATTTCACAATTTTATTTAGCCGGACAAGATAATAGCTGCTAAATACGAGCTTATAATCAGAGTATTATTTTTTTTAATTCATCATACAATATTTTATTGAATTAACAACTATGAGTACTTTTTGCTAATATATCATTGTAATATCTTCTTAATTGACAATTAAAAACCTATAAGGACCATGAGACGAGTCAATTATCATAATAATTTATAACTTTCCGTTGACTTTGCTAACATCAAGATTCGTTTCCTAGTAAAAGCAAACAATGTTTGACATTCTGACAGGAGGAAAATGCTTGTCGTTGTGATAGCCTCAAGGGTAAATTTATACCAAATCATTCAAGGATAAATTTATTCGAAGTATTATGAGGTTCAATATATTGACAGTGGAAAACAACGTCAAAAGTCAATTAAGATTCGACGAATTCGATTTAGAGACTCAACTTTTTGTTTAGCTAACTGAATTCGAATCTCTCCGAGAGTTTTGTTTTGTTTGACAGAGTTTGGTATACAAGGGTGAAATACACCTACGTTTGTGCCGAGGTGTTTAAAAACTGTTGGTAAAGTAAAAAGTTTGTTTTGTAATTTTTGATGGGTTTCCGACTCCAGGCGGTGTACAGTAATGAATGATTTTTGTATTACTCACTGTTTGAAATTTATTATCGCTTTGTTCGTATTTGTTTATGCTACTTATAACTCAAACTAGATGCGTAATCTCTACCTGATATGAAGAAACTTAACTTACATACAACGAATTTGTGTACTATAATTTTATACTAACTTGCTGTTATAAAAAAATACATTTAGAATACACGTTTAAAGTATTAGGTCTGCCTCGTTGTCTAGTGGTTAGCATGTTAGGTTGGTATGCAACTGTTGATCAAGAAGTCTCGGGTTCAATACCGGGTCGGACCGCTGTTGGGGTTTATTACAAGAAATTCTCAAGGGCTGCTCGTAGTATGGAAAAAAGGCGTTGTTTAACGCGTACGTTATGCTATTGGTACCGGTTGTCCTTCAGGACAGACAGACGTTCACGTCTATGGCAATCGTAAACAACTAGTATCCGGAGATCCGATGCCAGTCGCTCTGTGGAAAAACTACTCTATACTCTGGTAAAACGTTGAACTAAAAGTCGACTCCTAGTAATCTTGGGAATAATAAAAATTGGAAAGATGATGTTAAATGTATTAAGCCAGAACGTTATTGTAAATTACTTGTTGATGAATGTTGTTGATGATTGATTTAAAAACATTACTTGTAGACCTGTGCCAATTTGCTTGCGACTTTCAGAAGGTACTCACGGTAGATACTATTGATTTCAGCACGTCACGCAAAAGCGTCTCACTAAGCCGCCATGGGTCACCATACTAAAATGTTCATGCTTATCAGGAAGTCAGGGTCTATAAAAAAAGGATAAACTTTCCTTTTTTTTTATTCTAGTGTAGTTTTTTATATAATGCTGCCAAAATGACTGCTCAGCCTGATAGAAAGCTTAAATCCAAGAGTGGAGGCCACCGTCCTCATTACCAATGTGGACAATGCAATGTTAAAAAGTCAGTGCTACCTGAGATAAGCACGTTTAAATAAACAAACAAACTTTTCAGTATTTTTATTTTCCTATGAATAATATGGACCCTATAGTCCAGTGACTCTTAGTTTCACTCCGGTTAAATCTTCGACTTTATCTATATCTCTGTTTTTCTAGTCACGTTTGTCATCAAGTTTGTTTAGGTCGACCACTTACGGACACACACATGCTCACAAGTCCCCAGAGGTATTGAATACCTTCACTTCTCGGGTCGGGACCCTTTGAGAAGTTTTGTTTAATTTAACTCAACTCACGACGGTACGTCGAATGCTCGAGCAAGGTTTACTACAGCCGTTAAAAACTCCATAAAAATTAAAAATATATATTTGAAGTTACGAGTACTTACAATGAAAGTCGATATTTTTAAACACCGACGCAAAAACGACGAGATGTTATAAGCATCTGTGATGTCTTCAACAGGTTTGTAAACAGAAACGCTGAGTATAATATCAAAACTTTTAATTGTTACCAATATCGATAGCGTTAACCAACCGCATGCGCAGCCATATTAAAAGAGCGATAGAGTGAAAACTGTTCATCATTCATTTTATTACTTATTTTTACCCGATTTTGTATTTGCATTTTTTGTTTGAAAGGTGAATTAGTTATGTTTGATGGAATCGGTCCAATCAGTCAAGGGTTTCTTAAATGTCAAATTTTATAAAAATTATAATAGAAGACTTTTAGTCATTGAACCAAATTTTGACACCCTCATATATTACTATGGATGCTCTTAATTTTATTTTTTATTTATTTATGTATCGCTGTTTGTAATTCACGAGCATCACATAATATTAAAGACTTATTTCTTACTTCTTAGACTCTTGAGCGGTACAATAAATTATTTCTTAATAATAAAGCTAGTAACTACGAGCATAGTATATTTTTCTTCAAATGTTCGTTAGATATAGTATATTCGCAACAGGACATTATTTTAATTAAAAAAAGTTTATTAAATTTATAACATATTTTTACTAAAGATACATTAAACAGCTGTTTCTATTTTAATATAGTGATCAGGAATTTGTTAATTATTATACCTTTGAAATGCCTGATACTTACAGTCTTACAGGATGACTACCTTCGTTCAGTCTATGAATGGTACATTCATAGGCTAGCACACGTGACCATAACACACCCGACCGCGTTGATTCTCAAAGACATAGTTATATTCATTTTATGAAACGCGATAGTATCCAGGCTCCAAAGACAAGAACCTCCTCACTATACGTGCCGTGTCAAGGAGGACTGCCTTTTGCATCAGACCCTTGATCCAGCCGTCTAACGAGAGCCTCTTAAGATGTTGGTCGAGGCTCTTGGTTATCAACCCGTGAGCAGATACGACTATCGGAACAATGATCACCGAATCCACATTCCACATGTAGACAATCTCATGCGATAAGTCCAAATATTACATTTGTTTTTATTTTTCAATTTTGACGAGATTGTCGTCATGAGGAACGGCGATATCGATCATCATTGCGCGGCGCTCTAATCGATCCATTACCATAATATCAGGCTTATTGGCAATAATAGTCATGTCTGTGATAATAGATCGATCCCAATATAGTGTGGCACGACCATTCTGGAGATCTGGGTCGAGCACATACCTGTAATACGGCACCCGCAAATTCACAAGTTAGTATTTAAGGGCAAGTTGTTGATGTACGATGCTGGCTACTTGGTTGTGTCTGTGCAAATATTTGCCGTTAGCAAGGCGAGAACAACCATAAATAATATGCCTATTATATTCCCCAGGACTGTGAAATACCTGACCAATATCAACCGTATCGTCATGATATCTTCGTCCATTGGGGCACAAACAAAACCTTCGGTTTTTCCGAAGAGATCACCATACTGTAGCCAAGACGTTGAAGCTTTGAAGTCTATATCGGGCACATTCAAAGCCCGATAAAACTGACCATGAAGCTCTTTGCCCTTCCATACCTCCCTGTGATCATCAGTACTATGTACTACAGGTTTGTGCCAATTCTCTTTAGCTAGACCTAGCGGAGTTAAACCGGTATCTACTAAAATAGATACCAATAAACATTGCTTGCAACGTAACTGAGATTGTTACAATGCGATCAAAATTATAGTGAAACAAAATAAATATAAATAGCAGCAAATACGATCAAATAAATATTTCAAAAACATTCATAATTTAAAATAAGATAATATTTTATTTGTTTATTTGTAAGAATATACAATTTTAAACATAACAAAGTAATGATGATTTTTTCACAATAATAAATCATCGCCGGTAAACGGTGCCCTTTGAAACAAATATTTGGAGATTAATTTTAATCCATGGTTTCGGGCAGAGTCGGATGTAGTCGACACTACGGCTACTTAATTTTTTTAAGTTAACACCGATAACACGTTGCTGTTTTGTATGATGGATGATACTAGGTGACCAGAAATTTAGAAAGTTTGTTCGCAAATTGAAATTAAATTACACAAATTAAATTTGCATTTCATTTTTGGGAGTCGTGATAATTCTATTATAAATGTTTGAAATTAAGTAATAGTTAGATATGGCAAGTAAGCAAGTAGACACGGCTACAAAACATTTTTTTTTAATTAATGGTTTCTTTTCTTGCTTATAACTTTTCAAAATTAATCTCACGTTAAAGCATAGGTATTTACTTTCTCTAGACCTTATTAAACAAAATTAAATTGAGATCATCACAAACAAATTGTACAATCATATTGGAGTGTCCATGGAGTTTCTTGTCTGTTCTTCTCCATAGGATCTACGAATTGGAACAGACAATTAGCTTCACGACTGACTACTGACGGACTACTTGACGTTTCAAAAGTGCCGTTGTATGGTTTATTTGAAATAAAATGGTTTGATTTGATTTGATTCATATTGTAGAGTAATGGACGGGAAAGAGGAATGAGAATTGAAATGTGCGAGACACGACGTGCCAGTCATGATTATTAAAATATCGATTCGAAGACCACTACTTGTAATTCATTCAGGTAGTTCAGGATGCCCACCGTTCGCGTTCTTTATGACCCTGCTCTTTTTTTCTGAGATCTGAAAGTATTTAGATAATTTATCCCTCGGGTGTCGTAAAAGGCGACTAAGAGATAAACTACGCAAGACAACATCTATGCAAAGAGTTAAGTGCCAGTTAAGTCAGGCCTCCGTCACTCGCTCAACGCCACGCGCTATATAACGGGTGATTTTTTTGCTGGTATCTTTTTGGCAACACTGTTTTTGACAGATCACGAGTAAATCGTGTCTTGTGTTATCGTCAAACTTGTTCAGTTTGGTCTATAATTTAACCATGAATCGACTTACGAACGAACAACGTTTGCAAATTAATGAATTTTACTATCAAAATGCATGCTCGGTTAAGAGAGTGCATCGCGCACTTCTTCCAATTTATGGGCAGTTTGGTCGGCCTACTGAGGCAGCTATTCGGAAGCTTGTGACTAAATTTTGAACCCAGTTTCATTATTGGACATTAAACCACGAACACGCATACGTAGAGTGAGGACCAAAGAAAAAATTGCGGCTGTATCCGCCAGTGTTAGAGATGACCGTGAAATGTCGATTCGCCGCCGTTCGCAGCAATTGGGCCTCTGTTACTCCACTACGTGGAAAATTTTGCGAAAGGATTTAGGTGTAAAACCTTACAAGATACAGCTGGTGCAAGAATTGAAGTCACACGACCTTCCACAACGTCTAACATTTGAAGAATGGGCATTGGCAAAGTTGGAGGAAGATCCACTTTTTTATCGAAAAATTGTGTTCAGCGACGAAGCTCATTTCTGGTTGAATGGATATGTCAATAAGCATAATTGCCGCATCTGGAGTGAAGACCAGCCAGAAGCATTGCAAGAGCTACCACTGCATCCCGAAAAATGTACTGTTTGGTGTGGATTATGGGCCGGTGGCATCATCGGGCCGTACTTTTTCAAAGACGACAATGGCCGAAACGTTACTGTGAATGGCGAGCGCTACCGTGTGATGATTGGCGATTTTTTATTGCCCAAAATGGAAGAATTGGATATGCCTGACATGTGGTTTCAACAAGACGGTGCCACATGCCACACGGCACGCGAAACAATGGCCCAATTGAAAGCCGCCTTCGGTGAACAGTTTATCTCACGTTTTGGGTCCGTCAATTGGCCGCCTAGATCGTGTGATCTAACGCCTTTGGACTATTTCTTGTGGGGCCATGTTAAGGCTCATGTATACAGGGATAAACCAGCAACGATTGACGCACTGGGAGCCAATATTGAAGCATTTATTCGTGATATACCGGCTGATATGTTGGAGAGAGTGTGCCGAAATTGGGCCTTGCGAATGGGCCATCTAAACCGGAGCCGCGGCCAGCATTTGCATGAAATCATCTTCAAACATTAAATTATATTGATCGTTCTATCGATTCCAATAAAGATTTCATCAAATTTTTCAATTTTTTTGTGTTTTTTTGTAAAATCAAATCCTATACCTCTTAAAAAATCACCCGTTACCTACGGCTCGGCGTATCGTCAACTATACAGGGCCGTCAAACGTCCGCCTGAGCTCGTTTCCCGCGCTTACGCTTCGTAATGCCGAAACCACGTTATTATTGTGCAGTAGATGGGTGTTAAGGTCAAATATATATATATTATTAAATTATATAGATAAAATATATAGAGGAGTTAGAAAAAGTAATTTTAAATAATTTTGACAACGTTTAATGAATCGGCCTGGTAGCACCATATTACAACTTTTAAAAAACCGTTGATTTTCCGTTGCTTTGTTTTCCATATGATTATTTGTTTAAATATTTACGCGTTTTAGTATATTTGCAACCATAAAATTTAATAACATAGATTTTAGAGAAGGAAAAAAGAATATAAATCATTATATAAAACTTAATCATATTTCATTGACTAATAAGAAATATGGTTGAATCGCAACATTCGTTTTATTACAATAATTTTATCATAGGTAGGTAGCCCTAGCGCATTCTTACGAGGACGCGCTGGCGCGTGTCCCGCACTGCGGGCGACACAGTATCGACTCTTTGTTCGCGTACATAAGGTACATTTCTTCTCGTTCTGAGTGGCAGGTATTATTAAGATATTGTAGGCTATTACAGCGTAGGTATTTTTACTTTTGTATGGGAGTGATGTATCTGTTACGTAGTAACTATTTATTAATCTGGGGTTAAGTGCCTCCTCCATCTTGGTGGTATCATCGCTGGAGGAACTTCCTAGGACCATGTTCTGACTCAAATCTATGTCTCCTGTGCTCGCGAACTTTAGTTATTATTGGCTGTTGGTGATTATGATGAGATATTAATAACAGTCAATGAACTTTGTGAGGTTTAAGCTCTAAATCGCATGTGGAGTGTTATTATTATGCTGACGGCACGAAACCACTGGCGATCTGTTAACTGTGTTTCTTTAAATGAGGTATCGTCAAGTACTAAAAAAACTCTAGTTTACCTAAATGAAAGCATGAACTACTGCAACATAGGGCCTCTGGCCTCACACTTATGGTTTAAGCGGTCGCCACGCCGCTTCCTACTGCGCCAAGTGTCGTGGGTTCGAATCCCATCTGGGATAACAGTTTGTGTGATTCACAAATTGTTATTTTGAGTCTGGGTGTTCTTTTTGTCCGTTTCATGTGTGTTTGTAAAGTCCCCCGCGACACAGGAATTCATATTCCTAATGCGGGAGTTGTCTTTTTATAAAAATGAAAATGAAATGAAATTACTTATCAAAAAAACACGATAGCACCAATGCTGTTATTTTTGGTTGACCTTCTGTGAGACTACAATTTATATACTCGTATTGAACACGATTTTTAATCATGCCATTAGATATAGGTGACTACGAATACCTAATCCATGCGTGGCTTGAGATACACTTGGCCGATGTTTATACCTTTTCTCCTGTATATTGAATATATTATTAGATTTTGCAGGTGAAAGTTAAGATTACATATTTATATTGCAGCTGCTATATACTCATTAAGCAGCTGTTTTTACACTCTGTAAATATATAGAAACTGTTTCGTTATTGCCTCACTGACAGACCGCGCACGGTTAAAACTACCGGGCGCATGAAGAAGACATTTGACGGAACTTGAGGAGCGTAGACGAGGAGTAAGAGAATTTGGAAAATTTAGCCCTTGGGGTGAAAAAGGCAATCAAAGTTATACATCACAATACCACGTGGGGGCAGACGCAACCTAAAGCTAGTACTCGTATAAAAAAAACAGTATTATACTTTTATTTGATAGAACTTTAACGTATCCTGTTTTCATGGTCACCATAGTAGTATTTACGTATTCGTTTCTGTTAAGCCAATGACATCATCATCATCAACAGTCCACTGCTGGATATAGGCCTCTTCTTAGAAAGGAGGTTTTGGCCTACTATACCACACTGGCCAGACGGGTTGGTATAGAGTTGGTTTCAAGTTTTCCTTCTCTTTGCATTGATGTTGTCTTGCGTACTATCCCTTAGTCGCTTTTTACGACACCCGCTGGATCAATAGGGGTGGTTACACTCTGTATTCTTAATCCGTCACCACGCGGACAGCCAATGACAAACAGTTGTAGTCCATTAACTAATGTAATAGACATTATGTATACCAGTGTGTTAATGGAAGTTATGACGTTAGGTTAAAAATAAATTATGGTAGAATTGACCCTTTTATATACGATAGCTTCTGTTCATGGATTACTTTTTAAATGCATATGAAAGTATATACGGTATCAAAAATGCAATTTTTTATTTTTTTGTCAGTCGGTCTCTGGAATAATCTCTGGAATAAGGATTTTCTGCACTATATTATGCTACACAGAGTGGTTTTACAGTACGTACTCTACGCTCACGTAAAAATAAGCGTTTAGATTCTTCAATTTGTGTTTATTTTAATAAAATCTAAACCATTTGCGTCTTTCTATACTTGTGTCTAAATATTCTTACAACTTAATTTAGAACAGTTTATAAATGTCTATATCTTAATTTGCATTAATTTTTCATTGGCATTAAAACCATTTATTATCTTTGAGGTTCACCAATAAATACGTGTCTAAAACTTGATTAACGTGTCTAAAACTTGATTAACGTGTCTAAAACTATTGATGAACGTGAAATAGATCCAACCAATTTCAGTACATGGGAAGTTTAAGTACGGCTAGCTTAAGAAATTACTGCGTTTTGTTCTGAAAAAATCATTATTACATGAAGAGATTTCGAATAATCCACTTTTTTAACGGTACGACATTCATAATCATGCACTAAATATAGCTATCGGTACTGGATCTAATTATTCTTCTTTAAATATTAAATTTATATTTTGGCGTTTTGTGTGGGAGTAAGCTCAATTTTAAGTTAAGTAAGTTTAAAAACTTCGATATGGCTTCATTTATTATTAAGTCATTGTAGCAATTATAATAAAATTACTCTTATTAATTTTGTAAAACAACTATAATCTGTTAAAATAAATGACAAAAATATTCAATCATTTATTTACATACTAACTGATTTGCCCTGCGTTAGTTTTTGTTCTTTTTTTGTTGTAACCACGTAGAGAAACTAGCCAAAAAAAGTACTATAACATACTTCCTATATTATCAGCTATCTGGCAGTAAAAGTCCTGTAAAAATCGGACCAGCCAGTCTCGGGTTAGCTTGTCCAGAGATAAGCCGGATAAAACACACAAATAAAAAAATAATAAGCAAGGTCTTTCTACTTTTATGAACCCATGTAGATATATATATGTTTATTATTATTATATGTTTATTATTTTTTGTTTATTATTATTATGTGTATTATAATGTTAAAGCTCTATATTATAGAGAAAAGTTGTTCATTTGATATCAAAAACATTTCAATTTTGTGTATTTTATAGATTGCACTATAATGTATCATTTATTATAACAACACTATCAGATGCGATGGTGGTGTAATGGTCAGCATAGTTGCCTTCCAAGCAGTTGATCCGGTTCGATTCCCGGCCATCGCACACTTTTTGTAATGTTTTTTTTTTAATTTTTTTGATAAAAATCAGCGTAAATTTATTTTCGTTACAATCGTTTTACCAAAAAATTAATATACCTACATATTTATATTTTTAATTTCTTGATTAGGTTACCGCGCTCAGAGCCCGCGATAAAGGCTATGCAATAGCTTAAAAACTAAAGCACAAATTTATAACTTGCTTTTGTGGATTTAAATTACGTTATTGAATTGTAAAGCCGTAATTACATGTGAAACAATTGTTGACACGAAAATCGGTATGAGATACGTTCCAATAGATATTCTTCCAAACTCTACTGTAACCGTATTTGACTTTGTAAATTTTAACATATTTTTAACGGTTTTTATTGTTAGATTTTCGGGACCTGAAACAAGGTGAAATGAGTGAAATGTGTAAAAATTCTATGCAAATTATTTTGCTCTGTTTAAAGAAAGAAAACACATTTAGTAAAACGTAATAAAAACGGAAATCATGCCTGTGGACGTCCTACACTACGTTTGCCGAGACGCGGTCTCCACTCAAGAACACGTTTACCCCAACGGTTGTCGGTCCTGCGGCTAATATGGCCAGCCCATAATAAATAATAATAAATAAATATTTCAGACATCATGTTTTTGTTTGTACAATGAGACGTTTCAGTTAAAACATTTTTTTTGGCGTGACGTTCAACCGCTCTGAATCAATCATGGTGTCACGTCTGGTTAACCGAAAGACAAGTACACGTTACACTATACAAGTAGTGTATACCATTGTCATGATTGCGTATGTCGCATTATCAGCATCGCCACGCGTTTTCTGTACGTAAACCTTGTAACTTATGAGTTTCAGGTTTAATATGCGACTGTATACTCAATTTATATCATGAAACCTTTCTGCTTGGTTACTTCATTAACCTTAAAAATATCAAATAGGAAATCAAAAGATAAATTGATGCTGGAGTACAAGTTTTTTTAACTAGCACGTGTTTCTTTCCCACTACGATCCAGGGCCGTTTAAGCCGGCTATTAAAAAGTTTTTCTCACTGGGCAGGCCCGGTGGAATGAGTTATGAGGAATTCTAGTCATGATTTCTACAAAGCAGTATAGAGTCATCTTAACGAGTAATACGTTAAGGAGAAAAAAGAACTTACCTGCAGGAATCAAACTATATAATTTAGTGATAGCCTTGTTCATTGTAACCACTTCATTAAGCAGATTTTGAGCAGCAAAAAATGGTATGATAATCGGAAATACATCGCAAGCGAAAAACCAAACCAACCTTAGGATAACTGAAGATTGGGTTGCATTCTGGAAATGAAAAGTAAAAGTTTAAAAGGAAAAGTGTACATCTATCAAAATTTTTCCAAAATTGTTAAAATTGTTACCTGTATTATAATCATATAGATTGTGTCATATAATACATATGTGAAATAAGTGAGTTTCATCGTGAATGAAAATATTATCTAAAACAAGCACGTAACCATTAGCAATTTTACTTAATTTTATTGAGGTTGGGTAAGGCACATCTAAAACTATTGTTTATTCAGAAGATGTCTTTTAGTTACATAATAAACGGTCTACGTTTCTGAAGAAGATAAATTATTTATATTATCTAGTCGATCAAATCGCATCGATCAATCGTAAAAAGTGCGCATCAGAAGTCATTGATAAAAGTTCGAAAAGGCACGAAATCCCAAGCGTAGAAGATGTCACCAACAGAGAGAGCTGGATTGTGGTGAAAGCCAGAGAGAATAATTTTGGATTTATTATATAACAACGGAGTATGGATTTAATATTAGCATCTTTTAATGAAAATATATACAAACACGAAATTAATATTATTTTTAAATTTTCACATGCTAGTCTATAAAATACAATTTTAAAGGTTCGCCTGCTAATTGAGGACTCTGCTGCCATAGTGTGGGTCACAATGTTGTATCATCTGTTCTCAATGAGGATGGAGACCACTACTCTTGGATTCTACTAATGCTTTCCATCAGACAGAGTAAAGTCACTTTGGTAGGTTAAAATATATGTATACTATAAAAAATATTTGATGGACAATTGATTTCATTAAATATATATAGTAAATATAGTATATAGTATATATAGTAAACGTTTAAATTAAACTATTATATTAGTAAGATACTGTGATTCATAAATAATATTTACATAATTATTAAAACATCTTGATAGCTGCTTGCTACTATCCACTAAACATTCGTACAGCTCAACCCATTGCGTCAGCTTTTTAACCAGTATGGCATGACTGTATTCAGTATTTAGTTCTTCTTTCGATTGCACAGTTTTCTGTATCTCCAACATTGTAGTATTTAAGCACTTTAGTAAAATGACCAGTATCGATAAAAAAGTGTATAATGCTATATATTCCAAAATGCAGGTTATTACATTTCGAATAATTGAGTAATACACTATTGTCGCATACAATGTACTCCAGCTGGTACCTAATATCATATAACTTAAAATAATACCTGCGGTACAACATATTGCTACTAATAAAATAATAGTAAAACCTGTAAATATTATATTACGTAATCGTTTTAAACTACTTTTGTAGTTTATGTCTTCGTTGTACACGCTGTGAACAGTTGTAATATTGTCTATAAATATTTTGTATGCTACGCTATTAGACTTACTAAAAAAACCCAATGCAACATCACCAATGAACATAACATATGTATATGTGTATATATCTTTTAAATCAACAGCACGTTTTGCCTCATTTATGATAAAAAATATATTATTGAGGACGATTAGCGCAAATATAACTACTTCAATAAATATGCGACACACAATTCTAGATTTGTATCTCTCTCTACAAAACAGGTAGTTCCTATAGATACACATGATATTTTCAGCCACTTCAATATATTGGATGATATTATGCATTTCAAAAGACTTTATTTGAAAAGACGTTTATACTCTGTCTCCTTAAAGGAATGAAAATTAAATTTTTAATCGACTTAGTAGGCACATTTACTGACGAGTAATACAAGACTATTGTTTTTAATCAACGAATGTTTGGTTTAACATTAAAATGATCAAATTGATAAATTATTGTTACCCTATTGAAATGCAGACTAGAATATAATATTTACTTTCAGTCAAATAATTGGATATGGAGTGATGATATTTGTCAAAACGGTGTGCCCGGTAATGTTTTTAAAAACAGTGACGTCATTACTATCACTCTAAACAAATTTACTTTTAATTAGTATTGATTACACAGCTTCGAATATTTCACAATAAGGTGTTTGCTGTCCGAGCGCAGACGAACGATAGATTTCTCCGCTGCAACGGGCGGTTTTTTATAGGCACTGTATTGGGGCGGTCGACCGTTGCAAGTTGTTTACGTCAGTGAGAACACCAAAGCTACGCCAAAGCTACGCTATATTGATAAGTTGTATCTATGCGTGTGTGTCAAATACATGGTAGTATGGCGACTTCCACATTCAGCGCAAGCAAAAACATACAACAGCGCCATCTACCGAAGGAACATTGAACTACGGAGTAAACACGTAACAATCTATACGGAGTAACTACTAATCCTGCATCGCGAAAGTAATATTCTCGCGCCGATTAGCATATATACAACATCCCAACATCAACTGTTGGGCAGTGGCCCACCAGGCATGATCACCTCGCCTGGTCGGAGGATCCTCCCTTTGTGTTGGAGGAACACGATTCTCGTTCCTCCACAGTGGTGACCCCGACGTGATTGGAAGCAGCCTTCAAAATTAGCAGATCAGCAGCGCCATCTTGTTCACTCCCACAGCGATGTCTCAGCCAGCCAGCAACCTCGGCCTCAACAGGGATACCACACGCAGGACGCGACCGCTCCAACCTGGTTACCCCTACGGCCTCAACAGCGTCTAGGCACAGCACTCTGCACCTACGGTCCACGTAAGAAGAGCATCTCTCTCCCGTCTACGCAGCAGCCAGCCACTACGCAGCAACCGCCCCGACTCACTGGGGACTTCACCGCAGCACCACGCACCGCAAGCGATTCTGACTCACTGGGATCAGCGGACTTCAGCCCCGACTCACTGGGACTAGCGGCATACAGTTCCGACTCACTGGAACTAGCGGCACTCAGTTCCGACTCACTGGAACTGCTCACTCCTGGCACTGGCAAGCTCCACAACAGAGCACAGACAGCTGTCTCATTGTATCGACCTCCGGTCTTGGAGGGGAGTGATATGGCGACTTCCACATTCAGCGCAAGCAAAAACATACAACAGCGCCATCTACCGAAGGAACATTGAACTACGGAGTAAACACGTAACAATCTATACGGAGTAACTACTAATCCTGCATCGCGAAAGTAATATTCTCGCGCCGATTAGCATATATACAACATCCCAACATCAACTGTTGGGCAGTGGCCCACCAGGCATGATCACCTCGCCTGGTCGGAGGATCCTCCCTTTGTGTTGAAGGAACACGACACCCGTACCTCCACAGTAGTATATGTGACGTCATATTTATTGATTTATTGTATTTTTTATACATATGTTATAAAAAAATACCTTCCTGCACTCCTTCTCCACATGAACTATAAGTGTGCGAAATTTCATACCCCTCCGTCAACAAAATTTTCGTAAATAGGGAGGAAAGTTTTTGTTTCAGGTATTAGTATGATATGTTGCATAGTATATATATAATATATCGCCATGATAGGGTAGTCCGCTTACATTGTCGTAGCATTCCAATTACTTCCAATATCGAAATGATCAGGTTACACCCAGAATAGTTGTAAAATGCCAAGTAAATGCATTGTGCCTAGTTGTTTATTAATGAGATAATTAATATAATAGCCAATTTTGGTAAGTAGTTCCCTATTAAGGTCATTCTTTTAAAATATCTTTAGAAGTTCTAAATTGGATTTCAATTCAATAGTGAACCAGTATCAGTGCAATCGATTTTTAGATATCAAAGTCCTCAAAGGAAAGAACGATTCGGGAAAGAAAACTATTTCTCGTCGTTTGAACAGCTACAGGTTGAGACGTAGAACATAGTATTAAGTATGCTCTTCTAGAAAGCTGCAACAGAAGGGTTTCGAAGAAGGGTTCCGGTGACGAGACCCGACATATGTAAGGCGGACGGACCTGACGATTGCCTGTTGGAAGAATGTTATTGCGATTTGCGCTTTTCCGACCACTAGTAAGTAAGGAACACCATGGCAGTTATCACAAGGAAAAAGTTCGATATACCCCATTGCCGCTTCCTGCCCCACTCTAATATATAAAGGACAATAACGAGGATTTTCTTTGAAAAAAAATAACAAACTGTCAGTCACTCATTTATTAATCCCTATGAATACACTAAACAATGTTCAATAAGTCTTAACCATTTTAGGTTATTGTTTGCCATTTTTCATTTTATCGAAAGTATAAGTACAATTTCCTTTTGAACATTTTTAAATCACATTATAGAATTGTAAAGCTGTAATTACATTTGATGCTATCGTTGACAAAAGCATGGGTATTAAATAGGTTCCAAAGGATACACTTGCAAATTCCACGGATAATTTATTTCTCTTTGTTATATTAAGTAGATTTTTGACGGTTTTTAAAATACAATTTTCGGGATCTAAAACAAGATTTTGAGTATTAAAATATCCTTAGTAAGTAAATATCCTAGAAAACCAATGTTGCTCCTACATTCCCTTTTTCGAAGGACAGTTATTGGTTCTAACTTTCTTGTAACGTCGTAGTAAGAAATGTATTCACTACAGTAATCAAATAGATATTTTTGGCACTACATTACGGTGATTTAAGAATCGAGTCAGGATTCTTACCAGTGTTTAACCCGGTACTGATATCAATCAGTACCAAGTATCCAAAATAGGGGTAGACATATATTACAATGATTTTCTCGCTTTTTGGACAAGACTGTAAATAGTGTACTTTAGAATGTATGCATGTAGTCTTTATCTACAAAAGTTTTACACTCATAGCTAAGCGGCTTTAGGTGACTGGAAACAATCACTGAGGGTAAGTAACGACCACGCGGTCAGTACCTAGATGGATGACCGTTTATCGTATGATCTGTTTCTCGTGACGTGACGGTTCGTACGGTTGGTATCATAAGATAGCAGTCGTGAAGCTTAGTTGGAGACCTTGGGCCGGCTTAAAACATCCAATGGCAAGATTACGTAGCTACAATGTGTCTTGACAGTCCCCAACCCGCATTCAGTCAGCGTGGGGATGTATGACCTCTCCTGTTAGGAGACCTGAACCCATCAGTGGAACACAACGTTCCATTGCTGGGATTCTTGATGAATCAATAAATAATTAAGTAGCCTAAACTCATGTACATAGCAATATTAAAATAATAGGTACTTATATATACGAGTATTAAGTTTATACAAATAATTTAAAGAGAAAGAAAAATATATTTTTTAAATTAAATAGGCTGAAGAGCTTAATAAAGATATAGGTATATATTTATTGAAGTTGTTTTACTGCGATCTTTTATTCTTTACCTTTAAGGTGAAAAGAAAAAACCCATACAACATACTTACTGATGGGTGTTAAACTGTACAATTGAGTGATAGCCGCCCTATTCATCGTAACCACTTCATTCTGTAGCTTCTGTCCGGCAAAAAATGCCATGATGAGCGGAAGTATACCGCTAACAAAAAACCAAATCATGTTCGTAAAGAATACGTACGGCTTTATTTCCTGGAAAGGATAGATATTTTATTATACAACTAATCATATCATTAATCATAGGAGATTGGAAAAAAATACTAAGGGTAAGAAACATCGGCATGGTCAGACCAAGGTGAGTCACCGTTTGTGGCATGACATAATAATAATAATAAATGTTTTGGACATCTAACACACAACGTCATCTAGTCTCAAACTAAGCAGAGCTTGTATTATGGGTCCCAGACAACTGATATAATTAATAAATATTTTTTTTTGTAAATACATACTTAATATACCTACATTGAAAACACCCAGACTCCGAAACAACCCGGGAATCAAACCCGAGTCCTCTTGATCAGCAGCCGCATACGCAAACCACTAGACCAACAAGGCAGTTTAGTATGAGCGTTTCCGTGATTACGTTGTGCAGTCGGTCCCAGTTGTTATCATAAGATAGGGCCTTCCACAGATAGTGCCACAAGGGTTGAAGGGTATAAAAACATCTAACGGTAAGATTACGTCACATCTTGTCAGTCCTCAACCCGCACTCGGCTAGCGTGGAGACGTATGGCCTTAACCCTCTCTTGAGAGGGAACCCGAGCCTACCAGTGTTACATTATGGGTTGTTGATGACTAAGATATACAATTAAATATTACTTCTAACATTACACTATAATTTCTTTATTTACCTCTAGTATAATCATCCTAATTGTACAATACCATACAGTTGTCATATAACTGCAATTCATTATAAATGAATATATCATCTGAAAAAAAATCACCTTCGTTACCATTTTTAGTCTTATTCAGCACGAAAAGTACGAAGCTACTTCCTACACATTGATATAATTTTGATATTGAGACAGTTAAATCGTTAACTAAAAGATTAAATAAATATATTTCGGATATCTTACACAACGCTATCTAGTCACAAATTAAGCAGAGCTTGTATTAAAGTGAGTGTGATTTAAATACATAAACATACTTTTTTTAAATAACTAATTTAAATACATACATATTAAACAATGAAACACCCAGACTCCGAAACAAATACTTGCGGATCACACAAACATTTGGTTCAACTCGAGAATCGAACCCGAGACCGCCGCTTAAGCCAACCAAAGCGTCATCGAGGCATCAAAATTTTAAAGCATCAACTTTAACGAAATATAGGTATATTTACATAATAACTAAAACATGCTGAAAACTGTTTTCCACTATCTGCTAAATATTCGTACAACTTTGCCCATTGGTTCAGCTTCTCAATCAATATTGAATGACTGCTTTCCGTACTTAGATCTTCCTTCAATTGAAGGTTCTTTTGTATCTCTAAAATCGTACTATTTAAGCACTTCACCAAATTTATCAATAACGATAAAAATGTATATACTACTAGAAATTCTAAAATATAGGTTATTTCATTTCGAAGAGCTGAGTAAATCATTAAAAATGTAAATAGTGAGGTCCAGCTTCCACTTGGTGGCATATAATTTGAGATATCAAAGACACTGAATCATACTGTTATTATTGAAATAACAATGAAACTTGTAAAGAATATAATAAGCAATCGTTTTAAGCTTCTATTATAACTTATATTCTTCTTGTACTCATTATGAACAGCCGTAAGATTATCAATGAAGATTTTATATGAAGAACTTTTAGAGTTACTATAGAAGCCAAAAAGTACGTCACCAAAAAACATAGTATACATTCCTAGATATACATATTCAATATCAAAACTATGTTTTCCCTCATGTACAAACAAATATAAATTATTTAGGACTATCAGCGAATATGTTACTACATCAATGACAATGCGAAACACTATTAAAGTTCTATATTTGTGGCCACAAAACAGGTAGTTTCTATAGATGCATATTACGTTTTCAATCATTTCAATGCACTGGATTATATTTTGCATTTTTTATAAATTAAAATCAATGAAAAAGAGGTTTATACTTGTCCTACTTAACATTTAAGAAAGTAACAATTTTGACCACCGCAGTGAGTATGGATACCTACTCAGTAGTAATGGTTTTAGTAATCAGAAAATATTTGAATTATGTAATACTAATATGACCATATCGATAAATACCAACAATAATATTAAATGTAAATAGATCAGTAAGAAACATACTTTTCTCATATTAGTTTTTATTTATATAAGAACTTGGTGTAAGAAATTATTTCGATCTCCATTTAGTCTAAATTATTTTTTTTTACAGCCGAAACCAAAACCAAAAGCAAAACTATACCATTATTTTTTTGATGACTGGGTGGAAAATTCGTATCTATGTTTATTTATTTCGTCGAATCCGATCTCATTATGTTGCGGTTGTTGTGAATGCTCTTAGTATTTATAATGCAAATTTTATTTTTTATATCTAAGACCACTTCATTCCAATTCTTCATTCCAATTCATAGTCTTAATAAAGAGTACAACTCCTGTCGTGTTGCTTCGAACCTAGATTTGTTCTAGGCAAGTAAGTTATAATATTTTTTTCTAAAACACAGACAAACAATATGAATATAGTCATACTATAACGCTATCTAACTTCTAACTACATCGATAGATAGCGTTAGGATCGATTTAGATCTCGCAATGATTTCGTCCCAGCTCCAGTACAACGTTGAACAAATAGTTCATCGTACGCACTATTTCAACTGCGCAAGTTAGATAGCGTCAGATTATGACTATAATCATATTATTCTCTGTATTTTAGAATAAAACATATAAATAACTAACTTCCCTAGAACAAATCTAGGTTCGAAGCAACACGACAGGAGTTTAGTTTAAGAATAAATTCTTAATAAAGACTATGATATAGAAGAATTGGAGTGAAGTGGTCTTAGATATAAGCAGCAAGTAACATCATTTATAAGTTCATAAAATAGTGTATTGATTGAATGAAAGGTAAATTGCGGTTTACGATTTATGACGTATTAAAAAAAAAACTACTTACTAGGTCTCGTTCAAGCCAATTTTCGGTTCTAGTTTTACCATGGTAATGTACAACATATATTTTTTTTGGTTTTATCAGTTTCTTATTTTAGAAGTTACAGGGGGGGGGGAGCACACTTTTTTTTCATTTTAGAAGTGTCTCTCGCGCAAAGTATTCAGTTTAGAAAAAAATGATGTTAGAAACCTCAACATCATTTTTGAAGACCTATCTATAGATACACGTATGGGTTTGATGAAAAAAAAAAATTGTGTTTCAGTTCCAAGAATGGGGACCCCCAAAACGTGTAGTTTTTTTTCTATTTTTATGTGAAAATCTTAATGCGGTTCACAGATTACATCTACTTACCAAATTTCAACAGGATAGTTCTTATGGTTTCGGAAAAAAGTGGCTGTGACATACGGACGGACAGACAGACAGACAGACATGACGAATCTATAAGGGTTCCGTTTTTTGCCATTTGGCTACGGAGCCCTAAAAAGCCCTTAAACTATTAGGTACTGCCGATTTTAAAAATATACCTATAGGCCCACTCGGACCGCTAGCAGCGAGTGCTTTTGTAAGCTCAACTTACAAAACAAACAAAGCCGCCGTTGTAAATAGTACAATTGAATACTAATTATAGATACAGCGACATGTAATATAATACCTGTAACATTATTTTTCATTTTATTTTCATCATCTCATATTGTAGTAAATCTCTCTCATATAGTATCTATATTGTAAAAAAAAACACAATACATGTGTACACCCATTCATTTATTATGAATATTATTTATCACAACATTTAAACAATGACATTAAATTAGACGACGATGAGGTGGGATTTTTAAATCACATTATTAAATTGCAAAGCCGTTATTATATTTGAAACTGTTGTTGATAGAAACATCGGAATTAAATACATCCCCATAGATACATTTACATACTCAACTGTCACGGTATTTTTCGTTGATATATGTTTGAGATTTTTTACAGTTTTTGCTATACGATTTTCAGGATCTGAAACAAGGTTAAATTTAAATAAGAACTATTTATGAAAACCTACTTACTAAGGAGAAATAAATAAAAACAAGTTTCTTAGTTCGGAAACAAAACCTGTAGAACCCCTTTACTCTGATCGACTTTTTAATGAAAAATCCCTTTGAACAGTTTTATTAACAGCCGTGCCATAAATTGTTGTGCCATAATTATTGTACTCTTGTCTATTCATTTGTAAATTTATATAAATTCACAATGTGTATACAGTACCTAGAGGGTATTAGTAAAAAGAAGCATTTGAGAAAGAAATTACTTTGAAGAAAAGAAAATAAACAAAATAAAAAGGTACTCAGCTACAAAAACCTCGCAATTTCACCTCAAAAAGACTAGATAAGAGCAGCTCTGTCATAACAGCATTTTTAGTAAAACTAGTATGAAACTTGGAGGCCTTCGGGTGGCTTAAAAACATCCAACGGCAATATTACACGTAGCTAAAACGTGTCTTGCCAGTCCCCAACTCGGCCAGAGTGGGGACATATGGCCTTAACCCTTTCCTAAGGGGAGACCCGAGCCCATTAAGGGTTATTGATAGATGTACGAGGAAAAAGCAAATTACAAAGGTGTTTGTATCAGCCATGAATTTGTGTACAAACTCTATAGGTAAAAGTTTAATACAGTCTAGTCCACCACGCAAAATGTCAAAGAGTAACAACAAATTCAGCTTCTAGAGATTCTATCCTTATGAGAATGTAGATAATAGTGCTCACTATTAACGGAGTGGAAAATATGGCGCTACGTATATTGCTATAGAATTTTATAAATCTTTATATATATATCGGCGCAACACAACATTCAACGAACTACGTCATCGCTGCACGTGTTCTTACTGACGTAAACAACTCGCAACGATCGACCGCCCCACTACAATGCCTATAAAAAGCCGCCCGCTGCAGCGGAGCGAAGATTCGTTTGTCTGCGCTCGGACAGCAAACACCTAATTTATTGTAAAATATTCGAAGCTTTGTAATCAATACTAATTAAAAGTGAATTCTGGTTGAAGTGAAGTTTATTTTAAGTTATTTCTGAAAACGAAATACTCCAATAATAATAATAGTAATGACGTCACTGTCTTTAAAAACATTACCGGGCACACCGTTCCGTTATCAGAAGTTGGGATTACCATGTGTTCTAGACTGTTCGCTATCTAAACTCAATTTTCGTTGAGTTTTTTAATTCAAATCGATAGTTAAAGTTTTGGTAATAAATAACTACCGACAACAACAAGAAAAATAAAATAGAAAGTTATTTAACAACGTCGGAACATAGAAATCGTAAATTAAGTGATATATCGGGTTTTGAGTAACAATTGCAAACGAATTTAAATCGTTTTTGTTTTCAGAAATGTCATTAAACGTGTGATACTTAAATTTAAAAAAAATGCGGGTACTTCACTATGTTTCGGTATGTTCGTGGGTATAACGCTTTCTTTCCAGCTAGTAAACATGGTGCCAAGCGATAGAAGCTGCATCCGTGCTTCGTACGGGGGAACAACACAGAGTTCAATGTAAAGGAGGTGTAATCCAGTTCACCAGTATCGATACGGTAATGAAGTGCGGTTACTGAAAGGCTTGTGAGTTGTAATTGGCACTACACTGGTAAGTTCGAATCATATTTTCATATCAGTGAAGGCCGAGCTTATAAAAGGTTTAAGCACTAGTCAGTGCGTACTACAGTGTGAGAGTACAAGTCCGTACCTGGCTGACTATTTTCTGGGCCAAGTTTAAAATGCTTTCGTTATAATGACCCCAGTGCTGGTTATTTTTAATCCTTCCTTCCCCACGGAATGCTCGAGTGTTTGCACACACACTTGCGTACTACTGTATCCTTTCAACTAATGACGGTGATCGTAAGCAGCCTAGTGCTTAACTCAGCGGCGAACTTCAGTCTTCTCGCTGTCTACCGAGCTGAGCGCGGGCTGTGACCTGCTGCTGACTGGTGAGGCGCAGATCTGCGATCTACTTACTGCCTGGTGACGTGCGGACCTACGGTCTGCATACCATCTACGCGACGTGTGAACTACGGCCTGTTCGCCTTATGTGCGAGGCTCAACCTGCTGGCTACTCACTGTCTGAGGGAAGTAAAACCTTTTTTTTTTCTATTCGCCATCTAGCAAATGAACGCTAGATGCGTGCTCAGCCTACTTCGAGAGAAGATGTGTTTAGGCTTTTGAGAGCACATACGAGAGTATGGGCTTCTGTTTTAACAGCTTTGCTGTTATGAGAAAGTGTATCAGTGTCACACATTCATAGTTTGCAATCGTTAGGGTCTACGCAATTAATGCGTGAAAATGATGGGCTAACTAGGGTGCCTCTACCTGGGTGGTGTATCACTCTAGGGTGATCGCACATCACGGATGTCGCGGGTTGTTGTGATCACAGCTATCTATTAAAGCTATTATTCTTTTTGCTTGTATAATCATTTTAAATTTGATAATAAAATCTTGATGTTAAGAGCTTTGTTTTGAAGATCTCTTTATTTACTGGTGCGATGACACGAGAGACAGAGCTATGTGATGCTGTTTGTTGAATGTTGTTTCATAGTAGCACACAGAGGCGTGTGACCTACCACTTCCGCTCAACAATCTGATTATACAAGGGAATCGCGACCTGAATGCACCGGTTGTCAGCTTGCTTAAAGGAAGTGCAAAGCTACAGGAACCGTATCGGCGTTAGAAGACTACACTCCAGTAACGGTTATTGAGCCTACACCATCCACTCCACAAGCCAATGCAACAGAACAAAGAAAGAAAGAAAGAAAAAAAAAAAAAAACCCAGGAACTCAGGTTATGTTTTACAATCCTATTCTACGCAACACAGTAACACAGTGTACGACATGACTTATACCACAGTGTATGCCACGACATAGTACCACAGTGTACTCTACGACTAAGTACCACAGTGTACTCTACGACTAAGTACCACAGTGTACGCTACGACTAAGTACCACAGTGTACGCTACGACTAAGTACCACAGTGTACGCTACGACTAAGTACCACAGTGTACGCTACGGCTAAGTACCACAGTGTACGCTACGACTAAGTACCACAGTGTACTCTACGACTAAGTACCACAGTGTACTCTACGACTAAGTACCACAGTGTACTCTACGACTAAGTACCTACAACACATACTACGCTATACGCATATCCTACCACAGTGTAGACGTCAATATAATTGAAGGTACACAGATGCCAAATCAAAGAAAAACATTTACGTTTTACAGATAAACTCATCGGAAAAACATCAACAACACGGCTAGTGCAGAGCGCGCACTGCCGGTCAGAATGGTCGTATCGGCGCAACACAACATTCAACGAACTACGTCATCGCTGCACGTGTTCTTACTGACGTAAACAACTCGCAACGATCGACCGCCCCACTACAATGCCTATAAAAAGCCGCCCGCTGCAGCGGAGCGAAGATTCGTTTGTCTGCGCTTGGACAGCAAACACCTAATTTATTGTAAAATATTCGAAGCTTTGTAATCAATACTAATTAAAAGTGAATTCTGGTTGAAGTGAAGTTTATTTTAAGTTATTTCTGAAAACGAAATACTCCAATAATAATAATAGTAATGACGTCACTGTCTTTAAAAACATTACCGGGCACACCGTTTCGTCATATATAATTCTTCTGTGAGTGTGTATGTCACTGAACTTCTCTCAAACGACTGGACCGATTTTGATGAAATTTTTTGTGTGTGTTCAAGGGAATCTAGGAATGGTTTAGATTCGCAATTGGACCCGGTAGGTGGCGCTGCGATCAAGTTCTGGAATTTTAAAGTTGGGCGGTACGAAGTTCGCTGGGTCAACTAGTCTTTATTAATTCTTCTGTGAGTGTGTATGTCACTGAACTTCTCTCAAACGACTGGACCGATTTTGATGAAATTTTTTGTGTGTGTTCAAGGGGTCTGGGAATGGTTTAGATTCGCAATTGGACCCGGTAGGTGGCGCTGCGATCAAGTTCTGGAATTTTAAAGTTGGTCGGTACGCAGTTCACTGGGTCAACTAGTATCTTCTATAAATCCTCAATTATTTTAAAGTAAACAGTTTAATGTGGTGACCAAATAAGACAAAAACACTCTACAGCTATAAACTCATTTTTGAATTGACACAATTCCTGCTTACTTAAACAAAACAATTTCAAGATGTCCTGATTAATAATTCTGTCGATGTTTTTGAAAACAGGAGTTTGGAATCTAGTATTACACCATAATCCCTGTTGGAATCTAGTATCATATCAAGATCATAGACTACTTTAATTTTCTAACCAATATTTAATAATTTATAGCACAAGACCAATGTGAAATAACAATACTAGTATTCATGTTTATATGGCTATGTCATATTTTTTACTCTCGTAGGTCAGCTTGGGACCCTGGAGTTGTAGATATCAATTACTATCAGGAGACCACCGTATTACGAGGCTTATATATTGCCCAATATACCTTAAAATTCACAGTACCTACTCTTATTATTAAGCTATTGTATAGCTTTTATCGTGGGCTTTGAGCGCGGCGAATCAAGGAATTCCGTAACGAAAAAACCTAAAACCCTAAAAAAGGATAGAGAATATGATTGTAACTGCAGTGCGACAAGGATGTGGCAGCTCCGTGCTCTATAGGCAGATTAGTGCATGCGTGCTGCCCGCCGTTATCCGTTGCCTTGACAGCACAATCATTCTAGATTATTCTTTTTTATTTAATTTTTTATTCCATATATATGCTAAATGATAAATGATAAATGATAAATGATAAATGATATTTATTTCTGTAAGTAAATCTTTTCAGACATTTTTACAAGTCGGACTTATAGCTAGAAGGCGCCGGCATTTCCTACGACTCACTCTGGGAAGAAACGCCGAAACAAACCACAGAGGTGTCTTTTTTTTTTTAAGTCCGTGTACAATATTAAAGAGAACTATGTGAGTGCAGTATAGGGTCTGGGTTGGCCTTTTGAAGAAAGAACCATAGTTTTGAGTCGACCTGTCCATACAGACGGCACACGGGCCCCAGCCATCGTGTAGCCTAACCGATGTAGTCAGGATCCACAACCCGGAACACGACACTGCCGCCAGCAGGACACTTGAGTAGGCCGTGGAAACACTCAAAACCACCAGAAAATTACTAAAATATAAACTAACATTACAAGCCTACACTATACTCACATTTACAAACTTACACAAAAAATAAAAAACAAAAAATAAATAAAAAATACTATACAATTCAATTTCAACGAAAAACTAAACAAATTAGAATAAATGAAATACAAATTAAAACAAAAATTAAATGTTCATCACTTGTGGGAGCGAGCAGCATCAGTCCCAAGCAAATTTATCATTTAAAAAATCAGTAACTGTGTAGTAAGCTTTATCACACAGTTTCTGTTTAACCAAGGACTTAAATTTGTTAATACTTAATTCATGAAATTTGCTTGGAATCTTATTGTAGAATCTCACACCCTGACATCGAAAAGACTTGCTTACTTTTTGTAGTCTAGTCGTTGGCAACACGAGTTTATCTTTATTTCTAGTGTTTATATTATGCTCATATTACTATTATGTTATCTGTTTAGTGGACATTGTCTTTCGGATAATAGGTGGTTATATTGTTTGGCAATAATATTTTTAGAATGTATGTTGGTAAAAAGACAGTGTATATTGTTTTGTAAACTTGAATTAATATCAAAGAAAATACTCGTAAATAAATAAATAATGATAATTGCAAGAGTTGATAAAAAATGCAATGCAATAGCTTTACCGCGGCAGTAACCGAGTGCCACACAACTTTTTATTAATGCCAAAGTATGTCTCTCTGTCCGTTACGTTTTTAAGGCCGAATAAAATTCCAATGAAATTAGGAATGTAGATACTTTGATTCTTGTGGAAGGACATAGTCTACTCTCTGCAATTACTGACATATAAGCGGTCAAACCGCAGTTTGGAACCGCTTATGTAAAAGTTAGTCTAAGATAAAAAACAAGATATTTGTTCTTACTTGTAGAAACTAAACTATATAATTTAGTAATAGCCCTGTTCATCGTAACTACTTCATTACTCAGTTTTTGTCCAGCATAAAATACCATCAGTATGGGAAGTATATCGCACACCAAAAACCAAATCATATCTGTAACGAATGTGTATAATTCCAACTCCTAGAAAATAAAACATTATTATTCCACAAATTAATAAATTCGAATAGTTTATTTCGGTTTTTATCTGACTTACCTCTTTTATAAACAAACTAATTGAGCAGTACAATACAAACGTCAAGTTACTTATGTTTACTGTAAGAGAATAGATTACCTGAAAAGCAATCATATCAACTTAAACCACATTACACAATTTCATACTTGCTTAACTGCTAACATGATAATATTAAGAATTAAAGAAGAATTTTGATCTTTGAATAAGTGTCGCGACTTCTACATACAACGCAACGAAAAACATACAACAGCGCCATCTACTGACGAAACACTGAACCATGAAGAATCTCGGAAAGACCTATACGGGGAGTTACTACGAATCATGAATCGCGAATAAGAAATTCTCGCGCCGATTATTAGCATATATACAACATCCCAACATCACCCTTTGGACAGTGACCCACCAGGCATGATCACCTCGCCTGGTCCGAGAATCCTCCTTTTGTGACGGAGGCACACTACACCCATTCCTCATAATAAGTTTCTCCGAAATGTATTACTACGAAAATTTTAATCTCAATTGAATTCAATTTCAAGTGAATTCAAGTTACTTGAATAACAGTTACTAAGTAGCAAAATTATAAAAACAGAACTTAAAAGACTAAGTAAAAAGAATTGATCAAAAAATGTAAACTCGGTTACTAAATAACCAATAACCTGCATTGAATGTAAGAAAATATAATAATGATGATTTTAGTTTTATTTAATAATTTAGGCCTCCCAAAGATAGCCCATTTAAAAGTAGTGGTTACCATCCTCACTGCCAATGCAGTATTGTGACCTGCACTATGGCGGCCTAATGAGATGCTTATGCATCATTGGGCCTCCAGTCTTGAACTCAACAATGAAACACCACAGCACGAATGCAATCAATTGCTTGCATATTTTTCTGAAAATAAAGCTTCCTCCTAGACCTTATCCATTTACTTGGGGTCGGCCTTCTTTGTCCGCATTTTCCCTTTAGCACGGTTATGTGTTTTGTCCCTATTTAATTGAGCTTCTTTCAGGTCTTTTTCAACCGTCGTCCACCAGGTGGCGAACGGTCTCCCACGCGACCGTCTTGTTATCGGCAAGTCTAGGGCAAGCTTCACCATATGATCATCCGGGCGCCTTAAGACGTGACCGTACCATCTCAAGCGTTTCTCTTTCAACTTATCGACTAACGCGGCAACCCAAAAACGCCCTATGATGTATTCATTACGGATATTGTCAAGTAGTGTGACACCCGCTTACCACCGTAACATGCGCATTTCTGCAGCGTGAAGTTTGTTAAAATGCTGCTTGTTAGTCGCCAAGCATTCTGACCCATACAGTATAGCAGGCCTAATTAGTATATGGGCCTAATATGCCCTTTAACTATCAGAGGCATTCTTTTATCACACATTACGCCTGTGAGTTGTCTCCACTTCATCCATCCAGTTGCAATTTTGTGAACAACATCATTATCAATCCTGCCGTCACCGCTCAGTATTAAGCTCAGATATTTAAATTACGTCACCGTAGATATAGCTGTACTTCCTATTGAAAACTTGATGGAACCGGGGTCAGTGGTACTATCGAAAATGCACGACATATGTTCTGTCTTCTTTCTGCTTATTCTCAGTCCATTTGTTTCCAGTGCTTCAACCCAAAGATTAATGCTCGTCTTTAGGTCTTCCACATTATACAAGACAAGAACAACATCATCAGCATATAGAATATTCCAGGGCAATGACTTTTGCCAGTGTTTTGTTAGATGATCTATAGTAGTGTTGAATAGCAATGGGCTGAGCGTAGAGCCCTGATGAACTCCGACTCCAATTTCAAACCTCTCTGCCTGCTGGGCTAAAAACTTGGGTAGTTACATCTTTGTACACGTCTTGTTTGTAAAAAATTGGCTCTTCTTTTTGAAAATAAGGCTTTTTGAAAAAAAAATGATGTAAAATGTACTGCCCGCATCGAAGATTGTCCACCTTTTTTTAGTGTTGTCGTTATTGTTGTGGATACCTTTAGGGGAGCCTTATGTTCTGCAGTTGGCGCTGCTTCAGAAGAGACCTCTCACTACCAGCTGTCAAATAGTTCATGGCCGGCAACGACAGTTATTCTAACGCGGTTGCTATCTTCTTCAAAAATATTATTTCAGAGGAGGAGAAAGGGTCCAGGGAGGAAGACCTCTGCACGAACCCAATTCACCACCTCATGGCACACTTAGTGCAATCTCATAGGGGTATCTACACATGTAAAAGAGGTCTATGGTTAACAGTGAAAGTCTTTTGATGATAATTTGATGATGATGATGATCTAAAGAAGAATCTATCGGTCCAGCTTTTACAGTACAGCTTAGTTTGAGACTAAGTGGAGTTGTATATCAAGTATTCTAAATATATATTATTATTATTTTAAGATAGTGATCACCATGGAAAGAACTCACTTAGAATTCATAGTAAATTAGTAATCTAAATTTAATGCTTACATTATGTTTATAACACGATGATAACTGTTTGCCACAATCCACCAAACATTCGTACAACTCAGCCCACTGTGTCAACTTCGCAATCAGTATTGAATGATTATTTTCTGAATTTGGTTCTTCTTTTGATTGCAGATTCTTCTGAATCTCAAATATTGTACAATTTAGGCAGTTCAACAAATTTGTTAAGATCGATAAAAATACGTATATTGCCAAAAATTCCAAAATAAAAGTTACTTCACAGCGGAGCAATGTAAAATTTAATGTAAAAATAAGTGTTGGATCCCAATTGTCATTTAATATGTTTATAATAGACATTGTAGTAAAAAGTACTGATAACATTACAATAATCACGGTACTTCTAAAAAATGTAAAACGTAATCGTTTTAAGCTTTTATTATAATGTTTGTCGTCATTGAACACGGTGTGAACTGTCGTGAGCTTGTTAATAAAGATTTTGTACGTTACGCTTTTAGACATACTAAAAAAGCCTAAAAAAACATCACCAAAATACAAGACATATGATAACAAGTAAACATATTCCATAGCACCACGGTTTGCCTTATAAATAATGAAATATAAATTGTTGAGAACCATTAGTCCACTTATTACTACTTCAACAGCTATACGAAGCAAAATTAACGTTTTGTATCTCTGTCTGCAAAAAAGGTAGTTTCTATAGATACACATTATATTTTCAGCCAATTCGATGTACTGTATTATATTAAGCATTTCAAAAGTTAAGAATTTATTTCATTTGAAACTATATTTACACTTTTACTGTTTCATTGAAAGTGAAAATAATTTCTTAATCCAATTAGTAACAACATTCACTTAATGATATTGTTATTTTGTAATCAACAACTGTTTGAATTAATTAATAAAATGGTATCACCGTTATATTGAATCGATTCATAATAAAATGGGGAATTAAATGTAGAATAGAATAATATGTAATTTTATTTTCTTTTATTCAGAATGGTGGATATTAAGGCATTTTACGAGCTTGACAAAATATATAGTAAATACCGCATACAGTTTTATTTGCACTTAGTAACAATCTATTAAGTTCATATTACGAAAATACTTAATTAATTGATTTGGTGACGCATTGGGAGGTCTCAGGTTCTATTCTCGGGTCGGACCAAATGTTTGTGTGATCCGGAAGTTTTAGTTTCAGAGTTTGGGTGTTTTCTATGTATAATATGTATGTTTAAAAAAAAAATATATTTATGTATTACATCAGTTATCTAGTATCAATTATACAAGCTCTTCTTAGTTTTGGACTGGATGGCGTTGTGTATGTCCGAAACATTTATTATTTATTATTATCTACCGATGTTTTAAAAATTGATCTACCAACAAGTTTGGAAAAAATGGCACAGAGGAAGACAAACTATGGGTATGATTTGGTGTTAAATAAACACAATGTAAGTTTACACACATATATTTTTGCTTACGTTACACAATTGATAATCGTTCTAAAAAAAATCTAATAAAAAGTATGTTAAACGTTTTTTCTAAATTACATTATTGCATTGCAAACCCGTAATTACGTACGAAAGCGTTGTTGACAAAATAATCGGAATTAAATACATTCCCATGGATACATTTGCGAATTCAACTGTTACCGTATTTTTTGTTGTGAAATATAGCAGTTTTTTTACGGTATTTACTCCAAAATTTTCAGAATCTGAAATAAATAAAATCTTATGTTAATCATCAACAACTCATTACGTCCTGGATTAAGTCCATAATGTTTTGAATGATAACCATCTTCTCCCCGAAAAGGATTCTTGTCATTCAAACCATTATTAACTATAAATGCAGGAATGGGTTTATTATCTAAACAAATAAAAAAAAAACTACAAGTAATTTTATTAAAGAAAAATACAAATCCCATTTTCAACATTATACCGCATTATATCAAACCGCACAAGAAAATTTCAAAAGAAATTTTGAAAATGATAAAATACGATAAAATGGAACTTTGCTGTCCCGGTTTCTTACTAAAATACTTACCTATGGAAACCAAGCTATACAGTTTAGTAATAGCCCTGTTTAAAGAAACCATTTCGTTACGAAGCTTCTGTCCAGCATAAAATGACACTACAACCATAAATACATCACACACCAAAAACCAAAACATGTTCACAGTGAAAAAATGCAGGTCATTATCCTGAAAAAATATAATCACATTATTTCTCTATTGAGAGAAAACAATGATTTATCAATACTGAACAATAGATTTTGCCTTACTTTACCTTTTTAACAAGATTACTGATTATGTAATACGTTTCGAATGTGAACCAACCTAAATTTACTAAAAATGAATATATTACCTGAAAATAAGAAATAATTATATCTAAGAATAATGCATTTGAAAACATCTGTTTCATGTTAACAAAACATACATTCTACCATACGTCTGCAAAACTGAATTTTCACATTTTTGTAGGCAGATTTAGTACCCTTTTTTCATATTTTTATCAATAGTAAATCGAGCGTTAGATGAAAGTGAGGCGTTAGTGTTGCAGAGCTTTGCTACTAGCTATATCGTCTAGCGAACTACTAAATAGCACTGGAAAGCTTATTTTCAGGGATAATTTTCTAACCACCAACATTTCGTTTCATGGAATGTACTATGTGCGCAACTTGCAAAAACTCGGTAAAAACCGACTATTTACTTAACTTGTGACGTAAATATCAGTCATGCGTCAGAGCTACATAGGTACAAGATTTTTTATCACATCAAAGCAAAAAACTAATTTAAGTTTGTGATACAATTTTAACGTTATACATTTATGAAAAAATAACATTTTTAAGTACATAATGTGGTTACCCTTGTGAATTTTGTTCTTTCTTTAAAATTTGTATAAATGTTATTTATTTATTTGTCTTTATGGTATACACAAAATAGGATGTACAACAATCGGCGGTCTTATCGCTCATATTAATTTTTTCAAGGCAAACAACACGGACATCTTATACATATAATAAAATAATATTTAAGAATATCATTAAATAACAATACATAGATAAACATCCATCCACGTTACTATTATTAACACATCAACCAATCAAGCACAATCCCACTGTTTTTGGCCATAGCGACCACTTCGACCCCTTATAGGGCTTGGCGCTGATGCGCTCGGAGACGGGCTTTAAGCTCATCGCACTTGGTGTCGAGTTCAGCTAAACGCTGTTCCTCAAATTAGCGGATTTGCTTCTTCACAGTCTCGCTCGCTGTGCTGCCCAACTCTCCCGAGATGGCTATATATTGCATCTTTGCATGTGACGCTTCGGAACATCTTTATATCTGAGGAGTTGTCCGCCGTGCTTTCGCTTGCCCTCCTCTAGCTCAGAGTAAAAGATGCGCTTCGACACTCTCTCTTCCGCCATCCGTGATACGTGACCACACCACCGTAGTTGGTCGCATCGCACGCATCAAATATGCCTTAATGCCACTAACATTGGCGCGTCTTAGAATCTCGGTATTACGCACCCGATCGGGTCATCTAATCTTGATGATGGTGCGCAGGCATTTTAGGTGGAATCGATCAAGAGTGCGTATATACGACGATACACACACCAGGTCTCGGAAGAATCGAGAAGGTTTGGCAGCACGATCGCCATGTAAACCGAGATCTTAGTAGCCAGCTAATGGTCATGTGAGCATAAGACCTTGAAACATAGCTTTCCAAATACTGCAGCTGCAGCACTTATCCTGCAGTAGATCTTGGCATCAAGGCCACACTTAGCTGTTATAGTTTTCCCTAAATAATGAAATTTATCGATCTGTTTCAGCACGTCCTCATCAAGCTTAATGGCCAGTGTCTTATGACCATAGATGTCTAGGGTCATCACTTCCGTCCTCCTGACACTGATCTTTAGGCCGAATTTGCAGCATTCTTCGTGGAAAGCGGACCAGGCCGCCTGGGGATTCTGCCAAGAAGCAGAGTCTCTGTGATCCCTGCATACTTGACTGCCATCGGTGCGAAAGCGAATGCAAATTCCTTCAGAAACAGTTTGTAGGACCTCCTTGACTGCTACTGCAAAGTATAGAGCGAACAGTGTGGGTGCTAGGACGCACCCTTCTTTACCCCATAGTTAACGGGGAAAAAGTCGGAATGTTCACCGTCTACGGATATCGAGCACTGCTTATTGTCATGCAGAAACTTCTCAGAAACTTTTTCGTGCATCCTAGCTTTCCTAATACCATCCAGAGGGCTTCCCGAGACATACTGTCGAATGCCTTCTCCAAGTCCCGGACGTCCCTGTTCTCTGCTTTTCTCCTAAAGCTGACACACCGAGAAAATAGCTTCACATTTGCCTAGATTAGTTTGGAAGCATAACTGGGTTTCAGGCAGGATCCTTTCTGATAGGTCCCTTAGGCGCCTCAGTAGAACTTTTGCAAAAACCATTCCAGGAGTTGGTAGTAGTGAAATACCGCGATATAAGTTACAGTCAGATCATTTTATTCGTCTGGATCTCGCTCTTCCTCCCATATTCAAACAAACAGTTTCCACACCGACATGTGCAAATACCGCCGCATTTCAATAGTTCGCTGGGTATATGGTTAATGCCACCTGCCTTATCCTATCATTAGGTACTGTTGGTAAAGAAGACTGGGACACAGTAGTTTGTGAAACTGCCCGCTTGTTTTATTGCTGTCTGATGACAGTGACAACCTCGTTGAGCTTCAGTGGCTCATCCAGCTCCAAAGGTAATGGGAGTTGAGGCATTAGGCCGATGTTTTGCAGATCGGCTGATCGATCCACGTTCAGCAAAGTGTTGAACTAAAACGTTGGATTGACCCAACATTTTAGTACTTCTTTCTTGCTATTGAGGAGGTGTGAACTATTCAAAGACCTAAGAGGCATTTTTGCTCGATGGGAAATACCAATCAGCTTTCGCACCTCAGTTAATCTCCCCAAGCTGTTTAGTGTCAGCTTGCGCTTGCTTCCAGCTCTTCTGATGTGCTGTCGCAAGAGCTCTCAATGTATTTCGATTGTTTCGATTTCGAACCAGTCTTCACTACGATGGTCTTTTGTACCCAATGTAGCTAAAGCGGTTTCCATAATGGAGTAATCAAAGCTTCCCAACCAGCACCGAAAGCATTCGCCTATCGTCCATCCATATTATATATTATAGGCTTCGGCATATTCCTGTCTAGTCTCGCAATTCTTTAGCCTATTCACGTTTAAACACGCAGGCTTTTTCTCTATGGTTCTACGAGGCCGGCGGAGGCGGAGTCTTTGCTTAGTGAAAATGAGTCGATGATCATTTCAATATTGTGCACTGCGCATAACGCGGGTTACTTGTAGCTTTAGTATAATAATAATGATAATATATTTGAATAGTTTTAGATATTTACTTGATGTTTAAAACATGTTGATAGCTGCTTGCCACTATCCACTAAAAATTCGTATAATTTAGCCCATTTTGTTAGCTTCCCGACCAGCATTGCGTGAGTATACCCTGTATTTAGTTCTTCCAAGAATTTTAGGTTCTTCTGTATCTCTAATATTGTATTATTTAAGCACCTCAACAAACTTGTCAATATTGATAAAAATATATACAAGGTAATATATTCTAAAGTAAAAGTTACTTCCTTTCTCAGTAGTAAGTAATTTACTGCAAAAATGTGAATTGAACCAATATGACCTCGTGATGGCAAAAATCGTAAAACATTTACTACAGTCAAAGCGAAAGCTGTAACAGTAATAAAAGTAAAGCTTATATAGAATGTAATATGCAATTGCATCAAACTTTTGTTGAAGTTTAATTCCTTGCTATACACTTTGTGAACAGCCTTAATATCATCAACAAAGATTTTGTATGCAGCGCTTTTGAATTTACTAAAGAAGCCAACGAAAACGTCACCAAAAAACAAATTATATATCAGAAAATATGAATATTTAATGTCGACACCACTTCTTGCTGCATTTATAACTGAAATCAAATTATTGAGTACTATAAGCGCATATATTACTGCTTCAATGAGTATGCGAAGCACAATTAAAGGTTTATATCTATTCCTACAAAACTGATAATTTCTATAGATACACATTATATTTTCAGCCATTTCAATGCATTTTATTAAATTATGCATTTTATAGCAATTTACAGGGAATAAAAAACACGTTTAGGTACTTCGCTTCGTCACGGAATAGTAAGTATTTGTACTCAATAGTAATGGTTTTTTGTAATCAGCAAATATTTAAATTGTATAAAATTAAAGTGACCGTATCGTTAAGTAATAATACTGAATCCTATGTGTAAATAAATAAAAAGAAATTCATTTATTTATATCAGTAGAAATTTTATGTCACATTAAAAATGGTGACAGGCACACAACATGTAGGTAGAGAAAATAAAACGATGTAATGATACAAAAGACATGAAATAAATGGAAAATTTGTACACAGTGTAAATAAATCCAGTAGATGTCGAGTTCTACTTCATACAAACTTAGACCGCATTTTAAGGAGAGGAACTCTAATACTCACATTACTATATAAACCAACATAAATAGTTACAAGTATCATCGAAGAAGATAGAGTTCCATATTGATTTAGACAAACGTATGCAGAATACATCGCGAAAATGTCATAGCCTACCAAAGGCTAGTGCTCATGAAGGCTGATAATTCTGAAGGGAAAATAGCTTCGCGCTTCTTTTGTCCGGTTGTAGATAACTTTTTGTTTCGTAACGAGTTTCCTTTATTTTGTCCCGTAAAACATTTGCACATACAGTGATAATTGTTTTCTTAGCCATTTCACTGAGGTCCTCACTCTTACCATACCAATCACTACAATCAGTATATCCTGTATATCCTCTCAGGATTGCATACTTTTCCAAACAACTGTTGCATCTTACGTTTTCTTCATACAAATGGAACATAAAAATGGAGGATTCATTGTTTCCTTTGAATTGAGAACAGTGAATCAAGTTTATTTCGTAAAAAAATACTTTTGGACAGTTAGACGCACAAAAACGAAATATCCCTGAAACGACAGTTTGGAGTATAGTGACAGTGAGTGACAAACAGTTAGTTGAGCATTTTCTGCTGCAGTGTTACTCATTACACTCAGCGAGATAGAAAATCAAGCGCATGTGTGTGTGTTCTCAATGCTACTATTTTCGTCGAGTGCAAGGGTCTCATTTTTGTCTAAATCTATATCTCTTTCGCTCTTATTAGCAAACGTATGGTCTTATTCGAGCACGTGGGTCCTATTTTTCGATCTTATCCTATAGATCTTCAATGGGACTTTTTACGTCGACCGCATATCTCTCATTTTTGTCTTATTCTCCATATTCACTCTTATATTTCTATCTCTTACGCTCGCATTGTAATAATTGAGATCTCACTCGCAGGCATACTCTCTTCATGCACATGCGTAGAAAAATAGAATCAGTGGGAGCAAGAGAGTAGTATAGTAGAATAGTAGTAGAGAGAATAATATAAAATATACCACACCCTTTCTCCGCCAGTGATGTATTATTATAAACATCCTGAAATAAAATTTATAATAGCTCAGGTAAATTGAAAGTTAATATATAACGTTTCAAACGCAATTTTGCTCTGAATCCAATGGAATAAAAAAAAAAAAATATCACTTAGTATTGGCTAAAGTCGCTTCCACTCTCTGTCTATCCGTATAAATGCTTCGATCTTTTAAACTACGCAACGGATTTTGACGCCGTTTTCCTTACTAGATAGAATGATTCAAGAGGAAGGTTTATATGTATAATACATGCATAATATAGTAGAGAAACATTGATAATTTTAGAGGTTTTTAATGTGATGTCATATCAGTTAATAACTAAGCACAATATTTTAATGATTATTTTGAGACGGTACGAAGTTTGCCGGGTCAGCTAGTCATACAATAAAATTTAATTGTTTTCTTGAGGATGTTGGCTGGTAGGTGTGTGATAATAAAGTTAAACACTCACAGTTCAGGTAGTTGTTTACTGTCACTTAACATAATAATATATACATAGCACAAGCAGATCACAGATTTAGCGAAGGTACAGAAGGAGTGTAGACGTAACAGGAGAAAGCAAGAGAGAAACGAATGGACAGTTTAACAAGCACAGCAATACGTATAGCACGAGCGAACGCACAAGCGGATAGCGGGCACCGCGTCAGAGGGTTGTGTGCCGACTGGCGAGTCCTCGGGCGCTAAAAGCGGCGGGCGCGCAGGCTGGCCGCATTCCAACGAACCGGTTTCGGCCGGGAACAACATCTGTTAGGATAAACGTTATCTACTGTGGCGCGCCCGATCGCTGTCCGTTTGTTCATTGAAGTACAAAATAAATATAGTCATCTGAAGATTTGAGACTGGAGATGCCTCTGCATTCCACAAAATTCTATGATCAATCTTTTACGGTTGAAGCTGTACGCTTGTGGAATGCTTTGCCAATAAAAATTAGGAAAGCGCAAACAGTAAATGCCTTTAAGAAAATGGTTGAAGAGTTTTATATGTCACAACTGAGTCAGTCACAGCATATGGTTTAATGTGAATGTTTTCCTTTTCCAAATTGTAATTTATTTATACGTATATGTGTATTCACATTGGGGTGTATTAGTATTTATATGTATCGTATATATGTATTTGTGTAGGTATATGTATGTGTATGAAATATATTTATTGGCAATTTCAAATTGTACAAAACTTATCGCACCGTCAACTACCGCTGTCTCTCCGAATCATTTTATTCCATCCTAAGGTTGCCTGGAAGAGATTGCTTTTAGCAATAAGGCCGCCCTTTGTACATTAATTTTAAATTGTTTTCTTTTATTCTCTATTGTAAAATTGTGATAAGATGTACAAATAAAGAGTATTCTATCTATCTATCTATCTATAATATTAATAACAGAAACGATTACATACAATAATGTTTATATACATTTACTTCGACAGAAAGAATATAATATTAATAACACAGGTGACACAAAACAATAAATATTAATATAACATAGAATACATTCAAGTGAATATAATACGCTACAGTTTTTTTTTGCTAAGATTATTAGGTAATTGAAAAAAGGTATAAATAAATAAAAAAAATGCCCGAAATATATCAATTAAATCCCAATGAAACATGTAGTATCACTTCAGTATGAAAAAAAGATTGGTAGTAACATTTTTTTAATTTTGCACCTTTAAATGCATTTTGTGCAAAAACTATGAGAGATACGCGAAAATACGTTTAATTTTTTTTGAATCTTTTTTTATTTTTCCAGCCAATCGCGAGATATAGACAAAAAAGTTATTTTTGCACCCTTTTGCAATGTATTTGCACCCTTTGCCGGTAATGCAGCACCCTGCAATTTGAGTATCTTAATCGACGAAGACTTACGGAAATTTTGGCGTTGGTTGCAGGTGTTCAACCAAAATGGCAAAGTTAAGCTTTCATTGACTGGACTATTTTCACACAACACATCACACTGCAATGTGTCTACACATAAGTCCAACCATAGCCGATCGTCTCGCTACAAAAGGACGTGCTTAAAATGTAACGTATGGTAAAGCCATAGTATTATAATAGTTTAGATCTGTACGCGGCCACGTGCTACATTAATTGTTTTACTCAGTTAACCTACGTGCCTTCAAACAACAGTTAATATTGTAAATTATTAAATAAGGAAGCATAAATAATATATTGTCAATTTAGCAATTTAAGTAAACAGTAGTTCCTAGTTACCCCCACCTAAACCTGTCCATATTACATAATAATAATAATAATAAATAATAAAAACGTTTATTTGTCACCAAAACCGAAGTACAGATAAGAAAGAAAACTAATACAAAAATAACTTAGGCAGGTAGTACATCGGTTGAGGATCGCTGGTGCCCATAGTAGGCACAAAATTGCCTGTGTTACAGGTCACCAGGGTCCCCGCTCCGAACCAGATTATAACATCAAACGCTATGATAAAATAAAATAAAACAAAATATAAAATGAGACTTTAAATTAACATTATTAAAAAACAATAGTAGGTATTATAAGTTTGATTTGATGTATTATGAATTTGTGTGTGTGTGTGTGTGTGTGTGTGTGTGTGTGTGTGTGTGTGTGTGTGTGTGTGTGTGTGTGTGTGTGTGTGTGTGCATGTGTGCGTATGTATATGTGTCTGTGTTTTTACATGAACTTGTGTGTGACGATTAAGTACGTGTTCGTCAGCCTAAGTAAGTTACTCCAGGACCACCAGTAAATCGTAATACATACATACGTAAATATTATTGTATATAAACTTTAGTTTAAGTTAAATTGTTCAGAGTCATTATTAAATATTACAATCAACGTGTCGTCTAATTGTCTCCCTGGGTAAACACGCAATATAACGCGAATCACCAAATTTATTCTTGTTACGCTACACTCGACTCATCACATTTTCAGTGTATATACCTACTTGCCTAAACATAGTAAGTAATGACTACTAAAGAAAAAATCTCGAGCGCCAGCGTAACTTTTGTCAATCTGTGCGATTACAGCGGAAAGGGCGGACATACAATCGAAAACAGTGTATACAATGTGTCCGGTTACGAACTAGCGATGTTTTAGGTACTTAAAAAATAACTATTTTAATATACAAAAACAGCATAAACTTTAGTCCAACCCACCTCCACGCTAAATGGCAGCCATTTTAGTTTTTTAATGAAATTTCTCTACGTGTGTGCAAAAAACATCATATCAGGAAAAGTTTGGGTTTCAATGGGATAAAAGTAGGCTTTCTCGCCGGGTAATAATACCGTTTGTCATTTACATTATAAAAGAAAGTGTTTACTATCTACAAACTTTAGAAAAAAATATGAAATTGAAAAAAAAGGGCAAAAAAATACGTAGATTAACAAATTATTGCAAATTACTACAAAATCACTCCTCATAACCCATTCAATGTTTTTACTAGATCGATAGCTTTTGAGCTAAGCTATAATACAACATTAAATTTACAACTGTATGTCTATTAGTTTAAGAATTATTGTCATTTAAACATAGCGTATGCGCAAGCACAAAAGGCCTTTGTCGGAACCCTAAAGAGGAAAACATTAAAACACATAACATCTTATTATTATTTTTATTAAATACCAATACAATATTGATATAACTATATAATACCTAAAGCAGTTGCTCAATGTGTCCACCTCCAGCCTGTAGACAAAGCTCTCTATGCCACCTAGGCAGTCGAGCGCCTGACCATGTCTGTATCTAGTCTTATTTCCCCGGCGACTGGTATTTTAACGACGAATTCTTCTCTTGTATTTGGAACTGTGGCGTACACGTTCATTAAAAAAATAAAGCTATTGATCTAAAATAACATTAAATGGGTTATGGGGAGTGATTTTGTAGTAATTTGCAATAATTTGTTAATTTACGTATTTTTTTGCCCTTTTTTTTCAATTTCATATTTTTTTCTAAAGTTTGTAGATAGTAAACACTTTATTTTATAATTTAAATGACAGACGGTATTATAACCCGGCAAATAAGCCTATTGTTATCCCATTGAAACCCAATATTTTCCTGATATGATGTTTTTTGCACACACGTAGAGAAATTTCATTAAAAAAACCAAAATGGCTGCCATTTAGCGTGGAGGTGGGTTGGACCCAAGTTTATGCTGTATTTGTATATTAAAATAGTTGTTTTATAAGTACCTAAAATATCGCTAGTTCGTAACCGGACACATTGTATTTATTACCCTGTTAACAGCAACTTTTCAACAATTACTTTTAAGAACTTTATACTGAAGTTCTGAACTTGTTTCTGTGTCTGGTTATTTATTAATTTAATATTATGTAAATTATCAAATTATCGTGTCGCGGTGTTTGTTATCAAACTCCTCCGCAGCGGCTGGACCGATTTGTATGAAGTTTTGTGTGCATATCGGGTAGGTCTGAGAATCGGCCGAATAAAACTCTTTTACTCGCGCTCATATATATTGTGTAATAGTAACTCAGGTAATTAGGGTTCCGTTGCCAAATGGCAAAAAACGGAACCCTTATAGATTCGTCATGTCTGTCTGTCTGTCTGTCCGTCCGTATGTCACAGCCACTTTTCTCCGAAACTATAAGAGCTATACTGTTAAAACTTGGTCAGTAGATGTATTCTGTGAACCGCTTTAATATTTTTACATAAAAATATAACAAAAGCAATACATTTTGGGGGTCCCCATACTTAGAACTGAAACTCAAAAAATTTTTTTTCATCAAAACCATACGTGTGGGGTATCTATGGATAGGTCTTCAAAAATGATATTGAGGTTTCTAATATCATTTTTTTCTAAACTGGATAGTTTACGCGAGAGACACTTCCAAAATGGTAAAATGTTGGTCCCCCCTGTAACTTCTAAAATAAGAGAATGATAAAACTAAAAAAAATATATGATGTACATTACCATGCAAACTTCCAACGAAAATTGGTTTGAACGAGATCTAGTAAGTAGTTTTTTACATTTCTTTCAATCAAAACACTAATTCAATCAAAACAATAATAAAACATTGATGAAAGTTACAACGAACTACAAAAACTTTTATATGATGCTACGGAACCCTTCATGGACGAGTCCGACTCGCACTTGGCCAATTTTTATTTTTCAATTACACGCAGTACTTTCAATTTCAGTAATTTTCAAATGCGACTGATTTGATTGAATTGCTTCATTGATTATTAGTTCTATACTCAAATTTAACCACGGAGTGTTTTAGTTTGGCTTATATAAAAACTGTTTGAAAATTGTTTGTAATATGTTTAAAGTAAACATTATGCAGTATCTCAATGTAGCTGAGAATACGACCGGCATTTTTAGAAATTACTTATTTTATGGGACAAGATGTAAAAAATGTGTACTGTTTTGTATAACTTTTGAAATCCTCCTAAGTCTACTGTTACTCATGAACAATTTATATATATTCGAACCACATTCAAAAGATAAAGTAGACATTTATTACTATTTCATACAGTTCGCTGTTTTTCTAAGTGACTTCACTAGTATTTTTTCTAGTTTACTGAAATCGATGGAATATAAAGTAGCTATAACTAATCTTATGATTGTTCACGATAACTTCATCGAGAACTTAAATTATAAGAAAAATCTAAAACAAACAAAGACAATTGTTTTAGTAAGTTTTACTGTAGTTTTTACCACAATGATTTCATACGTTGCCTTTCATTTTTATCAAGTAACGCGTTCCAATAACTATATCGCAATAATAAGGATTTTTTTCTCGTGGGCTTCAATAGTTCGGTGTAAGATATATTGTTTAATGGACTTTTTTGCCTTATACATTTATATAAGTTTACTCTCAGACTTACTAAAGTGCTTAAATAACACACTGCTTGAATTAGAAGAAAGACTACTCGTATACTCAGATAAAGATAGCAAGTCAAGTGTAGAAATAAATGGACAAAACTTTAATTTGTTAGAAATGGCCCAGAACTGCGCTAAGCGGTATAGATGTTTAGTGAAAAGTAGCAAACAGATATCGGAGTGTTTTAAATATCAAGTAAATATTCAAATTAATTATTAGTAACTCGTTTTCTTAGATATTTTTTTACATTGTATTAACATTTTAGACGCTCGTCCCCAGGGTAAGGATGGTGTGGGCAGTACCAGGATGAGTAATCGTTAATGGCATGACACCTCTTTCAACTAACACGAAATTTTTTGCTTCGTTACAAACGTAGTTTGATTTAGTTTTTCAAACGTAAATTTATTTCTCATTTTTATATCGTCACGGGTAGATTGGTGTGAGTTTGACGATGTCTTCGTGATGGGCTGTTGGTTCAGTTGATTGTTTGTACTGTCGGTGCTTATACAACAAAAACTATGTGTATGATTAAATACACGAGAGTCTAAAACAGTATTAAAAGCTTATGGCTGATAAAAATCTCGTAAAAACCGGCATCTAATTATAATGACATTTAACGGCATGCATTTACTTCACTATTATTATTTTTCAATTTATTTATTTTTTGTCTCTGGACGTGGATTTCGAGAGATGTGAAAATATGAGTTCAAACAACTATGGTTACAACATTCTGATATTATTAATTTACTTATTTTTTCAGGTAACATTTTGGGTAACGATAAATATATGGGTTTACGCGAGTATATTGTATGATGCTATTAAGTCACTCGTAGAGGTAAATATTTAAGGGTATAAACCTGTGTATATTTATTTTAGAAAACTTTAAAAAATATTTTTTTCAGATAAATTTTACCGCAGGGTTATTTCAACTATTCAGGTTGTTTATTGTTGATCTGTATCCGATGTTTATTGTTTTTTATAAAGGCCAGAAATTACAAAACGAAAAAGCTACAATGAATAGAGCTATTGTAAAATTGAACAGTATGTTTTGTACAAGTAAGTATAATTACGGAATATGTTTAAAACTGTTTTTGCCAGTAACTTTGTAAGTGAGATGGGTTTTTACTGGGCTTACGCTGCATTATTTAAAACCTATCAAGGCCTTTTTTTGGCCTGAAGTCATGTTTATAAATAAGAAAAAATTCATACTTATGTTTACGAGAATAAACTAATGATGAGTACAACTTGAACTAAGTTAACTACGCACTCCAAGAAAATTGCGTATTCTAATGTTTCGTCTGAGTAGCATTTCATTTTCCATGTAGCCACAGTCACAGACTTTGAAAGGTTAATTAGGGAAAATATTAATTTTTCAATAATGATTAACCTTTATTTTACGATTATAATTCTAGATCCTGTTATTCACGAAGTAAAAGCTTTCAAAAATTTATTCATTCTGACAAAAACAAGTGAAATAAAAATTGAGATCGCCGGTTTTAATTTGGGAATGTATTTAATTCCATTATTTTTGTCTACCACAGTAGTTTACGTGATTATATTTTTGCAGTTTAATAATGTTATTTAATTTAATATTTACATATATCAAAACAGAATTTAATCATAGTGTTTGATGTTCTATATATAAAGTAATCCATGATAATATTAAGAAATACTGTCTATTCTAAATATTCTTTAATACACATTTTGAGGTTTATTTATACTTGTATTATTTTAAAACCCTTAGGTATTTATTTTGATTCATAATATTACTAACCATTTTCTAATAATTTTGGGTTCATAATAAGCGTATAAGCAAATGTTAAATGCTTTATTAAGGTTAAAGTCTTGGAAATACGATGCAGCTAAATTATTTACAAACTATATACAACTGTGTCCAAAAAATAAGGTGGCCTTGTATTTATTTTGAAAATTCTTTATTTATTCTTCCAAATCATAGTCATTCATCCCCTTCATAGTAATCCCCTCCCGATGCAATGCACTTATGCCAACGGACTTTCCGAGATGGCCTTCAGTTCCGTCTTCGCTGCGGCTCGAATATCCTCTATCGTTTCAAAACGGTATCCACGGAGCGGTCTTTTGAGCTTATTGAACAGCCAGAAGTCGCATGGCGCCAGATCAGAATACGGTGGTTGCGGAACGATATGGGTTGAGTTTTTTGCGTAATAATTTTCAAAAAATTCAATGTTTTCGGTACCAGTCGAAATTTGACGCGCTTGAGGCCCAAAACATCCTTCAAAATGGTATTGACTGAGCCTTTCGATATGCCAACTTCATCAGCTAGGTCTCTAATCGTTAATCCACGGTTTTTCAACAGCAAATCTTTGATTTGTTGGACGTGAGCTTCGTCGGTTGAGGTTGATGGTCGCCCAGGACGCACTTCGTCTCCAACACGTTCACAGCCGGCTTGGAAATCACTATACCACTTGTGAACATTTTTTTTAGGCATAGCCTCATCCCCAAAGGTTTTCTGCACCATGCTCAACGTATCCGCAGCAGAAATTCTTTGCTCAATAAATTTCGATATCGCAAAAAACGAAAAACTCACTTTTAGCAGCTCACATAACGACGTGTATCTCAAACACTAATGAATATTTTGACATGAAATTTCACATAGATGTCACTGACAGTACTACAAACCTAAAAAAAAAACAAATCCAAATCCAAAATGCGCAGTTTAAATTCAAATGTCACCTTATTTTTTGGACACAGTATTACATATGTATAAGAATGTTATCTTTCAGTTTTACCCTAGAAGCGAACTGATTTCGAATGTTGAACCAATTTATCAGTATATTTTAAGACACTGACTTCCCAATAACGATGTTCATGACAGTCGATCCTGACGGCTCCATGTGCTTGCAAAGGCATGGGCGTGGGACACTGCCATTAAATATGCCTTTCGCCACGGGAAAAAGTTTCTATATGGAAGTCGTGCGATCCTTGGTCACCATTTTCTATAAAATTAGAGGGTTGCCCTCGATCTCCTTGAGATTCTATGTTCAGATCAGAAATAAATTCAATCTCGTAGTAGTTAAAGCTTTAAACAGGCTAATAACATTACTCTCCACGTGAAATTTAGACCTATTCTATTAAATTCAAAACTGATCCTGGTTTGGAAAAAAGCAATGGAAATAACAACTTGTCTTCTATATTGTTGTTGGTATATAGGGATAGGCATATCGTAGTCCACAACTGGACATAGGTCTCTCCAATTAAATTCCACTTAATTCGATCCTCGGCTTCTCGCATCCAGTTCCTGTCAGCCGTCTTGTGCGAATCATCCACCACCTGACCGTCCTATATACATGTGCCGAAACACAGTCACCACTCAAGAACCCGCTTTTTTTTAATAATAAATCATTAATTCAGAACAAGTTCAGTTATACAATTAATAAACGCACCACCTCTCGCTGATGAGGACGTACCACGAGGGAGAGGCGTAGGTGAGTTAGGTGTGTATATACGTGCTATACACACCCAGTTTGGCGCGGAGTGGTAGACGGGAATTGAGTACTGGACGCAGTAGGGCGCGTGTTATCCTAACACGTGCGAACGTGCTGCGAAGTGACAAGCGACGTGTGAAGTACTTGACGGAGTACATGCCGACTACATTTTTTTTTGTAGTATGTATGACTGTTGGCCTCAGATGGCCTCTACAGTCTTACGCGGACTTACGGTGAGCGCTGAGGGCTCTCAACCGGTAACGTGCCGACTACGAGAGTGCTCGGCTTTTTATAGCGACAAATCGCTGTGGTGGGGGTAAACACGGAACGCTCGCTGTGCGTTCCACTAGCGCCAACTCTACGCTGTTACTCGAAGTGCGGGTACTCATACAACACGACTTCCGTCACATTTAATGTTTCATTTATACCGTCATATACATCTTAATAGAGAGATAAAAACAATTGCCATAACCGTGTTCTGTAATCATCGACAAGATGCTTTCTATCTTAATATGTGCTTGGTTTCCATTTTTTAGTTATTTTAAGGTTTAGATACATTAAATAGTTATAATAATATATTAGTCGTTCCTTAGGTACACTGAATTTAAAGATGTTAGTTTATTTGTCGATTACTTAAAATACTTTTTTTCTTCCTTTACTTAAAATTAAATATGAGTTTAAATGCAATGAACTATTTTATTGATTCATTTATTTCAAAGTCGTATTCAACTTTAGACCACTTTAGTGAGTCATAATAATAGCAAACATTGATAAGAAATTGTTAGTAAAATGAATGAATTAAAAATCATTAAATATCTGAAAGTAACTGAAAACGTAATGGGTATTTTTAGAAATTATGCCTTCTATGGGAGAAGAAGTAAAGCACTCATACTGTTATACATAACGTTCAAAGTTATACTATGTGTTTTATCGCTTATAAACAATATATACATTCCCTTAACAATTCTAACACTTCCAAGAAATATGAAAGTATTTTATGCGTGGGGTTATGTGAACATCTTTATTGGAGATATTATTTGTATTTTATGTAGTATATTAAAATCGGAGGAATACAAAATGGCTGCTATTAATCTAATTACTGTACACGACATCTATTCTAAGGACGTATATTATAAAAAATATCTAAAGCAAACCGCGCTTCGTTTCTTAGTTGTTTGCTCTCTAATTCTTGTTGTAGAAGTCTTCATTAATGCATGGAACTATTATCTTATAAATTCGTTTATAAACGGAAGTAAATTTATAATATTTATGCATTTCTCAGTATTCTGTAATAAAGTTAATAATTATTTGAATTTTTGTGCTTTGTACATATACATAGATTTAATTTCAAATTTATTAAAATGTTTAAATGGTACACTGGCTGAAATAATAGAAACGTATGTTAATACTCGATCAGTTGTGAACACAAATAAACATTACAAGTTTTCAAAATTATCAGAAAATCTTCAGCACTGGGTTAAGCTGCATGAGCGTTTAGTACACAGTGGTCAACAGCTAACAGCATGTCTCAAGTATCAAGTAAATATTTATACAATAATGTGAACACACTTTTTTCATTTCAAAGATAAATATTTTATTAATCGGATTTTGGAAGGATCTCTAAACTAACTGTTTCAAAAAGTATGATCCAGCTAATATTATCAATTTATTGTCTCAGGTAATATTTTGGTTAGTGGCTAATATATGCGAATACACGTATGTATTATATTACATATCGGAGTCATTTATAAAAAAGGTAACCAACCCAAGTAAAAATTTGCAGAAATTTTATGTGTATATTGTTAAAAAATCATATTTAATATAATAACCTTTTTTCTAACAGATGCACCCATTGAAAGCATTGGTAGACCTAACTGAACTTTTACTTGTTGGTGTATTTCCCATGTTTATCGTATTTTACGGAGGTCAGAAATTGGGAAATGAAAAAGCTATGACGAACAGAACTCTTGTGGAATTCTATAGCAAGTGTTGTACAAGCAAGTGTAATACAGATTATTTTTTAAACTAACTAAATCAAGTAATTGTCAATTTAATAAAAAAACCATGACCTAAGAACATAGAGATTCATTTTTATACGTAAAGATGACAATGATGAATGCGTAGTGTAGGACGCCCACAGGGGCGGGTGCAGGGTTTATGGCAGTGGAGTGGGGAACAACGGTGGTGGTAGGCTGCTACTTCTCCCCCAATCGTGGCCTAGCCAAATATGAGGCACACCTGCACGGATTGGGGATTTGCATTCGCGACTTCGCTTCCCGTCCTGGGTGACTTTAACACCCACTCAAGATAGTGGGGTGACACCCGAGAAAGCTAACTTGGATTGGGCGGCTGAGCTGGACCTCCGTCTTTTAAATCGGGGTTCAGTCAGTACTTGTGTGCGATGGCAGGGAGAGTTGGTTGTCAATCTGTCGCAGGCGACTCCCTCTGCAGTGCGCATGGTATTGGAATGGCGGGAGGCAGAGGAAGTGGTTACCCTCTCGGATCACAGGCGCATCATAATCGATGTGTCTCTCAGCCGCCCATCACCCTGATCACTCACACCAAGATAGAGGACCTCCGCGACGATAGCCCCTTAAGCGGCTCAACAGAGAGTCGTGGCCGATTGGTTGGAGGAAAGGGTTTCGTCCGATCCAGAGAAACTATTGGCTTGGTTTGGGAACATTACGGCGTCCATATGTGACGCCTCTATGCCCTAAGTTATGCCGGCCAGAAAGGGCTCGGTCAAGGTATCAGCGGACACCTGTCGCGAGTGAGTGATCTGTCGGACTGCCAGTTTGAATTCCAATGGGGGCGTTCTACAGTAGATGCTATTAGGCGTGTCCGCTTCCTATCGAAGACGGCAGTCTGATCAGGGGGGAGGGAGTGTTGGCATTTAGACTAGACATCATCAAAGTTTTCGGAACCATAACATGGCGGTCAATTTGGGTTGCACTTGAATACCACGAAAGGCCGCCCTACCTGCGGTCAGTCATGGAAGCCTGTATGCGCGATAGGACGGTAAAATTTATCGAACCGAACGGGGTGGAAAATCGAAGGGAAGTGTGTTGCGGGGTTCCTCAGGGCTCTGTATTGGGCCCATTATTATGTAACCTCGAAAATGATGCGGTCTTTCGCACCAGTCTGCCCTCTGGCCTAATACTCTATTATATATATACTACTATATATATATACTATAATACTCTAATTCGAAGAAGTGCTTCTGCTCGCCGAGCAGGGAGTGGCTTGTGTCATGGAAAAGATTCGTGAGCTGGGCCTAAGGCCTATGTAAGCGCCAGGAACCACCTTGTACCACCAGTACATGAAGTATCTAGGCCTCATCCTGAACAGTCGGTAGAACTTCCAAGAGCATTTCGGGCGATAGTCCCCCCAGTCCGAGGGGTAGCAGTTGCGTTACTTCGTCTGTTACCCAATATCGGGGGACCAAGGAAAGAAGTTCGCTGCCTCTACACGGGCATTGTGCGATCCATGATCCTCTATGGGGCACCCGTCTGGTCTTAGGATCTGGCGGGTTCCTTCCGCTGTAAGGCTCAACTTAGGAGTCTGCAGCGGCTAATGGCCATTCGGATCATATGGTGCTAGCGCACGATCTCGTATGAGGCAGCGACGATCCTGGCGCTATCTCCACCCTTCCACATTCTTAAATATTTCTAAAAATATAAATAGATATATATTGTTGTTATACAATTACTGTACTCATATATGTATGTCGTAAATGGGCATCAAACTAACCTTTTTATTAATTATAATTATTGTTTCAGATACTGAAGTAAAACCAATAAAAAATCTACTCACTTTGTTAGAAATGAGTGAAATGAAAATTGAGATAATTAATTTACCTTTAGGAATGTATTTAGTTCCCATGTATATGTCTATAATCATAGGCTATACCATAATAGCTTTGCAGTTTAATAATGTTATTTAAACAAACATATTTGTCAATTTCCTTTTAACTGTTAACTATTTCGCAAAGCACCGGCCGCGTGTAATCGTGCAATTTGCATACCAAACTTAAATAGATATTGGTGCAGTGGTTGAGCTTCAAAAGCATAACAGAGAGACAGATATTGAAATTTTTTGTATGAAAACTGAGAGAATCTATACAGTTTTCATAATGACAAGACATTTACCGTTATTCTATACTAATAATTCAACTACAATCTAATCAAATATCATAAAAGCTATACAATATTATTTTCGTATTTATATAACAGCTACCAAAATGGGCAAACATAAAAACTATTCAGAAAAAAGTTCTAGAAAATAATTAGCTTGCGTATTCCGTGCAACTCATTATTAGCGTAACTAATTTACGTCAACAACATAATACATCACGATTTTTGAGTGAATATTTGTAAATATATGTGTGTTTGTAATCTTTGTTTCATATAATAACCTGAAATTTTATTTACATAAGCATAATTCTCATCACATTCACAATTAAATAAGACCATATATCCCCAACCAGATACATACCGAACACAGCTGTTTCGTCGATTCCCTGAATATCTGAATCAAATAGGATACATGACAATATTACCACTGCGGGTTCACACGGAACTACGCCTAACACACACAGGAATATCCTGCATATGAGTCCGAGTATCGAGACCGGGTTCTCCAGGTATTCCACACACTCGCCTCCTCACGGACGGTATAGCGATAAGCATTTCCCGCATCAACAATAAATTAGATTAAAGATTACTATTAAATAATTCAGTCCAATGTTACTTTCTGCAAAACAAAGGTTACTATCTGTAAAACAAAAATTTAACTTTATTATCACAACACTTACATGCGGCATCTATGATAGGGTTCGTAAGAGAGAACGAACCAGATATATAATAAGGTGTTGCCATTTTAAGACATAAATATAATTATTCTAATAGTTTTATTTAAGTTATTCTACTAGTAGTGAATGCGACTACCATGCTTGAGGACTTGGGTTCGCATAGTAGAAGGTCTGCTTAGTTTGGTACTAGATGGCGTTGTGTGTCATCTGTTTGAAATACCTATATATTAAAGCTAGTGATGAGTGAATTAATGTCTCTTTATTTTTTATTTTATTTAACAGTTAAAACGATATTTAAGACTAGTCATGCCACTATATTTATGGTGTTGGTATATATGATAATGCACACATTTTGAACTGCCTGGTCACCTGCTAGGTTGACTGTAGTAGGTAGTTGTGAATACAAGGATTTAAATGAAACCAATTTGTACTCTGAACTTACTGGCTAACATACAAATTACTAGCATTCGCTTGCTACTCCAACCGCGTATATGTCGGTTATCGCGGTTAATAGTAGACCTTTCTCTGAGTCTAGACTGTCTGAGTACCAAATTTTATCTAAATCAATCCAGTAGTTTTGGTGTGAAAGCATGACAAGTAGACAGACAGACAAATAGATAGACAGTTACTTTAGGTATTATAATATTAAAAGGGAAGTAGGTAGGTACTATTAAGGATAGTAAGGATTTGGTTGAGTATTAAAAAGTTATAATGTTTTTAATCAACTTATATGTAGAATAAATTCTGAAACAATAAATAAAACTCTTAGCTAAATTAATCAAAAACATTAATTTGTTTCAATAACTTCATAATTACTAAAACTAGACAAACAATTTATGTACACATTAAACGAATACATCCAAAATTCTTAATAAACTATTATTTATTATAAGATTACTTAACGTAATTAATGAGAAGTAGCACAACTTAAAAGGTTTTACAATGCAATCGAGTTCCATAACAGTCTCACGTGCCCCATACACGCGTACACAACTACAAATTGCTTCAGTGTGTGCACAATTGCTTAAGATATTATGAATAAACTGAAAATAATTCGCTATCTCAAGGTGGTTGAAAACATGAATGGAATTTATAGAAATTACTTGTGTTATGGAAGAAGAAGTAAAAAACTTGTACTGCTTCATTTAACTTTTGAAATTTTACTACGTCTACTATTGATAACAACCTATTCCTATCTAATAGTACTTGTTACAAGAAATACCCGTTTTGAAAAATATGTTTCCTTATATTGTCTTGGTTTAATATTCTATTTTCTTACTGACATTGTTAGTATTGTATATGGTGTATTGAAGTCGATGGAATATAAAAACGCTATCAATAATATCATGGTGGTCCACGATGCCTACATTGATGACGTAAATTGTAAAAGTAATCTGAAACAAACACAGATGGTTATTTTAGCCAGTTTGAGTACAATTTTTCTCATCACACTCACTTTTACTGTAATTCACTTACATCGCTTAATGCTTTCGGAGAACAGTAATAAATTAATAACATTAATACTTTTTTTTTCATTATTACGTAACAAAATAATTAATATTTTGGATTTTTTTGCGTTGTACATATACATAGATTTACTGTCAGATTTGTTGAAGTGTTTTAGCAGTACACTGGAAAAAATACAAGAAAAAGTGCGAATGGATACTCAATCAGTTTTAAAAAGGAATGAACAAAATCTTTATCTGCTAGAAAATGTACAACGCTGTTCTGAATTGTATGAATGTTTGTGTAATGGTGGAAAACAGTTATCAGAGAGCTTCAAATGTCAAGTAAATATATACTTATAATAAAATTCAGAATGACCTTTTTTCTTCTTTTTAGCGACAGTTATTTTACCGCGGGCGCAACATTCTGGGAAAACGTGATTTCGTAGATGGAAACGTCGTAGAAGGCCCGGGAGATTGACCCCCACTATGACCAAATCCGCAGGCTTTAGAGGCACACCGTGTGGTAGTAGGTCCGATACCAACACATCACGTCGCCGCAAAACCGCGACGACACGTGGGGGTTTCCATACGAAAAAATTAAAAAGGGTTGTTGTATATTGGAGGGCACTGACTTTCCCATAACGATGGCCGTGATAACATATTCATGTAAAACCATAAAAAACTTGTGTACGAAGAAGTATATTTTATAGTGTTTTTCGTTGTAAATTTGAGTAAGGGTCGTGATTTTTCTGCCTTGACTGGCTTGTTGGTCTAGTGGTTAGCGTGAAGGGTTCAAATCACGGGTTGGATTAAATATTTGTGTGATCCGAAATAATGTTTATGTATTTATATCAGTTGTTTAGTACCCATAATACAAGCTCTGCTTAGTTTGGGACTAGATGAAGTTGTGTGTCAGATGTCCGAAGCATTTTATTATTTTTAATTTTTATTTATTTCATTTCAAATAAATATCGAAAGATGTGGATGTGATGGAAGAGTTTCAAATATTTTAATTGATCTCATGTTAATAATTTTGCTTTTCTTCTAGATAGGACATTGGATATTGATAAATATAGTATTGCACACAATGACCTTGTATTACAATATTAAGCCACTTATAAGGAAGGTAATTTTTTAAAATAAAATCGGCATAGATTATGTGTGTGCTCTTTTTAGACAAATTTCAAATATAATTATTTTTAGGAGTCTGGTCTTGAAGGAATACTAGAAGTATTAAAGTTCTTGATTGTTGATTTATTCACAATGTATATCTTATTTTATGGAGGCCAAAGGGTTCAGAATGAAAAGGCTACAATGGACAGAGCTATTGTCAAATTATATAATATGTGTAGTTCAAGTGAGTATAATGCTTTTTTTTAAACAAGAACATCATTTAGGAATTTTGCTCAAAACCCTTGTACAATTTTAGAATCTAGAAATTAAGGTAAAATATTATTTAAAAATAAATACAACTTATGGTCTAAAAAATTCAAGAGAACATTTAATCAAATGCTAGAAATACATATATTTAAGTAACAAAACTGATTTTATTTCATGTGTGTAATGATTCTGTTTCAGGTCTTGGAGTTCGTGAAATGAAAGCTGTCAAAAAGTTTTTAACTCTGACCAGAACATGTGACATAAAAATTGAAATCGGTGGTTTAACTTTGGGAATGTATTTAATACCGATGTTCCTGTCTATGACAATAGGTTATGTGATAATAGCTTTGCAGTTTAATAATGTAATTTAAAAATAGTGTCATTATTATTATTATTTAATTAGTATTCACACTTTGTAGTGGCAGCGTATGCGACTGCTCTGCTGAGGATTTGTCGGTTGTACCAAATGTTTGTACGTTTATTTCGGCATTTTAGTTTTGTCCATGTAGGCAATTAATTGTATATATATGCAATCAAAACAAGAAAATAAGCATTCTATCAGTCGCTATAGTCATCAATCATAATACAAGCTCTGCTTAGTTTGAAACTAGATAACGTTGTTTGTTAAATATCCGAAATCATTATTATTACATTATAATTTACATAAATTAAGCAGTCATCTCGTCGTTTTTTCACTGCCCCGTGTAGTGTGATATATATACTTAAATAATACAAAACATTGTAACTATGATTCATAAATTGTTGTTAGGAATCTTGCCATAGAACATATCTTATTAATAGTGAAATCATAGTCTTATACACATGAGAAAATTACAAATAAACAGGGATCCTCATGCACTGTAGAAAGCAGAATCTTACTGCTACCGGATGTCGAGCTAATGCAGTCTCAGATCTTCTTGACTTTCTTGCACTACAGGAAAAATATCGAAATTATATTGTGGTAAACTAGCAAAAATCTATCAGATTCACACAAAAATGTTTCATCATCACATTTAATTGAATTAAATACATATTTTATTGAAACACTAGTGTTATTTTACTAATTATAAAATTGTATCAATATTATTTCAAATTTTTCACAAGTTAGGCCAGTCGTCATCTAGTATGTTTTAATTTTCAGTGTTCTCCTGTTACTACCCTTCTTTTGATAGTGCACCTAGACGAAGTTTCTCAACTGCAACTCAACTTCTTAAATACTACATAATTCACTGTAATAAAGAATTAACCAATGCAAGAAAAATATTGCCATAAGATTTTTCTGAATTAAGAAGAATCAATCTTTATAATCACAACACTTAAATGCGGCATCGATGATGAGGTTTGCCACATTAATGTCATAAACATTAATGTACTTATTCTAAAAGTTACATCAAAGTTATTCCACTAGTAGTGAATGCAACTACCGTGCTTGAGGTCTTAGGTTTGCATAGTACAAGGTCTGCTTAGTTTGGTACTAGACAGCGTTGTGTGTAATATGTTGGAAATATACATTATAATACACCTGATCGGAACAGTAGTCAATATTCCCTGAAAATGAAAAGAGAAAGTTAGTCTTTTCCTTGACCTAAATAAGCGGGAGGAAAAAATGTATGAAAATCCATTTCTAACGTGTTTTAGCGGGAGAGAAAGTTGTATGAATTTTCATTTCTCATGTGTTATCTTATCTATGGCGCGCGCCTGCCCAAAGAGTTTTCATATAATTTAAATACTTTAAATGTACCTCACAGGTGTAGTATAAAGCACTGTGTAGCACTCGAGTGAAAGTCCCATTCCTACCTCGGGAGTATTGTGGCCCTAGGCTGCGCCTTCGGGCCACAATACTCCCAAAAAACAAACTGCTCCCTCGCTAGTAATCGGTTCCTTTCCTCCCTCGGTGAACAATGTACTATTAAAGCTACTGATGCATTAATGTCACGTTACTTTTTATTTTATTTAACAGTTACAAAGATATTTGAGACTAGTCATCATGCTATATTTAAGGTGTTGGTGCTTATGGCGAAGCCATAGTATTATAATAGTTTATATCTGTACGCGGCCACGTGCTACATTAATTGTTTGACTCAGTTAACCTACGTGCCGTCAAACAACAATTAATATTGTAAATTATTAAATAAGGAAGCATAAATAATATATTGTCAATTTAGCAATTTAAGTAAACAGTAGTTCCTAGTTACCCCCACCTAAACCTGTCCATATTACATACGTAAATATTATTGTATATAAACTTTAGTTTAAGTTAAATTGTTTAGAGTCATTATTAAATATTACAATCAACGTGTCGTCTAATTGTCTCCCTGGGTAAACACGCAATAGTGCTCATGATAATACGCAAATTTTGAACTGTGGTCAACTGCGAGATTGAACTGGTTGTGAATACAAGGATTTAAATGAAACCACTTTTTACTCTGAACTTATTTGCTAACATATAAATTACTAGCATTCGCCCGCTATTTCACCCACGTCTGTATCGGTTATCACAGTTAAAAGTATGTCTATGTCTTTTCTCTGGGTCTAGACTATCTGTGTACCAAATTTCATTCAAAGCAGTCCAGCAGTTTTAGTGTGAAAGCGCAACAAGTAGATAGATAGACAGAGTAATTATCATATTTGAAAGGAAAAAGGTATTACTAAGGATAGTAAGGATTTGGTTGAGTATATATCAAAAACTTATTATATTTTTAATCCACTTATACTTAAAATTATTTACTAATAAATAAAACTCTTAGCTAAATTAATCAAAAACATTAATCTATTTCAATAACTTAATAATTACTAAAACTAGACAAATAATTTATGTACACAACAAACAAATACATCCAAAATTCTTAATAAACCTCTAGTTGATTACTTAACTTAATTAATGCGGAGACGTATCAGCTTTAAAGGTTTTACAAGTTTTCATGTTACTTAATTTTTTAACCTAACGCAACTTCAAAGTGTGTGCAATTGTTTAAAAATTCCATAAGATATGAATAAACTGAAAATAATTCGTTATCTCAAAGTGGTTGAAAACATAAATGGCATTTATAGAAATTACTTCTGTTATGGGAGAACAAGTAAAATATTTGTATTGCTTCATTTAACTTTTGAAATTTTACTACGTCTACTACAGATAACAAGCTTTTCTTATGTAGTAGTACTAGTTACAAGAAATACCTATTTTGAAAAGTATGCTGCCTTGAGTTGTATTGGTTTAATATTCTATTTTCTTAGTGACATTGTTAGTATTGTATATGGTGTATTGAAGTCGACGGAATATAAAAACGCTATTAATAATATCATGATGGTCCACGATGCCTACATTGATGACGTAAATTGTAAAAGAAATCTGAAACAAACACAGACGGTTATTTTGGCCAGTTTTAGTATAATTTTTCTCATCACACTCACTTTTGCTGTAATTCAATTTCAGCACTTAATGCTTTTAAAGAGTAGTAATAAATTATTATTTGCTTCTTTTTTTTTATCATTATTACGAAACAAAATAATTTATATCTTGGATTTTTATGCATTGTACATATACATAGATTTACTGTCAGATTTACTGAAGTGTTTTAGCAGTACACTGCAAAAATTACAAGAAAAAATGCGAATGGATACTCAACCAGTTTTAAAAAGGAATGAACAAAATCTTTATCTGCTAGAAAATCTGCAACGTTGTTCTGAATTGTATGAATGTTTGTGTAATGGTGGAAAACAGTTGTTAGAGTGCTTCAAATGTCAAGTAAATATAATTATTTATTACCGAATTACTACACTTTTTCTTCTTTTTATCCGACTTCAAAAAAGGAGTTCGTTCTTAATTCGACTATATTTTGAGTGTATGCGTTACCTCAGAACCTCTTGCTGGGTGTATCAATTTTTATTTTCTGCAGCTCATGCTTTTTATGTTGTCTCATTGGGTCTCATTTAAGTTTGAATTAGATTAACTTTGTTTCGTTAGACAAACGACTGAGGATCACTACGAAACCAAGAGCACGTTGCGTCTCTCTTCCGTTGGATCAACGATCGTGTACTACGCCGAGACGGTGGGCACGTTGCTTCTCGGTCTCATAGGATAAACGATTTTGAATCACGCCGATACGATGGGCATGTTGCTCCTCCGTCTTATTGTATAAGTGATCGGGAATTACGCCGAAATGGTAGTCATGTTATTCCTCAATCTCAATAGATATGATTGTAGATCAAAACGAGCTGGTGAGTACGTTTTACGATACGATTCTCTGTTCAAAACTTTTTCAAGTAAGCACGCTTTATTGGAAGTCTATTTTGTGCTCTTCACAAGTCTCTTTTCAAATGGTCATGCAGGTAGATGTCCTTCTTTAAGATAGTCAGAGTGGAATCATTGTTATCTTTGAAGTCGGTGTCAACCAATGTAGGTTATTATTGAAATAGATTATTACACAATTACGTATACAGACAACACGTCAGCGCGAACTCGTTGAAGTCTACAGACTGACGAGGGGCGCGGGTGTACGGGGCGGAGGGGGGGGGGTTAGAGGTCTGTACAGTCGAATATGTGAGTCGAACGTTTACAATTCAATTCAAATTAAATGGAAACACATGACTAGTCGAGTTTTGTTCATAAATATCACCGATATCTATGCACCCATTAAGAAGTTATGAGGTAACAAACACAAAAGAAATGCAATCGGATCGTGTCTCCTCCTTTTTTGAACTGGGTTAATAAACTACTGTTATTGTCTCGAAGATGCAGTGGTAGTGTATGTGACTGTAATGCTGAGGTCTTAGGTACACATGCGGGCGGCATGCCACCCTGAGTATGGCTGCGGATGAACGGGACGGGTTTTTCCCTCTATCCGCTTCATTGGCGAGCCGCGAGGAGCTGACGTCCGTGGGTTCCGTATGTCGCCTAAATAGAATTTTATCCTATTGGTACCCGTGACAGTGCAGGCAGACACTGGGACGGGTCCGGATGTCGTAATAACAACAGTATATGGACCTCTCCCATCTTAGGCGCAGAATAGCACACCGTGTGATAGTAGGTCCGATTCCGAAACACCACCCCACCGCAAAAACCCGGTGTGGTGACGGCCCAGACATAAAATTAAATAAGTTGGTAGTATGTTTGAGGGCACTGATTTTCCAATAACATATTCCTATAAATACATAAAAAAATTGTGTATTATTATTTTTAGCTTTTTTCATAATTTGAGTAAGGGTCGTGAATTTTCATTTTAAATAAACATCAAGAATATGGATGTGATGGAAGGGTTTCAAATATTTTTGTTGATCTCATGTTAATGGTTTTGCTTTTACTTCTAGATAAGTCATTGGATATTGATAAATATAATAGTGCACATGATAACCTTGTACAACAATATTATGTCACTTATAAGGAGGGTAATATGTTTAAATAAAATCGGTATATATTATGTGTGCTCTTTTTAGACAAATTTTAAACAAATACTATTTTTAGGAGTCTGGTCTTGAAGATATACTGGCACTATTAAAGTTCTTGATTGTTGATTTATTCACATTGTATATCTTATTTTATGGAGGCCAAAGGGTTCAGAATGAAAAGGCTACAATGGACAGAGCTGCTGTCAAATTATATAATATGTGTAGTTCAAGTGAGTATAATGCTGTTTTTTTTTAACAAGAACATAATTTAGGAATTTTCATATTAGAATTAGAATATTTAAGTAACAAAACTAATTTTATTTCATGTGTGTAATGATTCTGTTTCAGGTCTTGGAGTTCGTGAAATGAAAGCTGTCAAAAAGTTTTTAACTCTGACCAGAATATGTGACATAAAAATTGAAATCGGTGGTTTAACTTTGGGAATGTATTTAATACCGATGTTCCTGTCTATGACAATAGGTTATGTGATAATAGCTTTGCAGTTTAATAATGTAATTTAAAAATAGTGTCATTATTATTATTATTTAATTAGTATTCACACTTTGTAGTGGCAGCGTATGCGACTGCTCTGCTGAGGATTTGTCGGTTGTACCAAATGTTTGTACGTTTGTTTCGGCATTTTAGTTTTGTCCATGTAGACAACTAATTGTATATGTATACAATCAAAAAAAGAATATAAGCGTTCTATCAGTCGCTATAGTCATCAATCATAATACAAGCTCTGATTAGTTTGAAACTAGATGACGTTGTTTGTTAAATATCCGAAATTATTATTATTACATTATAATTTACATAAATTAAGCAATCATCTCGTCGTTTTTTTCACTGCGCCGTTTATTGTGATATATATATATATATATATACTTAAATAATACAAAACATTAAGAGTACATATGTTATTAATAGTGAAATCATAGTCTTACACACATGAGAAAATTACAAATAAACAGGGATCCTCATGCACTGTGGAGAGCAGAACCTTTCTGCTACCGGATGTCGAGCTAATGCAGTCTCAGATCTTCTTGACTTTCATGCACTACAGGAAAAATATCGAAATCATATTGTGGTAAAATAGCAAAAATCTATCAGATTCACATAAAAATGTTTCATCATCACCATCAGCCTATTGCAGATCATTGCTGGACTTAGAACTCTTTAGCCCATTTTGAAAATTTAAAAAAATACGTCCCATGCGAATATGAATACGGTTTTTAATTAAATTAAATTCATATTTTATTGAAAAACTAGTTTTATTTTACTTATTATGCAATTGCATCATTATTACATATTTTTTCTGAGTTAAGCCTGTCGTCATCTAGTATGTTTTGATTTTCAGTGTTCCCCTTTTTCTACCCTTTTTTTTGATAGTGCACCTAGACGTAGTTTCTCAACTGTAACTCAACTGCTTATATACTACATACATTCACTGTAATACAGAATAAACCAATGCCAGAAAAATAATGCCATATGATGTTTCTGAATTTAGAAAAATCAATCTTTATAATCTATATTAACTATTATATTTTATCATTTTTTTCCTTACCTATCCGATTTCTATTCAGTATTAATTTATTTAACAACACTTACATGCCCATGTAATTGCAGACGTGTTAATAAAAATATAGGAATTATAATTGAGTTTTCACCTAATTAATATTAATAACTTCTTACATGATGAAAAAAAAAAACAAATAAATTATGAATTAATCTTTTCACAAAAAAATATAATTCAATACATTTATTTTTATTAAAAGTAAAAAATGGAATAAAGGGTACAAAAACTACAATTTATAATTTTAATAATCTTCTTCCTCTTCATCGTCGTCTTCCGGCTGCTGTTTCAAAGTTTTAAACTGGTCTTCATTATCGTCTTCAACGACATTTGTCTCAAGTTCTTCCATGATTTCGGGGTCAAAGGTTCCACCTTCGTTAATGACCCTCTGTTAAGGTAGAGCATTGAGACAAGCTTGCCCATTACATTGGCCACAAGCTAAAGAGCATTGCAAGGCCGCTTTCCTGCACCCGCATCGCGAACCATAACTACTCTTAGAGTTGCAGAAAATTGTATTCAGCTAATCTTCTGGAGCAGGTGGTAAAATTGTCATGATAGGCTCCAGAAAATAGTTTCGCATTGCCCAACTCAATACCTGGGGTTCCAAATCATGCCCTAACCAAGTTTGAACTTGATAATATACACGTTTTTGTTGATGAGCAGCTGCACTTGTTGGTGGAATATTTGAAAGCTGCACAGGCTTATTAAGTTTTGTAGACTTGACGTAATGCATATAACGAAGATGATCGAGACTTTTCGGAGTATTATAGACTGCCAATAAGGTTTGAGTTCCACTCTCTAATAATCTCATGGCCGAACAATTTTCTTCCTCAAATGATGCAGCTAGTTCATCCAAATTTGTCAGTTTCTCAAAAACTTTTAAAAATGATAAATAATAACAATTTTACCGTATAAAAAAATTTTTAAATAAAGTTTGTAGAGAATTTTGTATTCTACAATATTGATAATGAATACAAATAGCGAAAAACCCATAAGAAATGAGATGTTTTCAAAAAAAGCTATTTTTGTGACCCTTGACCTTGAAATTTAATAGTTGCGTACACCCTACCATATGTAGGTTTTGAGACAACTTTGAGGGTGTCAATATACAAATATTTACAGACTTACAGCTGGGTATCTCGAATTCCGAGATTCTTACCTAATTTAAGCTTAAATGACTGAACTAAAACACGTTTGACCTCTAATTCTGCTCGATCGCTCTTTCAGTAGAAAGAGTGTAGGAGCAATGGAGCTCGTGTTGCATAAGTTCGTTGATCTCTCAGTTTCGAGTCAGTTTTCCCGACGAAGTGACTGGTGGGTTCTCAAGTCGTTCCCTCATTAACCCTAGGGTTCTAATTGAAAGTTTTGACTTCCTACTTTTACGTTACTTTTCAGAAAATGCCGTACCTTCTTTCCTGAGGTTTTGAACCACATTCTTAAGGTTCTGGTTTAGGAACATAGTTGGTTGGTGCATGGTTCATCAAATGAACATATTCAGTCTGAAACACGATACTCAAAGAGGCACGGATAAGTCGGTGATCACTACCGGTGTTAAACCTATTGATAACTACTAAAAAACTTTCTTCACAGACAGACAGTACAGACTTTGATCTACCAAATCATTGATTATTGTGATGCTACTTCGACTTCAATGCATATCTACTCAACAAACTTGAACTTGCATTCGGTTCATCTTTAACCTCCGGAAGTACGACCATGTTTTCACCTATCATACCCAGCTGTTATGATTACCTATACGTCAGCGCCATAGCTTACACGCATTGACTACGTTTTATTCTCTTCTCAATAACCTTACAGCTCCCATTTATCTCACTTTACAGTTTAAGTCACTCAGTTCCAACCATGACAGAGATCTTCGTTCCAAAAACAATCGTTTACTACTTTGTCCAAGACATACCTCCTCTCTTGTTTAATCTTCTTTTGCTGTACAATCTATTCTCCTATAGGATGAGCTGCCAGTTGAGATCGGGATGTCACTTGTCGTGACAAGTTAAAAGATAAACCCGAGAATTAAAAAAAAATGTATAAGTGTATTGAAATATGTATTTAAGTATATGTACATATTATATTTTATCTAAATATATGTATATTTATGTATTTTATATCAATTTGTATGTGAATTCTCCTATGTATTTCTAATAGCAATATTATTACTATTCATAAATCAATGTATCAAAAGTATTTTTTCATTTTTTTTTCTCTTTTCTAATTTTAAATATATGTACCACGTGCAGGTGAGGTTGGCTTTGAGCGATAGATAGTGATTGGCTCCTTTACACCCCTCGCCCCTTACACCCAATATATACATTTAGTTATTGATTTGTTTGACTTTTTTTCACGGATATACGCATTTACATTAGTTGTTTATTTGATTACTATATATAATTAGCGCGGAGTATTTTTAATTAAAAATATTTCCATGTGACAGGACGCTAAATTTATTGATGTATAACTTCTGTATAGGTCTATAGTGAACTGTTGGTTGACTATAGACCTTTTTAGTGTGTCCTAAATATAAATCAGTAGAACATTATTTCTGAAATGAATAAATTAAAATTCATTCGCTATTTGAGTATTGCTGAAAACATGAGTGGCATTTATAGAAATTACTCTTTTTTGGGAGAAGATATAAAAAATATGTGCTCTTGTGTTTGGCTCTTGAAATCTTACTACGTCTATTTTTTCTGATAAACAATGTATTTTTTTTCATACCACTTTTAATGCTTCGTGACAAAATTAAATATTTGTTGTTCTTTATTAATTTTACTGTCATGTTTAGTGACCTTACCAGTATTGTATGTAGTCTGTGGACATCTAAGGAATTTAAAATCGCTATAACTGATCTTATGTCTATGCATGATGACTATATCAAGGACGTAAATTATAAAAGAAATCTAAAACAAACACAAACAGTCATTTTAGTTAGTTTCGCAGTTATTTTAGTCGTGATGCTTAGTTTTGGTGTCTGGCGATATTATAAATTAACACTTGTGAATAGCAGCAGTTCAATAATATATTTTTTCTGGTGTGCCGCAAAATTTCGTAATAAAATTAACTGCCTCTTGGATTATTTTTCGTTCTACATTTACATTAATTTACTATATAATTTACTAAAGTGTTTAAATAGAAATGTGCTTAAACTACAAGAAAAATTGAGCACCTTTTATAACACTGCATCAGTTTTAGAAAAAAAAAAACAATATTGTAATCTGTCTGAAAATGTTCAGCGTTTTTCTGAGCGGTATAAATGTTTGGTACATGGAGCCCAACATCTGCCAAAGTGCTTTAAATATCAGGTAAATATTTAAATCTAGTTCGATAATATGATAATTTGCAACTCTAATTTTAGTTAATTTTTTTTAATTGTTTATTGTTTACATGAGATTTTTTTTTTTTTAAAAATGAAAGAGTTGTCGGTGGATTTCAGAGTTTAATTTTAACAGCAATTGTTGATCTAACATTATCAATTTACTTTATTGTTTTAGATAATGTTCTGGGCATTCGTAAGTATATGGATATACACGAATCTACTGTACAACGTTTACACGTCACTCTTTGTAGAGGTAAACATCCTACTAATAAACTATGTAGGTATATTGTGTGTATACATATTTATATATATATATACCTATATATTTTTCCAGACCGACTTTGGCGGAGGGTTATTCGAACTGTTAAGGTTTTTGATTGTTGAGCTGTATCCAATGTTTTTTGTATTTTACGGAGTCCAAAAGTTACGTAATGAAAAGGCTGCAATTAACAGAAGTATTGCCAAATTGAACAGTATGAGTTGCTCAAGTAAGTAAATTTTAGACTTGGAGATAAACTTATAAATTATATTTATTGCTAGTTTTCATAATTCCCAAGGTTATTTGGGGTCGGCTACTAGATCAATAGGCTTTAACTAAATATCGCTATTACCACAGAGTGACCGGTTATGTACCTCCGCAGACCTGATCATGAACTAAATACTAGTTATCATTATACACTGGGCACTGATATCAGGGTGTCACTCCGCAGTTTAGGTATAGTCGGCCGGCTGCCTGCCGGGGCAAACATGCCGGTCGTATAGACATCGTCAGAACAGATAAGAGTTACACGCAATTGTAGGTAAATATAATCGTAGTGATTCGGCGCTGTGCGATCTGAATTGAACTTAATCTTTTAACACCGAGGGTATCTATTACTTTAATTTACTTTTCGGAGTGAGTCTTCTGTGCTGGTACTATTATGTATTCTGTGCTGATATCCCAATAGCGATTTCCATATATATTCATGATAATCAGGGCCGACGGCTTAACGCGCCCCTCGAAGCAAGAGCGTGAAACACCGCCGAACGCCGAGGCTAAGCAACGGAGGCGGTCAGTACTTAGATCGGTTACCGTTTGTGGTATGGTATTTTATGAGCGTTTCCGTGATTCGGTGATCACGTTAGGTAGATAGTCCCGGTTGTTATTATGAGATAACCGTCGTAAGGCTTAGTTTGCTTAAAACATCCAACGACAAGATTACGTAGCCTCAACGTGTCCTGCCAGTCCGCAACCCACACACGGCGAGCGTGGGGACGTATGGCTTTAACCCTCTCCTGAGAAGAGATCCAAGGCCAGTAACGACATTATGGGATGTGGATGAAGGTGTAGTGTACAATCGAGAATGCCTAAGTAACAAAGTTATCAATAAAGGAATCTGAAATACCGAAATCCACTTATTTTAATTTCTGAATCTTCTGTTCTAGGTCCCGAAACTCGTGAAATAAAAGCTATCAAAAATCTATTAACTCTGACAAAAGCAAGTGAAATGAGAATTGAGTTTGCCAATATAACTGTGGGAACGTATTTAATCCCTATGTTTATTTCTACAACAACAGCTTATTTGATAACAGCTTTGCAGTTTAATAATATAATTTAAGAAAATCTGTAGATATTTACATTATATTATTTAATGATTAAATTATCTTTACATTTCGTATTCCCTACTCTTTTATTTTAACTAGTATACTAAAGTTTTTTTATTATAGTATATCTTTATATATATAATTCTTGTGTGAGTGTGTATGTCACTGAACTTCTCTCAAACGACTGGACCGATTTTGATGATTTTTTTTGTGTGTGTTCAAGGGGATCTGGGAATGGTTTAGATTCACAATTGGACCCGGTAGGTGGCGCTGCGATCAAGTTCTGGAATTTTAAAGTTGGGCGGTACGAAGTTCGCTGGGTCAACTAGTAATTGTATATTTCCGTTATAAGTTGATAGTAAAAGTTTTCAAGGAATACTTTATTTTACTTGTATTATTTTTAGTGCATTTCAATAAAATTTGTTTAAAAATTTTTTTTTTTTCATTTAATGTACTTTTTAGTTATCACTGGATAGATTTCTTAGTCTATTTACCTTATTCAACGCCTTACTGTTGCAAGATATTTGGGAACAAAGTATTTACCAAGACACCATATTCAAAAACTGCATTCCTTTAAAAGATAAAGTATCTGTCTGCCAAGACGAATCAAACGATTCCATACTCAACGAAGTTGAGTTGCTTCATTACAAAGTTGCTATGGCCACCTTCCAACTCAATCATCAGACCCTATGTACAGTAAAAAATTAAGTACCTACTCGTCAAAACAAATTAAACGATTTCAAGCACGATGAACACATACATCGGTTCAGTGGTTTAGGCGTAAAAGCGTAACAGACAGACATACAGTTACTTTCGCATTTATAATATTTTGAAGTAGGGATGACTCATAATTCTCTCTCACGTCAATAAACATGCATACTCATACATAGCCTCAGTTTTCGCGGTTTTGTCATCTTTCTAATATGTAATACTAATCATCAAAGTGCATTATTGTTTCACTTCGCGGAAATGAATCACTCTGTATACCGAGTTATTTAATTCTGTACGGAGTGAAATACAAATGTACCAAGCGCTGGTCGCCGGTGATTGGTTGTGTTCGGTAGCAGTCATTTATTATGTGACCCGGGTGGGTATTCAATCATTATTGTATGAAGAAATATCAATGAATACCCTCTAAAACTTGTAATTGATAGGACATATTACAATGTTTTGTAAGTTCTTAACTTTTTTTGGTTATTGTTGTGATGTAATTGAAGTGTTTTTTTTGTAATTAATAATATTAGTAATTATTAAATTGTTGTTATTAAATTCATAAAGTATGTAAGTGAATTTATGTGTATTGATGATGATACCGATGCACAGAAAAACTCGAATGAGTTTGTGCGGCATCGGGTTTGTTGCTTGGAATGTGTGACTTTTTTATAACAATAAATAAAAAAAAATAAAAAATATAACTACATAAAATCAATGGAATTCTCAAATACAACATCAATCAGCCTATTCTAAATCAAGTTATTTACTAGTCGCTAGTTGAAGTTCCTACTACTCAGCCACCAAAATAAAATTTCAAAAACTCTTTAATAATTCATAAATTTACGGTTTTACGGCGTTGCAAGGAAGTAAAAGGTTAAGTAGGAGTCATGTGTACTGGTAGTTGCTTTCTTTTTAAGTGTGGAACGAGAACGTTCCGAGTTTAGTGTGCAGGTGATTTCAGTACCTCATTAATTCAAAAACTCTTTTGAAACTTTTCGTTTGCTTCTATTTCGGGTGACACTTAATTAAGTCTGATTCGGAAAGTTCATACTACTTCGCGAGTTCGTATAGCTAGTATTAATTATTTCTTCACTTTGCACTTTATTTTTCAATTCTCAGCGAAAGTGTACCTAATTACTTTTCATGAACTGGTGCGAAATAAAATATTACGTTAATCAATTAATATCGATTTCTCATAAGAAATTAACTAACTGCTTATCGTTTCCCTTCCCCCGAATCTACTTGAGGTATGCGCCATGAGTATTTCTTGCATTCGCTTTGATCACTGATCATATCCTATCACGTAGGTTACTTCATTAATTAATTGAAAAAAATGGTTGTACTTAGAGTAGTACCATTATCTGATTTTTTTAACGATGATTGATTAAAGATGGTATCTTTTGCGTAACTACAATTTCTATCTCATGAACGTGTTGATTAAATTCACTAAAGCCTCGTTTTCTGTAAATGCTACACTTTGAAACCTATAACTATAAAATACTGATTGAGATTTCAAAAGCAAATATGTAGGAATTTTGATTCTTCAACTTGCCTTTATTCTAATAATTTCATACAAGCTAAAATATTTACGTCTTCCTGTGCCTAAATATTCTTAGTACATAAATCAGAACAGTTTGTAAATGTCAATATATTAATTTGCATTAAATTTTCTTCAGCATCGAACCCATTTATTTTGTTTGAGGTTAAACCAATTTCACGGTAGCGCGTGAATAGCATAACGACTTCTGTTACATGTACTTAACTTATTATACTGTATATGTGAAATAAATCTTTGTGTAGTAGGCGGTAAATTTTAGGAGTAGACTATTTGTAAGACTTCAAGCAAAACGTACATTATTTCAAATGGTTTTTTTGAGATTGAGAGAGAGAGATTTTCCGAGTCTTTGTTTAGATCCTTTATATGTTGAGTCTGTTACGGGTTACATCACTAGTATTAAAAAACATAGACAGATAGACTATGGTCAATATGTCGACCCACACTTTACTGTCATAAAAACTTAAAACTAAGAACAGGTTGCAATTGTGCTTTATAATATTAAAACCAGTAGAACAAAAGTGGCTGTTTACTTCCACGTTCATTCCCAAACCCGCAAGAGGTTATGGGCCCAGACACAGAGCAAGTCCCAGAAAATTAAAACCACAGAAATAAAAATCAGTGACGAAGCTACGTCATCATCTTATAAAAGGTGCATTTAAAAAGTGACTACTACATTAAAAATAATAATGGATGAATTCAATGAAAACAAAATAGAAAAATTAACAAACGGAGAAACATATCATATGTGGAAATTTGAATTAATGATATATTTGAGAGCACATGGTTTGGAAGAAATAACCTTAAAATCAGGAGTTGAGGATGAAAAAGGAAAATTTCGGATTAATGATGCTAAGGCGCAGAAAATTATATTAAATACAATAGATAGAAAACTAAAAACACACCTAGTATACTGCAAAAATGCATATGAAATGTTCAAAAAACTTTGTCAAATATTTGAAGGCTGTGAACAAAGACACAAATCATTGCTTCTTCAGGATTTCTTCAATTTTACATACAATAATCAAAAAATATCTGAGCTAATATCACAGATTGAAAACTTGGCTATGAGACTTAATAACCTAGGACAGAAAATTGATGATGAGATGATAATATCTAAAATACTTACATGCTTGCCGAGTCGATTCAGTTATTTTGTGACAGCTTGGGAATCCACACCGGATGAAAAGAAAAATTTGAATAACCTAACTAACAGATTACTACAAGAAGAATCTAGAAATACAGATATTGAAGAAAAGAAAGTGGCATTCAGAGCTGAAAATAAGAAAAGAAAATGTTTTAAATGTAATAAAATAGGACACTTAAAGAAAGATTGTAAAATGTGTGGAATATGTAAAAAATATAATCACAATGAAGTGGATTGCAAGTTCAAGGCCATACAGTGTAAGTTTTGCAAGAAAACTAACCACAAGGAAGAAAACTGTTACTTCAGATCCAATAACAATAAACACACTGTCGGTAATGTAGCATTTTTCACAACAAAAAATAATAAAAAGGAGGAATATACACTAAACTTTATAGTTGATTCTGGTTGCACAGCTCACATGACAAGTAACAAGAAAATTTTAACTAATTTTATACCTATGGAATCTGAAATTCTTATAGGAAATGATGACAGGATGTTAGTATCAGGAGAAGGCACTGTTCTGACATCTGTTTGTAAGTTAGAGAAAACTCTTTTAGTTCCTGATTTAACCCAAAATCTAATGTCAGTACATGCAATTACCAACAATGGTGGAACAGTAATATTCAAAAAGGAAACGGTTGAAATTTATAAAAATTCAGAATTAGTATTGATTGGAAAAAAGAAAAATGGTTTATACACTGTTGATTTAGAAATGGATGAGTATACAGGAAAATTATTATTGACTCAAAACATTGGATCAGCCTTAGAATGGCATGAAAAACTAGGCCATCCTAGCAAGAAAGTATTAGAAATATTACCACAAGTTGCTGACGGTATACAAATCATTAACAACAATAATATAGAAAATTGTGAAGTATGTATTCAATCAAAACAAACCAGATTACCTTTTAATACTACAAGGACTAGAGCAAGTAGACTTTTGGAAATTATACATACAGATGTTTGTGGACCATTTGAAGAGTTAACACATGATGGATATAAATATTTTGTAACAGTAATGGATGATTATAGTCATTTCACAAAAGTTTATTTACTAAAACAGAAAAGTGATACAAAAGAGTGCATAATAAATTATATTGAAGAAGTAGAAAGAGAAAAATCTGAGAAAGTAGTACACATAAGATGTGACAATGGTGGTGAATATACCAGCAATAACCTGAAACTATGGTGTAAACAAAAGGGAATACAATTAGATTATACTATACCTTATACACCCCAACTCAATGGAAAAGCTGAACGTTTAAATCGGACCTTAATGGAAAAGGTTAGAGCTTTACTGTTTCAATCAAAATTAAGTAAAGATATGTGGGGTGAAGCACTATATTGTGCTACATACCTCTTGAATAGACTGCCAACTGAAACATTAAATAATATAACACCATACGAGTTGTGGAACAGGAAGAAACCCAATTTGTCAAATATAATAAAATTTGGATCTATAACATATATGAAGCAGCTACATCCCAATATTAAAAAGTTAGACCCAAGAAGTAAAAAATTGATAATGGTGGGGTACACAAACAATGGATATAGACTGTGGTGTGAACGGGAGAAAAGAATAGAGACAGCAAGGGATATAATAGTACTTAAGGGAGATAGAAGAGAAAAAGAAACTAGAGCACTAAATAAAACAATAACAAACTTAGAAGAGAACATCAACCCAGAAGAGAACATTAACCTAGAAGAGAACATACACCAAGAAGAGAACATCAACCAAGAAGAGAACACCAACCTAGAAGAGAACATCAACGTACAAGAGTACATCAACCTAGAAGACAGCTATAACCTAGACGAGAAAAACAATCTAGAAGAGAACAGTGAAGATGAGGTTGAAGAAAAGGACTATGTACTAAGACATAGCACCCGAAGAAAAAAGAAACCAATTAAACTACTAGACTATGCTATGCTTTCCTATAATGAAGCGGTTACATCTACAGAAAAGAAAAATTGGGAGAAGGCTATAAACATGGAGAAGGAATCTCTACGAATTAATAACACATGGGAAATAGTTAATATAGAAGAAGCTAAAGGAAGGAAAATACTAACAAATAAATGGGTGTTTTCTATAAAAGATGATGGTACTTATAAAGCAAGACTGGTTGTTAGAGGGTTTCAGCAAGAAAACATAGATCACGAAGAAATATATAGCCCTGTAGTGAGCCAATCAGCTCTAAAAACTATATTTGCAATAGCAGCTTCTATGGATTATGAGATGATGACTTTTGATGTAAAGACTGCATTCCTATATGGAGAACTCAGTGAGGATATTTTTATGACTATACCAGAAGGATATGAAACATCACCTAATAAAATATGTCATTTAAAGAAAGCATTATATGGCTTAAAACAGGCTCCAATAACATGGAATAAGAAATTTACTGCAACTATGCTGAATCTAGGATTGAAACCAACTCAGACAGATCAGTGTGTATTTTCCAATGATGACAAAACTGTAATAATAGCAGTATATGTAGATGATGGATTAGCTATATCTAAAGATAAAGAAAAACTGGTAAAGATATTAAAATGTCTAGAATATGAGTTTAAAATAAAAATTTATGAAAAACCTACAAATTATATTGGATTTCAAGTAAAGAAAACAGAAGATGGAATAATGCTTAGTCAAGAAAAATACACAGAAAGATTACTAGAGAGATTTAATATGAAGGACTGTAAACCTGCCAGTACACCATACAATTCAGATAAAAAGAAAGAAAATAATGGACCAGTAGTAATTAACTTTCCATACAGAGAATTGATAGGAGGACTTTTATATTTATCCACTAGATCTAGACCGGACATCAGCCATGCAGTCAACGAAGCTAGTAAGAAAATAGAAAATACTACTAAAGATGACATTGTGGCAGCAAAGAAAATTCTAAAATATCTAAATGGAACAAGAGAGAAAGGGATAAAGTATTTGAAAGGAGGTGAAATATCAAATCTTGAAGCATACTCCGATGCAGACTACGCAAATTGCACTGAGACTAGACGCAGTACGACCGGATATATTATCATGTTAGCCGGTGGACCAGTAGCCTGGTGCTCCAAGAGGCAACCAATTGTTGCACTCTCATCGACTGAGGCGGAGTACATAGCTGCTGCAGACTGTTATAAAGAAAGTTTGTATTTAAGATCATTTTTAAGTGAATTAACTATGCTTGATATAAAAACATTGTTAAATATAGATAATCAAAGTTCAATTCAATTGATAAAAACAGGTTCTTTCAATAAGAGGTCGAAGCACATAGATGTTAGATACTATTTTATTTATGAAAATTATAAAAAAGGAAGGCTTAAGATTAAATATTGTCCTACAGATATGCAAATTGCTGATTTGTTAACTAAACCTTTGTTAAAGAATAAATTTGAGTTTCACTGTAATAAAATTGTAAGAAATATTAAAAGCAGTTAATCAAACTATTAAATATATTTAAGTGTGATAGCAAAGTACAATAATTAGAAATAGAAAACATTTAAGTTGTTAAATTCATTTAAGTTTTTTTATTAAAACAAGATACATTTATTACTTAATAGATATATAAGTAAACTATGTATAAAAATTATATGCATGTACTAGAGAATAGAACTGGTAGTTATGTATTCTGTGCATGTACTTAAGTTAATAGAGATTGTTAGTAGTGATTAAAGAAACAGTTAGTAAAGTATTTTTAAATTATGTATGTAGCATATTTAAAAATAGGAGAAGGTGTTACGGGTTACATCACTAGTATTAAAAAACATAGACAGATAGACTATGGTCAATATGTCGACCCACACTTTACTGTCATAAAAACTTAAAACTAAGAACAGGTTGCAATTGTGCTTTATAATATTAAAACCAGTAGAACAAAAGTGGCTGTTTACTTCCACGTTCATTCCCAAACCCGCAAGAGAGTCATCATCATCATCATCAATAGCCTGCTGGACATAGACCTCGCCTTTGAAACGAGGTTTTGGCCTACTATACCACGCTGGCCAGACGGGTTAGTAAAGGGTTTGTTTCAAGTTTTCCTTCTCTTGGCAGTGATGTTAGCCGCTTATTTTGTTCCTTAGTCGCCTCTTACGACACCCATGGAATGAATAGGGGTGGTGACACTTTGTATTCTTGTTGTTGTATATTTGTTGTTTGTATATGTTGAGTAAACTTTCATAATTATTATTGTAATAAGCCATGTAATTTTTAAATCACAAAAACAAGTATCTACTCATTTCACTTATCGCCGATATTCAAACAATAGTAACTTAAAGCAGTACCGTATTATAACACTCGTATATTAGCCGAAGTTCTTTGCGAAATTCTTAAGGTGAAGTTTCACCAAATAAGTAGCTATGTTTTACGTGCAAGAGATGCGATCAATGTAGGTTTATAGATAGAATAGCATTATATTGTCTCTGTTTATCCCATACGGAGAAGCGTGAATGTGTGTTTATAAAACACTCAAGTGAGCGTATAATGCGGGTACAAGATGGACTAATATTGCGGCTTAATAATTTAATTTAAAAAAGTAGCTACTATTTACGAATTTACTCATTACGAGTATGTCATAAGCTATCTTCCAAGAAAAGTTCCATTAGTATCAGTATAGCCGTTCCAGCGAAAATCCTAGACAAACAGACAGGACAAAAATTTGAAAAATTGATTATTTGATGTAAATATAATAAATACTCGTACTTTTGTATGCATTTAGTAAAAATACTATTAATTTGACATTACATTTAGACACTCCAATTTTATTTATTGGAATAGTTGTACAGTGTTACATAAAACATTGTACATATATTTATTAAAAATAGTTAAATAAAGGCTTGGTTTTCAAACACTACTTTAAGAATATGCGTCATTGAGGCAAAACTTTTTTTTTTATTGAAATATCGAATTTAAATATTTGATTATTACTTTCACTATACCGTTTTGCTTACTTAAGCTCAAGTTAAGCTTAAAAATGGAACTAATTAAATTTATTTTCAACTCGCTGTATATATTTACTTTATGCTTAAAATATTTGCTGTATCTGTTAAATTTGAGATGCAAAAAAAGTTATCTCGAAAGAAAGTATTGGAAAGTATTTGAAGGAGCAAAGAATATATCAATTTGTTTACATAAAGCTAACTTTTGATTCTTCAGCAAAACAGCCAGATCCCATGACGTAAATGGTTGTTACTTCGAACGCATACAAACAAGCATTGAATCTTTACGATTCTAGAGACGATTTTCTCCTACTTTTTGGCATTACTTTGAAACATCATAAAACTGAAATTGTTCCTTTTATCGACGGCAACGAATAAATATTTATTGGTGTGAGATGGTACGAATTCTGTAGCGCATTTATTCAATCATATCTGAGTTATTGGAAGTGTATTTAGAAAAGATAACAAAGCTATATTTTTTTTAGAGAATTTCTGTGCAATTTTATTTAGTTATGTCTACAGTCGCTGCTCCTATTTTAAGAATACTTGCATAACGTTTTGTACCTTTGACTAGATTATATTAGCGGCTTAACTTGCGTAATTTCTATTTCATCAATCAAATTCTTGAGGACTAAGATTATTTGTGTTCAAAATTTATTTTGTTTCCCGTTCAGTCATTCTGTCGTGATCGGTATTGCGAACAAACACCGATGCATCTATCCTGACACACGTTAGCCTTTTTAATACCAATAGTTTTAAATGAATTTTACTCATCTTCCGAGCCTTTATTCCCAAGTTTATTTGGGGTCCGCTACTAGTTCAACCGGTTTTACCTGAATTTCAGTTTTTCCATGGAGCGACTGGCAGCGAACCTCCGCAACCCTAAGGGAGAACTGAAATTCGAAGATTGAACTAGTTGTCAGTATATTTGAGGGCACTGACTTCCCAATAACGATTGCCATATATGTTCATGACAACCGGGACCGACGGCTTTACGTGCTCTCCGAGGCACGGGCGTGAATCACCGCCAAACTTCCAAACTTCAGGCTGCTATTAGGAATTTCCTAAGAAAATACTAAAAACACTTTTTAGCCCGGGATTTGAACCCGAGACCTCTTGATCAGCAGTCGAATACGCTAACCACTAGACCAACGAGGCAATTTTACTGTCTATACTAATATTAACTTTCACCCGTGTGTATATATCGGATCATCAACAACCCATAACGTCCTACTACTGTGCTTAGGTCTCCTTCCAAGAGTGTTAAGGGCATACGTGCCACGCTGGCCGAGTGCGAGTTGGGAACTTGCAAAACACGTCGTGTTTAAGTAAGATTATTTTGAGCTGTCCGAAGATCTTCAACTAAGCTTCACGTCTGTTATCTTATGATAACAACCGGGACCGAATGCTTAACGTGCCTACAAATCACGGAAACGCTAGTAACATACCATGCCACAAGCAGTAAGAATTATAAATACTAAAGTAATTCTGTCTCTATGTGGACCGATTTCAATGAAAATTCATTCCTAGGAAGGACTTAGGCTACTCTTTGCCGTAATAATCGACATATACAAGCAAAGCCGCGGGCAAATACTAGTCTCACATAAAAAAAAAACTTCATCTATTTAGCATAAGCATGAGAGACAAGTGGGTCGAGAATAGTAATAAACTAGGAGACAGGACCCCATAGCATTCTTGATCCTTCGTATTTTTCTGGCTGGCCGCACCCATAATTAATTCTTAAGAATATGCAGTGACAACTTTGGAATATAAAATACTGTGAGTTGTAATTACGGAACATTATTTTTGTACTCAAGGGTATAGATATATGGACATGTGTATTTTATAGAAGTAAATAGGCAGTTTTCTTAAGTTGCTATAAAAAAATCGGCCAAGAGCCAATTCCGTAGTTACCCATATTAGTACGTGGATTTTAAATCGTGACCAATAGATAATTGTTATGTTTACTGATTATTTCGTTTTTTTCCTGCGTAGATTTACAAGTAAGCGTACTTTACAAGTTAAGCTTCTATAACTCCTGAACTAACAAAGCAATCTCAATCTCAGCCCTTATAGGTTTTCCTTTAAGTTCAGCACATAGACTAACGTCATGAACTTTCTAGATTTTTCGAGCCTGCCAGTTCCTATAAAAAAAGGAGGAGACACCCTGTATTAAAAAAATGACTTTTAAAGTTGAATAACTCGCAAATGAGTACCCAAATCAAAAAATGGTCTTAGCGACCTCTCATTGTCTTTAAAAGGCCTATCTAATGATCAGAGATCGGAATTGGGTGTGTGAAAATACCTAATGTTTGCAGCGGGACATAATATGGAGCTGTTACAACCACATACGTTAAACCGGGTTTGAATTTTACGGGTTTAGTTTTTACATGTTCCTTACCTTTGAAACACCGAACTATAAACATTTACAAGCTGCTAATACAGTTCTAAATAAATTTTCTGCTAATACAGTTCTAAATAAATTTTCTGCTAATACAGTTCAAAATAAATTTTTGTTTTGTACTTTTCCGGTTAAAATTCGGTCTTTTAGTCCCAATTGTTCTTTGTCGGTCAAACACAGAATTTTATATATCTGCAAAATGCTAATGCGGTTTTAATTTCTTTTTTTGATCTGTATCTTAAGTTAAAAAGTTTTGCTACAGGTTGATGCAAGGAAAACGAACATTTTCGCGTCTTTACATAGTTTTGAAGTCGGCTTTTTTTTTAAATTATTAAACCTGCACTGCATAAAAAAATAAATTAAAAACATTTATTTCAATTGCAAGAACAGTGGTTGTAACAGCTCCATATTATTATTGTAAACTTACTGCAAACTTTAGGTATTTTCACACACCCAATTCCGATCTCTGCTAATGATACTCCATACGAAATGGATAATGCGAAAAAAAAAAAACATCCATACTTTACGTGTAGGGGAGCTACCCCAAGATGGAAATTTTGCTTGCAATTTTGCTCTCACACACACCCAATGGCTGTATCTAGCCGTTTCGTGTGTGTGCGTGTTGGGTTGGGATGAAACAGTTTTACGTTATTTGAAGATAGGCACATAATATAAAATAATTATGATTTAATATAAGTATCTTTTTATACTTTGATCTGTACTATTTTAAGGATAAATCTTTATTGAAATTTGAGTTGTAGGTCAGTGCTGGATTTACAAATTTGCCGCCCCAAAGCTTTAAAATTTTTGCCGCCCCTACTGACTCCTGAAATTTAAAAAATACACTGTTTACTAAAATACTACTAAAGTTAATTTCCTTTCTTTAGGAAATAATCTAGTTACTAGATTACTTTTACAACTTTTTTTTAAGTAAAGCAAAGCTTGGTTTTTACTGCACTACTTATAAGGTTTGGTAGGCTAAGGAAGATAGGTAAGTAAGGCCCAATACTGCTAAACATGCACCTTTTTTTTGTTTTCGCGGGGAATGCTTACCGCACCATACCCTCCGTGGGGGAGACGGAGGGCGTGTGTGGGACTCCTGGCGAACCCCGCGGCGGCGCCTAAATTGGCAGTCAGAAGGAGCTACAGGAACGCATCAGTAGCATCATCTTGAGTCCCCCTGCCTCACCCCAGACTGGGGCACATCTCAGGGTAATCAATAAATTACCATTGGGACATGACGATATCGTGCCTCTCGCCGTTTCACACCGTAAAAGACGGGACACCGACCCACCCCAGACGACACCCCCCAGCCGCATCGGGGTGTCTACTGCTCAGGTCGCTTGCAGTGGTCACACTTCCCCAAGATGTGGCCGCTACGACCCTTAGGCAACGATTGAGGACTAGCTGCCTCTACCGCGTCCCCTTCGCCGCCCTTAACGCTCTACAGTCTCCTTCTGGAGCATTACGTTCTCACAGAAGGAGACCAGGTTTCGACGCTCCTACTCCCACGCAGGGCAGTCCTCCCGCAGTGGTGGCATTGTGCTGTAACCTCACGTTCGATTCTATTCAGATAATCACCGAAACAACAATGTGCGGTGAGTATCTGAGTCAATCGGTGAGGTGACACAGTCGGTCCTCTCTATCCAAGCTTCGACGCTTGGCAGAACGGCTCCAACGTTGGTTGGCACAGTCCTGTGTTTCGAGCCGTACCCTCCAAGCCCGTAAGGATTGCGTGTGTGCGTTCTGCCGTAGCATTTCAGGCTCATGATACAGCGCTGTCTCTTCGCCATTCCGACCGACAGAACGAATTTGGTCGTAGAACATCGTATCCTTGTCGGCCAGAATGTCGAGGGGTGGGGATAGTGCCCGGATCGTCACTGCCTCATACGGTAGCCCCGTACGATCCGAATGACCATCAGCCGCTGCAGAGCCGCAAGTTGAGCCTTACAGCGGGAGGAACCCGCCAGGTCCTTAGGAGGACCACGGATCGCACGACGCCCATGTAGAGGCAGCGAACTTCTTCTCTTGGTCCCCAAGATTGGGCAGCAGACGATGTAACGCCCCTGCTACCCCTCGAACCCGGCAAAGCAGACGACACTTAGGCCAGAGGGCAGACTGGTGTGAAGGGCCGCATCGTAAGCGAGGTTCCATAATATTGGGCCTAATACAGAGCCCTGAGGTACCCCGCAACACAAAACCCTTCGATTCTCCACCCCATTCCGATCCACAAACTTCACTGTCCTGTCGCGCAGATAGGACTCTATTATCTAACTATGCACCTGTCAACGTCAATATACCCAAGACTTGGTAGTACTTGTAGTGATTTTGATTGAACTTAATTTAACACATATTTTAAAAACAATATTGCATTGAAGTTAATAATAATAAATAAATATCTTGGACATCTCACACACAATGCCATCTAGTCCCAAACTAAGCAGAATTTGTCGGTCGTCCATAGGTAGGTCCGCCTCAGGGATGTGTTGAACGCTAGCATGCCGTCCGGACGCTTTCCTGAGAGCTGGAAGAGCGTAAAGCTGGTCAAACTCCAGAAGACAGTACGGTCTGCCGATTTAGTCACGGCCTATAGGTCCATCGTGTTGCTGGACGAATTGGGTAAGCTGTTTGAGAGGGTGCTCTCTGCCCGCATCGTCCGGCACCTATGTGAGGTGAGCCCCGATCTGTCGAACAACCAATTCGGATTTTGGGAAGGGCGTTCGACGCTCGATGCCATATTGCGCCTGAGAGCCGTGACCGAAGAGGCAGTAAGCAGTGGCAGCGTGCTGTTGGCGGTGTCTATGGACGTTTCGCAGGGGTCAGTCCTCGCAAAACTCCTATGGAACATGGTATACGACTGGTCTTTTTGTGGGCGTCTCCCCCCGGGCTGGGCGTAATCTGTTACGACGATGACACTCTGGCTACAGCCAGAAGGGGTGAACTTTCAGGCTGTCCACATTGGCCACAACAGGAGTCTCCCTGGTGGTTGGGCGCATTGAGGTATTGGGCTTACTGGCCCAGGCCCTGGATAAGACGAAGGCCCTTTTGTTTCATGAGCCCTGACTTAGGCCACTCCCTGGCGCCTCCATCGTGGTCAACTCGGTAATTGTACTGGTCCGGGCCAAGATGAATTATCTGGGCCTGATGCTTGACGGTAGTTGGCTCTTCGACGAGCACTTCCAACAGCTTGCTCCGAAGCTGGTCGACACTGCCTCCGCACTTGGACGACTTTTGCCCAATTTGGGTGGAGCCAATGTCGCGACGAGATAACTGTACACGGGAGTCTGGTCTATAGCACTGTACGGTGCACCGGTGTGGGCGGCGGCTCTGACCGTCCAAAATAGGGCCCGCCTCTGATGACGCCCGCTTCAGTGAGAGGAGGCACTGGGAGGTATTTCAGGTGCAGAGTGGCACACCTTAATCTGTTCGATGCCGACATACAGCCTCTTTGCAAACTCCAGTAGGGTGACGGTCCGAGGCGGTTTCGACATGTCAAAAAAAAAGTATTTTAAGTGGTCGCCACGCTGCATTCTACTGTGTCGTGGGTTCCTGGTACATGGGAAAACACTTTGTGCTATTCCCAAATTGTTAAGTCTGGGTGTTCTCTGTGTTTGTTTTATGTATGTTTGTAAAGCCCCCCGCGACATAGGATTTATACTAATATGGCGAGTATGGTCTTTTAAAGAAATAAAAACAGTTTTGTGTCCGCAAGCTTACTTTTTTCTGTACCAATTTATATTTAGGGCCATTTTGCCGCCCCCCTAATTCTGCCGCCCCAAGCTTCAGCTTTTTCAGCTTCTATGGTAAATCCGGCCCTGTTGTAGGTACATATTATTAAACCGTTGCGAAAGTTGATATGTTATTAAACGAGAGAAATTTATCATGTTTATTTTCGGAAATTTATTTATGATGTACTGAGTAACTGTGGGTGGAAGGTTTACGGATAATAATAAAAGACATGTATTTTAGTCTGCTGTAATAAACTTTTGAGAGTTTATTTGAACTTAAGTTATTTCATATATTTCGTAAACAAGCAATATTATCACCTTACGCAGGCATCCGATGAAGTTATCACATACTGAAAACTTTAAGGGTCCCTATAAGCGAACATAATATCCATACATTCTCTTACCTTATCGTGAAAGTAAGTGATGAATATTCTGAATATTTTATGTAAAACAAGCCGTTTATCTAATACTTCAATATACTCAGACTTTATATGTTTTGGTTCTAAATTCGAGAGCGCTCAAATTTACAATTTAAATGCGAAATGTGTAATATTAGTCGTAACTTTGGTGTTGTATTTAAATATTTCACTAATTTCATGATGTAATTCAAAACTATTTTGATTAAGACATAAGCACATTTAATTATAATAAGCTTTCGCTCGCGGTGCTGTCCTCGTTCATGTCGGTTATACCTTAATAAAATATCGGCCAAGAGCGTGTCAGGCCGTGCACAGGAAAGGGTTTCTCTGTCACCCATAATGATATGTGGATTAGAAATCGTTGTTATGTTCACGTATTAATGCGTTAATTTTGTATGACGTTTTCCAAGTAAGCGCATTGTAAAAGTTAAGCCTCTATAACTCCTGAACTAACAAGGCCATCTAATCCGTTATAGTTTTCCTTTAAAGTTCATTATATGGACCACTATCACGAATTATTCGAGACTTTTGGAAACAGCCGTTTAGCTTTTAGAGGGGGGGGGGGGGGGGGGACGCCCTGTTGTTACAAAAAAGTGCCCTTGAAAGTCAAATATCTCGCAAACGGATTCCTAAATCAAACAATCGTCTGGGAAACCGTTTACTGTTTTTAAAAGACCTATCTAATGATACCCCACATGATGGTGTAGCCGCGAGAAAAAAAAATCATCCCCACTTTACGGGTAGGGGAGGTACATTTTTCATAATTTTATTGTAGCACTTTGTCGCCGTAATTACAACACGTATTCATACAAAGTTTCATCTTTCTAGCACTTACCGTTTGGACGATAAGTCGAGGACGGACGGACGGACATGACGAATCTATAAGGGTAAAAATCTAGCCTGTATCCTTCCTTAAGAATGTTAGTACCTCCAAGCCAAATCTCATTGAAATCTGTGTCGTAATTTAACTGTGAATCTATTACAGACAAACAAGTAGAGTTTCTTTTAAATTTATAATATTACTAGTATTGATAGCAGACCGTAGTTTAGAAGTTTGGCGATATTTGACGCTGTGTACCATGGAGATCACGTTAAGCCATCGGACAGCTATATAAGCAGTTGTCATGAATATATTCAGCAATTGCTATTGGGAAGTCAGTGGCCCCAAATAAATGGATACTTTTCTTTACCTGGGGAAACCCCCACGGGCCGTCACCCCTTCGGGGTATGCAGTGGGGTGGTGTGTCAGAATTGAACCGACTAAAACCACACGAGGTGCCACTCTGCGCCTCAGATAGGAGTGATTTTCGGAAATAGCTGTTATTATGACATCCAGACCCCTCCCAGCGCCTGTCCGCACTGACGCAAGTACCATCATCTACTTAAACTCTTAATTTAGATGACGTATGACGTTATACGAGATCGCGGGACGTTTTGTTTTCAATAAATTCAAAGTTTCATTGGCTGTGTAGGTCAAAATTATATAGTTAAGTTATTTTTTTATTATTGATGACGTGGATGTCACTGACACGTGGTTTCAACAGGACGGTGCCTCATGTCACACAGCCAATAAAACTATCAATATATTGCAAACGAAATTTCCCGATCGAATAATTCCACAAAATTTGGCCGTTAAGTGGCCAGCCAGATCGTGTGATTTAACACAGATGTCAGCTGTTTCCCCACAAAAACTAATCCAGATGGATTACTTTTGTGGGGCTTTGTTCAGGACAGAGTCTATAGAGAGTCAATCGAATTGATTGCAGCTTTAAACTTAAAATGATTAACGAAATAGACCCGCCATTTTACCAAAAAGTGCATCATAAATAGTCTCGAAACCACCGAGTTCCTGTAGCCTTTGCAGTTGCGAAGAGGTGTCACTTCTAGCGCCTCTATAGCATTTTACATGGGGAGTGTTCTGAAGGGCTCTTCAACCTGATCCCACCTTCTTCAGAAACACACGCCAGAACTATCCTGCATCGCGGGCAGTATGGTGGCCCCCACTCTTGGATTCCATTCATGCTTACCATCAGGCAGAGTGGAGTCACATTGGTAGGCATTAAAAAAAAAAAAAAAAAAAAAAACTAACCTGTTTGGATCTTCCTTCTTTAGCCGAGTAGTCAAAAACTGGCACTTACTTCCAGCTCTTGTCTTTCCTTCCTTCTATGATCCCGCAATAGAAGTTCTTAAAAATAATAATTTGCTCCAGTGTTTGATACATTTTTCATCGACACTCCGTTCCTAATGGTCGTAGTGTGATGATAAAATGATCCTTGATGAATGGGCTAGTTAACACTAAAAAGTTTTTCATTCCGAACCGGCAAATTCCTAAGATTAACGCATTCAAACAAGCAAACAAATTCTTCAGTTAAATATTAATAATATTTAATAGATAGATATTAAGATATAAACTTAGGTAATCCGTTTGTTAATTTGACACCTGGAAGAAAGAAAAATCATTTACTCTGAATCTCTATCACATAAAAAAAAACTGAACCTCACGATGAATCGCGAACCGTGTAATAAGGGTCATTTGTACTATTGGACACAGATGCAAAGCCGCATAGCCGAGCTGTTCGGGCGTCGCAAATTAATGCGATCCTCTGTAGTATTGATGAACTACTGCGATTGAATAAATTAAAGCGTTTGTCTATGCCAGATGCTATTGCACTATGTTCAATTTTGAATTGTAGGTTTATTTTGCAGAGCCTAAAAGGTTTCAAATAGCTGTAATTTTTATGGTGTAATATCACTATTCTCTCCTAGAAGAGCGACCTAAAATATAATAGCAGTCTTACAATCGCATTTCGTTGGTGAGTGCGTGAGCGCGAGACTGAAGGCTCAAATATGCAGAAGAATCTCAATGGGCTGCCATAGCGTGGTCACCATGCTGCAATATCTAAATTCACAATAAAAATGGGAATTTGGAAAGCTACGTTAGCACTAAAATTAAAATCATTATTTATAAAAACTTACGTATTTTCCCTATATTAAAAGCGTGAAATACTGAACTCTGTCATCTGACTTTATGGAAATCGATTTCCAATACTCGTTTGTTGCTCATTGTTGGTTAATTCGGTAGTAAATACATTTTACACCAGAGCTGACCAATAAGTTACAACGTGTACTTTCGAATAGTAAAGTATCTGTAATATAATATATAAATAACAGTCATAACATGCACAATGATTTGAGTTCCAAATGAATATTTCTGACATCGAACACAGCGCCATCTAAATACAAACTTGAGAGAGGAAACAGATCGAAGATTGAGAAGAAGAGAATGATAAAATTCTGGGTGAAAATATTTATTGTTTGTAAATACATACATATTTTACATATAAAACATCTAAACGTTGAATCAAACGTTTTGCAGATCATACACATTTGATGCAATCCAGTAATCATAATGAAGTTCTCAGCACTGTGCACAGTATCAATATGTCTTCGACGCAGTCAAGACAATAGTAGAGATTCTTCGATTACTCGGCATTTCAAGATTTTGAATCGTAGACACAGCGGAAAGTTACGTTATCCAAATATTCAGATCTTAACTGTCTACATTACATTGTGACTTTGATTTGTATTTACATTTCTCCATTTCAGCAAACTATAATCTTTACAAGATAGAGTGAATAAAATATAATTTATACCAATCCTAAACTAAAACAGTTGGACGTGGTCAGATAATTTTGATTATGTTAATTTATCTACTCAGTAGATACTGTTACCAATCATGACGGTTATAATCATAAGGTTCAATTTGATTTCAACAATATAGTTAATCTTAAATTCAGTATTTGAACAACAATAACAAGAATAATTCCAATATAAATTCGCTATTTCGTAGTTCAAAATCCGTGGTTTACCGCATAATTTGTCCGAACAATCGGCTTAGGGTGGTTTTTAAGGTAGATCCACACTGTCGAAAGGCTTTGCCATATTCAATTTATTTTTTAAATTTATGTTAACTGTACTTTCGATGTTTGTACGTCATTAACCCCTGGCACAAAAAAGGAATATAAAAAGTTTGGCCACTACGTTTGTCTATAGTATCGTAGCTCTTACGGCCTGGCCACGAGTTTTGGTCTTAGCGAAAAGCGGAGCGGCGCCGGTGAGCGGTGCGTTTTGCACGCCACGAACCCTAGTAGCGAATAGTTGCAGCGGCGACGGTGGACGTATTTAGGTAGTCGAAACGTGTTAAAAATCATGGCGTTATAAAAATTATCCCCTGTCTGTTTAGAAACAATTTTTTTTTTTAAATATGATAGAATGAGTGCACGAACTAAATAAAGATCGGTATTTAGATGGTGGATTTAGTGACCTATACGAAGGTCCTACCTATAAGAAGTAACTGATGTTTCCAAGTGTTTTGCTAAGTAGGTACTTACAGAGAGAAAAAACTTTAAAAACTTGTCAACTACTTACATTGCGTATAAGACATACTAGTAGTTTCGTGTGTAGTTATATCTACAGACAAAACTACTGATATGTAAACTGTTTTGCTAATTAGGTACCTACTGACAGAGAAAAAAATTAACTTTTAAAACTTGTCAACTATCCACCTACATTACGTAAACATACCAGTAGTTTTGTCAACATATCAGTGGCTTCGTTTGGTAGGTACCTAGGTTCTATGTTTTTGTGTTATCAATTTAAATTAAACGTAAGTACCATTATATTCCGGAAAACATTGTTTAATTTCTTCCCACAACCTTTTTATATTTATGTTGGGGATCATCCATATAGGCGGTCTATTTAAATTTCTGTTATAAAAGCCTCGGTATCCATTACCGCCATAAAATCGTCTAAAATTTTTTGTTTTTATTTAACGCCGCTGAGTCCGTCACTCCTGCACCGCTGTCCACGCCGCTCTGTTTCGTGGCGTCGCACATATGAACTTGTGCCTTTGTTCCCGCCGCTCTCCATACCGCCCGCCACTGTAGCAATTCGCTCGGCAAAAACCGCTAGCTTTTTCGCTATGAGCGGCGACTCGTGGCGTGCCTCGTACATTTCTATACTTTTGATATGACCGCTCGGCGTTTCGCTTTTCGCTGCCGCTCACAGCGGAAAGGTCGTGAATGGGCCGTTAAACGGAGCCAAGAACGGAGTTAGTTGTCAAAAAAAAACTCTTTATAAGCTAAATTCAGACAGTTTTCAATAACGTATTTTTAGTTGAAACAGGAGATAGGCGACTAGCAGTAAAACCTAAATGGTATGGCCATACTGTCCCTAAAATATGGGAGGCCTGTTTATGTTGAAACTCCGATTGATTCTAGTATGAATGCCATATTGAAACCGCTCAATTAGGCGAGTACCCACTGTGAACTAAACTAGTTTCTTTCAAAGATTCACACAGACCACACATTTATCTATTCTTTAATAACGTTTTTCACAAAGCCCCGAAATTATATATAAACAAAGAACTTTTATTATATTTTAAGTAAATACTCATTTAATAAAGCGAATATCACAAAGCTTGGCTGTTGAGTTGAGTAACGTTACCCCATTTATCTCAGCTAAGTGACTCGTTAGATTAGATTATTGTTTACACTCCACTATATAAATTTTAAAAGAGATATAAAGATACAAAAGAAAGAGTAAATGAATTCCTTTGTTTTCAGTTACTTTGAAAGCCTTTAGCCACTCATCTTACTTCTCAGCCGCAAAATCTAACGCATATCTGACTCCTGGGACATTACGAGAATTATTAGCTTAACATTAAATATGGTCCTTCTTATATTTATATATGTATTTGTTATATTTATATATTAACTTTATTTATTACAACAAAAAAGTAACAAATGAAATACTGAATGATCACATTAAAAAAGATCGAGAGTGACTAATATGAACCAACAATTTAATCTAATGTAATAATGTTTAGTCTGGTAATAATTGCGGTTAACGATTTATGACGTATTAAAAAAAAACTACCAACTATATCTCGTTCGAACCAATTTTCGTTGGTAGTTTACATGGTAATGTACAACATATATTTTTTTAGTTTTATCACTCTCTTATTTTAGAAGTTACAGGGGGGGGGACACATTTTTCCACTTTGGAACTATCTCTCGCGCAAACTATTCAGTTAAGAAAAAAATGATATTAGAAACCTCAACATAATTTTTGAAGACCTATCCATAGATACCCACCACGTATGGATTTGATAAAAAAAAATTTTTTGAGTTTCAGTTTCAAGTATGGGGACCCCCAAAATGTATTGTTTATTTTCCATTTTTATGTGAAAATCCTAATGCGGTTCACAGATTACATCTACTTACCAAGTTTCAACAGTATAGTTCTTAAGGTTTCGGAAAAAAGTGGCTGTGACATACGGACTGACAGACAGACAGACATGACGAATCTATAAGGGTTCCGTTTTTTGACATTTGGCTACGGAACCCTAAAAAAGCGGCCAAGTGCAAGTCGGATTCGCCCATGAAGGGTTCTTTAGCAGCAAATAACATCATATAAAAGTTCTTGTAATTCGTTGTAACTTTGTTTGATGTTTTAATAACAGTGTGTTGATTGAATGAAAGATAATTTCGGTTTACGATTTATGACGTATTAAAAAATACTACTTACTAGATCTCGTTCAAACCGCTTTTCGATGGAAGTGGGCATGGTAATGTACATCATGTATTTATTTGGTTTTATCATTTTCTTATTTTAAAAGTTACAGGGGAGGGGGGTGGTCCGCACATTTTACAACATTGGAAGATCCTCTCGCGCAAACTATTCAGTTTAGAAAACAATGAATTTAGAAACCTCAATATCATTTTTGAACACCTATCCATAGATATCCTACTCCACACGTATGGGTTTGAAGAAAACAAATTTGTAAGTTTCAGTTCTAAGTATGGGGAACCCCAAAATTTATTGCTTTTTTTATTTTTGTGTAAAAAATATTAATCAAATATTAATGCGGTTCACAGAATACATTTACTTACCAAGTTTCAACAGTATAGCTCTTATAGTTTTGGAAAAAAGTGGCTGTGACATACGGACGGACAGACAGACAGACATGACGAATCTATGAGGGTTCCGTTTTTGCCATTTGGCTACGGAACCCTAAAAAGCGAATAAGGTGAAAAACTGCCATTATTTTATATGACTGTAAATACTATACCCAATGTAATGTTTAGTTCAAACCATAAACTAGGCATGACCATAAAGTAAAGTCCATCTTTAGGTTGGTTAAAAGAAATTGCAGACAAAGATAAGGACGCCTGTTGTATCACTGTTTAAAGAAGTTTTTACTTAGTTTGAGCTATCCCGCTGTAATGATATCTTGCAAATTAAATTTAACCAACTTCACGGCTTTCGATTGAGCTGAAAATTTGCATACATGTGTATTTTGCGTGACAATACAATATTATGAAGACACAGAACAGATGTGATGCTCAAATTTTATGGTGGCATCGGAGATCTGCAAGAAAACGACAGAACTCCATCGAATTTAGCACCACGTCCTAAAAACAAATAAAATCATGTTTTGAAAAGTTTTATTAGTATTTTTATTTGTTTGCATTTTTGTGGTAGAGCCAAGCTACACCAACACCAGTAGCTCAAAAGGGCCAGGCTCGAACCGGGTAATTACCACGCTCTCACAGAATACCGTCGTGAAATAGCAGCATATTAGTGTTGCTGTGTTTCGTCAGGTGAGTGAGAGTTCCGGAAGCCCATAAGGGGGGATTGGTCTGGGTGTTTGTGCTGTATCGGACGGCCGTTTGGGCTCGCAAGTTATTGATGCATTGGGTCACTTGTCCTGGAGGTCAGCGGGATCCGAAGAAACGGTGCTCCGCTAGCCGCCCGTGGTTTGTAGGGGGCCCAACTAGCGTGCTAGCCCCACGTGAAAGGCTGCCCCGCCGGCCACGCATAATCCCGGAGTTGCTCCATCGTGCCGGTTGGCGACCGGATGGAGAGGACCCGATGGCGACTCCCGGGGGGGGGGTTCGGGCGTCCCCGCGCTCTCCATACAAGTTCCCCATCGATGTATTGTTCCTTGCGGGCTGCTTGGCTCCTGGTGTGGTACTTTATCCCAACTTCTTTCCCCTTCCCCTATTCACTCTAACTATGAAAAGAACCAAAAAGAAAAGTAAGTTTAACCAGCGGTTGCACTTCCTCTCCCTTAAAGTGCATTTCTCTAATATCCGAGGATTGCACTCAAATCTCAATGATGTCCATCACCACCTCGAGACAGAAAAACCGCACTTACTCTTTCTAACGGAGACGCAGATCTGTAATCCGTCCGATCCAACATACCTGCACTATCCTGGGTACATCCTGGAGACCCAATTCTGTGCCCACGCAGGCGTGTGCGTATACATCAAGGACGAGATCTGCTGTCAGCGTCTTCGTAACTTGGAGGTTCCTGACCTTTCTGTTTTATGGGTTCTTGTGAATACTGGCCTTGATCAAATAGTTTACGCCAGTGTTTACCGTTTGCATAGTAGAGACCAGGAGACGACAAGGCTATTGAACCATCTAAGTGAAGCTGCAGATTCGGTCCATCGACGCTTTCCATCTCCGCAGTTGGTGTTTCTTGGGGACTTTAATGCACACCATGAATAGTGGCTGTACCCGTATAGCGACACTGACCACGCTGGAAGAGAGGTCTACAAATTTGCAATAGTGGTTTAATGCTGAATGCCTCTTAGCTGAAAAGCGTAAGCGTGAAGCCTATTTGTCATGGGTTGAAGCTCGTAAAAACAAAGCCTTGGATCTCGAGTCTAAGAAGAAAGCATACAACGCAGCTGCTAAATCCTGCAAAAAAGCGATAAGAAAAGCTCGATTTGACCACATTGGCCGTATAGGGGAAAAGTTAGCTTCTTTTCCCTCAGGGAGTAAAGCTTTCTGGAGCCTCGCCAAGTCGGTCGAGAAAAACTTCTGTCGCTCTTCGCTGCCTCCTCTGCGCAATCCTGACGGATCCCTGGTCCATAGTGCTGAGGAGAAGGCAAATTTATTTGCCAATCTCTTCGCAGAGTGTTCTTGTCTGAACAGCAACGGCAAATGTCCACCTCAGTTACCTCCGTTTGGCCCTAAAATGAGTGCTGTTAAAATCCACCAAAAAGAGGTACTTAAATGTTTGCTGGACCTGGACATTAATAAGGCCAGTGTTCCTGACGGCATTCCAGCAGTGGTACTGAAGTGTTGTGCACCCGAGTTGTGCCCTGTTCTGACTCGTCTATACCAACTCTCTCTAGAAACTGGCAAAGTTCCGAGATCCTGGAAGCTTGCTAATGTTCAGCCTATACCCAAGAAAGGAAGCCGTGCAGACCCAGCCAATTACAGACCGGTCGCGATCACCTCTATAATCTGTAAGATTATGGAGCGGATCTTAAATAATCGTCTCCTGACATATCTTGAAGCAAACGAGCTACTTAGTGATAACCAATATGGTTTTCGCAGGGGACGCTCGACGGGAGATATGCTAATATATGCCACCCACCTTTGGAGCGAGGCCTTGGAAGGTCACGGTGAAGCAATAGCTGTTTCGTTGGACATCTCAAAGGCCTTTGACCGCGTCTGGCACCAGGCATTACTTAGCAAGCTTCCAGCATACGGCATACCTACTGAGCTCTGTGACTGGATTTGTGATTTCCTGAGGGAACGGTCGATTCGAGTTGTCTTGGATGGCTGCTCTTCCGATCTAATGGCAATCAATGCTGGGGTACCTCAGGGATCTGTTCTCTCTGCAACCTTGTTTCTGCTGCACATAAATGATCTTTTAACACCGGATATTATTAGCTACGCCGATGACAGCACCGTAATGGAGAGGTACACGACCAACTCGCGAGCTAGTCCAGTGGAAATACGGTCCTTGAGAGAGTCCATGATTGAACGGGTGAACGTGACATTGCAGTCGGTGTCGGATTGGGGTGACGCCAATCTTGTCCAGTTCAACCTTTCCAAAACACAGGCGTGTCTTTTCTCCGCGAAAAAGAGTAGCTACGATTTAACACCCACTTTCGAAAGTGTATCCTTACCGATTACTAACCATCTAGGGCTTCTAGGTATTACCATCACCTCTAACCTTAACTTTGGCAAACAAAATGAGTCTATGGCACAAACAGCCTCCAAGAAATTATCGATTCTGTCAAAGGTTCGGCGGTACTTCAGCTCTGAACAGCTGCTTAATCTTTACACTGCCCAAGTTCGATCCTGCATGGAGTACTGCAGTCACCTCTTGGACGGTGCAGCCAAATATCATCTAGAAGCTTTGGACTCGGTTGACCGAAGAGCCCGTAGGTTAATTAATAACGAAAAGCTCTCAAATAGCAGACTACACACCCTTGAGCATCGTCGTCGAGTTGCCAGCTTATCGGTTTTTTATAGGATGCACTTTGGAGAGTGCTCGAAAGCTCTTTTCGAACTGATTGAACCATCTCCATTCCTTTATCGGACTACTAGGCGCAGGCAAAAGTTTCATCCATACGTTGTTGGCATACCCAAAAGACGAACCAAACGGTTTGACGGCTCGTTCTTGGTGAGAGTCGCCAAAATTTGGAACGACCTGCCTGGGTCTATTTTTCCTGATGAGTTGAACTCTGGAGCCTTTAAGAGTAGAGTGAACAGGTTTCTTTTGGATGGGCGTGTACCATCTTTGTCTTCATCTACACTTTCCATCAGGTGAGATGGAAGACAAACGCCTATTCCATTACAACAATAAAAAAAAAAAAAAAAAAAATATGTTTCATGTTAAAGCAGGGGGGGTGTCAAACCGCACTTTAGGTAAAGTCGGCCGCCTGCCTGCCGCGCAGGCCATTCCGGTGGGTTGTCGCTTACGCACGATACGCGTCACGTTCGTCGCGTATTTAATTTTTTTATACTTTTTGATACCCACTTAATAATGTAAAAGCTAAAGTTCTGTTTACGGATGTCTGAATAAAAGATTTTAGGTGTTAGGTAGGAACTAATCTGTTCGTTTCATACGTAAATACATACAAACTAACAGATATTTCGATGTGATATTATTCAAAACGTCATTTGTTGACAAAAGTACCTACAGTTACTTTTTCACTAAAATGCTAGAGGAAAAGCAGCTATTATACCTATATTAAAATTATTTTTAACAGAAGACATGTCTGATTACGTCAGAACAGATAAGAGTTACAAGATAGAAAGAGACGCAATTGTAGGTAAATATAATCGTAGGTGCTTCGGCGCTGTGCAATCTGAATTGAACTTAATTTTATGACACCAAGGGTCCCTATTTTATTTACTTAGGGCAATGAGTTTTCTGTACTGGTACTATTATGTATTCTGTGGTTATAGTGTACAATAGAGTATCTATCTAGCGTGTCTATCTATCTACTATTACATTATTTTTCTTGATGATCCTCTTACATACAATATACCAACTAAACCAGGATGAAACTTCCTAAAATTTTACCAAGATCATAACTTCACATCACACCTTTAATAATATTTACTTTTCTCAGAGTTATTTTGTTTGTCCTTATGTTATACATACTCATTACACCTTGCTCCTGTAGGTAAACTTAGGGTCAGGTTACCTTTAGGGTTTGTTTACATTTCATGTTGTCATTTACTGCTTCTGTCAAGTAAAAGTTTATCAGACCTAAATAAGTGCGCTGATCTTATGTTTTTGACTCAAAATGTTATTACACTGATTTTCTAAAATTTTTAATCTTCTATCTCAAAATTTTCTAGTCCAGGTTTTTTAAAATTACTTATATTTAAAGTTTTACTAGAAAATAAATATATATATATATATATATAAGTGAATTGCTGTTCGTTAGTCTCGCTAAAACTCGAGAACGCCATGACCAATTTGTCTTATTTTGGTCTTGAATTATTTGTGGACGTCCAGAGAAGGTTTAAAAGTTGAACATATAAAAATTAATTGCATTTTTTTTAATTATGGCTTCCTTTGTTTGTTTTAAGTTTATTTTATACAAAAACTTAGGACTTCTATTTATCGATTGAGGCAGTACAAAGCCTGCCGGGTCAACTAGTAAATTATAAATAATAAATAAATATTTCGGATATCTGACACACAACATCATCTAGTCCCAAGCTAAGCAGAGCTTGTATTATGGGTACTAGACAACTAATATAAATACATAAACATACTTTTTTTTTGTAAAACATAAATATTATAAATAATAATAATAAATATGACTTTCGTGACACATAGTGTATATTTCTAATGAAGGAGTTATCTTCTTATTTCAAATAAATACTGAAATATTTACGTATCAAATCTAATTGATCAATAAATATATACCTACTACAGAAACTACACACAATTATTGTTTAAGAGTAAATTGCATGTAATATTTTCCACTACTATAGATTGTGAAATCACATCAAGATTTTCATGATTCAATACTTGCTCTCGAAGGACTGCGGTGTTCTTCCATACTGCAACGATAATAAATGTCATATTGTCTGTGACAATTTTATACAGTACACAACGTCGCGATGCAGGCAATAAAATGGTAGTTTATTGTGTGAATGCCTTTATGGTTGGAATATTTATGGTAGCTTCATTGTGGTTTGTATACTTTATGTTGTAGCGGAGTCTCTTAGTTTATTATTAAGTACTAGTTTTCGAGTGACACAGTGATGTGCAATTCATATGATATGCTGATATTTTGTAACGTTAACAAAGCTTAATCTACACAAGGTTACGGTCAAGTTTGTTCTTCTTTTACTTAGTAAATTATATCTAATTAATCATTATAATTCCATATTTTTAAACTACTTAAAAAATGGTAAAAGATTAAAAAATACTTTATAAAAATTGCAGTCACTTAAATCAACAGAACTCGTACTCATGGTATAAACCTCATTGAAATTATTTGTTTCTCTATTATTTCCTTTATTTATTTGTCTGTTCCTTAATTTTTCTTTCATCATTCATTTTTATTCTTGTGTCTCATTCATTCTGCTATAGGTATCATTTTATCTAGTCATCCGTTCCTTGAATGTTCTTTTTCTTTTGCTCGTTTTACCCTCCCATTTTTCTGTTCATACTTGTCTGTGTACATATCTTACTACATGTCCTACCCACCGTCACTCCTGTTTTACTCGTGTGCTATGGTAACAACACTGGGTATTAAACTTTCCCAATTCTTAAGATCTTCCCAGGTGAGCACAATTTTTTTAAATAAATATTTTTTTCTCCTCTTCTTTCTTAACCATTTGCGTGCGATAACCGCGTTTGGCTCCAACCGCCAATATCTTCTGGGCTCACCAGATACTATTATCATTTACAAAGTAACTTATACAGGGTTAAGATACTGTTGTACACTAACTATTGACAGTAGTACTTCCAGTAAAACAACATGAGACAAAGTAAAACTTCAGTGGAAAGTGTTAAATATCTCGTAGAATGTAATGCACCTATTAAAATAATTTTAATTCGTCCTAATATTTATACTCGTCATTAATTATTAGCTTCTTTTTCTTGATATCTGATAAAATTATCACATTGGTGTGGTGTAGTGTTTGTTACACTTGAATTAATTGTAAGTATAACTATATATTTATAATATAAATAACAGTTCTAACAAATGTTGGTGGTAAGAGTAAGTCTACTCCTGGATTCTACTTATGCTTTTGATCATATTATATCGATAAAAAAAACAATATGAAAATTTAAAAATACAGTTAGTTACTTTAGAAGCAGTCTGGCGCTTAAAATAACCTCATAAAGGAACAGCAATGCTGGGACGAATTTTATATCTCAGAGGCCCTCCTAGTTCTATAACTTGCAAAAGTGTTCATGTAACCTAATTGCAGAATAAATAATTTCATTTCATTTCTATACATTTGTTTACGAGCGGTTGTCTAGGAAATGGTTTGTGGTGGATCAATATTTTATTTTATTTTTAGGTACAGAAACAGACCTACTACTACGTATGCACGATTACTAAAATCATGATTTTTTCAGATTTTTAGAGCCATCTGTTTAGCTTATAGAGAGGGGGACGCCCTGTTTTAACAAAATAAGCAGAGCGTCTCCTTCTTGTCTACGCAGCAACCACCCTGACTCACTTGGGGCTTCCGACTTACTAGGATCAGTGGACTTCAGCCCCGACTTACTGGGATTAACGGCATCCAGTTCTGACTTACTGGAACTAGCGGCACTCAGCTCATTCCTGGCACTGGCAAGCTCCATAACAGAGCACAGACATGTGACTTATCATATCGTTCTCCGGTTTTAGAGGCGAGTGATGTGGCGACTAACACACATCGCGCGAGCGAAATCGTTCAATAGCGGCATCTACCGTTAAAACACTGAACCACGGCGTAACTAAACCTGAATCGCGATACAAAGATTCTTGCGTTGATTGGCATATTATACACAATGTACAAAATCAACCGTTGGGCCGTGGCCCGCCAGTCTCGATCACCTCGCCTAGTTGGAGGAACCTCCTCCTCCTGAGTGTTGGAGGAACTCAAAAACTGTCCCTCCACAGTACAATAACGTTCCCATAGAAATAATGATAGAAAGTCATAAATTAACTGTTTAGAATGGCTTTAAATACTGTGTACGAGTATCTCATGATATTCACGTACTATGTCAATTCAAGGAATAAGCATTCAATACCAGTGCATCTGTCGCAAAAACTACAAACCCATAATTGCATTTTCTGTATTATGGGGTGGCCTAAGATTGCAAAATAGATAAATTATATTTTATTTGTACACCAGGGCTTACAAACGTTAAACAGTCATAAAGCTAACAGCATCGTTTAGATGTAGGTCAACTACGTGAGGATGCTTCTAATCTCAACGGGATGCAGTTACCATGGCCTCTAGTTTATGCGATAAAGTCGAAGCTTTCAACAGAATCGATTTTAAGGGGTTGTGAGTTTTTGGGGGGAGAGGGGGAGGAGTCAGAACCTTCCCTCACCATTTTTACCAGCCGGAAATACTTGGTTCCCTTAGTAAAAATCAAAAACAGAAATTTGTACAAACATTGTTTATTCCACTTTATGAAAATTATAAACATATTGGCTCCAATTATGAGACGACGGAGCCCCGATAAGCGGGGCTCCTATTTCTGCGTGGTTTAAAAAAAAATAACCACGATGGCTAAGGCGGGAGTTTCGCTGCGCTACGCTCCGGCCTTAGCCATCTAACCTAACTCAATGAAGACGGATTGTGCCAACTCGGAGTAATACATTGCTATTATTTACCTAAGAATTATATTATACTGCTCTTATATATTTCCTTTAGCACATAATATATAAAATATAATTATCTCGATTGTATTTTCTTCAAACACAAATCAATACGGAAGAACACATTCACTTAAACTCGAAAGCAAAGGAATGACGCACAAATTTGAAATTAGCTGTCAATATCATCCATACAAGATGGCGGGTTGCGTTTCGTTTCAGGTTTTCATATAAAACCTAAAAATGACATTTGAAAAACTGTACTAAAGCATAAAAATACCTTCCGTTTTGCATAATTGCAATAGTATTTAAGAATTTTTGGAAACTGTTTAAAAATATATAGACGCAATTCTGGCACCCAAAATTACTTTGGGGGGATTAAGACTAACTCCCTTGCCCCCTACACCACCAAAACCCTCAAATTCAGTTGACTCGTTTCAAAATCCAACCCATCCTCTACCCCTAGAAAAAACCAAGGTCATGTTTTTTGAACATAGAAGATTCAGCTAGGTCATTCAACATCTGTTGCAGGTCCTGCAGTGTCTCTGCCATTATGACGATGTCCTCCGCAAATCGCAAGTGAGTTTTTTTATACTGCTGTAATATTTTTCAGCTCACAATCATTGGCAGAAGTAAAGAACCGTTTACTCGTAGGTGTACCTTTATTAAGAAAACACATAATGCAAATTAACAAAAAAATATTGCAGTTTATGTAGTGTTCACAAATTTTAAAATTTTAACATTCTTTTAATAAATCCATATTTAATGCTTTTGTTAATTTTTATATAACATTATTGAATTGTAAAGCTGTTATTATATTGGAGGCTGTTGTTGACAAAAACATCGGCATTATATACATTCCTAAAGATACGTTTGCGAATTCTACTTTAACAGTATTTTTCTTTGTAAACGTGAGAAGATTTTTAACAGCATCTACCACAGAAATTTCGGAATCTGAAACAAAGTAAGATTATAAAGTAAATAAATCTTGTATTCTTTAAATCACTCATATTATAAGGATTGAAATAATTAGTTGGAACAATGCGATTCTGCATAATGAATCATTCAAAATAAGTCTCTCACAAACCCTAACGTACCATGTAAGTGCACCTACAAAAAATGGAAAAAAACGGAGATTAAATTTCCAAAATAATGACAATATTATCTGTATGATGTATTCACATACGCACATACTAGAATTACTGGGTATTAATTTATATGTATGTTTTTTTGTGTTTCATTTTGTACACAAGACTAAATGATCTTCATCAGATGATTATTTATTGAGATTGGTACTAGTCTCTATGTGACTCTCGAGCTGCTGATGGTAGCAGTCACTTTTTGACTCTTAAATTGCTCATGGCAGTAGACATTTTTGGCTTTTGAGTTTCTGATAGTAGTAGTCACTTTGTGCCTCTCGAGTTGCTGTTAGCAGTAGTTACTTTGTGACGCTTGAGTTGCTGATGGTAGACACAGTAACTCTTGAGTTGGCAATGGCGCTATTCACTTTATGTTTCTTCAGTTATAGATGACAGTAGTCACTTTATGACTCTTGACTTACCGATGTCAGTAGTGATTTTGTGCCTTTTCAGATGCAGATAGCAGTAGTGACTTAGTGACTCTTGAGTTTCTGATGGTAGTAGTCACTTTGTGACTCTTTAGTTGCTGATGATAGTAGATACTTTGTAGCAATGAGTTGCAGATGATAGTAGTCACATACCACCAGATAAACATCAGCTCTTTTAACACGTTTACTTAAAAAAGCTATTTGTAAACTTGGTATAAGAAACGAGTAAAATAAAAAATATACAAACTTGCAGCAGCCAAACAGTATAGTCTAGTAACAGCTCTGTTCATAGTAACCACCTCATTGCGAAGCTTTTGTCCACCGTATAATACAATCACAATCGGAAATATACTGCAAATGACAAACCAAATAACGTTTATGCTGAAGGTATGAAGATTCATTTCCTGTTGAAAATTAAAAAAATGTACTAAATAAAATACTATTTTTTAGTTCTTAATTTCTTCACTAACGTACTGTTATTTATTTTTTATCTACCTTTTTTATGAGCAAGCTGATCATGTAATATAATATAAGTGTAAACCATCCGATATTTGCCGTAAAAGAATACATTATCTGAAAAGGAATCACGTAATCTTAAGCAGTTTATTAAATACATTTGTTTCAATTTATAGAGACAACGCCCGCATTAGTAATGAAACATTACTTCAACAAAAATGAAACGGACACAAAGAACACAGACTCACAACTAAAATTTATGAATCACTCAAAGAGTTGTACTATGTCTTGTTTGGATGCGAACCTACAACATTTGGCGCAGTAGAAAACGGCGACCATAAAACCACCAGGCCAACCGTTCAGTCGCATCACCGATTATTGCTACAAACACGTGAATCTTTTGAACTAATTTAACGGATCTTGCGTAAGAAAATACAGAAACTGTAAATAATGTACTAACAAGAAATCTTAAGCTTACAGTTTATAATTTACGCTTATAGTTTATAAGCAGCTATATCAGTTTATAGTTTATAATTTACCCTTAAAGGCAATGTTTATTCAGATTAATATACAACATAAAAATCGGGCTAAATTATGTCCAATAGATAATTGGTATGTTTGCTTATTATTTCGTTATTTTTGTACGAAGTTTTCGAAGTAAGTGTATTTCACAAGTTAGACCTCTATTACTCCTGAACTAACAAATCTATCTAAGCCGTTATAGTTTTCCTTTAAAGAACTACTATCATGAATTTTTTCAGATTTTTTACAAAAAAATGGCATAACTCGCAAACGCATTCCTAAATCGAAAAATATATTTAGTAACATCGCAATATTTTTAAAATACCTATTTAATGATGCCCTTCACGATGAGTTAGACGCGAGAAAAATAATCATCCTCACTTTACGTGTAGAGAAGCTACTTCAAATAAAAATATTTTTCATAATTTAATTGTAGCACTTTGTCGAAGTAATTACAACACATATTCATACAAATTTTCACCTTTGTAGCACCAACTGTTTGGGCGGTAGGTCGAAGACGGACGGACATGACGAATCTTTAAGGATTCCGAGTCATAAACAACGAAACCCAAAAAAGTCAGAATGTTCTCATTGATACTAGTATCTATTGTTGCATTGAATATGAGTTGCCATACCATGTGCAATGCCATGCCAGCTTACAAGTACCGATGTACATACTTGCCCGCATTATTTTCTGTCTAAATGTCTGTAACGCTCTTTTACTTTTATATGTACAGTTATTTCCACTATTATTTAAAATTATAAACCCACGGCTCTGCCTGCGTCTTTGTTAGTTATCCCGGTAAAAAGTAGCCTATGACCTATCTCAGGCTTTGGACTATCTGGGCACAAAATTAAATTTAAATCGGTTTAGTGGTTTTTAAGTTCATCGCGAACAGTCAGACAGACAGACGCGGTGGGGGACTTTATTTTATAAAATGTTGTATAAATAAATCTAGAAAAGGACTAAGTAATGTAAGGGGCTGGTAGCTAAGAATAATTTTAAATAAAACATTTACATTTTGCTTAAAACATGTTGTTAGTTGCTTGCCACTATCCACTAAATATTCGTACAGCTCAATTCATTGTGTCAGCTTCTCAATCAGCATTGAGGGATTGTATTCCCTATTCAGATCTTTCTTTAATTGCAAATCCGTCTGTATCTCTAATATAGTACTATTTAAGCACCTCAATAAATTTGTCAATATGGATATAAGTGTAAATAATGCAAAACATTCTAGTATGTAGGTTATTTCATTTCGAATAAGTGAATAATTTAAAGTAAAAATATACAGTGGATGTATTTTGTCTACTGATAAACTGTACATAATGTCAATTACACTCATAAGTACTAACATTGCCACACTAACAGTTAAACTTATCGAGAATATGATATACAATCGCTTTAAGCTTCTAATATAACTAATATTATTGCAGTAACTGTTGTGAATAACCGTAACATTGTCAATAAAGACTTTGTATATCGCACTTTTAGACTTACTAAAGAACCCTAAAAATACATCTCCAAAGAACAAGAAATTCAACGCGAAAACCAAATAAGCCAGATCAATATGTTTAGCCTCACGTATAACAAAAAATAAATTGTTGAGAACTGTCATCACAAAAATGACGACTTCAATAACAATGCGAGTGACAATTAAAGTTTTGTATCTCTTTTTACAAAACAGGTAGTTTCTATAAATACACATAAAATTTTCAGCCATTTCAAGACACTGGACTATATTCTGCATTTCATAAGGCTTTGCTACAATTGAAAATATTATTTACAACGTTTCTGTTTCACTACGAATAAAAACAACTCTTTAGAACTAACTTATGCTTAGAAAGTACCTATATGCTTTTAATCATCAATAATGTTCTTAATCAACTAATACTTCAATTAATTTAAAATAGGTTATATTGCTGATAGATAATAAAATTGGATTGGCTTTTCTGCTGTTAGACTTTCACTAATGAAAATTGTGTGGGATGATTACCTATAACAAATAAAAGCATCATAGCAAAAATAATGGATTTCTTTTAATTACATCTTCCCGTAACCCTACCGGGCTTAGCGGTGGGGTGTCCACGTGACCATGCTTGAGGCGCTGATATATGCGTCTCTATGGCCCGGTTTACCTTCTGTGGATTAGGTCCAAGTATGTCGCCTTTCCAAGCCTTCTTCAAGAACCTACTTCTACAAAATAACGTCTACGCAGATGGTTGCCACCGCGGTAATACAGCTATCGCTATCGGCCATGGTTCATGTGACGGCCGGCCATCTTCTCCAACGTACAGTGAGAGCTCGAAGCTGCGTCTCCCAGGCGAGACACACAATCAGCGTAAGCTAACCCGAGTCCTCACTGCAGTCGCAGTGGTAACAGGCGGGGCTCAGTTCCAAACTGGCGATCGAGTGCAGGTACAAGCAACCGTGACCGGAAAGGACCTTCGATAGTCGGAAGGACCATCGAAAGGGAGTCCCTTGCTGCCGCCCTGCCCACTCAAGGATGACTGGCTATAAAGCTTCCATGACGGCGAAGCTAGAGTCTCCAGTCAGAACGACTTTACCCGCCTCGTCCAGAAAACACGATGGAAAGCAAGAAGCTTACGGAAGCATCCGTACGCTAGGCTAGTGTCCACCACCTCCCTGATAGGGTACGACATATGAACGAGGGCTCGGGCCAACACTCGGGTAGGTATCCCGTCTAGCGGGCGGTGTTTTTGGAACGGATACTTACAACAGCCGCTCATATCTCCGATTCTAATGGCTAGCTTCAGAGTTTTCAGCGCCTCTTGGTACTCCTCATGAAGCTGGCCTTCCTTGCCATCTACGCCATCAGCTGCGGATGTAGGATCTTTGCGCACGGGCACAAACCACACAGAGATTCGCCAACGTACAGTGAATTAGGTTCGTCTGAACGGTTAGGTCGGGGAATTAATGCATTGCTGGAGCGTCTCTACAACCTCCTTCTTATGCAACGATGTCGGATTTAGCTTGGGTAGACTGGTTAGAATACAAAAATAATAATAATTTATAGACACAAAGAGATTGTATGCACAGATAACATTCAAGTACATTTTATACAGAACAACAGTTCTTGATTTAACAGCATGTAAAAGATAGTAACAAACAAAGCAAATTTCTGTCAACTTCAAACTTATATTAAATAGCTACTATTTATTCAATCTAGCTGAGGTTGAACATGACTATATTCATTACATGTTTTTAAAGGATATGATAGATGCTAGTGTTATTATGACTCAATGTGTGAACTGGTCTTGGACCAATTTTGCACGCCGAGTCGTTTCCTAACAAGCAATATCCATTTGAAGTTTAAATAATCAGTGTTCAATTCTGTTGTTCAATTATATGAATGGAGAAAGAAAACTTGATATAAACTATGCTAGTCGTTTGGCATGGTATTATAGATCAAAACTTCCTTTTTATGAAGAGGCCCATGTCCAGCAGTGATTTTTTATAAAGGCTGTTGATGATAATGCAAAAGTTCATGTAAAGCATGGCAAATTGTACCTAGATACTATATAATTAGAATTACATAAAAATCTATTTTGTATAGTTTTCAAGTACGAAACATAGTTATTTTGGCAAGTGTGGTCATAACTTTGTTATCATACAATACAAAGTTATTCTTATAAGTGACTACTAATATTTAATTTAGTTCTACATCTATCTATCTAGCGGTAGCCTGGAAGAGATCGCATTTGGTGCAAAAACAACCATTTGTACAATCTTTTTCATAACGTTAGTTTTACAAACTGTTTTATTATTTTATTTTGTTGCTTTGTTTTCTTGTATAATAAAGTTATTTATCTATCTAAATTTTATCATCTACAACCAGTCAACTGCTAGACATAGGTGTATCCATAGAAGGGAGGATTTGGTCTTATCATTAATTATATATCTATTTAATCATTTCCTTATCGATTCAATTAATTCTTAATTACAAAATATTCATTACACTAATTCGATGAAGTCAGTGTTCTTGCTCCAAATACAAAGAGTGTAAACGTCTATGTGAATTAAGTCTTATATAATGCATTATTTAATTTACTGCATTGAAATGGCTGAAAATACAATGGGTATCTACAGAAACTACCTGTTTTGTAAGAAAAAACACAAGGCTTTAATTTTTTATCGCATCGTTATTGAAATATTAATATTTGCCATAATAGTGCTTAATAATATAGTTTTTTTTGCTCACGAAGCAATTTATAGTGATGGTATTGATTATGTATATTTAGTGATGTTTACCATGTATTTTGGTGATGTTTTTATAGGTTTCTCAAGTAAATTTGAAAGTATGGCATATCAAAAATTAATTATTAATTTTACGGCCGTTAACGACGTATACAAGAAGAACATAAATTATAACAGAAACTTGAAACGCGTGCATATCGTATTTTTAACAAGTTTTACTGTAATTTCGATTACAGCAATACTTTTTGCTGTAGTAGATGTTATGAATATGGTAGTAGAGGATGTCTGGGGTACATTGTATATTTTATCATTGAGTTACGCCCTTCTTAGAAATGAAATAACCTTTATTTTGGAATTTTTGGCAATATACGCATTTTTATCATTATTGACTAATTTGCTCAAGTGTTTAAATAGTACGATAGGAGAGATGCAGAAGAATTTACAATTGAAAGAAAAAAATAACATGGAACACAGTCAATCTATGCAAGTTGAGAAACTGAAACAATGGGCTGAGCTGTACGAGTATTTAGTGGATAGTAGCAAGCAGCTGTCATCATGTTTTAAACACTATGTAAATATAATATTTTACCTTATTGTATCATATTCATACAGAATCAGATGATACTACACATTAAAAAGAACAACACTGCATAAGACATAAAAATCGCTTAAATGCTACTTCGAGGAAATCGTAGCTAAAGTCGTTAAAAAGCTACTTCGAGGAAATGGTACTGTTAAACAATGATTTTAAAAATCAAAAGACATCTAGACACAAGGACTCATGAATAAAATCCAGTTACAATAGAATCCGTCTTTAGATTTTATTTTCTTAAAGCTTAATATGTTTTCAATATAGTACTCAAATTGTGGAATATTTGTTCACTGGATCACTCAATTGCTTTTCAGATATTGTATTCATTCACCGTGAATATCAGTAGTTACATAGTCATATTGTATTTCGCAGTCAGTATCACCATTAAAAAGGTAATTATAGAAAAATTAATCTGTAGTACAGCAGACAAAGAAATATATATTAAAACAGAAATGTGCGGGATTGTTACTGACCATGAAAGTTTAAAAAAAAATAAAAAAATATATAATTGTAAATTATTATTTATTTACAGGAGATGGACTTAAACAAATTTACTTCAAGCGTAATTTGGTTTTCCTTGTGCAATGTACTTCCAATTGTAATCGCATTTCATGCTGGACAAAAACTGCTTAGCGAAATAATTACAATGAACAGAGCTATTACTAAATTGTATAGTTTAGTTTCTACAAGTACGTAAACATTCAGCATAATTATCTTTACTAGACCTTTTCCTTCCAACTGACGCACGTCCTTTCTGGGTCCGTTTGCTTCGGAAAGTACCTGCACTTGGTTGCTAGGAGGGAACTGAGTTCAGCCTGCCACCACTGCGACTGCAGTGAGGACTCGGCCCACGGCCACGGGTTGGCCGTCTGGCCAGCGTTGTATAGTAGGCCAAAACCTCCTTTTTAAGGAGAGGCCTATGTCGTGCAGTGGACTGTTAAAGGTTGTTGATGATGATGATTGTTTTTGTTCGTTTGTGCTCAATATCCTTAACGGCAATTAGTTTGCATTTCGTCAATTTCATACCAAAGTTACAATGCATCTGATAATGTCAACTATTGTCTGTTATGAACGATTATTTGTTTCGTATATGAAAGTACATACTGTACACTGTGTATAATTAATATTATTTTTACGGGAATTAACGCGATCACTTATTTAGGGTATTACATACCTCTGATTTGCCTGACGTTTCGACCAGGTTACACCGGCCGTGGTCACAGGCTGGTATCATGGAACGCGAAAGTTTATTCATTACCAAATGATGATGAGGTTTGTTATACAAATACACAGTGTACATACTAACTTTTAACTGATGGTTCATACCTCTGCTCTTTTTCCATTTTGTTATAATTTATGGTGTGCTTAGAGTGTTTTATGCCATACTAACATTTCAAAAGAGTTTTGACTATTTCTTTTACCTTTAGCTGTTTTCTCACGGTCAAAGCTATCATTAGAATACAAGCCACATAGGAGTTAAAATTGAAGTTCTCGTACAATCATAATCGATAAACAATTGGTTTTGTATTGATTATTCACGTCTGTTTACTATTTTTATTACTGTTTTTTATTACTTTATTAATTACTAAACCGAATTGCTTCATGAAGATTAACATACATATGAATTTTATTATTAACGTATTTTTGTAAGTTTAATTTATTCTAATAATTTTCTTCTTGTTTCAGATTTCAATAACGCAAATCTTGAGATAAAAATGGTGAAAAATATACTAAATTTAACAAAGAAAAATACAGTTACAGTAGAATATGCAAATGTGCCTATAGGGATGTATATAGTACCGATGTTGCTGTCAACAACAATCTCAAATATTATTACAGCTTTACAATTCAATAATATAATTTAGAAAACTCTAGAACAAGCGGTACCCTTTCGGGCTCATTGTTATTAATAACAATACTTCATTCTAAGAAAAAATGCATACAATCCTGATTCCCAAACTAGAGTGACCCACATGACGGCAATCAGTTCCTTTCCAAAAATAACAATTGACTGTCTCAGTGGTGAATTGGTAGCGTATGTGGCTGCTGTGCTTGAGGTTTTGGATTCGGTTCCCTGGTCAGACCAAATGTTTGTGTGATCTGCAAATATTTGTTTCAGAGTCTGGGTGTTTTCTATGTATAATATGCATGTATTTGAAAGAAACGTATACATTGTTAGTATGTATACATGTTTATGTATTCAGTTGCCCAGTAATACAAGCTCTGTTTAGTTTGAAAATAGATAGCGTTGTGTCTAAGATATCAGAATTTTTTATTTAATTATTAATTTATACAATATCTTTTTACAAGAAGCAATTACAACATCATATTTATAGTATAGATTTGAATTATAGGTAACTAAAATATATTTTTAAATGTTGTGTTTTTTGTGCATTTAAAAGTTTGTTACTTTTAATAAATGAGCTTGTGTCAACTTGCGTTTCGTTTATTTAATACTAAAGTTACAATACGTTTTAATTAAGAATAGCACTGGATTTCTGACTAACTTCACTGGAAATTGGCATAAACATCAAATACTATAAAAAAAATATAGTTAGTATTTTAGACCAAATGTTTGTATGATGAATATTTCGGAATTTGTGTGTTTTCTATATAAAATATGTACGTATTAACAAAAAAATCCTATGTATTGATATAAATTGTCTATATAGCACCCATAGTACAAGCTCTGCTTAGTTTGGGGCTAGATGATGTTGTGTTTCAGGTGTCCGAAATATTGATTTATATGCGTTTAATATAAAACTGTTCACTTCATGTTACAAACCTTAATATTAATTATTTGATAGTTATACTTTCATTTATCTCCTAGTATTTATTTGTTTGAACTGAAATTTTGTATTTTTGTTTAATTTGGATGTCAATGATTGGTTAACTATGTATATTGATGAATCATCTTCCTAGCCTTATTCCCAAGTTTATTTGGGGTCGGCTACTAGTTCAACCGGTTTTACCTGAATTTCAGTTTTTCACGGAGCGACTGGTATCGGACCTCCGCAACCCTAAGGGAGAACTGAAATTCGAAGATTGAACTAGTTGTCAGTATATTTGAGGGCACTGACTTCTCAATAACGATTGCCATAGATGTTCATGACAACCGGGACCATCGGCTTTACGTGCTCTCCGAGGCACGGGCGTGAATCTTCCAAACTCCGGGCAGCTATTAGGAATTTCCTAAGAAAATCCCAAAAACACTTTTTGGCACGACCCGGGATTTGAACCCGAGACCTCTTGATTAGCAGTCGCATACGCTAACCACTAGACCAACTATATTGATGAATATGTAACATAAATAAAAAACCGAAACTCGGTGATTATTAGCTATAACGGTGTGTATGCGACAGTGTGCGATGCGTCTGTGTGCATGTAAAATATGTATGTACCTACATACATATGTTACATGACACCTGTCAATCACAAATTGTCACTGTCAGGGCCTCAGGCCTTATTTAAGTCATTTAATGTAATTCATTTCTGTTCTATGTTGTAAATCAGAAGCGCTCATAGCCGAGTGAAGCGCTGATAGCTGGAGTAAGCAACTACGATTACTCACCGGTGACCACATACGGTCACCCATCTAGGTCAGACCTAGATGGGTGACCGTATGTGGCATGATATGAGCGTTTCCGTGATTTGGAGGTCACGTTAAGCAGTCGGTCCCGGTTGTTGTCATAAGGTAGCAGTCGTGAAGCTTAGTTGGAGGCCTTTGGGCGGCTTAAAAACATCCAACGGCAAGATTACGTAACCACAACGTGTCTTGCCAGTCCCCAACCCGTACTCGGCCAGCGTGGGGACGTATGGCCTTAACCCTCTTTGAGAGGAGACTCGAGCCCAGCAGTGGGACGTTATGGGTTGTTGTTGTTGTAAATCAGTAACAGTGTACAAAGAAAAATATTTCTATCTCTTCATCGTGTAATGAAATTTATATTGTTTGTTATCCGGGTCATTATCTCTTCATCGTGTAATGAATTTTATATAGTTTGTTATCCGGGTCATTATCTCTTCATCGTGTAATGAAATTTATAAAGTTTGTTATCCGGGTCATTATCTCTTCATCGTGTAATGAAATTTATATAGTTTGATAACCGGGTCATTATTATGAATCTTTTGATCCCACAGTTTATTGAAATCGGTTCAGTAGCTTAATCATTGTGAAACGCATATACACATAGATTGCAAATGTTTGTTTTCTTTTGGTATCGTTTGTAGTCAGCTAAAATACAATAAATTCAATTAGCAAGCGTAGTGTGAGTGTCACCATTATGTTTTCTATGTAATTTCAACTTATTTTCATTAATTTAAGTGAAAATAAACATTTCTAACATTTCCGTTCTTCATTTACCCACATTTATTTTAAATGATTATCGATATAATCGTTTTACAAACAGTACGGTCAAACAATGATTCATTAAAGATACTAAAGTTTTGAGTATGATTACGTACCTATTTATAAACATTTATAACCCGTTTCAACAAATATTTTTACTCATATTGAAGCAAGACGTGTATAAACGTATTGAATTTAATAAAAGTATAATATAATGCATAATATAATCCATTATATTGAAGTGACTGAAAACATTTTGTGTATTTATAGAAACTACCTGTTTTGTAAGACTGAATACAAAACTTTAATTGTGTTTCGCATAATTATTGAAGTAGTATTATATCCACTAATGGTTCTCAATCATTCATTTTTTCTCATACGTAAAGTAAAGGGTGATATTGATTTGAAATATACATATTCCATGATATATTATTTATATTTCAATGACGTATTTCTAGGGTTTCTTAGTAAGTCCAAAAGCGAGGCATACAAAATATTAATTGACAATCTCACGTCTGTTAACAATGTGTACCACGGGGATATGAACTAAAGCCGGTTCCAAAAATAACGGGTCAGTCACATAAACCCGAATATCTCCCGAACTACGTATGCCATCCTAAAACGAAGACTGTTCAATTGAGAATTTAATTATACAGATAAAAAATAAAATAAAACTTAGTTACACCCACAATATTAATCTTAAATTAAAAAAAAACTAAAGTAGTCATATTTTTCTTAAAATTACATTTTTTTTATGATTGTTTTTTTGCTGTTTTTCATCACTTTCTGCATTTAATACTTTGTATTGCCTCCACGAGCTCTTCTGACAGCTTCCAGGCGATTAGGCATGCTGTACACCAAATTTCGGAGCCGGTGCTGAGGAATACCTTCCCATTCCTCCACCAGTGCTTGTATGAGCTCGGGAAGCGTGATTGGTGGGGGGTTTCGACCTTTCACGCATCTCTGAAGCTCGTCCCAGGCGTGCTCGATGGGGTTTAAGTCCGGGCTTCGCGCTGGCCACTGCATGAGTTCGATACCGACCTCTTCAAGGTAGTCATGTACAATTCTGGCGGTATGGGGACGCGCATTATCATGCATTAATATGCCATGCCGGTCCATCCTGGCCATGAAAGGACCTACATGTTCATTGAGGATCTCTTCCACGTACCTCTCTGCATTTAGAGTTCCATTTTGAATGAGCACCAGCTCGGTGCGGGCCTCAGCAGAAATCCCAGCCCAAACTTGTACGGAGCCTCCACCGTACGCCACTTTTTCCTCCACACACGCTTGATGGAAGCGCTCCCCTGGTCTTCTGTACACCAACTGCCTACCATCATGCTTATAAAGCATGAATTTAGACTCGTCCGTGAACATTACCCTAGACCAATCGTCTAGTGTCCAGTTTAGGTGTTCGCGCACGTATCTCTGTCTTGCAATTCGATGTCCCCGTTCCAGTTTGGGGCCATTTGCGGGCCTCAATGGTTTCAAATTTGCTTCAGCAAGACGTCTTCTTACTGTTTGAGCGCTTAAATTGCCACCTCCAAAGCGAATAAAGTGAGTTTTTAGACCAACAGCAGTTTGAAAACGATTTCGGAGCATTGTAGCCACCAGTTGTCTGTCTTCCCTGGCCGTTGTGCATCTTGGTCTGCCATTTCCTGGTCTTCTAAGGTGTGATCCGGTCTCTTGGTACCGCTGGACTACCCGCTGAACAGTCGACAAAGATACACCAATGTTTCTGGCTGTTTCACGCTGGCTCCGCCCAAGTTCCAAAAAAGTTAGGATTCTGGTACATTCCTCTAGCGTGACTGCCATGCTTCACCTCACAGAATAATAATTATGCACGTGGAAGACGTTCACGATAATTTTTTTTGTGACAGAATAGAAATGGAAAGCATCCATAATGACATGAAACAAAAATTTTGTTTTTAAAAATAGTCATTTTTTTAAATTTTGTTTTTCTAATGAAGTTTTTTTCATCAACCAGTTTAAATAATATGCTATTAGAAGCGCAACTAAAAAGTCTTTATTCTGTTTTTTATTTCATTGATCTAGCTTTTACAGTTCTGGAGGTATTTCAATTTTTGTGACTGACCCGTAATTTTTGGAACCGAGTGTATATAAGAAATTTAAAACAACTGCGTTATATATTCTTTACAGGCTTAGCTGTTATTTTGCTCGGAACAATTTCTTTGATCGCAGTTGCTGTTATGGGGTATAATGGGTTTCTTTTATCCTGGGGTATACTGAATAGTACATTACTGTTTTACTCCCTTCTTCGAAATGTAGTAACTTATATCTTGGAATTTTTGGTATTATACACATTTTTATCCTTACTGTCAAATTTATTAAAGTGTTTAAATAGTACAATATCAGACATACATAAGAATCTCCAATTAGAAGAAGAACTGAACACGGAATATAATCGTTCAATACTGGTTGAGAAGCTGACCCAGTGGGCTGAGCTATATAAGTGTTTAGTGAACTGTGGCAAGCAGCTGACAGCGTGTTTTAATTATTTTGTAAATATTATTAATTAATTTATTTGGGGATACATGAGGACGAATCACCAATTTCAACCTTTTTTTTTACGTGTGTAACCCCCACGGGCCGTCACCCCAGTGGGGCTTGTGACTGGGTGGTGTGTCGGAATCGGACTAAAACAGACTATAACCGCTCTGCGATGGTGTGCCTCTGCGTCTCCGACCGAGATGGCCATCGACGTGGCTGTGTGTTACGCATACTGAGGGAGGTTTTCTCCTCTTGGCCACTTTTAAGACTAGGAAAAGGCCCCTGCTTCCTAACATCAGCATCTACAGGTCGAACCGTCCGGTTGCCGATGTTCAACGTTGAACGTAGCTATTAGTTTTAACAGCCGACAGCAGTGTTGTCGCCCTTCTGTAGCCCTGCCACATAACGCGTGCAACTATTGGTCGTCACATTAGAGGCCGAGGTATGGTTTTTGGCAGGGAAGTGAAGGGTTAATGAATGAACAACGTTGAAACCCACATGAATGTGTTTATATAGGACGGAGATCGGTTTGCGATCTCTTGCACTTGAGACGCTTGCGGTACCGTTCCGGAACTGGACCGGATAAGATTCAATTTCCCGGTCCCTTCCTGCCATCTCTTTCAGAAAGAAACGGCTTGGTTTTACGTCCTCTCGCACCGTATCTTGGGTTGCAATCATGTTACTGAGCGAGAGATATGTTACATTGAGGTCGTGTAGTACCCCCTCATGATCCTGATGACTAGTAATCGCTGCTGCCATCGCAGTACCGTGAATTGCTGGCTATTAGGGCCTCCACCCATGCCATGCCATCATGCACCGCACAAGCCTGTGAAAAGATTCCTACAGGACTCATAGAGCTTTCTCATATTGGGCAATTATCCTTGTAGTTCAGACTCAGACTTCAAAAACGATGTCAAAAATTCTCTAAGTATATGTCGCAGTGCCTCCTACTATGATGCTAAATTGATGAATTGGCTTACTTCAAGAGCCGTGAAAGTAGAATGTAGAACGGCTTCAGATATGTTTAGTCACCTCGACACCAAGCCGATTCAACGCCGTTACAAGCGTATCGATCGCGTTTGAAAACGAGAAAAACGCCGCACGACATTCACGTCGACCCAGACTGGTCGTACTCTGGTAGATGACAACTGATATGCTCTCTTCGACAGATGCGACCCGACTATGCCATGGAGGCAAAGAGGCATTCAGTGAAATACACCTAAGGCTAAGTACTCACGAAGCGTTTTTCTCCCGTGCCCGCTGCGGTTGCTGGCCCGCAGCTTCCGTAGAATGCAGATTTATATTTAAAAACTTAAAGCACTACTCACGACGCGTTTTACGCCCGCGGTGTGTGCGGTTGTTTGCGGCTCCCGCTGCACCGGCGGGCAACCTGTAGAATCGCGTGGGTCGCGGTCAACCGCACCCTTGGCGGTCTGAACCTCAACTGAACATTACCGCCCATCTTGCAACCGCCTGTCTTGCGATCATTGCCCGCAAACGTGGTGGGCGAATATCGCAACCGCGACGGCCGCTAAATAACCGGTTTCGTGAGTATAGAAATAAAACCGTAGTTCCACCACCGCAGCGGGCACGGGAGAAAAACGCTTCGTAAGTACCTACCCTAGGACAGATCTTAGATTCCGACGCGGGAAGCATGCTTGTCGGCTTCGTGAATGCCAGAATCACGGTTCTGGCCGCGAGGCCGATGAGGTGCTACAAGTGCCTTATCGCGGGACACACTCGCACCAAGTGCGAGAGCTGTTTCGACTGCAGCGAACTTTGTTTCCGCTGCGGTCGACCCGGGCACAAGGCGGCAGAGTGCTCTGCCGCCCCTCACTGCCCGATGTGTGCGGCGGGCAATAAGCCCGCCAACCACCAGATGGGGCAGGGGGGCTGCAAGCCTCCCCGCGCCTCTCGGCAGACTTCGGAGGCTAGCCCGGCGACTTAGGCTGCCTCCGACGTCAATCAGGCGACGTCGTCGTCGCCCATGGAGGGGGTTGTAGAGACGATCCAGTAATGGATCAAGTCTCCAACATCCTGGTCCAGACGAACCTCAACCACTGTGCCGCGGCGCAGGATCTCTTCCTGCAAACCATGGCACAGTGGTCGATAGGTGTTGCCGTAGTCGCGGAGCCCTATTTTGTCCCTCCCCGTCCAAACTGGATGGGTGACTGGGATGGCTCCGTGGCAGTCGTCAGCTCCACGGCGGCTCATTCCCCGCCCTTGTCGCTAAAAGACAAGGGTACTGGATATGTTGCCGTCGAATGGGGGGGAATCACCATTTATGGTGTATATTTCTCCCCCAACCGGAGTCTGAGCGACTTCGAGGTCTTCCTCAACAACCTGGAGACCTCGATACGGCGATTGGGGTCTGGGCACGTCCTCGTGCTGGGGGACTTCAATGCAAAGTCCATTGCGTGGGGTTCCCCGGCGACGGACGCCAGGGGCGAAGCCGTCGTGGAATGGGCGGCGTCGGTGGGCCTCTGTTTGCTGAACAGAGGCGCCACCAACACGTGCGTGCGACAGCAGGGGGGGTCGATAGTGGACCTTTCGTTCGCTACCCCTGCAGTCGCCGCACGAGTAAGGAACTGGAGTGTCCTGGATGAGGTCGAGACGCTCTCGGATCACCTTTATATCCGATTCGAGCTCTCCCGGTCCCAGGACGCCAGTAGGGGTCACGCGGCGCGGCGTCCCTCCCGTTTTCCGCGGTGGGCTGTCGCCAAGCTGGACAGGGACCTACTAGAGGAGGCGGCCATTGTTTGCTCTTGGCTGTCTCCGCAGGCCCCGACCGAGGAGGTCGACGTGGGGGCTGGTCGCTTCGCCGATGCGTTAACGCTCATCTGTGATGCGGCCATGCCCCGCGTTCGTGGCCGTCGGCCTCCTCGGAAGGAGGTCTACTGGTGGTCCCAGGAGTTGGCGGACCTCCGTGCGGCTTGCGTACGTGCCCGGAGGTCCCACACCCGGAGTCGGCGACGTCACCGCGGGGGCGGTGAGGAGGTGGACCGGCTTCACGAGGAGTACCGAGCAGCTCGGGAAACTCTGAGGCTGGCCATCTGCCGCGCCAAAGACGCAAGTCGAGTGGAGATGCTGGAGAGTCTGGAGCGTGACCCCTGGGGTCGGCCCTACCGTGCGGTGCGCCAAAAGCTCCGCACACCGGGCCCCCCCCTTACGGAGACTCTCCAGCCCAGCTTCCTGCAGGAAGTGGTCGAGGGCCTATTCCCGCAGCGGGCGGAACACACACCCCCGTCGATGGCCCGTCGTGGTCGTCGTCGGGGCAGCGTGGGTGATGTTCCGCCCGTCAGGGAATCTGAGGTAGGGGCGGCTGTTCTACGGATTCGGTCCAAGAACACCGCCCCCGGGCCGGACGGGGTTCCAGCCCGAGTGATGGCCCGTGCCCTCGACTACATGTCGGACCACCTCAGGGGAGTGTTGGACGCTAGCCTGGCGTCCGGACGCTTCCCTGAGCGTTGGAAGTGCGGGAAGCTGGTATTGATCCAGAAGCATGGACGGCCTGCCGATTCGGTCGCGGCCTACAGGCCCATCGTGTTGCTGGACGAGGCGGGCAAGTTGTTTGAGAGGGTTCTCTCTGCCCGCATCGTCCGGCACCTCAGCGAGGTGGGGCCCGACCTGTCGGACGCCCAATTCGGTTTCCGAGAAGGGCGTTCGACGGTCGACGCGATTCTGCGCCTGAGGGCCGTGACCGAAGAGGCGGTGAGAGGCGGTGGAGTGCTGTTGGCGGTGTCATTGGACATCGCCAACGCCTTCAATAGTCTGCCATTCGGCTGCATCAGGGCCGCACTCCAATACCACGGAGTGCCAGGGTACCTGGGGCGGCTGGTGGCAGACTACTTAGAGGAGCGTACCGTCGAGTACGAGGACCGAGGTGGCGCCTTGAGACGCAGGGCCATGTCGTGCGGTGTTCCACAGGGGTCTGTCCTAGGACCACTCCTGTGGAACATGGGATACGACTGGGCCCTACGAGGGCGTCTCCCCCCCGGGCTGGGTGTAATCTGTTACGCAGACGACACCCTGGTCACGGCCCGGGGGGCAAACTTTGAGGAGGCGGCGCGCCTGGCCACCACGGGAGTCTCCCGGGTGGTCGGGCGCATCGAGGCGTTGGGTCTGCGGGTGGCCCTGGAGAAGACGGAGGCCCTATTATTTCATGGGCCCCGTCGCGGTCCGCCCGCCGGCGCCTCGATCGAGGTCAACTCGGTCCTCGTACCGGTCCGGGCCCAGATGAGGTACCTGGGTCTGGTCCTCGACGGTAGGTGGCTCTTCGACGAGCACTTCCGACAGCTTGGCCCTAAGTTGGTGGGCACTGCCTCCGCCCTAGGGCGACTTCTGCCCAATTTGGGCGGGGCCAGTGTCCCCACTAGGCAGCTGTACACGGGGGTTGCCCGGTCGATGGCACTTTACGGTGCACCGGTGTGGGCGGCGGCTCTGTCCGCCCAGAACAGGGCGCGCCTCTGGCGCCCCCAGCGGATACTGGCGGTCAGAGCCATACGTGGATACCGCACCGTGTCCACAGAGGCGGCGTGTGCCTTGGCCGGAACACCCCCGTGGGATTTGGAGGCGGAGGTGCTCGCCGAAGTTTATCGGCGAGTGGCTGACTTCCGGGCGGAGAACGGCTTTCGCCCTCCGCCCGAGGACGTGCGCGAGTGGCGCGAAGCCGCTCGCCGAGCCACCATGCAGAGATGGACGTTCCGGCTGGAGACCCCACGCGCTGGCTTCGCCGCCGTGGAGGCTCTTCAGCCGGTCATCGCGGAGTGGGCAGGGCGGCAGCACGGGACCCTTTCCTTCCGGCTGACGCAGGTACTTTCCGGGCACGGTTGCTTCGGAAAGTACCTGCACTCGGTCGCTAGGAGGGAACCGAGTCCCGCCTGCCACCACTGCGACTGCAGTGAGGACACGGCCCACCACACGCTGGCGGTCTGCCCCGCTTGGGCGGCGCAACGCCGGGTCCTCACTGCAGTCATCGGAGGGGATCTCTCGCTGCCGGCCGTCATAAGATCGATGGCCGGCAGCGACAGTTGTTTTACCGCGGTCGCAACCTTCTGCGAGGACGTAATCTTGCAGAAGGAGGTGGCGGAGAAGGCCCGGGAGGATTCCATCCAATCGGACCCGATCCGCCGCCGGCGCCCCGGGCGGCGGAGGCGCGCATACCTGCGTCTCATGCCGCCCTGAGAGTGGCCGCGGATGGGCGGGACGGGTTTCCCGTCCGTCCGCAGTAGAGGCCAACCGCGAGGGGGCGGCGTCCGCGTGTGACCGGACGTTGCCCAATTAGAGAGTACACGATGGAGGTGGTGCCCGCAACAGTGCGGGCAGGCGCCGGTTGGAGTCCAGAAGGAAATCCCCTCCCTGGACTCCTTCCAATACAAAGGCGCAGAGAGGGTCACACCGTGTGGTTTTAGTCGGTTCGAGTCCGACACACCACCCCGCCGTAACCCCCGACGGGGTGACGGTCCGCGGGGATTTCCACACGTAAAAAAAAAAAAAAAAAAAAAGGACAGATCTTAGATTAGACTTAGCTTCCTCATGCAAGCATTGTGCTGTTTCAAGTAATAAACTATCTAGTAATAAGTATAAATTATATATTAAAATACGAATAAGTAACTTCACGGTAACTTACTTACTAAGTTTTAATTTACCAACTTCACGGTAGTAAGAGCTACAGTGATTTTAGCACGATCGGACAAGCTCAACCGGGGCAGTACTACCCTCTTACAGCCTCCAGATCAACCTCAAACAACAGCATTTGTGCTGTCGTATTTCGTTGATGAATGAGAGATTGAAGGTCCAGTGATGTAGCAGTGAATAGGCCTCCATAGTGCGGGTCACCTTACTGTATTTTCTGCAACCACAATGAGGATGATAACCACTTCTCTTGGATTCTACTTATGATTTCCATCAGGCAGATTAGAATCATTTTGGGAGGTTTAAATACATGAAATAGTCTTACTCAATTTTACTAAAATCATGTAATACTTGTCGTATAATTGACGTCTAAGTGATTGCTTTTTAGATAATATATTCATTCACAGTGAAAATCGGATACTTCACTTACGCAATATATGATACAATCAGCATACTAATAAAAAAGGTAAATATAGATAAACATTTGAAAAGTACAGGTATTGATAAACTATCGAATGTAAAAATATTGCCTTATTTTTTACAGCAGACGGAATTGTACATATTCATTTTAGGCATGTCTTGGATTTTTGTTTACTACGTATTGCCGATTGTGATGCCATTTTATGCCGGGCAAAAGCTGCGTAATTAAGTATTTACGATGAGAAGGTCTATCACTAAATTGTATAATTTGGTTTCTGCAAGTAAGTACGAAATAACTCTAGCGTTATCAATTACATTGAACATTATAGAGTACTTGCTTTCGCCCTTAACTCCGCCCGCGTGTATCTCGATTATTGCAGTAAAAAGTAGCATATGTGTTATTCTGATATATAAGCTATATTACTGTGAAGTTTCATCCAAATCCGTTTAGTAGTTTTAGCGTGAAAGAGCAGTAAACATACATAGATACATACTCATAAACTTTCTTTACTTTAAAATAAATTCCCAATTTTGTATAAATGTATGCAAGAATTCATTATTAAATTTTTTGTAGTAGTACTTATTATTTATTATTATTTGTGTATACTACTATTATCTGATTTCGGTTTATCTTATTATTTCTTTGCTATTGTGCACTTTGTTGCACTCAATATTTAGTCCTTGCACCTACCGCATCATATTTCTACATCGCCTGAGTGTTGACTGGGAGAGAATGCCTTATGGCATTAAGATCGCCTTTGTACAACATGTGTAGTAAGTTTAAATAAATAAATATAGGCGAAGTCATAGGTTCTTTTAAATATATAAAAGAAAAAATACATTTAACAAAGAGAAGAAGAGCAGAAGAGAAAGTATGAGAACCGCAGTAAGGCCACACCAGTTGTAGAATGTCTCTTCCAAGCGAGCGTCCCCTAAGATAAGAACCAAACCAATGGTAGTACTATATTCAGTGCGAATACCAAATTAACATGAACTAAGTGGGCCATTAGAAAAAAGATAAGTCTCTACAGTTGATTCTGGACAATGCCTCATGCACTTTGTGAAGAATCCGGAGAATGGATTTATAACGAAAATGCGACATCAAAGATGTGTTCTCAGCTTTAGGTAGAGGGATAACATGTATCTTCGTTCCAACCAACGAAACACACTGTCCTTAAGAGAGAATAATATGGATGCTGGCATATTCAAAATTCTAAATTACTACTTATTAACTTTTAACCACTACTTTTTCTTTTACATTACTGCTTGACATTTTTAATGCATTAAGACTGGTAATTCTAAGTTAGATTTTACTATACTCACTTTAGTAGTACATGCATTGCATAGAACCATTTTCCTACTGTAAAAAGATTAATTTCGTAAGTGTAGTTTCAAAATGACGTTTTTGATTTATTTATTTTTCGATTAAACACAATTCACCGTTTCAGATCCTGACGTTAATGCAGTAAAGACTGTCAAATATCTACCAATCTAGGTTAACAATAACAAATCCGGTTACAGTAGAATTTGCAAATTTTTCTATAGGAATGTATATAATACCGATATTTCTGTCAACAATGGCCTCGAACGTAATTACGGCTTTACAATTCAATAATTTAATATAATATTCAAGAAAACAAGATGTGTTGTTCGTTTCAATTCGTTTAAATTAAATCTAAAAGGATAAAGACATATTCATTATTGTTTGCAAGTATACTAAAGTAACAATAAAATATTGAGTGTAAGCTTGCGTTTTCTTTATTTACTACCACTAACCATCACATACATAGGTAATTCTCAAGAAATTCTGATTATCTTGTCCAAATAGTTTTATCGAAAATGTAACAGACTTGTAACCGTTACCAATATTTCGTTGGAGTATACATTACTGTTACTAAAAGATATCGTTTTGGAACCATATGTGTTAATTAAAAAAAATAGCGACCATATAATAATATCTAAAACGAATAAAATCGAAACTGGGGACATAGTGAGGGCATGCCTCACTATGTCCCCAGTTTCGATTCATTAACTTTTCCATCATTAAACAAGCAAAACAAAACTTTACGATTACGGTTCCGAAGTCATCTACATATCCAATAGATAATTGTTATAATTACTTCTTAATGCGTTTATTTTGTACGACGTTTTCCAAGTAAGCGTATTTTACAAGTAAGGCCTCTATAACTCCTGAACTAACAAAGTTACATAGGCAGTTATAGTTTCTCTTTATAGTTCATCATAGACTACCATCATGATTTTCCAAATTTTTCGAGCTAACCGTTTAGCTTTTACGCCCTGTTAGCTAGTAATAAAATGAGTAACGAAAATGGATAGATTAATATTCCTGCGTCATATATCTTGGTTTAAGTAATAGACGGAAATGATACATAGAGATGCTCGACCAGCACATTTCAGATAGGTGCCGATTATCGAGCACGTAGGATTCCGGCTGTCATTTCCTTGTTGATATAATACGTGTTTATTGTGCAATGTAACGATAGATATAAAATATATAATGTAGCTATAAGATCATAACTAGGAGATTCCATGTACATACTTTAATACGTAAGGTTAGAATAAGAGTACAGTGATTAATTAATAAACATGGCTTCAAAAGAATACACGATCATTGTTATTCGTTATCCACCTATAAGTAGCCATAATCGTGGACCCCTACGACGGACCAAGCAAGAAGAAATAAGTTCGCTATAATTAGTGACCCCGACGTGATAAATTAATAACAATGAAGAAACAAACAATCGCACCTTCGGAAGGAGAAAATATAGTGAACTTGTATAGCAGTATTGCATAAAGGACCAGCCACGTTTATGGTTCATGCAGTGAGGCTATCGTCGCTCTCCAAAACAACAATGATCAACATTCAAGTCTTAGCCAGCCAGCAACCTCGGCCTCAACAGGGATACCACACCCAGGACGCGATCGCTCCAAACAGGTTACCCCTTCGGCCTCATCAGCGCCCCGACACAATATGGACTTCGCGAAGCACCGCACACCGCTTGTAATTCCAACGCTCTGGAACCAGCGGAATTCAGCCCCGACTCAGTGGGGACTAGCGGTATACATAAGTGTTCTCAAAATGAACGTCTGACGCCGTTTCACGAATAATAGAAGTAATCTCTATGCCGTCAACGCTAGATTACGACGAAAATTGTCGTGTGCAGCAGAAATGTCAGAATTAAAGAAGTTGCCTGGAGAGGCGTTAGAGCAATATAACGACAAAACGTATTACGATGATTTCAGATCGCAGCTAAAGCATGATATCAATCGAATACTGTTGTTACCGAGGCTTGCTCTCCAACAATCAGGTAAATCTATTTCTTTCGTTTATCCGCCGTCAAAGTGCTGTGGGCATATATTCAAGTTGTCCTAAATTCAGTATTACGATACTGAGAAGTACGTGTATATTGACCGAGTAAGGTTGATGTAAGTCGCTAAGCGATATTATAATAAGGTTGCTGACTATGTAATTCTTGAAATATTATTATAAATATATTATTGTATACTTTGTAAATTTTGCAGACACGTGAAGGTCGCAACTCTCGATCATTTATGTTTGTTTTGTATTCATTCTAATGTTATGATTTTTATTGACCTAGATTATATTGATTATCTAGGAACTACTCCGCGATACTGACTTAATATGTAATGTTATAATTGTTAGTTAAATAGATTATGTTTATAACCGTCAATTGTTGATATAATATGAAGTTGTCTGAATTTACTACCGTAATTTTTTAGGTGGGAAGTTATATTCCTGCGTCATTTAAGTTGGTTTAAGTGATAGACGGAAATGATACATAGAGATGCTCGACCAGCACATTTCAGATAGGTGCCGATTATCGAGCACGTAGGATTCCGGCTGTCATTTCCTTGTTGATATAATACGTGTTTATTGTGCAATGTAACGATAGATTTAGAATATATAATGTAGCTATAAGATCATAACTAGGAGATTCCATGTACATACTTTAATACGTAAGGTTAGAATAAGAGTACAGTGATTAATTAATAAACATGGCTCCAAAAGAATACACGATCATTGTTATTCGTTATCCACCTATAAGTAGCCATAATCGTGGACCCCTACGACGGACCAAGCAAGAAGAAATAAGTTCGCTATAATTAACAAGGTAAAAACAGGCATGCAATTAAATATGTTCAGTTTGAAAGTGATCATCGATCATCTTATATTTTTTCACATATAAAACTGTGGTGTTACTATTTGTGTATGTAGAGGCTCGTGATCCTATAGGAATATTAATTGTAGTGTATGTGTCACTCAGTCATTCATTCGTTCGCTCATGGTACTATGTGTGAATGAAAAAAATGTAGGCTTTATGTCCTCTCCAGTGCACGTGCGGTCGTCACACAGTGGAGTGAACTATTAACGACCACACCGAGTGGGCGCGTGCGTTTGTGAGCCGATAATATAGAAGGATATACTACATCATAAAGGCCATTCTCCTAATTGACGGTAGACGTAAATTGGCGAGTGAGGAAAATAATGGCGATTCTTCTCGAATAATCACTTTACTGTTATTTTTAATCACGAGATACAATTCGGATGTTAAATAATACTCCACGATTGATTATTTATTTAGACACGCGACTGATAGCAGGAGATGACCAACGAGAATGATCGTACTGCCGCCACTAAGGTGTCTCAAAAAATCAAAGTCGTTCTTTTAACGCATACTCTCTAATTATTTATAAGAATCGTGCTAAGACACTTGTAAAAAATATTGTTGAGTGGCAACTCATCCAGGAACAGTAAGTGACGCGACGTTGAAGATGTTTATAAGTAGCCGCAATCGGTCGCATAACCCCCTTTCGTTTATTAGAACATTTGACATATCTCTATTTAACTTACTGCATTTGTGTAATAACCTGCCTAAAATAATAATAAGTTGTAAATAATTTGCATTAAAACTACTTTATTGAGTAATTGATATTTAATTTTGCAACAATATATATATTTTGAAACCCGTGCCGACTCTTGCTGCGTCAGAGTTAACGACTTGTAGTGCTTGTTATAATTTGTTTGTTTTATTAGTTAGTTAGTTTTCCTGGGCAGTTTCGCACTTAGTCCTTGCCATTAGAACATTGTGCGTTGTTTTATTAGTTAACCCATTGTTATCATTCAGCCAAGATGTCAGACGGATTAAACAAGTTTAAGAAATTTTACACGTAAGTTTGACAGTAAATTTGTATTTTGGACAGGAAAATTCGTTTCTATCAGATGCTGGGATAAATATAAATCATTCTAATACCACTACAGAGACTTCTTGTCATGATTGATTCATGAATTGAATTTTAATTCCTTTGTAACTGCAAGTGTCATCATCATGTTTTGTATAAATGTTACTTCAATTCCACTAATTTAAGTGAAAGTAAACTTTTATTTAATATTTACTTTGTTTAATAAATTACGATCATAATCGATAGAGTCGTTATGATCTAAATTCAAACATTTGTTGATTAAAAACACCAATTATTTTGAGTGTAATTGTGTACTTAGAAATGGATGAAACTTAGAAATGGATGAAACTATTATTTTCATTTGTCATAGTAAAGCAGGAAGTGTGTAAACGTCTATTTAATTCTAGTATAAAATGCAGAATATTATTCAGAGCATTGAAATGGTCGAAAATATAATGTGCATCTATAGAAATTACCTGTTTTGTAAAAATAGATACAAAACTTTAATCATGCTTCGCATAGTTTTTGAAATAGTATTATACCCGCTAATTGTTTTCTATTGTTCATTTTTTCTTATACGTGAGGATAATGGTATTAATAAAAAATATATATTGTCCACTTTGTATAATTTATATTTTGGGGATGTTTATTTGGGGCTTTTTAGTAAGGCTAAAAGCACCTCCTACAAATTTTTTATTGACAATCTCTCTACTGTTAATAACGTGTATTATGAGGATATGAATTATAAAAGAAACTTGAAGCGATTGCATAATATAATCTTATTAGGTTTAACTGCTATTCTAATGATAATAGCATGTTTGACCACAATTGCTATTTTAATTTCATTGAGTGTCGATGAAGGTACGATGCAAATTATATCGGTCTATTACTTAATTACTCGAAATTTGGTAACCTATGTTCTAGAATTTATGGTATTATGTGCATTTTTGTCGATATTGACAATTTCATTAAAGTGCTTAAATAGCACAATATCAGAATTACAGGAGAATTTACAATTGAAAAAAGAACTAAATACGGAATACAGTTATTCTATACTAGCAGAGAAGTTGACGAGATGGGCAGAGCTGTACGAATGTTTAGTGGATAGTAGCAAGCAGCTGTCACAACTTTTTAATTATTATGTAAATATTATTTTTACCCAGTCATTTTCTTTTTATTTATTATGTGTATAACTATAACACAGCTCACCACCGAAACACGACAGCACTATCGATATGGCTCTACTACCTTGGGTCCAGCGCCACCTCCTGAAAGTTAGCCTATGGGCTGTGACCAAAGTGGTGACACGTAACAGATTACGCCACTAGCCGCCTCAGGTACTGTGGCACTCTATGATAGTGGAGTGCTGCCCTGATGCAACTGAATGGTAGACTATTAAATGCGTTGGCGATGTCCAACGACACCGCCCTTACTTACTTACTTAACTTGGAATGTTAGGTATATAGAGGTTTTTTTCCTCGCAGTCCTGGCGGTTAAGCCAAGACCCTCGCCTCTGATCAAAGCCCGAGATATGACCACAACACTCTTTTCGGGACTACAATATGCCGACGGTTGCAGTAAGACTACGTCACCCTGCCTGCTTGGTGGTAGTATGAGTACACGCCGAGCCCGTCCTCCTTTCTCCACCCTGACTAGGAACTATAACCCCTACAAGGACCTTCGTGTTTTCTACCGAGATTTCCTCCGGCAGACACGCCCGCCTTGCGGGACCAAGCCGCGGCTATAAGCCGACTATAACTAGAATATTGGCCGTTGGCGGTAATGTTCTCCAAACAATGGAGTAGGCCACAGCAACATCACCAACGTTTTCAGGGTGCACCTTCGCCATAGCTTAAACTTCTCTGACCAATATGCCTAATTCAACGTTGAAGTTTTGTCGAGTCTAAATGCGATCAGTCCAACAATTTTTTACTGCAGCCCCTTAATTGTCAGTTGAGGATCCTACACTTTGATGGCCCATGGCCCAACTTTAATTAGAATTAAAAACTCTCAGAATTCTCTGCCAATCCTGTACAACGGTTTCTTCTAAGGATCTATATTCACTTCATATTCGGACCCCCGCATGTTGGCATTGTACCGTCTCCATGAGTACAATTTCATTCAAGAAGTAACAGTTACGTAGTTTTGACTTTAAATGATTGTTTTACAGATAATATATACATTTACAGTGAAAGTCGGCTACTTCACGTATGTACTATATGATACCATCAGTACAATGATAATAGTGGTAAGTAAATAAAAAGTTTAACATTAAAGTAGAGTTAGACGAAAATATGATAACAATTTTATTTATTATTTTTTACAGAAAGAAAAACTGTACCAGGCATATTTAGGGATTTTAATTATTTTTTTGTGCTATGTACTACCGATACTGATGCCATTTTATGCTAGTCAAAAGCTGCGTAATGAACAGGTTGCAGTGAACAGGGCTATCACTAAATTATATAATTTCATACCCGCTGGTAAGTGCATGCATATTCTTCTGTAAATATATAACATTGCATTCACAATAAATGCTCAAGTTCGGTGTCACAAAACTCCAACGGGTTCCAATTCTGACCAAACTTACATGCGAGTCTGTAACCTACACCTAATGTCGCTCCATACCGATGAGGGGGGGGGGGGGGGGTCCCCATTTAACGTGTAGGGGAGGTACACCAAATAAAAATGTTTTTGTGACTATGCAAAGTTTCATTGAACGGACGGAATAAAGGACGGACGACTGGACGGGCGGATATAAGGAAACTATAAAACCTCTGAGTTCTGAGTTACGGAACCCTTAAAAGCTTCCTTTTTTTAATTAATTTAGATTTTTTACTGATTTCAATTTATTTCAGATCCTGAAAACCCTACACTAAAAACTGTTAAAAATCTACTAAAGTTAACAACTAAAAATACAGTTACAGTAGAATTTGCAAATGTGTCTTTGGGGATGTATATCATTCCGATGATTCTTTCAACAACAGTCTCAAATATTATTACGGCTCTGCAATTCAATAATGTGATTTAAAACATATAAATACTACTTGTGTCAATGTAAATATCATGCAAAGATTATTATTATTTAAATTGTACTTAGTTTCGTAAAGTAGGAATAAATGAGTGTGTATCATTTTGCGTTATATTTATTCAACATAAGTTCATCTGGTTTCAGCACTTATGAATATTACTTCTAAACTTTGTAACAATGTAGGTAGGTAGTCTTAAAACGTATTTTTTTTAGAAACAATTCGGTTTTTTTCCTGTGGAAAAACATCTATGTTATAATACGCACGTACGTCTCATCTACTGTCGACTCACCTCCTTCCCAAAAATTATTTACTGAATCTATTTTATCCTGCTCATAGCACTTGTTCTACGCTTCTGACCGTATTTGATTTTAGTTACGCCTTCAATACTGTTTCTATCTATCTATTTTCACGTTCTGCTTAGTGTATACCGTATTGCGTCGTATTACGGCCTGTCAACATACCTCTCATATTATACAAGAACAATTAATTAGTTTTATAGTTACTTGTTTCATAGTGTTGGCAACAAATTTGCATTGATGACTCCATGTCCTCTTAGTGCAGCTTTTCTTCTATCATACCACAGGAAAGCGTTGCATCTCCTTTATTTATTTACATTTATTTATTTATGATTCCTGCAAGAAAATGTATTGTACACACAGACTTATTACCTTTGGGTGGTGTAGAGCTGTGTGTACCAGGCGTATCATGCGAGCAAGGGAGTATTGTTCGATTTATATTATTTATAGATATTATTACGTACTATAGTAATATGAATAAAAAAATAATAATAATGCAGGAGTACCGACATGTAAATTATAACAACAGACCCCGATTACCCCCTTTGCCCAGTCATAAACGAAATTTAGCGTTGATGGGTGCCCTGGATTCGTTATTATCATATTATTTTGATAATAGCGAAGATCTTTGCGATATGCATTCTATTCTATACTGTGCGGCCATTGCTGTTTGTCGAGTAGCAGCCTTAAATTTAATGAAAGTGTTACTACTACTCGATCCAAAAATACTTTGCCAGCTTGGCAGTATAGAATAGAACGTTGTATTGCTGAGACAGGACACTCATCGCCAAATTGCTTTTCAATTTGGTAATACGCGACCGAGAGTCATGCGCTTTGTGAAACAGGCATTTTTGGGGACTACCATCAGTCCTCAACAGTATAGGTCAAGTGTCACAGAGCGCATAGACTTCTTGAAGCAAAAAGTTTATGCATGGGCAAATAGGATAAGACGCTATAAAAGACGATCGGATCGGTATAACCAGAATCGCATGTTTCAGAGAAATGAGAAGTGGGTTTACCGGAAATAGGAGGAACCGGATCCTAGTGAGCGTGATAGGCACTTACCAGATGAAAATTGCACAAACACATTTTGGCGTAGCATCTGGTCTGTGCCTGTCACCCATACAGAAGGCGACTGGATACGGGATATCAAACATTCATGCGAGTCTGTAACAACTATGGAACCAATTAAAATTGTCAAAAATGATGTAAGTTGTGCAGTCCGTTCATTACCGAATTGGAAATCACCTGGTCCGGACGGTCCTCACAACTTTTGGCTTATGTGGTTCCGAAGCTCACATGAATGTTTGGCATCTCATTTCCAGGCCGCGTTGGATTCGGGTTCATTACCACAATTTTTAACAACTGGTATAACACATTTACTCTATAAATCTGGTAGTGCCATGGATCTCAAAAATTTTAGGCCCATTACATGTTTACCAACTTTATATAAACTTCTGACATCTATTCTGAGACTCAAAATTGCTACACATATTAATAATAATTCGATGCTTTCCATTTCTCAGAATGGATGCAGAAGTGGGACCCGTGGTACTAAATAGCTCCTTATCATAGACATGACCATTAGCCAACAGGTACGTCGTAATCGTAAAAGTCTGGTGACATGTTGGATAGATTATAAGAAGGCATATGACTCAGTCCCACATTCATGGGTTTTGAAGGTGCTGGAGTTGTATAAAATTGATACAACTCTATGCACTTTCTTGAAGTCATGTATGGGGCAATGGAGTACAGTCCTTCGCTATCCTGGATGTCGTCAGACTGCGGTAAACGACGTACTTATAAAGATCGAGAGGGGCATCTTTCAAGGTGACAGTTTGAGTCCCTTGTGGTTTTGTCTGGCTTTGAACCCTCTTAGCACTCTCATAGAGGGTTCAGGGTTGGGCTATAGGTTACAGAAAGATGATCAAGTTATATCTCACCTTCTTTACATGGATGATTTGAAACTTCTGGCCTCCACTAAATTACAATTGACAGCGTTACTGAAGGTCACTGAAAACTTTAGTAATTCCATCAAGATGGAATTTGGTGTAGACAAGTGTGCAGTCATGTATGTGAAGAAAGGTGTAATTGGGGAATCTGAAGGAATAGAACTTTCAGATTCAACAAAACTCAGATCTCTTTCTGCCACCGAAGACTACAAGTATCTAGGTTTTTCACAGTCCTTGGGAATACCAGAATCTGATATGAAACAAACGTTGCGGGAACGCTTCTTTGGCCGCCTGAAAAAAGTACTTAAGAGTCTTTTATCGGGGGGTAACAAGGTGCGAGCCTACAATGGTTGGGTCATGCCGGTTCTGATGTATTCCTTCGGTATACTTAGATGGACTCAAACTGAATTAGATGCCCTTGACAGGGGAATCCTTACTTTACTGACTGCATTTCGAATGCACCACCCACGTTTGTCGGTTATGAGATTGTACATACCGCGAAGATTGGGGGTCGTGAATTTTTAAATATCATGACCCTACATAATCGTGAGATATACAATCTCAGAGAATATTTTCTTAATACCGATGTGGGAGTGCAGAGCAATGTGGTTGCAGTGGATAACGGATTCACTCCACTCGCTCTGGCTAAAGAGAATTGGCGCAAACCTGTAGTACTTAGTACTCTGATGATCGCAAGGAGGTATGGAAGGGCAAAGAGCTTCATGGTCGGTTTTATCAGGCTTTGAAGGGGCCCGTATAAACTTTAAAGTATCGACTTCCTGGCTACGGTATGGTGATCTCTTTGGAGAAACCGAAGGTTTTGTTTGTGCAATTATGGACGAAGTTATCATGACGAATAACTATCGAAAATATATCCTGATGGATGGTACGGTTGACATATTTATTTATTTATTTATTTTATAACTTTATGCACATTTGTACATCGGCGGACTTAATGCCCAGGGCATTCTCTACCAGTCGACCTTTGGGTGGTGGAGAAATATTGTGAGGTAGGCGCGCATAGGTTACACAATTCAACATAAGTATAAAATATCCTTATTAAATAAAAGATAAAGTATGTTAATTTATAAACAAATATGATACATATTATGAACACATATATACACACATATACATATATACAAACATATTAAATATATTTACATATTATAGATACATATTTACACTATGAATATAAGGAAACTTGTTGGTGTATTCTCGTTACGACGACACTACCATATCGTTGAGAAGAAGTTCATGTACCTTCTTTTTAAATACGAAACGGTTAGTGGACATCCTGATTTCAAGAGGGAGCGCATTCCAGAGTAGAACTGCTTGGACAAAGAACGAAGAGTTCACGAAGTCAGAACTGTGGGAGACACATGAGAGAAGCAGATTGTTTTCTGATCGAAGATTTCTGTCGTGATTAGAGGACAACAAACGGAAGTAGGGAGCAAGGTAAGTGGGTGAGGATAGGGAGGTGAGAATCGAAAATAAACAGGTCAGAGCACGCTGGTTGCGGCGCAGGCGAATGGGTAACCATTTCAGTTGGGAACGTAAAGCAGACACGTGGTCATACTTGCGAAGATTAAAAATGAACCGAATGCAGTTATTAAGAAGGCGGTCTAGTTTGTTGAGGAGGTCTGCATTCAGGTCGAAATAACACACATCACCATAGTCGATTAACGGGATGATTAAGGACTGCATGAGCATTATTTTGGTTTTAGGAGGCAGGAAATTCTTGAGGCGATAAAGTGTTCGCAGATTCCCAGTTACTTTTTGACTCACGTGAGTTACCTGAGCTCGCCAATCGAGAGTTGTGTCGATGTGTAGACCCAGATCCTTGACTACAGGGCTAAAAGGTATCACCGAGCCGTTGAATAAGATCGGTGAAATTGAGGCAGTATTCAACCTACAAATCATGCGTTTGCTTCCTACAATGATAGCCTGGCATTTAGCGACATATGTCGGGCATGTCACGGTCCTGGGGAATCTTTCAGGCATATTATTTCATATATATTTGCACAGACACAACCAAGTAGCCAGGATCGTACACCAACAACTTGCCCTTAAATACAAACTTGTGAATTTGGAGGTGCCATACTACAGGTATGAGTCCTACCCAGTTCTCGAGAATGGTCGTGCTCCATTATATTGGGATCGATCTATTATAACAGACAGGACTATTGTTGCTAACAAGACTGATATTGTGGTGATAGATCGATTAGAGCGCCGCGCAATGATTGTCGATATCGCTGTTCCTCATGACGAAAATCTCGTGAAAGTTGAAAAAGAGAAACAAATCAAATATTTGGATTTATCTCACGAGATTGTCGATATGTGGAATGTGGATTCGGCGATCATTGTTCCGATAGTTGTTTCTGCTCATGGTTTGATAGTCAAGAGCCTCGACCAACACTAAGAGGCTCACGTTAGATGGCTGGATCAAGGGTCTGATGCAGAAGGCAGTCCTTCTTAACACGACACGTATAGTGAGGAGGTTCCTGTCTTTGGAGCCCTAACCACCGGTTTCTTGGTCCCTGTACCCGAAGTCGGTGGTCTACTATTTTTTATATTGTTAAATGTACTTTTTATATTTATATTTAAAAATGTAATTTATATATATTATGAAATAAGGAGAATAATAATAATAATGTTTTTATTTTACTCTCATACATACATATAATATAGTATGTATGGGGGTAAAATAAAAGCATTATTATATATCATACATTCAATACATACATACTCATAACATTATTCTTTGAGAAAGTTATACGTAACAGTATGTGTACGTATTTGGAAAGAGAGGCCATTAGAGGTCATTTTCCTAATCTTACGATTATTGAGTTGCCGATGTTATAAACGGTGATAGGTAATTATTGTTTAACTACAGGTCTACTCCATTCTGCTCAGTCTAACATAAAAAACTAGGAATGAAGTAACAAACTTACTGGGAATCATACTGTACAACTTTGTGATAGTCCTGTTCATGGAAACCACTTCATTTTGCAGCTTTTGTCCACTACAAAGTGCCATCACGACTGGAAAGATATTGCCCACCAAAAACCACAATAAATTCATAATAAAATGTTTCATCTCCTGTTAAAATATACATTAGTATGTTTTATTTTATTATATTTTGAATTATTATTATTAAAAATATTATCTAATGCCAAATATGTTATTCTTTTATTTACCTTCTTTATGATGGTACTGATCATGTAATATAATATAAGTGTTAAATAGCATGTATTTACAGTAAACACATACAGTACCTGGAACACAAGCACATAACCCTAGGCAAATACTCGTACAAGAAGTAAAACATTCGTAACTAATTCTATCATTATTGTTTGTTATCATCTGTAACACATTATGTCCTACTGTTTGACTCGGACCTCTATCAGGAGAGGGTTAAGACCATACGACCCGACCCTGACCGAGTGCGGTTGGAGACTGGCAAGATAACACTGTGGCTACGTAAATATTGACATTGGATGTTTTTGCCCTCGTCCCCAACTAAACTTCACGTTGTGTTTTGGATAAGAAACGGGATCGACTGTTTAACGTCACCTCTGAAACACGGAATCCCTTATAGTCTCATGCCACAAACGGCCCCTCATCCGGAGTTTAGACCGAACCCTTCCAACAACGAGCAGCACGTAGCAGAGGTCGAAAGGCAATTCTAGTTGTGTTTCGAGCAGCAGATAGCCCCAACCGAGGACCCCATTACCTTTTCCCCTGGTGAAATACTGCGGATGATTCACCGAATGCCTCTTTGTAAAGTGCACGGTCCTGACCGGGTCACCAACGAAGCCTTGTGTCACTAATCCATCACGCTCCTTTTGACAACATCGACGTTGTTCGAGAAGCTGCTATTGCTGCACAACATGCCACACTTTCAGTCACGCGAGGAATAGTTCGCGTTTCGTGCCGAACACTTCACGACGCACCAGCGACGAAGGTATACACGATATCGGACTTACTCGCAACAAACGCGAGCGAATCGTTGCAGTCTTCCTCGATATGGAGAAAGCGTTCGATCGCGTCTGGCACGCGGGCCTGCTGTACAAGCTATCCACATCTACTGTTCCCCATCGAGTAGTGAAGATTGTGGCCACCTATCTGCAATATATAAATTTTCAAGTGGCAGTTGTAAGCGCCCTGTCCACAGAGTGACCCATCTGTGCCGGCGTACTACAGGGAAGTTGCCTAGCCCCAGTGTACACAGACGATATTCCCGTCACCGAAGGCGTGAAGCTTGCCGACAATGCGGCCTACATCAAGACGTTGAAAAGTGCTACCATGCTGCTACAAAGATGCAGCATACACTCGAAGCAATAGGTTGAAGGACTGGAGGCTAACGGTCAAAGTGGCGAAGACTCGGGCGATCTCCATAGGCTATGTGACCCTACCCCAGTTGAAGCTCATGGGGCAGAACATCAAGTGATCCACGACGGTGTAATACGTGACCTCGGCGTGACCATCGATCGTAAGCTCTTCATGAAGCCCCTCGTCAACAACATTATTGCCCAGGTCAATTTTGCATTTTCTTATACTTTCGGAAAAAGTGGCTGTGACATACGGACTGACAGACAGACAGACAGACATGACGAATCTATAAGGGTTCCGTTTTTGCCATTTGGCTACGGAACCCTAAAAATCATTTGTGTTTACTTATCTAAGTTATTTTTTGTTTTTTTTCTGGTTACATATATACATATGACAACATAATAGGACCCTAACTACCTAACTATCTCATTTAGAAAACCAGAAAGCAAATAAAATCAATAAAACTTCAATGTATTTTACAATTAAAAACAGGTGGCTGGAGGTCATTGCACAGACGTCCGCTCTCGGTTCAATGACGGCGGTGCTCGCCGCAATAATTATCTACTAACTGATAGTAACCTAGTACCTAGACAGCACTGTCTGCCTAAATTTTACCAACAGAACTTCTAAAAAACCTTAGTTCTAAACAAAATGAAAAATATTAAAGTAGGTAGGTAGACACCTATTAAAAATGAATATAATGTAAAGCCCTAACTTCATGAAGCAAGCACCTGCGTAAACAATTGTATATAGATGAATTTGTATTAGGTAGGTACAAAACTTTATTTTCCTACGTTATTAGATTCTTAGGTAATAGTACTCACATATTTGAAAACGCTAGAAAACTATAAACGAAATCACTCTCTAATCAGGTTTTCTGATGGGTTATCAACTAACGCTAAATAATATTGGTATCCTGTACACTTGTTATTTTTTTGCATTCGTATAAGAGAAGGAAAACTTGAAACCAACCCTTTTTTTTATGTGTGGAAAATCATCATGGACCGTCACCCCACCGGGGGTTCCGGCCGGATGGTGTGTCGGACTTGAACCGACTAAAAATCACACAGTGTGCCCTCTCCGCGCTTCTCCGTTTAGGAGTAGGAGAAGTCCAGGGTGGGATCTCCTCCTGAACTTCTCCGGCGCCTGCCCGCTCCTGATGCGGGCACCGTCTCTGCTTGACGACCCTCTCTTAGGCGGCGTCCGGCACACAATGCGGGTGAAGAGAAACCCGTCCCGTCCACCCGCGGCCACACTCGAGGCGGCATGAGGCGCAGATGTTCGCGCCTCCGCCGCCCGAGTCGCCGGCGGCGAATCTGGTCCGATTGGATGTCGTCCTCCCGGGCCTTCTCCGCCGCCTCCTTCTGCGTGATTACGTTCTCGCAGAAGGTTGCGACCGAAATGAGCTCTCGCTGCCGGCCATGGAACGAACGACGGCCGGCAGTGAGAGATCCCCTCCGATGACTGCAGTGAGGACCCGGCGCTACGTCTCCCATGCATGCCCGTCTGGCCAGCGTGGTATAGTTTGCCAATACCTCCTTTTCAAGGAGAGGCCTATGTCCAGCAGTGGACTGTTAAAGGCTGTTGATGATGATGATGATAATAAAATCATTCATCATCATCATTGTCAAAGAAATTCAAGTGAAACATTTATCCTGCGGCGGGAATCGAACCCATAGCACCGTGCGCCTGAAGTCTTAAGCCTAGACGTGTGGGCCGCGCCGCACTCCGATCGAAGAAATTGAGTAATCTAAAGATTACTCAATTTCTTCGATCGGAGGTAGATGTATACTGGACCTAAAGGTCCAATGTACACCTACGGTTTCCTGGTAAGCAATCGGCAATCTGAATGATCTTCTTACATACCGTGGGAGAGCCACGCTTCGGCAAGAACAGGCCCGCTCGACCGGAGTGATACCACGGCCTCACAGAAAACCGATGTGAAACAGCGCTGACGCTGTGTTTCACGTCCGCTCGTGTGACCCATTTTCCACACAAAAAAATACAATATTTATGTTCTTATTTTTAACCAAACGGAAAAAACCCTACATTGATTTCGTGCTGTTCTTATAAAATTTCTAATAAAAAACGCAAAATTTGATTGACAGTATTCGCTACAGTATTAAGTTACAGTATTCGCGCGATTCATGCGCCACTGCCGCATTGTTGGCTACATAAAAGGAACTCAGTTGCCTTTCGGCGGTGCGGCGGCATTTCTCAAAGGACTTTAATTTCTCTAATATTATTTTTATGTATCGTATTGGTTACTGGCTACGAAGACAAGTCGGTCTTCAATATTCGTATTGGCTGGATGCTAGCGTGGTGCATTATAATTTGCTTACTTGCCTTTCGTGAAAGTAAATTTGTGTCGTAGTTTTTTAGTAGGTATAGTGAGTTGAGTCGATGGTCAGAAGGTGTCCCTATCCTGTGATACTTCCTAATCACAGAATATACATACGGGTATGCGACCCCGGCCTCTTCGAGCTACGAAAGGCAAGTAAGCAAATTATAATGCACCACGCTAGCATCCAGCCAATACGAATATTGAAGACCGACTTGTCTTCGTAGCCAGTAACCAATACGATACATAAAAATAATATTAGAGAAATTAAGGTCCTTTGAGAAATGCCGCCGCACCGCCGAAAGGCAACTGAGTTCCTTTTATGTAGCCAACAATGCGGCAGTGGCGCATGAATTGAGTAATTGAAGTATAAAGAATAAAAAGAAAGGAGTAGGTGTAGTATTGGATAGTGTTCTGAAAGAATGTGTGACAGATGTAAAGAGAGTAAACGATAGAATAATAGTTGTGAAAGTGGTGTGGCAGAGTCTGATTCTAAATATTATTAGTGCGTATGCACCTCAAGTCGGATGTGACGCTGCAGTGAAATAACTATTTTGGGTAGATTTGGATACAATTGTGGTAGGTATTCCTGAAAGTAAGGAAATTTTAATAGGAGGAAATTTTAATAGGCATGCGGGCTAGTGTGAAACGATGAGTATGAGAGGGTGCATGGAGGTCGGGGGTTCGGTAATTGAAAACACTGAGGGCGATAATCTACTCCAGTTTGCCTTGTCATTTGATCAAGCTATTGTTAACACCTGGTTCCAAAAAAGGGATGAACATGATATTACCTATAAAAGTGGTAGCTACTGAACACAGATAGGCTATCTCCTTATCAGGAGAAATAAGTTACACTGTGTTAAAATCTGTACGGTGGTGCCGGGCGAGTCAGTAGTAGCACGATATAGACTACTATTGATGGAAGTTAAGGCAAGGGTTTTAGGTAGAGATGAATTGAACCAGCCTCCTCGTTCGTTTTCTAACATTCTCCACGGATCAAGTGGAGAATGTTAGAAAACGAACAGCATGCTATCTTATTCTAGGAAAAAATAGTAGGTAAAATGATAGAAATGGGCTCAATGCATTTTGCACTGAGCCCATTTCTATCATTTTATTTGAAACTGTGAATGAATATTGGAGTAAAATTGCGAACTATACAGGGTGTAAAAAGACTGAAATCAAAAACTTGATGGTTGCATTCAGACCATGATACTGAATATGTTTAGCGAAAAAAAAACGCAAAATATATGTTAATTTATCTAAGTTCTTTTTTGTATTTTTCTGGTTACATACACATAGTACAACATAATAGGACACTAACAACCTAATTATCTCATTTAGAAAACCAATAAATAAATAAAAACAATAAAACTGCAATGTAATTTTTAAATAAAATCAGTTAACCGGGGGGTCATTACACAATACCGCACGCGGTTCAATGACCGCGGCTAGGGCGTGCGGGCGCGTCCCGCCCGCAGTAGGTACCTAACACTAACTAAAACTTTAAACGAAATCACTCTCTAATCTGGCTTTCTGATGGGTTATCAACCAACGCTTAAATAATAATGGTATCCTGTGCACTTGTTATTTTTTTGCGTTCGTATAATGAAATCATTCATCGTCTTCAATGAAATTCAAGTTTATTTTGCGCCGGGAATCGAACCCATAGCACCGTGCGTCTGAAGCCTTATGCCTAGACGTGAGCCTACGCCTACGGTTTCCTGATTAGCAATGCCGATTCGGCAATCTATTCACATTCGCTCTTCTTACATACCGTGGGAGAGCCACGCTTCGGCATGAATGAGTCGGTTCGACCAGAGTGATACCACGGCCTCACAGAAAACCGATGTGAAACAGCGCTGGCGCTGTCTGTGCCGCCTATAGTATTGCGGTTATCCATTGGCGACGATAATCGCTTACCATCAGGTCATACTTCAGCTCGTTTAAACCCTATTCCATAGAAAAAAATACAAAATTTCCAATACAAAACGCGAAATTTGTCCAGGAAACCTACGGGTGCATCTAGCGGTAAAACTTTGAATTACTTTGAAATTTTTATTAATTTACCTACACATAGAGCATTCGCACTGTAGCGGCATGTTTGGTGCGCCTTTGTCGGCGAATATCAAAGAATCTCGGTCTTTGAGTTTATGCGACAAAGGGTTTCCGATGTCATGTCTTAGGTATTTACCTATCGATACGTCAGATCGGCGGCGTGTTTCAAAGAACTTTAATTCCCTAATATTATAAATAGGTACGAACTAGACCAGTCGGTCTTCAATGTTCGCACAGTCTGGACAGTTGCGTGGTGCATTATAATTTTTTAAGGGACTTTTAAGGGAATTTTAAAAGGGACTTTTACGAAAGTTTTGTGTTGTAATTTTCCTTTTTAGGGTTCCGTAGCCAAATGGAAAAAACGGAATCCTTATAGATTCGTCAAGTCTGTCTGTCTGTCTGTCTGTCTGTCCGTCCGTATGTCACAGCCAATTATTTCCGAAACTATTAGAGCTATACTGTTGAAATTTGGTCAGTCGATGTATTCTGTGAACCGCATTAAGATTTTTACATAAAAAAAGAAGAAAAACAATACATTTTGGGGGTCTCCATACTTGGAACTGAAACTCAAAAATTTTTTTTTCATCAAACCTAAACGTGTGGGATATCTATGGATAGGTGTTCAAAAATGATGTTGAGGTTTCTAATATCATTTTTTTCTAAACTGAATAGTTTGCGCGAGAGACACTTCCAAAGTGGAAAAATGTGTGTCCCCCCCCCTCTAACTTCTAAAATAAGAGAGTGATAAAACTAAAAGAAATATATGTTGTACATTACCATGCAAACTACCAACGAAAATTGGTTTGAACGAGATCTAGTGAGTAGTTTTTTTTTTAATCCCTACTTAATATTATAAATGCGAAAGTACCTCTGTCTGTCTGTCTGTTACGCTTTCACGCCTAAACCACTGTACCGATTTTGATGAAATTCGGTATGATGATAGAACTGAACTTGGGAAAGGACATAGACTACTTTTTACTGCAATAATCGAGATACAAAGACCAAAGCTAGGTGATTATAAGAATACATAAATCGAAGATGTCAAAATGTATCACTGTTTACCTCCTGTCAAAACTTTACAGGTTGCTAGGAATAACACTTGCATGGCAACCATAATGATAGTTTGTAAATGACATATAGACCAGTAGACCAGAGTAGATAATTTTTGAAAACAAATAAAATTATAGTAGGATGAAACCCATTGGAAAAGGAGGAGAATATTAAAAATGAAAGGAAAAATAATTTACGGGCGATCTGAGGTCGGGAAGGGGTAGGGGGGGGAGGTTTTCGGGGCGTGAAAAAGCATCTCACTAAGCCGCCATAGTGTGGGCCGCCATACATTATTGTCCGCATTCGCAGCAAGTGTGATAGCCCCGACTCTTGGATTCTGCTCATGCTTTCCATCAGGCAGGGTAGAGTCAGATTGGATGGCTAAATAGATACAACAAAGGGTAAAAAACTGTTTATCTCGATTTCCGGCAAAACTACAAGGAAAAAAGTTAAATGGCAAAGTTGTAGGTAATTAAAAGATCTACAACTTTTTAGGGTTCCGAAGTTTATGACTTCGAATCCTTATAGATATGTCATGTCCGTCTGTCCTTCCGTCCGTCCGTCCGTCCGTCCTCGACTTATCGTCCAAACAGTAAGTGCTAGAAAGATGAAACTTTGCATGAATATGTATTGTAATTACGTCGACAAAGTGCTACAATAAAATTATGAAATATATTTTTATTTAGGGTACCTCCCCTACACGTAAAGTGGGGATTTTTTTTTTCTCATGGCTACCCCATCATGTAGGGTATCATTATATAGGTCTTTTAAAAACATTAAGGGATTGTTAAGACGATTTTTTGATTTAGGTATCCGTTTGAGAGAAATTCCACTTTAAAGGCCACTTTTTTGTAAAAACAGGCCGTCCCGCCCGCCGAAAAATTTGTGATAGTGGTTCATATAATGAACTTTAAATGAAAACTATAACAAATTATATGACTTTGTCAGTTCAGGAGTTATAGAGGCTTAACTTTTACAGTGCGCTTACTTGGAAAAGTCATACAAAATCAACGCATTAATACGTAAACATAACAATTATCCATTGGATACGATTTCTAATCCACGTACCATTATGGGTGACTGAGGAACCCTTTCCTATGCGTGGCCTGACACGCACTTGGCCGATTTTTTATTTAAGTAGGTATAGTAAGTTAATTGTTTATTTTTTCGTATTTTATTCTCTTATCACCTAATTTGTGTTAAGTTATTTTTAGAATAGGTACTTATATTTTAACAGTGAAAGTGATTATTTATAATGTTTAGTGCGAGGGAATACGGCCAAATGATTATGTGCTATGGTGTAGCCCGCAAAATAAAATAAATGCATCACGGGCTTTGCGTATTTACCGTGATAGGTTAGTCATCACGGCTGCCTATCAGAGAGTTTTCAATAATGAGAGGATTACATCCCAAAGGCATGGAGAAGGCCTAGAAGTAGATCTTCGAGTGGACGAACAGGTCTTGGCTCTTGTTGAGAGAAATCCTCGGGTTGGAACACGAACTACGGCAAAGTTAATTAGAGGTTATGGAACCCCAATATCGCATCAAACAGTGCACAAGATTATAAGAAAAAATAATAAATTAGCTCAGTTTGTGCCATTTCTGGGTCGACCGAGGCTCTCGCAGAATTAGGTAAGTAGCGTGAAGTCACTAGGTAGGTATTTTCGTGGAACTTTACCGACGCCGCGACGCGTAGGTAGTTAAATTAAATAGTTATGAAAGGCATTGACCTAGCTACTCAGTGCGCGCATACATTGCTGGCTTCGGAAATTAATAAAAATCTTGATACATTGTTTTTTCCGGCTACAATTTTTTTTAAAGACAACTGTTTGTTTTTTTTAATTAGTTTTGGGGTGCTTTAGCTGCATCTTTCGTTTTCGGAAGTCGTCTGGTTACACCCTGTATAAGAAAGTCAGCGAAAATGTGTTTGAAGAAACGAAAGGGAAGGGTGTTATAGATAGAGATACATGGTGGTGGAATGAAGAAATACAGAAAGCTCTAAAAGTCAAGAAGAAAGCATTTAAATTTTGAAAAAAATGAGAAAGAAAATGAAAGAATGAAAGAAATAAAAAAAGTAGAATATTATGAGTGTAAAAAGAAGGCAAAGAAAGCGGTAGCACACCTGCATGATTCCAGAGGGAAAAAACATCTCTACCGCATTGCAAAAAGTAGGGCAGAAAGTGCCAAAGATTTGAAGCATGTTAGATGCATAAAAGACGAAACGGGGAGAGTCTAATAAAAGATAAGGATAAAAGATGCAGATGGAAGACGTACTTTGATAAACTGATAAATGACGAAAATGAATGGGGCGGATTGTTGAATGATGTACACGTGAATACAGGGCTAGTAAACGAGATTAGTATAGAGGAAGTTAGAACGGCAGTACGAAGTTTAAAAATGGAAAAGCGGTTGGGCCTGATGGCATATCAGTTGAAGGATGGAAGATGCTGAAAGAGGATGGACATGAGTAGTTGACTTTTGTTATATTGATTAAATAGTAGTTAATTAAATAGTAGTAGAGCAACACTGTTTCCTCCCTCTATGGTCTATCATTCCTACTTCCTGTGTAATATGATGGTCTGTCTAAATAAACGTGCATTACTTATTTTCGGTGTATTAATTAATTACAATAAGTCACGGCAGATACAACAACTTTGTTCCTTAACAAGTTGCTACATGAAGAAATAATCCCGGATGAATGGTGTGTAAGTTCGCTTGTGCCCATCTTTATAAACAAGGGCGATGTACAGGAATGTAGCAACTATCGAGGCATAAAGCTCATTTCACATAGTATGAAATTTTAGGTAGAAAGTAATTGAGAGAAGAGTGAGAGAAGAAAGTATAATTAGTAAGAACCAATTTGGATTTAGGCCAGGCAGCGGTTCAACAGATGCTATTTTTGCAATTCGACAACTCTGCGAGCGTGTGAGCGTCATCATCATGCTTTGTATAAATGTTACCTCAATTCCACTAATTTGAGTGAAAGTAAACATTTATTTAATATTTACTTTATTTAATAAATTACGATCATAATCGATAGAGTCGTTAAGATCTAAATTCAAACATTTGTTGATTAAAAACACCAATTATTTTAAGTGTAATTGTGTACTTAGAAAGGGAGAAAACTATTGTTTTCATTTGTCATAGTGAAGCAGTAAAACGGGAAATACGCAAACGTCTATTTCATTGAAGTATAAAATGCGTAATATAATTCAGTGCATTGAAATGGTCGAAAATATAATATGTATCTATAGAAATTACCTGTTTTGTAAAAATAGATACAAAACATTTATAATGCTTCGCATAGTTTTTGAAATAGTATTATATCCGCTAATTGTTTTCTATGTTTCTTTTTTTCTTATACGTGAAGCTGATAACAGTAATAAGAAACATATATTTTCCATTTTGTATAATTTGTACTTTGGGGATGTTTTCTTAGGGCTTTTTAGTAAGGCCAAAAGCACATCATACAAAAATTTTATTGACAATCTCACTACTGTTAATAACGTGTATTATGAGGATAAGAATTATAAAAGAAACTTGAAGCGATTGCATAATATAATCTTATTAGGTTTAACTGCTATTCTAATGATAATAGCATGTTTGATCACAGTTGCTATTTTAGTTTCGTTGAATGTTAATATAGGTACGATGAAAATTATATCAATCTATTACTTAATTGCTCGAAATTTGGTTACCTATATTCTAGAATTTATCGTATTAAGTGCATTTTTGTCGATATTGACAATTTCATTAAAGTGCTTAAATAGCACAATATCAGAATTACAGGAGAATTTACAATTGAAAAAAGAACTAAATACAGAATACAGTTATTCTATACTAGCAGAGAAGTTGACGAGATGGGCAGAGCTGTACGAATGTTTGGTGAATAGTAGCAAGCAGCTGTCACTATTATTCAATAATTATGTAAATATTATTCTTACCCAGTCATTTTATTTTTCTTTATTATGTGTAGACACAGCTCACCAACGAAATTCGACAGCACTATCAGTATGGCTCTACTACCTTGGGTCGTTTACTGAAAATTTACCTTTTTTTTACATGTGGAATCCCCTCGGGCCGTCATCCCGGCTAAGCCAGCTCGTGGAGTCTCCAGCCGGAACGACCATCAAACTATGGTGGCTCGGCGAGTGGCTTCGCGCCACTTGCGTATGTCTTCGGCGAGCACTTCGACCTCCAAATCCCACGGGGTTGTTGCGGCGCCACGCCACCTCGGTTGACGCCGTACGGCAACCGCGTATGGTTGTGATCATCAATATCCTCTCGTGACGCCAGAGGTGCGCTATACTCCCTTTATTTAAAAATCCCCTCGGACCGTCACCCTACCAGGGTTTTCTATGCGGCGGGGCGGTGTGTCAGAATTGAACCGACTGAAACAACACGGTATGCCCCCTGTGCAGGCGCACAGGGGGCATACCGTGTGGTTTCAGTCAGAATTACGCGACCGCGGTAAAACAGCTTTCGCAACCAGCCATGGAGCAAACGACGGCCGATAGCGAGAGATCTCCTCCGATGACTGCAGCGAGGGCCTGGCGCTGCGTCGCCCATGCGGGGTCGATTACCAGCGTGTGATGAGCCGAGTTCTCACTGCAGTCACAGTAGTAACAGGCAGGGCTTGATTCAGTGCAGGTACTTCCCGAAGCAACCATGCCTGGAAAGAACTTGCGTCAGTCGGAAAGAAAGGGTCCCGTGCTGCCACCCTGCCCACTCAAGGATGACCGGCTGGAGCGTCCCATTGTGGCGAATACGCAAGCGGCTTCGCGCCACTCGCGTATTCCTCGGGTGGAGGGTGAAATCCGCTCTCTTCCCGGAAGTCAGCCACTCGCCGATAAGCTCGGCGTGGGCTGTTCAATCTCAATGTCAATACGCCCGACCACCAGGGAGACTCTTGTGGTAGCCAGGCGCGCCGCCTCTTGAAAGGTCGCCCCCCGGGCTATGACAAGAGTGTCATCGTCGTAGCAGATTGCGCTAAGCCCAGGTAGGAGACGCCCTAGCAGGACCCAGTCGTTTGTTTCACAGGAGTGATTCGAGGACAGACCCCTGTGAAACACCGCACGACATGGCCCGACATCTCGAAACTTCATCTCGGTCCTCGTACATGACGGTACGCTCCTCTAGGTAGTCTGCCACAAGCCGCCTCAGGTACTGTGGCACTCCGTGATAGTGGAGTGTTGCCAAGATGCAGCTCAATGGCAGACTATTAAATGTGTTGGCGATGTCCAACGACACCGCCTACAGCACGCCGCCACAGTCCACTGCCTCTTCGGTCACGGCATTCAGGCGCAATGTGGCATCGACCGTCAAACGCCCCTCCCGGAATCCAATTGGGCGTCTAACAGGTCGAGGCCCACCTCGCGTATCGATTTGGAGCGTAGACGCTCTCATGTTCTTCGGCTTCCAGAATGCAGATTGGCTTCTGGGAGCCCCAACGAGATGGGTGCTCGCAGTACTACCACAGCTTCCTTGGACGAGATGTCGTCCACTTCTATACTCTTCTTCTTGAAAATATTCCATTTTTCCTCCTTCTTTCCTCCTTGTTTCACTTGTCACGCACCAGAACTTGGGATTCGAGGTAATTTTTAATAGAAGTTTTCTTCTTCGCAGTCCGCGCGGTTAAGCCAAGACCCTCGCCTCCGATCAGAGCTCGAGACGTGACCACAGCACTATTTTCGGGACTACAATATGCCGACGGTTGCACTAAGACTACGTCACCCTGCCTGCTCGGTGGTATTATGAGTACACGTCGAGCCCATCCTTCTGTATCCACCATGTTTTTCGTGCTTTTTACCGAGGTTTCCTCCTCATTGCTCCGAAGAGCCAAGAGCCAGCAGCGCAACCGGCAGACACGCTCGCCTTACTGGACAAAGCCGCAACTGTAAGCCGATATGGCTTCCTTTTCATGCTAGAATATTGGCCGCTGGTGGTAATGCTCTCTTCCAAACAATAGAGGAGACCACAGCAACATCACCAACGTTTTCAGGGTGCACCACGGCAATATTTTCTAGCGTAGCACCTCGCTATAGCTTCAACCCACTCCGACCAATTTGCCTAATTCAAAGTTGAAGTTTGTTGAGGCTAGATGCGATCAGTCCAACAATCCATTCTTTACCGTAGCCCCTTATTTGGCAGTTGAGGATCCTACACTTTGATGGCCCATTAGAATTAGAAACGCTCAGAATTCTCTACCAATCCTGTTCAGCGGTTTCTTTCTGAGGTATTACAGTTTCACAAACTACTGTCCCAGTCTTCTTTACCTTTCAAAAGTAATGATTGCCGGTGGAGATATGACTTATTATATTTTTAACCTGGATCGATATGCACTTCATGTTCAGACGCCTGCGTGTTGGCATTGTACCGTTTCCATGAGTACTTTCATCATGATGAGTATCATGAGTACTTTCTTCAGGTAGTAACGGTTACATAGTCTTGACGTTAAATGATTGTTTTACAGATAATATATACATTTACAGTGAAAATCGGCTACTTCACGTATGCATTATATGAAACCATCAGTACGATGATAATAGTGGTAAGTAAATAAAAAGTTTAAAATAAAGTAGAGTTAGAGGAAAGTATGATAACAATTTTAATAATTATTTTTTACAGAAAGTAAAACTTACGTCGTACGACGCATATATCAACATTTTAATGATTCTTTTGTGCTATGTACTACCGATTTTGATGCCATTTTATGCTAGTCAAAAGCTGCATAATGAACAGATTGCTGTGAACAGGGTTATCACTAAATTATATAATGTCATACCCGCTGGTAAGTGCATGCATATTCTCCTATAAATATATAATACTGCATTCACAATAAATGCTCAAGTTCGGTGTCGTAAAACTCCAACGGGTTCCAATTCTGACCAAACTTACTACTGTTGGCCTGACGTTTTTGATGAAAATTCGTTTCTTTCTGAGGCCTCAGTTCTAACCTAAACGAACGGTGAAGAAAAATCTAGGAATTTCCAAAACCAAAACCGCCTTAGTTCGTACTCTATTAAACCTTCAAATCTCGTAGCTTCACAGGAAATAGAGATGCTCCATGCTTCTCACTAACAGCGTCGTGCCTCAAATGTCATCCTTCTGGCAGAGCGTGTGTCATACGTTTTGAATGGATTGCTGTAGTTACTAAGTGTGAATCTTATTATGTACCTATTTTATAGAGCCGTATGTATTCTACTAAAACAAATAGTTAAAATATTTATATACATGATTAATAACATAAACCATACAGTTTAAAATTAAAATTCGAGCGTGCCAGATCGCACATAGGACAGGATTCCGTAGTTACATAAAATGGCACGAAGAATTAAAATTTTGTCCAAGGGATAATAATTGTTAAGTTTACTTTTATTTCGTATTTCAGAAGTTAGGGCCCTATAATTTCTGAATTAACAAATTTGTTTAAGGCGTTACAGTTTTTTTTAAAAGTTCATCACATGGACTACCATCATAATTTTCTTCAGATTTTTCAAGACAGAGGGCGGGAGGGAAACGACCGATGTGTTTTAAAGTTTAATGGCTTGTAAACGGATACTTCAATCAAAAAATGGTCTAATAAAACTCTTAATATTTTCAAGACTTGTCATGACCTACCTAATGTTACTCCACACCGATGTGCCCATTTAACGTGTAGGGGAGGTAGACCAAATAAAAATATTTTTGTGACTATAACTTAGCACTTTGTCGACGTAATTAAAACAAGTATTCATGCAAAGTTTCATTGAACGGACGGAATAAAAGACGGACGACTCGACGGGCCGATATGAGGAAACTATGAGCTCTGAGTTATGAGTAACGGAAGCCTTAAAAGCTTCCTTTTTTAACTATTTTAGATTTTTGACTAATTTCAATTTATTTCAGATCCTGAAAACCCTGCGCTAAAAACTGTTAAAAATCTACTGAAGATAACAACTAAAAATACAGTTACAGTAGAATTTGCAAATGTGTCTTTGGGGATGTATATAATTCCGATGATTCTTTCAACGACAGTCTCAAATATAATTACGGCTCTGCAATTCAATAATGTGATTTAAAACATATAAATACTACTTGTGTCAATGTAAATTTCATGCAAAGATTATTATTATTTAAATTGTACTTAGTTTCGTAAAGTAGGAATAAATGAGTGTGTATCAATTTGCGTTATATTTATTCAACATAAGTTCATCTGGTTTCAGCACTTATGAATATTACTTCTAAACTTATAATAAGGTAGGTAGTCTTAAAACGTAATTTTTTTTTGAAATAATTCGGTTTTTTCCTGTGGAAAAATCTCTATGCCATAATACGCACGTACGCCTCATCTACTGTCGACTCACTAACCTCCTTCCCAAAAATTCTTAACTGAATCTCTTCTATCCTGCTGATAGCACTAGTTCTACGCTTCTGACCGTATTTGATTTTAGTTACGCCTTCAATACCGTATCTATCTATCTATGCTTGCTTACTATACATAGCATAGATATATAGATACTGTATTGTATCTATATATCTATGCTATGTATAGTAAGCAAGTATAGATATCTATGCTTGCTTCTAGAAGTTTCAGTTCTTCTTAGTCCTCCCCTTTACACTCAATGACTATGCTGGAGGTGGATGGTACTGAGCTGAGGTGAGGGTATTATTCTGGGTCTCAAAGACAAAAATTTTGCTGGTTCTGATGGTATAACCTCTGCTATTGTGAAGGCTGCGGGGTATGCTATTATTCCTGTTCTTGTCCATATTTTTAACTTGTGCCTCTCTACCAGTACCTTTCCCGAAGTATTTAAAACTGCGATTGTTCACCTAATCTACAAATCCGAAGACAGAGACAATGTTTCGAATTATAGACCCATCTCGGTGCTCTCTACCCTTTCCAAAGTTCTCGAAAAGATAATAAACATCAGACTCACTAAATACCTCAACAGATACAACATTTTAGCACCCAATCAGTTCGGCTTCAGAAGTGGTAAGTCTAAAGACGATGCTGTTCTAGAACTTTCAGATACAATTTTAAAAAACTTTGAAAGTAGACATAAAACTATTGGTATCTTTCTGGACCTCTCAAAGGCGTTCGACACTGTCTCTGTCCCTGCCCTTCTTTCGAAGCTGTACGGCATAGGGGTTCGTGGCATATCATACGATTTGTTTAATAGCTATCTTACGGCGCGTAAACAGTCTCTTAAGAATGAAAACTACTTAAGTGGAGAAGAATCTCTTACTTTTAGAGTCCCACAGGGCAGTGTACTGGGGCCAACTCTATTTCTCATTTATGTGAATGAGCTGTGTCAATTACACCACATACCTTGCTGCAAAATTATTACTTATGCTGATGACACGGCTTTAATAATAAACGGTCTTGATTGAAGTGACGTTCAAACTAACGCTGAACTGGCCCTTAGTTATGTCATAAAATGGTTAATCAAAAATCTCCTTACCTAAAACCAAATTTGTTGCTTTTTCTGCAAGTAAGTCTGGTCAGCCTACATCTCCAAATTTGTTGCTTTTTCTGCAAGTAAGTCTGGTCAGCCTACATCTCCTGTCGTGATTCTTGCTCACACTTGTGCAATGTTTACCCCAAGTACAACTTGTAAATGCGCCATGCTAGAAAGTACTCAAAGTGTCAAATATTTGGGGATAATAGTCGACAACCATCTTAAATGGAAACAGCAAATTGACGCTACAGTGACTCGACTAAGAAAGCTTATCTATGTTTTTAAAAACCTAAGGTCAGTTGTTGATTTTAACACTTTAATTACAATATACTTGTCCCTCGTCCAGTGTTAGGTTTATTGTCTTGTTGAGTGGGGAGGAGCTCACAAACCGATTATGTTGCGAGTTGAACGCGGACAGCGTGCTATACTCAAGGTTATGGCGAAGAAACCGTTACGATTTCCAACAGTTGCTCTTTATTCACTATGTAAGGTTCTTACTGTTAGACAACTATTTATCCTACAGACTGTACTCCGTAAACAGTCCCAACTTGTCTATGAGCCAAGTATATACAGTACAAAACGTCGATCTGATAGGATATGCAATATCGAATTTCGGAAAACCGTAGTGGCAAGCCGTCACTTTAGTTACATTGGCTCTAAATTGTATAATAAAATAAATAAAAAATTAAATATCTACTCATTGACTAGAAAAAAATTCAAAATTGAATTAAATACTTGGCTAAAACAATTAAATTATGACGAAACAGAAGAACTAGTGGAAGTGTAACAAATGCATTTGTTCACACACACAGACGTGCACACATTTTTTTTATAATGTAAATGGAACAAATTGTTTCTTTGCTCGGAGAGGGGCGTTGATGACAGCGACACAGTTTATACTACTGCTGTCATTATCGTTTCAGATTAATTGTATTGTATGTGTTTCTTGTTCCTAATAAAGTTTATTATTATTTTTTTATTCTATTTTCACGTTCTACTTAGTGTATACCGTATTGCGTCGTAATGCGGCCTGTTAACATATCTCTCTTAATATACAAGAACAATTGATTAGTTTTATAGTTACTTGTATCATAGTGTTGGCAACAAATTTGCATAGATGACTCCATGTCCTCTTTGTGCAGCTTTTGTGCTAGCATACAACAGGAAACCGTTCCATCGCCTTTATTTATTTACATTTATTTATTTACGATTTAGATTTATGATGATGATATGAGTGTGTGGGAATAGACCTGTGCAGTTTTTTTAACCTGTACAGGCGACCGGGGCAAGCTAACAATTTAACTAACAACCAACGCCGGGAGTGGATGGGAGGCGACTGGCGACAGCGCAGTGAATAATCGCGTACCTATTACAATTTGTGCTGACTTGCAGCTGCCACTAACCGCCAACCATTCCCCTCCCCTAAAAGCAAATTAAAAAACTTGTACATTAAAAATAAAAAAGAATTTCGCACAAATATCGATATCCAAATACCTAAATATGAATATATTCCAAAAGTTTAATAAATATTTAATTTTAATTTAAAATAAATCCTTATTCAAAAAATATATAATTAAATCCAATATGTTATATAAAAGTAATTACGGAACCCTAGTTTTTGTATTCGCAATGTGCTTCTTCTACTCGGTAACCTGATAACAGAATCATGCATTGTGTCTGACAAGCATTTCGCTCTATTATATATAATGTATATTACTTTTGAACGTAAGAAACAACAAGAACCATTTCCTACTAACTACTCAAAGAACGGAAAAAATTAGGTTTCCTTCATCATATTTGCTGTCCACTGCTGGACATAGGCCTCTCCTTTGAAAGGAGGTTTTAGCCTACTATACCACGCTGGTCAGACGGGTTGGTAAAGGGTTTGTTTCAATTGACCTGCGTCTCATACTGCCCTGAGAGTTGCGGCGGATGGGCGAGACGGGTTTCCCGTCCGTCCGCAGTAGTGGCCAACCGCGAGGGGGCGGCGTCCACGTGTGACCGGACGTTGCCTAATTAGAGAGTACAATTTGAGGTGGTGCCCGCAACAGTGCAGGCAAGCGCTGGTTGTAGTCCAGAAGGAAATCCCCTCCCTGGACTCCTTCCAATACACAGGCGCAGAGAGGGCACACCGTGTGGTTTTAGTCGGTTCGAGTCCGACACACCACCCCGCCGTAACCCTTGACGGGGTGACGGTCCGCGGGGATTTCGACACATAAAAAAAAAAAAAAAAAAAAAGGGTTTGTTTCAATTTTCCTTCTCGTGCCAGTGATGGTAGCTGCTGATTTTGTTCCTTTAGTCGCCTCTTACGACACCCATGGAATGAATAGGGGTGGTGACACTTTGTATTCTTAATACGGATTACCGTACCACACGGGGACACACACACACTAAAATTACAATTTTAACACGACTTAATAATACTATTGGTGTGAATTTTGCACTTTTATACAATGAAAAAAAACAATATTAGATGCAACTTATTAAAACGCGTTGACTGACTACAGAAATATCTCAATATTTTTCGTCTTCATTAACAAGGTATTATATAAAAATTCTGAAAAAGAGTCAGTTCGAGAAATTAGACTTCTGTTGAGTTGGAACATCGTTTATTCAACAAAACGTGTTAATTCGCTATAGCATTCGCTGCCCCAGCTTACATTTTTCCGAGAACATATTACTAAGCTAATACTATTAAACATGAGTTACATTCAAAAATTTTCATATCATCTTCAACTGTTGCGAGTTAACTCACTCACATACACAACTCACGTGCATTAACATTTACTTATAAATGAATAAAACAATACTAATTTTTTGTAATATTCTAAATTTATATATCTTGCTTCATTTTTCAATTTTAAATAACATTATTGAATTGTAAAGCCGTAATTATATTTGAGGCTGTTGTTGCCAAAATCATAGGAATCAAATACATCCCCATGGGGTTATTTACAAATTTTACTGAAACCTCGTTGTTTATTGTTATTTTTAGAAGATTCTTTACGATTTTTATCTCAGGATTTTCAGAGTCTGAAACAAGGTAAAAAAATAACTAAAACATATAAATTAATTGGTAGTTACTAAAACGAGGTGAAGTAAGCGAGTACATCTACACACATCAAAAGTGTCTAGGGATCAACATATATTTTTGCAATAACTTTTCTCCTGATTGATATTAATTAAAAATTTCTTTAAGGATTCATCAAATAAAGTGTTTTCGTTTGTCACAGTAACGATAAACCAAGTCACCTTTGCATTAGTAAAGAAATTTGCCATTTTCCTGATAAAGGGATTTTTGACATTTGAACCACTAACATTAAAGTTCGAAAAAAAGACTGAAATAACAGTTTTCTTTAAAATTTTATTAGGTAACTTAAACAATTAATAATCCGTGTTTCTACCGCGAACACTAACAACACAAGAACATCGGTTTGGCATACTCAAAATGAGTTCATCCAAATCACGCTGTGGAATGGCCGCCCATGTTCGTTGCAACAACAAAAAAAGGTCTTCTTGCGACTGGATACCCTCCATATTCGGCAGAGCTCTTCTCTGTAGCATATCCCATGCATGCTCAATCGGGTTCAAGTCTGGCGACTGAGCAGGCCAGGGCAGGACATTGATGTTAGCTGCGGCGAGAGTCTGTCTTACAACTCTTGCGGTGTGCGGTCGTGCATTATCATGCATTAACTGAAATAAGGGACCGATTTGCACTTGTAGAGGAACGATGACGTCTGATACAATCGTCTCAGCATAAATTTGAGCGTTGAGGTTGCCTCTGATCCAAATCAACTCAGTTCTTCCGCCGATCCAAATACCCGCCCATACCATGATGGTTCCACCACTATAAGGATGGACTTCCTGGCAGGATTTTAATCGCTGTTGGCGTCCAGGGGTTCTCCAGTGTCGTATACGTCTTGTATCCGGTCTCATACCAAAACGAGACTCATCAGAAAAGCACACGAAACGCCATTGTTCTTCTGCCCAATTTCTGTGTTCAAGAGCCCATTGATATCGAATCCTACGATTGTGCATTGCTATAGGTGGTACCCGTAGCGGTCTTCGGGAATGAAGGTTCACTTCATGCAAGCGGTTTCTGACTGTTTGGTCGCTAATTAAGTTCCCTGAAGAGTGATGAAGCCTCACGGCTAACATCATGGCGGTTATTGTTGGAGCTCTTCGAGTTAAGATTTGAATGTATCGGTCTTGTCTCCGTGTGGTGCAGCGATACCGTCCTCCATGGCGCTCAGCCACGGTACCAGTGCTTCGGTAACGTGTCCAAAGTCGACTGATAACACTCTGACTTGTATTCAGAGCTAAAGCCACAGTACGTTGCCGGGAACCAGCTTCTATCATTCCCACGGCTCTGAGCATTTCTTCCCTGCTTAAATGACGTCGCCGCTCCATAATAACGTTGGTTTTAATCAGTAGTAGGGAAACAGTAGCACTAATAATTTCTTCAATGCGTTGTATGTTTTTATAGGGAAAATATTGGCAGCTGATTTTCATCTTTTACTCGAATTTGATTGTCAGTTCCTGATTCAAATTATGAAATGCACCAAAAAGGATCCATATAAATTTATAAAATCATAAATTTATTACAAAGCCACATCTCAATCTCAAGAAATCCGCATAAAAATGCTTGATCCCTAGACACTTTTGATGTGTGTATGTATTTTGGACGGTCATTGTCTGTTTTTTGTTTGCACAGTTCAAATCACTTAGGATGCAATACATCTCTTGTGACAGGTCAAGATTCTACATGTACATTTATGCCATGTTCGCAAACAATAGGTAAAGCCGGAGGAAAAAAACATGGCAATAAAAACTCGCGGCCACTCCTTTCAAATCGCCAATGTTTACATAGTTTTAATGTTTATAAACCTGATATGGGGGTAAGGTGCTGCCACTAATATACTATACACCATGTTAGAGGACTGATGCAAATTATAGTGATTAAAAATTAGAACATAAGCTAATTTAACCCTTCGGGTGCCTGGTGGGTCTGACAGACCCATCACTTCAAAACTTCGACGATATTTTTTTATTTTTTTAACCTAACGCGCTGCGCTTCTCAGTAGCTTCGCGATATGAACAAGCAGCCATTTTGTCTCCTCTCCCGTAATCCGCGACGCACACGCATTCAGATAAGAGGTGTTTTATATGCGCTCGGGTCTCAGGGACCCGACCAGGCACGCGGCGTAACTTTTATTCCGTATGTACTTACTTTTGTTTTTTCTTGTTTATTATGTTTTGTGTGGTAAATTATTTGCGAAAATAATATTTTATCAGATAAAAATGGTAAGTAACGAATTTTGAAATCTGTCAAGCTTTGGAGAGAGATTTAGAAGAATATGAATACGAAGATGTGGTTTTTGATGATAGTGGAGATGAATCAGTCTACTTGGATGTTCCATATGGGTAAGATAGTGCTGAAGAAGTAGCAGAAGTCCATGCTGAACCCAATAATAGTGAAAGTGATGACAGTGATGTTGAGATGTCTCAGCCATTGAGTAATATGTCTCACGCGTCGATTTTTTTTTCTTTTTATAATTTAGCCTACCAAAGTGACTCTACTCTGACTGATAGAAAGCATGAGTAGAATCCAGGAGTAAGAACCACCATGCTCATTGTGAGGGTAGGCAAAGTAACATGGAAACCCATACTACCATGGCAGCCTGGTTAGATAATTGGATAATTGTGAATTTTTGTTACGTAAAATATGAGAATTTTAAATTAGGTAATAAAAATTTTGTAAAACAACTTTTGTTTTAATTTTTCTAATCATTTAATATAAATGTCAGTGAAAATAAATAAAAACCCTGTATTTAGCTTTCTGACTCGTTAAGTAGGTAAAAACCAAGCATTTTGTTTACGGGTCTCACAGACCCACCAGGCATGCGAAGTGATTTTTAGGTACCAGGCACCCGAAGGGTTAAAAAAAAACAACAGCCTCAGTGGGTACAACATAGTAGGAGCATCTACTTACAACAAAGGTAAAAACTATATGTGCTCAAATATTGGCCAAATTACTGGTAACGAAAGATTAAATATAAAATATTAATTTTAAGATCAAAAGAAAGAGAAGAATGGCCTTTATTCGTCACGTAGAATCTTTACTTACAAAAGTTTGTTTTTGTGTACATCATTTTCATCTTCTTTCTGGCCTATATTCTTAGGATCACGTTACTATAATGCGGTAGCTCAAAAAACGTAAAATGATTTGGCATTATGGAAGGATGAAACTTAAAACTTACTTAATGCGTCTTAAAAAGATAACACGGTTGTCTCAAATATACATAAATAAATAGATAAATATTTAGGACATCTTACACACAACGCAACCTAGTCCCCAAACTAAGCAGTTGCTTAGTACCCGTAGTACAAGCTCTGTTAAGTTTGGGACTAGATATGTATGTCAGATGTCCAAAATATTTATGGTTATTATTATAAATAGTACTTCTTTATTTAATAAAGATTAAGTAATAAATACTTTGAGTGGGGGCGCTGCAGTGCCACGATTGACATCGACTGTATAGTTAAAAAGTGATTTAAAATATTTAAAGTGTATAAAGGTGAATGAAAGTAAATCTTAGGCATGTATTAAGGTGGTGAAATAACAACATTAAAATTAAAATCGAAATAAGTAGATAAATACGAAGAAATAATAGATATTACAAAACAGTGTCAGAGATCCAAAAGTGAAGGTACCTGTGAAAAATAATAACAGTGATATTTATTCATTCAATTAATGCCTTGTTCATATCAAAACAATAAATTTGAGGAAAACTTGAATTAACCAAAATTGATCAGCAAAGAAGAACAGCGAAGAAATAATATACATTACAAAACTGTCATATATGCAAACGTGAAGGTATTTGAAAATATATATATATAAAAGTGGTGTTAATCCAATCATTTAATTACCTTGTAGTATATTAAATCAATAAATAGTGATCTGAGGGACCTAACTTACATGAGATAATTTGAATTAACCAAGCAGAAGAGCCAAAAAGCACCATAGTCAATCAATAACGATATATCTATAAAGCACCATCTATGAGCTAGTAGCGAAAACAGTCACGTACTAGACAAACACGAACCATCGTTATAAACAATAAATGTGCTCAACGCTTGCGCCACCTCTAAGCGAATAACAGGAAAATAATAAGAATGGAAGACATAACAAAAATCCTAAAATCAATACAAACCGAACTATCAGAGCAAAAAAGAGAAATGAAAGCAATGGAAACAAATATCACGAACACTATTAACGCAAACATTAGTGAAAACTTCAAGAGAATGGAACAGAACTATAATCAATTAAATAAACAAATAAAATATCATGAAAATATATTGGATCGTATAGAAAGACACAACAGAAAGAAAAATTTAGTGTTTTTCGGAATCGAAGAAGGGGAAAAATCTTACCATGAACTTGAAAACAAAATTTTAGAAGGCATCCATGAAATTAATATTCCTTGTGAACGCTATGAAATTGAGTCGGCAAGAAGATTAGGAAAAAGGGGAGAAAAGCCCAGACCGATTACAGTTACATTTAATACCCTGGGAAAGAAAATAATCTTATTACAAAACAAGAAAAGTATTAAAAATACCTCTATTTACTACAAAGAAGATTATCCTCATAAAGTTTTGGAGAAAAGGAGACAATTACAAACGAAACTATTAAAACATAGAGCAGAAGGTAAAAAAGCTATAATAAAATACGACAAGTTAATAATATTGGAAGAAAACAAATCTTATAATTTGAACCAGAATAATTTCGTTCAGAAATCAAAGAAACGGAACCTTCATATCTCTCCCGATCAAGCTTCAAAGAAAAATAAAATCACAGACTTTATGAGACAGAAGAACACTCCTACAATCATATAGCAAATAACAGTGGCCCCCCTACCACCTCAAAACCCAACCCGGCTAGTCACCGTGGGTAAGAAGACCAAAAATGGTTTTTCTTTCGACTACAACCCTCCACAAAAGTATATAACCACAAAAAATTGCCCGGAAAAAAAAAAAAAAAAAAAAAAAAAAAAATACCCCGAAAAATAAAAACATATTGCAAGCGATAGAAAACAATGGCAAAAAAATGGAGGAGGCCTTTACCCTACAGAGGGGTTCTCATTCAAATGAACATAGCTTAGAAGAAAAGTAAAATAAAAATAATTACGATTTACAAAATAAAATTAAAATGCATGAGAAAACAAATTGAATATATTCATATCTAATTTTTAATTGTACATTGTTATCAGATATTGATAATTTTGTGATAAGATTATTTTTTAATTATATAATTATCGATTTAAAAAATAAATTTAATATGCAACACAATAATGTAGTAAAATAATAATTTAATATCAAATCAAATTTTATATAAATATTTTATAATTGCATGTAATAAAAAAATGTCTGCATGAAATGAGAAATAATAAAAGGCTTATATTATTATTATTATTATTATATTAAATAGATAAATATTTAGGACATCTTACACACAACGCAACCTAGTCCCCAAACTAAGCAGAGCGTGTACTAGACAACTGATATAAATACATAAATAAACTTTTTTTATTAACACACATATTATACATAGAAAACACCCGAACTCCGAATCAAAATTTGCTGATCATACAAACAATTGGTCCGACCCGGGAATTGAACCCGATACCTCATGATCGGCAGTCGCATACGCTTACCAAGAGACCAACGTGGCCGTCAAGCCCAACACCGACACAGAAACGCAGAAACGACCACTTTATAACCTAAAAAATAAAAACAAGGCCGTTTGGCACATAATAATTATCATGAAAATAAAACAGCCTTTACAGGAAATACGCAATTACCCACAAATTACCTATATTATGCAAGAAATTCAATAATTATTATATGAACATGATTGACAAACCACATAATAATATGGACAATCCATACTAATATTATAAATGCGAAAGTAACTCTGTCTGTCTGTCTGTTACGCTTTCACGCCTAAACCACTGAACCGATTTTGATGAAATTTGGTATGAAGATAGAACTAACCTTGAGAAAGGACATAGGCTACTTTTTACTGCAATAATCGAGATACAAAGGCCAAAGCTAGGTGATTATAAAAATACATAAATCGTAGGTATCAAAATCTATCACTGTTTATCTCCTGTCAAAACTGCACAGGTTGCTAGGCATAACACAATTGCATGGCAACCATAATGATAGTTTGACAATGACATATAGACCAGTAAGTAGTTCAGGGTAGATAATTTTTGAAAACAAATAAAATTATAGTAGGATGAAACCTATTGGAAAAGGAGGAGAATATTTTAAAAATGAAAGGAAAAATAATTTACGGGGGATCTGAGGTCGGGAAGGGGTAGAGGGGAAGTTTTTCGGGTCCTTTAAGCGGGGCGTGAAAAAGCATCTCACTAAGCCGCCATAGTGTGGGCCGCCATACATTATTGTCTGCATTCGCAGCAAGTGTAGTAGCCCCGACTCTTGGATTCTGCTAATGCTTTCCATCAGGCAGGGTAGAGTCACTTTTGATGGCTAAATATATAAAACAAAGGGTAAAGAACGGTTTATCTCGATTTCCGGCAAAACTACAAGTCCTATGGAAAAAAGTTAAAAGGCAAAGTTGTAGGTAATCAAAAGATCTACAATTTTTAGGGTTCCGAAGTTTATGACTTCGAACCCTTATCGTCCGTCCGTCCGTCCTCCTTACCGTCCAATCGGTAAATGCTAGAAAGATGAAACTTTGCATGAATATGTATTGTAATTACGTCGACAAAGCGTTAAAATAAAATTATGAAAAATATTTTTATTTAGGGTACCTCCCCTACACGTAAAGTGGGGATGTTTTTTTTCTCGCAGCTACCCCATCATCTGGGGTATCATTATATAGGTCTTTTAAAAACATTAAAAGGTTGTTAAGACGATCTTTAAACCCATTTTTTGATTTAGGTATCCGTTTGCGAGAAATTCCACTTTAAAGGCCACTTTTTTTGTAAAAACAGGGCTTTCTAAAAGCTACACGGCCGGCTCAAAAAATCTGGAAAAATTCGTGATAGTGGTCCATGTAATAACTTTAAATGAAAACTATAACGAATTAGATGATTTTGTTAGTTCAGGAGTTATAGAGGCTTAACTTCTACAATGTGCTTACTTGGTAAAGTCATACAAAATTAACGCATTAATACGTAAACATAACAATTATCCATTGGATACAATTTCTAATCCACGTACCATTATGGGTGACTGAGGAACCCTTTCCCGTGCGTGGCCTGACACGCACTTGGCAGATTTTTTATTTACACTTTTTTTCACACAACCTCAAATTATATGTGAAAAATTAAAAAAACTAAGTTTTTGGTTTTTATTTTTATCTTTTACAAATAAAATTATTTTTAAACGAAATTTAGTGAAAACTTACCTTTTATGTCTCGAGTACACTGTAATTTATTTGATATGAAATATTTATTTTTTAACCCGATTTCGACTTATTAACGAAAATTCACCCGTCAAATATCTACTTCTTTCAAAAAATTAGGGTGTTTTCTGTTTGATGAAATTTCTACTTTCCGATGGTGTAATCCCTACATATATTATAAATGCGAAAGTAACCCTGTCTGTCTGTCTGTCTGTCTGTTACGCTTTCACGCCTAAACCACTGAACCGATTGAAAATAAAGGTAGAAAGAAGGGTTTGAAATAGGGGACGAAATTTTGTGTCTAAGTTCCTTATTAATAATAATAATAATAGCCTTTATTTCAGACAGTATAGTACATATATCTTAAAACTATATATATATATATATATATATTTTTTTCATATACAAGTATATTAAATTTTCTTATTTCTAAATTTTTTTTTTTTTATTATGCAACGACAACCCTGTCTGTGTGCCACTTACTGGCAAAGGCCTCCTCCAATTTTTTCCATTCCTCTCTATTTCTAGCAGTTCTCATCCACGTGACTCCCGCTGTGGCTTTAATATCATCCACCCATCTTCTAGGTGGTCTCCCTCTTGTCCTTTTCTTATGACTTGTGAACCAGTTAGATATGAGTTTCGACCATTTTTCCTTTCCTCTAATAGTGTGTCCAACCCATTTCCATTTTAATTTTCCTATTATTTTTGTGACATCTTTTGTTTTCGTCTGTTTCTTTATTGTCTCAACTTTTATTCTGTCGGATAGTTTTTTTCCCATCATACTCCTTTCCATGGAGTTTTGACAAGTTTTTAATTTATTAATGTGTGCTTTATTGAGTGCCCAGGTTTGGCAGCCGTAAGTAAGTATTGGTAGTATGCTGGTGTCAAAGAGTTTTCGTTTGATGACTATGTTAGTATCTTTATTTTTCATTACTTCCTTCAGGCTCCAAAATTGTTTCCAAGCATTTCCAATTCGTCTGTCAATTTCTTTTGAAGTTAGATCTACAGGAGAGATTACCTGGCCTAAATAAATATATTCATTAACATATTCGATTGCGTTATTATTGATCATAATAGGTTCTTGTTTGCCATTGGTCATAGCTTTGGTTTTTAGTGTGTTCATGACCAATCCCACTTTACCACTTTCTATAACCAAATCCTTTAGCATCGCCTGCAGCCCTTCACTCGATGGCGAGAGAATTATCAAATCATCCGCAAATCTCAAATGCGACAAGTGTTCGCCATTTATTGACAGTCCACACTCCTCCCAGTCAAGCTGACGGAAGACTTCTTCCAAAACGGCTGTGAAAAGTTTTGGCGATATTGGATCCCCCTGGCGTACGCCTCTTTCTATTTTTATTTCTGGACCTTCCTTCTCAAGTTTTATTTTTGCTGTGCTATCATCGTAAATGTTTTTAAGTATTCTGATGTATTTATTATCGACTCCTTGGTGTTTAAGTGCCAGCCAGATTTGTTCATGTTCTATCGTATCAAAAGCTTTGCTGTTCCTTATTATCAAACATAAAATCATGTAAGATTGTTTAATCTACCCTTACCGTGTCGCGCGATATATACGAATTCCACGCGGGCGAAGCCGCGGGTGGAAAGCTAGTATTTCAATAAATTTGAAATACAAAAAGAGCAACTCAATGTTTTTATCACCAGTCACGCCCTAGTATATTCTTAACATTATCAAATGTCTATAAACTACAAGTAGTATTATGGTGGTGACTGTGATCAAAAAAGGAGACGAGCAAAATATTAGTTATTATGGACCAATTGCTCTTTTAACATTATTCTTTGAGATTTTTTTGAGAAAGTTATACATAACAGTATGTGTACGTATTTGGAAAGAGAGGCCATTAGAGGTCATTTTCCTAATCTTACGATTATTGAGTTGCCGCTGTTATAAACGATGATAGGCAATTATTGTTTAACGACAGGTCTACTCCATTCTGCTCAGTCTAACTTAAAAAACTAGGAATGAAGCAACAAACTTACTGGGAATCATACTGTACAACTTAGTGATAGTCCTGTTCAAGGAAACCACTTCATTTTGCAGCTTTTGTCCACTACAAAGTGCCATCACGACTGGAAAGATACTGCCCACCAAAAACCACAATAAATTCATAATAAAATGTTTCTGTTTCATCTCCTGTTAAAATATACATTAGTATGTTTTATTTTATTATATTTTATATTAATATTATTAAAAATATTATCTAATGCCAAATATGTTATTCTTTTATTTACCTTCTTTATGATGGTACTGATCATGTAATTTAGTATAAGTGTTAAATAGCATGTATTTACAGTAAACACATACAGTACCTGGAACACAAGCACATAACCCTAGGCAAATACTCGTACAAGAAGTAAAACATTCGTAACTAATTCTATCATTATTGTTTGTTATCATCTGTAACACATTATGTCCTACTGTTTGACTCGGACCTCTATCAGGAGAGGGTTAAGACCATACGACCCGACCCTGACCGAATGCGGTTGGAGACTGGCAAGATAACATTGTGGCTACGTAAATATTGACATTGGATGTTTTTTCCCTCGTCCCCAACTAAGCTTCACGATTGTTGTCTTTTGGATAAGAAACGGGATCGGCTGTTTAACGTCACCTCTGAAACACGGAATTCCTTATAGTCTCATGCCACAAACGGCCCCTCATCCGGAGTTTAGACCGACCCTTCCAACAACGAGCAGCACGTAGCAGAGGTCGAAAGGCAATTCTAGTTGTGTTTCGAGCAGCAGATAGCCCCAACCGAGGACCCCATTACCTTTTCCCCTGGTGAAATACTGCGGATGATTCACCGAATGCCTCTTTGTAAAGTGCACGGTCCTGACCGGGTCACCAACGAAGCCTTGTGTCACTGATCCATCACGCTCCTTTTGACAACATCGAAGTTGTTCGAGAAGCTGCTATTGCTGCACAACATGCCACACTTTCAGTCACGCGAGGAATAGTTCGGGTTTCGTGCCGAACACTTCACGACGCACCAGCTGACGAGGTTACTACACGATATCACACTTACTCGCAACAAACGCGAGCGAATCGTTACAGTCTTCCTCGATATGGAGAAAGCGTTCGATCGCGTCTGGCACGCCGGCCTGCTATACAAGCTGTCCACATCTACTACTCCCCGTTGAGTAGTGAAGATTGTGGCCACCTATCTGCAATATATAAATTTTCAAGAGGCAGTTGTAAGCGCCCTGTCCACAGCGACAATGCCGACAATGCGGCCTACTTCAAGACGTTGAAGAGTGCTACCATGCTGCTACAAAGATGCAGCATACACTCGAGGCACTTCCCAATAGGTTGAAGGACTGGAGACTAACGGTCAAAGTGGCGAAGACTCTGGCGATCTCGTTAGGCTGCGTGACCCTACCCCAGTTGAAGCTCATGGGGCAGAACATCAAGTGATCCGCGACGGTGTAATACGTGACCTCGGCGTGACCTGCGATCCTAAGCTCTTCATGAAGCCCCTCGTCAACAACATCATTGCCCAGGTCAATTTCGCGCGTTCCCTTCTGCAGCCCGTCCTATCGTCTCGATTGTCGCTCCATGCAAAGCTCGGTGTGTACAAGACATATTACATTCACACCTGTCTTACGCATGGTGCCCCGGCTACTTGCGGTGTACTTGTCTCCGAGACAAACCATGTCTACGTGCGCAACAATCGCTCGCATTACGCACCATCACCAACGCACCTCGCTTTGTGCGGAATAGGTCGATCTCCAGGGATCTTCATGTGGAGAGCCTGGACGACTTCGTGAGACGCCTGAGCTCCAACTTGATCGTGCGTGCTGATGGCTCAATAGCTCGCCACTTGCGTGAACTCGCTCCTTACCATTGTTGCCTACCGGACAGGCATTGGCCTACCACGAAATCTCATCTCCGTGGTAACTCCTACTGGACCACCCCCAACACCAGACCTGGCGCTGGCTGACGGGCGTATCTCGGGGTCCCAAACCCTTGGAGCTCAACCTCTCTAAGCACAGGAGGTGACACACAACTAGACCCGGGCGTAGATAGCATGTTGGTCGTCATGCCGGGGTCACCCGCAATGGCGTGACCTCGTAAGAGACGCCCCCCGCACCGGACTGACACCCCTGAAATACAAACAGGCCCAAAGGGCTCAACTCAGTGACCCGCTTGTAGTGGTAGGTGGCGTGGAAGACCACTTGGACAGGCCGTAGACCTGGTGAAATTACTCCGAAACCTCTAGCTGAGGTCTACGAGAAGAACCAGCGTCAGTGAAAGTCGTATTAGGTTAGCCGGAAGAAACAGATAAACAAACAAATGTTTTCAAATCATTCGAGTTTAAAATTAGCCTAAATTACTCCTAACTTAGGCTATTTTTTTGACTACCTACACCCCGCGACGTTACTCACGTTTGTCGTTGTAAAGGTATAACTGCGGGTCTAATGGGCGGGCAGTTTATAATCAACAACAATTAGTTTGTAAAAAATACCAATCGGCCATGCATATTTAATAGTTTTGTTAAAGATGACCATGACTTTCGGAATTTACTCGCCATCTGTCTGCTTGTTTGTCTTGTAGTACCAAAAAAACAACAATCCAATTGTAGTATTTTTGTTTCATTCTGAACAAAACTAATACAATACAGTTGTAACGCAAATCAGAGCTGAATGCTTAGTAATTAGGAATTTTAGTATAATATTTACGTAATGATTGAAACATGCTGACAGCTGTTTGCCACTATCCACTAAGCACTCGTACAGCTCACTCCATTGTGTCAGCTTATCAACCAGCATTGAAGAATTGTATTCAATATTTAGTTCTTCATTCAATTGTAGATTCTTCTGTATCTCTGTTATTGTACTATTTAAGCACTTTAATAAATTTGACAATATCGATAAAAATATGTGCAATACCATAAATTCTAACATAAATGTCATTCCATTTCGAATAAGTGTGTAAATTACAAGGAAAATATACAGAGGTCTCGATTTGAAACTTGACGGAATATTATTTGTAACCTCTGCTATACTTGACGATATTATAACTGTTAAAATAATAGTATAACTTCCAAAGAATATAATTCGTAATCTTTTTAAGTTTCTGTTATAATTGATATCTTTTTTGTACACGTTGTGGACAACGGTAAGATTATCCATGAAAATTTTGTATGATGTGCTTTTAAACTTACTAAAAAAACCAAAAATAACATCAACAAAGGACAGAGCACATATCATGAAATAAACAGATTTAAAATCAGTACTATGTTTTGCTTCATAAATTATTACAAATAAATTATTGAAAACTACTAGCACAAATAATACTGTTTCAATTAATATACGAAGCATAATAGTAGTTTTGTATTTTTCACTACAAAAGAGATAATTTCTATAGATACATATTATGTTTTCAGCCATTTCAATGTTCTGAATTATGTTATGCATTTTTTGAAACTTTACTTCAGTTGAAATAACGTATACTGTTTCTATTTTACAATGAGGCAATAACAGTCTTTACTAATAAAAGTATCTATATATATTTACTTAATTATATTAGTACTTCGTAAACAACAAATAGTTTTACTTAATTAAACAACAATAATCATAATTAATTTTATATTAATTTGTGGTAAAGTAAGACATTTACTTTTCTTAAAACTATCCATTAGTTAGAGTGTAGTGTCACAAAATAATAAAAATATGATACTGTGGCGATTTCCACATACAGCGTAGGCGACGTAAACGTATAACAGCGCCATCTTGCGAAGAAAAACTGAAAAACGAAGAAAAACACGTAACGATCTATGCGGAGTAATTACTAATCCTGAATCGCGAAAGTGACATTCTCGCGACGATTAGCATATATACAACATCCCAACATCAACTGTTGGGCAGTTGCCCGCCAGGCATCGTCGGAGAATCCTCCCTTTGTGTCAGAGGAACACGACATCCGTTCCTCTACAGTGGTGACAATGACGTGATCGGAAGCCTTTAGAATGTATTTAAAGTAAACATAATACAAACGTAAAATAAATCAACATTGATAAAGTATTTAGTTATAACTAGCTTTCGCCCGCGTGTATGTCGGTTATCGCGGTAAAAAGTAGCCTATGTCCTTTCCCAAGTTTAGTTCTATCTACAAACGATATTTCATCAAAATTGGTTCAGTGGTTTAGGCGTGAAAGCGTAACAGACAGACAGACAGAGTTACTTTCGCATTTATAATATTAAAGTAGGGATAATAATTGCAGTAAAATGACCTAACACGTGCACTTACCAGCGGGTATGAAATTATATAATTTAGTGATAGCCCTATTTACTGCAACCTTTTCACTATGCAGCTTTTGACTAGCATAAAATGGCATCCATATCGGTAGTACATAGCACAAAAGAATCATTAAAATGCTTAAATATGCCTCATACAGTTTTACTTCCTGTATTTTTTTAGTATAACCAGGTGGGTGTCACTCCGCAGTTTAGGTATAGTCGGCCGGCTGCCTGCTGGGTCAGACACGCCGGTCGAACAGACATCGTTAGAACAGTTAAGAGTTACACGATAGAAAGATATGCAACTGTAGGTAAATATAATCGTAGTGATTCGGCGCCGTGCGAACTGAATTGAACTTAATCTTTTGACACCGAGGGTATCTATAACTTTAATTTACTTTTCGGAGTGAGTCTTCTGTACAGGTACTATTATGTATTCTGTGGTATAACTGTAAATTAATAAAAGTAGAGTTGTAGGAAAATATGATTAGCCCAAAAGAATCATTAAAATGCTTAAATATGCCTCATACAGTTTTACTTTCTGTATTTTTTTTTATTAAAACTATAAATTAATAAAAGTAGAGTTATAGGAAAATATGATGTATATATTTTCCTATATCTGTACTTTTATTTCAAACTTTTTGTTTACTTACCATTGTTATAATCGTGCTGATTATATCATTTACCATACGTGAATAGCCAATTTCCATTTCTACTGTGAATGTATAAATTATCTGTAAAACAATAATTTAAAGTCAAGACTACGACGTATAGTCCAGTCAATTAAAGCTTAACTTTGCCATTTTGGTTGAACACCTGCAACCAACGCCAAAATTTCCGTAAGTCTTCGTAGATTAATATACTAAAATTGCAGGGTTCTGCATTACCGGCAAACGATGCAAATAAATGGCAAAAGGGTGCAAAAACAACTTTTTTGTCTATATCTCGCGATTGGCTGAAAAAATAAAAAAAGTTCCTACTACAGAATTTTAGGAAATTAAATCCCCTACAAAAAATTGTAAGCGTGTTTCCGCGTATCTCTCATAGTTTTTGCACAAAATGCATTTAGTAAGCGTTACTACCTGAATTAGATTATAGTACTCATGGAGACGGTACAATGTCAACATTCAGGGTTCCGAACATGAAGTGCTGGTCAATCCTGTTGCAAATGGCATGAGATCTGTCTCCGCCACCAATCATTACTGTTGGTAAAGAAGATTGGGATACAGTGGTTTGTAAAACTGTCATACGTTAGAAAGAGACCACTGAACAGAATCGGTAAAGAAATCTGAGCGAAACAGAAGTTGGGCCATAGGCCATCAAAGGGTAGAATCCGATCGACTGGCAAATATGATCGAGTGAACTAGAACTGAATTGTAGAATGAACTGAATCGCATCTAGATTCAACAAAACTTCAACGCCTAATTGGGCAATATGTCATAGTAGGTTGAAGCTATGGCACGCGGGACCTGTTCAGACGCGAAATCAATTCGGCGGAAATCTTGAACTCATTTATTTCAGGACGTTTTTTAACACCCCTGAAGGTTTTCATTTATGAAACAGCTAAAGTTTTATTTTAGTTATTTCAGTAAACGACCTAAGGTACCGAAAGTAGTAGAGCCATACCGATAGTGCTATCGTATTTCGTTGGTGAGCTGCGTATTGTTATATAATTATATAATAAATATTAACAAAATAGTCATTTTGTTAATATTTATTATAAGATAGATATTATTATTATATTATTAGATATTTTTATATCATCATCAACAGCCTTTAACAGTCCACTGCTGGACATAGGCCTCTCCTTTGAAAGGAGGTTTTGGCCTACTATACCACGCTGGCCAGACGGGTTGGCAAGGGTTTGTTTCAAGTTTTCTTGGCAGCGATGTTAGCCGCTTATTTTGTTCCTTTAGTCACCTCTTACGACACCCATGAAATGAGTAGGGGGAATTTTTACATAGTCGCAATTTTTTTTAATTTATACTCAGTCGAGTAAAAATAATATTTACTTAATTATTAAAAAATTGTGAGAGCTGCTTGCTACTTTCCACTAAAAACTCGTACAGCTCTGCCCATCTCGTCAACTTCTCTGATAGTGTAGAATAACTGTTCTGTATTCCGTATTTAGTCCTTTTGTCAATGGTAAGCTGTTCTGTAATTCTGATATTGTGCTATTTAAGCCCTTTAATAAAATTGACAATATCGACAGAAATGCACATAATTCTATAAATTCTATAATATAGGTAACCAAATTTCGAGAAATTAAGTAATAGACTGATATAACTTTTATCGTACCTACATTGACATTCAACGAAACTAAAATAGCAACTGTGATCAAACATGCTATTATCATTAGAATAGCAGATAAACCTAATAAGATTACAATGCAATCGCCTTAAGTTTGTTTTATAATTCTTATCCTCGTAATACACGTTGTCAATAGTAGTTAGATTGTTAATAATTTTTTTGTATGAGTTCCTTTTGGCCTTACTGAAAAGCCCCAAATAAACATCCCCAAGGTATATATTATACAAAGTGGAAAACATATATTTCTTATAAATACCATTAGCCTCACGTATGAGAAAAAATTAACAATAGAAAACAATTAGCGGATATAATACGTCTCTGTAGTGGAATACCCAGCATCTGATAGAAATGAATTTTCGTGTCCATAATTTTAACAAAAAGGAACCGACTTCAACGAAAAACTATTCCGAGTACCCAAATCGCGACATTGTGCCTATGATATTTGAGGAGTTCCCGTAATTTAATTGGGATCCCATCATCAGATCCCGATATGGTGATAATGGGACCACCTGTGAGCTACGCCCATTCCAATGCAAAAAGAATTTTTAAAATCGGTTCATAAACGACGAAATTATCGCTGAACATACATAAAAAAAAAAAAAAAAGTTTCCGACGAATTGAGAACCTCCTCCTTTTTTTGAAGTCGGTTAAAAATACAAATTTACCAACAAATTACGTGTTGAATTTCTTCATCATCATCAGCCTATCGCAGTCCACTGCTGGACATAGGCCTCTTCAATAGCACGCCACTTGGTTCGCTCCTCGGCTTCATGCATCCAGCTCCCGCCAGCCGTCTTGCGCAAATAATCACTCCACCTGGCCTGTGGTAGTTCTATACTACGATTGCCGATCGTGGTCGAGAACCCCAACGGTTATCGGTTCTACGGCAACTATGGCCAACCTACTGCCAATTCAGCTTGCACATCCTGTGGGCTATGTCGATGACTTTGGTTCTCTGTCGTATCACCTCATTCCGTACAAAATTCTTCAGAGAAACACCGAGCATAGCCCTCACCATAGCACGCTGAGTAACCTTGAACTTATGGACCAGCCGAACCGTAAGTGTCCACGTTTTGGCTCCGTTTGTCATTACGAGTAGGACGCACTGATTAAAGACTTTTATCTTTAGGCACTGTGGGGCTAAGCTTCCCATACGCTGTCCAACCCAGCTTAATTCTTGTGTTCTCCTCGCTCTAGAAGTTGTTTCTACCTAACTGCAGTCTGCCTGAGGTACACATTTTTTTGAACAGATTCAAGAACAGAACGGTGTACCGCAACCGGTTCCGATAGTACATGCTTATTGAACATGACACAATTCCCTAAGCTTGTTTAATCATTATTGACCGAATGATGACAATGTGTTAACTAAAACAAACAAATAATAACAAGCACTACACTTAACTCTGACGCACCATAGTATGCAAGTACTGAGTCGGTACGGGTTGCTAAGTACTTATATTGTTACAACAATAAATATTTCACACACGATACACCCACATCATTTCGTCACAGTTACAAGTACTTAAAAACGTTATTTTTTCGACTTCTAGTTATTTTCTGTTTCCCATCACTAGCCCTTCTGTCAAAAAGATCATGCTAACTTAGACGGGGTATATTAATAATACTATGATAACAACACTTTTATAAGATTTTATTTTGGTTCTTTAAAGATAGAAAAGTTATAAAATCGACGCGAGGGATCTAGTGAAGGCATGATTTTAGATATTTTTATATCATCATCAACATTATATCATCAACAGCCTTTAACAGTCCACTGCTGGACATAGGCCTCTCCTTTGAAAGGAGGTTCTGGCCTACTATACAACGCTGGCCTGACGGGTTGTTAAGGGTTTGTTTCAAGTTTTGCTTCTCTTGGCAGTGATGTTAGCTGCTTATTTTGTTCCTTTAGTCGCCTCTTACGACACCCATGAAATGAATAGGGGGGAATTTTTATATAGTCGCAATTTTTTTTAATTTACACATATGGTTCCAAAATGATATCTTTTAGCAACAGTAATGTATATTTCAAAGAAACTATTAGACAAGAAAAAAAAGCGGCCAAGTGCTAGTCAGACTCGCCCTTGAAAGGTTCCGTATCAGCAAGTAACATCATATAAAAGTTCTTGTAGTTCGTTGTAACTTTCATCGATGTTTTCATTGATTGAATGAAAGGTAAATTGCGTGTTACTTAAAAAAAAACTACTCACTAGATCTCGTTCAAACCAATTTTCGTTGGTAGTTTACATGATAATGTACAACATATATTTTTTTTAGTTTTATCACTCTCTTATTTTAGAAGTTAGAGGGGGGGGGGGCAACATTTTACCACTTTGGAAGTGTCTCTCGCGCAAACTATTCAGTTTAGAAAAAAATTATATTAGAAACCTCAATATCATTTTTGAAGACCTATCCATAGATATCCCACACTATAGGTATAGGTTTTTTTATGTAAAAGCTTAATGCCGTTTACAGAACACATCGACTGACTAAATTTCAACAGTATAGCTCTTATAGTTTCGGAAATAATTGGCTGTGACATACGGACGGACAGACAGACAGACAGACAGACTTGACGAATCTATAAGGGTTCCGTTTTTTGGCATTTGGCTACGGAACCCTAATAACGGAATTTTGTGAGAAATACCTATGTGATGGTTAGTGGTAGTAAATAAACAAAACGCAAGCTTACACTCATTTTTTTATTGTTAGTTCAGTATACTTGCAAACAATAATGAACATGTCTTTATTCTTTTAGATTTCATTTATACAAATTGAAACGAACTTCTTCTTGTTTTCGTAAATATTATATTAAATTATTGAATTGTAAAGCCGTAATTACGTTCGAGGCCATTGTTGACAGAAATATCGGTATTATATACATTCCTATAGAAAAATTTGCAAACTCTACTGTAACCGAATTTGTTATTGTTAACATAAGTAGATTTTTGACAGTTTTAAATGCAACATCATCAGGATCTGAAACGGATGAATTGTGTTTAAATAAAAATAAATAAATAAAAACGTTACTTTGAAACTACACTTACGAATTAATCTTTTTACAGTAGGAATATGGTTCTACTCAATGCCTGTACTACTATATAATAGTAAGTTTAACCCTTCGGGTGCCTGGTACCTGAAAATCACTTCGCATGCCTGGTGGGTCTGTGAGACCCGTAAACAAAATGCTTGGTTTTCACCTACTTAACGAGTCAGAAAGCTAAATACAGGGTTTTTATTAATTTTCACTGACATTTAAATTATATGATTGGAAAAATTAAAACTAAAGTTGTTTTACAAAATGTTTATTACCTAATTTAAAATTCTTATATTTTACGTAACAAAATTCACAATTATCCAATTATCTAACCAGGCCGCCATGGTAGTATGGGTTTCCATGTTACTTTGCCTACCCGCACAATGAGCATGGTGGCCCTTACTCCTGGATTCTACTCAAGCTTTCCATCAGTCAGAGTAGTCACTTTGGTAGGCTAAATTATAAAAAGAAAAAAAAATCGACGCGTGAGACAAATTACTCAATGGCTGAGACATCTCAACATCACTTTCACTATTATTGGGTTCAGCATGGACTTCTGCTACTTCCTCAGCACTATCTTACCCATGTGGTACATCCAAGTAGACTGATTCATCTCCACTATCATCAAATACCACAGCTTCGTATTCATATTCTTCTAAATCTCTCTCCAAAATTCGTTAGTAACCATTTTTAACTGATAAAATATTATTTTCGTAAACAATTTACCACACAAAACATAATAAACAAGAAAAAACAAAAGTAAGTACTTACGGAAAAAACCGTTACACCGCGTGCCTGGTCGGGTCCCTGAGACCCGAGCGCACATAAAACACCTTTTATCTGAATGCATGTGCGTCGCGGATTACGGGAGAGGAGACAAAATGGCTGCTAGTTCATATCGCGAAGCTACTGAGAAGCGCAGCGCGTTAGGTTAAAAAGATAAAAAAATATCGTCGAAGTTTTGAAGTGATGGGTCTGTCAGACCCACCAGGCACCCTAAGGGTTAAAAGACTCAAACTTAGAATTACCACTCTTGATACATTAAAGATGACATCAGCAGTAACGTGCAAGAAATGAAGTGGTTAAAAGTTAATCAGTAATATTTTAGAATATGACAGCATCCATTTTATTCTCTCTTAAGGACAGCGTGTTTGTGTGAGGTTGTTACGGCCTGGCCACGAGTTTTGGTCTTAGCGAAAAGCGGAGCGGCGTCGGTGAGCGGTGCGTTTTGCACGCCACGAACCCTAGTAGCGGTTAGTTGCAGTGGCGACGGTGGACGTATTTAGGTAGTCGAAACGTGTTTAAAATCATGGCGTTATAAAAACTATCCCCTGTCTGTTTAGAAACAACTATTTTTTTTTTTAAAATGATAGAATGAGGGCACGAACTAAATAAAACCGGTATTTAGATGGTGGATTTAGTGACCTATACGAAGGTCCTACCTATAAGAAGTAACTGATGTTTCCAAGTGTTTTGCTAAGTAGGTACTTACAGAGAGAAAAAACTTTAAAACCTTGTCAACTACTTACATTGCGTATAAGACATACTAGTAGTTTCGTGTGTAGTTATATCTACAGACAAAACTACTGATATGTAAACTGTTTTGAGTACCTACTGACAGAGAAAAAAAATAACTTTTAAAACTTGTCAACTACCCACCTACATTACGTAAACATACCAGTAGTTTTGTCAACATATCAGTAACTTCGTTTGGTAGGTACCTAGGTTCTATGTTTTTGTGTTATCAATTTAAATTAAACGTAAGTACCATTATATTCCGGAAAACATTGTTTAATTTCTTCCCACAACCTTTTTATATTTATGTTGGGGATATTTTGACATCCATATAGGCGGTCTATTTAAAATTTCTGTTATAAAAGCCTCGGTATCCATTACCGCCTTAGAATCGTCTAAATTTTTTTGTTTTTATTTAACGCCGCTGAGTCCGTCACTCCTGCACCGCTGTCCACGCCGCTCTGTTTCGTGGCGTCGCACATACTAACTTGTGCCTTTGTTCCTGACGCTCTCCATACCGCTCGCCGCTGTAGCAATTCGCTCGGCAAAAACCGCTAGCTTTTTCGCTATGAGCGGCGACTCGTGGCGTGCCTCGTACATTTTTATACTTTTGATATTACCGCTCGGCATTTCGCTCTTAGCTGCCGCTCACAGCGGTAAGGTCGTGAATGGGCCGTTAAGAAGACCCAGGTTATCCCTCATCCTAAAACACATCTATTCTCCAGATTCTTCACAAAGTGCATGACGCCATTGTCCATGATCAACTGTATCTTTTCTCTAATGGCATGCTTAGTTCATGTCAATCTGGTATTTGCGCTGAATATAGTACTATCACCGCAATAGTTAAAATTAAACGATTACGATTAAGTATAGAAAATGAACAAGTAACCGTATTGGTTCTTCTAAACTTTACTAAACTCCGTTGGTTTTGAAATTCGGTAAGGCATCCTGTCGTCCCTAGATGTTTCTGATCCTGATAGGTTAGTATATATATGTATATATATATATATAGTATAGTTCTTATTTTATACTTGGAAGAGACATTCTACAATTAGTGTGGCCTTACTGCGCTGCGGTACTCATACTATCTCTTCTTCTGCTAGTGTTCACTTTCATAAATGCTGTTAGAAATATTATTTATTCTCAATATCATATTTAAGCGGACGATTTGCAGTTGTATCGTCATTTTAAAGCTTAGGAAGCTACAAATGTTGTCACTACCAGTAGTAATGATTTACATAAGAACGGCAACGAAAAAAGTTCGGCAAATAAGGCAATTCACACACTGGCGAGGCGCTCACGCGTGTAGGCTCGTGGCAGCAGAACACGCTTGCGGCGACGTAGGAGCAGATCTGCCTCTTCGTGCAGATTTTACCGCGCCTCCGCGCCTGACGGCTTTGTATATGGCCCGCACCAAACTAAAGGTTACTTTCCATTTGGTCGTCGTCGTCAGTATTATTTGCATTTCATATCCCAAATTGCTGGGCATTGTTCAATTACGTAAATAAATGTGTTTACTGCTACGGCACGCCTGCCTAAGCGCGCGGCGGCAGAATCTGCTAGGGGCACGAGCTCACGCGCCGTGGCGCGTGTTCCGTTTGTTGGACCTGGCGTATTGTCAATATAAATCGATGTACTTGCATACAATATTAAAATCTGCCACTACGTGTGTGAATCGCCTCACGGATGTGGAAACCGCGCGATTAGTTTATTTTAGTTACTTTCATAGCATCATGTCATACGGCATCTTGCTTTGGGGACGTGCTGCAGAAATAGAGTCAATTTTTATTCTGCAGAAAAGAGCCATTAGAGCTATATATAGTCTCCGCAGTCGCGATTCTCTGATCGATGTCGATCATGACAGTTCCTTGTTAGTATATCTATGAAAACATAATGTATGTTCGAAAAAAATTACATCTCTTCAATCAAAGATGTGATAGTATAGTACTACGAATAAAGATAAATTAATTCAGCCACGTTTTAGACTCTCAAAAGTGCCATCTTAGTGTCCAAGTGATTTTCAGAAGCGTCACAGCAGCTGAACGCTACTCTCTGCACACATTCGGATGCCGGTAGCATCGATTTGGCGTCGGAAAATTATAGACAACACTACAGCCAACGCGATCCAGGCATCTGAGCAGTCGCTAAAACGCGCATTTCCGATACTGCGTTCGAACGCAGAAAGTCGCGACTGATGCAACGTAACGCGCTATTTTGATACCGCGATTGTAAGCAGAAAGTAGCTAATGTGCTGTGGCCCTTAATTCCATTTTTGGTGGAGATGAATCTTTTAAGTCACTGTAAACAACACAAATGGCGCTGGTATGTCAAAAGTTTTGAGTACCGTAAAACGGGGTAAATAGGTACAATCTTCACTTTCATCTAGAATTTAAACCTTCTTCCGTTACACGTAGGTTAATTCAAGGTTCACTTAACAATGTGTGGTAATCTCTTTTATTTGTTAAATAGCCTCACATTTATTAACTATAAATGGTATTTTGAAAAATTCCAAAAAACCTTGTTAGATTCCAATTTACCCCCGACGGGGTAAATTGTTACGAGAAAGGGGTTAAATGGATTTTACTAGGGTTGTCACTACAAATGCAGAGTACCTACCTATGTACCTAAATTATTTGAAAAAATATTTTTATCTTTACTACTTCACTTTAAAGTGTTTTCAAATAAAAAACCATTAGTGAAATCATATTTTAATACAGCCAATACCTAAGAACAATAATAATCTGGTAGGCAAGAAACCAATCACAAGTATTCTTGTTTCAAATCAACGAATTTTTTCATCACTAGATTATCGTATTTTTTATACCGTTTCGCACCTGGCTTGGGTACGTAGTTGCGAGGCATTCTGAAAAACATCAAAGTCCTGTAGCCTGTTATTTAAGAGCATATCTCAAAGAAGAAAAAACAAAAGCAGAAATGCAGGAAGCAAAAGTGATGACAAAATTGGTAGAATGCCACAGACAGAGTCAGATTTGAACCTGAGGTAAATCTAGAAATAGGTAAATAATGCCTATGAATGTAATGTGTGTAAATGTCTGTGGCCGAAATTAATGCGATCCGGTCCTTTTACATTTATACTTATTATAAATTTTGTTGCATAAACTTATAAGTTAACAATATTAGTATGGATTTATGTAATACCTATATAGACAAAAATATATAGTAGGTACCCATATTAATTTATAATATTATTTTCAGAATACCCACTTAAGTTTTAGTTTTTGACAACCCTATTTAGGCATTCCAATTTTCCTCTTCCGCAAACCAAATAACCCCAGCTTTGTTCCAATTATACCTGTTCATGTTGCAATTTACCCCCTTTGCGTTACAATTATCACCAAAATAACGTAATAATCAGTGTTCGGCTAAAAAACTAAAATTTCTAAAGAAATTATACAATTATTTACTTACCTTTATGTTTTTCTAACCACAATAGACTATACTAATCAATATTTAATGGATTTCAGTGTTTGGTCCAATTTATCTTAACAAAAACTTAAAGTTAACAAGTACAATATTCACGTGCCGACGACGACCTCACTTTAAACCCGTTTCTTTTAGTGAGCTTAGATTGGCTGGCTTAAATATTCAGTGTTGCCAGTAGCAGAATATATTAGTTCGTTCAAAAATAAAATAGTATTGAAATCTCATAAATTGTAATGAAACTAAAAGAGCCGTTTAGAAAGTCAGGCTTTTATTCCAAATTACCCCGCCATTCCTATTATCCCCGTTTTACGGTACGTATAACCTCAAAAATGACCAACTTTACGATACAGCTGTCAGTTGTCAAATTGCAACACTAGGGTTGCCAAATCCCGAAACATAAAAGGCAACCTATCGTACAGACATACATACATACACAAAAACATTCGCGTTTATAATATTAATAGGATTTGGAATTTATTTTAAATTAAGATTGTTTCAGTTACGTAAACACTCTTTAATGTTCAATGTAATTGATAATAATGATCAAGTTATTTTGTACTCACTTGCGGGAACCAAACTATAAAATTTCGTGATAGACCTTCTTATCGTAACCATTTCATTACACAGCTTTTGACCGACATAAAATGGCATCATAATCGGCAATACGTAGCAAAGGAATATCCAAAACATGCTTAAAATGAATACGTACAATTCCGTCTTCTGTAACACATGAGGCATTATTTTAAATTCGATAGTTTATCAATACCTGTACTTGTAAACTGTTTTTCTTTATTTACCTTAATTATTAGTACGCTGATTATATCATATATTGCGTAAGTAAAGTATCCGATTTTCACTGTGAATGAATATATTATCTAAAAAGCAATCATTTATACGTCATATATATGATAAGTATTTTATAATTTCAGTAAAATTGATTAAAAAAAAATATGGATTGCCTTCCAAAGACCAATACCATAGCCTCTAATGCAACGACCACATGCAAACTAAAATATTACCACAGGAGAGTACCGATCGTTCGATACCGACCTCAGACGGAGAATCACACACTGGAGACACTGGAGTGTTCTGGACATCGTATTCCGGGGGGGAGGGCACAGTTCCGTACACAAGGGTGTCCGAGTCGATCCGCCGCCGGCAAACCGCGCTTCGGATAGACGGGACGGGTTTTCCCCTCCATCCACATTAGTAGCTAACCGAGAGGGGGTGGCAACCGAAAGTGCCGGACATCACCTAATTAGAGAGCTTTTGACTTAGATAGCGCCCGCGAAGGCGGGCGCTGGGAGGGGTTTAGAAGGAGATTTGTTCCCTGGACTCCTCCTAAAATATAGGCGTATAGAGGGCATACCGTGTTGTTTTAGTCGGTTCGGTGAAGTGAGGGCTCGAGGAAGGTTCCACACGTTAAAAAAAAAGAAAATCGTCTACTTGTGGTCCCGCGAATTGGCGGAGGTTCAACACCTCAGTCAGAGAAACAGTGGCACACCATCTCAAGCGCAGAGTGGCACACCGTGTGGTTTTAGTCATTTCGATTCCGACATACCACCACACCGCAAGTCCCGGTGGGGTAACGGCCCGTTAGATTTTACACACGTAAAAAAAGGGTGAAAGATCGTAATTCGCACCCATGCATCCCTAAATAAACAAATGTATAATATTTACAAAATAATTAAAACACGCTGTCAGCTGCTTGCCACTGTCCACTAAACACTTGTATAGCTCAGCCCACTGGGTCAGCTTCTCGACCAGTATTGAAAGATTGTATTCCGTGTTTAGTTCTTCTTTCAATTGGAGATTCTTCTGTATGTCTGATATTGTACTATTTAAACACTTTAATAAATTTAACAATAAGGATAAAAATGTGTATAATACCAAAAATTCTAAGATATAAGTTACTACATTTCGAAGAAGGGAATAATACAATAATGTACAATTCAGTATACCCCAGGATAAAAGAAAGCTAAAATACCCCATAACAGCATATGTGATCCAAGATATAATTCCAAACAAAATAATAGTTAAGCCTGTAAAGAATTTATGGCGCAGTTGTTTTAAATTTATTGTATAGTTCATGTCCTCGCTGTACACGTTGTTAACAACCGTAAGGTTGTCAATTAGGGTTTTGTATGCCGTGCTTTTGGATGTACTAAAAAACCCTAAAAATACATCATTGAAATACAAATAATACAACATAGAATATACATATTTCAAATCAATATCACCCTTTACTTCACGTATCAGAAAAAATGAATGATTGAGAACCATTAGTGGATATAATACTACTTCAATAATTATGCGAAACACTATTAAAGTTTTGTATTCAGTCTTACAAAACAGGTAGTTTCTATAAATACACAAAATGTTTTCAGTCACTTCAATATAATGGATAATATTATGCATTATGTAATACTTTTCTTAAATTTAATACGTTTGTACACTTCTTGCTTCAATTTGAGTATTGGTTGAATCGGCGTATAAAGGGGTACGTAATCATACTCAAAACTTTTAAGTATCTTTAAACAACCAGTGTTTGACTGTCCTGTTATTATTATCGATAATAATTTAAAATAAATGTGGTTAGATGTAGAACAATGTTAGAAATGTTTACATTCACTCAATTTAATGAAAAGTGAGTGAAAATTTAATGAGAAGTGTGAAAAGTGTGAAATTACATAGCAAGCATAATGGTGACACTCGCAGTACTCTTACTAATTGAATTTATAGTGTTTTAGCCGACTACGACTATACTAAATAAAACAAACTATGCGTATATGCGTTTCACAACAGCAATTAAGCTATTGAACCGATTTCAATGAATGGGGGGATCAAAAGATTATTAATAATGAGGCGGATAACAAACTATATAAATTTTATAACGAGACAAATGGATAAAAATATTTTTATTTGCACACTGTGTTACAGATTTACAACACAGAACAGAAAGCACTTATATTTAATGTACAAAGGGTGCCTTTATTGTTATAATCAATCTGTTCCATGCAACCTCAGGATGGATTAAAATATTTTAGAAAGACATTAGTTGACGGTGCAATGAGTTTTAAAGAATTATAATTTACTAGTGTATATAACTAGAAACGCATATATATATCCCTACATTTATTTATTATTTATTTATTTATTTAAAACATTTACAGTGTCTTTACAAAACCCTTACATTCTAAGACAAAACCATTAGTCCAATTAATATTATTATATTGTATGAGTATTGTTATAAATAGATATACATACACCATACATATTACATACATACATGACAACTATATTCATGGATGCATGCATATAAACATATTACTAACTCTAAACAATTTTACAATATGATAAGAAAACATTCACATTATACCCTAATTTGTGACTGATTCACATTCCTGATACATTTTTCGAAACTATTTATTTCTTTGACTTTCTTAATGTTCATTGGTAATGCATACCACATGCGTACAGCTTTAACCGTAAATGACTGGCCATAGTATTTCGCAGGCTAAATAAAAATCGTATACATGTATTTTGTAGTAGTATAAGCTGTGTTTCAGTCAGATTTGTAATAGTTAAATTTAAATAAAAAGTGCTTGTACAAATTCAGACCTAGTTGCGGTCGGAAGTAAGTTATAGCAAACTTATGGGTCGAAGAAAGAACAACCACCGAGGATAATCTTATGGTGAATGTAAATTAACCATTTTGTGTAAAAAAATCGTAAATGCTATAACTATTTATTTCACGATATAAATACTGATAAAAGAACACCCGTCTATGCCATATTCTACGATAGTACGCAAACATTGGACCATGTTCAACATTCCCTCCTTATAAATAAACTTGAAGCGTATGATAGTAGAGGAAAGGTACTTGAACTAATTAATAGCATCGTATCTTGTTAACCGTAAGCGAATTACAGAGATCAACACAATTAACATTAAAAGTAAGCAAGAAGAAACTTTTCAATCAACAGAAAGAGAAATAAAGCATGGAGTTCCTCAAGCTTGTGTAATGGGCCCTTTACTGTTTAACTTATTATTAACGATTTACCGAAAGCTACTCAGCAACTAATGACACTGCAAACTACAGCACTGTGACTATAGCTTATAATGACCAAGAAACATATGAGAATGACATAATTAATTAATTGTTTTCTATTATAATATAGTTAAATGTTAACAATTTAAAAAATAATTTAAACAAAACAAAAATTATTCACTTTAGACAATGTAGCCTACAAAATTTGAATATTCACTTTAACAATAATTACATTCAAATTTGAAAATCGCATTATTTATTGCTTACTAAGTATACAATTTGTTGTTACAGTCATGACAGTCAGTACTTATAACTTAGCACTTTTTCAAGCATTGCAATTAATAAAAATTGCAATTATTTAATTGAAACTGTCACTACAATTTTTCTGGGATTATTCATAGATAGTAAATAGAACTGGAAGCCTCAGGTTGAAGCGCTTAGTAAAAAGTTGAGAAGCAGCATATGCCCTTAACAATTTGCTAGAATATTAAATAGTGGGAAGGAAACACGTGGGCTGGCAGTGAGTTCCAGCTTTTGACTGCTCGGCATAAGAAGGACCGTTTCGTTCTGGTTCGTATTTCCTCTACCCTGAAGCGGTGACTTCCAAGTCCAGCACGTGTTGTCCTGTAAAGGAAGGGAGAAGGTAGGACCAATTGGATGAGCTCTTCAGAAAACTCACCATGGTAAAGGCGATAGAGGACCGACATACAAGCGATGTCTCTCCGCAACTGCAGAAGCTCCAGGAACTCGGTAGTTTCGGGACTGTTAATAATGCGGATTGCTCGCCGCTGCAACCGGTCGAGAGCGTCGAGTAAATGTTGCGCGGATCCATGGCAGAGGTGAGAACAGTACTCCACGCAGGAACGAACCTGGGTCTTGTAGAGAAGACACAGATGCCTCGGCGAGAAAAACCGTCCCACCTTGTTAAGCACACCGAGCTTTCGTGAGGCCGCCTTGGTGACGCTCTCTATGTATTCCCGTCGGTTGAGATTCCGGCAAATATCCATACCCAGGATATCGAGCTTGTCCTGCATTGGTAGATGAGTGTTCTGGAAAGTGGGGAGGGGAAGGAACGAAGATTTTTTTGTAGTGAGCACGCACGTCTGTGTTTTCTTGGCGTTGAACTCGACCAAATTCTCTTCACCCCATTTAGAAATATGGCCCAGAACCAGGTCGAGCTCAGCGACAAGCTCCCTTCGTTTTTCCTCAATATCCACCGTTTTAGCAGATGGATGTCCCAAATAGCGACCATGTACTGTGCTGTCGTCTGCATAGCAATGTATGTTGCCGAGTGCTAACCTATTATTGATATACAGAAGAAACAGCGTGGGCGACAAGACTGAGCCCTGAGTTACACGTGCGTTTATCCGTTGAATGTCGGAGGCCGCGCCGTCGCAGAGGACTCTGATGCGGCGTTGATGTAGAAAATCGGCAATCCAGCTGCAGAGTTTGGGAGGCAAGCCGAATGCTGGAAGCTTGGAGAGAAGCCAACGATGCCAGACCCTATCGAAGGCCTTGGCCATATCAAGACTGATGGCCAGAGACTCCCCATGCCTATCCATAACCTCACCCCAAAGCTGTGTCATGTACGCTAGAAGATCACCTGTGGAACGGTTCGGTCTAAAGCCGTATTGACGATCATATAACAAGGAGTGATCTTCTAGGTAACGAACTAATTGGCTGTTAATAATACGCTCATACACCTTACAGAGAAGAGAGGTGATAGCTATAGGTCAATAATTGGCCCGATTGGAACGGTCGCCTTTCTTTGGGATGGGTTGAACATTCGCCTCTCTCCAGACCTCCGGGACAATTCCTGAGACGACGTCGAGAGACCGCAGCTCCACATGGACATCCTTTTGCCGGATACGAATATCCCGCATTCGCAGGTTGGAATAGTAGGCGGATTCACGCCACGGTCGTCGATTCGGGAGTTAGCCGCAAAGAGATCAACAAGCAGTTGCGCTTTTTCTTGCGGCTGGTGGGCCAGTGTTCCGTTCGAATATTTTAGCGGTGGTAGAGACGGCCGGCAGTGGTTAGCCTGCACGGATTTGGCCAGTCGCCAGAACTTACGACTACCGGTAGTGTGTGCGACGAGTTCTTGGCCGATCCGTGCAATGCGCTGGGCATCCGCTCTTTTGTAAGCCCTCTTGCATTCTCTGGTGGCTTTATTGAATGCTGCTTTAAGACGATCAACATCATCGTCACCATGAGCGCGAGCCCTGGTCCATGCGTGGTAGGTGGATTGCTTATGTGCGACTGCGTAGGCGCATTCGTGATCGAACCAGGGGCGAGTCCGTTCGCCAACGACCTCACTGTGGGGAATATAATATTCCATACCAACAATGATTTCGTCAGCGACGGCAGATGCACTCTGCGATAAATCCCTACCGCTAAAGCAGCGTTGAGCCCAAGGAATGGAAGCAAAATAATCCCACATACCATCCCAATCTGCTGACGAGTAATGTCATAATCGTCGCCTTGCTGCCACAGGTTGTGGCGGAGCAGCATAAATCACCGCAGTATTTGGTGTTTATGTCAATTTTCAGTTTAAACTAATTTGAAGTTAGCCACAAATCTAGTCCTATTCTTATACGCATTATCACTTTGGTATTAAATAAACGAAATACAAGTTGTCACAAAATCATTTCTTTATTGTTGCTATTGAATGCATACAAAACACAACATTTAAAAATGTATTTTACTTACATATAATTTTATAATCTACTAGCTTTCCGCCTGCGGCTTCGCCCGCATGGAATTCGTTTATATCGCGCGACACGGTATGGGTATATTAAACAATCTTACATGATTTTATGTTGGATAATAAGGAACTTTGACACAAACTTTCGTCCCCTATTTCAAACCCTTCTACCTTTATTTTAGCGATAAAAAGTATCCTATGTCCTTTCGAAAGTTCAGTTCTATCTTCATACCAAATTACATCAAAATCGGTTCAGTGGTTTAGGTGAAAGCGTAACAGACAGACAGACAGACAGAGTTACTTTAGTAGGGATTACACAATCGAAAAGTAAAGATTTCTTCAAACAGAAAACACCCCAATTTTTTGAAAAAAGTAGATATTTTGACAGGTGAATTTTCGCTAAGCCAAAATAGGATGAAAAAATTAAATATTTCAAATCAAAAAATTACAGTGTATTCGGGACATAAACAGGTAAGTTTTCACTAATTTTTCACATATAATTTGAGGATAAGTGAAAAAAAGTGTAAATAAAAAATCGGCCAAGTGCGTGTCAAGCCACGCACAGGAAAGGGTTCCTCAGTCACCCATAATGGTACGTGGATTAGAAATTGTATCCAATGGATAATTGTTATGTTTACGTATTATTGCGTTAATTTTGTATGACGTTTTCCAAGTAAGCACATTGTAGAAGTTAAGCCTCTGTAACTCCTGAACTAACAAAGTCATCTAATTCGTTATAGTTTTCATTTAAAGTTCATTATATGGACCACTATTACGAATTTTTTCAGATTTTTTGAGCCGGCCGTTTAGCTTTTAGAGGGGGAGGATGCCCGGTTTTACAAAAAAGTGGCCTTTAAAGTGAAATTTCTCGCAAACGGATTCCTAAATCAAAAAATCGTCTTAACAACCCTTTAATGTTTTTAAAAGACCTATATAATGATACCCCACATGATGGAGTAGCTGCGAGAAAAAAAAACATCCACATTTTACGTGTCGGGGAGGTACCCTTAATAAAAATATTTTTCATCATTTTATTGTAGCACTTTGTCGACGTAATTATAATACATTTTCATGCAAAGTTGCATCTTTCTAGCATTAACTGTTTGGATGGTAAGTCGAGGACGGACGGACGGACGGACAAACGGACATGACGAATCTATAAGGGTTCGAAGTCATAAACTTCGGAACCCGGAAAAAGTTGTAGATCTTTTAATTACCTACTTTGCCATTTAAATTTTTTCCATAGGACTTGTAGCTTTGCTGGAAATTGAGATAAACCGTTTTTTACCCTTTGTTTTATATATTTAGCCATCCAAAGTGACTCTACCCTGCCTGATGGAAAGCATGAGCAGAATCCAAGAGTCGGGCTACCACACTTGCTGCGAATGCAGACAATAGAGACTTAGTGAGATGCTTTTTTACGCCCCGTCCAAGGAGGACCCGAAAGCCTCCCCCCCTACCCGACTCCCCTCAGATCGCAGATCGCCCGTAAATTATTTTTCCTTTCATTTTTTTAATATTCTATAATTTTTATAATCACCTAGGTAAAAAGGTAAAAACATTTGTATCTCGATTATTGCAGTAATAAGTAGCCTATGTCCTTTCCCAAGTTCAGTTCTATCTTCATACCAAATTTCATCAAAATCGGTTCAGTGGTTTAGGCGTGAAAGCGTAACAGACAGACAGACAGAGTTACTTTCGCATTTATAATATTAGTAGGGAAGTAGGGATAAACATGTGTCAACGGTTCTATGTAAATTCTAATTTATTGTTGTAAAAAGTTATTGTATAAATAAACACATAAATAAAAATTTCTGACATCTTACACACAACGCCATCTATTCCTAAACAGACCACAACTAAACACACCACTAACAGATACAAATTATGGGTACTAGGTAATTGATATAAGTACTTAAATAACAATATTTAATTTTTATTGTTTTTATTAAATACTTATACATATTACGCACACAAAAAACCCAGACCAGACAATATTTGCGAATCACACAAATATCTGGTCAGCACAGAAATCACATACGCTACAAGCTACAATCAATCATTCATCAATCAAACGTCAATCACTGTTTTTTGGGAAGAAACTGATTCCCGATGTATAGCTCACTCTAGTTTGGGAATCAAGACTTGCACTGGAATTGTATGCATCTTTATTTAGAATGAAGTATTAATGTTATTATTAGTAACGAACCCGAAATGGTGTCGCTTGTTTTTTTAAGTTTTCTAAATTATATTATTGAATTGCAAAGCTGTAATAATATTTGAGATTGTTGTTGACAGCAACATCGGTACTATATACATCCCTATAGGCACATTTGCAAATTCTACTGTAATGATATTTTTCTTTGTCAAATTTAGTAAATTTTTCACAGTTTTTATCTCAATATTTGCGTTATTCAAATCTGAAACAAGAAGAAAATTATTCAATTGAAGAAAAGCTTACAAAAATAAGTTTAAATTAAAAGTCATATGTATGTAAATCTTCATAAAGGAAGTCAGTACAGTAATCAAATACAGAGGTACTTGATAAATAAATATATTAAACAACCAGTTGTTAATCGAATAATATTGTACGAGAACTTTAATATTAACTCCTATGCGGTTTTTATTCTATACTATCCTCCTAGCCATTATTGCCAAGTTTATTTGGGGTCGGCTACTAGTTCAACCGGATTTACCTGAATTTCAGCTTTTCCACGAAGCGACTGGCATCGGACCTCCGCAACCCTAAGGGAGAACTGACGTTCGAAGATTGAACTAGTTGTCAGTATATTTGAGGGCACTGACTTCCCAATAACGATTGCCATAGGTGTTCATGACAACCGGGACCGACGGCTTTACGTGCTCTCCGAGGCACGGGCGTGAATCACCCGCCAAACTTCCAAACTCCGGGCAGCTATTAGGAATTTCCTAAGAAAATCTCAAAACACTTTTTGGCCCGACCCGGGATTTGAACCCGAGACCTCTTGATTAGCAGTCGCATACGCTAACCACTAGACCAACGGCTTGTATTCTAATGATAGCTATATTCGTGCACAAGCGGCTAGAGGTCAATGAAATATTCAAAACTCTTCTGGAATGGTAGTTGGTGATAGTGTGGCATAACATACTCTAAGTACACCATATGACAAAATGGAAAAAGAGTACAAATATGATGATAATGATGATGACTTTTGCTTTACAAGTACACAGGGTACAGTATGTACTTCCATTTACGAAACAAATGATCGTTCTTAACAGACAATAGTTGACATTATCAGATACATTGTAACTTTGGTATTAAATAAACGAAACTCAAGTTGACACAAACTAGTTTACGGCGGTGAGGTGTATTGGAATAGAAATGTACATATTTGAAGTGTCTATTACTTGCTGATAGAATATAGAGCAGAAACGAGCAAAAAAATCCTGTTTGTTTTATGGGAGCGCTTTAAAACTTGATTTTCCGATGTAAGTACCGTAAATATTTTTATAGATATTTACTGAAAATTACAAACAGACACTTCCATTTAATTTATTTGCACAGATTAGTTATAGGAATACAGAGAAGGAAGACATGAAACAAACCCTTCTTTATGTGAAAAACCCCCACGGGCCATCACCTCACCGTAGTTTACAGCGGCGAGGTATATCGGAATGGAAAGGCCAAAAACCATTCGACGTACCAATCTTCTCCTGAAATAGAAATGCTCTGGGAACTGCTGTTAAGACATCCTGGGCATCGGCCCGTATATACGCGGGCACCATCGACTTGTATACTCTCTATTCAACACGCGACATACGTCATTTCCTCGCGGCTGGTCACTGAAGCAAATAGGGGAAAACCCATCCCGTCCATCCATGGCTATAGTCAAGGATGTGGCGATAATATTCGTGTCTTCGCCGCCCGCCTCAGCGTTGGCACATTTGCTCCAAGTGGAGGTCATCATCCCGTGCCTTTTCCTTCGCATACGTTGCGACTGCAGTGAAACAGCTGGGGCTACCCGCCATGGAGCTTATGATTTGCGACGTTGCGATAGATAAATAATATAAATACGATATGTACTTGTTTAAAGTTTCTGTTACAATTTATGTCCTTCTTGTACACGTTGTTAATTAAAAATTAATTTTTGGTATTCCATGCTTCCAAATTTACTTGAGAAGCCTATAAAAACATCACCAAAATACATGGTATACATCAGTAAATATAAATAATAAATACCATCACTATTATTTGATACATGAGCAAAAAAAACTATATTATTACGCACTATTAATGCAAAAACTACTACTTCAATAGCGATGCGATAAACGATTAAAGTTGTGTATTTTTTCTTACAAAACTGATAGTTTTTTTAGATAGCCAATATATATTCAGCCATTTCAGTGCAGTGAATTATATTATGCATTATATCAGACTTAACTCACAAAGACAAGCAAGGACACTTACTTCATCGGCTTAGTGTAATGAATATTTATACTGAATTAAGTATTAACGAACTTTTGTACTATTCAAGAAATATTTGAATCGATGAATATGATTAAATCGATAGATAATATAAATTAAATTTCAACCCGTCTGATGAGTGTCTGGTATTAGTAGGCCAAACCCTCTCTCCTAAATATAGATACATATCTAGAAGTTGACTGGTTATCATATCACTCGACAGTACACCGTTTATTACTTTCCTGGCCATAACCTCTTTCACGCTGTCCATCCATTTTTTCTTTTGGTTGCCTTCTACTCTTATATCACTCTACATTTTGCTTCTCTCTACGCATCACATCTCCATACCAAGATAATCTCTTGCATTTCTATCTAATGGTGCTACTTTTATGCTTCCTCTTATATACTCATTCTTCAACTTATATACAAGGCAACAAAATAAAATAATAAATACAGTTTGTAAAACTAACGTTATGAAAAAGATTATACAAATGGCGGTTATTGCACCGATTGCGATCTCTTCCCTGTCATCTATCTATCTAGCGGTAGCCTGCTAAATATTAATAGTAACTCATGTGAATTACTTTGTATTGTATGATAAAAAAGTTATGATCACACTTGCCAAAATAACAATATTTCGTACGTGAAAATTGCACAAAACAATGTTTATGCAATTTTGATAAAAAGCATCTAGGTACATTTTGACATGCTTTACATTAACTTTTGCATTTATAACAGTTCACTGCTGGATATGGGCTTCTTCTTAGAAAGGGAGTTTTGATCGATTATATATTATGTACCATGCTGGCCAAAAGTTTCGTATTAAACTATGCGTCATTTTTTTTTCGCAATTCATATAATTGAACAACCGAATTGAATACCCATTATTTAAAACTACTTAATTGATATTGCTTGTCAGGTAACGACTCAGAGCGTGCAAATTGGTCCAAGACCAGTTCGCATACTAAGTCGTTACTACACTGGCGTTTATCCTTTCCTTTATAAACATGTAATAATAAAAAGGCCATGGCAACGCACCGAATAGAGTTCTATAGTCATCTATAATGGTAGGTTGATTTAAAATCATGTCCAATAGACAATTGTTATTTTTACTTATTATTTCCTTATTTTTTTATTTTTTATATATTTGAGAAAACTACTTTGCCATGAGGAAAAAGAAATGAGTGCGATAGTGCTAAGGCGTACGTCTTAAGCGACGCGGAGCAGCAGCACCTTGCTACGCGAATAAATGGACAAGGGTTGCTGCATCTCTCAAGGCGGATGCAGCTCAAGTAGCAAGCCTCAGATGTAAGGCTGAAGTATGGAAGTTGGAATATCGGAACGGTGACTGGAAGAGCGAGGGAAATAGCGGATGCCTTAAAGCGAAGAAGGATAAATGTAGCATGCTTGCAAGAAACTAAATGGAAGAGGATGAAAGCTAGAGAAATTGGTAAGGGCTACAAGTTCTATTATTGTGGGGTGATGGTAAGAGTAATGATTGTGAAAGTGGTGTGGCAGAGTCTGATTATAAATATTATTAGTGCGTATGCACCCCAAGTCGGATGTGACGCTGCAGTGAAAGAACTATTTTGGATAGATTTAGAAACAATTATGGTAGGTATTCCTGAAATTGAGGAAATTTTAATAGGAGGAGATTTTAATGGGCATGTGGGCTTGGGAAACGATGAGTATGAGAGGGTACATGGAGGTCGGGGGTTCGGCAATCGAAACACTGAGGGCGATAATCTACTCCAGTTTGCCTTGTCATTTTATCTCGCTATTGTTACACACCTGGATCCAAAAAGGGATGAACATCTTATTACCTATAAAAGTGGTAACCACCGAATACAGATAGACTATCTCCTTAACAGGAGAAGTAAGTTGCACTGTGTTAAAAATTTTAAAGTGGTGCCCGGTGAGTCAGTAGTAGCACAACATAGACTACTACTGATGGAAGTTATAGGTAGAGGTAGAATGAACCAGCCTCCTCCGCGGATCAAGTGGAGAATGTTAGAAAACGAACATCATGCTATCATAGTCAAATAAAAATAGTAGGTAAAATGAAACTGTGAATGAATGTTGGAACAAAATAGCGAACTACATAAGAAATTCAGCCAAAGAAGTATTTGGAGAAACCAAAGGGAAGGGTGTTATAGATAGAAATACATGGTGGTGGAATAAAGAAATACAGAAACCTCTGAAATAAAGAAAAAAGCATTTAAATATTGGAAAACAGAGAAAGTGAAAGAATTAAATAAGTAAAAAAACATTAATATTATGAGTGTAGCCAGTAGCAGTAGCCAGAGCTGAAGCTCAAAGGAAACTGGACAAACACTTGCATGATCCCACAGGGAAAAAAGATTTCTACCGCATTGCAATAAGTAGAGCAGAAAGAACCAAAGATTTGAAGCATGTTAGATGCATAAAAGATGAACAGGGAGAGTCTTAATAAAAGATGAGGATATAAGGTGCAGATGGAAGACGTACTTTGATAAACTGATGAATGAGGAAATGAATGGAGCGGAGTGTTGAATGATGTACCCGTGAATACAGGGCTAGTAAACGAGATTAGTATAGACGAAGTTAGAACGGCAGTACGAAGTTTTAAAAATTAAAAAAGTGGTTGGGCCTGATGGCATCATAGGTCCGTACAGCATCGAATCAATACAGGATGGTTGAAGTCCGGCAAGAAACGGGAACTATTTGCGACCCTAAGTTCCCTTTAACGTTAAAGAGATAAATATATAAAACGATCATCAGACCTGCCGTCCTGCATAGATCTGAGTGTTGGTCAACAAAGAAAACGGCTGAGAGACGCCTACATGTGGCTGAAATGCGAATGTTATGATGCACGTGTGGTGTGACCAGAATGGACAAGGTGAAAAATGAATTTAAGGAAGCCTGAAAGTAGCACCATTAGTTAAAAAGTTGAGTAGCAAGAGATTATCCTGGTATGGACATGTGATGCGTATAGAGGAGCAAAATGTAGTGAAGAAAGTTTTAAGTACCTATAAAAGTTGACGGATATAGGAGTAGAGGGCGACCAAAGAAGAAATGGATGGACTGCGTGAAAGAGGATATGTCCAGAAAATGAATAATAAACAGTGAACTGACGAGTAATAGAATGGAATGGAAGAAGAGAATTCATTGCACCGACCTCAAATAAATTTAGGAAGAGGGTAGGAACATTCTATCTTTCTAGCACCAACCGTTTGAGCGGTAGGTCGAAAATGGACGGACGGACGGATTAACGGACATGTCAAATCTAGGATGGTTTGGTGTCATGAACTACGGAACCCTAGAAACAGCTCAGGTAGATTGAATAAATATTAGGGGTTTGAAATTGACGATTTATACTGAAAACTTGAAATTCGATTTTTTTTCATATAACATATTTAGTTAATCGAAACCATTATCAGTACCACTACCATTATTATCTTTACATTGCTAGATAGCAGCAATGTAAAGATATGTAATATATCATAGGCAGATTATTTATGCCTTCGCGATAGAACTCTAGTGATCTAGATTCTACAAACTGTGTGAAAGCATTTTGTAATGCCTTGGAAGAATACTTTTTATCACGTAGAAAATTGTCCAAATCAAGCAATGGAGCAAGGTCTGGCGAATACGGAGGGTGACAAATGATTTCTAATGGCAATATTTCCTGTAAAGTTAAAACGGTTTCTCGTGTTGTATGAAGTCTTGCGTTATTATGGAGCAATAAGGACGAAGATCGATTTATGAATCGGGGTTGTTTTACTGCAAGTTTTGCTATCATTTTCCAGAGTTTGGCACAGTAGAAGTAATTTCTGTTCTACATTGTGAATCTGTATTATGGTGTACAAATAAAGAGTTTTCTATCTATCTATCTATTTAGACATCGGACGTTATTGCTTGACCAGATCAAACAAAGTTATAGCGAATAACACCATGCTGAGACCAGCAAACTGTTACCATTAACTTTTTATTGATAAGCTTTGCTATAGGACACTGTTGCGACGTTTGACCTGGTTAGTGATTGTATTTTTTGCTAAGCAACAAGCAGCAATATTCCTTCATTTCTGTATCAATTCAACAGAGAAAAAAAACACAAGTTTCAACACGCGTTTCTTCTGCAGATCAGTCTAATTATGAGGCACCCATTTTTCAAATTTTACTGATTTGACGCAAATGAGTCAATATTTAGCCGCTAATTACTGGGTAGTTTGGCTCGTAACGGCTTCCAACATCTCTTTCAATTTATTGTTATTCACATGTGTGGGCGGTTTTCCACGTGGTTTGTTCTTCAAATCAAAATTTCGTCCGAAAAACCGTTTAAACCAAAATTGCACGGTGCGTTTATTAGCAGTCCCCTCTCCAAACGCAACAATGATATTGCGACGTTAGTTACATGTCGGAACTCTTATTAAAAATCACTCGTATTTTTGAAGTATCTGTCTTTTTTGTATAAGCTGAATAAAAGAAACAACTGAAATTCTATAATCGAATGTTGCACATTTTATATAAGAAGAACCTTGTGGGTAAGATTTGTAAAAAAGTTTCACTCAAAAATCTCAAACCATGAAGGTTATATGTCAATTTGAAGTACCTATTACAATAAAACTGTAATTTCACACTTTTACCCCTATTATTAGCTAACTAATATAGTTTAAAATAAACAGGAAATTGCTTTGTTTGTTATTATCTTTCACATCTTGTCAGTCAATGATGTGTTCCTGATTGTTCTTGTTAACCGTGTGTACATTATCTTTATGTAACTAAATTATTATTATTGTTATATTCTAACCAGTCTACGTCGTTGCCCATGGAGGAGGTTATAGACACGCTCCAACAAATGATCACGTCCCCAACTTCCTCGTTCAGACGAACCTAATTCACTGTACGTTGGCGGACCTCTGTGCGGCTTATATCCGTACCCAGGGGTTCTATATCCGCAGTTGGTGAGGAGCTTCTTGAGGAGTACCGAAAGTCGCAGAAAACTCTGAAGCTAATCATTAGCTTCGTCATAGAGGTAAGGCGAAAGGAGATACTGGGGAGAGACGATGGGGAGAGCGAGGTAGATGTTCTACCTCTCAGGGAATCAGAAATATGGGTAGCTGTTCTAAGGATCCGTTCTAAGAACAATGCCCCTGCGCGTGACGGTGACTTGCCCGAGTGTTGGTCTGTGCACTCGATCATATGTCGTACCTCCTCAGGGAGGTGTTGGAAGCTAGTCCGTAAGCATCCGGACGCTTCTTGCCTTCCATCGTGTTGCTGGACGAGGCGGGTAAAAGCGTTCCGACTTGAGACTCCGTGTGCTAACTTTGCCGTCATGTAAGCTCTAAGCGGTGGTTTGAGTCGTGCCGATTCCGAAACGTCACCCCGCCGCTAAACCCGGTAGAGTTACGGGTAGCTGTAGTTAAAAGAAATCCATTATTATTGCTATGATGATTTTATTTAGTTGAAAAGGTGATCATCCCACATAATTTCCATTAGTGAAAGTCAAACTGCAGTCAAGAAAATCCAATTTTATTATCTATAAGCAATATAGGTTATATTTTAAATTAATTGAAATATTAGTTGATTAAAAACATTATTAATTAATAAAAGCATGTGGGTACTTTCTAAGCTTATGTTAGTTCTAAAGAGTTGTTTTTCGTAGTGAAACAGAAACGTTGTTAATAATATTTTCAATTGTAGCAAAGCCGTATGAAATGCATAATATAGTCCAGTGTATTGAAATGGCTGAAAATTTTATGTGTATTTATAGAAACTACCAGTTTTGTAAAAAAAGATACAAAACTTTAATTGTCACTCGCATTGTTATTGAAGTTGTGTTTTATGTGATGATAATTCTCAATAATTTATTTTTTGTTATACATGAGGCTAAACGTATTGATTTGGGAAATTTGTGTTTCGTGATGAAATTCTTGTCCTTTGGAGATGTATTTTTAGGGTTCTTTAGTAAGTCTAAAAGCGCGATTTACAAAGTCTTTATAGACAATGTTACGGTTATTCACAATAGTTACTGCAAGGATATCAGTTATAATAGAAGCTTAAAGCGATTGTATATCATATTCCCGACAAGTTTGACTGTTAGTGTAACAACATTAGTACTTTTGAGTGTAGCTGACATTACGTACAGTTTATCAACAGACAACATGCATCCACTGTATATTTTTACTATAAATTATTTATTTATTCGAAATGAAATAACCTACATACTAGAATTTCTTGCATTAATCACTCTAATATCTATATTGACAAATTTATTACGATGTTTAAATAGTACTATATTAGAGATTCAAACTGATTGGCAATTAAAAGAAGATCTGAATAAGGAATACAATCCCTCAATGCTGATTAAGAAGCTGACACAATGGATTGAGCTGTACGAATATTTAGTGGATAGTGGCAAGCAACTAACAACATGTTTTAAGCATAATGTAAATGTTTTATTTAAATTATTCTTAGCTACCAGCCCCTAACATACCATACATTACTTAGTTTCTTTTAGATTTATGTTGTGTAGAGCTACTATTACTATATTTTATATTTCGGTTCGGCTCTTCTTTCCTATGCCGAGCAGTCAAAGACTGGAACTCACTACCAGCTCACGTGTTTCCTTCCCACTATGATCCCGGGTCCTTTAAGCGGGGCGTGAAAAAGCATCTCACTAAGCCGCCATAGTGTGGGCCGCCATACATTATTGTCTGCATTCGCAGCAAGTGTGGTGGCCCCCACTCTTGGATTCTGCTCATGCTTTCCATCAGGCAGGGTAGTCACTTTGGATGGCTTATGTATAAAAAAAAAAAAAAAAAAAAGAAATCAAAATCCTCCACCGCGTCCATCTGACTGTTCGCGATAAACTCAATAATTTAATTTAAATTTGTACCCAGATAGTCTAAATAGTATGTCATAGTCATACTTTTTACCGCAATAACTAACATAGACGCAGGCAAAGCCGCGTGTGAATACTAGTTTATAATTTAAAGTAATAGCGGAAATAACTGTATCTAAAAGTAAAAGATCATTACAGACATTTAGAGAAGCATTATGAGGGCAAGTATGTACGTCGGTACTTGTAAGCTGGTATTTCAATGCACATAATAATATGGTAATTCATATTCAATGCAACAATACATACCGAGTATTAATGAGAACATTCTGACTTTTTTATGTTGTGTATTAATTTGATTATACATTTTGTATTAAGTGTAAATGATAAACTATGAAGTTGGAGATTTCTTGTAATAGTAGAGTATTTACAGTTTCTGTATTGCCTTACCCAAGTTCCGTAAAATTAATTTAAAAGATTCAAGTGTTTTAGCAATATTCGGTATTACGACTGAATGGTTGGCCTTGTGGTTTATGCGGTCGGCAAGAGCCGGCCGTTTTCTACTGCGCCAAGTGGTATGGGCTCAAACAATACATAGGACAACACTTTGTGTGATTCATGAATTTTTGTTGTGAGTCTGGGTCTTCTTTGTCTCCGTTTCATTGTTTGTAGACCGCGATACAAGATGTATATTCCTAATGTGGGCGTTATCTTTTTAAATTTAAACAAATGTACTGATTCAAGAAACTGCTTGAGATTACGTGATTTCTTTTCAGATAATGTATTCTTTTACGATAAATATCGGATGGATTACACTTATATTATATTACATGATCAGTTTGCTAATAAAAAAGGTATATTATACAAATATAATACAGTACGTTATTGAAAAAATTCAGAACTGAAAAATAGTGTTATTTAATATATTTTTTAATTTTTAACAGGAAATTAATTTTCATACCTTCAGCATAAACTTTATTTGGTTTGTCGTATGCAATATATTTCCGATTGTGATTGTATTATACGGTGGACAAAAGCTTCGCAATGAGGTGGTTACTATGAACAGAGCTGTTACTAGACTATACTGTTTGGCTGCCGCAAGTTAGTTTTTTTTTTAATTTTGACTCGATCTTTTTACAAGTTCATAAATAGCTATTTTATGTACACGTGGTAAAAGAGCTGATGTTTCTCTCGTGGTAAGTGACTATAGTCGTCACAAAATAAGAAGCCCGTTTTGACATTTGTCATTTGACATGCCGCATGTAAGAAATTGAAAAATCTAATTCATAATCCTATTTAATTACTATGTTACCCATACACTATCACAACGTGTATCATAAATAAGCATCAAGTTTAGCTTGATATTGAAAAATTGCACTCATAAACACGAATTAGTATTAGTTACGCCACGATGACAAATGTCAAACCGGGCTTCTTATTTTGTGACGACTTTAATGTCATCTACAACTCAGACTGTTACCATCAGCAGCTCAAGAGTCACTTAGAGAGTAGTACCAATTTCGATAAATAATCGTAATTTTGTCTGGTGTACAAAATGAAACACAAATAAACCATACATTTAAATACCCACTAATCCAGTATGCACGTATGTGAATACATCATACAATTAACATTCTGATTATTTTGTTAATTTAATCTTCGTTTTTGCCAAATGTTTTTGTAGGTGCACTACATGGTACGTCAGGGTAGGGCGAGAGATTTTGACTGATTCATTATGCATAATCGCATTGTTCCAAATAATCATTTCAATGCCTATAATATGAGTGAGTTAAAAATACGAGATTTATTTATTCTAAAATCATATTTATCACCTTGTTTCAGACTCCGAAATTTCTGTGGTAGATGCTGTTAAAAATCTGCTCACCTTTACAAAGAAAAATACTGTTAAAGTAGAATTTTTAAATACATCTTTAGGAATGTATATATTGCCGATGTTTTTGTCAACAACAGCCTCAAATATAATAACAGCTTTACAATTCAATAATGTTATTTAAAAATAACAAAGCAACGGTATTTAATTTGGAATTAAAAAAAGATTGTTATTTTTTAAATTAAGTGTACACTGTACATAAAACTGCAATAAATGCTTGCTAATTTGCATTACATGTTTTAACTGTTTTAAGACTTTCACGACTTTTATTAATGTTTTTTTTCCAACGGGTTATACCGCTCGTGGTCACGGGTAGGCTGATGTGAGTTTAGCGAGGCCTTCCGCGGTAAGTGCGGGTAGATACAACTTGCACATCACTAGTGGTATAACCCGCTCGAAACAGTATACATTTAACCATTGAGGACTCTAAAAGCATTTTGACATCGCCTATGACGCTATACGACATGACACTACATCCAAAGGTTTATTAGAAGAATATGCAGAAAATAAAAAATCGGCCAAGTGCGTATCAGACCACGCACAGGAAAGTGTTCCTCAGTCACTCATAATGGTACGTGGATTTGAAATCGTATCCAATAGATAATTCTTATGTTTACGTATGATTTGCGCGAGACGGCTGGCAGGGGCTGGATGCGAGAAGCCGAGGATCGAACCAAGTGGCGTGCAATTGGAGAGGCCTATGTCCAGCAGTGGACTGTGATAGGCTGATGATGATGTTTACATATTAATGCGTTAATTTTGTATGACGTTTTCCAACTGAGCGCATTTTACAAGTTACGCCTCTATAACTCCTGAATTAACAAAGTCATCTAATCCGTTATAGTTTTCCTTCAAAGTTCATTATATGGACCACCATCACAAAATTTTCCAGATTTTATGAGACAGCCGTTTAGCTTTTATAGGGGGGGGGGGGATGCCATGTTCTTACAACCACTTGGTACTCCTCCTGAAGCCGGTCCACCTCCTCACCGACCACGCGGTGACGTCGCAGACTACGGGTAAGGGACCTCCGGGCATGTACACAGGCCGCAAGGAGTTCCGCCAACTCCTGGGACCATCAGTAGACCTCCTTCCTTGGAGGCCGAAAACCACGAACGCGGGGCATGGCCGCATCGCAAATCTGCGTTAACTCAGTAGCGAAGCGACCTGCCCCCATGTCGACCTCCTCAGTCGGGGCCTGCGGAGACAGCCAAGAGTGAATACTGGCCGCCTCCTCTAGTAGGTATCCCTGTCGAGCTTGGCGACAGCCCGCCGCATGACCCCTACTGGCGTCCTTAAACTTAAAAATTACTTTAGAAGCAGTCTGGCGGTTAAAATGACCTCATAAAGTACTAAAAATATAGTTTATTCATTAAATAATTTTATAACTTTCTCTTATAGCTACTAATATTATTTAAAAACAATTGTGAGCACTGAATAAGAGGTTGCCGTTGACAACCTATATATTGCCTATATACACCCATCAATGCAAGTAACAGTATTTTTTGGGATCTGTTTTACCGTACAAAACGCATTCCTAGACAAATTAAAGTAATACATTAACAATAAATTATGTAATACAATAAAATTATAACAAAATAAATAAAAAAATGCAATAATGTTACAATCACACACAATAGACCGGATATCATTTCCATAAATAAAACTGAAAATAAAACATACCTTATAGATATAACAATACCATCTGACTGTAACATAGGTCCAAAGGAAATAGAGAAACTCAGCAAGTACCACGCCCTTAAAGTAGAAATAAGTAGCCTCTGGAATACAAACACTGAAACCATACCCATAGTAGTAGGTACATCTGGAATAGTCGCGAAAAGTATACACCGATACATAAATAAATTAAATACGGACATAAACATACATATACTACAAAAACAGGCAGCCATACACACATGCACAATACTAACAAAAGTTTTAGGGGACACAGTATTTTTAAATTCAAGGGAATGCGAACCTCCTCTTCTCTGAAGGTTTCAGCGGGAATAAGGATAAAACACCGAGAGAAAATCTTGAGTAAGAAAAATCATAAAAACAAATAAAATAAACGAGTATATCAGTTAATCGACTAAAATAGACTTTAAAATCAAGGAGGACGGATGTCCTAATCTAGTAGATAAACTGTTATTCAAATTTTTTTTGAATACTATTCTAGGACATGAACTGTTATTCAAATTCGCATTTTTGACGTCAACCTATGAGTGGATAATAAATATTAATAAAATAATAACATATTTTAAGTTCATAACATTACAAGAAAATAAAAAAAAGATCCCATACCAAAAATAATAATAATAATGCATAGCTTAAAATGTCACTACTACCAATTATAATATACGATTATCTAGGACAGTCAAGTAAATAACAACCCATGACGACGTGGGACGAATTCTATATCCAAGAAGCGCTCCTAGTTCTATCAATTTGTTTACGAGCGGTTGTCTAGGAAATTATTCGAGGCGGATCAATACTTTATTTTTAGGTACAGAAACAGACCTACTACTACGTACTTAAGTACGAGTATTACAATCAGGATTTTTTTTCAAATTGTATTGGAGGAACAGGAAACCGTCCTTCCACAGTACAATAACTTTGCCATAGGAAAAAATGTCAGAAAGTCATAAATAAGCTATTTAGAATTGCTTTAAATACTGTGTCCGAGAGTATATCATTACATTCAGGTTCTATGTCAATTTATGGATTAAGCGTTACAGTTTTTACTTTTTCTGTATTATGGCATGGTCCAAGATCGCAAAATAGATAAATTATGTTTTATTTGTACACCAGGGCTTACACACAAACGTTAAACAGCCATAAAGATTAGGACTTAGTATCGAAGGTACCGTAACTTTAACACTTTTTTAATTGTGCTCCATCAATTATTTTTTGTTTATAGTGGAAATAAGCCTCGTTAATGGTTGTATAGAGTGAAAAAATAATCCAGATGTGTGTTATCACACGATCTGGCTGGCCACTTAACCGCTGAATTTCGTGAAATTATGCGATCGAGAAATTTTGTTTGCAATAAATTTATAGTTCCATTGGCTGTGTGACACGAGGCACCGTCCTGTTGAAACCATGTGTCAGTGACATCCACGTCATCAGTAATAAAAAATTAAGTTAACTATTTAATTTTGACCTACACAGCCAATGAAACTTTCAATTCATTAAAAACAGAATGTCCCGATGGCGTATGACGTCATACGTTACCTAAATTCAGAGTTTAAGTAGATGATGGTACCTGCATCTGTGCGGACAGGCGCTGGGAGGGGTCTGGATGCAGATGGAGAGATCTCAGGTGCAGAATAGCACATCGTGTGGTTTTAGTCGGTTCAATTCTGACACACCACCCCATTGCATACCCCGTAGGAGTGACGGCCCGTGGGGGTTTCCCCAGGTAGAAAAAAGTTCTCCGTTTATTTGGGGTCACTGACTTCATAATAGCAATAGCTGAATATGTTCATGACTACTGGGCGCGATGGCTTAACGTGCTCTCCATAGTACACAGCGTCAAATATCGCCAAAATTCTAAACTACGGTCTGCTATCAATACTAGTAATATTATAAATTCAAAAGAAACTGTACTTGCCTGATTTATAGTTAAATTACGACACAGATTTCGATGAAATTTGACTTGGAGGTACTTAGATTCTTAAGGAAGGAAACAGGCTAGTTTTAATAAGACCGACATAAACGAGAACAGAATCGCGAGCGAAAGCTTATTATAAATAAACGTACTAAAGTCTTAATCAAAATAGTTTTGAATTACAACATGAAATTAGTAAAATATTTAAATACATCACCGAAGTTACGACTAATATTACACATTTCGCATTGAAATTGTAAATTTGAGCGCTCTCAGTTTAGAACCAAAACATATAAAGTCTGAGTATATTGAAGTTTTAGATACGGCTTGTTTTACATAAAATATTCAGAATATTCATCACTTACTTTCACGATAAGGTAAGGGAATGTATGGATATTATATTCGCTTAAAGGGACCCTAAAAGTTTTCAGTATGTGATAACTTCATCGGATGGCTGCGTAAGGTGATAATATCGCTTGTTTACGAAATACATGAAATAACTTTAGTTCAAATAAACTCTCAAAAGTTTATTGCAGCAGACTACAATACATGTCTTTTATTATTATCCTTAAACCTTCCACCCTCAGTTACTCAGTACATCATAAACAAATCTCCGAGAATAAACATGATAAAAATCTCTTGTTTAATAACATATCAACTTTCGCTAGCTAACAAATAAACGGTTTAATAATATGTACCTACAACTCAAATTTCAATAAAGATTTATCCCTGAAATAGTACAGACCAATGTATAAAGAGATACTTAAAAGAGATATTAAATCATAATTATTTTATACTAGCTTTCCACCCGCGGCTTCGCCCGCGTGGAATTCGTATATATCGCGCGACACGGTAAGGGTAGATTAAACAATCTTACATGATTTTATGTTTGATAATAAGGAACTTAGACACAAAATTTCGTCCCCTATTTCAAACCCTTCTTTCTACCTTTATTTTCAATCGGTTCAGTGGTTTAGGCGTGAAAGCGTAACAGACAGACAGACAGACAGACAGGGTTACTTTCGCATTTATAATATATGTAGGGATTACACCATCGGAAAGTAGAAATTTCATCAAACAGAAAACACCCTAATTTTTTGAAAGAAGTAGATATTTGACGGGTGAATTTTCGTTAATAAGTCGAAATCGGGTTAAAAAATAAATATTTCATATCAAATAAATTACAGTGTACTCGAGACATAAAAGGTAAGTTTTCACTAAATTTCGTTTAAAAATAATTTTATTTGTAAAAGATAAAAATAAAAACCAAAAACTTAGTTTTTTTAATTTTTCACATATAATTTGAGGTTGTGTGAAAAAAAGTGTAAATAAAAAATCTGCCAAGTGCGTGTCAGGCCACGCACGGGAAAGGGTTCCTCAGTCACCCATAATGGTACGTGGATTAGAAATTGTATCCAATGGATAATTGTTATGTTTACGTATTAATGCGTTAATTTTGTATGACTTTACCAAGTAAGCACATTGTAGAAGTTAAGCCTCTATAACTCCTGAACTAACAAAATCATCTAATTCGTTATAGTTTTCATTTAAAGTTATTACATGGACCACTATCACGAATTTTTCCAGATTTTTTGAGCCGGCCGTGTAGCTTTTAGAAAGCCCTGTTTTTACAAAAAAAGTGGCCTTTAAAGTGGAATTTCTCGCAAACGGATACCTAAATCAAAAAATGGGTTTAAAGATCGTCTTAACAACCTTTTAATGTTTTTAAAAGACCTATATAATGATACCCCAGATGATGGGGTAGCTGCGAGAAAAAAAACATCCCCACTTTACGTGTAGGGGAGGTACCCTAAATAAAAATATTTTTCATAATTTTATTTTAACGCTTTGTCGACGTAATTACAATACATATTCATGCAAAGTTTCATCTTTCTAGCATTTACCGATTGGACGGTAAGGAGGACGGACGGACGGACGATAAGGGTTCGAAGTCATAAACTTCGGAACCCTAAAAATTGTAGATCTTTTGATTACCTACAACTTTGCCTTTTAACTTTTTTCCATAGGACTTGTAGTTTTGCCGGAAATCGAGATAAACCGTTCTTTACCCTTTGTTTTATATATTTAGCCATCAAAAGTGACTCTACCCTGCCTGATGGAAAGCATTAGCAGAATCCAAGAGTCGGGGCTACTACACTTGCTGCGAATGCAGACAATAATGTATGGCGGCCCACACTATGGCGGCTTAGTGAGATGCTTTTTCACGCCCCGCTTAAAGGACCCGAAAAACTTCCCCTCTACCCCTTCCCGACCTCAGATCCCCCGTAAATTATTTTTCCTTTCATTTTTAAAATATTCTCCTCCTTTTCCAATAGGTTTCATCCTACTATAATTTTATTTGTTTTCAAAAATTATCTACCCTGAACTACTTACTGGTCTATATGTCATTGTCAAACTATCATTATGGTTGCCATGCAATTGTGTTATGCCTAGCAACCTGTGCAGTTTTGACAGGAGATAAACAGTGATAGATTTTGATACCTACGATTTATGTATTTTTATAATCACCTAGCTTTGGCCTTTGTATCTCGATTATTGCAGTAAAAAGTAGCCTATGTCCTTTCTCAAGGTTAGTTCTATCTTCATACCAAATTTCATCAAAATCGGTTCAGTGGTTTAGGCGTGAAAGCGTAACAGACAGACAGACAGAGTTACTTTCGCATTTATAATATTAGTATGGATTAAGTGTCTATCTTCAATTAGCGTGAAACATCGTGTTTCATCTTAACGTAAAGTATGGATGATTTTTGATCTCGCATTTACGCCATGGTATGGAGTATTATTAGATAGGTCTTTTAAAGACATTGAGAGGTTGCTCAGATCACTTTTTGATTTGGGTACTCATTTGCGAGTTAATCAACTTTAAGAGTTTTTTTTTTAATACAGGGTGTCTCTCCCTTTAAAAGCAAAACGGCGGGCTCGAAAAATCTAGCAAAATTCATGATGTTAGTCTATGTGCTGAACTTAAAGTGGAAACTATAAAGGCTGAGATGGCTAGTTATAGAAGCTTAACTTGTAAAGTACGCTTACTTGTAACTCTACGCACGAAAAAAACTAAATAATCAGTAAACATAACAAGTATCTATTGGACACGATTTAAAAGCCACGTACTTTTATTTGTGATTACGGAACGCTATTCTATGCATAATACGCCCTTGGCCGATTTTTCTTATAACAACTTATAAAAAATATTTATTTACTTCTGTAAAATGCACATGTCCATATATTTATACCCTTGAGTACAAAAATAATATTCAGTAATTACAACTCACAGTATTTTATATTCCAAAGTTGTCACTGCACAGTCTTAAGAATTTACTATGGGTTCGGCTGGCGAGAAAAATACGAGGATCAAGAATGCCATGGGGTCCGGTCTCCTAGTTTATTACTATTCCCGACCTACTCGTCTCTCATACTTATGCTAAATAGCCCGCTGCTTTGATCGCATATATGTCGATTATCATGGCAAAGTGTAACCTAAGTCCTTCCTTAAAAATTAAATTTCATTGCAATCGATGCACATAAAGAGACAGAATTACTTTATTTTTTATAATTCTTACTGCTTGAGGCATGATATATTATGAGCGTTTCCGTGATTCGGAGGTCACATTAAGCAGTCGGTCCCGGTTGACAACAGTCGTAAAGTTAGTTGGTGGCCTTCGGACGGCTAAAAATAATCGAGGTTGGGAACTTGCAAAACACATCGTGGTTTACTTATTGTTCCCAACCCGCACTCGGCCAGAGTGAAATGTATGGCCTCTTAACACTTTCTTGGAGGGAGACCTAAGCACAATAGTGGGACGTTATGGGTTGTTGATTACCCGATATATATACACGGGCGAAAGCTAATATTAGTAAAATTAATTTAAAACTATTAGTAATAAAAAGGCCAACGTGTGTAAGGATGGATGTATCGATGTTTGTTCGCAATACCGATCACGGCCGAATGACCGAACAGAAATAATCCTAATCCTTAAGAATTTGATTGATATAATAGAAATTACGCAAGTTAGAAAAGTGGTTTGAACGAGATCTAGTAAGTAGTTTTTTTTAATACGTCGTAAATAATAAACCGCAATTTACATTTCTTTCAATCAAAACACTATTATTATACATCGATACAAGTTACAACGAACTACAAAAACTTTTATATGATGTGACTTGCTGCTACGGAACCCTTCATGGGCGAGTCCGACTCGCACTTGACCGCTTTTTTTAGAATTTCGTTTAGGTTCATGCTCATAAACAAAAGACAGTACGAATACTATTATTTTAGGTTCTGTATGAGGATAGTACTGCCCCGATGGAGCCAATTCCTGTTGAAATCTTTCTTGAAACTTAAACGTCTTTCTTGTTTACAAACAAAAAGGTAGTTAATAAATACTTCGAAAAATTCATTAGTTCACATAACTCTGTAATTTCATTATTAATAAGCTTATGTTGTCTTAACAGGGATATCAGTGAAGAAATCAACGAACTGCTGTGCCACCACACTGTCAGTTTTTATGACACTATTTTTAAATTACATTATTAAACTGCAAAGCTATGATCACATGACCTATTGTTATAGACAGGAACATCGGTATTAAATACATTCCCAAAGTTAAACCAACGATTTCAATTTTTAAGTCACTCGTTTTGGTCAGAGTAAAAAATTTTTTGACAGCTTTCATTTCACGAACTCCAAGACCTGAAACAAGCATTACACACATGAAACAAAATCAGATTTGTTACTTAAATATTAGCCTTTTTGTAGCATGTGATTGTATGTTCTCATAAAGGTTTTAGACTTTAAGTTATACATATAAAGACAACATTAGAAAGGAGATGGGGACTTTTGGGCCCAAATGTAATAAGTTGAGGTATGGCTCAAAAAAAGGTTATATTTTTTTTATATCAAAATGTGATAAATCTCCTCAATTGACAATCTGGAAAATGAGAAATCCAATAATTAAATTAAGGTTACGAATTAATCGAATAGCGATTCAATTATAATCGATTAACGTTACAGAGATTACGAAAGTGCTTTAGTATTTACATAAATGCTTTCACCAGATGATTAATTCATTTAAAATAGTTAAATCTATTAGGATTAAAGTATTAAGAGTTTAAACTAATTAAATATCTACGTAATTAAAATAAATCTATTCACGTTTACTAATCGATTATTGTATTTTTAATCTGTGCTAACTCTGACTTGACTGCGTCAGGAGTGACATGACATCGACACTCGTTTCGTATCGAATTGTCGATCGACACAGAGAACCCCGCCTGAATATTGAACTTGACTGACTTGTTATTTTGGATTCTACGAACGGCGTACCGATAGGATATTGATTAACATCATGGATCGTTGTGTAAATTGTGACATAGCGACTAGTCGCTGTAATACACTGGGTCGTCGAGTTTTGGATGATGAAACCTACTAGCAGTGTAATTCGACAATGGCTTGCACCACAATCTGTAAGTACTAACTCAATTCCTGTTTATTAGCTCAGCAGCGTCTACCACACTGGCTTACAATCTTTAGTTTTATATATGTATGTTTTCCTTCACCTAGTTTCTATGTGTAATTATTCTAAGATAATAAGTATAGATAGGTCAACATTCAAAAGCCACTTAGATATACATTACATTGAACTAAGTATCTATCGGGCAGAGTAAATTAAATCAAATCATTTTGTTCACATAGAACATAGGTATTGTACAATAAAGTTGTTACAAAAATATAGTGAGCCGGGTACATTTTGCCTAAGTAAAAGAATATAAAAAGTAATCATTTTATCCATTATTAAAAACCTTTTGGATCTTATAACAATAAACATACATTTATACCTATGGATATGGATGTTTTCCTTTACCATAACACAAACAAAATAATTAGTATCGATAGGTCAACATTCAAAAGCCACTTAGATATACATTACATTGAACTAAGTATCTATCGGGCAGAGTAAATTGAATCAAATCATTTATTCACATAGAATGTAGGTATTGGAAAATAAAGTTGTTATAAAAATATCGTGAGCCGGGTACTTTCTGCCAAAGTAAAAGAATATAAAAAGTAATCATGTTATCGGTTATTAAAAATATTTTGGATCTTATAACAATAAACATACATATGTATGGATAGGTATGTTTATTGTTATAAGTAGATATATATAAATAGGTCAACATTGGTCAGAGTAAATTAAATCAAATCATTTATTCACATAGAACATAGGTATTGTAAAATAAAGTTGTTATAAAAATATAGTGAGCCGGGTACATTCTGCCCAAGTTACAGAATATAAAAAGTAATCATGTTATCTGTTATTAAAAACCTTTTGGATCTTTCAGGTAAACAGCGGTGACCATGTTTACCAAGCTTGCTGGGATTTGGCTCAAAGTTCACCTCATAATAAACATAGACATCCTAGCCACCGTAGTGTTTGTCTCCGATGTGGACGTTCTCTTACATCTAAAGTCAGCCATTTACTTCACACAGGCTCACCTCGTGAATTGAGAATTTATAATGATATTCAAGAGTGGATTATGCCTAAAGCTGTAAGTTGAATTACACACCGAGTTTACATTGTGTTGTATAAATGCTTTTGTTCTAATTCAAATTATTTTTTTAAATTCGAAATGATCATGTATTGTTTGTTGCAGATAGAAGTAACCAGTCGCATATGCCATACTTGTTGGGTGGCTGCGGACAGAGCTGTTGTCAAGGCAAGGCTGTAGGTAAATGGACTAATATGGTATCTTAGTTGGGCTAGGTGCCAAGAAACTATAGTACCACAACTACAATTCCTAGATGACGTTCTTGTTATAATTAAAGATGAATAATACTCATAAATATTATTAAAAACGATTTTCATTTTTAAACATCATCTCCTTCCCACTCTACAAAATATATAGGTTCTATAATATATAATATTATATATTTATATATATAAATATTATATATAATAATATAAAATATATAATAAAATATAATCATACTATCTAAATTATATTAAAAGAAAATCCCGATAGCTAAGCGTATTAAAACAACCTATTTCTTCTTGTTTACGTTGGTAAACAAAAACAAATAGGTACATGCTGTGCAGTCGAAGGATACATATGGTTTATAATTGTTATTATTTTTGAAATCAATTCTTAAAACCCTTTATATTGATACTCCACACGATCAGTTTGGAGGAAAAAGATATGGGTTGCCCATAACTTTAAGGCGCCCAAAAGCCGCCATTTTTTCAATTTTAATGTAGCCAGTGACACTCGCAAAGTTAAGACGAATGGATTGACGTAAGAATTATTAAAATCGGCTTACGCGTTTGGTCTACACAACGCCAAGAAATACATACAAATATACATACGTATACTGATAAACCCATTATCTTTCGGCAGTCGGGTAAAAAATGACAATCGCACTTCAAAAATAGGCTGTTACGTACCTAACCTCTCTTTTCCTAAACACCTTTTACCTCTGCTCTCAGATTGCCAAAATCTGAAAAATTGTTAGTGATTGTTTGTTAATATAGTAGCTATCGATCGACACCAATTTTATCTTTTTACATCTGGGCCCAAAATTGTATGAAAGCGTATCCATCTCCTTTTAAATGTTGCATTTGAAATTCTTATAATATTTGAAAGTCTTTGAAAACAAATAATATTTATAACCATAATTTTGAAATAATATATTACTGTAATTTCTAGGTTCTAAAATTGTACAACGGTTTTGAGGAAGATTCCTTAATTTTGTTCGTATTCAAAAAAATCAATATACAGCATTATACTCACTTGAAGTACACATATTATATAATTTGACAATAGCTCTGTCCATTGTAGCCTTTTCATTCTGAACCCTTTGGCCTCCATAAAATAAGATATACATTGTGAATAAATCAACAATCAAGAACTTTAATACTTCTAGTATTCCTTCAAGACCAGACTCCTGAAAATACTTATATTTGAAATTTGTTAGCACACACTTAATCTATCCCGATTTTATAAAAAAAAAATTACCTTCCTTATAAGTGGCTTAATATTGTAATACAAGGTTATCGTGTGCAATACTATATTTATCAATATCCAATGTCTTATCTAAAAGAAAAAGCAAAATTACTAACATGAGATCAAAAAAAAAATTTGAGACTCTTCCATCGCATCCACGTCTTTTGATATTTTTTTGAATTAAAATAAATAAAAAATAAAATTTATTAAATGCTTCGGACATCTGACACACAACGTCATCTAGTCCCAAACTAAGCAGAGCTTGTATTATTGGTACTAAACAACTTATATAAATACATTTTTACACACAATTTTTCACTTTTTTTTGTAAAAACATGCATGTTATACATAGAAAACACCCAGACTCCGAAAAAATATTTGCGGATCACATAAACAATGCAGTAATGGCAGAAAAATCACGACCCTTTCTCAAATATACTTCATTGTACACAAGTTTTTATGTTTTACATGAATATCTTGTCACGGTCATCATTATTGAGAAGTCAGTGCCCTCCAATATATAACAGCTTTTTTAATTTTACCTATGGAAAGCCCCACGGGCCATCGCCGTACCGCGAATTTGCGGCGGGGTGGTGTGTCGAAATCGGACCTAAGGACCTACACGGTGTGTCTCTACAGTCTGTTTCGCCAGCGGCGAATTGGTTTATCTAATGGTACGGAAGAGCAACGTGCCCACCGTATCGACGTGATTCAAAATCGTTTATCCTATGAGACAGAGGAGCAACGTGGCCACCGTTGTTCGTTGATCCAATGGGAGAGAACAGCAATGTGCAAGTCTTGCATTAATCATCCTTCGTCTATCTAACGAAACGCGATTAGATCTCTTTAAAACTTAAAGAGGACCACATGAAAAGAATGAGCTGCCGAACATAAAAAGAATCATCAAAATTTAAATACCCAGTAAGAGGTTATGAGGTAACATATACACTCAAAATATATTCGAAATGAGAAAAACCTCCTTTTTTGAAGTCGGATAAAAAGAAGAAAAAAAGGTAGTACCTAATGCTGAATTTAATTATAAGTATATAAAGTATTTACTTGAAATTTGAAGCTCTCTGATAACTGTTTTCCACCATTACCCAAACATTCATATAATTCAGAACAGCGTTGTACATTTTCTAGCAGATAAACATTTTGTTCATTCCTTTTTAAAACTGATTGAGTATCCATTTGTACTTTTCCTTCTAATTTTTGCAGTGTACTGCTAATACACTTCAGTAAATCTGACAGTAAATCTATGTACATGTACAATGCAAAAAAATCCAAAATATAAATTATTTTGTTACGTAATAATGATAAAATAAGAAATACAAGAAGAAATTTTTTACTGCTCTTTAAAAGCGATAAGTGATAAAATTGAATTCCAGCAAAAGTGAGCGTGGTGAGAAAAATTGTACATAAACTGGCTAAAATAACCATCTGTGTTTGTTTCAGATTTCTTATACAATTTACGTCATCAATGTAGGCATCGTGGACCATCATGATATTATTAAGAGCGTTTTCATATTCCATTGACTTTAATACACCATATATAATACTAACAATGTCACTAAGAAAATAGAATATTAAACCAAGACAATATAAGGAAGCATATTTTTCAATATCGGTATTTCTTGTAACTACCACTACTAGATATGAATAGCTTGTTATCAATAGTAGACGTAGTAAAATTTCAAAAGTTAAATGAAGCATTACAAGTTTTTTAGTTTTTCTTCCATAACAGAAGTAATTTCTATAAATGCCATTCATGTTTTCAACCACCTTGAGATAGCGAATTATTTTCAGTTTATTCATAATATCTTAAGCAATCGTAGCACACACTGAAGCAATTTGTAGTTGTGTTCGCGTGTATGGTACACGTTAAACTATTAGGTACCTCGATTGCATTGTAAAACCTTTTAAGTTGATACTACTCCGCATTAATTACGTTAAGTAATCAACTAGGTTCATTAAGAATTTTGGATGTATTTGTTTATTGTGTACATAAATTGTTTGTGTCTAGTTTTAGTAGTTATGAAGTTATTGAAATAGATTAATATTTTTGATCAATTTAGCTAAGGGTTTTATTTATTCGTACATAATTCTACATGTAAAGTGGATTAAAAATATGATAACTTTTAGAACGGAAGTAGTACCTACTTCCGTTCTAATTTTATAATTGCTAAATTACATTATATCTACAAATTACATTGTAATTGCTAAATTAACTCTGACTGTCTACTTGTCGCGTTTTCTCAACAAAACTAATTTGCTGATTTAAATGAAATTTGGTAAACAGATAGTCAAGACTCAGAGAAAAGACACAGACTACTTTTTACTACGATAACCGACTTAGACGTGGGTGGAGCTGCGGGCGAAAGCTAGTAATTTATATGTTAGTAAGTTTAGAGTACAAAGTGGTTTCATTTCAATCCTTGTTTTTCTCAACCAGTTTAACCTAGCAGTTGACCGCAGTTCATAATTTGTGCATCGTCATCAAAAGCAAGTTCTTATATATCAAATATTAATTGTTCAGTAGCTTTAATACATATTTGGAACTTATGACACACAACTCCATCTAGTATCAAACTAAGCAGACCTTGTACTATGAGAACCCAAGACATCAAGCACGGTTCATTCACTACAAGTAGAATAAAGAACAATGGGTAATTTTGTATGGAACCTGTACCCACCTTTGTAGCATTTTAGACTAGGTGTCATTTCGAAGTGGCATAATTGACTAACTGAAAAATAAATGAACGAATGAATGAATGAATGGGAGATCGAAGTTATGATAGCTTCTTTAATACATTTTTAATTGCCAAGTGTTATAACAATCGCACCTTTTTCTGTTCTGTAGACTAAATAAATAACCAGTCGTTTTTTCTGTCTAAAGAGAGACCAACTTAGCTTCCTACCGTTCGTTTTTGATACGGAAAAAACATTAAATAAAAACCACCAATCTTAAAATGCACAGTTTTATTACAAAAGACAGCAAAAACATCATTTTTAAATCGTGTTGTTACTCTCAATGATTATATCATCCCAGGCACTTGCCGGACCTACGAAGTTATCTAGGAGCCTGCCAACACCTAAGTACTATATTATGCTAACAGTGTGGGCACAGGCACCTAGAATTCTCATACCCGTCATGCAGGAGCAATAATAGGCTTCGATGGCTTCTCTGCCCTGGACGTTCACCTTGATCAAAATATATGTGTTTTGATCAAGGTGTTTTCGGTGGTTTCGACGTGTCTCGATAATGTGCGGCCTCTAACTAACGAGCAGTTTTCGGTCACTAGCCCATGCTACGACATATTAGGGCTACGGCTAGAAGATACCTCAATATTATATATACCATCTCCACCTCTCAAATGCTCGGCAACATATGATCTAGCGAGCTTTAAGTGGTATGTTCCCAAACTGAATAGAATGACGTTTTCTTCTGTCAATTGCTACTACTCACTCACGGATGGTAGCTATGTGGTTGCATACTGAATACCAGTTACGACATACCGACGCTAACGTATAAAATCGCAAAAACGTCAAACGTGCGTGGGTCGATTTTACTAAGGATTTTCGACATTTTCAACGTCGAATATCTTTTTTCCCCCGCAAGCTACAAAGTTGCCCCCATACAACAAATATATATATTTTAAAAGACCTTTCTAATGGTACCAATTTCAATTTGCTACATGGGTGGGTACGTTTTGTTCCATGTTCTTTAATGTAACTGCTAGAATAAGTACATTTATGTCATAAAGTGGCAACACGTTATCGCCTCTCTGGTTTACTATCTCTTGCAAACCCCCATCATCGATGCCGCATGTAAGTGTTATGATTATAAAGTTAAATTGTTGTTTTACATAAATAAAACTGCAGAAAGTTATATTGGACTTAATTATTTAATTGTAATCTATAATCCATTTTATTATTGATGCGAGGAATGCTTATCACCATACCGTCCGTGAGGAGGCTAAAGAAGTGTGTAGAATTCCCGGAGAACCCGGTCTCGATACTCGGACTCTCATGCAGGGTAGTCCTGTGTGTGTTGGATGTAGTTCCCTCCGAACCCGCAGTGGTGATATTGTCCTGTAGCGTCCTGTCCTATTTGGTTCAGGTATTCAGGAAATCACCGAAACTGCTGAAACGATAATATACTTATATTATCGTTTCAGCTGTTTCGGTCCTCTCTAGATCGTCTCTAACCACGCTTCGGCAGAATGGCTCCGACAGCACGTTGGCTAGCAAAGCCCTGAATTCCAAACCATGCCTGACAAGTCTTCAGAGCTAGTGTGTTTGTGTTCCACCGAACGTATTTGGTCGAAGACCATCGCTTTCAAATCGCCAAGAATTTCGCGCCAGGACTTCTATTATGGACACGATTTTAAAATCCACCTACCATTATGGGTGACTACGAAACCTTATTCTATGCCTTGCCTGACAAGCACCTGGTTAATTTTTTTTACATCGTCATCAGTCTACTTCTTACCTTAAAAATATACTAATGATTATAATATACGTTTTCAGCACAAAAATAAATTTTTATTATTAACAACCCATAATGGCCTACTGCTGAGTTCGGGTCTTCTCTCGTGAGAGGGTTAAAGCCAAACGTTCCCACCAATTGCGGGTTGGGGATATTTGGTCCTATTTAAATGTGAAAGTGATGCCAATTATGTTTAAGGAATTAAAATTTCAGGTTATGAAATGAGGTACGTCGGGGTTCCAGGGACTTCCTTCCGAGGGTACACCTGGCTCCTCGGCTTATAGTACCCGAGGCGGCGTGCGGTTTTGGTCGGTTCGAGTCCGACATAACCATCAACTGGTGGTATCCGGGGGGATTTCCGCACGGAAAAAAAAAGGTTATGAAATGAAACAAAGGTTGCAAAAAAACCTGTACGTATTTACTCAAAAATCTTGATGTTTTAAGCCGTAAGCGTAAAATTATTGACGCTATTAATGAGCCGCACGGAACACGCAAGCCACTTATTTTCTAGAACTTTCTTCATTATATTTTTATGTTTCACCAATTTGGCAGCTATTAAATAAATACGACGATAATATTGTTTAGCTTTTATTATTTTTAATTAGATTGTAGTTGAATTATTACCAAAAAGTTACCGTAAATGTCTTGTCATTTTGAAAACTGAGGAATCCATACTAATACTGAAAATTTCAAAGTAACTCTAGCTGTCTGTCAGTTACGCTTTTGTGGCTAAACCACTGCACAGATATCTATATAAATTTGGCATGCAAATGGCAATTTTAAATAATTACACGGCGCCCGTGCCTTGCGAAATAGTTAACAGTCAAAAAGAAATTTACAAATACATTTGTTTAAATAACATTATTAAACTGCAAAGCTATTATTACATAACCTATGATTATAGACATATACATGGGAACTAAATACATTCCTAAAGGTAAATTAATTATCTCAATTTTTATTTCACTCATTTTCAACAAAGTTAGTAGATTTTTAATTGATTTTATTTTTGGACCTGAAACAATCATTATAATTATTAAAAGGTAAGTTTGACGCCACTTCACGACTGATATGAGTACAGTGTCACGGCGGTCAGATTGGCTGAGAGACACATTATGATGTGCCTGTGATCCGAGAGGGTAACCACTTCCTCCGCCACTCGCCACCCCGATACCATGCGCAATGCAGAGGGAGTCGCCCACGACAGGTCGACCACCGACTCTTCCTGCCATCGCAAACAGAACTGACTGAACCCCGATTTAGAAGACGAAGGTCTAGCCCAGCCCCCCACTCCAAGATAGCCTCTCCCCTCGCGTCGTATCGGGTGTCACCCCACTCCCTTTAGTGGGCGTTAAAATCACCTAGGACGAATACCCGACGGGAAGCGTAGTCGCAAATGCAAATTCCCAACCCGTACAGGTATGCCTCACGTTCAGCTAGGCCACGACTGGGGAGAAGTAGCAGCCTGCCACCACCGTTACCGTTGTTCCCCACTCCACTGCCACAAACCCTGCACCCGCCTGTGGGCGTCCTTTTTTTTTTTTTTTTTTACGTGTGGAAATCCCCGCGGACCGTCACCCCGTCGGGGGTTACGGCGGGGTGGTGTGTCGGACTCGAACCGAATAAAACCACACGGTGTGACCCTCTCTGCGCCTTTGTATTGGAAGGAGTCCAGGGAGGGGATTTCCTTCTGGACTCCAACCGGCGCCTGCCCGCACTGTTGCGGGCACCATCTCTACTCTCTATTTGGGCAACGTCCGGTCACACGCGGACGCCGCCCCCTCGCCGTTGGCCACTACTGCGGACGGACGGGAAACCCGTCCCGCCCATCCGCGGTCACTCTCAGGGCGGCATGAGACGCAAGTATGCGCGCCTCCGCCGCCCGGGGCGCCGGCGGCGGATCGGGTCCGATTGGATGGCATCCTCCCGGGCCTTCTCCGCCACCTCCTTCTGCAAGATTACGTCCTCGCAGAAGGTTGCGACCGCGGTAAAACAACTGTCGCTGCTGGCCATCGATCTTATGACGGCCGGCAGCGAGAGATCCCCTCCGATGACTGCAGTGAGGACCCGGCGCTGCGCCACCCAAGCGGGGCAGACCGCCAGCGTGTGCTGGGCCGTGTCCTCACTGCAGTCGCAGTGGTGGCAGGCGGGACTCGGTTCCCTCCTAGCGACCGAGTGCAGGTACTTTCCGAAGCAACCGTGCCCGGAAAGTACCTGCGTCAGCCGGAAGGAAAGGATCCCGTGCTGCCGCCCTGCCCACTCCTCGATGACCGGCTGAAGAGCCTCCACGGCGGCGAAGCCAGCGCGTGGGGTCTCCAGCCGGAGCGACCATCTCAGCATGGTGGCTCGGCGAGCACTTCCGCCTCCAAATCCCACGGGGGTGTTCCGGCCAAGGCACACGCCGCCTCTGTGGACACCGTGCGGTATCCACGTATGGCTCTGACCGCCAGTATCCGCTGGGGGCGCCAGAGGCGCGCCCTGTTCTGGACGGACAGAGCCCCCGCCCACACCGGTGCACCGTAAAGTGCCATCGACCGGACAACCCCCATGTACAGCTGCCTAGTGGGGACACTGGCCCCGCCCAAATTGGGCAGAAGTCGCCCTAGGGCGGAGGCAGTGCCCACCAATTTAGGGCCAAGCTGTCGGAAGTGCTCGTCGAAGAGCCACCTACCGTCGAGGACCAGACCCAGGTACCTCATCTGGGCCCGGACCGGTACGAGGACCGAGTTGACCTCGATCGAGGCGCCGGCGGGCGGACCGCGACAGGGCCCATGAAATAATAGGGCCTCCGTCTTGTCCAGGGCCACCCGCAGACCCAGCGCCTCAATGCGCCCGACCACCCGGGAGACTCCCGTGGTGGCCAGGCGCGCCGCCTCCTCAAAGTTTCCCCCCCGGGCCGTGACCAGGGTGTCGTCTGCGTAACAGATCACACCCAGCCCGGGGGGAGACACCCTCGTAGGGCCCAGTCGTATCCCATGTTCCAGCCTGTGGGCGTCCTATACTATCCTCTCATCATTATCATTTTTGTATATAAAAATGAATCTCTATGTCCTTAGGTCATTTTAACACACGAAAACATTTCATTTCAACATTATTTTAGTATTGAATTTATAATTCATTGAGGAAGGTAAAAAAACAACAATATGTATTACACTTGCTTGTACAACACTTGTTGTAGAATTCCACAAGTATTCTGTTCGTCATAGCTTTTTCATTTTCCAGTTTCTGACCTCCGTAAAATACGATAAACAGGGGAAGTACACCAACAAGTAAAAGTTCAGTTAGGTCTACCAATGCTTTCAATAGGTGGATCTGTTAGAAAAAAGGTTATTATATTAAATATGATTTTTTAACAATATACACATAAAATTTCAACAAATTTTTACTTGAGTTTGTTACCTTTTTAATAAATGACTCCGATATATAATATAATACATACGTGTATTCACATATATTGGCCGTAAACCAAAATATAACCTGTGACAATAAATTGTTAATGTTAGCTGAATCATGCTTTTTGAAATAGTTTAGAGATCCTTCCAAAATACGGTGAATATCTTTGAAAGGAAAAATAATGTATTCAAAATACTATATAAATATTTACTTGATACTTGAGACATGCTGTTAGCTGTAGACCACTGTGTACTAAACGTTCATGCAGCGTAAGCCAATGCTGGTTTTCTGATAATTTTGAATATTTGTAATGTTTATTTGTATTCAAATCTGATGGAGTATTATCATAAATTTTCATTATTTCAGCCAGTGTGCCATTTAAACATTTTAATAAATTTGTAATTAAATGTATGTATATGTACAAAGCACAAAAATTCAAATAAAAATTAACTTTATTGCAGAATATTGAGAAACGCATAAATATGATAACTATACTTTCGTTTAGAAACAATTTTATAAGACAATAGTTCCATGAACTAATGAAAACTTCTACAACAAGAATTAGAGCGCAAACAACTAAGAAACGAAGCGCGCTTTGCTTTAGATATTTTTTATAATATACGTCTTTGGAATAGATATCGTGTACAGTCATTAGATTAATAACAGCCATTTTGTATTCTTCAGATTTCAATATACTACATAAAATACAAATAATATCTCCAACAAAGATGTTCACATAACCCCACACGTAAAATGCTTTCATATTTCTTGGAAGTGTTAGAAGTGCTACGGGAATGTTTATATTATTAATAAGCGATAAAACACATAGTATAACTTTTAACGATATGAATAACAGTATGAGGGCTTTACTTTTTCTCCCATAGAAGGCATAATTTCGAAAAATACCCATTAAATTTTCAGTTAATTTGAGATATTGAATGATTTTTAATTCATTCATTTTACTAACAATTTTTTATCAATGTTTGCAATTGTTAGGACTCACTAAAGTTGTCTATAGTTGAAGACGAGTTAGAAATAAATGTTTCAATCAAATAGTTCATCACATTGAAACTCATACTTAATTTTAAGTAAAGGAATTAATTATTTTAAGTAATTGACAAATAAAATAACATATATAAATTCACTGTAGCTAAGGAAATAATAATATATAACTATATGATGTATCTAAACCTTAAAATAATTTTAAAATGGAAACTAAGCACATATTATGCTAAATAAAAAATAAATAAATAAATAATAAATAAATATTTTTGGACATCTGACACACAACATCATCTAGTCCCAAGCTAAGCATAGCTTGTGTTAAGGGTACTAGACAACTGATATAAATACATAAACATACTTTTTTTTTTGTAAATACATACATAGTATACATAGAAAACACCAAGACTTCGAAACAAATATTTGTGAATCACACAAATAATATTTGGTCCGACCCGGGAATCGAACCCGAGACCTCTTGATCAGCAGCCGCATACGCTAACCACTAGACCAATGAGGCAGTCAAATAGATAGAAGGCATAATGTAGATGATTACTGAATACGATGATCCTGTCTGATATTATCTCTCTACTAAGATGTATTACTATTTATTTCTCTTCATGAGCAGCCTTCAAATAACCATTGCTGTAAATAGACCACGTTTTGAGAAGACTTTCCGAGCTATTCAGTGGGGTTAGTAAAAGATTTGCTTCAAATTTTTATACAATCTGCAATACTATTATTCCGCATAGTTTTAGTCTGCTCTGGTAACACTCACTTTCTATGAATCCGTCAGCACACACTAAGCAAGCTTCGCACCATCAGAAAAGGGGGATAATTTACTTCTTTTTTATCTACCTCAGGCCTCTACTCTGCCTGATGGAAAGCATAATAAAAGTTCAAGAGTAAGGGCCAAAATATGCAATGCAAATGAAGACAATTCTGCATAACAAACAACCCACACAGTGACTGCCTAGTGAGATGCTCAAATGATCCGGTATGATAGTGGGAGGGTGACATGTAAGCTGATAGTTTTTTCTAAATATTGATTGCTCGGCACTGGAAGCACTTGTCAAAACTTAGTTTCTACTAGTCTGAAACAGTGATTTTCAAGACTAGGACGTGTCATCCTTTAGAAGAAGAGAGAAGGTAGGACAAGTTGGAAGAGCTCTTCAGAACACTCTACTCGTCGCTGCAACCGATCGAAAGCATCGCGAATATGCGAAAAGTACTACATGCATGAGCGTGTTTAAAGAATCGAAATAAAGAATTCAAATCTCAAATTATTTATCTTTCGCTAAGTAGCCCGAATAGGTCACTCTATAGTTAAATTCGTTTACAGAAAACTTGATCGAGTGTTCACCGGCCAGGAGGTTATGGAAACAAAAGCTTGCGCTTTTTTTTTCTCAAAAAGTAAGAAAACTGTTTAACTTGGTGAATCTTTTTTAATTCTATGATCGTTTCTTAGTAATTAATAGTAAAAATATCAAGCTTTTTTTAAATGATACGATTATTCAAAATGTAATAAAATTTTAAAGTTTTGACTGATATCTATCATATTTTTTTTCGACTAGGCCTCAAATGTAATAATTTTTTTATGCAATCACTGTTTTTTAAAAACTATTGTGATATCTGTCTATACCGTCGAAGTTCTATCCTCTCATAAATACAGAGTGTAAGTACCACCTAAGTCCTATTGTAAAACGTATTTATAGCATTTTTCTTCAATAAAAACAAGTTGTGACGGACTTTTAACAAAATTTTTAGATAATTTACTACTGTAACATAACTTAGACAGGACTATTGTTGCTAATAAGCCTGATATTGTGGTGATAGATCGATTAGAGTGCCGCGCAATGATTGTCGATATCGCTGTTCCTCATGACGAAAATCTCGTGAAAGTTGAAAAAGAGAAACAAATTTTATTTTATTTATTTATTTGGACAACCAACAAGAACATACACCTTAAAATCTAAAATACACAAGATTTAAAGTAAACAAGCATTGGTGCCGCCTTATTTATAGGTTGCCACGAAAAGCACAAACAAATATATTATCTGAAATAACAGATAGTTGGGAGCAAAATGCTTCCTCTTAACAATTAAACATTAAACAAAAAACAGTATCAGTTGTAGTTTCTAACAAAATAATTTAAAGTTATACAATAAGAAAAACTAAATGTGCATGTCTTAACTTAATGATGACAGATTTTTTTTAAAAGAAGGTAATGTTAAATTAAATATGTCAATGTTCTTATTTTTACTGACAGCATTATACTCCGCTTGGAGTCTATTTAAAGGAGAAAAGTGGCCCAAGTTGCTTTTAGATCTCTTAGGTGTAAAAAGGGAGTACCTAGTCAGTCGTGGAAGTTTATTGGAGATCGTAATATTAAGTTTTTGTAGTAGATGAGGACAATTTATTTTACCATTAAGGACGCGTTTACAAAATTGATAGGTATAGAATCGAATTACTACGTTGACACAAGTTACACACACAAGTGCAAGTCGGATAGCGGCAGGAATAAATGTCAACTTGCCTAAATTGATATTTTGAAAGTTCTTTATTTTTTCATTGCTATGTAATAGGTACTTACCTCCGGACTTGCAGGAGTGACCTGAAGGTGTACTTCGGTGATTGCTTATGGAACTACTAGACGAGTTGACATAGTCTAACCGAGTTTGGGATTGTTTTGTTAGTTATGATGAGACCTTACCTCCAGACTTGATGGAGTGACCTGAAAGTGTACTTCGGTGACTGCTTATGGAACTCCTCAACGAGTAGAACTAGGTGTGCCTAGTTTGGGCTCGTTTTGTTAGTTATGATGAGACCTTACCTCCAGACTAGATAGAGTGACCTGAAGGTGGACTTCGGTAACTGCTTATGGAACTCCTAGACGAGTTGACATTGTCATACAGAGTTTGGGCTCGTTTTGTTAGTTATGATGAGACCTTACCTCCGGCTTAGGTAGAGTGACCTGAAGGTGTACTTCGGTGACTGGTTATGGAACTCCTAGACGAGTTGACATAGTCTTACCGAGTTTGGGCTCGTTTTGTTAGTTATGATGAGACCTAACCTCCGGCTTAGGTGCAGTGACCTGAAGGTGTACTTTGGTGACTGCTTATGGAACTCCTAGACGAGTTGACATAGTCTTACCGAGTTTGGGCTCGTTTTGTTAGTTATGATGAGACCTTACCTCCGGCTTAGGTGGAGTGACCTGAAGGTGTACTTCGGTGACTGCTTATGGAACTCCTAGACGAGTTGACATAGTCTTACGAAGTTTGGGCTCGTTTTGTTAGTTATGATGAGACCTTACCTACGGCTTAGGTGGAGTGACCTGAAGGTGTACTTCGGTGACTGCTTATGGAACTCCTAGACGAGCAAAACTAGGTGTGCCGAGTTTGGGCTCGTTTTGTTAGTTATGATGAGACCGTAAGTCCGGGCTTGATGAAGGGACCTGAAGGTGGACTCCGATGAATATTGAAACACGAAATTACACGTAATCAATTCTTTATTTGTAGAATATTTGTTTGAATGTGTGAAGAATGTGCTCTTAGCTCCATATTTCTTGCCATTCTAGGGTCAATCTATTCCGGGAGGAGACAGTTTTTGTATAATCGAACTAAAAATAGTTCCATTTTCTCCTTCCAAAATTATGGATCTTTTTATATGCACTGGTACTTTATTTTGCCAGGGCCTCTCCAAATAGCAAACACACAAGTCTCTTGCCTAGTTATGCGATGCTGACCTTGAATTTGGTAACAGCATTTATGTTTTTCCAAACGTCTTATATCTCGGCATCTAAAACAACAATTGGAATATGAAAGTTCACAAAATGCACTTTAATATAAACAAGATAAACGAGTAGAATGCATAGGTAATAACAAGCATAAGAATTTACCACAACTTGGCACACCTAGTTCTACTCGTGTAGGAATTCCATAAGCAGTCACCGAAGTACACCTTCAGATCCCTCCATCAAGCCCGGAGGTAAGGTCTCATCATAATTAACAAAACGAGCCCAAACTCGGCACACCTAGTTCTACTCATCGAGGAGTTCCATTAGCAGTCACCGAAGTACACCTTCAGGTCACTCCATCTAGTTTGGAGGTAAGGTCTCATCATAACTAACAAAACGAGCCCAAACTCGACACACCTAGTTCTACTCGTCGAAGAGTTCCATAAGCAGTCACCGAAGTACACCTTCAGATCCCTCCATCAAACCCGGAGGTAAGGTCTCATCATAATTAACAAAACGAGCCCAAACTCGGCACACCTAGTTCTACTCATCGAGGAGTTCCATTAGCAGTCACCGAAGTACACCTTCAGGTCACTCCATCTAGTTTGGAGGTAAGGTCTCATCATAACTAACAAAACGATCCCAAACTCGGTAAGACTATGTCAACTCGTCTAGGAGTTCCATAAGCAGTCACTGAAGTACACCTTCAGGTCACTCCACCTAAGCCGGAGGTAAGGTCTCATCATAACTAACAAAATGAGCCCAAACTCGGTAAGACTATGTCAACTCGACTGGGAATTCCATAAGCAGTCACCGAAGTACATCTTCAGGTCACTCCATCCAGTCCGGAGGTAAGGTCTCATCATAACTAACAAAACGAGCCCAAACTCGACACACCTAGTTCTACTCGTCGAAGAGTTCCATAAGCATTCACCAAAGTACACCTTCAGGTCACTCCATCAAGTCTGGAGGTAAGGTCTCATCATAACTAACAAAACGATCCCAAACTCGGTAAGACTATGTCAACTCGTCTAGGAGTTCCATAAGCAGTCACTGAAGTACACCTTCAGGTCACTCCACCTAAGCCGGAGGTAAGGTCTCATCATAACTAACAAAACGAGCCCAAACTCGGTAAGACTATGTCAACTCGTCTAGGAGTTCCACGAGCAGTCACCGAAGGACACTTTCAGGTCACTCCACCTAAGCCGGAGGTAAGGTCTCATCATAACTAACAAAACGAGCCCAAACTCGATAAGACTATGTCAACTCGTCTAGGAGTTCCATAAGCAGTCACCGAAGTACACCTTCAGGTCACTCTACCTAACCTGGAGGTAAGGTCTCATCATAACTAACAAAACGAGCCCAAACTCGGTAAGACTATGTCAACTCGTCTAGGAGTTCCATAAGCAGTAACCGAAGTACACCTTCAGGTCACTCCACCTAAGCCGGAGGTAATGTCTCTTCAAAATGAGCCCGAACTCACAAAATACTACTTAGTTTTAGCAAAATAAAATATTGTTATAAAAATCTGTAAATAGAAAATAATCTAACCTTGTCAAGTATCAACCTATTTTGGTTTATCGAATATTTTGAATTTGTAGAGCGATGTTTTCAACGCGAGCTAATGCAAACAGGCGAAACAGTGTCCACTCACAACGGCGGCCGAGCGCAGACTGAGATTACGAATTTTTTATGCAATAAATCAAAAGAGATTCAAAAAAATAAAATAACCCTTATTGCAACCGACTACGATTCATCCGTAATAGCAAAATATGTGAAAATATAAACTCCGGTTGTTATTTTTTCTGCGACTTTCTGTGACACTTTTATATAATTTTTTTCCTCGGATTTATAATTGACTATATATGCCTCCTTACAGTATTTTTAGAAATCCTAAAATAGGTTGATTGTAGAACAAAAAATGTACCAAAACTCAACTCAATATCGTAAATACTATGGAAAATGGTTACGGAAGATCGTTTTTACAATAATAAAAACTACAATTTGCAAAAAAATTGTCCCTCGGATTTGAAGATGAAGAAATAGTCTATAAGTATTAGTACTTTGTTATATTCAATTTGGTTTAGTTTAGTCACAAATTGCACCGAAAAACAGCTTAATTTTGTACAAATCGTAAACGCGCCCTTAACTAATTTGTGTAAAAATGATAAGTCTAAAATTTTACGACGCTTTTTTAGTGATGGTATGTTGAAGTGGATAAGTCGGTTTGTGTAGCTGGTTAGTTTTCTTGAGAGGTTAAATTTATATGCTAAGTGGTACACAATTTTTTTTTATGTTTTAATTTTTTTGTGTTTTTGAGGCTGTCCACTGTCGAATGGTTAAAGCAGAGTTTAAGAGAAGTACACTTTTAAAATATAGAAATAAGAGAATCTGTAAATGAATGTTGAAAAATATCAAACCAATAAAATAGAGCTGTAATATCATTTTTCTGAGTGAATATTAATATAATTTTTTGGCTTCATACCGAAATTCTGATGTAGAGGTAACGTGGCGCCCTATGCTGTTATCCATAGGAGGCTTCGCTAAAACATACATACAGGATACCTCTAATGATTCCATTTCTAGACTTTTTCGAAGCTAGCGTTGGGCGTCAAGGTATTTCAAACAGTTTCGTTCGTAATTCTTAATGATTAGAGCAGTGCGCCATTGCGTTCTGTTAATGACCAGTTTCTTTCACAGCTTTAGATATAGAATCGAATAGAAAACTCTTTATTTGCACACCTTATTACGGAGTTACAATTTAGCACATTAAATGACATGTAGTGTACAAAGGGCGGCCTTATTGCCAAAGGCAATCTCTTCCAGGCAACCTTAGGATGGATCCAAATATATCGGAGAGACGGTGGTAGTCGACTGTGTATTGACTCTTAAAGTAAATAAAATACATATATACATCCAAAGACAGACATGCATACATACACACTATGTAAAGAGTCTACCAATAGGGATGACCTGGTTTTGACAGCTCATAATGGCTATGTTTAATGATGGATCTTCGACGTTTCTTGACAATTGTGTTCAGTAAGGTTTGCCATTTTATCATGTCAGGTTTCACTTTAAATTTAAACCAACGCTTGGAAATTGTCCAAAATTATTATGAAAATCGCGTTCTCCTACCGCTACAGTAAGAGCTCTACGCGCAAAAAACGGTTTTCATAGTGCTCCTTCTGTGCGCGCTTTAAGTCGTATAATAACAAAATTTGAAAGTGAATTTACTCTCCACGATTGCTGTGCCTGTGAAACAAAGAAATGCCCGTAGTGAAGAGAATATCGTAGCCGTTCAAGCCAGTGTTGATGCGAATTCAAATCGATCAGTTCAACGCCGTTCACAAGAGTTGGAGCTCTCGGCTCTTCTGGTTGCGGTTGGATTTGGGCCTACCACCTAAATTGCTTTGGCACAAGAATTGAAGCCATCCGACCATCGTATCCGTCGTCGAAACGATTTTCATCGCAAAATTATCTTCTCAGATGAGACCCATTTCTGGGTCAATGGATTTGTTAATAAACACAATTGTCGTTAATGGAGTGAGTCAAATCAACGTGTGGTTCATGAATAACCATTGCATACTCAAAAAATAACAGTTTGGTGCGGTTGGAAGGAAACCGAAGGAAACCCTATTACTGTGAATGGCGAACACTATAACTTGATGTTAACCGAATATTTGCATGCAGACGACCTTTATTTTTAATAAGACGGTGCACCACCTCACATTATTCGAGTGAACATCGAATTCTTGCGTGGAAAGTTTGGTGAGTCGTTTTTTTTCGTGAAATGGACCGATCAGTTGGCCACCAAGATCGTGTGATTTAACACCTTTGGACTATTTTGTTTGAGGTTACGTCAAATCTACAGTGTACAGTAATAATCCAGCTACAATTCGTGACCATCGCAAACTGGGCGACTTGTCGCCGCGTCTTGTCACTGTGACATGACGCCTCGTCTTTGTTTCTTAAGGCGTCTCTGTCGCCTAGAGTGCGGAGCTTAATAAATGAAATTTGTCGGCCACAGCCTGTCGTCGCGTCAAGTCGTCGAGCTGTCGCTGTCACGTGTCGCCTAGTGTGCGCGTAGGGTAAAAACCAACATTCGACGAGCCATAGCCGACATACCAGCCGAAAGGGTGCACCGCGTCATTGAAAATTGGAGTGAGCTGCAAAAAGAGCTCATTAATTATTTAAAACATAAATGTCATAAAATTATCTATCAAATAAATCAATCGTATGCATTTTTAATAAAAAAATGAGTGTTTTATTTGAATTTTTTTTATTGGTAGACCCCATACATATATACATATATTAATATACATATATGCCCACATACATTATATATATACATACAAAATACATACTTATATAATTATAGCTACAATTAATGAAATAAATGAAATTTTAAAAAACAAATCCATAAATTTCATATCCTTGATCGTGATTTTCAAAATTATGATTATTAGTATTCGTGAATCATTTTGTCAAATTAAGTAAGTGTTTGCGCTTTATTGATACTTATCGGCCGTGCATTCCATAATCATACTGCTCCAATAGTAAACGAGTGATTATAAAATTTGGTGAAACGCATCTCCAGTCTCAGATTCTCAGATGACCGCAGACATTTCGCTTGTGTGTCATTGAGGAACTTGAATCGTTCTTTGAGGTAGAAGGGGGCTATAGAATTGAACAAAATGTTATAGAGAAGAGTGAGAATATTAGTATATTGACTGATGTTAGATTGCGCTGCAGAACTTTTTGTATCGAAGATATTGTAGTTTGGCTTTTACCTAAGTTGATCTCCGAGTAAAAGAATATCACCTTCATTTCACGTTATATATATTTTTTTTATTTTTTTTATTTGCTGAAATGTAGGTTTACAAAGATCTTAATAATTTTATAATATGACCCATTTACATTCTACCATTATGTAATAGTGTGCAAAATTAAATATACTTATAATAGAAAATTCGTCATTTAAAAACAGTCAGAAACTTAATACTTAAATTAAACAGATAATAATGTCAAGAGAATTTAAAAATTAAAATGTCATAAAATAACATGCATAACATATTGGTAACGTGATAATAAAATTAATAAATATAAGCAAGTTTTTTTTTTTTTTTCTACTGCCAGATATTTAAGTCATCATCATCCAAATATTCTCTAAGAGTGTAATAGCACTTAGCAATGAGCAGTTTTTGAAGACGTTTTTTAAAGATTATTATGTTTTCATAGTTTGGTAACTTATTAAATACATGGGGAGCAACACAAAATATGCTTTTATGCATTATAGCGGTTTTGCTCTTGACTACACACAAGAAATCCGCGTGGCGAGCTCTTGTTCTTTTCCCAAACAGTGATATATTTTGTCTTACGAACATGGCGCATTCAATAATGTACATGCATGGGAAACTTAGAATCCTATTTTCTATAAAGTGGGATTTACAACTATTTGGTATCTTAACATCAAACATAGTCCTTATGCATCGTTTCTGAACTTTGAATGCTAAATGCCAGTCAGTGGAGTTACCCCAAAATATAACACCAAACCGTAGCGTTGATGACACAAGTCCGTGATAAGCTGCTATCAGTGTTGATCTACTAGCTACATTCTTTAACTTATAGAGTCCATATATTGATTGACTCACTTTAGTACAGACATATTCTATATGTGCTTTCCAGTTCAATTTACAATCCATTATTAAACCTAAAAATCTAATATCCTCTTTTTAATATCCTCCTAAAGATAATATCCTCTTTCCATTCAAATTTATGACCATTATAATTAATATCTAAAGTATTATGTGCAGTATTGGCTCCTTGTTTAAAATTTACTATTTTAGATTTATCTAGGTTAATTTTTAAGTTGTTGTTTTGTAGCCATTGTATAATCAAATCAATAGACGCATTTATTTTAGTATCAACAGATGTCAAGGATTCATTAGCAAAGAGTACAGTGTTGTCGTCAGCAAACAAAGTCATATCATATGTAGTTATGGACGGGAGGTCATTAATGTATATAATGAAAAGCAAAGGACCTAAGACGCTACCTTGTGGGACTCCAATTTTCACCGTCCTCTCATTAGATCTAAATACTTTTTCGGATTTTGATTTAGGACATATATGTGAAATTTCGGTGATCTGTTTCCTATTGGACAGATAATATTTCAACAAATCATGTACATTATCTCTTATACCTTATTGATAAAGTTTATTTAAAAGAATATCGTTTTTTTTATATATTTAATCCTACCAACGTGACTTTTCTCTGCCTGATGGAAAGTATGAGTAAAATCCGGGAATTGGGGTCACCATCCTCATTGTGACGGTGGGAATGCAGCATAGGAACCCATACCATGGCGGCCTGGTCAGATGTTTCTAGATCATTCTCCCGGCCTCCGGGTCGGGAGAATGATGCAGAATGATCCTGTCTCGGTCGGTCACTGATTTCAGCATGAATAGGCCGGCTCAACTAGTGCGATACCACTTTCACAGAAGACCAACCTAAATTGACAACATTCACGATATCATGTTTCTTTGGTGCAGAATCATCTCAATGAGGCTCTATGGTGTGAGTTACCATGCAGAATTGTTGTTTTTTTTACAAAAGTGATTAATATTGGTCCAGTGGTTAGCGTATGCGGCTGCTGATCAAGAGATCACGGGTCAGACCAAATACTTGTGTGATTCACAAATATTTGTTTCAGAGTTAAGGTGATTTTCTATGTACAATATGTATGTATTTAAAAAAATATATGTTTATGTATTTATATCAGTTGTTTAGTACCCATAATACAAGCTCTGCATAGTTTGGGACTAGATGGTGTTGTGTATAAGTTGTCCGAAATAAATATGGTGACCACTACTTTTGGATTCTGCACATGCTTTCCATCAGACAAAGTGGAGTTACTTATGCAGACTCGTATGTAAAATTAAAGAAGTAAGGAATACGAAATGTAAAGATTATTTGATCATTATTTAATATTTATTTATTTATAACTCCAGGCACTTGTGTACATTGCGGACTTAATGCCCATGGCATTCTCTACCAGCCAACCGTTGGGGTGTGCAGAGATCTACTACGGTAGGTGCAACGAGTAATATAATGTAAATATTTACAGATTTTCTTAGATTATATTATTAAACTGCAAAGCTGTGATCATATAAGCTGTTGTTATAGAAAGAAACATTGGGATTAAATACGTTCCCACAGTTACATTGGCAAGTTCAATTTTCATTTCACTTGCTTTTGTCAGAGTTAATAGATTTTTGATAGCTTTTGTTTCACGAGCTTCGGGATCTAGAACAGAAGAGTCAGAAATTATAAAAAGTGGATTTCGGTATTTCAGATTATTTTATTGATATGAACTTTGTTGCTTAGCTTTTTTCGATTGTAAACTAGACTGCCTCCGAATTATAGAAACGCTCATAAAATGTTATGCCACAAACGGTGACCCATCTAGGTACTGACCGCGCCGTCGTTGATTACCCTAGGTGTCTGGGCGTCTTGTCACGGTGACAAGACGCAGCGTCGTTGTTTCTTCAGCGGCTCTGACGCCTAGTGTGCGGAGCTTAGAGCAAATTATATGAAATTTGTCGGCCGCAGCCTGTCGTCGCGTCAAGTCTTCGAGCTGTCGCTGTCGCGTGTCGCCTAGTGTGCGCGTAGTGTTAATGAGCGAATCGAAAAATAATCACAAAAAAGCCCTATAACAGAATTAACCAACTCCATAGTTAGACGAATACCATAGACCAATCTCCAAACTATGCATAATATTAAAGTACTCGAGAAAGTAGTTAACGGTCAAGATTAGTCAGCATTCAAGAGCTGTTTACATCCTTCTCAGCATTTTATTACAACAGGGATCTTCTTACAATAGCGCTTATAACAGAGCAAGGCACGGAAGCGTGGCGGTGTTTCACGTCTTTGCTTTGAAGAGCACATTAAACCTTCGGTCCCAATTGTCATGAATATAGTATGGCAATTACTACGGGGATATCAGTGCTCATAAGTATATTGATAACTAGTACAACCTTCGAATTTAATTCGGAGGTTCAAAACCGGTCACTCTGTGGTAATACCGATATTTAGTTAAAGCTGATTGAAATAATCTTGGGAACTGTGAAGACTAGAAAGAAATATATTTTGTAAGTTTATCTCCAAGTCTAAAATTTACTTACTTGAGCAACTCATACTGTACAATTTGCTTATACTTGTGTTAATTGCAGCCTTTTCATTGCGTAAGTTTTGACCTGCGTAAAATACAATAAACATTGGATAGAGTTCAACAATCAAAAAACTTAACAGTTCAATTATTCCTCCCTTGAAGTTGGTCTGAAAAAAAAAAAGTTTTTTTAAGAAGTATACACAAAATATACATAGTTTATTATTAGGATGTTTACCTCAACAAAGAGTGACGTATAAATATTGTACAGTAGATATGTATATACCCATATACTAAAGAATGCCCAGAACATTATCTAAAACAATAAATTAAATGGATAATATTAGATCAACCATTGCTGTATTAATTAATATGCACTCTGAAATCCACCGGCACCTGTTTTATATATAATTTTAACAAAAAGGAACCGACTTCAATGAAAAACTATTCCGAGTACCCAAATCGCGACATTGTGCCTATGATATTTGAGGAGTTCCCTTGATTTCCTTGGGATCCCATCATCAGATCCCGATATGGACAATGGGACCACCTGTGAGCTATGCCCATTCCAATGCAAAAAGAATTTTTGAAATCGGTTCATAAACGACGAAGTTATCGCTGAACATACATAAAAAAAAAAAAAAAAAAAAAAAAAAAAGATTCCGACGAATTGAGAACCTCCTCCTTTTTTTTGAAGTCGGTTAAAAACACATTTAATATTCTTATCTAACAAGAGAGTTAAAAAAAAACCAAATTAGGGTATCAAATTATCTAACTGGATATATTTACTTGATATTTAAAGCACTTTGGCAGCTGTTGGGCTCCATATACCAAACATTTATACTGCTCAGAAAAACGGTGAATATCTTCAAACATCTTACAATATCGATTTTTTTGTTCTAAAACTGATGCAGTGTTATAAAAAGTGCTCAATTTCTCTTGTAGTTCAAGCAGTGTTCTATTTAAGGACTTCAGTAAATGTGAAAGTAAATTAATGTAAATGTAAAGCGCAAAATAATCCAAGACACAGTTCGATTTATTACGAAATATGGCGGCACACCAGAAGAAATATATTATTAAACTGCCGCTATTCATACGTGTTAATTTGTAAAATCGCCAGACACCAAAACAAAGCATCACGGCTAAAATAACTACGAAACTAACTGAAATGACTGTTTGTGTTTGTTTCAGTTTTTTTTTATAATATACGTCCTTGATAAAGTCATCATGCACAGTCATAAGATTAGTTATAGCTATTTTAAATTCTATAGATGTCCACAAACTACACACAATACTAGTAAGATCACTAAACATAACAGTGAATTTAATGAAGGCAAATAAATATTTAGTGTTGTTACTAAATTTTAAAAGTGGTACGAAAAAAAAAACATTGTTTATCAGAAAAAATAGACGTAGTAATATTTCAAGAGCCAAACACAAGAGCACATATTTCTTATATTTTCTGCCAAAAAAAGAGTAATTTCTATAAATGCCACTCATGTTTTCAGCCATACACAAATAACGAATAAATTTTAATTTATTCATATCAGAAATAATTTTCTAGTTATTTATATTTAGGACACATGAAAAAGGTATATAGTCAACTGTTAGTACGTAAGTTATACTTTAATAAAGCGTCCTATCACATAGAAACCTTTCATTATACACAGTAATCAACTAAATAACTAGTAAATGCGTGTGTGCTCGAAAATAAATCAATAACTCTATGTATATAGGGTGTAAGGGGCGAGAGGTATTAAGGGGTGGATCACTATTTATAGCTCTTTTTTTTTTTTTTTTTTTTTAACGTGTGGAAATCCCCGCGGACCGTCACCCCGTCGGGGGTTACGGCGGGGTGGTGTGTCGGACTCGAACCGACTAAAACCACACGGTGTGACCCTCTCTGCGCCTTTGTATTGGAAGGAGTCCAGGGAGGGGATTTCCTTCTGGAACTATTTATAGCTCTAAGTCAACCTCACCTGCATGAGGTACATCCTGCTGAACGAAGAACGAGGTTCTGGCGACCGACCAATCTCGCTATACCCATCCTAACAGGCGTTACTAAATGCTATAGGCCGATGACGTACAACACATATGGTTTCTGGTTAACAAGTGTCTTTCTAATATAACAATACTATTTTTTCTGAAAACGGCCCCAGAGCAAAAACAGGTAGCAAAGCCCCGTCAATACCAACCAAAAAAATAAGATCAATTTCATCGTGGCGGACAAAACGCATATATTCAGAGATGTCTTAAGGGGATCGTTTCCATAATTGCTCGAAAAAGCACTTACGGTTATGACAAGAGAAACAAATCAATTCATTATTTGACAGTAAAAAAAATATTTCAGTTCCTTAATAAAGCAATCTATAGAGAAACCGAGTAAAATTACGATTATTTATTTTCGAGAAAAAAATCATCAACAGTGACCAAAATCACCGAAATCGACCTTTTCTGTTTGGAATCTATCTAGTATTACGTTGCTTTATTTGAAATAAATATTTTATTAGTTGCAAGAAAAAAGTACAAAAAAGAGATTAACCATATAAGGTTTCTATTAATTTTCACCAGAAAGTCATAATTAAAACTTAAACATCATTAATTTTTAGCGGCAAAAGTTCCATACATTTTAGTATGGAGAAATAATTTACAATAAAACAGAGTTCACGCGATCCAAAAATTCAGTGTTCTCCGAATATTCAAGGCGAGCGCACGCTCGTTTTTAGCTCAACACGCACTGTCACGCACACAGAAATTTGATTGTTTACATACGACGACGTGACTGTGTGTAACTTTTGATAATATTTGGTAGGTCTGAGAATAGACACACTAATCTTTATATTTTAAATTATTATTAACCAACTTCAAAAAAGGAGTATTATTTATGTTTAACTATTTTTTTTTTATTATACATTCATTGATTACTCTGTCAATTGTGGACCGATTTTTAAAATTCATTTTATATGACTGCCTCGGTGGCGCTGTGGTAGCGTATGCGATTGAGGTCTCGGGTTCGATTCATGGGTCGGAACAAATGTTTATAAGATCCACAAATTTTTTTTTTTTAGGTTTTGGGTGTTTTCAGTGTTAGTTTAAAGGGAAACCCTAAAATTTTATAAGCACGTTATAATACGCCCCTGTAAATAAGTATTATATATTTTTTTTATTTTGTAATGCTATTCGAGACGCAATATCTGGTAGCCATCATTTCATAATGATGAGCTGATGGTGGAAAATACAACTTTTTAACGGTCAGGAGTTTTAAAATTATTATTGACTTTTATTACTTTTTGACTTTTATTATTTATTGACTGCCTAGGTGGCAGTAGTAGCGCATGCGACTACTTTGCTTGAGTGAGGTTTCGAGTTCGATTCCCGTGTAGGACCAAATATTTGTGTGATCCGCAAATATTTATTTCGGGTTCTGGGTGTATTCTATAGGTAAGCAACAAAAAAAGTATGTTTATGTATTTATATCAGTTGTCGAATCAATAATATAAGCTCTGCTTAGTTTGGGACTGGATGATGGTCGTGTGTAAGATGTTCGAAATAGTTGTTTATTTATTATTGTAATATATCATACTGCCTTGTTGGTCAGCGTATGCAACTGCTAACCAAGAGGTCTAGGGTTCGATTCCCGGGTCGGACATTTGCGGATCACACGAATATTTGGTAGATGATATTCTGTGTCATTCGTCTGAAATATTTATCTATTGTTATTTATTATAAACTAGCTTTCTGCCCGCGGCTTCGCCCGCGAGGAATTCGTTTATATCGCACGACACGGTAAGGGTAGAATAAACAATCTTACCTGATTTTATGTTTGATAATAAGGAACTTCGACACAAACTTTCGTCCCCTATTTCAAACTTAAAAAGTAGCCTATGTCCTTTCCTAAGTTCAGTTCTATCTTCATATCAAATTTCATCAAAATCGGTTCAGTGGTTTAGGCGTGAAAGCGTAACAGACAGACAGACAGAGTTACTTTCGCATTTATAATAATAAATTAGTAGGGATATGTGTGTTACCTTTAGTCGTATCTTTCAAGATGTTCAGCTGATGATGGAAAGTAATACTACTCAATGGTTTGTTCTTGGAGAAATATTATTTCACTTTTATACGTACGTATAAACCGCTAGTCGTATTTATGTTTTACTAGCTTTTGCCCATGGCTCCGCCCGCGAGTGTGACGATTTTCGTGGTAAAAAGTAGCCATGTCCTTTCTCGAGGTCCCATATATCTCTATACTGAAATTGATCAAAATCGGTTCAGCGTTTTAGGCGTGAAAAAGTAACAGACAGACAGAGTTACTTTCACATTTATTTTAGTAACATTATTGCGTAAATGAGCCGTTTGCATTAAATATATTAAAAAAAACACAGTCCTCTGCCTCTTCAACCTGTCTATTAAACTCAAAACATAACGTAACTTAAAAACTACTGCACCGATTTTCATGATGTTTGCAGCAATGGATAGATTGGTTTTAAAGGAGGGTATAATTTGTCAAATTTTAAATATTTTTTAAATACCTATAAGACCACGTATCGTTAAACACACATTATTGACATAATAAAATCTTACACTGAGAGTCACTAGTGTAAGATTACGGCCAATTACGGGTGCGACCTGGATGAACGCTCTGACGTATTATAAAATATTTATTTAAATAATATTGTGTAATAAACAATTTTATTCTACATATTTCATGTAGAATAAAATTGTTTTAAATGTCTACAGTATTTATTAAGATAAGGATTAATATTACATTGTTCCAAATTACTTTGAAATTATTATTCACAATTAATTAATAAAGAAATATTAAAAAAGTATAATTAAAAAAGTATTACTGTAGGTTATTCCTAATTTATGTAACTTGTAAACTTTTGTCAATATTGGCTTTATATATGTGTTCCTTTAAAATAATAAAATAACATTAATAAATCTTCCTTAAAAGGTAACCTTAATTATGATGAAAACCGTATTTAAATACCTTGCGTATTTAAAAGGATCTGAGTTGACAGACAATGCACGCGAGCGAATTTATTTTATACTGTGTAAAATTATTTTATAATCTTTGACCATTCGATTGGTATACAGAAAGTATTATGACTTTCTGTACTGAATGAATCCTACGTGCTTTACGTTATGGCAAGATACATTGCGTGCGTTGTAAGACATTAAAATACGTTCTACAAAGGCGAACAGTTGATGGATATTTAACATAAGCAAAAAACCGAAAGTCGGTGATTACTTGCTACGGTATGTATGCGACAGTGCGCGATGCGTCTGTGTGCATGTAAAATATATATGTGGGTGTTCAATCACAAATTCTCACGCTCGGTGTCGCGGGCCTTAAGGTCAACGCATACTATACAAGCACGGCAACGGCACCGCTCCAACCCAGCGATTAGCTTGTCATTTGAATTTGACCCTTAAATCGAATGTCGTATAATATGTTTTATAACATCAGTTTAAAGAGCTTGCAACTCGCGGTTGGCGTGCGTACGGCGAGCTTGCACCTCGAGGGCTGCTCAGCGCGCTGGCAACTAGCGGTAGCCAAAATTCAATACAAAGCCGTGCCGCAGTTGTGCCGATATTGTGCCGTTACAGTGTGCTATGACTTTTAGTTATAACAATAGCTTTAACACCGGTAGTGATCACCGACTTATCCGAGCCTCTTTGAATATCGAGTTTCAGACTTAAATAGCTGATTCAAGAATAAATATCTTAATTTACTTTTGTTTCAGTCATAAATTAATGTTTTCCACAGATTTTGATAAACCTACCTATCTCCTTTTAAAATTAATTCATTATTTCAAGCACAGAAATGTCTGCTCTTCAATGAATGCCATTGAAACTGTAGGTATCGTGGAATAAGGATTCTTCAGATTTTATCTGTATCTGCATCCGGACCCGGGAACAGCTGTTATTGTGACCGACCCGTAAATACAGAATCCGCCTACTATAGAATTTTCTATTAAAGTAATATTAATTATACGCGTAATATAAATCTCCACTTGCAGGGGAAATTGTGGCTCATTTCATTAACGTCCCTAAAATATTAGGGGCCACTTAGAGAGACTTGGGTAATCCTCAGTGATATTTTCGTTTTCACCAACCTTTAGGCAACACCTAAATGCTTAGAGTTCTCTTAGAATTTAGGGGCTACCTACGAACTGTGATTCTACATCATCAATCATCAACAACAGCCTTTAACAGTCCACTTCTGGACATAGGCCTCTCCTTTGAAAGGAGGTTTTGGCCTACTATACCACGCTGGCCAAACGGGTTTGTAAAGGGTTTGTTTTAAGTTTTCCTTGTCTTGGCAGTCTGCCTATTTTGTACCTTTAGTTGCCTCTTACGACACCCATGGAATGAATAGTGGTGGTGACACTTTGTATTCTTAATCCATCACCACACGGATTCTACATATTTATTGAAAATGTAGGAAACATAGGTGTCCATATGTATATTTATTTAGTATATAGTAATACCCTGATGATATTCCAGTATAATAATATGTAATTATGGATAGTGTAATTTGGATTAATGGCTTAATCAACATCATCATCATTTTTCATTTTCACGTTTTTTCATCATCAGTCCATTGCAGTCCACTGCCGGTTACAGGCCTTCCCCCAGGCACACCATACGGGAATAGTAGTGACAGTGACAGAATATGTTTAATTATAAAGCCTAAACCTTAACTATAAAAATATGTGATTAAAAAATAAAACAATACTTAATTCACAGTCCTTACTTCACTGCTAGGCTATGAATTTGCCAACAAATTACTCATATATTAGTCTATTAGTAATAAAAACTTCTGACAACACTATCCCATTACGTCATTCGTGATATTGATATTATTTGTGTTAAATTACAACAAAATTCTGTTTTATTATAGTAGAATAATTATAATGGCAAGAATAATTATAAGACACTGAGCAATAGCGCGTGTCATCGGTAACCGGGGATATGGAAATCATTGCCACTTAAAAATAGTTACTACTTTCATGTCATTTGTCATCACACAGACAGGGATCATAGGTGACGATGATTTTATCCTATTGCTAGATAATTATTGTTCGTTCGTTCGTTCCATTACAATGGAACGTGGTTGTGAGGCGAACATTATCGTGGACCATCTCGTGGTAGTACCATGTGTTCGGTGGAGTGTCTTGTTTAAAATCTTTAATGATGGGCTACCATTCAATATCCCAAATGTATTTCGTGATCGAGAGCTAAAATAATGTGATCTTACGAAAAGCATTGCTATTAATTCTCCTTGTTCGCCAACTAACGTCTACCCTCAATTAAAAATATGAGGCCTACTAACGGTTCCATCAGATCATGAGCTTTCACAAATAAATATACCTAGTTTTGTGTTTACTAACTTAGGAAATGTTATTCCTTTAGAATTTGTGTTCGGTATTGAATAAAACTTACACCATTTAGTTACACAGTACTGCATTTTTAGAGCAACTTACCTACTGCACGACTCTTCGTACTATATTGACGGAAAGCAGTGAGTATATATGTGACTCCTCCTTGCGTCGTTATCCTCAATTCTGAGGGTCGTGACCCCTACTTGTCAGCAATCTGCGAGTGGCAGTTCGCCATTTGTCTCGGCTTTGAGCAGTGTGCAGGGCAGCATGGAACGTACTGTTGAGGGATGAGCAAATTTGGTCTGACCAACGCAATGGGCTGCGGCCTCTGGGTCTTCTCCCCTCGACTTTGCCAGTAACCATCAATTTTTCGAGGTTATCATCGGCTCTCCTCGCAATATGGCTGAAATATCCGAGGACCCTACGGAGACAAAGAGATGACAGGCGCTCTAGAATGTCGAGCTCCTTGAGGATAGAGGCGTTGGTGCGGTGGGCTGTCCAAGGTACCCGTAGTAGCCTCCTCCAGCAGCACATCTCGAAAACATCAATGCGCCTACGGTCGTCAGCTTTCATCGTCCACGCCTCGACACCGTAGAGGAATATTGGGAAGACGAGGGTTTGTACCAGTTTTATTTTTGTTTTTCTGGAGATGTTACGGTCTTTCCATATCCCCTTCAGGTCTGACATTGCACTTTTGGCCATGCCAATACGTCTCCTTATCTCCTTTTCGCATGATCCAGTATTGCTGATGCTGGAATCAAGGTATACAAAGTCCTCCACCACCTCAAGGTTTAGCGACCGCGTGAGTTCCAGTTTACCAGTCCTGTCAATAACCATTACTTTAGTTTTGGCTTTGTTAATTCTAAGTCCCAGGTCCTGACTGGCTGCCTCAATTCTGCCCAGTAAAGCAAGCATCTCTGCCTCATCCGATGCCAGAAGAGTGGTATCGTCTGCATATCGAAGATTCGAGAGCTTGACGCCACCAATGGAAACGCCGCCGTCCCAGTTCTCGAGTGCTCGCCTAAGGATGTATTCGCCATAGATTTAAAAAATCATCATAAATTGTGATAGTTATTGATATACACAGGTCTTCAGCACTTTGGATAGGATTAGGAAAGGAAGTATGGAAATTGTATTCTGTTATTATTTAAAAAAAAGGCTACCAAAGTGACTTCTCAGCCTAATGGGAAGCGTTAGTAGAATCAAAAAGTCGGGGTCAACATGCTCATTGTGATCGCATACCATGCAGCATAATGACCCATCCTATAGAGGCCTAGTAAGATGCTGCTGCACCATTAGGCCTCGGATTTCACATTATGGCGCTGATGGAAACAGTACACAAAGGAAGGGTTATCATTTCATCACATGAATACTTCATTTTAATTAGTTAGGACTTTTATGTACCTGCTTTTTTGTTCAAATAAAGAAAAAAAAATGTTTTGACATGGTTATGGGTCAAATATACCACCACTGGAAATATACTGTTTTATTTTACGTAATAAGTTCTCATTTATAATTAGGCTTTAACTAGTACACTTTTACAGACTACTATGTTATCTTAGTGCAATGTTTTACTACTAAAACTATCTCAAATAAAGGCAACGACAAACACAGAAAATAAATGGCCTATCATACTCGTATAACTATACCTTTTTTCCCTATCATTTATGAAAATACATATTATTATGAATATTTAGGTACATGAAACATTTAACTTTTGTGTAATTGAATTACATTATTTAAGTATTGCTGTGACTAAGTTAAATTACATTATTAAACTGCAAAGCTATTATATTGTAGTTGATGGCAGTAGACAGGAACAAGGGAATCAAGTACATCCCCATACAAATGTTGACAAATTTAATTTCGACTGTACTTGATTTAGTTAAAGTTAAATAATTCTTAATGGCCGCAAATTCAGGAGCAGAACAACCTAAAATAAATAAAAAAGTTGTAAAATAAACAAATAATGGACAAGTTTTCAAAAGCATAAATAAAAATTCAACACATCGGTCCCTACTTACGTATTGTGGGTTCAAAGCCCACATGGGACAACACTGTGTGATCCACAAAAAACGGCCAAGTGTGTGTCAGGCTACGCACAGAAAGGGTTCCTCAGTCACCCATAATGGATTTAAAATCGTATCCAATGCCTAATTGTTATGTTTACGTATAAGTGCGTTAATTTTGTTTAACGTTTTCCAAGTGAGCTCATTTTACAAGTTAAGCTTCGATAACTCCTAAACTAACAAAGTCATCTAATCCGTTATAGCTTTACTTTATTATATGTACCACCATCACGAATTTTCCCAGATTTTTTGTACCTGTAATGTCTTTAAAAGACCTATCAAATGATACCCCACACGATGGGGTAGCCGAGAGAAAAAATATTATCCCCACTTTACGTGTAGGGGAGGTACCCCAAATAAAAATATTTTTCATAATTTTATTGTAGCACTTTGTCGACGTACTTACAACCCATATTCACGCAAAGTTTCATCTTTCTAGCACTTACCGTTTGGACGGTAAGTTGAGGACGGATGGACGGACGGACATGACGAATCTATAAGGGTTCCGAGTCATAAATTTCGGAACCCTCAAAAATATTCCTCACTGGAGAATAATCTTTTTTACTGCACCTCATATTGTTATACGGTAAGTTAACTAAGTTTCCAAAAAAGTGGTGTAAGCTTTGGTCCAATTGAAGTATGTAGGTTTGTGAGCGCCACCTGAGTGGGTGACCATTTCATTTTATTCTACTCATGTGAATGTTGTTATCACATTGTTTAAGAACATGATTTTACTTTTGTAAGTAAAGATTCTACGTGACTAATAAAGGCCATTCTTCTCTTTCTTTTGATCTTATAATTAATATTTTATATTTAATCTTTCGTTACCAGTAATTTGGCCAATATTTGAGCACATATAGTTTTTACCTTTGTTGTAAGTAGATGCTCCTACTATGTTGTACCCACTGAGGCTGTTGTTTTTTTTTTTTTTAAATTAGCATAAGTTCTAATTTTTAATCACTATAATTTGCATCAGTCCTCTAACACGGTGTATAGTATATTAGTGGCAGCACCTAACCCCCATATCAGGTTTATAAACATTAAAACTATGTAAACATTGGCGATTTGAAAGGAGTGGCCGCGAGTTTTTATTGCCATGTTCTTTTCTCCGGCTCTACCTATTGTTTGCGAACATGGCATAAATGTACATGTAGAATCTTGACCTGTCACAAGAGATGTATTGCATCCTAAGTGAATAAAGAATTTTGAATTTGAATTTGAATTTGACCGCTCAGGTGGCGCTGTATGATGTCCCTATAAGATTTAATTTTATTGTTAGTAGGTTAGTTAATACGTAATAACTTAACACAGAAAGTTCCTAAGGTAGGGACTGAAAAATCATTCGACTTGGTATAGCATGGATCTCACCACTTTTTAAGAGTTTCGTAGAATCGGTATTTTACAAGTTATACTTTTAATATATGCCTTGAAAATAACTTACTCGTAGAGTACCAACTGTACAATTTTGAGATAGATCTCTTCAGGATAATATTTTCGTTCAATAATTTTTGGGCAGCATAAAAAATCATTGACATTGTAGACACTTCAGCAACTAAACAGCCAACCAAGTTAAGAACATGTAGAAAATCATAGCCCTGAAACAAAAAGTAGCAGAAATTGCTAAAGTATGCATATTGTTACTCATAAAATGAAAATTTTAGTAACATACTTACTTCAGATAGAATTGTTCTTAAAACCACATATAATATTCCTGTGTAGAAACATTTACTCATTGTTAGACTGTGTACCATCTAAAACATTAAGTTTGTTAAAAACAGCTAAAATAACGGATCACACGCAAGTCTCTGATGGTATTCATCACGGAAAAGAAAAAAAATTTACAATAATTACAATAATCCCTACTATATTATTGCGAAAGTAACTCTGTCTGTCTGTCTGTCTGTCTGTTACGTTTTCACGCCTAAACTGCTAAGCTGATTTTGATGAAATTTGGTACACAGATAGTCTAGAGTCTGAGGAAGGACATAGGCTACTTTTTACTGCGATAACCGACATATATTATTAATAATATTATTATTATTATATAATATACATAGATTTCTTCCTGTTAATTTAATTCCCTGTCATGTATCTATTCAGAAATTGCATATTACACAATAATTCCACAAATTCTAGATGTTGCATCTGTTATATTCAAACATCATATTGTGATTAATTTATATGGTTTTTCAACAAGAACTTTGTTTTCTACAACAAAATAAAACAAAGAATTTATATGATTATGATTAAAAATGTTATTGTATTACGAAGAGAAGTTTGGCAATTATGAATGAAAAATAATATCTGACAAATATCCACCATGAGCACGCTCACAGATGTCGATTCTTTCTCGTGATCCATTAACCGTTACCGCATTTCCAGCCTCATCTTCCTCCTTTATAATTGCCATTGACCTTCCCCCTTCTAGCCCTCATTTATAGTTGCCAAACTTTTCTCTTCGTAATACAATAAAATATGAATCATCTTCATTTAAATACTTTGTTTAAGAAAACAAAGTTCTTGTTGAAAAACCTTATAGTATACTCTATTCTATATTATATAATATACTAGCTGATGGCCGCATGTCCGCTCGCATTATAGGGGTATGAAAAATAGATGTTGGGCTATTCTCAGACCTACCCGACATGCACACAAAATTTCATGCAAAGCGGTTCAGCCGTTTCAGAGGAGTATGTTAACGAACATTGTGACAATAGAATTTTATATATAAGATTAACATTTACTTGATCCTTAAAACACATAGACAGTTGGTTGCTAAGGTCCACTACGCATTTGTATGACTCTGCCAAACGATGAATCTTTTCCACAAATTTGGATGGATCGGTTTGTTCATTTATTTTAAAACACGTCGAGTTTTCCTTTTGTAGTTGTTCCTGTATCTCCATCAATGTGCCATTCAAACTATTTAAAATATTGGATAGTAACGACAAGTACGTATATATGACTAAATATTCTAACGTGAAACATACTTCACTATGTAGTATTGCGAAATTGGACATAAATACGGTAGGTATGTCAGTGTATCCATACGTTATAATATTGAAAATATTTAACATTATTAAAGTAAGGGATGTAGTAAACATTGTAAAGAAAGTCGTGAAGAAAATTATGTTTAATTGTTTTAAGTTTCTGTCATAATGAATGTCATTTTTGTAGATATTGTGCTGGGACAGGAAAGTAGTTATAAAGTTTTTATATACGCCTGCTTTACATAAACTATACAGTGAACAGAATATATCACCTAAAAATACATTGAAACAAAGGAAGTAATAAAAACACTTTATGTCAATGGTTAGGTGATTCGAAGCCATTACATACCAAAAATTATTTGCAAAAATTATTAGGTACAATAAACATTCTATGAGTACGTGAACTATTATGAAAAATTTTGTTCTTTTCCCGTAGAACAGGTAATTTCTATAAATACACATAATATTTTCGAAAACAATGATGTATTTAATAATTTGAACTTCATTCATTTTTTTTTATTTTTAGACGCGGTAAAGACTGACGGTCTTTGATGTAACTTATATTGACTGTTGTTTTTTCAATCCATTTGAAATTGTACAGTTTGATTAACAAGTACCCTGTTACTGTGAGCTGTTTATTAAAGACAGTTGATGAAATAACACTCCAGCATTAACAAATTACATTAATAAAGTATATTCTAACTTCTACACAGTGAAAATATTCAACATGTCTTCCTTATTAATTAATTAATTCATTTCAAAAATGCCCAATATTACCGTCTTAGGGTCGTATGACATACCGCCGAAGTGAAAGTATGTAACTTGCAGCTTGATTTGACGAAAAGCTCTGGTTAACACTTTTAAATGGTAACTTATTATAATCGCTATTATTTTGCTACTATTCTTACAAGCTTTTATTTAACTTGCATTGTATGCATGTATGTAATCAGATATATTTGTATGGATGGAATATTACAAGTCAATTTCGTCAATTCAATGGCGTGTAGGTTCGTACAGTCAAAGCTAGTTAGCATATCGTTGAAATGTGCCGGAATGCTTTGGGCGTTTATGTGAACGACATTGAAGCTCCTGGGTACTTCGGAGAACTGAGCCGATATAGTATCTGCTAGAGAAGGAATGCTGATAAAACTGTTGTCACTGTCGGACACCGAAAAATAGTCCCCAGTGTCGCTGCTAGCTAGATGAATGCATAACTAAATTCTTGTAAAAGATAAAAAAGACAAAAATACAGAAACAAGACTTTTCCTTACCTTTTTTCCTCCATAACAGATACCTCTACTGTATATTGCAATTAAGTGAAAAAAAAAAAAAAAGCGTATGTCTGAAATTGTAATATAGGTATGTTATATGAGTAAAATAATAAATTTAAATATTCAATTTGTAATATTTAAAATATAAAATAAAAATAAATTAATATTTGTTTCATTCGATAGCACCCGTCTGCCGGTTGTATGTCTATTGGTACATAAAAATAATAAGAAGAAATTACAAAAAACAATTATTAGAAACTATTTGACAAAAACGCAACAGCGTGCATATGCAATGAAGATTAGAACATAGTAGTTACATAAAAAATATTTATGTGGCGCAAAACGCTAGTTCTCAAATCGATGAGTTACATGCAACACAGAGAAGAGCAATGAAATGGAACGCAAATATGTGTGTCACTCATGACAGCTTGGTATGACAGATAGCAATCAAATTGACATCGTAATAAGTTTTCTGTTGTTGATGTTTTGTTTACAGTAATTGATAAAAAAAATAGGGTAATTACTAGTATTGTAGTATATTAAGTTTGCAGAAGTGAAAGAGTTAGGGTAAACAGTAGTAGAAGTGAAATTTATGTGACAGTTTTATATAAATACCTTGCACATGCACGCCGGACTAAAAACAATTAATGATAGAAATATGTTCGGGCAGTGGCGGGTTCCCTACAAAGGCTGTTGCCTAACTTAGGGGGCCCGCGGGAAGAAGTCCGCTGCCTCTACTGTGCGGTGCTCCGATCCATGGCCCTCTACGGAGCGCCGATATGGGTTAAGCGCCTATCGGCATCCTCCCGCTGCCGAGCTAAGCTCAACCAAGCGCAGCGGGTAGTGGCCATTCGGATAGTGAGAGGATACCGCACCATCTCGTCCTAGGCGGCGACAGTCCTGGCACGTTTCCCACCTTTCGATATTCTGGCGGATATGGATGCGAGGGTCTATGACCAGGTTCGCGCTATTCACCGGGGTGAAGTTGTGGATGGTCAGGACGAGCTCGAAATGGCCCTGGCACAATGGCGCGCGCGGCTGGAACAGCCGCAGAATGCACGCCAACGCGCTGTCGGTGCTGTTCTGCCTAACCTCGAAGCTTGGGTAGGCAGGGAGGGAGGTCGCGTTACCTACCGACTTACCCAGATACTCACCGGGCACGGTTGCTTCGGTGAGTATCTGAATAGGATCGGACGCGAGGAGACGGCACAATGCCACCATTGCGCAGCCGACAGGGACTCCGCCCAGCATACGCTGGAAGACTGCCCCTCGTGGGCATCTGAACGCGAGGTCCTAGTTGGCCAAATCGGACGAGACCTGTCCCCGCCAGCAATCATTGCTGCCATGCTGGCGGGTGAGGAGGGCTGGGGCGCAGTGGTCTCTTTCTGTGAAGCTGTAATGCTCCAGAAAGAGACCGCTGAACGGGATCGGGAGAGGGCCGATCCCGAGCGTAGAGTACGCCGGCGACGACACGAACAGTCAACGGTGCTGCAAGCTGCCAGAGAAAGGGGACCTCGGGCAGCAAACTAAGTAGCTGCGGCGGGAGGTTGGATGGTGGCCTGGTCACAAAATGTGATCAGGCCCCAAAAAATATATATGATTGGCCAATAGGCAGGAGGAAGCCTCTGTGGCTTCCTCTAGGATAGAGCCTGGATAGGCGCGGCGCCGATCCTGAGGAGGACCTGAAATAACATGGTCCGGGTCCTCCTCAGAGCAGGGCACCTGAGACCGGCCGTCGGGGTGTTTTTTAGTGGATTCACCACATACTCCTGGTTCTTCAGTCCCCGGAGCCGCAGATCCGAAGGGATTTTTACACCCCGTCAACAAAAAAAAAAAAAAAAGGCTTACTTGATGATGCGATTCGACCCATCCTGTGGCTTCTTTTGACATCAGTCACAGTAAAATTGCTTATTTTAAGATCTTCAGTGATGATTTTGGTAGCCAACAATGTAGTGTTCTCATTCTTATCCTCAGCAACACCATGTATCAGCAACATATTACGTCTACTCCGCGTCTCCATGTTGTCAGTAATGTGAGCCAACATTTGCACTTGATTTTGGAGGTCGCTCAGGGCTTGAAGGACTAACTTCTTAAATGATGTGAAGTCCTCCTGAAGCGTCGTTGAAGTGCTGGTATCTTTATTCATCTGTTCTCTGGATTCGAATTCTGCCATGCGGTTGTTAAACATAAGGCTTATATCTGCCACAGCCTTCATGAGGGACTCCATATTGCAGGTGATACAGGGTGAATTTTTGAGACGGGACAGTAAGGGTAGGTACCTTAACCGTTATAGTTAGAGGAAAACGCTTTTAGAAGACTATCCATAATTTTTTTAAATATTCTGAACGGCATTTACAGATTTTGGAAAAAATGTACAGCCAGCAAGAAAATGGCCATTTTAAACAAAAACTTTTTTTGATGCCAATCGATCCTGTTTCTTATAAGGATCAAAAGTCTCTACTGGGCCGAATGAGGTTTGAGTACTAGAAATGTCAGAAATCGCAAAAAACTTTTCCCATACATTTGTACGGAAATAAATCATTATAATATGTATTTTTGACACAGACTAACATAGCTTACATTTAGATGATCTACGAAATACGTTGCTCAAAACGACCGCCGTTTTCACGAATACATAAGTTCACTCATTTTTGTACTGAGCTAGTAGCAGCCGATAATTTTCTTGGATAGATATAATTTAAAATCCTGGTTAATGCATCTTTCAGCTCCTGAATACTGTTGTATTTTTTAGAGACATTGTTTTTAGGTAGCTCCACAGAAAAATATCCAGAGGCATTAGATCGGGGCTACGAGGTGGCCGCTTGGTTGAACCATGTGTACCTACCCACTGTGACCCGCACTATGTACTGTGACATTCAAACTAGAATACGCAGCTGTTGTGCGGAGCACCATCTTGCTGAAAATAAACTTTTCGCAATTCTGACAGGAGCCATTCATCCAACTTTTTTTGGAGATTCTCTAACTCTGACGTCGTTATACACGGCAGAATTAAGAGTACCTTTATAAAATTCCACCATTACCACTCGATACTTGTCGCAGTGGAAATTTATTCATGTACCACACCAATGCAAATTTCGTGTTCCTATTATTTACTAAATACGCATAAAGAATAAAAAAAGATAAAATACATAATAAAATGATTTATTTCCGTACAAATGTATGGGAAAAGTTTTTTGCGATTTCTGACATTTCTAGTACTCAAACCTCAATCGGTCCAGAAGAGACTTTTGATCCTTATAAGAAACAGGATCGATTGGCATCAAAAAAAGTTTTTGTTTAAAATGACCAATTTCTTGCTGGCTGTACATTTTTTCCAAAATCTGTAAATGCAGTTCAGAATATCTTAAAAAATTATGGATAGTCTCCTAAAAGCGTTTTCCTGTAACTATAACGGTTAAGGTACCTACCCTTACTGTCCCGTCTCAAAAATTCACCCTGTATAGTGCGAGTTGAAAGGTGAATATAGAGGAGATAACACTTCTACCGGCAGTGGGCACAGTTAGTTACTATTACAAGTCATGAAACTTGCATAAAAGTTTGAAATGAATATGTATTTCAAATTAAAATTTGGAGCCACAATTAGACAATGTTCACTGTAAGAGTACCCACGTTACGTTACGAAATACTTTAATGTTATTTGCTTATACATAGTTGATTTATTCATTTCGTAAACCTTAGCTTTCAATATACGCACGCACGTTTAGCTTATTATAAAATAAATAAAAATAAATAAATAATAAATATTTTGGACATCTGACACACAACATCATCTAGTCCCAAGATAAGCAGAGCTTGTGTTATGGGTACTAGACAACTGATATAAATACATAAACATACTTTTTTTTTGTAAATACATACATACATATTATACATAGAAAACACCCAGACTCCGAAACAAATATTTGTGAATCACACAAATAATATTTGATCCGACCCGGGAATCAAATAAATAAAAGGTGATCAGAGACATACGCTTGTTTATTAGTTTAAAACCCTTAACAAGCATTTAGCGGGTTCTGTACTTTATTTGTTGTTGCATTATATACTTTACTTGCATATATTTTTCGATATGTCAAATCTTAGCTTTTTTTGTATTGAACGTTCAAAACGTGTAACGTAAAACTAGACATGTCACATTAAAATCAGATAGGTATATGTATTATATTGTTACGAGCTGGATATTAAATAAATTAAATTAAAATATTTATTAACAACACTTTTTACCATTACAAATCACTAAATCACTCCACTTTTATATGGCTGTCGAGATAACTGGAATGTACAATAATATTCGATCGATGGTTCTAGGCTACATAGATTATTCTAGAGCTACTTGTAGCACCATATAGCGTCGAGTAAATCGTCATAATGTCCACAGTTGCGCGTTACCCGACACCAGATGGCGCTGTCCTCAATTCTTTTGTTTTCTAGATTATTACCATACAAACGAGATCCATCTCCTTTTGGCGCAATCTCCTTATGGTTGTGAGCCAGCTGCTGTCAAGAGACTGGTAAAAGAAACTTGGGAGACTTTAATGACATGTAACCAGTCACTTCAACTCAAAATTTACTTGAGAATTTATGAAATACCTGTTTATTTCGCTTATCGATTCTTATTTCTATAGTACTTGTGACGACCGGAAACGTTTCCGGTCGTTGAAGTGTCAACAGGTATATGCTATTCGTCGTCAACAAAACAATTACTGAAAATGGTAAATCTTACTCAGTTGTGAAATGTTGTGTTACTATAATCTGCGCAAAACAATAAACACATAGAAGAAAGAGTCCTTGCATATTTTGAAGATAAAAGATAGAAAAAAACATCCACAAGTTTGGTAAGAACATTAACGCCATTTTAAATAAGTTCAACTTGACCGCCGGGAAAATAAACAAGTCAATCAAAAATAATTATTATCTACCAGTTTGCATTTACGTTCCTTTCCACATAATTAATTTCGATAACATGGATAAGCAATTTCAATTATTGTTTGATAAAATGAAGATGGAAATGGAGATATAGGTAAATGACCTAAAGGCATCTCTTACAAAGAGTATAATGGATCGCATGGACGAAAAATTAAATCCTTTTATAGAGGAAAATGAAAAATTAAAACAAAAAATTTATAACCTGGAGAACGAGATCGAATACTTGAGGAAAGAAAAGAAAAGTATTAACATAATTATTTATGGGTTAGAAGAGAGCGAGAAAACGACTTTAGAGCTATTTAAAAAAGTTAAGGATATTTTCAAAAGAGATTTAAATTTGTCTGAGGATGAAAATGAAGTAAACAAGCTATACCGTCTAGGAAAAAATCAAGCCAAGAATAAATGTAGACCTGTGCTGTTTGCATTTACGAACAGATGGAAAAGATACCAAATCTTGAAAAATAAAAAGAGTATAAAGGGAATTTACATATCTGAAGACTATGACTAGCACTAGCACCTGTTCCCAGAGAAATATTCAATGATATCATCAACACAGAAACGATTCCACAGCAATGGACTCAATCCAATATAATTCTTCTGTATAAAAAAGGAGATCAGTACGATATCGGAAACTACCGGCTTATAAGTTTGATGTCCACCCTGTACAAAATATTTGCAAAGATCATTCTTAAACGAATTAAAAGACAACTCGATAAACAACAGCTAATAGAACAAGCAGGTTTTAGAAGAGACTACTCAGTACTTGATCACATTCTTGCTGTAAGACAAAAAAGAATATCAACTTGTATACTATTTGGCATTTGTTGACTACAGCAAGGCATTCGACTCCTTAATACATTCAAATATCTGAGAGGCTTTAAGTGAACAAGGGGTGGAACAAATATATACAAGAATAATTAGAAATGTGTACAAAAACAACTCGGCTTGCATTCAACCAGAAAAGAAAGGAAATTCATTTAATATAAATAAAGGGGTAAGACTGGGAGATCCTCTTTCTCCAAAACTTTTCTCCGCTGTTTTGGAAATGATTTTCAGAAACTTTGAGTGGAAAAATTTGGGGCTAAATATCGATGGCATAATTGGGGCACAATATTTAAATATTGGGTTCGCAAAAATGCCAGAAGAATTAAACAAAATGTTAAATGAACTTGCATTGCAAAGTGAACGAGTAGGACTAAAGTTAAATCCTGAAAAAACCATAATAATGACCAATGGACAAAAAAGCTGTATAAATGTGGGAGGATCACAAATCAGTTATGTTGAAGAATATATATATCTTGGACAGTTTATTTCACCTAAATACAACACGAACAAGGAAATTGAAAGAAGGATAGCAAATAGTTGGAAGAGATACTGGGGCTGAAAGGAAGTGATGAAAGACAAAAACTTAAATATTACAACAAAGAGCAAATTATTCAATGTCAGCATCTTACCAATTTTAACATATGGATGCCAAACATGGCCCATAACAAAAAAAATTACAAATAAAATTATCACTTGTCAACGAGCAATGGAAAGGAGGAGAAAAAAGACTAAAATGGAAGTGGTCGGGACACATGATCAGAGGAAAGGACAATTGGAGCAAAATAATTACACGATGGTATCCAAGGGAAGGTAAAAGAAAAAGAGGTGGACAACAAAAAAGATGGGATGACGATATCAGGCAGGTTGCAGGTACTACATGGAGCCGAGTGGCTAGAGAGAAACCAGAATGGAATAGGCTGGAGAAAGCCTTTGCTAACTGGCAAACGGATTTGTAGAACATGAAGAAGCACCAAATACACGAATAATGATAAAAAAGGAAAAAAAAATATTGTAGTGTAAGAAGCATGTATTTTTATCCGATTAAAGGGCTTTATTATTATACACTGTGTGTTACTATCGCCTGATATAACCTGTTTATACACTGATTTAATTACTCTAAATTCGCTTAAGTTCTTAATTTCTTAACGCACCAGAACTACACTATACTTTCCATGTCTTACTTTTCATCCTATGGTTGCCTTTGTTGTTGCTATCACCATCATCAGTCTAAAGCAGTGGACTGTGATAGGCTGATGATTATGATGATGATTGAATTCCATCTTATCGCGATCTGTCACTGAATGTCAATATCTATAAAGGAGGCTAAATTTATCTTTTGAACTTCTGGTCGGCTGTGTATTAAATTAAATATTTCATTTTAAAATGCGATATTTTAATACTGTCGCAAAGATTCAGTGTCGTATTAAATGCTTATAACTTTTTTTTAAAAGGAGGCAGAATTTATATCCGGCAATAAATGTTAAGGTAAATGTTACGTGATGTGTAGCAAAGAATCAGCATCATGATTATTTCAAGTAATTGTGCAAATCATTCTGCGGCGTTCTCCCAGTCCCCGCAGTCTATAATATATGTTTCATCCTATATCCTAGCCTTTATTTTCAAGATTGTTTGGGGTCGGCTACTAGTTTAACCGGTGTCTTATGAATTCATAAAAATTCCACCTCAAATGATAAGTTGAGTGTGTGTAAGTTTGAGTATCATATTTTTATTATTTCGTGACACTACATTCTAATTAATGGATAGTTTGAATAAAAGTAAATGTTTAATTTTACTGCACATTCATCAAAAACCAATTATGATTATTGTTGTTTAATAAAGTAAAACCATTTGTTGTTTACGAACTACCAATACCATTAAGTAAATATATCTAGTGAGTACATATTTATTCATAAAGACTTTTCCTTGTTGTAAAATAGAAACAGTGTACGTTGTTTCGACTGAAGTAAAGTTTCATAAAATGCTCAATATAATTCAGTACATTGAAATGGCTGAAAACATAATATGTATCTATAGAAATTATTTCTTTTGTAGTGAAAAATACAAAACTGTGATTATGCTTCGTATACTAATTGAAGCAGTATTATTTGTACTAGTAGTTTTCAATAATTTATTTGTAATTATTAATGAAGCAAAACATAGTACTAATATAAAATCTGTGCATTTCTTTATGTATACTCTATCATTTGGTGATGTTATTTTTGGCTTCGTAAGTAAGTTTAAAAGCACCTCATACAAAATCTTCATGGACAATCTTATGGTTGTTCACGGCGTGTACAAAAAAGATATCAATTATAACAGAAACTTAAAAAGATTGCGTATTACATTCTTCGGAAGTTGTACTATTATTTTAATAGTTACAATATCGTTAACTATAGTTGAAGTTACAAATAATATTCCGGCAAGTTTCAACTCGAGTCCCTTGTATATTTTTTTAGTAATTTACACACTTATTCGAAATGAAATGACATTTATTTTAGAATTTATGGTATTGCACATATTTTTATCGATATTGACAAATTTATTAAAGTGCCTAAATAGTACAATAATAGAGATACAGAAGAATCTACCATTGAAAGAAGAAGTAAATATTGAATTCAATCCTTCAATGCTGGTTGATAAGCTGACACAATGGACTGAGCTGTACGAGTGCTTAGTGGATAGTGGCAAACAGCTGTCAGCATTTTTCAATCATTACGTAAATATTATACTACAATTTCTAATTACGAAACATTCAGCTCTGGTTTGCTTTAATAGCTTTGTTGAAATAGTTTTGTTCAGAATGAAAATAGAAATACTGCAATTGGCTTGTAGTTTTTTATGGTACTATAAGGCAAACAAGGAGACAGATCGATTGATAGTGAGTAGATTCCTAAGCTCATGGTCATCTGTAACATAATTGTTTAAAATGCGTTGCCGATTAGTATTTTTTACAAACTGATTGTTGTTGACTACAAACTGAGAGCCCACAGTTCTACCTTTACAACAACAAACGCGAGGAACGTCGCGGAGTGAAGCTCTGAACGTTACGTAACTCCGAACGTTACGTAACTTCTTAGTGAAAGTCACATCGAAATTGGCCTAGTCGTATTAGGTTAGCCGAGACAAACAGATAGACAAACAAAATTTGTTTCGTTCTGAGTTACATAACGTTCGGAGTTACGTAACGTTCTGAGTTACATAACGTTCGGAGTTACGTAACGTTCGGAGTTACGTAACGTTCGGAGTTTTACATATATCCATATCCAAATTGTCCATTATACCGAAATACAGTCGAGTGAAATACAGTTTTAATATAATAACCAAATTTCCCTATAAAATTATAATTTTAACAAAAAGGAACCGACTTCAATGAAAAACTATTCCGAGTACCCAAATCGCGACATTGTGCCTATGATATTTGAGGAGTTCTCTCGATTTCCTTGGAATCCCATCATCAGATCCTGATATGGTGACGATGGTACCACCTGTAAGCTACGCCCATTCCAATGCAAAAAGAATTTTTTAAATCGGTTCATAAACGACGAAATTATCGCTGAACATACATAAAAAAAAAAAAAAAAAAAAACATTCCGACGAATTGAGAACCTCCTCCTTTTTTTTGAAGTCTGTTAAAAAGATAAGAAACAATCATCGACGACGAAGAAGCGATAATGATGAATGATTCAGAGGTTACGTAAAACAGTCGATCCCGTTTGTTATCCAAAAGACATCCATCTAGAAGCTTAGTTGGCGATCAGGGAAATACATCCAACGGCAATATTTACGTAGCCACAACGTTGACTTGCCAGTCTTTAACCTGCACTTGGCCAGGGTGGGGTCGTATGGTCTTAACCCTCTCCTGAGAAGAGATCCAAGTCCAACAGTGGGACATTATGGATTGTTGATGAATTGACCTAACAAACAATAATGATAGAATTACTAATGTTTTGCCTACTTGTACGAGTATTGCTGAAGGTTATGTGCTTGTGTTCCAGATTCTGTATGTGTTTACTGTAAATACATGCTATATAACACATATATTATATTACATGATCAGTACGATCATAAAAAAGGTAAATAAAAGAAAAATAATATTTAGCATTAGATAATATTTTTAATAGTAAAATAAAACTTACTAATGTATATTTTAACAGGAGATGAAACAGAAAGAATTCATTATGAATATATTTTGGTTTCTGGTGGGCATTGTATTTCCAGTCATGATGGCATTTTTTAGTGGACAAAAGCTGCAAAATGAAGTGGTGTCCATGAACAGGGCTATCACTAAGTTGTACAGTATGATTCCCAGTAAGTTTGTTGCTTAATTCCTAGTTTTTATATTATACTAAGCAGAATGGAGTAGACCTGTCCTTTAATAATAATTGCCTATCATCGCTTATTACATCTGCAACTCAATAATCCGGTAGGAAAATGGCCTTAATGTTTTCATTTTAACGCAACGTATATATATTTATCTATTTTACTTGCAGAAATATAGTTAAAAAGAGATTTTTATATTGTATAACATGACCTATTTACATTATACCATTATATAACAGTGTGCAAATATTTTTTTTTGTACGTATTTTAATTAATAATAAAATTCATCAATTAATAACAATCAGAAACTTAATAATTAAAATAAAGAGAAATAAATGTCAAAAGATTTAACAATTAAAATGTCATAACACAACATGCATAACTGGCAACGTTATAAGAAAAATAATAAACATTAGCAAGTAATTATTATTTTTAATCTTAATGCCAGATATAGATTCCATCATCACTCAAATATTCTCGAAGAGTGTTACACTTAGCAATAAGCAATTTTTGAACACGTTTCTTGGAGATTTTTGATTCAGTAACTTTTTATACACATGTGGAGCAACACAAAATATGCGTTTTGGCATTAAAGCGGTTTTGCTCTTTCACTATACACAACATATCCGCGTGGCGAGCTCTAGATCTTTTCTCAAACAGTGCAATATTTTGTCTTACGAACATGGCGCTTTCAATGATATACGAGTATATAAAATAAGATTTAATACTACTTGATGTCTTAACATCAAACATAGTTATAGTTCATCGTTTCTGATCTTTGAATGTTAAATGTCAGTCAGTGGAGTTACCTCAAAATATAACACCAAACACACTGACACAAGTCCGTGATAAGCTGCTATCAGTGTTGATCTACTAGCTACATTCTTTAACTTATAGAGTCCGTAAATTAATTGATTTATTTTAGTACAGACATATTCTATATGTACTTTCCAGTTCAATTTACAATCTATTATTTAACCTAAAAATCGAATACCCTCTTTCTATTCAAACTTATGATCATTATACCTAATTAATATCTAAATAATTGTGTTCAGTATGGGTTCTTTGTTTAAAATTTACTATTTTAGATTCATCTAGTATAACTTTTAAGTTGTTGTTTTAAAGCCATTGTTCAAAATAGTAGACGCATTTATTTTAGAATCAATTGATGTCAAGGATTCATTAGCAAAGAGTAAAGTGATGTAGTCAGCAAATAAGGTCATATGTAGTTGTGAACAGGAGGTCATAAATGTATATAATGAAAAGCAAAGGACCTAAGAAGCTACCTTGTGAGATTTCAAATCTCATTGTCCTCACATTAGATATAAATACTATGTCGGATTTCGATTTAGGACATAATAATAATAATAATAAAGCCATTTATTCCATATTACCATTAAATTTACAATTTAGCACCATTTGTGTTAGTATGATTTATATAAGATTAATATTAGTAGATATTTTGTTAATTATATTATTTTGCAATGGACTCCTTGTCTGGTAATGGTTAAAAAGGATTTGGGACATATATATTTGTTATTACGGTGATGTTTCCTATTGGACAGATAAGTCTTCATTAAATCATGTACCTTTTATATACTATCACTATACTTTGTCCATTCGTTTATTGTCTTTTTGACAGGTCACGCCTATAAATTACCTGTATTTTTTTTCGTAATAATGTACTACAGTAATGTCGTACTTTATAGACGGGTAGGGAAGTGGGCAGTGTGCATAGCTAAAAGCAACATATAAAACAGTTCTTGAAATACGATAAATCGATTAAACGATTAAAATAATCTATCATATTATTATGATCAAAATAATTTGACTTCATGTAAGTATTGTTTCTGGAAATTTAATAAAATAAAAAGGAAATTAAAGTAGTATGACTTCAAGTTTGATTATTTGCAAGGAATTAAGCCGAAATTTTGGCATTTAAGTTCAAACTTAGAATAAAGAACAATAACTCTGTGCATTAATTTATGATTGGACTACTGACTTAAAATGTACCTATGCACGTGTTAGTAAAATTTAACTTTGAAACGCGTGTTAATAACGTTTAAATCCAGAGGTATGAGAAAATACATTTGAAAAATCACACAACACTTAGTAAACCGACCTTCAGACTGTGTTAGGAAGTTTTCTTTGTTCTGGGCCAATTATATATCATAATAGTGCACATTTTATTTATTTATAATACTGTCTTAAAGAATATTATATCGATTGATTATGAATCTGATGAAATTCAAATCGAATCGGTGACGTGTGAGGGCGTCGCTATTTTCGAAATTAGTTGAACTGTCAAAAAGAATATAAAGGAATGGACAGAGTATAGGTACATAGTATAAAACAAAGTCGCTTTCTCTGTCCCTATGTATGCCTAAATCTTTAAAACTAAGCAAAGGATTTTGATGCCATTTTATTTAATAGATAGTGATTCAAGAGGAAGGTTTTTTTTTTTTTTTTTTTTTTTTTTTTTTTTTTTTTTTTTTTTTTTTTTTTTGTTAAGACAACTCCCGCATTAGGAATAAAAATTCCTGTGTCGCGGGGGAGTTTAAAAACATACATGAAACGGACACAAAGAACACCCAGACTCAGAACAACAAATTGTAAATAACACAAAGTGTTGTCCTACGTGGGATTTGAACCCACGACACTTGGCGTAGTAGGAAGCGGCGTGGCGACCACTTAAGCCTCTAGGCCAACCGTGCAGTCGAAGTTAGTTAGTTAGTCGAGTTAATACATGCATAATATAGTAGATAATAATTTTAATGTCGTAAATAAACCCATTTTTTACGCTTACATTTCAAACGCTGGCTGCACCCTACGAGATAGATCAAAATAATATACTACAGTATTGTAAATCTTAAAAAGGTCTACAAAAAAGTCCGCGATGGTATATGTCTATCTCTTAGGGATAACCCACAATAACCATTTTTTTTTACGAGAAATAATGGCTTATTTACGAAGCGATTTTAAGCAATACAGTATTGATCCTTATCCAATTAAGTACCTTAAATACATTGTGTATTTAATATAGTTTTATGGGTCGAAAGTGAAATAGAAACAAAAATATAATTAAATTATATGAAACTGTTTTAATAAGCTAATTGTCTGTTCCAAGGCGTGGATCCGATGGAGAAGAACAGACAAGAAACTCCATGGACACTCTTTTCCAACATTGTTTTTACAATTAATAATCATTACAGTACTTACACAATAAACTAACTTTTATTAGTATTTGAATAGAAATAGTTACATTAGATTTCCAACTCTTACAAGTTAATTACTTACAATACTCGTAGTTCTTACTTTACAATTTGATAATAACAATGTAACAATATAGCAAAGATCACAATAACATTCCTTCAGAGTTACCACGACGAGCGCCGAACAAGAAATGTGTTAAGCACAGGCGCGCGCCGCCTTTTATACCCTAACTTATGAAATATCTAATAATAGATTAATATGGCCCTTTACAGTATGTAATTTAAATTAAACTTATGAAGATATTACAGATTGAAAATGCAGGAACAAAGCGATTGTGGCGGTACCGCCAGCCAGGGCCCGTTAGGTGACGCTGCTGTCGATTTGTCACTATTAGTTAATAACTAAACGCAATACTTTATTATGAATTAATATTTTAAGGCGGTACGAAGTTCGCCGGGTCAGCTAGTACTATATATACTATATTATATATACTATATTGATTAAGTTTATAATGAAGAATATCATGTCTCACGTGATCTAATGCTTTAGACATAATCCATAAACAAGCCAATTGTCGACTGTCCCTTGTCCATGCTAGGATTACCGACTTCACAAAATTATAAACTGCCATGTTAATGTTTCTATTTTTTCGGTCACCTTATTGTTCTGGCACTAAAATGGCCTCTCTTTCCAAATACGTACATATACTATTATGTATAGCTTTCTGATTTTTCTGATTTTGAGAATATTGTTAGAAGAGCAATTGGTCTATAATTAATAATATTCAGTTTGTCTCCTTTCTTGAACACAGTTTTTACAATAGTCATTTTTAATGCATCTGGAAAGACATTCCATTGCAAGAGTTAGTTAAATGACATAATATCGGAGAAACAGGCAGTAGCCTTTATCCTTAATCACCCTTACAGTGACACCATCATATCCAACACTATTTGTAGTTTTTTGAGATTTGATAATGTTAAGTATATCCTGGGGCATGACTGGTGCTAAAAACATGGAGTTGCTCTTTTCGTATTTTAATTTAAACGAAATTTTGTCCATATGTGGTTTGTATATCATGTTTATATAATAATGATTGAATTCATTGCATACCATTTGTGGGTCATTAATGATTTTATCATTTACTTTAGTTCCAGATATTCACTGTAAAGGTTGTTTTAGCTTCATGTTATTTATAATGTTCCTTACGGATTTTGATTTATTTTTTTAAGAGGTTATAAAGTGATCGTTTTTGTGTCTGCGTTGTGTTTGAATGCCTTGTTGGTCTGGTAGTAAGCGTATGCGACTGCCGATCAAGAGGTCTCGTGTTCAATTCCTGGGTCGGACCAAATGTTTGCGTGAACCCCAAATATTTGTTTCGGAGTTTGGGTGTTTTCTATGTATAAAATGTATGTATATACAAAAAAAGTATGTTTATGTATTAATATCATTTGTCTAGTGCCCGTAATACAAGCTTTGCTTAGTTTGGAGACTAGGTGGAGTAGTTTGTAACATATCTAAAATATTTATTTATTTATTTATGTGTTTTTGAGACAACCGTATTATCTTTTTAAGACTCATTAAATAAGTTTTAAGCTTTGTCGTGTTCATTTCAGTACTTAGGCATCCTTCTATATAGCCACATCATTTTACGTTTCTTGGAGCTACAGAGCTATAGTAGCCAGATCTAGAGAAAAGAGGCCAGAAAAAAAGACGATGTACACAGAAACAAACTATTAACTGGTCGTACTGAAAGCAAAAAGCCGACAATATAGAAATACAATGACCGTCCAAAATACATAGTGCTGTACTTGGTTACTCCACCTCGTTATTAAGATAACTACAAATGTATTAATGTTTTCGTTAATTTTTTACATTGTTTCAGACTATGAAAATCCCGAGACAAAAATCGTAAAGAATCTTTTAAAATTAACAATAAACAATGAGGTTACAGTAAAATTTGTAAATAATCCCATGGGGATGTATCTGATTCCTATGATTTTGGCAACAACAGCCTCAAATATAATTACGGCTTTACAATTCAATAATGTTATTTAAAATTGAAAAAGGAAGCAGAATATATAAATCTAGAATGTTACAAAAAATCTGTATTGTTTTATTTACATTTAAGTAAGTGTGAATGAACATGAGTTATCGTGTTTGTTGTTTTTTGTTTGTTTGCACATTTGCAATATTATTTTATAGTTAAGACAAATTTAGAGATTGCAGTAACAATTGAAGATGAATCTTAGTAAAATGTTCTCGGAAAAATGTGAGCTGTGGCAAGTAGCAAATTAAAAAGTTTTCTCGAATAAACGATGTTCCAACTCACCGAAGTCTAATTTCTTTAACTGACTCTTTTTCAGGATTTTTCTTTAATACCTTGTGAATGAAGAAAAGATTATTAAGATCTTTCTATAGTCCGTCAACTCGTTTTGATAAGTGGCATCTAATTTAGTTTTTTTTTAAACGTACACTATATTTTGATGACTGTTGCTTTAATTGTGTAAAGTTTCATAGCATCACAATCAATTAAATAGTGATAGCATTGTTGCAAAAAATATCTACATCCAAGGATCTAGGGTTCTTTTTAATGCATCGTCCCATGAACAAATCAGGACCAGTAAATCGTAACAGGGCCAGTACCTTTTGATATTTTTTTTAAAAGGCCCCATCATTAGGAAGGAAACGGACACAAAGAACACCTAGACTCAGAAAAACAAATTGTGAATCACACATAGTCGCAGTAGGATGCGGCGTGGCGATCGCTTAAGCCACTAGGCCAACCGTGCAGTCCTTAAACATTAACTCTGTGTTATATTAACTACAATATTAAGAAATATTCAGTTTTTTTTAGAAATTCGAGCAACAGTCACCTTAGCGGCTTAGAGCATCCTCCAAAATGCAGTTATACCTCCAGTTGAGCCATCCTCTTTGAGAAACTTCCTTCGAGTCTGTCGTGAGCTATCTGGATATTCACAAGTTGTGACATTTAAATAAAAATTGCAGATACAGGTGTAAGTGATGAGGTCTCTTGTGGAGATTTCAAATTTGTGCAAGTGAGCTGCCAGGTGGCTTAAATACTCAGTTTAGGATATATAATGTAACATATAGTAATTATAAGTAACAATCCAATATTCCCAATTTTAGATAATTAAACAATTAAAGATTCCTAAAATCAATATATTTATATACAACAATATATAATACAAAGTAGGGAATTTTACACTAACAGATAGGGTATGCCAGTATGTAGGATAAGTATGGAGGTTTATAAATTGCGTGTACACTTTTTGAGCTGAGAGTTTTTTTGTTGAAATGGTGATCATTATATTAGCATTTTGCACTCTCTAGTTGCTCTTGCTAAATCATAGAAATGAAAATAAAACTCAGCCATGGTAATAGGAGTAGTAGGAATACCATACATTGTCGAAACGCCCAAGTTATTTTATATAATACCTAGATATTCTATAGATTGCCGATAACATAGTTCGAGTATATGAAAACGTTGATGAAAAGCTTATTACTTAATCATTAGTTTCTTTAGCCAATTATGTTTAAGTGTGCTGTCAAATGTAATTGGAAAATTATATTAATTGTGTAAAAGCATGAATAGCTCCAGTCAAAGTCTTGAAAATACAGGAGTTACTTGTAAAATATTGAATTATTCCAAAGATGAATAAAATTCAGATTATAAACCATTTCGCAAAATTAGAAAATATTATGTGCATTTATAGAAATTATCTGTTTTACGGGAACAAAAGTAAAATATTTATAAGAGTTCACATTGTTTTAAAGTTATTATTCAATCTACTGTTATACTTCACTCACATTTATATGATAATACAACCAATTACATTTAGCCATTTGAGATATATTTTCTTTGCGAGTAATTTAATTATTTTAAATAGCGATATAATTGCTACCTTATATAGTTTATATAAAACAGAAGCATATAAGACCTTCCTAATAAATCTTAATTCCCTACACAATATCTTTATCAATAAAATTCACTACAAGAGAAATTTGAAGAAGTTACAAATGACATCATTTTTCGTTTTCATGACGCTTTTCATTGTAGCACTTACTTTGACCGTTCTAGATACGATTTTCCTTGTAAGTGTTGTGAAAGAATTTTCTGGGCTCGTTATTTCTTTTGCTCAGTTCTCTATGTTTTACTGTGAAGTATGTTTCATATTAGAATTTTTAGTACTATACGTATTCTTATCGCTACTATATAACATATTAAACAGTCTGACTAGAACAGTGTTTGAGATACAGGAACGTCTACAAAAGAAGAATGTTCGTCTTAATTCTTCAATTCTTATGGAGGAGGTACAACAGCTTTCTGAGCTATATACATGTTTGGTGAACCTTGGAAAGCAGCTCTGCCCCTGTTTTAAATATCAAGTAATTATATTATACTAATACTAAGAAACGCAGTCTTATTTTAAGTTTTAAATAACTCTGTTTTTTTTTACTGTAACAGTCACGCTTATATTCTGTTCGCTTATTCTCTAAGGCACAAAAGTTTGATTTTTGGCTTCTTTTATGTGCCTTTTTTGCCGCGGATACCACCTGTTGGTGGCTATATCAAACTCGAACCAACTAAAACCGCACGCTGTCTCAGGCACTATGAGCCGAGGAACCATATACCCATAAATCCTCGAGAGGAAGTCGCTGGAACCTCGATAATGTACCTTCTGTGTGGGAACTCTGATATTCCCTTTTTGTCCCCAAACGGGGGCGCGCACGCTCAGTAGCTATCACGCCGCCACTTGGGCCTGCTTCTGCTAGGGTGACAGACTGATGGCTTCACCTGTCACCCCGCGGTATGCGCTTATGGAGGACGGAGATCGTTTCCCGATTCCCGGTGCCCGAGTCGCTGGCTGTACCTGGTCTGTTCTCGGACCTGGCGAACCGGAAGAGTGCTAAACCTCTTATGGTCAATGATCACCTGCGTCAGCCGATATGAGAGGGTCCTGTGACGCTTCTCTAGCCAAGCCTCCGTAACGGGTCTTAGCACCGCAATAACAGCGTGCCCATCGTTTTTCTCCTAACAAGATGTACACGAAATCGCATGAATCGGTTAAATGTTCAAACGAATCAAACTAACACCAATCGACTTTATAAAATTATGTATTTATTCACTTGTGGTTCTAGATGCGACTAGAGGTCGTATGTTCGATTCGATAAATCTTTGAGATATATGCCTGAGTCTTATTTATTTAAAATTTTAATGAGAGTATATATGGAAATATATAATCATGTTTATCAGCAATCCGTTTGCCATAGTGCAGGCTTTGCCTAGTTTGGTATTAGACGGTCTTGTGAGATTTGTAATGATATGATTCTTAATACTCTCTCTCCCTCTAGATATTAGCATCAAATGAATTAATATCCTAATCGGCTGTATAATATTTTAATGACATAAAATTCAATACTTACAGATGGCATACATGTTGGTGTTCAGCAAGTGGATCTACATATTAAAGCTTTATTTTACACTAGGTCATATCTTGAAGGATGTAAGTAAACAATTATTGGTTTTAATACAATAAACTTTAACCAACTTCACACTGTTTCACATTTATTACTTGTTACAGACTTCACTTAGTTCCAGCACATTATTTAATTTTATCTGGTTTATGTTTTCTGAATCGCTCACAATGTTTATGGTATTTCATAGCGGTCAGAAACTGTCTAACGAAGCGATCACGATGAAGAGATCTATTACTAAGTTGTTTAGTTGCTTGTCTGCAAGTAAGTTAAAATTTACTATTTAAAAAATATAATAATCAAAGATATATCTGTTTTATGTCATACTTGTCTCTGATAGCTACACAATAATAGGTACTTTTGTGTTAGATTGTTAGGTTTGAGATCTAGTGCTTCTGATTTTAGGATATAATGCTTACGAGTTCTTAATATTTGATTACTTATAATTAATTAGTATTGGATCATAATCATAATAGATGAACTATTCAATGAAATTCAATATGTCATCTTCAATAACACGCGAAAATTTACAAGACAGATATATTTCAACATTTTTTTTAAAGTTTAAGATATAAAAGCATTTTCTTATAATAATAGTTTTCTTCTAGGGCCTTGCAATGCTGAAGTTACAACTATTAAGAATTTTATAAAATTAATGGAAACAAACACAATCAAAATTAAATTCGCTAACACGGATATGGGAATGTTTTTGCTGCCGATGTTCCTGTCTACTACAACCTCCTATGTCATAATAGCTTTGCAGTTCAATAATATCATTTAAAACACCAACGTATAAAATTATATTCATTATATTTTTTCCAAGTTTTTTAGTATTTAGGAATTGTGTGGATATTTTCATTCAGGTGTTATAAACATGTGACATATTGCGCGTGATTTTTATTCATCAACCAAAATAATGTTTTAAAAGTTTATTACTAAAGCTTAAATAAGACGAAAATATGCAAGAGTGAACCAAACCAGTACATCCAAAAACATCAAATATTTGCAATCGGCTATTGTATACAGATACTTGCTTAGAACAAACGTTTCAATCTTTTTAGAACCACGACATTCTTCTACATCTTCTAATAGATAAATAATGTATATTTTGTAAGTTAATTTTTTTAAATGACTTTGTGATATCTCTCTCATCATCAATCATCAACAACACATAATGTGTTTGAAATTGCTATGCTTGGGTCTTCTCTAATGAGAGGCTTTGTGTAGTGCCGGTTTAAGTTGCTTAAATTATACCTTGCACTTGATATCGCGGTAAATAGAAGCCTATGTGTTATTCTGATTTGTAAGCAAATTCAAATTCAAAATTATATAACATTATATAATTAAATAACATTTAGACCGAGGTAAAGCAAATTCAAAATTATTGTGAAATTTCATCTAAATCCATTGAGTAGTTTTCAAATTCAAATCGCTTATTGCACTCCATAATGTTTACAAGGTGTTAACAACATATTAGAGGAAACAATTATGGACCCTGTAGGGCACGGCAACTGGAAGAGAAGACGAAACATCCACTATCAAAGAAGCACATTATGAAATTTATTCAGACACGCCACAACTACATTATTGTTCACGTTTATAGTGTAAGTACATATGTTATAAGTTTATTTTGTCATTATTATTTCTATATAGAATATTATTATTACAGAGGAATATTTTGCGTGAAAGAGTAACAAACATGCATACATACATACTCACACGATTTTGCGTTTATAATATTAATAGGAAAGTGACTCTTGAAGAGCTTACTATTACTTAGCTTACTTATTTATGTTTTTATTTGTTCTTATTGTTTTTTACACGAATTAAATATTTGCTAAAACATGAAATGCAAACTTAAGCCACGGTTCAATTTTCTATCACTTTTCTTTATTTTATGTCAAACAGAATAATAATGAACAGATTACATTGAGTGTATGTTTATATATGGCTGTGCTTAAAAACAATGAATGTATGACTAGTAATAAGTACCTACCTATGCTAGAAGTGTGGAGGAACGGGTGTGGTGTTCCTCCAACACAAAGGAAGGATCTTCCAACCAGCCTGATTGGCCACTGCCCTGCGGTTGGTGTTGGGATGTTGTATATATGTTAATCGGCGCAAGAATTTCTCTATCGCAATTCAGGATTAGTAGTTACTTCGTGCAGATCATTCAGTGTTTATCTTTCGTTGTTCAGTGTTCCTTCGGTAGATGGCGCTGTTGTATGTATTTCGCTTGCGCTCCATGTGGAAGTCGTCACAGAAGACTTCTAAGCATTTTTGATGTCTACTCTGATGCAATACTTAGAAAGCGCTGTGTATATAATCCTGCCAGAATTTCAGACACTAAGCCTTACTAATATTATGAATGCCAAAGATTTTTACGCCAAAACTACTGAACAGATTTAAATAAAATCTAGCTTTATAAAGTCTAGACTCTAGAGCCTAGGACATAGGCTATTTTTTACCGTGATAACCAATATACACGTGAGCAGAGCCGAGGGCGAAAGCGAGTCGTTCATAGTTTTGAAAACATGTGTAGATTCCATGAGTGAGCATTTTTATTCATAAATTCCTAAGTGAAATATATTTACTGAATGCTTTTTTGAGTGCTCTTAACAATAAATTTATTTCACAAATCGATTTTATGTTCTTTCTTATCTCGACCAAGAGCCCAGAGCCGCCAGACCTACGTCATTAGTGCAAAGCTGAAATTTTCAGGATTATTAGTACAATGTCTTGTTAAGATGTATGTGTACCCATTAGCTTGAAAGCGGGGCCGTTTCTGAGATAGCGCGAAGTACAGATATATAAAAATATTACTTACCTACGTTAAAGGTGCAAAGCTAGTATTTACATATTTTTTCAAGAATATTATTTAAAATTAAAATTCATTACTGCCAGACACTTTCCGTGGGCCATTACTCCTGCCAGACGTCTTGAAAGTTGTGAAAAAATTAGGTAAACTACGTTATAGTAGCAAACCTAAATTTTATACAATTATCTAAGGTACTATTTTAAGACCCTTTGTATGCGGCCGAAGGGCCTATCATCCCCCCAGACATATATTTGTAGTAATTAGGAAGCTGAGGTATATCATCTTTGGTATTATTTCAAGAATATAATTGTAAAATATTAAATGGTTTTTACACGCTTTTTGGATTGGTCATACAAAGGGTCTTAAAATAGTACCTTAGATAATATGTATAAAATTTAGGTTTGCTACTATAACGTAGTTTACCTAATTTTTTCACAACTTTCAAGACGTCTGGCAGAAGTTATGGCCCACGGAAAGTGTCTGGCAGTAATGAATTTTAATTTTAAATAATATTCTTGAAAAAATATGTAAATACTAGCTTTGCACCTTTAACGTAGGTAAGTAATATTTTTATCTATCTGTACTTCGCGCTATCTCAGAAACGGCCCCGCTTTCAAGCTAATGGGTACACATACATCTTAACAAGACATTGTACTAATAATCCTGAAAATTTCAGCTTTGCACTAATGACGTAGGTCTGGCGGCTCTGGGCTCTTGCTCTATATGCTATACAACGTTTTAAAAGAGAACAACACTACATTTTATTATATCATTAGCGCGGCTCTGCCCGCGTATATGTTGGTTATCGCGATATATATATTTTCTCAGGCTCGGACTATATGTGTACCAAATTTCATTCAAATCTATTCAGAAGTTATTACAGAAAGACAGAGTAACTTTCGCATTTATATAATATTAGTAAGGTTTGTCATCAACAGTTCACTTCTACATAAATGTAGATATCTCTTTGAAAATAAAGTTTGGCCTATTATAACATGATAGATGGTGTAGGGTTTGTGTACACGATACCAAGTCCCACCTGTTACCACTGCGACTACAGTGAGGACTCGGCCTAGCATACGCTGGTGGTTTGTCGTGCCCTCAGTGCAGGCATCGGAGGCGATCTCTCGTAGAGACCGAGGTAAAGCAACTGTCGCTACCGGCCATGGAGTGTATGACGTCCAGTAGCGACAGTTGATTTACCGTGGTCGCAATTTTCTGCGAAGATCGAAGATGTTATATCGCTAATCCTTTAGCAGACCGGGACCGGGACCGAGACCGGCAGGATGGCAAACCGGCAAACAGAGGCTCGTGGGGGTTGTGAAATCTGAAGTATTTGCTATGTTTGTGGTATTTATTTATGTGTATGGAATTTCAAAGTGGCCAGAACCTTCTCACAAAGCTCACAATTGAGAGATCCATCATAAGTTATATAGTTGGTGTTCTCCTTAAAAGTTATTATTTAAGTAAATTTCACAACTTAACAACAAAAACATACCTATTTTCTTGACAATCTTAATTGATGTTTTTTTCATAACAGAAATCATCAACATTTGTATATTTGTGATCATATCATTACAGTTTCTGCGAATACCTTTAAGTTTTAATAATAATGGTTTCCTTTCAGGTGCATGCACTGTTGATATTATTTTTTTAATATAAACTAAAACAAGCACAATATAAGCTGATTTTGCAAACATGGATGTAGGGATGTATTTAATGCCAATATTCCTGTCTACTACAATGCCGTATGTGGTGATGGCTTTGCTAATCAGTAAAGTCATTTAAAGTGTACTAACAAAGATCCAAATTAACTATATTAAATTATTGTATATTGTTAAGCTTTATTGTATTTCCATTTGGGTGTGCAACTGTTTATTAAAGTTTCAAAAGTTATTTCGAGAGTATTAAATTATTTCGGCCTATGTGCCTGCCTAAATATTTTGTTGCAGTGCCTACTTGCTCTAATTGGGTTTCAAGAAAAAACCTAAAAAAGGAGTTGACATTTACTCAATCTCGTTCTCTAAGTCAATAGGATTCGTGAAAAGAATGTCAGCACAATTCCAATACATGAGCACTTACTCTTTTGTGTTCGTAGTGCTTCGAGGAGAGGTATAACATACATTCGCCAGGCTCTCATATGAAAAGCTAAATGTATTCTATTCTTATCCATACCCATCAATTTTGGTTCTCGACATGTTAAGTCGGAACACATCGGCATTGCAACGCTAGTGTGTATATAAAAGTCCTGGCTTCTAAACGATTCTCATATCTGAAATTAATCGAACGATCTTAGAATTTTACTAAATAACACGAATATGAGTACCCAAAAAATGTATAGTTCAATTATGTGGCATTGAACAAAGAAATAAATTTGCACAAATACATTGTAGATTTTTTTTCAATGAATGTCTACATTCATTGAAAATTAACCAACATAAGTAAGTATTACCACGATTAAATAAATTTTATTACTACATAATATACATAATCCCTACTAATGTTAAATGCGAAAGTAACTCTGTCTGTCTGTCTGTTACGTTTTCACGGCTAAATCGGTGAACCGATTTTTAAGAATTTTGGCATAGATATAGACGGAACCTTGGGGAAGGACATAGGCTTTTTACTGCGATAACCGACATAGACGCGGGCGGAGCCGAGGGCAAAAGCTAGTATATTATTAAATTATATAAATATATATATGACATATGTCATGTGTGTGTACGACTTTGTAGTCGTGTACACAGTATAATTCTCTGTTAATTAATTAATGTAGTTAACGTCGTATTTATTGATTTTTTTCATCAATTAGTGTTGAGTGTGCTATTTAATGTATTAAAGATTAGTAATTGTTTAGACATTGAAATGGCACAATCTAACACACTTGTAAAAGAAAATGGAAAAATTAACATTATAAGGAATTAGAAAATCTTATCTGCATTTTTAGAAATAATGTATTTTACGCAAAGAAAAATAAACTGTTATATATGTTTTACTTACTTACTAAATTGTTTTTCAATATTCACGTGGTACATTTCTTTATAATAAAACAATTCACAAAAGCTGGTGATTATATGACATACGTTTTTTTGCAATTTATTTAACTGTTTCGACTGGTGAAATAGTTACTACACATATAAAACCTTCTAAACTGATTTTTTGCCATGTCTACAATAGCGAAAATGGCTACAAAAAAATGTTGCGTTACAAGTTGTACCTACCCTTTATCTTTTTCAGTGCAGTGTTCATTGTAGTAGTGGGTCTAAATATATAGCCGGTTCCAAAAATAACGGGTCAGTCACATAAACCAATAACGGGTCAGTCACATAAACCCGAATATCTCCCGAACTACGTATGCCATCCTAATGAAACGAAGACTGTTCAATTGAGAATTTAATTATACAGATAAAAAATAAAATAAAACTTAGTTACACCCACAATATTAATCTTAAATTAAAAAAAAACTAAAGTAGTCATATTTTTCTTAAGATTACATTTTTTTTATGATTGTTTTTTTGCTGTTTTTCATCACTTTCTTCATTTAATACTTTGTATTGCCTCCACGTGATGAAGCCTCCAGTGTTAATATTAAGTTTGAATAAACCTATCCATCTCCTTTTGAAAAAAATAATTCAAGATTTCAAGCACAGTAATGTTTGTTCTTCAATGTTTGCCTTTGAAACTGTAGGGATTGTGGAATAAGGATTCTTCCAACATTTGATGTTCTTATCCGCACCGGGAAGTAACCGCACCGGGAAATAACCGCACCGGGATTTACAACAAGGTAACATATCGGATTAAAACCGACCATAACCACACCCACTACTACTCTGCATATGGAACCGGGAACAGCTGTTATTGTGACAGTGAGTCACCTTCAGTGAGATACTCGTTTTCACCAAGCTATAGGGGACACTTTGAATCAATCTTTACTTATTATATATGGCGGAATATTCAATTATATGACAACAGGGTGCAAGCTGTGAAACCTCATCGCTTTGGTAGTGTCTATTTAAGTATTCGTGCGGGCCGAGCGGAGAGCATTCACCGATCACCACGACGCAGATCACAATTTTTGAAACTACCTTACGGCTCGTTGTTCTCACTTTAAATTACCTACGTGCTGATAAAAGATTATTTAAATTAATTAGTTTCGTTTTCTGCTCGAGAAACACCACGCAACCCACACAATATATATTCCGTAGAAGGCAACGGCCCTGACAAACACCCTTATGGCGATATATACATAAAAAATGCAGAATATTGAGTAACGGAATAAATGTTTATGTTTGTGTGGGTATGTAATTAAATTAAGTAATAAAGTCCTTGAAAATGTTTTCACGTTATTAGATTATTCCATCATCTGAATCGTTAATTTTGTGTGATATTCTGTATCATGATTGAATAGCATTCCACAGAATATCACACAAAATTAACGAATGTATATAATAGGTTTCATATACATAAGTAATATAGTTATTCTTATATTTTCTGTGTTTCTATAGCAGGCAGGAGGTGGTTGACGAATGACGATTCATTTCACTTGAGCTGTGAACGTCTTTACACTACGTTTATCGAGACACGGTGTCGACTCACGAACACCTTTTCCCTAATGGTTGCCTGTTCTAAGACTAATATGGTCAGACAACTCTCACTTCAGCTTGTTGATACGGTGTGATTGTTATGTACATGACAGTGGTTCTCTGCCCGATCACTTCATTCTTGAAATGATCTCTTAGAGAAAGATAGCATGCAAGGTGCATTAAGGAAATTAATTTTATAGTCATTAATTGGTTTTAATTAATTTATTGTTAAGTGTATTGTTTTAAGTAACGGAAAATTAAAGTTTACTCATGTCAAAGTATAAAAGTCATTGGTACTAACTAGAAGATTCAAAATATACACAAGTGAACCTACTTGTATGGTCAAAAATGAATGAACTTAAAATTATAAATCACTTGGAAACTTTTGAAAATACTTTGTGTATTTATAGAAATTATTCATTATACGGAAAAAAATTTCAAATTTTCATAGCACTTCATATTGTGATACAATTTTTATTCAATATACTACAATTATCGTGTCATTTATTTGTATCATCAGTACTTTCAGAAAATAACTACATCAAAAAGTACCTAGCTTTTGCCGTACAATTATGTGTATTAAATGGTGATATGTTTATTTCTTTTTATAGTTTATATAAAACCGTGGCATATAAAACCTTTTTATCCAATCTAATTTCTTTACACAACATCTTTAATAATGATTTGAATTATAAAAGAAAATTGAAGCAGTTACAAATTGTACTTTATGTGATTTTAACCGGACTTTTAATTGTAGCAGTTGTTTTAAATGTTTTAAATACCGTTTATATGTTTATTCGAATAAAAAATATTCCTGGTTTCATCATCCTTATATCACAGTTCTCATTGCTGCAGTGTGAAGTCTGTTTTATCTTGGAATATTTACTGTTGTTTATATTTTTATCGTTGCTATCCAATATATTAAACAGTTTGAATAGAATATTAATTAAGATACAGGAGCAATTACTAAAAAAGGATATTCTTCTTGATACCTCAAACTTTGTGGACAAAATGCAAGAGTTGAGTGAGCTATATAAATGCCTACAAAATCTTAGTCAGCAACTTTCTTCTGGTTTTAAATATCAAGTAAATAATATTCACGTACTTTTATGATTTGAAAGTGTTTTTTTTTGTGTGATTTAATTTTTATTTATATAAGGTAAACTTATGCCCACATCCCCGCTAAAGCTATAAATAATGTGAATGTTTCAAGAACAATACTTTTTCAGGGTGAATATTTATTTACAACAATTTTTCCAAACGCAAAATTTTACAGTCAATAATATAGGAATAAGGAATCATTATCATCATCCACAACCCTCACAACTGGGCTCAGAGCTCGTCTCAGGAGAATGTTAAAGCCATAAGATTAAATAAAGAATAAGCACACATTTTTCTGCAACTTTCATTTTATTTCCATAAACAGAAAAAAACTAGTCAACATAAATTGGATGACGCAAATTTTCCTTTCAACATAAACAAGTTTTTTTTTCAACACGTTTATTAATGGTTTTTAGATGGCATACTTATTATCCACGAGTAGATGGATTTACATTTTCATAATATACTTCATAATTGCTTCAAGTTTAGGAAGTGTAAGTTATTAAAGTGTGATTTTAATGCATAAGCACATAGACTTTTAAATTATAATCGTATATTTAATTGTTATTGCAGGGCTTACTATATAATGCTTTCTTGTTCGATCTATCCTGGTTTGTGATTTCTAATGTCTTCGTAATGTCTACGGTATTTTATAGTGGCCAAAAACTTTCTAATGAGGGTAACAACATCAGGAGGTCTGTCTCTAAGTTATACAGTTGGTGCTCCAAAAGTAAGTCATTACTTGCATACATGTATTCCTTTATCACTACATTATCATTTGACTGTACGGTTGGCCAAGTGGTCTAAGCGGTCGCCACGACACTTTCTATGTCAATTGTCGTGGGTTCAAATCCCACGTGGGAAAACATTTTGTGTGATTCACAAATTGTCGTTCTGAGTCTGTGTGTTATTTGTGTCCGTTTCATGTATGTTTGTGAAGTCCCCCGAGACACAGGATTAATATTCCTAATGTGAGAGTTGTCTCTTTTAACAATAATAATAAAAATTTACTCGTAGCATCCGTGTTGCGACGGAATAAAAATTCTGAGTCTTACCGCCTTGATTTATTTCGAAAACTTGAAACAAACCCTATAGAAACCGGTTAGTTCAACCAGCAGTTCAAATTTTCCTTACAAAAGCCTGTGTCTAAATTACTTAGAAGTGAACTATGATGATACGATGAAGATATACTCCTTAATTATTTTAAAAAAAAAAATGAGCCTGGTTTCTTAATAATCACAATAATATTAGGATCCAGTGTAATAACGCTGTTTCCTGTCCAACCAGTACCACGGATAGTCTGAATATATTATTAAATAGAAAGTGATAAACTCCAGCAAATAAACATAGTGGCATGTCACGTCTGTTTAAAACTAAAACTCTTCAGTTTTTAAAATAAAAACATTGTTTCAGATCCTTGCAGTACTGAAATGACAGCTATTATGAACTTTTTAATATTAACTAAAACTAACACAGTTGAAGTTACATTTGCGAATATGAATATGGGGATGTATTTGGTCCCAATGTTTATGTCTACTACGATCTCCTATGTGATAATAGCTTTGCAGTTCACAAATTTCATTTAATATTTGAAATCTGTACTGACTACAACTAATCATCATCATTATCTTCCTACTATTTGCTAAATTGATTTGAGATCGGTGCAGTGTATTTTTTTTTTTCTAGCATGGTCTTTGATCATACGATTATGTCTTTTGTATACTTCTTGATTTAAATGCAAAATTGTTTTAGCTTTTTATTTTGTAAGCTATCTGACGCTATTCGTACTATATAAATTAAGCTTTCTTTTCCACTTTCCACTGTTTAGTATTCAAAACCACAAATTATTTTTCTGATTTATTCCTTTTTCCCTTCGGCTGCCAACGCTACTAAACTTGTTACATACAAGATTTTTTTGTTACTACTTTAAGCTTCTTAGAATTTTCTTTATACATTTACTAGCTGACCCGTGCCCACTTCGTTGGGCATAACTTAAATATAAAAGTTAGAAATATGCTGTTGTCGACTTTTTTATACGCATTTTCAAGCTCCACATCTTTTCTCTAGAACTCAAAAATATATCTTACATAGTTAAGACAGCGTTCGTAAGAAACGCTTTCATTCGACCGTTTTTTCTCCGATTCACTTTGCAAAACGGACTACCACATAAAAGCATTTTTATTTTTTGGTTTTTTATATAACCTATGACACTCAGCAATAATGTGGCTTTCTATTGATGAAAGAATTTTTAAAATCGGTTCAGTAGATCCCGAGATTACCCCTTACAATTTAACAAACACACAAACTTTACTTCTTTATAATATTAGTATAGATAATAGTTCCTTTAAGAGTTAAAGTGTTCTGGAGCAGAAACCGCTTTTTGGCCAATGAAGTGTGTTACGCCTTCTGCAATAAAGATTAATATATAAAAATATAAACATTTTGAGAGCATTTATTCGTCTTACATTCTGAATATTGTTTCGTTATCTAATAAAAAAATAAAGTAAATTATTTCTAACCTCGTTTCTAGGTTCACAAATTATTTTAAAACGTTATAAATTTAGACGTGTACTTTATTTTTAAATCTTAAAATTAAAATAGTTTATAAATTAATTGTGTTGTATAAATTTTTAATGTCTAGGTATTGTATATAATACCGGATCAAACAAAATGCCGGTAACATAGTTATTGTCTGAAGCACATCAAATTAATGAACTATTGCTTTTATAGGAGTGTAATATCATCATACAATTACCGTCGATATTCATTTATTAGATTATGATTAGACATTTTTGTATATCAATAAAATATATCGTTCACTCTGTTAAACACATAAAAACCTTCAGGCTTAACTTATAATTTAAAAATAGAAAGCAAAAAAAAGCGGTCAAGTGCGAGTCGGACTCGCCCATGAAGGGTTCCGTACCAGCAAGTAACATCATATAAAAGTTCTTGTAGTTTGTTGTAACTTTCATCGATGTTTTTATACTAGTGTATTGATTGGATGAAAGGTATATTGCGTGTTACGATTTATGACGTATTAAAAAAAACTACTCACTAGATCTCGTTCAAACCAATTTTCGTTGGTAGTTTACATGGTAATGTACAACATATATTTTTTTTAGTTTTATCACTCTCTTAGTTTAGAAGTTAAAGGGGGGGGGGCCACACATTTTTCCACTTTGGAAGTGTCTCTCGCGCAAACTATTCAGTTTAGAAAAAAAATATATCAGAAACCTCAACATCATTTTTGAAGACCTATCCATAGATACCCCACACGTCTAGGTTTGATGAAAAAAAAAAATTTGAGTTTCAGTTCCAAGTATGGGGACCCCCAAAATGTATCGTTTTTTTTCTATTTTTATGTAAAAATCTTAATGCGGTTTACAGAATACATCGACTGACCAAATTTCAACAGTATAGCTCTTATAGTTTCGGAAATAATTGGCTGTGACATACGGACGGACAGACAGACAGACAGACAGACTTGACGAATCTATAAGGGTTCCGTTTTTTGCCATTTGGCTACGGAACCCTAAAAAGACATAAAATGAATAAAATTATAATAATCAAGTATTTGGAAACATTTGAAAACATATTGTGTATTTACAGAAGTTATCTGTTTTTCGGCCGAAAAAAGAAATATTTTATAATAGTTCACGTATTTATAGAATTATTACTATTATATTTGCCATTATTTATAAATAATGTTTATCAGGTTCTTAACACAAATGAACCAACCATTGATATGAAGTGTTTTTATGTGTTTTTATGTTTTAGTATTTATTCAGGTGATACAATGTGCTCACTTTATAGTTTATATAAAGGAGACGCATACAAAATCTGTTTTACCAACCTGCTGACCCTACATAACATCTATAAGGATGATAATTATTACAACAGAAACCTGAAACAAATGCAAGTGAAGTATTATTTACATTGGAGTATTTAGTATTATGCGTATTCTTATTGTTGCTGTCCAATATATTAAACAGATTAAATGCCACATTAATGGAGATACAGAACGAAAGTAAAATACGTTTGGAAACGAATGGACAAACTCTTCCTTCAAACTTTGTGGACAAGCTGAAAGAGTTATCTGATTTATATAAATGTACAGCTAACCTTAGCAACCAAATATCTGCGTGTTTTAAACATCAAGTAAATATTAAATCTTCAATACTTTTGGTTTCTTCTTAAACAATACGTATGATTTTGTATATTACTATGTACTATAAATCTACGAATAAATAATAAGTCAGGAAGTCTAACTTGAAACAAATTTCACACAAAAAGTGGCCCAACTTGAAACCAAAACGACTTATGAAACAAAAACAAATCATAACCGAGGTTAGAAATAGACATTGTTTGTGATTGGTTTGAATTCAAAACAAAATCAGGGATTGGTTCATGCGCTTGCTGCAATGTCTGTTATGACAGCAGCGTGAACGATGTTATGTAATAAGTCGACCGGACAGTTAATAAAATAATAAAACAATATAATTGTATAATTTTTATTTTTTTTTTGTAATAAACGCTATGTCCCTCGAAATATAATTAATTTATTAAGTTTTTGCCTAGAAGACATTAAAAAAGAATCTTTTTTCGCAAAATTTATGGATAGGTCTTTAAAATGATACTGTGGTTTCCAATATCATTTTTTTCTAAACTAAATAGTTTGCATGACAGGCACTTCGAAAGTGGTAAAATGTAGTGAAGACGGATTCTGAGAAATTCAACGATTACACATTTTATAAAAAAAAAAAAATGGTCATTATTTGTATGGTGACTGTTATTCCGCAGTATTACTAAATCCATTTTTCTTTACTTGGGATAAAATATTTTTAAGCGAAATATTCTTCACAACTAGTCTTTTATTTCTGCGTTGTAGATTTCTGATTAGTGATAGTCGTCACTGCCAAAATAGATTTTTTTCGTAGTTTATGTTTTAACATGTGTGTTCTAGGTGTATGAGCAGATTCAATATCTCATGATGGTATATTAATATTGGCGTAACGCATAATACTCTTTCTTCAAAAGTATTGATTTCGTCTGAAACAAGTCTATTTTCAAAAAAAAAAATCTCGGTTCTAACACCATCGTTATATTCAGTGATGATTTTATTCTCCTGAAAATAACATAGATGATCAATTTCAAATCTAGGAATGACGGTCTTTATTTACAATAGATACGTATATACAGCTAAATTAAAAATATCGAACCCAAAGATTAGGTGTAAAAAATAGAAGTCAAACCGCACCAATTTACGTTTTTGTGCCTTAAGCGCTTGAGGTTCTGTAGTATTTGTTTTAGTGCTGCTCAGGTAAATCACATACTTTAAAATTTGCAGAACGTGAATTTTCATCAACCCAAAAAATTTAATTCCACTAAACATGGAACTTATTATTTTCAATGCTATAGTAATTTCACACAAGTGTAAAAAGCCGGACCATCATTACATATCGATTGTGATCTTTTATTAGTGCTGTTTTCATTTTCTGTAGTATTCTTTATAGATGTTGGCGTTTCTTCAAGACGAATCATCTGCGTAAAAAAACAGTTTCATTTCAGATTGGATAATAAATATAATTACTTTAATAGTAAAACAGTAAGTACTTACTGTACAAACTGGTACTGCAGTTTTGTGTAACATTGTTTAACCTTTTAATGATTTGTAAAAAACTTTTTCATCAAAATGAATAGAGCATACTCCGCTGGTTTTCACAGGCATCCAGTCATATTCCTGTCTTTCCAATTTAACTGCAGCTATCTACTTTTTTGCCGAATTGCATCGGCAGGAAAACTAAAAGAAAACAAATTATGCAAAATACATTATCCTTATAAAATTATCAAAATGAATAGACCTATTTTATAATAATAAAATATTTTATCGATATTCTTTTCAATATTTCACCAAGAAGAAAAAAATTCAATCAAAAATTTACTGACTTCATGTTGCATAGTGTTATCCATCTCGGTTTGATAACATATTTGCAAATCATTAAATATAATTATAATTATGCTACTACTTACTAGTGAAAAGTGATCCCTGGACAATTTAGCCTTGTATGGCTCCTGCACCACTTCACTGGCATGATTATTGGCAACACAATAATAAATCGAAATGTGACGTGTGATCGCTGGTAAGAACAATGTCCGACTAATGACGCGGTGGACACAACTTTTAAGCACCGCCTACTTGGACACGACTTTTGTTGGGTCATTTTTAGAGCGCAGTTAGACTTCCTGACTTATTATTTATTCGTAGCTATAAATACACTTTATTGTTATTAAATCCACCTAGATAGCAAAGTCCTAAATATCTGAACTTTTTCCCGTAGTCGTATTGAATGCATATATTTGGAGCAACTTTACAAATGTATTTTTATTTATAGATGACATTCAGTCTTACAATATGTAAGTGGAACTATACATGTATATTATATTTCGTTTTAAAAACCCTTTTATCAAAAGTAAGTACATACATAATAAAATCTCTATTTTACATAGTTTACATGTTACAGGCATTCTTTTTTTTCCGGTATAATTAATTTACTTTCTTGTATCATTTCTGAAATGTCTACCATGTTTATGATATTTTACAGTAGTCAGAAACTGTCTAATGAAGCTATCACTATGAAGAGGTCTATCTCATATTTATACAGCTGGTATTCGAGTAAGTTTTTAGGGTTCCGTAGCCAAATGGCAAAAAACGGAACCCTTATAGATTCGTCAAGTCTGTCTGTCTGTCTGTCTGTCCGTCCGTATGTCACAGCCAATTATTTCCGAAACTATAAGCGCCATACTGTTGAAATTTTGTCAGTCGATGTATTCTGTGAACCGCATTAAGATTTTTACATAAAAATAGAAAAAAAACAATACATTTAAGGGGATTTTATACATAGAACAAACTCAAAATTTTTTTTTTCATCAAACCTATCCTTGTGGAGTATCTATGGATAGGTGTTCAAAAATGATGTTGAGGTTTCTAACATCATTTTTTTCTAAACTGAATAGTTTGCGCGAGAGACACTTCCAAAGTGGAAAAATGTGTCCCCCCCCCCCCTCTAACTTCTAAAATAAGAGAGTGATAAAACTAAAAAAATAATATGTTGTACATTACCATGAAAACTACCAACGAAAATTGGTTTGAACGAGATCTAGTGAGTAGTTTTTTTTTTAATACGTCTTAAATCGTAACACGCAATTTACCTTTCATCCAATCAATACACTAGTATAAAAACATCGATCAAAGTTACAACGAACTACAAGAACTTTTATATGATGTTACTTGCTGATACGGAACCCTTCATGGGCGAGTCCGACTCGCACTTGGCCGCTTTTTTAAATAAAATGTTTATAAAAACCGCGTATATATCAGGTGAAGAGTAGCCTATATCCTTCCACAAGAATCCATACGAAAACACACACAGTTACTTTCGTAGTGATAATATTAGTATGAAAGTATGAATAGCTTGCAATTCACTTTACATTCAAATTTTATTCAAACAACCTCAATAAATTACACACACATCTTAAGACAGAATACCTTAACAATAGAATGCGTCTTGAAGCTTGTATGTTATCAAGTAACGATTTGTAATACTTGCTTACCATCCGGATTAGCGTCCAGATGTGCAGAGTTCTTATTAACACAAGACATCAAACAAATTCTTATAACCCTACGATGCCTGAATCACCACCCACTTAATTTGTCAAATCTCCACTATTCTATCATTATCACCTTGCACTTGAGCACCTTCAACAGAGCTGGAAATCTGGATAATTGCACAACACGATATCCTAGATATATCGTAAGAAAATTTCATACAGGAGGTAATCAAACTCTTTGTCAATTAAGTACATGAACTCCAACAAGCACAAACAGGAATTTAGGCCGCTTGTTTCTTACAAGAATTTTGTAATGTTTAACGTTTTGCTGGGTACTTCGGAGAGTATCTAAAACTGTCCAGATTGTCATACGAGTATTAGTTTCAATGGAGAGCCCTAAAATAAAATTACGGTAACAATATTAAAATAGCTCTATTTGATATCGTCCTTTGATATCGTCTATTACTTTGATTGTGAAAGTCTAATGATAGTAGTTTCGCGTAAAAATCGAACGAGACAAAGTCGACCCCGACCTTTTCAGAAAAATATCAAAAAAAATAAGATAGTCTGTCAGGCTCTCCAGTAGGTCAGTCAAGTAGTCGACCCATTAAATAATTCGATTGAGAACTTAGTCATATTATGATACGTGGACACTGTTTTAAAGATATTTTCTCATGTAGTAACACATAAAGACCACAGGAGAGAACCGTGGCGACTTTTAATACAAAAGTTTGTAGTTTTTATCCGAAGGATATCTTTATAAATATGACGGCACCTGATTATGTACCATAAAATACATTACTGTTAATAAGGATATATTGGAATCATAACTCAATGTATTAGTTTTGTTTTAGTTGATTCTGTAATCGATATTGAATGTATTTAAATAAGAGCGGATTATTTAAGAATAGGGTAGTTTATATATTTAGCAACTGCGGTCGGTCATTCTACTGACGGCTGCCGCATGAGCTGCACATGTGCTAACCAATTGGCTCTTAAGTCGTTTCAATCTTGTTAATCGTTTATGATTTTGCTTTCATTTGTAAGATATTTAACTAACACGATATTGGACACCAAAACTGTACACTTATTTTGAAATTCCTGCCGTTGTACCGCCCACGATGGATAGCCACAACTAAGACCGCTGTGTGTCCCCTGACGCCTGTGTATAGCAATGCGTGTAATATTTTGTAACCTATTTTTTATTTTCAGGTTCTGCCACCTGAAATCACAATTATAAAAACCACCTGAAATCACAATTATAAAAAACTATTAAACTTTAATGAAAACAATAACTGTAGAAGTTAAATTCGCAAACTTAAACAATGGGATACTGCTATCAACTACACAATAATAGCTTTGCAGTTCAATAATGTAATTTAAAAGTAGGCCACAAGTCTATAAATGGATTCTTGAAATTTCATTCTTCATTAAAAGTCACAATATCATGGATTTGCACAGTATCATTACAAAGTAGGAACTTTCTTCCAGTTCCATGATAAATTCAGGTTCACACCATCGTAATATTGCATCAAAGATGCGTGCAAAACATTAAATCAAGGAATTGAAGATACTTGCTTCATAATTGACTGGTAACATTCCATTCAGACAAACATACCTGATTACATAAATACATACATTGCAAGTTAAATAAAAGTTTCTAAAAATAGAAGCAAGATAAAAGCTCTTATAATTAAGGTGACATTTAAAAGTGGTAACCAGAGCTTTTCATCAAATCAAGCTGCAAGTTATATACTTTCACTTCAGTTGCCATACGACCCTAAAAAGAAAATATTGAGCATATATGAAATTAATTAATGGGGAAGACATGTTCAATATTTTCACTGTGTAGAAGTTAGAATATACTTTGTTAATGTAATTTGTTATTACAGGAGTGTTATTTCATCAACTGTCTTTAATAAACAGCTCACAGTAACTGGGTACTTGCTAAACAGACCATACAATTTTAAATGAATTAAAAAAAAAACAGTCAATTTTTGTTACATCAAAGACCGTCAGTCTTTTCCGTGTGTAAAAATTAAAAAAAATGAATGAAGTTCAGATTATTAAATACATCAATATGTTTGAAAATACTATGTGTATATATAGAAATCACTTGTTTTACGAAAAAAAAACAAAATGGTTCATAGTAGTTCACGTACTCATAGAATGTTTAGTGTACCTAATACTGTTTGTAAATAATTTTCGGTTTGCAATGGCTTTTAATGAAGTAACCATTGACATACAGTTTTTTTATTACTTCCTTTGTTTTAATCTTTTTTTAGGTGATATATTCTGTTCACTGTATAGTTTGTATAAAGCAGGTGCATATAAAAACTTTATAACTACATTCCTGTCCCTGCACAATATCTACAAGAATGACATTCATTATAACAGAAATTTGAAACAATTAAACATAATTTTTTTTACGACTTTCTTTACAATGTTTGCTATATCATTTGTTTTTATAACTATAAATAATTATAATATTATAACGTTTGGATACATTGATATGTCCACTGTACTTACGTCCAATATCGCTATACTACACAGCGAAATATGTTTCACGTTGGAATATTTAGTCATATATACGTACTTATCGTTACTATCCAATATTTTAAATAGTTTGAATGGCAAATTGATGGAGATACATGAACAACTACAAAAGGAAAACTCGACGTGTTTCAAAATAAATGAACAAACCGATCCATCCATATTTGTTGAGAAGATTCATCGTTTGGCAGAGTCATACAAATCCGTAGTGGACCTTAGCAACCAGCTGTCTATGTGTTTTAAGGATCAAGTAAATATTAATGTGATATATATATATATAATATAGAATAGAGTATGTTTGAATATAACAGATGCATATGTACATATGTAGAATTTGTGGACTTATTGCAATAAACAATCTCTGGGTAGATAACTTGAGAGGGAATCAAATTAACAAACGGCAGTCTAGATATATTTGTATGACATGTTTCTGGACACTACAAGTATATATAATCATATTTTATTTTACCTTAGTAATTCCTTTACAAATATCTTTAGGTATTAATATATTTTTATTCTTTTTTCGTTTCCGTAGTAAATAATTAGGTTTTTTGCGTGTGACACAATTTACGGAACGATGTGGCATTTCATCAAAAATTACGGATTTTTTTTTTTTTTTTTTATTGTTGTAATGGAATAGGCGTTTGCCTTCCATCTCACCTGATGGAAAGTGTAGATGAAGACGAAGATGGTACACGCCCATCCAAAAGAAACCTGTTCACTCTACTCTTAAAGGCTCCAGAGTTCAACTCTTCAGGAAAAATAGACCCAGGCAGGTCGTTCCAAACTTTGGCGACTCTCACCAAAAACGATCTGTCAAACCGTTTAGTTCGTCTTTTGGGTATGCCAACAACGTATGGATGAAACTTTTGCCTGCGCCTAGTAGTATAAACTTTAAAAGTGGTTTTAATAAACTTAATATTTTAGATGGTACACAGTCTAACAATGAGTAAATGGTTCTACACAGCGATATTATACGTGGTTTTAAAAACAATTTTATCTGAAGTAAGTATGCAAATAAAATTTTAATTTTATGAAAGAATATAATAACACTGTAGCGATGTCTGGCACTTTTTGTTTCAGGGCTATTATTTTCTAAATATACTTAACGTGGTTGGCTGTTTAATTGCTGAAGTTTCTACAATGTCAATGATTTTTTATGGTGCCCAAAAACTATTGAACGAATGTATTATCATGAAGAGATCTGTCTCAAAATTGTACAGTTGGTACTCTACGAGTAAGTTATTTTCAAAGCATTCATATTAATGACATTAAAAGCATATGTAAAATACCAAGTCTCAAAACTCAGTTCTTCTACCGTAAAAAGTTGTGAGACAGATTTAATACCAAGTCGGTTATTTTCTTCAGTATCTACTTCAAGAACCTTCTGTCTTATATTATGACGTATTAGCTAACCTAATAATATCATAAAGTGATCTTATAGTGACATCATACAGAACTACCAAAGCGGGTGCGCTTAACCAGGCGGCGCTCACAAACCAACGAACTTCAATTATTGAACTAAAGCGTCCACCTTTTTTGTAAACTTAGTTAACTTATCCTAAAACAGCACGAGGTATAGTAATAAAGAATATTCTCTAGTGATGAATCTCTTTTTAGTGGATCACACAGTGTTGTCCTATGTAGGATTTGAAGCCATAATACTTGGTGAAGTAGGAAAGGATGTGTATGAAACCACTAAACGCAGTCATCTCTTAATTTCTGTCTTCTTATTTCTCATCAATTTTTATTAGGGTTCCGAAGTTCATAACTCGGAACCCTTATAGATTCGTCATGTCCGTCTGTCCGTCTGTCCGTCCGTCCGTCCGTCCGTCCGTCCGTCCGTCCGTCCGTCCGTCCGTCCGTCCGTCCTCGACTTACCGTCCAAACGGTAAGTGCTAGAAAGATGAAAGTTTGCATGAATACGTGTTGTAATTACGTCGACAAAGTGCTACAATAAAATTATGAAAAATAATTTTATTTGGGGTACCTCCCCTACACGTAAAGTGGGGATGATTTTTTTTTCTCGAGGCTACCCCATCGTGTGGGGTATCATTAGATAGGTCTTTTAAAAACAATAAAGGGTTTCCTAGACGATTTTTTGATTTAGGTATCCGTTTGCGAGATATTTCACTTTAAAGGGCACTTTTTTGTAAAAACAGGGCGTCCCCCCCCCTCTAAAAGTTAAACGGCTGGCTCAAAAAATCTGAAAAAAATCGTGATGGTGGTCCATCTAATGAACTTTGAAGGAAAACTATAACCGATTAGATGACTCTCTTAGTTCAGGAGTTATAAAGGCTTATATGGTAAAATGCGCTCACTTGGAAAACGTCATACAAAATTAACGTATTAATACGTAAACATAACAATTATCTATTGGATACGATTTTAAATCCACATACCATTATAGGTGACTGAGGAACCCTTTCCTGTGCGTGGCCTGACACGCACTTGGCCGATTTTTTAAATGCTTTCGAAAACTTGTTTATTATTGATTTATTTCACAACTATTTTATTTATTTTAGGTTGTTCTGCTCCTGAACTTACAGCTATTAAAAATTATTTAACTTTAACCAAATCAAGTACAGTCGAAATTAAATTTGTCAATATTTGTATGGGGATGTACTTGATTCCCTTGTTCTTGTCTACTACCATCAACTACAATATTATAGCTTTGCAGTTTAACAATGTAATTTAACTTAGTGACATCCATACTTAAATAATGTAATTCATTTACACAAAGGGTAAATGTTTATGTAGTTTATGTACCTAAATTTTTTTCGGTCGTCGTGTGCCGAGGCATACGGACGTGTCTCATGTTTTAATTTGTTAAAAATATTATTTAAAAATAGGAGTATAATAGAAACCTTCAATTACAAGTTGTAAAAATTGTGACTAAAGTGCATTTTCGAAAAACAAATATAAGTACGATCACGACGTGCGTGGCAACGCAAATACCTACCCAGGTGTGCGTATAGTCAAGGAGACAGGTGCTTAATAGGATTATACTTTACGATATGAGTTCATCTCGTATACCGACACGGTCTCTGATGGCTAACAAAAAGAAAGATCAAGATGAAAGTGAATCCACATTGATTTCATCCAACTATGGTGAAGAAGAACAAGTAAACAAAAAATCCGGGGAGCGAAGACCGCATAATCTGGAATATGATTTTAAGAGAGAGTTAATGGAATTTCGAAGTGAAATAATAAACTTTTTGAAAGAAACAATGAATACTCAAATTGAAAACATTACACAAATGCGAAATGAAATTCGACAAGACATACAAAACCTGAAAACAACAACTGAAGAATTAACAGCAGAATATAAAAACCTACAAAAATCGGTGGAAACCATTAAAACGGAACATAAAACAACTCAGAAGAAACTTAAAACTATTGAAGATGAAATAAACAAACTTAAAACCGATTTTCCAGTACAATCTACATCATTTGAAAAACAACAGGAAATGTATATAGAAATACAAGATCGACTTCAAAGAGAAAAAAATATCATTATGACAGGTTTAAAAGAGCAACATGGTACACAATCTACAAGCAATGTCGACACAGAAGCGGTTCACAGGATATTAACAGGTATTTATCAAGACTGCCCTAAGCCTTTAAAAATTATACGATTAGGAAAATTCAATGCAGCTAAACCCCGACCTTTAAAAATTATATTTGACACCCATGATGTAGCAAAACACCTACTAAAGAACCGTTCCAAGTTTACTGGGGGAATAAAGATATATTGGGATCAAACACCAGCTCAAAGGAACTACATGCAAAAACTCCAAATGGAATTAAAACATCGAGACCAAAACGGAGAAACTAACCTAATAATTAAATACATCAAGGGAATACCCACTATAGTTACTAACGAACCCGAACTGAACTCAAAAAACTAAGAACAATCGACACTGACAGTTTTGATAGTACTAATCAAAAATATGTAACATACCAAATTTCTAGTAAATACGAAGACCTAACTACACATTCATCGTTTCTCAAGTTTTTTTATACAAATATAAGAAGCATTCGCAGTCCTGGGAAATTTGAAGAACTTCAATGTATTCTCAAAGCAATTCCATCCAAAATACATATTATAATATTAACTGAAACATGGATAATGTCAGAGCAAGATGCCAAACTGTATGATTTACCTAATTATATACATATATACAACTTTAGACATGACAGTAGAGGAGGAGGCGTTTCCATCTATATACATGAACCTATAGTATTTGAAATTACAGAACAAATATATAAAAATAGCAACCACTATTTATGGGTGTATTTGCCCAAATTTTCTTTGCATGTTGGAGGCATTTACAAGCCAAATGATACAGATATTGGAGATTTCTTGGATATATATTCACAACAACTAGAAACGAGGAAAAGATCCATCGTTTTCGGTGACTTTAACCTGAATCTACTAAATTCAAATACATGCGTGTCAAGATACCTATCTACACTGGAAGAAACAGGTTATGATATTCTAAATAAAATAGACAAGGAGTACTGCACAAGACAAACCGACACTACAAATACTATTCTAGATCATGTCTCGACGGATCTTCAAAAACATTCATTTCATTTTACTATCTTGGACTCAGCACTATCTGACCATAAACAGCTTTGTGTAGAAATCTGCAGATACAAACCGGAAAGGAAACAAAAAATACAATACGAGGCAATAGATTACGACAATTTATTTGAAAGTATCAATGAAGCCAAATACGTAAATGAAAACAAAATAATATAACCAAAACGAAAATAATGAACTTGCCCAAGGATGATTGGATAAACAAGGATATTATAAACCTGATAAACAATAGAAATATTTTATGGAAACAAATGAAAACCAACAAAAGAAACCGAAAGTCAAAAAACGAATTTATAGCAGCAAGAAACAAAACCCTGAAAAAAATAAACAATGACAAAAAGGATTATTACCATAGAATTTTTGAGAAATGTAAAAAAAACCCCAAAGAGATGTTGAAAACGATAAATACCCTAGCTATGAATATTGGTAAAAGTAGTACAAAGATTCCAAAACTTGTTATTAAGTCACAAATTATTACAGATGGCGATAAAATATGTAATATTTTCAATAAATATTTTTCTACAATTGGAATGAACCTGGCCGATAATATACCACTACAATACCATCTTAACTCAGGTAATACTTTGATGTATAAACATGGACACCTACATACAAACACACTCACAATTCTAGAGGCATGTACAGTACAAGAAGTAGCATTGATAATCGACAACCTAGATGTTAATACTAGCACGGGGATAGACGGTATTAGTACAAAGGTACTAAAATGCATAAAGAGTGTTATAGTTACGCCATTAGTTAAATGCATCAATAGATGTTTGGAGCTTGGCCTATTTCCGGATAGTCTGAAGCTCGCAAAGGTATCCCCTATCCATAAAAGTGGCAGTAAAGATGATCCCAGTAATTACCGACCCATTTCAGTACTTCCAGTAATATCAAAAGTCTTTGAAAAAATAATTTACAAACGTTTGAACGATTATCTTTCCAAAAAAAACTTTTTAATAGTACAACAATATGGTTTCAGACAACACTCAAATACCTTATCAGCTGCAATAGACCTTATAACCAAAATAAAAACCAGCATTGACGAAAAAGATATATGTTTAGGTATTTTCATAGATTTAAAAAAAGCTTTTGACACTGTTAGTCACTCGAAACTTCTTGAAAAACTAAAAAACCTTGGTATAACTGGCACAGCTTACAATTTATTTGAGTCATATCTGACGAATAGGAGTCAAATAGTCAAAATTGGTAATTACGAAAGTATACCGCAAAAAATCACATATGGGGTGCCCCAGGGTTCCATTCTCGGGCCCTTATTATTTCTTATTTACATTAATAATATAAATCAAATAGGACTGACGGGCTATTTAACACTCTACGCAGATGATACCAGCTTATTTTATTTTGGTAAATCTATACACAGCATTATTAAAGAGGCACAACGGGATCTAGACTTAATCAATGACTGGTTTTTACACAATTTACTTACTATTAATACATCTAAAACTTCATATATGATATTTACCGCTAAAAATAAAAATATTCCACCTCATACTCCTCTTAAAGTAAATAACAACATAATAGATTATTCTAATAGCGAGAAATATTTAGGTCTACTATTAGATGACCAGTTGTCTTGGAAGCCGCATATTAATCGCGTGAAAAATAAGCTGACATCTTTAACTGGTGCCCTTCGGAAAATAGGCAATTGCTTACCGTCTACTGTGAAGCCTATCATTTATAATTCATTAGTAAAACCTCATATTGAGTATCTGATTGAGATTTGGGGATCAGCTCCAAATACTACTCTTAAAGATTTACAAATTACTCAAAATAAAATTATAAAACGATTGTATGGTCTTGACTTCCTAACACCAACTAAAGAATTATATGAAAACACAAAACTACTCAGCATTCACCAATTGTACACGTACTATACATGCATTTTAGTAAAAAAGATTTTAAACAACTCAATACAAACAAATATTACCTTAACCAAAAAATCCCTTAAATATAATCTCAGAAATAAAGAATTAATAAGCTTTCGTCCCCCTAGAACTGAAAACTATGGCAAGAAAAATATTTTATACGAAAGAGTTGAGATATACAACACACTCCCAAACGAAATAAAAAAATCCAAAAGCATTCAAATATTTAAACGTAAAACAAAGAATTTTATTTTTCAAAACATACCTCATAAGTAGAATAAAACATAAAGACAGTATTAGTAAATACGAGTACATAAAACAAGCATATTACATTTTTAATTAATTAAGCAGTTCCCTTTGGTCAAAATAAAAAATCCATTAATACCACATTCTCATGACTTACTCAAAAGCTGTCTCCCTGACTATGTTAGTTCTAGGAATTCACCAAACACGCGCACCTGCATATTCACTACCCATTACGGTCTCACTAAATATGTATAAATTAACATTTCAACGTTTTAAAACAATTTAATCACATTATTATTACTGATTTGTATCCTAGTGAAAGAAATATTGACTGGCCAGTTTCATTGTTACTTTAGCAAACCGAAAGAATATTTTTAATTAAAGTGTAATTGTTTTAGCCTTTATACATATATTGTATATTTATAGCCGTTAAACCTATTGTAATTAGTATGTTTCGTCACAAGATGACAATTATTATTTTATTATAAATTGTACCTCATGTAAGTGAACTGTTGTTCTTATGAGAAATAAAGAGTCTATAAACCCAAATATATTCAATACTTGACTGCCTTGTTGGTCTAGTGGTTAGCGTATGCGGCTGCTGATCAAGAGGTCTCGGGTTCGATTCCCGGGTCAGACCAAGTATTTGTGTGATCCACAAATATTTGTTTCGGAGTCTGGGTGTTTTAAATTTATGTATTTTCAAAAAAAAAAGTATGTTTATGTATTTATATAAGTTGTTTAGTACCCATAACACAAGCTCTGCTTACTTTGGGACTAGATGATGTTGTGTGTAAGATGTCCAAAAAAATAGCATCGCTGTAGCTTATAATGTATTCTCATGAAAGATAGCAAAAAAATGTATGTACGAGTATGTTAGGTCCGTTTATTTATTTATAACTACATTGTACACCAAAATTATTATGTGCAGAGATAAATATAAGTAGAATTTAATAATTTAAAACAACAATTTATTTTCTGTTTCCAATTTTTATTAAATGCCTTTGTTTGAGATAGTTTTAGTGTTATAACATTGCACTGAGATAACATAGTAGTGTATAAATGTGTACTAGTTAAAGCCTTATTATAAATGAGAACTTATGAGGTAAAATAAAACAGTATATTTACAGTGGTTGGTTTTATTAAATATTTTAAAATTTTACCTTAACCATGTCAAAACTTCCTCTTTTAGGGTTTCGTGCCCAAATGGTAAAAAACGGAAGCCTTATAGATTCGTCATGTCTGAAAAAGCGGCGAAGTGCGAGACGGACTCGCCCATGAAGGGTTCCGTAGAAGCAAGTAACATCACATAAAGGTAGTTAGTTGCAACTTTGATCCATGTTTTAGTAATAGTGTAATGATTGAATGAAAGGTAAATTGCAGTTTACGATTTATCACGTACTAAAAAAACTACTAACTAGATCCCGTTCAAACCAATTTTAATGGTAATGGTAATCAAACCATGGTAAAAAAATGATGTATACATCATTTTTTTTTTAGTTTTATCCCTCTCTTATTTTAGAAGTTACACATTTTACCACTTTGTAAGTGTCTCTCACGCAAACTATTCAGTTTAGAAAAAACTGATATTAGATACCTCAATATCATTTTTGAACCTATCTATATGGGTTGATAAAAATATTTTTTTGAATTTAAGTTCAAAGTATGGGGAACCCCCAAAATTTATTGTTTTTGTTTTCTATTTTTGTGCGAAAATCTTAATGTGGTTCACAGAATACATCTACTTACCAAGTTTCGACAGTATAATTCTTATAGTTTCGGAAAATGCGGCTGTGACATACGGACGGACAGACAGACATGACGAATCTATAAGGGTTCCGTGTTTTGCAATTTTGCCACGGAACCCTAAAAAATGAAATAAAAAGGTTTTTATTGTTTCTCATACATTGCACTTACACTACAAAAATTGAGACAAGCCCCAGTAAGTTATTTGAAATACTTGTATCGGGGCTGTTTCGCTTCTTTCCGTGATTTATAGATACACAATGATGAGACCATAATAATTGTTACTGATAGACATTGTTCGTATTATACAGTTATCTTAGGTGACCATGTCTAATGATTTTATTAGTAGTAAATACTATTACAATTATACAAAACAAATAGTGGGCAATAAGAAAATAATGGAACAGCTTCGTGTATACATGGATACGTAGTGTTTGTGTGTGTATACGTGCGTGTGTGCGTGCGTGTGTGTGTTTGTGTGTGTGTGTGTGTATTGGTGTGTGCATGCGAATGTGTGTATGCGTATGTTCGATTGCGAGTGGTTGGGTGCTTAGCTAATCCTCTCTAAGATGAGTTCAGTCTCCTCATACTTTAGTGTTTTAAGCCACTCAGTTAAGGTTATTTTACAGTCATAGAATAATCTCAGATATATATTTAGTTTCTAGTTTTACTTATTATAAATATAGGCTGATTGTGTTACATATAGACGTCTAGCAACAGAATGAACCCTAGCAGCAAAGGCCACAACATCTTTACGTCTTTTATGGACAATGGGAGGATTGTAGGTCATTGTTTTGTGCAGATTCAATACTATATTCAAAATGTATAATCTTCTGACACTCAAGAGATTGCTGTCCCTGTACAGATTTTCAGTGGGTAGTATAGGTTTGAAGTATATAACCTTAATAAGAGACCTTTGTGCTCTTTCTAAGTCAAAAAATTTTGAATAACCTCATAAGTATGTTTCGAAAAAAAATCACTAAGAAATCTCAAACCATGAAGGTTCTATGTCAATTCGAATTACCTTCATAGGTACTTCGAATTGACATAGAACCTTCATCGTTATTAGTTAAAGTATGAAATCAATAAAACGGTAATTTCATACTTTGAATCCTATTATAAACGCGTGTAAGTATACAACTAGGAAACAATATCATCAATTTAATACATAATGACCTATTTTATTGTATTAGAAGCGGATAATAGTATAATGCGCAAGCACCAATGCACACTGTTTCCTCCCTCTCACAATCTGATTAGACGACTGTCTCAATCAACCGGGAAGATATCAGGCGTAAGACTGACGGCTTGTTATATAATATGTTCTTCGAGTTCTTGATAGAAGGCTGCGGTCCGAACGTAGTGTAGGACGTACACAGGCCAGATGGAGTGATGATTTGCGGAAGACGACGCAGGAGTTGGATGCGAGTAGCCAAGGATGAAACTTAGTAGCGTGCAATTGAAGAGGCCTACGTCCAGCAGTGAACTGCGATAGGCTGATGATTATAATGATGAATTTAGGGATACAGTAAACAAATTGCGAATGAAATAGTCGAAATATTCACCAAATTTTTAACTAAGCTTTGTAAAGTAGGTGCACCCATATGGTCGATCAAAGTTGAAGACATACCGGCTCCATGGCTCACTAAGGAGATACGACAAGTCATATCCAAAAAATGTTTGTTGAAAAATAAGTACAAGAGTCGACAAATGAATGCTTACCTTTAAAACATGTGTACTTGAAAAATCTCTGCAATAAGACAAGTCGAAATACATAACGCCAAAATATTCATTCTTCCGTAGAAAACGGAGATCCAGAAAAAGCCTGGTAATTTCTGAGAACATTGGGATTCGAGAAGTCTCGTCTATAATATTCCTAGCCTTTATTCGCAAGTTTATTTGGGGTCGGCTACTAGTTCAACCGGTTTTACCTGAATTTTAGTTTTTCCACGGAGCAACTGGCATCGGACCTCCGCAACTCTAAGGGAGAATTGAAATTCGAAGATTGAACTAGTTGTCAGTATATTTGAGGGCACTGACTTCCCAATAACGATTGCCATAGATGTTCATGACAAGTCAAGACCGGTCAAGTCTCGTCTATAATCAATTCCTAAAATTTTGATCAAGTATTTACTTAAGGAACATTTGTCTAACGCGTCTGACATCATTGTTAATACTAATACTCTAATATAGACATACTTATTCTATACTAGCTTTTGCCCGCGACTTCGTCCGCGTGGAATAGTGACTTCCGACAGAATAAGTATAAATATCTGTGCCCGCGACTCCGTCAGCGTCTAACTCTTTGTGTGTTATTAAGTTAATGTATTGGTAATATTGTTTAGATCACGTTCACATGAAGCTTAAGTACCTATAGAACGAAAATACTTCAGCGCAAAGCTTTCGGGTAAACGATATTGAAAGTTGACCCGTCCGGCACGTGAGCATAAAGACTTCTAGAACTGCTAACACGGGAAAAAGCTATATAAAATTCGTGCCTCGTCCTCCTCAAATATCCCCTCAACCGCTGAATATCTCTTCCTCGAGGTTTGTGTCAGGGGAGTTAACGTTATTCTTGGTGTAGTATACTGCCCTCCTGCTGTCAACTACTTCTCCAGTCTGGAAACAGTACTGGAATCTTTAGGGTCAGAATACTCACATCACATCATCATGGGAGATTTTAACACCGACCTCTTGGCCTTAAATTCCCCCCGTACCCACAATCTCCTTCAGATCATCCAGTCAACCAGTCTCCATGTCCTACCCCTTCAAGCCACTCATCACAATATTCAGTGTCAGGATACCTGGCTTGATCTGATGCTCACTTCCTCCCCAAACCTTGTCTCCTCTCATGGTCAAATCCGTGCCCCTGGTTTCTCACACCATGACTTGATCTTCCTAACCTATACCCTGAAACCTCCTAAATTACCTCCCAAGATTCTTCATATTCGCAGTTTCCGGCACATGGATCTTGAAAAATTACACATAGATGCTTCGAGTATAGATTGGGCGAGTGTGGTGGCGGCCACTGATGTGGACAGCAAAGTCAATACTTTTAATGAAATTATTGTTAAGCTTTACGACGTCCACGCTCCTTTGAGGTCGATTAAAACTAAACGTGCTCCGGCACCTTGGATAACAGAGGAGGTCCGTACAGCGATGAGGCGAAGGGATCAGTGCTTTCTCCGTTATAAGAGAGATCGATGTGAAGACAAGTGGAATGGTTATAAGACTGCAAGGAATCGGTGTAACCAGGTGATACGCAACGCTAAACGCCGACATATTCTACAAAACATTGAGTCCTCTTCTTCTTCCAGAGTCTGGAAGTTTCTCAGTACTATAGGCATTGGCAATAAGCAACAGCCTGAGTTCATCAACACAATTTGTTTGAATGACATCAATCTTTATTTCTCATCCACAACTACGTTGGATCTTCAAACCCAGTGTCAAACGTTGAACTACATATCTGGTCTCGCCAGTCCAAATATCGACTCATTCGAATTTTCTCCGGTGTCTTCTGGGGACATCAAGAAGATTATAACATCTATCCGCTCCAACGCCACAGGGTATGATGGCATTAGCCGACGCATGATCACGTCCATCCTGGATCATACGCTATCTGTAATTACTCACATCATTAACTTCTCACTTGACTCAGGAACCTTTCCTTCTCTTTGGCGTAAGGCTTACATCATCCCTCTTCCTAAAAAAAATAACCCGTCACTTCCTGAACACTTCCGACCCATTTCCATTCTTCCCTTTGTGTCTAAAGTGCTCGAGGCCTGTGTATATAAGCAGCTTTCAGAATTTGTTCTAAGACATAAGCTGCTTAGCCCTCTACAATCGGGCTTCAGGCCCGGTCACAGCACTGTTACTGCCCTCCTTAAAGTGACTGGTGATATACGGAGGGGCATGGAAGAGACCAAAGTCACCGTTTTGGTTTTGGTTGATTTCTCTAACGCCTTCAACACGGTCAGTCACGAAATCCTACTATCAATCCTTGCATATCTTAAGATTGCCCCAGATGCACTGGAATGGTTTTCTAACTATCTTCAGGGACGCCAGCAGTGTGTTCGTGTACAAAACTCAAGTTCGAGTTGGTGTGACCTCTCCACTGGTGTCCCTCAGGGCGGTATTCTATCTCCTCTATTGTTCTCTCTATTTATAATCTTCATTACTAAACACCTTCAGTGTGCGTATCACCTATATGCCGATGATCTGCAGATCTATTCACAGGAAAGGGTGGAAAACATAGCACGAGCCATCGACAATATCAACAAGGATCTAGACTGCATAAGATCGTGGTCGCTGAAGTTCGGTTTGTCAATAAACCCCACTAAATGTAGGGCAATAGTGGTAGGTAGTAAAAATATGATTCGCAGAGTCGACACAACTTCACTTTCTCCAATCGTCCTCAATGGCACAATTATACCTTGGAGCCCTGTAGTCAAAGACCTAGGCCTCCATATTGACACAACGCTTGATTGGCGAGCTCAAGTCACCCAGGTGAGCCAAAAAGTGACTGGAATCCTGCGAACACTATACCGTTTAAAAAATTTCCTGCCTCCTAAAACGAAAATCTCTCTCATGCAATCCCTTATCATTCCTATAATTGACTATGGTGATGTGTGTTACTTCGACCTGAATGCAGACCTCCTTAATAAACTTGACCGTCTTCTCAATAACTGCATTCGATTCATATTTAATCTTCGCAAGTATGATCATGTATCTACTTTACGTTCCCAATTAAAATGGTTACCAATTCGTTTGCGCCGTGATCAGCGAGCGCTGACCACTCTCTTTTCTTTCCTTAACTCCCCATTTTCACCCACTTATTTTGACCCCGACTTGCGCTTCCTGTCCTCCAACCACGACAGAAATCTTCGTTCAACGAATAATCTGCTCCTCCTGTGCCCTTCCCACCACTCTGATTTCGTAAATGCCTCATTCTTTGTGCAAGCGGTGCTGCTATGGAATGCACTCCCACTCGAAATCAGGATGTCTACCAGCCGTTACACATTTAAAAAGAACGTACATGATTACCTTCTTGAGAGGGCGGAATAACTTCATCATGAGTACACCTCCTTATAGTCTATTTTTTTTACAGCAAACAATTATAAGAATATATATTTTTGTGTGTTTGTATGTATATACTTATAAGTATGTGTCTGTGTATGTATGTGTATGTATATGTGTATTTGTGTGGTATGTATGTTTATGAATATTAGTGTACGTAATTATGTGTATATTTGAGTGTTTTATATTATGTTATCTGTATCCGTATTAGTTGTTAATAACGACTGTAACCTCGTTGCACCTACCGTAGTAAATCTCTACACACCCCAACGGTTGGCTGGTAGAAAATGCCACAGGCATTAAGTCCGCCGATGTACACAAGTGCATGAAGTTATAAATAAATAAATAAATAAAATAAAAAGCAACGTATAACTGACCATGCGAGAAACAACTGACACCGAGATCTACTCCGGCAACACGAAAAGTCTGCCCTTGAGCCTTATTAATTGTCATTGCATAACACACCGATACTGGGAATTGCGTCCTTTGAAATTGGAATGGAAAATTATTTGGTATTAAAGGTATTCTGGGAATAAAGACGGTTTCTCCTGCACCGCAACCTGTTAAAATTTGAGCCTCGATTATATTTTGTTGCAACTGGGTTACTTTTAGTCGAGTTCCATTGCAAAGTTGTGGTGGTCTTAAATTTCGGAGCGGAATAATCGGAATGCCAATTTTTTTTTAAAAATCATGAGAAGGAAGTCCGGGCATATTTAAAGAATTTAAAATTCTATCGGGTAATAAGTGGCTTCTTGTTCATCGTCCATTCTATTTATTGATCGATAAACTTTGCTTTCCTCCTGTATATTCGACAGTATTTTTTTATTAATCTCAGATGCCTGGTCATTGCGAAGAGTTAAAATAGATCTTTTGCATAGCCAAGAATTGTCCCTATTTAATATATTTGTTACGTTACCGTAAACCGACGATATAAGATGTGATTGAGATTGCACTATACAACATAATTCAGGCGTCAGAATAAGTATTCCTTGGTGTAGTTGTGTATTCACCAATCTTTAATAATTGTCACGTAACACGGCTTTAGTCGCCGGTTTGTGCACGATAGATAGGAGGAAGAGATATATACTAAATCACGAGAGTTTACAAGAAGTTTATTGTTTTAAATAATCAATATACAATTAGTACAAGGGATAGTTCGCGAGCACGTTAGGGCGTGGGCTCTTGAGAGTTTGGTCGGTGATGCCTCCCAGTAAGAGGAGACACTTATCTTGAGTGGCGACGCAGCAGAAAAAGGCTGGGCTCGAGGCACGCACTGTTCTTATAGCCGCGCGCGGAGTAGCGGGGAGACGCTCGCCTGCTGGCGGGGAACGGGGCAGTGTAGCCACGTTACATAATGTATCAGAAAATTTACTATCATCTGTGTTATCTCCAGTTCTCACTCGCATGTTTATAGTCAAATGCACCGATTGTATATCACGCCACAAATAAGAGCTTTTCAGGCAAGCCCTAACCTCATCAGCTCGGGTTCCCCGTGGTATTACCGGTAAGGTTTGTCGGAAATCACCACAAAATAAAAACCGTGATACCGCCGGTTTGTCGATCATTTTGTCTTATATCCCTTAAAGTTCTGTCTATCGCTTCTACTCCTTTTTGATGGGCATCGTACATTCGTACATTCATCCCATATGATTAAATTACACTCGCGTAATACCTTAGCTTTGTCGCTATTTCTTGAAATACTACAGGTTGGACTTTCCGTGCGATCTAAATTAATTGGTATTTTAAACATAGTGTGAGCAGTTTTACCTCCTGGTAGCAATGTTGCAGCTATCCCTGATGAAGCTACGGCAAGAGTAATTTTACGCTGATTTCGAACATAAACCAATATTAATTTAGTCAGAAAGGTTTTCCAAGTTCCTCCAGGTGCATCTAAAAACCATATTGTTCCCAAATTATTTTGAACACTTTTGCATACGCGATCATAAACTGAACGTTGTTCTGCAGTCATCATTGGGACACCGTTTTCTAATGTTGTCAGCAGTTCCATTAAGTTGTAACCAATCTCTGCGGAATATTCCCTATTAGTTACCTCTCCGACTGAGGTTGGTGTTGGTAAACCATATTCACAGAGTGACCGCCGTGTGAGTGTCACCGAGTGAGTTTACCGCCTACTGCTTTCAAGTCATCCTAAAGAGCTAATAAGCACTGATTTATGGCAAGATCACAGAAATTATCATTAGTTGTGCCTTCATCATTGTTAGATATATGTCTAAGAAAGTCTTCTGCAAATTTTTCCCATAATTGTACAGTATCCGACAATTTACAAAATGTGAGTAATGTTACAAATAAATGGCTTAACCGTCGTGGATTATCACTAACACAGGAATCTGCTAAAGCGTCATCCCAATGCTGATCATTTTCAAGCAAATGACGCGCTTGGCAAGCTGCATGATAAGTGGGATAAACAACATCGTCTACTTTTCTCAAATCTATAAATAGGTTGGTCCTCGCACAGTATGTAATAATAATCGCAAATAGAAACACTCAGCGTTGTTAGGATGAACGGTGTACACTCTACCAAGAACATGTTCTTTAAAAATACCTGACTCGCCATCTACACCTATATAAAGAAATAAAATGTAAACTAATAATATATTTAAACACTACTAAAACCTCTAATACCTATTTCATAAAATAACAACAAAACAAAACTAAAAATAAACTATTCAAAGACCAAAAGTCGCGCTGATAAGCACGGTTTGTAAATAACAATTATTGTCTGTCAATAACGTCGAACAGTCTGAACGTCTATTCGCATCAACAGTCAAATATTGTATGAAGCTCTAGCGCGGACCCCTTTACCGCCTTTTTAGGGTTCCGTAGCCAAATGGAAAAAAACCGAACCCTTATAGATTCGTCAAGTCTGTCTGTCTGTCTGTCTGTCTGTCTGTCTGTCTGTCTGTCCGTCCGTATGTCACAGCCAATTATTTCCGAAACTATAAGAGATATACTGTTGAAATTTGGTCAGTCGATGTATTCTGTGAACCGCATTAAGATTTTTAAATAAAAAAAGGAAAAAAACAATACATTTTGGGGGTCCCCATACTTGGAACTGAAACTCACAAATTTTTTTTTCATCAAACCTATACGTGTGGGGTATCTATGGATAGGTGTTCAAAAATGATGTTGAGGTTTCTAACATCATTTTTTTCTAGACTGAATAGTTTGCACGAGAGACACTTCCAAAGTGGAAAAATGTGTGTCCCCCCTCCTCTAACTTCTAAATTAAGAGAGTGATAAAACTAAAAAAAATGTATGTTGTACATTACCATGCAAACTACCAACGAAAATTGGTTTGAACGAGATCTAGTGAGTAGTTTTTTTTTAATACGTCATAAATCGTAACACGCAATTTACCTTTCATCCAATCAATACACTAGTATAAAAACATCGATGAAAGTTACAACGAACTACAAGAACTTTTATATGATGTTACTTGCTGATACGGAACCCTTCATGGGCGAGTTCGACTCGCACTTGGCCGCTTTTTAGGGTTCCGAAGTTCATAACTCGGAACCCTTATAGATTCGTCATGTCCGTCTGTCCGTCCGTCCGTCCGTCCGTCCGTCCGTCCGTCCGTCCGTCCTCGACTTACCGTCCAAACAGTAAGTGCTAGAAAGATGAAACTTTGCATGAATACGTGTTGTAATTGCGTCGACAAAGTGCTACAATAAAATTATGAAAAATAATTTTATTTGGGGTACCTCCCCTACACGTAAAGTGGGGATGTTTTTTTTTTCTCGCGGCTACCCCATCGTGTGGGGCATCATTAGATAGGTCTTTTAAAAACAATACAGGGTTTCTGAGACGATTTTTTGATTTAGGTATCTGTTTGCGAGATATTTCACTTTAAAGGGCACTTTTTTGTAAAAACAGGGCGTCCCCCCCCCTCTAAAAGCTAAACGGCTGGCTCAAAAAATCTGAAAAAATTCGTGATGGTGGTCCATCTAATGAACTTTGAAGGAAAACTATAACGGATTTGATGACTTTCTTAGTTCAGGAGTTATAAAGGCTTATCTGGTAAAATGCGCTCACTTGGAAAACGTCATACAAAATTAACGTATTAATACGTAAACATAACAATTATCTATTGGATACGATTTTAAATCCACGTACCATTATAGGTGACTGAGGAACCCTTTCCTGTGCGTGGCCTGACACGCACTTGGCCGATTTTATTATACCTCCCGCCGCAAAGCGCGTCGAGCGCGGCAACCGATAAACAAGAATAAACCATAAAGCATGATTCTGTATTCACGCGCGATGAATTATTAGCGTATTTTGGTGTTTCTACACCGATTTACATGATTCTTTTTTTATTGAATAGGTAATAATGTTAACTTTTTTTAATTAGGGATGAGTGAGAGTGTTGTAAACGTAAGAGTAGATAAATATAATCAGAAAGCTCCGAATTGCTAAGCTGTCGGGAGTTTCGCTGAGTCAACCATAAAAGATAGACATATGTTGTCAAAGAATATTTTTATATAATTTTAAGGAGAACATTTCCGTCATCCATTATGGTTGCACACGCGATGGTAGCTTAAAAAATGGAGTAACTTCTCCAGTTTTCCCAATATTTCCCTTCACTGCTTTGCTCCTATTGATCGTAGCGTAATGAAAAGTATATTATAACCTACCCAAGAGTATGAAGAATAATTGTGCCAAATTTCGTTAAAATCCGTCTCGTAGTTTTTGTTTCTATAACGAACATACAGACAGACAGACAGACAAAATTTTACTGATTGCATTTTTGGCATCAGTAGCGAGCCCTAATCACCCCTTGATAGTTATTTTTTAAATATATTTAATGTACAGAATTGGTCTCTCTACAGATTGATTATTAGTATAGATCAATTCAAAACTATCCAACTTTCGTCTTTGATCATTTGACTACTTGTAATGATATGAAGACTATTCTAGCGATTTATGTCGATTATCGTTCAAAACTATGGTTTTACTTAAATTCGTAAAATGAAAATGGGCCAAGTGCGTGTCAAGTCACGCATAAAATAGGGTTCCGTAGTCAGCTATACTGGTAGGTAGATTTAACATCGTGTCCAAAACATAATTGTTATGTTTACTTATTATTTCTTTATTTTCGTAAGAAGCTTTCCAAGTGAGTGCATTTTACAAGTTAGACCGCTATAACTCCTGAAATAAAAAAGTTATCAAAACGCTGTAATATTCCTTGAAAGTTTGGAGCCAGTCGTTTGGATTTTAGAGGGACGCTTTAAAGTTGAATAACTCGCACACAGATACCTAAATCTAAAAATGGCTTTATCAACCTCGCAATGCAATTACAAGATCTATCTAATGATAGAAAATATTAATTTACCACTAACCTATAACTTAGTATTCACTTAGTATTCACTTATTTATTCTTACAGACAGACCTAACCTAAAATAAAGTGGAATATAGATATAGGCGTGACCTGTCAAAAAGACAATAAACGAATGGACAAAGTATAGTGTTGTTTCGTTAACTCTCATTAATAAAATTAGGATCGATATTCGTTGATTATATTAGAAAATTTACGTAGTCGAGTTTGTACGTATGTAAAGTTATACGATCAAAATTGTACATTCTATTCATGGTATAGATGAAAATCGTTGGTCTTACGCGAGTGTGTAAAAAGGAGGATAAGAAAATGAATAAAATTGAAATTATCAACTACATCGAAACATTTGAAAATATTATGTGTATTTATAGAAATTACCTGTCTTACGGGCAGAGAAAAAAATACTTTATAATAGTTCACTTAATTATAGAGTTATCGTTCTATCTACTAATGTTTGCAAATACCTTGCGTTGGGCAATGACCTTAACTGAACTAACCACTGACGTTCAGTATTTTTATTATTTTCTTTGTTTAAACGTTCTTTTAGGTGACGTAATATGTACCATTTATGGTATATATAAAGGTGGCGCATATAAAAACTTTGTTACTAGTCTTCTGACCCTCCACAACATCTACAAGAATGACATTCATTACGACAAGAGTTTAAAACAAATAAAAATGATATTCTTGACAACTTTCGCCACTATGTCCATCGTATCTGTTGTTTTTGTAACTATAAATACTGTTAGTGTTTTATCGTTTGGATTAATTAACACAACTACTTTACTTTTGACCAATTTCTCAGTACTTCACAGTGAAGTATGTTTCACTTTGGAATATTTAGTAATATACACGTTTTTATCGTTGTTGTCTAATATAATAAATAGTTTGAATCGCACATTGATGGAGATACAGGAACAAGTACAGAATGAAGCTATTGGTTCTATAAACTTCGTGGAGAAGATCCATCAGATGTCAGAGTTATACAAAAGTATAGTCGAACTTAGCAACCAACTCTCCACGTGTTTTAAGCATCAAGTAAATATGAATAATATAGTTTTTGATTGTAATTTTTCTTAAATAATAATTTCTTGGTATTTGCACTTTAGCGATATTTGTCTGTCAACTGTCTGTGTCTGTCCTACTACTTTTTTACATAATGGGTATTTAGACATTATAGGAGTAACTGTTATTATATTTTTAGATGATGCACAGTCTGTCAATGAGTAAATGGTTCTACACATGGATAGTATATATTGTATTAAGAACAATGCTAACAAAAGTAAGTTTGTATGTTCCAAATTATATTCTGGTTCACATTTAAGTCATTCATTAATCCCCTTTAACAGTCTACTACTGGCTTGAAGCCTAGCTTAGCTTTGAAAAAAAAATTGCATTATGTACGAAGATAATTGTAGGTATAATGTTTGTTTAATTATTCTCTATATCTTACTGAGATATCTCATTTCATAGACTTACTGACTCATTTTCCTACGACCCTGACGGGGTATTCATTTTCTATATTTTTTTTGTTTTAGGATTCTAACTTAAATTTTATACTTAACTTTGTTGGAGGTTTAATATCTGAAGTGACTTCAATGGCAATGATATTTTATAGTGCCCAAAAACTATCTAATGAAGTTTTCATAATGCAGAGATCTGTCTCAAAGTTGTACAGTTGGTACTCTACGAGTAAGTAATTTTTAAAACTTATTTTAATAAAAGGGGCGCATGGGAGAATAGAATAGAAATCAAATAAAACGCAAATTGACTTAAAGTATCTTAAAAATGACCAAGTAAAGAGATCAGTAAGTGTAAAAATTAATAACTGCATTGAGTCTGTATGTGGAGAAGGAGAAGACGCTTTGTCGACATATAGAAATATAGCAACAGAAATAAGAAATAGAACAATGGAAGATTTAGCTACTAAGAAAAACATCAAGCGACAAGAGTGGATGAGCGATAAAATAATACAATTGTTGAATAAACGAAGGAAATATAAAAGTATAAATAGAGAAAAATACAATGAAATAGATACAAAAATTAATAAAATGATTATAATGGCAAGAGAACATTGGTTAGAACTGAAATGTACTGAAATTGAAATATTACAAAATAAACATGATAGTTTTAATTTGCACAAAAAGGTTAAGGAATCTTGAAGATCTCCAAATAATGTTACAGAAACTAAATTTGACACTTTTAGAGTATGGACTAAAAATAAATACAAATAAAACTAATTATATGATTGTTGGTAACACTCCAGCCGTAGAACTACCATTATTCTTAGATAACAATAAAAATACACAATACACAATAAAAACAATAAACAGAGTAAAAAGCTTTAAATATTTGGGTTGTTGGTTGAGTGAAAATTGGGATTCAGAAAAAGAAGTTAGGAGAAGAATAGAAATTGCCAGAAACAGCTTTCAAAGAATAAAAAAAACTGTTGACTAATAGAAAGATCAACTTAAAACTCAGATGGAAAATGGTGAAATGCTATATTCTTTCTATTTTAACTTACGGATCTGAAAGCTGGACCTTGAAAAAAAACTAATTAATAAACTCAGAGCTTTTGAAATGTGGATATACAGAAAAATGCTTAAAATTAAATGGACAGACAAAGTCACTAATGTTGCAGTACTTGAAATTATGCACAAAAAGTTAGAATTAATTGAAACTATAAAAAAGAGGAAAGCAGCTTATTTCGGACATGTTTATAGAAATAGTAAATATAATATTAATAAAATTAATTATTGAAGGGAAAATTCAAGGGAGTCGAGGTAGAGGCAGAAAACGTATATCTTGGACAAAGAACTTAAGAGACTGGTTGAAGGTGGACAGCACAGAAGCATTGATTCGCATGACCGAAGCAAGGGATAGATAATATGGTCGCCGACCTCCGTGATGGAGATGGTACCTAAAGAAGAAGATGGGAGAATAAATTCCTGTCTAAGATTTTATAATCTCTTCGATCTCCTCAAATCAGGATTTGTATTTGTTTTACTTTTCTGAACGAGTATTGATCACTTTAGATGTGCTTAGGGTTCCGTAGCCAAATAACAAAAAACGGAGCCCTTATGGATTCGTCATGTCTGTCTGTACCTCCGTATGTCACAGCCACTTTTTTGCGAATTTATAAGAGCTAAAACTATAGCCACCGATTGATTTGAACGAGATCTAGTAAGTAGTTTTTTTTAATACGTCATAAATCGTAAACCGCCATTTCCTTTTCAATTAATCAATACACTATTATTAAAACATCGGTCAAAGTTACAACGAACTACAAGAACTTTTATATAATAATAATAATATTAATAATATTAATTTTATATTAATACTATAAAATTCTAAACACTCTGCATTTACTTGGCTTTGGCCCGTAATTGTAGCAAAAACCAGCCTCAGAGCTGAGAAAAAAGATCAATTTCCTTTCTTCCCCTCCCTACTTTTCAGAGCACTCAACTTCCATTGCAGGATAGGCTCAGTATCCTGGGGGTGGATATCAGTCATGATCTCAACCTGCGTGAATACATTGAGAGCGTCATTAAGGCGGCATCGCGGAAGTTGGGCGTACTGAACAGGGTGAGACGTTTCTTTGCGCCCGGCCATCTGTGTCTTCTTTACAAGACCCAGGTTCGTTCGTGCATGGAGTACTGCTCTCATCTTTGCGATGGATTCGCCCAATATTTGTTTGACGCTCTCGATCGGTTGCCGTGGCGAGCAATCCGCATTATCGACAGTAACGAAGTCACGTTACGTTTACACGTTTAAAGTATGATTTTAACAAAAAGGAACCGACTTCAATGAAAAACTATTCCGAGTACCCAATTCGCGACATTGTGCCTATGATATTTGAGGAGTTCCCTAGATTCATGTTCCCTAGATCATGGATTATTGCTATTTTAATTGTATCTTGTTTGACATTATATTATTATTATTTTTATAATATCATTATTGCATAATAAATAACTTTTTATTGACATGATCCAAATATTTATCGCATTCTTAGAGAGTATCATAATTATAAATGGTTTTTATTATTGTATAACTGCGAACATTTTGAATTGTACATGTGAGCACTTTGTAGTCACTGGTAGCATAAGTTTGTTGACTGGCGGTTGTGAGTATGTCATGCTCGCTCAAAAGTCCTGCCACCGCCAGGTGGCATGTGTAGCGGGTCGTTCGGCTCCCTACGATATGGTTGAACTGGACGATGGCTAGTGCATGGGTCATGCTCGTGATACGCCAGTCGGGGCTGGTCATCTCACAACTTCTATTTATTGTTTAATTGTTTTTGGACACTACATGTGTAAATATCAGGATTGTTACATTGTCCTCACATTTAATAAAATGCCTTAAACAATGTAACCAAAAATTGTAAAAACAATGCTGGAAAAGAGTGTCCATGGAGTTTCTTGTCTGTTCTTCTCCATAGGATCTACGAATTGGAACAGACGATTAGCTTCACGACTGACTACTTGACGTTTCAAAAGTGCCGTTGTATAGTTTATTTGAAATAAAATGGTTTGATTTGATTTCCTTGGGATCCCATCATCAGATCCCGATATGGTGACGATGGAACCATCTGTAAGCTACGCCCATTCTAATGCAAAAAGAATTTTTGAAATCGGTTCATAAACGACGAAATTATAGCTGAACATACATAAAAAAAAAAAGATTCCGACGAATTGAGAACCTCCTCCTTTTTTTAAGTCGGTTAAAAAAATGAGTATCTGTAAAAGTTTCGAAAGTCTAAAAACTGTAACAGATCATTCTTTCAAAAAAATTTCAATTACAAAATTTATTAACTATTAAAATTTAATTTTTAAAATTTAAAGATTAAATTTTAGTAACTAAAATTTAATTTTTAATGATGCACGTTTACGAGGAGGCGTCCATTATTCGCCTTCAAAGAAGGAGGTCTACTGGTGGTCCTAGGAGTCGATGGAGCTCCGTGCGGTTTGTATCCGTTCCCTAAAATCCTAGTTCCGCAGCCGGCGGCATCACCGTCTCGGTGGCAGGAGGATCAGTTTCATGAGGTATGAAAGGAGAAAGGAGATTCTCGATCGTGACCCCCGGGGTCGCCCTTATCGTGTCGTGTTATCTTATTGTGTTTTTCCCTTATGGAAACTCTCCAGCCCAGCGTCCTGTAGGAATTGGTCGAGGGCGATTCCCCGCAGCGGGTGGAGCACACCCCCGTCGATGGTATTCTCGGTCGGATACGTCGGGGTGAGCGAGGATGATGTTGATGAAATCAGAGATAGGGGTGACTGTTCTACGGATCCATACCAAGAACACCGCTACCGGATTCCTACCTGACGGAAAGCTGGTCCTGTTTGGGAGAGCCTGCCGATTCGGTGATGAGCTATAGGGACGAGGCGGGTAATCTGTTCAGAGAGCACTCTGCCCGCATCATCTGGAACCTCTGCTAGGTGGACCTCGATCTGTTAGACGCAAACTGTATCGTTTTACAATAATATTCTCTAATAGATCTACTGCTGTAATATTCTCCAAAATATTTTCAGAAGTTTGATACAATTATTAATTTGTTTTAGGTTCATCTGCCCCTGAACTTACAGTTATTAAGAATTATTTAACTTTGACCAAAACAAGTACAGTAGAAGTCAAATTTGCTAACATTTGTATGGGGATGTACTTGATTCCAGTGTTCCTGTCTACTATAATTAACTACGTGATTATAGCTTTGCAGTTCAATAATGTAATTTAAAAGTTACAGAAATGAAATGGAAAAGATCAGTAAAAGTTACTGAAATATGTAAAGTTAAGAAAATGAAATACTAGTTCATATGTAATTATTTAACTTGTATGTTTCACTTAATTAAATAAAAAGTAGTAGAAGTTTTTATGTAAAAAAACAATAAAATACCGCTTTACTGAACCATGAATTTAAACTATATCTACCCTAGATACACAATCACAATTTATATTCTCAGCACAACTGAGCTTGACTGTCAAGCAGCGAATGAGTCCTTCAAACTTAGAACTACTAAAAATGTGAACCTAAATATTATTCTTAGATATTTTTAATGAACTTATATTTTTATTGCCTATCAAAAAGTGGTAATTCAATATTTTATAACAAATCGAAGTGATCACTAACGTGTAAAATGAAATAGTAGAGCCACGCTGATTTTAGCATGAACGGGGCCGGCTTGCCTGGTCGGCAATACCCTTTAATATAGAAGACCATCCTAAAATGCCAGAAAACGTACTGTCACATTTCAATCGATACTACGAGTACTACTCATCCATTTCATCAGGTAAAGTAGAGTCACTGTGGCAGGATCTTAATACCAACAATATGATGCATGGTCACACCAAGACCTACTGTATGCGCTCCTACAGATGTGTTAAATGTGGGAAATCATATAAAACATCTGAATGTCTAAAACGTTATCGCAATACTCCTTCCCTGTGCGCACTATGCAATGGCTCTCAACCAGCTAACTATAAAGAATGTGAGGTGTAAAAAGATAATATATATTCTCGAGAAAAATGTCTAAAGCCCCAGCCCCACTTAACATTAGAAGTAGCACAACAGTCAACACGTCCCAAAAGAAAACCGGATATACTCAAAATACAGAGCCAGCACAACAAATTCAAAAACCACTTTATGCTGAAATTGTAAAACAACATCCACAAAACAACTGCACCTCGAATATCCATAACACAAATGGCCTTAGTAAAACACTTGAAGACATACTCATAATGCATACTACTAAATTTGATATCATCCTACAACAAATGAGCACTATGAGTCTCATAGCTAAACTTGTAGACAAGTTAACAAAATGACTGCATGCAGTAGGGTCATGGAACATAAATGGTCTATCACCTAACAAGCAATAAGTGGAACTACTTATGAATCACCACAAACTGGACATTATACTTGTATCTGAGGCTCACGGCACAACAACATCGCTGGTGAGATTCTCAAATTATGTCTGCTATCACACTAATCACCCTGATGGAACAGATCACGCTGGAACAGCGGTTATTATAAGAAAGACGATTAAGCCACCACCATTTCTGTGGAGGATAATATGGGTATTTTAACGTCTCTGCAGTATACTGTCCACCAAGACATAAAATAACTGAAGCTATGTTTTCCGACTGCCTCAGTATCCTAAGACATCCAGCTTTAAAGGTGGGACTGGAATGCTAAGAATGAGCACTGGGGTAGTAGTAGAACTGATAACCGTTGGGGAAAACGGGTTCTTGAGTGGAGACCGCGTCTCGGCAAACGTTATGTAGGACGTCCACAGGACAGATGGTGATGATTCGCGCAAGACTGCTGGCAGGAGCTGGATGCAAGAAGCCGAGGATCGAACCAAGTTGCACGCAATTGGAGAGGCCTATGTCCAGCAGTGGACTGTGATGGGCTGATGATGATGTAGGGAGGTAACCCACAACATTTTTTTTTGGAATTTTATTATAGTAGATACTGTGTCGACGTGATATAAACACATATAGACGAAAAAAATTTACCTTTTTATCACTAAATGTTTGGAAGGTATGTCGACAACGAACAGATAGGCATGCACGGACCCTAAAAACCTAGACTGACTACCACTAGAGAAAGGCAAATTTTTTCTTTATCTTTTCTTTGTAAAATCATATGAATACCATTTCCTCTTGTGAACGAACTTACTGGCCAGCTGATCCAAAGAAACTCCCTGATCTCTTGGACTTCTTTATTACGAAGGGATTCTGTAAACATTACATGAAAATCGAATCCTATTTTTATGGCTCATCTGACCACAGTCCTATTCTGCTAACTGTCAGCACGATGTTTGTGGAACCTACAGTTGCAGAAAAACTATGCAACAGGTACACTGAATTCATTTCAGGAATTCCTTGAAGATAGAATAGAACTGAAAGTAACTTTAAAAACATGTGAATATATTGAATCTGATACTGGATACATCACGACCTTATTTCAAGAAGCTTACTGGCTCAGTACCCATGTTCTGAACACTGGAATTACACAGAATAATTACCCTGTGGAAGTCAAAAGAGCGGTACTCGAAAAACGGAAGCTCAGAAGAATCTGGCAGAATTGCGGACTAAGTGGCAGAATTCTGGACTAAGAAATACTATCTAACTGGCATTATTACGCTCTTGAATCACAACTCCAATCACTGTCTGCCACAGCTGCAAATAGCTATTCTCTCTGGAAGTTTAAAAAAAACTATGACAGACCCCAAATAGCCAATCCTCCTTCAAAATTCAATAGTGGTTGGGCGCGCACCTCTCAAGGTAAGGCTGATACATTTGCTAACTACCTGTCGAATGTATTTCGTCCTAACGAGGCCAAAGATTTAGAATGTGAAAAAGAAATAGAGCTTGTTATCAGTCAAGACATGCAATAATCACCACCCCCAAATCCATTTAATATACGTCAGGTCTGGAAAGTCATCAGGCAGCTTAAAGTTAAGAAAGCACCTTACCACCGATTCATGTCGATTAAAATTAAAATGTCTCACACTAAAAACTACTCGCAAGTAAAAAATATATGTACATACATTCAACCCAGGGGTCTAACCTTATTACAAAAGAAGTACTCCTTAAATTACCCAGAAAAGCTATAGTATTTATAACAACACTCTATAATGAATTGAAGAGGCCTATGTCCAACAGTGAACTGTGATAGGCTGCTGATGATAATGATAAATTTAGGGACATAGAGTAAACAAATTGCGAATGAAAGAGTTTTTCTTCACAACCTATTCATTCTTAGGAAGAAAACGGAGATCAAAAAAAGCCTGGTAATTTCTGATAACATTGGGATTCGAGAAGTCTCGTCTATAATCCTATATATAATCCTATATAATTCTTAAAAATTAGATCAAGTATTTACTTAAGGAAAATTTGTGTATCGCGTCTGCAATTATTGATAATACTAATACTCTAATATAGACATTCATAATCTATATCAGCTCACAACTATCTAACGTTCGTCTTTGATTTGATAACTTATGATGTTTTAAAAGACTATTCTAGCGATTTATGTCGATTAAAGTTAGTCAAATTAAAAATGTCTCACACTAAAAATTAGTAGGAAGTAAAAAATATATGTACACATTCAACGTTGACCTGTATTAACCTTTAACTACCGACGTGGGGCCTGTGAGGCCGCGGCAGGTTGACAATTTGTTAGATTTATCCCTTCCCCGTGTAGGAGACCTCTGTACTCTTCAGTAGCTGCGAGTTTAGTTGCACCGACGCCATTGAATGTGGTAGAAGTGCCGGCGAACATAATTTTAGTAAGTTATTTCAACTTGAAATTCCGACGCGGCCTCACAGGCCCAACGTCGGTAGTTACGTGACTTTTTTGTTTACGATACGGGCAACGTAAAGTGCCTTGTTAGAGAAATCTCAAAAGAAAATTGATGTAGCTGGGACGTTAAAAGGTAAACTCTGTTTATCTTTAAATAATTCACGTCTTTCCAAATTTTTTTTTTTTTTTTTTAGTTTTTTTTTTGGTATATTGTATGTATAGTATATTATATAATTTTTGTCATAAGTTCAGTCAATGTGTTATATTATATTATATGTTATATTATATTATTATATGTTATATTATATGATATGCATATGAAACAAAGACTGATAGTGTATTTATAACGATTAGTATTGGAGCATACGATTACGCAGAGAAGGGTAGTCAACCTACATTTGTCTCGATAGCTGCGTATGAGCTTGGCAAGAATACTCGGTTCTGATATGCCAGATACAGTTCAAGGTTAAGTCAATGAAGAAAAAACAAGAAAAATATGTGCATCTTGTTCACCTATAGCTATATAGATCATCCATATATCACAGTGCGCTAAGCTAACATGCCCTGATTGTGTGTAACTTTGTTCTTGGACATTTTTTTTATTTGAAGCTTTCTAAATGCTATTTATTATTTTTCTAGTAGATTTAAATCTAAAGTATAAGGAAAAGTACTTTTTGTAGTTACTAAGTTGTGATTTTTTTTTTTAAATCAAAATTTTAGCCAAAGGAGTTAAGGTATATAATTACTAAGTTAAGTAAAGTTGATGATTATTTTTATCTTTTTTTTAGCTATAACATCCCAAATTAACATTACAAACTATAATTTGATACTTAGTTTACATATTTTTCACACTATTCAATGTTATACTTGCGGCCTCTCAGGCCCCACGTCGGTACTAGCGTGACAAAAAATCCACGTCGGTAGTTAAAGGTTAAAGTAACTTTAGTCCGTATTTATGCAAAATGGAACCTCTCGACAAATTTAAATTTTTACTTTTTTTGAAGAATACTTATTTAAAAGTGGTCTAAATTCTCATACAAAAAAGAACCACATGATTTTTCACTTGGAAATAAGGTATACTAAAAGCAAAACAGAACCACCAGCAATAATAAACGTAACATGTTAAGCAAAACGGAATCACAGCACAATGGTACCCTATTGTTCAAACAAATAAACGATATTACTACCATGTCATTTATACAAAACATATCCACATACACTTGCTACCATTATAAATTACACATATTTTTATTATTAACGATTATTTTTAATACGCCAAATGGAACCAAGTTTCTGTGGTTTCGAGCGTAAAATAAATTCATATTTTGTTGCTAATATTTTTTTGCAAAATGGAACCACAAGCATTCGGTTCTAACGTGTATAAATAAATATTGTAAAACAGTAGAACCACTAGTATGTGATTCCATAATGCATATAACGATTTGAAACATATGACCACTGAAAGGTACCAAAATGACGTGACTTGTTACATGTCTCTCATTTTAAACAACGAAATATTTACTTTATTTCATTGCATGTATGACTCAAAGTTGCATTGTAAAATTTTAAAAATCTGTCTAAACAGGTGACATTCAACGAAGTAGTTCGAATTCGCGACGACCGTTTTTTTTTCTCTGCGAATAAAGTTCTATTGTTTTTGTTAATTTCTTTCGAATTAAGTGTTAAAATGTTTATAAGAGGCAAGCAATTGTTGAATTAAGATTTAGAGATCAACACCGTACTTCGGTGTTGATCTTTAAATCTTAATTCAACAATTGTGGCTGCGCCACAATTTATTATTTATTTATTTTATTTTATTTTAAACTTATTGCACATGTTGTACAAAGGCGGACTTAATGCCATAAGGCATTCTCTGCCAGTCGACCTTCAGGTGTTGCAGAAATGTGATGCGGTAGGTGCAGAGAGAGAAAAATACCATTACTAGGCATAGGTATATAAATAAGATTAGCCTACATAAATATATTTTTAAATACACATACATTTATACATATATACATATACGAGATATTCCTAAATACACATACATATACACTACTACTCTATATACATAAAACTACATAAACATACGTACATACAATATAATAAAAATATACACGGGTGCTATCGTTGTAGCTGTACTGCCAATTCGCTTTGAAGCAATTCGCGCACCTTCATTTTAAAACTAATGCGATTTGTGGACATTCTGATTTCGGTAGGGAGCGCATTCCATAGTAGGACCGACTGCACAAAAAAGGAGGAGTTGATAAAGTTGGAGGTGTGAGAGGGGCACAGAAGAAGTAAGTTGTTTGATGACCGGAGACTTCGGTCGTGATTGGAGTATAAGAAACGGAAATGAGGTTCAAGGTATTCAGGTAATGATGGGGAGTTGAGGAGAGAAAAGAGTGTAGTCAGGGCCCGTAAACTGCGGCGCTGACGAATAGGGAGCCATTGCAGCTGGGAACGTAAAGTAGACACATGATCATACTTGCGAAGATTGAAAACGAATCGAATGCAGTTATTGAGAAGGCGGTCTAGTTTATTGAGGAGGTCTGCATTCAGGTCAAAATAACACACATCACCATAATCAATCAAAGGAATTATCAAGGACTTCACGAGCGTGGCCTTGGTTTTAACGGGAAGAAAGTTCTTAAGGCGATATAGAGCACGGAGACATGATGTAACCTTTTGACTGACGTGGGTAACTTGTGCCCGCCAATCAAGTGTCGAGTCAATATATAGTCCCAAGTTCTTCACAACTGCGCTCAGGGGTATATTGACGCTGTTATAGACGACTGGTGGAATGGCAGCCATTTCCAACCTACCCACCATTTGCTTACTCCCCACGACAATCACTTGGCATTTGGTTGGATTTACTGACAACCCAAAGCTTGTTGACCAGCTCTTGATTACGTCTAAATCTTTGTTGATTTTGTTGACTGCGTTGGCGATGTCTTCTACCCTTGACTGCGTGTACAATTGTAAATCGTCGGCGTACAGGTGATACGAACACTGAAGGTATTGGGTTACGAGATTAATAAATATTGAGAATAATAAGGGAGATAATATACCGCCTTGAGGGACGCCACTGCGAAGATCACTCCAACTCGATGACCGGTCGTCAATGTGAACACACTGTTGACGTCCCTGAAGATAGGAGGAGAACCATTCCAGAGCTTCTGAGGAGACCATGAGATAGGAGAGGATAGCTAATAGGACGTCGTGACAAACAGTATTAAATGCATTCGAGAAGTCAATCAAAGCCAGGACTGTGACTTTGGTGTCCTCCATACCCTGCCTCATATCGCCAGTCACTTTGAGGAGTGCGGTGGTTGTGCTGTGACCGGGTCTGAACCCAGATTGTAAGGGACTGAGGAGATTCTGCTGATAAACATACTGCGAGAGCTGCCTGTGAACACAAAGCTCCAGTACTTTTGAAAGAAAAGGAAGTATAGAGATAGGGCGAAAGTGTTCAGGAAGGGAAGGGTTGGGTATTTTGGGTAATGGGATGATGAAAGCCTTACGCCAGAGTGAGGGAAAGGTTCCGGAATCGAGTGAAAAGTTAATGATATGGCATATAGCTGGAAGAATGTGATCAAGGATAGCAACAATCATGCGGCGGCTAATGCCGTCGCATCCCACAGCATTGGAACGAATGGTGAGGATAATCTTTTTGATGTCCTCAGGAGACACCGGAGAAAAGTTGAAGGATACCATATTAGCATGGGTTAGGCTAGCTAAGTAACTCAAGGTTTGAGTCTTTATTTGAAGATCCATCTGTGGTGTAGTTGTGAAATGACGGTTTATGTCATCTAAGCTAACCGTCGTCTTTACCTCAGGGCGTTGTTTATTGCCAATGCCTAGTGTTCTAAGGAATTTCCACATGCTAGAAGTTGGACAGGATTCTATACTTTGAATTATATGGCGGCGCTTGGCGTTACGTATCACCTGATTACACCGATTCCTAGCACTCTTGAAAAGATTCCATTTCTCCTCAGTGCGATCTTTCTTGTATTTGTTAAAACAACGGTCTCTCCGTCGCATAGCGGTTCGAATTTCTTCCGTCATCCAAGGAGCAGGGTCGCGCTTTACTTTAATTTTTATAACAGGTGCGTGTATATTATATAAATTATTAACTGTCTCATTGAAAATGCTGACTTTATGGTTGATGTCAGTAGTTGCTCTCAAGCTAGACCAATCCAGTGCAGAAGCATCCGCACACAGTTTATTTACATCCATTCGTCTAAAGCCACGCACGTGCAGAAATTTGGGAGGGGGTTTAGGAGGTTTTAGGATGTAGGTAAGGTAGATCAGGTCATGATGGGAAAATCCAGGAGCAGGGTGTTGACCATGTGAATGAATAAAACTTGGAGTAGAGGTGAGCATTAGGTCAAGCCAAGTATCCTGGTGCTCGGTGTTGTGATGAGTTGCTTGTAGGGGGAGAACATGGAGGCTAGAGGATTGGATAATGTGGACGAGATTACGGGTACGGGGGTAGTTAGAGGCCAAAAGGTCGGTGTTGAAATCACCCATTATGATGTGATGTGCGTATTCAGACCCTAAAGATTCCAGAACTGTTTCCAGACTGGAGAAGTAGTTGACAGCGGGGGGACAATATACTACCCCTAGTAAAACCTTGGATCCCTTAACACCAACTTCGAGAAAGAGGTATTCAGCAGTAGTAGAAGAATCGGAAGAGGAAGTGGCAAGGATTTTGAAGGATAAGCAACCACGAAGATAGATGGCTACTCCTCCACCCCTCCTCGACTCCGGTCGATCATTGCGAATGAGAACGAAGCCAGTGAGGGGATATGAAGTGGAAGGTAGATGCGGTTTAAGCCACGTTTCCGAAATCAGAATGGCGTGCACATTATTATCCCTGAAAGTTTCGGTCAGTTCGCTAAAGTGGCTGGGTACACTCTGAGCATTTATGTGGCATATATTCAGTAGAGATTGTGATTGGTTATTAAATGAGTACCGTAATCGATCACCCAAGGTGTCTGGTAGAGAACTAAAGCTCTCGTCATCGGAAGAATCGTTGGCAGAGAAGTATACTTCGTTATCTATATTATCATTATCATGAATCATAGCACAGCCGTGTACACATTCTAATAAACAAAAAATAAACAGTAAACAAAAATAATGGACAAAAGAAATAATATAATATATAAATATTTAAACAATATAGTTAATTAAATAAATTATTACCTTGATTGCAGCGCATCACTGCATCACCCGCCAGCTTACACAGATAAATTGACACATAATAAACGGCTAAGTACGAGCAACATGCAATTGAACAGACAAATCATGTGTATCATATATTAACTCATATAAAGTAGGGAGAAATAAACCAGAAAACAAAAATTGAAACAAAAAGTTGAATTCACAACATGTCAAATTGTGATCTTTCTAAAGTTGCTAAGCAAGGAACGGAACGCAAGGGGCGGTGGAATGGTAATTTGACAGATGTCACATCACAAACAATTTGACGTGACCGAAATAAAATAAATAAAAGTTAGAGGTAACGTAAACAAAAACAAAATGTCACCTACCCCGATTACAACATATAAATACAATGATAAATATAGTGATATATGTATTGTGCACATGAAGCGACCAAAGTCAACCCCAAATACTAGCGTCTCCGTGTACTCTTATTGTTGTTACCCGAACTAGTGCTGCCGGGGTCACTTATACTGGTCGATGCTTTCTTTGGAAACTTGACGAGTAAAGGCTTTAGCTCGTCAGTGGATGTTATTCTGTACCTGCTGTTATCGCTTGCTTTTATAACTATAATACCGTCCTGTGTCCAACAAGATGACAGACCGAAATGTTGTCGGGCCTCGGAGAAAACTGACTGGCGTATTCTTGTGAGAAATTCTCTAACCGAGAAGCCGGAACCCTTGAGAGCCGTTTTGGACTTCCAGACTGCAAATCTAGCCTCAGCGGTTGTAAACCTCACTAGTATTGGACGACGGTGTTCCTTGGACGGTGATCCAATGCGATAGCAGTGTCTTATGTTGAGCATTGAGATGTCCTGGAGACCCATCTTCGCATTTATAATATCCAGCAGGGTTGCTCCACAGTCCTCCTTGATTGCCTCAGGCACTCCTAGGAACAGAAGAGATTTGTAACGATGCCTTGTCTCCATAGCGTCAACCGTTTTAACACACTCGCTTATCTGTTTCCGGAGAAGGCCCAACATGGAAAACATTAGCTCACGAAAGACTCTAAACTCCTCTGATACTCTCGCCAGTGTCTCCTTGCTGTTTCCAGTGGAATGTAGTTGTGACTCCAACTGTGCCATCCTCTTCGAGAAGCTCTCCTCTAAATTGTTCTGAGCTTCCTGTATATCGGACAATTGAGGCATAGCGAAAGTTAAGTGGTAGTGTTACTTGTAATTCTTGCAAATTGAAAATTTGTAGTGCTGGCAGGTGACTAAAATGCCTGATTAGATCATTAATTTGAATGTTAACACTAACAGTAAGTACACTGAATCTAGGCTTAACTGAACACTTTTTTGTCAAAATATAAGATAAATATTAATTAAATTAATTAAATAAGTTTAGAGCTTTTTACTTTGTGTGTTATCTTTTTTAGCACCTACCCTCAAAACTTATTTTTATACACTCATATTACTCTTTGATTATAAACATGTCTAGATAGAGAGTTCGAGCGTCTAAACGTCCAAAAAAATAGTATTTAACTGTAAGAGACTAAGCTCGTCGCGGCCGATCAGTGGCGTTACTGTCATTGTACGGTAAACACGTATTGAGTGGCGTATAAAAATGACGTTTTGCATGATAAAAGTGTGCAGGAATTACTTTGGACGATTGAAATCAACTAAAAAAATTAGTTATCATCGGTAAGTAAACTTTAAATAACTATATTGTAAAGAAATAATTAAATTAACTCGGTGAAATTTTATCAAAGTTCGACCACCATTTTGACGGCATTTTTACAGGGTTGCCTGTTAATTGAATTTAAATTTCCCATGTGAGTGTTAGCCAATTTACAAAATGTTGAATCATAACTATAGTGCTGGATAATACATATTATATATGTATATATAATATATTTTTAAATCTAAGGTGGTAGATATTGTTAATCTGATATGGGTGTCAATTTTGTCGCTCCATGGATGTTATTAATGAAAGTAGTATGTACGACGTAAAGCTGAAGAGATTGTTTGTTTGTTTAAACGCACTAATCTCCGGAATTTCTGAACCGATTCTGAAAATTCTTTCACTAATCGGAAGCTACATTTCTCTGAGTTCTTAACGAGAACGATATAAAAACATGATTTTGAGAAATTGCGGGGAACATCTAGTTAAAAATATAGTAATTAAATTAAATATAATTTGTTGATATTAACCAAATTGTTGTTAAGTATTAAGAATAGATAAGCTTTAATAGCAATTCCCTTTTTCACCAACATATATTTTACCTAGTAACTCAAAAGCAAAAACTCTAATACATATTGACTGACTTTAAATTTAATACAAATTACAATTCTCAAAATCAATACACAATTATTTTCCCTCCTTTTATGGAAAACATTCAAGGGCTGGTATCACTCAGAACGCTTCCACGTCATGCGCGCGCCCGTAGGCAACGCTTGCATGTGTGTGTAATACGCACACAAGCCCTTCAAATCTGGCCTGTTGTTCTTATTGCGAATGCAGCGCAACACTCCATCTAGACATGTATATAATCAAAGATATTACTTTGTGTCAACACATTATATTTCATAAATCATCGCATCTATATACGCCTCATAACGCAACACACATATACCTGGCAACACTTCCCCCTTCCCTCCCAAAATGGCGCCAGCGACTGTTAACAAAAAGTACTTCGAATGAACTCAACGCGAACAATATTTCAAAATTACGCAAAAGACTATAATTTGTGACAATTTTAACTCAAAAGTGCAGTGACTCTGTGTTGATCAATATTACCGCCAAACGTTATCGTATCCAGAAAGAATTGTCACAAAAAAACCGCAATCGGAGGATGCCTAGGCGACTTCAATAAAGAGGTAAGTCCTGGCGCCTTCAAATTGCTTGCCTCTCATACCATCCTATCTCACTCACTCGGTGATACACAACGCAATCTCTGTTTGATACCGGTTTTATTTTTATTTATTTATACTTAATGCACATAAACAGTGACAATGGTGGACTTAATGCCGTAGGCATTTACTGCCAGTCGACATGGAGCGCGGGATGCAGATCCAAAAACAAGGTAGATGCACACAACTGATAATATACCTAATTTAATTAAAAGAATAAATAAAAGATTCATACTTAAACACTAAGTAGCATGCTATTAATACACATTATAGATACGGATTCATATTTATACACAAAAAAATTTGTCCAGTTTTAGCCATCTTAACATCGAAAGGGAGTGCGTTCCACAACTTGGAGAAAAAAGTAATGAATAAAGGGTAGTTAACGCCCGTATCTATCTACGTTGGCGAATCGGAAGCCAGTTCAAATGAGAGCGATACTCAGACACGTGATCATATTTATGTAAATTAAAAATGAATCGAATGCAATTATTGAGAAGACGGTCAAGCAGATTATCATTCCGCAGATTTGCATTCAGGTCAAAGTAGCACACATCACCATAGTCGATTATGTGGAATATTAGGGTCTGGATATGCAATACCTTAGTTTTCACCGGCAGAAAATTTTTAAGCCTATAGAGAATCCGCAACGAGAATGTGACCTTCTGACACACAGATGCAACTTGTTTTCGCCAGTTGAGAGTTGTGTCGATATATAATCCGAAGTCCTTCACACTTTCGCAGAATGGTGTAACCATACCAGTAGATAAGTGGTGGGAGTGAGTCCAGGTCAGGCTGGCTCATACGGTGGTTACTTCTGATGATAATACCCTGATATTTATTCGGGTTCATCGATACGCCAAACATATCGGACCAGTGTTTAATGGGCGCCCGGTCACTATTTACCATCAAGACCGCGGACGATACATCGCACAACTCTGATTGATAATATAGTTGCAAGTCATCAGCATAAAGATGATAGGAACACTGATAGAGGTGATAAGGTTAATGAAGATGGAACAAGTGAAAGAATACCGCCTTAGGGAACGCCAACAGCGAAACCAAATCAGCCAGAGGAACAATCTTCCACCTTGAATGACTACTGACGATTCCGAAGGTAAGACGAGAACTAGTCTAGCGCTTCTTGAGAGACCGAGAAGTAGGATAGGATAGCAAGGAGGAGTTTTTAACTGACAGTATTGAAGGCATTCGAAAAATCAACTAGTACTGCGGTCGTAGCCTTAGCTTCTCCATTCCTACCTTAATATCGCCAGTCTCTTTCAAATGAGCAGAAGCCGAGCTATGGCCATCAGGGAAGCCAGTATCACCCGCGAAACTAGCCGATATTCAGTCCATATCACATCTCATTCCACAAGATGCACAGAGTTTTTATTGGTCTCAATTGTGATGATACAATAGAAGATGACATAAATAGACTAGACTCGATGGATTTTAAAATCTAATTTGATGATAACGTCGAATAAACGTGTATTTTTGGTGAATTAAAGAAGAGAAAAATCAAATTTAAATACGAATACATAAATTAGTAATATATCAATAAATTTAAATAAAGTTTATAGTAATATTACTTAATCTAACAGTGCTGCACATATTTTTGTAAATCCTTTGATATCTCAAAAGTATGTATTTGCTGGGTGGTTCCTTTTTGCATACATACGGACAGTTAATATATTAATTTAGCTATTATTATTATTAGTGTTGTTTCGTTAACTTTCATTAATAAAATTAGGATCGATATTCGTTTATTAGATTAGAAAATACACGTAGTTGAGTTTGTACGTATGTAAAGTTATACGATCTAAATTGTACATTCTATTCATTGTATACATGAAAATTATTGGTCTTACGCGTGTGTGTAAAAAGGAGGATAAGAAAATGAATGAAATTGAAATTATCAACAACATCGATACATTTGAAAATATTATGTGTATTTATAGAAATTACCTGTCTTACGGGAAGAAAAAAAAATACTTTATAATAGTTCACTTAATTATAGAATTATCGTTCTACCTAATAATGTTTGCAAATAACTTTCGTTTGGCAATGACCTTAACTGGACTAACCACTGACGTTAAGTATTTTTATTATTTTCTTTGTTTAAACGTTCTTTTAGGTGACGTAATATGTGCCATTTATGGTATATATAAAGGTGGCGCATATAAAAACTTTGTGACCAGTCTTCTGACCCTCCACAACATCTACAAGAACGACATTCATTACGACAAGAGGTTAAAACAAATAAAAATAATATTCTTGACGACTTTCGCCACTATGTCCATCGTATCAGTTGTTTTTGTAGCTATAAATACTGTTAATGTTTTATCGTTTGGATTAATTGACACAACTACTTTACTTTTGACCAATTTCTCAGTACTTCACAGTGAAGTATGTTTCACGTTGGAATATTTAGTAATATACACGTTTCTATCTTTGTTGTCTAATATATTATATAGTTTGAATGGCACATTGATGGAGATACAGGAACAAGTACAGGATGAAGCTATTGGTTCTATAAACTTCGTGGAGAAGATCCATCAGTTGTCAGAGTTATACAAAAGTATAGTCGAACTTAGCAACCAACTCTCCGCGTGTTTTAAGCATCAAGTAAATATGAATAATATAGTTTTTGATTGTAATTTTTCTTAAATAATAATTTCTTGGTATTTGTTCTTAAGCGATATTTCTCTCTCTACTATCTGAGTAAATTGTCCTTCTACTTTTTTACATGATGAGTATTTAGACATTAAAGGAGTAACTCATATTGTATTTTTAGATGCTGCACAGTCTGTCAATGAGTAAATGGTTTTACACATGGATAGTATATATTTCATTAAGAATAATTCTAACAAAAGTAAGTTTGTATGTTCCAAATTATATTCTAGTTTACATTTAAGTCATTTATTAATCCCCTTTTACAGTCCACTGCTAGCTTGGAAAAAAAAATCATAATGTACGAAGATAATTATAGGTAAAATGTTTGTTAATCATTTTTAATTTCTATTCAGTGATATTATTCTCTATAGCTTATTTCATAGACTTACTGACTCATTTTCCTACGACATTGAGGGTGTAAAAGTTATCAATTTTTTTTTTGTTTTAGGATTCTAACTTATCTTTTATACTTAACTTTATTGGATTTTTAATATCTGAAGTGTCTTCAATGGCAATGATATTTTATAGTGCCCAAAAACTATCTAATGAAGCTATCATAATGAAGAGATCTGTCTCAAAGTTGTACTGTTGGTACTCTACGAGTAAGTATTTTTTAAAACATATTTTAATAAAAGGGGCGCATGTGAGAATTAATTCCTGTCTAAGATTTAAAATCTCTTCGATCTCCTCAAATCAGGATTTGTATTTGTCTTACTTTTCTGAATGAGTATTGATCACTTTAGATGTTTTTAGGGTTCCGTAGCCAAATGGCAAAAAACGGAACCCTTATGGATTCCTCATGTCTGTCTGTCTGTCTATCCGTGTAATACAGCCACTTTTTTTACGAAATTATAAGAGCTATACTGTTGAAACTTGGCCAGTAGATGTATTCTGTGAACCGCATTAATATTTTTACACAAAAATAGAAAAAAAACAATAAACTTTTGGGGTCTTCATACTTAGAACTGAAACTCAAAAATTTTTCTTTCATCAAAACCATACCATCTACGGATAGGTTTTCAAAAATGATATTAAAGTTTCTAAGATCATTTTTTTTCTCAACTGAATAGTTTGCGCGAGAGACACTTCCAAAGTTATAAAATGGGTGTCCCCCCACCTGTAACTTCTAAAATAAGAGAATGATAAAACTGAAAAAAATATATGATGTACATTACCATGCAAACTTCTACCGAAACTTCGTTTGAACGAGATATAGTAAGTAGTTTTTTTTCTTCTTCTTCTTCTCAATTTAAGGGTCAGTCCCTTGTCGGTGGAGCAAGCGCCACTCCTGTCTATTTCCCGCAATCCGTTTGACCTTGATAGGCCACGACTCCTACTTTCTCCTTTACTTGTTGTATGTACGTGAATCTAGGCCTTCCGCGTTTTCTTCTACCTTCTATCTTTCATTCTAAAATGGTTTTAAAAAGGTTGTCGTGTCTTATCAAATGGCCAACCATTTTGCCTCTTCTGTTGTCAACAGTATTCAGAAGTCTCCTTTCTTCGTCAACCATTAGTAGGACTTCCTCGTTGGATTTTTTCTCTGTCCAACGGATGTTCATCATCCGCCTCCAGCACCACATTTCAAATGCTGCCAACTTATCTCTGTCTCTTTGAGTCAGCGTCCACGTTTCGCAGCCATAAAGCGCAATGCTCCAAATATAGGTTTTGATTAGCTGTTTTTTTATGTTTATATTAATCTTTGCCTTAAATAGATGTTTTTTGCAGTTGTAGGCTTGTTTTGCGATTGCTATCCTCTCTACTATGTCCCGAGAACATCTCGAGTCCTGTGTTATTCGGCTACCTAGATACTTAAAGCTTTCTACCTGTTTTATGTAATTGTTGTTAATTTCAATATGGCGGGCTATGGATTGAGATTTGGAGGTAATTAGTATTTTGGTTTTATTGCAGTTTATACTTAATCCAAAGTCTTCAAAAGTACTATTCATTATTGTTAGCAGTTGTTCTAAATTGCTCGTATTATCGGCTATTGCTGCAATAACATCTGCAAATCTAATAAAACGTATAGTTTCCCCATTGAATTTTACCCCTCCTTTACCCGATTCTACTATTTTTCTTATGGCATATTCAATAAAAATATTAAAAATTAAAGGTGACAGAGGGCACCCCTGTCTTACGCCTTGTTTAATATCTGCGTATTGTTTTTCTTCTCCTACTTCTATTACTGTTTTCTGGTTTTTGTAAAGTTGGTAAATTATTCTCCGGTCTCTGTAATCTATGCCTACTTCCTTTAGAATATCCATCATTTTTGTCCAGTTAACCCTATCAAATGCTTTCTCTAGATCTATAAATGCTATACATGTTGGGAGAGTTAGATCCATTCGTCTATCAATAATTAAACGTACGGCTAGAACAGCTTCTCTCGTGCCCTTGTTTTGTCTTAAACCATATTGGTCAGGACCTAAGTAGTTTTCTATATGTAGTCTTATTCTGTTTTGTACTATTTTAAGTAAAACTTTTGATGCTTGAGAAACTAAGCATAGGGTTCGGTGCTCCTCGCATTTGAGGGTGTTTTGTTTTTTCGGTAGGGTAACTGTTCTACTAATTTGAAAATCTTGCGGTATAGTGCCTGTTTCGTACATCTTCCCAATTAAATAGTACATCTCGTCCAAGAGAGGATCACACACGGCATATTTAATAAGTTCTATGTATATGTGATCCTCTCCTGGAGCCTTTCCATGTTGTATAGAGTTTATAGCTTTCATAAATTCCTCCCGTAATATTACTGGACCCAATTTGTCTTCTGGTACAAGTTCTACCTTTTCTATATTATCTTCTTTCATTCCTTGACCTCTATACAATCTTCAATGTATCTTTTCCAGCGTTCAGCAATGTCTTTATTGTTAACCAATATTTTACCCTTTTCATCTAAAATGTCTGTACTTTTTGACCTAGGTTTGTTATCTAATTGTTTAATTAAACTATACGCTTTATCTATCTTGCCTTGTTTCATTAATGTTTCTACTGAATTACAGGTCTCTTCTAAGTATTTCGTCTTTTGCTCTCTACATTTTGATGTTATCTTATTAGTTAATTGCCTATATTGTCTAATACTAAATTCATCAGTCTTACATTTTAATTTTCTCCTATCTGTCATTAATTTAATAAGTTTTGGTGTAAGCCATTTCTTGCGTGGAATCAGTTTCTCCTTCTGTAGTACTTCATCAGCACTAGTTTTTATTATATCCTTAACTTTTTCCCACCTGGTCTCTATATCTATATTATTATACTCTAATTCTATACAGTTTTCTTTTAATTTTTGTAGACCAATCCCCAACTTATTACTACGTGATTACGGTACCCATTTTTTGTTAAAATATAATCCAACTGGTATCTTCCAATATCTCCAGGCATTTTCCATGTGTATAGCCTCCTTTTCGGTAAATCGAACATCGTATTTGCTACAATAAGATCATTTTCCTTACAAAATTGTATTAATCGTCTTCCTCTGCAGTTTCTTTGACCCAATCCAAATTTCCCAACTATGTTATCTTTTGAACCTTTTCCTACTACCGCATTAAAATCTCCCATGACAATCAAGTTGTCTTTATCTTTAACTGAATTTAAAATTGAGTCTATGTTGTTATAAATAGCTTCTACTTCATCATCATCGTGATTACCAGTAGGCATATATACTACGACAATAAATAAATCTGTATGACTAGTTTTTAATTTTAAAGCTGTAATTCTGTCGCCTAAATGAATTGTATTCTCTATCTGTAACCCCCAAGACTTATTCAGGACTACCGCTGTACCGTTAGCTCCCTGATTTTTCCCTGAATATATAATTCTGTACTTATCGCTCCAATAATCGCCACTTCCTTCCCATCGCACCTCACTCAATCCCAGTATATCTATATTTAATCTTTCCATTTCCATCTTTACTTCTTCCACTTTTTCAGGAGTCAACAATGTCCTAATATTCCAAGTTCCTATTTTACAAGGTTTTCGCATGATGACGACAGTGTCAGCCTTGTTACTGACCCTGCCGGACTCATTATAATTTTATTTTTAATGGTGCACGGTTACGACTAGGCGTCCATTATTCAAAGAAGGAGGTCTACTGGTGGTCCTAGGAGTCGGTGGAGCTCCGTGCGGCCTGTATCCGTGCCCTAAAATCCTAGATCCGCAGCCGGCGGCATCAACGTCTAGGTGGCGGGGAGGATCAGTTTCATGAGGTATGCCGAGAGGCGCAGAAAACTCTGAAGCCAGCCATAGACGTGCCAGAGATGAAAGGAGAAAATACATTCTCGATTGTGACCCCCGGGGTCGCCCATTTATCGTGTCGTGTTATCTTATTGTGTGTTTCCCTTATGGAAACTCTCCATCCCAGCTTGCTGCAGGAATTGGTCGAGGGCCATTCACCGCAGCGGGTGGAGCACACCCCCGTGGATGGCCTTCTCGGTCGGATACGACGACGATGTTGATAAAATCAGAGATAGGGGTGACTGTTCTACGGATCCATTCCAAGATCAGCGCTCCCAGATTCCTACCTGACGGAAAGATGGTCCTGTTTGAAAGAGCCTGCCTATTCGGTGGTGAGCTATAGGCCCATCGTGTTGCTAGACGAGGCGGGTAAGCTGTTTGAAAGGGTGCTCTCTGCCCGCATCATCCGGAACCTCTGCTAGGTGGGCCTGGATCTGTTACACGCAAACTATATCGCTTTAAAATAATATTCACTAATAGATCTACTGTTGCAATTTTCTCCAAAATATTTTCAGAAGTTTGATACAATTATTAATTTGTTTTAGGTTCATCTGTCCCTGAACTCACAGCTATTAAGAATTATTTAACTTTGACCAAAACAAGTACAGTAGAGGTCAAATTTGCTAACATTTGTATGGGGATGTACTTGATTCCAGTGTTCCTGTCTACTATAATTAACTACGTGATAATAGCTTTGCAGTTCAATAATGTAATTTAAAAGTTACTGAAATGAAATGGAAAAGATCAGTAAAATTTAGAAAAGAAATTTAGAGAAATTTAGAAACACTAGTTCATATGTTATTACTGTACTTGTATGTTTCACTAAATTAAATAAAAAAGTACTAGTAGTTTTTATGTAAAAAAACAATAAAATACCGCTTTACTGAACGATAAATTTAAACTATATCTACCCTAGATAAACAATCACAATTTATATTCTTAGCACAACTGAGCTTGACTGTCAAGCAGCGAATGAGTCCTTCAAACTAAGAACTACTAAAAATGAGAACCTAATTATATTATTCTTAGATATTTTTAATGAACTTTAATATTTTTATTGCCTATCAATAAGTGGTAATTCAATATTTTATAACAAATCGAAGTGATTCACTAACGTGTAAAATGAAATGGTAGAGCCACGCTGATTTTAGCATGAACGAGGCCGGCTTGCCTGGTCGGCAATACCCTTTAATATAGAAGACCATCCTAAAATGACAGCAATCGTGCTGTCACATTTCAATGGATACTACGAGTACTACTCATCCATTCCATCAGGTAAAGTAGAGTCACTGTGGCAGGCTCTTGATACCAGCAATATCATGCCAACAATATGGTCACACCAAGACCTACTGTATGCGCTCCTACAGATGTGTGAAATGTGGGCAATCACATAAAACATCTGAATGTCTAAAACGTGATCGCAATACTCCTTACCTGTACCTGCGAACTATGCAATGGCTCTCACCCAGCCAACTATAAAGGATGTGAGGTGTATAAAGATATATTCTCTAGAAAAATGTCTAAAGCCCCAGCCCCACTTAACATTAGAAGTAGCACAAGTCAACACGTCCCAAAAGAAAACCGGATATACTCAAAATACAGAGCCAGCACAACAAATTCAAAAACCACTTTATGCTGAAATTGTAAAACAACAGCCACAAAACAACTGCACCTCGAATATCCATAACACAAATGGCCTTAGTAAAACACTTGAAGACACACTCATAATGCAAACTACTTAATTTGATATCATCCTACAACAAATGAGCACTGAGTCTCATAGCTAAACTTGTAGACAAGTTAACAAAATGACTGCATTAGGAATAGGGTCATGGAACATAAATGGTCTATCACCTAACAAGCAAGAAGTGGAGCTACTTATGGATCACCACAAACTGGATATTATACTTGTATCTGAGGCTCACTGCACAACAACATCGCTGGTAAGATTCTCAAATTATGTCTGCTATCCACAAATATTTGTTTCGGAGTCTGGGTATTTTTCTATGTATAATATGTATGTATTTACAAAAAAAAAGTATTTTTATGTATTTATATCAGTTGTTTAGTACCCATGACACAAGCTCTGCTTAGTTTGGGACTAGATGATGTTGTGTGTAAGATGTCCAAAATATTTATTATTTATTTAATATTATTATATCACACTAATTCCCCTGATGGGGACAGATCACGCTGGAACAGCGATGATTATAAGAAAGACGATCTAGCATCACCTAATACCACACTGCAACTGCCCACCTTTAGGCCACCACCATTTCTGTGGAGGATAAGTTTGGGTATTTTAACGTCTTTGCAGTATACTGTCCACCAAGACATAAAATTATTGAAGCTATGTTTTCCGACTTCCTCAGACATCCAGCTTTAAAGGTGGGACTGGAATACTAAGAATGAGCACTGGGGTAGTAGTAAAACTGATAACCGTTGGGGAAAACGGGTTCTTCATTCTTGGGAAGAAAACGGAGTTCCAGAAAAAGCCTGGTAATTTCTGAAAACATTGGGATTCGAGAAGTCTCGTCTATAATCAATTCTTATAAATTAGATCAATCATTTACTTAAGGAAAATTTGTCTATCGCGTCTCACATTATTGATAATACTAATACTCTAATATAGACATTCTTAATCTATCATCATCATCATCAGCCTATCGCAGTCCACTGCTGGACATAGGCCTCTCCCATTGCACACCACTGTGATCGATTTTGGGCTTCTCGCATCCAGCTCCTGCCAGCCATCTTACGCAGGTCGTCACTCCACCTCGCCTGTGGGCGTCCTACACTACGTTTACCGAGACGCGGTCTCCACTCAAGAACTCTTCTGCCCCAACGGCCATCAGTTCTGTGGCTAATATGGCCAGCCCACTGCTATATCAGCTCACAACTATCTAACTTTCGTCTTTGATCATTTGGTTACTTATGATGATTTAGAAGACTGTTGTAGCGATTTATGTCGATAAAAATTAGTCAAAGTTAAAACATCTCACACAAAAAAATTGTAGGAAGTAAAAAATATATGTACATACATTCAACGTTGACCTGTTTTGAAGTTAATATATTATTATTTGGCTATTATTATTATTTGTGTTGTTTCGTTAATTCTCATTAATAAAATTAGGATCGATATTCGTTTATTAGATTAGAAAATTTACGTAGTTGAGTTTGTACGTATGTAAAGTTATACGATCAAAATTGTACATTCTATTCATGGTATATATGAAAATCGTTGGTCTTACGCGTGTGTGTAAAAAAGAAGTATAAGAAAATGAATAAAATTGAAATTATCAACTACATCGAAACATTTGAAAATATTATGTGTATTTATAGAAATTACCTATGTTATGGGCAGAGAAAAAAATATTTTATAATAGTTCATTTAATTATAGAATTATCATTCTACGTACTAATGTTTGCAAATAACCTTCGTTGGGCAATAGCCTATAATGGACTAACCACTGACGTTAAGTATTTTTATTATTTTCTTTGTTTTAACGTTCTTTTAGGTGACGTAATATGTACCATTTATGGTATATATAAAGGAGGCGCATATAAAAACTTTGTGACTAGCCTTCTGACCCTCCACAACATCTATAAGAATGACATTCATTACGATAAGAATTTGAAACAAATAAAAAAAATATTCTTGACGACTTTCTCCACTTTGTTCATCGTATCTGTTACTTTTGTTGCTATACATACTGTTAATGTTTTATCGTTTGGATTAATTGACACAACTAGTCTACTTTTAACCAATTTCTCAGTACTTCACAGTGAAGTATGTTTCACGTTGGAATATTTAGTAATATATACGTTTCTATCGTTGTTGTCTAATATATTATATAGTTTGAATGGCACATTGATGGAGATACAGAAACAAGTACAGAAAGAAAACATATATTTTTTGGAAATTAATGAAGAAATCGGTTCTATGAACTTCGTGGAGAAGATCCATCAGTTGTCAGAGTTATACAAAAGTATAGTCGAACTTAGCAACCAACTCTCCACGTGTTTTAAGCATCAAGTAAATATGAATAATATAGTTTTTGATTGTAATATTTCTTACATTATAATTTCTTGGTATTTGCACCTAAGCGATATTTTTCTCTCTAATATCTGTGTAAATTGTCCTTCTACTTTTTTACATCATAAGTATTTAGACATTTTAGGAGTAACTGTCATTATATTTTTAGATGATGCACAGTCTATCAATGAGTAAATGGTTTTACACATGGATAGTATATATTGTATTAAGAATAATGCTAACGAAAGTAAGTGTGTATGTGCTAAATTATATTCTTTTTTTCATTATGTACGAATATAATTTTAGGTTTAATGTTTGTTTAATATTTTTATTTTCTGTTCATTGATATTGTTCTCTATAGCTCACTTCATACCTATGAAGTGAGCTATAGAGAACAATATGAAGTGACCTCACCTGCTACGACACTCACGAGGAAAAATAATCTGTTTTTTTTTTGTTTTAGGATTCTAACTTTACCATAATACTTAATTTTATTGGAGGTTTAATATCTGAAGTGTCTACAATGGCAATGATATTTTATAGTGCCCAAAAACTATCTAATGAAGCTATCATAATGAAGAGATCTATCTCAAAATTGTACTGTTGGTACTCTACGAGTAAGTAGTTTTATTAAAACGCGTTAATAAAAGGGACGCGGGGACTTATTCGAGATTAAATTAAAAAGGTTATGTTTACATGTTTACAGTAAATAACATTAGTATGTGTAAAAGTTGCGAAAGTCTAAAAACAATGAACGACCATTCTTTGAAAAAAGTTTAGTAACTAATATAACTTAATTTTTAAAACAAATTTTTATTTCTAATGGTTCACGTTTACGAGGAGGCGGCCATTATTCGCCTCCAAGGAAGTAGGTCTACTGGTGGTACTAGGAGTCGGTGGACCTCCGTGTGGTCTTTATCCGTGCCCAAAAATCCTAGATCCGCAGCCGGCGGCATTACCGTCTAGATGGTGGGAAGGATCAGTCTCATGGGGAGTATCAAGAGGCGCGAAAAGCTCTGAAACTGGCCATAAGACGTTCCAGAGATGAAAGGAGACAGGAAATTCTCGATCGTGACACCTGGGGTCGCTCTTATCGTCTTGGACCTCTCTTGTGGAGACTCTGTCTCCATGAGACTGGTCGAGGGCCATTTCCCGCAGCGGATGGAGCACACCCGCCGATGCCCTTCTCGGTCGGAAACGACAGCGAGCGCGAGGATGATGTTCCACCTGACAGGGAATCGGAGATAGGGGTGGCTGTTCTACGGAACCATTCCAAAAACACCGCCCCTGCGTCAGGATTCTTACCTGAGTGTTGGCCTGAGCTCTCGAGCATATGTTGAACTACCTCAGGGAGGTGTTGAACGTTAGCCTGGCGTCTGGATGCTTCTCTAAGTGCTGGAAGAGCGGAAAAGTAGTCCTGTTTGGGAAAACCTGCCGATTCGGTAGTGAGCTAAGGCTCATCGTATACCTGGACGAGGCGGGTAAAATGTTTGAGAGGGTGCTCTCTGCCCGCATCATCCGGAACCTCTGCTAGGTGGGCCTGGATCTGTTAGACGCAAACTGTATCTCTTTGAAATATTATTCTCTAATAGATCTAGTGCTGCAATTTTCTCCAAAATATTTTCAGAAGTTTGATAAAATTATTAATTTGTTTTAGGTTCATCTGTACCTGAACTCACAGCTATTAAGAATTATTTAACTTTAACCAAAACAAGTACAGTAGAGGTCAAATTTGCTAACATTTGTATGGGGATGTACTTGGTTCCGGTGTTCCTGTCTACTATAATTAACTACGTGATAATAGCTTTGCAGTTCAATAATGTAATTTAAAAGTTACAGAAATAAAATGGGAAATATCAGTAAAATTTACTGAAATATGTAGGTAAAGTTAAGAAAATAAAATACTAGTTCATATGTAATTATTGTACTTGCATGTTTCACTTAATTAAAAAAAAAAGTAGTAGTCGTTTTTTTTAATAAATATAACCTTTATATTATAAAACTGAAGTGTGAGGATACTTCTTATTATTATTGGTTGTAATAATAAATAATAGATGTACAAAATATAAATGATAAAATATTTATATTTGCGGAAATTGTAAAGCGTAAAAATCAACATTAATGGTTGCCACGACGACGCAGAATGCTATTTAAATAATAATATTATAATAATATACTAAATAAAGGAATGGGATCTCGCCACAAAACAATAAAATACCAATTTACTAAACGATGAATTTATTCTATATCTACCCTAGATACACACTGTCAAGCGAATGAGTCCTTCAAACTAAGAACTACTAAAACTAACTACCTAATTATATTTTTCTTCGATATTTTTATTGTACTTGTATTTTCTTGCGTATAAAAAAGTGGTAATTCAACATAACCTTTTCTCCTACATACCTTGCCCCGTAATTCCGTTATCCATCCTCTAATCACGACAGAAATCTTCGTTCAGAAAATAATCTGCTTCTCTTATGTCCCTCTCACAACTCCGACTTCGTTAACTCTTCATTCTTTGTTCAGGCAGTACTACTTTGTAATGCGCTCCCGCTTAAAATCAGGATGTCCACTAACCGTTTTACGTTCAAAAAGAAGGTACATGATCTCCTTCTCAACGATATGACAGATTGTTTAAATCGATAGTTGGAACACAAAATCATGTTGACATAGTGTACGAATATTAATTATTTTAATTTAAGTGCATGTATATATGTATGTGTACCTTTGTATATATGTATATGTATCTTTGTATATATGTAAACATATATAAATGTGTATAAATGTATTTGTTTGTATGTATGTGTAGTATTTTTCACTAGTTATCTGTGCACCTCCCTACAAAATTTCTTCACCACCCTAAGGTTGGCTGGTAGAGTTGCCTTGGGCATTAAGTCCGCCGTTGTACAAAGTGCATAAAGAAATAAATATAAAGGGACACTTGAAAAGCATCCCAATTCAACTGACAACATTTAGCTATAGCAAAAGGCTGAATCGAAAGGACATACGAACCTTTTATACATATTGTTTATACAGTGGTCTAAGGATGAGTAGATGTCTTTACTAAAAGATACACTCAAAGACAATATTCATGAAACTCACCTGCTTATAGCTAAAGCTTATTGCAGGTTAACAAGGAAATTGCCAATTTGAGAGGGACCAGTGTTCCCACTAGGCGGCTGTACACGAGGGTTGTCCGGTCAATGGCACTTTACGGTGCACCGGTGTGGGCGGTGGCTCTTACCGCCCAGAATAGGGCGCGCCTCTGGCGCCCCCAGAGGATATTGGTGGTCAGAGCCCTACGCGGATACCGCACGGTGTCCACCGAGGCGGCTTGCGCCTTGGCCGGAACACCCCCGTGGAATTTGGAGGCGGAAGTGCTCGCCGAAGTTTATGGGCGAGTGGCTGACTTCCGGGCGGAGAGCGGCTTTCGCCCCCCGCCCGAGGACATGCGCGAGTGGCGTGGAAAAAAAAGATAGATATAAGATAATATAGGTACTTTACCTTAGAAACTAATAACCTACCTCGTTGGTCTACTGGTTAGCGTATGCGACTGCTAATCAAGAGGTCTCGGGTTCAAATCCCGGGTCGGGCCAAAAAGTGTTTTTGAGATTTTCTTAGGAAATTCCTAATAGCTGCCCGGAGTTTGGAAGTTTGGCGGTGATTCACGCCCGTGCCTCGGAGAGCACGTAAAGCCGTCGGTCCCGGTTGTCATGAACATCTATGGCAATCGTTATTGGGAAGTCAGTGCCCTCAAATATACTGACAACTAGTTCAATCTTCGAATTTCAGTTCTCCCTTAAGGTTGCGGAGGTCCGATACCAGTCGCTCCGTGGAAAAACTGAAATTCAGGTAAAACCGGTTGAACTAGTAGCCGACCCCAAATAAACTTGGGAATAAGGCTAGGAAGATGACTTGATTTTAGAAACTAATATCAGGTAGGTAAAATATTTTATATAGATACTATGTAGAAGATAAAAATTACGTATGCATTGTTATTGTTGGAATGTTATTTGATCACCAGTTAATAATTAATTTACTGTCGATATTCGTTGATTAAGAAACTTAATTAAAGTAACGTGTCAAAGTATTATTATGTTTAAATAGTATAATTTATCATATTTCACATCAAACAGTGTCAGTGTCTACTTGTGTGAATAAACACATTAAAAATGAATAAAATTCAAATTATAAACTACATTAATATTTTTGAAAACATTATGTGTATTTACAGAAATCACCTGTTCTACGAGAAGAGAAAAAAATATTTTATCATAGTTCGCATATTTATTGAATTGTTTTTCTACTTAATATTGTTTATTATTAATATTTATTGGGCAGGACACAGTTTCATCAATTTTCTGTCAATTGACGTTCGGTTTTTTTTTTATTTCCTTAGTGTGAATATTTTTTTATCTGATGTAGTATTTTCACTGTATAGTTTATATAAAGGAAGCACATATAAAAACTTTGTGACTAATCTTCTGACCCTACACAATATTTATAAGAATGACGTTCGTTATGACACGAACTTGAAACAATTACAAATTAAATTTTTGGCGATTTTTTCTACAATGTTTCTCGTATGCGTTGCTTTTATAGCTATAAATACTGCAGTAATTTTAAAATGGAACGATAACGTATTTTATGCTTTTATGATGAATTTATCATTACTACACAGTGAAGTATGTTTCACTTTAGAATATTTAGTAATATACACATATATATCTTTATCATCAAATATACTAAGCAGTTTGAATGACACATTGGGGAAGATACATCAACAAGTGCAGAAAGAAAAGATAACGCGCTCGGACACAAACAGACAAACATCTTATTCAAATTTTGTAGAGAAGATAGAACAGTTGACGGAATTATACAAACACATAACTATACTAAGCAAACAACTGTCTGAGTGCTTTAACCATCAAGTAAATATGAAAGCCTCTGTTCTAATCTCTTTCTCATAACAACTATTATTTTATATCCCTTTATTAGTGATTTTCGTGTAAATATTACTGGACACGTTTATAATGTATATACTTTTTCTGTTATTTTTATTTTATTTTAAGATTTAATATAAAAACATTTTTAGATGTTACAGAGCCTTACAATGAGTAAGTGGTTCTACACATATATATTATATCTGATATTAAGAGTAGTTTTAATAAAAGTAAGTATTAATATAATCTGTCTTTCACCCAAAGTACCATTAATGTTATCAATTATTCATATTCTTTTCGTTTCAGTCTATTAATTTTGTCTTCATACTCAACCTGTTTCCCTGTTTAATTTCTGAAGTGTCTACAATGTCAATGATCTTTTATGCTGCCCAAAAACTATCTAATGAAGCTATCTCTATGAAAAGGTCTGTCTCGAAGTTATACAGTTTATACTCTACAAGTAAGTTACTTTTAAAGCATGTTTTATAAAAACAAACTTTTGTGGCTTATTTCCATTATTCATTACTTCAAAGATACACAGTTAAGTAGGTCGTCGATCTTTATTTAGGAATACGTCAATCACTGTTCATGAATTTAATTTGAATTGAGGCAACCGACTTGTGGCAGTATAACCACCCCAATGCGAGAATCACTAAAGTATGATACTGATGACGGGCAGCAGCGTCACCAGATAAATGATTCACATAACTGCGGTCACAAACCCGCCTGCCAAGCGTGGTAACTATAACAATTTTCCTCATGAACAGCAACCAGATTCCATGGTTATCATCAGTCGCAATATTTCAGGCCAAGTTCATCATCGAGGGGTAAGACAGGCAGGCGTTATATCTTCGAAACTGTTTACCAATGCCTTGGAAGATATCTTCAAGACGCTCGATTGAGATTAACGGGGTATCCATACCAATGGCCGATAATTCCCACACTTACGATTTGACGACGACTTAGTCATCCTGGCGGTATCTCTGCAGGAACTGGACAAAATGTTTAACGATCTGGACGATGCCTCAAAACTAGTATGGCATGGGCATGAACATAGAAGAGACAAAAATTATGTGAAATCGGCATGTATCCCTGAGTTTCATAAATAAATAGTCCCAGATTAAGCAGTGCTTGTACTATGGATACTAGAAAATGGCATTACTTTCGGTGTTGTATAAGCATACTTAACCAAATTATTCCAATGCGAATGGCCGAATGAAAAATTCACCTGATTTAGGCAGTATACGGGACGCAACTTCACGTTTTCGAGTCACCAATATCGTAATCATGGAAGACCAATAATTTATTGAACCAAAGCATCCTACCCGTGATAACGAATGGAAACGAGATATGTCCACTCACCATTAGTTTGATTCATAAATTTAAAGAGGCTCAGCGTACTTTGGAACGTGCAATGCTATTGTTGGACTTTTATAGCTTGAACTACCCGAAACCTTTGCTATTGATGTTGACAGAAAATCACCTACCGAAATATTCAAGGGTTAAGTTAAACCCACTATATAGTGAAGACACTATAGGAAGTTATGTTTTTGATGGCATGTAATATTCTGTAGAAATTCGTTTATTTTCCGTTAATTTTATTTGTTGCCTAGAATTTTGTTTCAAAAGGATCATAAGTAAAGGATTTAATATGTTGTTTAAAGATTTATATCCCGTATTAATTCAAATACTCAACCGGGTGGTGCTCATTAATTTACGATCTTAATTAGACAGCACCTATACGACGCAATTTTTTCGTATTATTTTTCAAGTAATATTCATAAGGATTAATACTTTTGTTATTATTTAATCAGAAAGATTATTCACAGTTTTAATATGTATTTATTATTGTAGGTCCTTCTGCTCCGGAACTAACAGCTATCAAGAATTATTTAACTTTAACCAAAACAAATACAGTAGAAGTTAAATTCGCCAACATAGGTATGGGAATGTACTTGATTCCATTGTTTCTATCTACTACTGTGAACTATGTTATAATAGCTCTGCAATTCAATAATATAATTTAGAACTTACTGAGGTCCATTATTGCAATACCAATATAAATTCAATAACTGTAAAAAAATATGAAGCTTTGAGAAACTATGGAATTATTTTTACAGACTTAAAATGTTGTACTACATCCGTAAATTACCTCAGTATACCTATCAGAAAACAATTAGTGGTTAGTTTGCTATTATCCAAATTGAGTCACTGTGATGTAGTGTATGGTCCGTGCTTGCTAGCCAGAACAAAAAACATAATACAAAAGGTTCAAAGTGCTTGTGCTTGTTACTGTTTTATGATTCTTAGACTTCATCAAGCAGAATTGCATTTCATAGATGGAATCCAGAATGACGCTATATTCCGCCAGCTTAATTAATTTTTATTAATCGAAACTTGCACTACACAATTATAACGAAATAAAAATGTTTTATATATTTGAGAATAATTTATTTTATATGTATAACACTCAAATAAAGGGAACTCCATGCGTGTAAAGGCCTCCTCCAGTGATTATGTCCTGTCTCGAATTTTCCTTTGCTATTAATACATCAGACTTCAGGTGGTTCTTCTCGTAGACCTCAGCTTGAGATCTCGGGGTAACTTCACCAGATCTACGGCCTGTCTAAGTGGTCTTCCGCGCCGCCTGCAGCTACAGGCGGGTCACTGAGTTGGGCCCTCTGGGCCTATTGGTATTGTCGGAGTGTCAATCCGGTATGGGGGCGTCTCTAATGAGGTCAAGCCATTGCGGGTGAGCTCCGCAGGGTGACCAACATGCTAGCTACGCCCGGGTTTAGTTTTGTGTCACTTCCTATGCTTAGCGAGGTCGAGCTCCTAGAGGTGGAGACCCCGTGGAGCGCCCGTCAGCTAGCGCTAGGTCAGATATTGGGGGTGGTCCAGTAGGAGCCGAAGGTAGGGTGCGAGCTCGCGCAGGTGGCGAGCTTGAGAGCCATCGGCACGCACGAACAAGTTGGAGCTCAGGCGTCTCACGAAGTCATCCAGGCTCTCCACGCGCAGATCCCTGGAGATCATCCTATTCCGCACAAAGCGGGGTGCGTTAGTGATGGTGCGTAGTGCGAGCGATTGTTGCGCACGTAAACGGCGGCGGTTTGTCTCATTGTCTCAGAGACGAGTGCAAACCAGGCCGGGGCACCATAAGTAAGACGGGTGCGAATGTATGTATTGTACACACCAAGCTTCGCACGGAGCGGCAGTCGGGACGATAGTACGGGCCGCAGAAGGGAACGCGCGACACGGACCTGAGAAATGATGTTGTTGACGTGGGGCTTCATGGAGAGCGTGCGGTCGATGGTCACGCCGAGGAATACATCAGAATAAAAAGATTCTTGTTTTTCTTTCTTTTTTTTTTCTTTTTTAATAAGACAACTCCCGCATTAGGAATATAAATTCCTGTGTCGCGGGGGACTTTACAAACATACATGAAACGGACACAAAGGACACCCAGACTCAGAACAACAAATTGTGAATCACACAAAGTGTTGTCCTACGTGGGATTTAAACCCACGACACTTGGCGTAGTAGGAAGCGGCGTGGCGACCGCTTAAGCCACTAGGCCAACCGTGCAGTCGAAGTTTTCTTCAGATAAACTTTCAGTAGAGGAGTATACTTGTATTATAGATGTCTTACAAATAGTTACTGTCTTATAAATAGTTAAATTAAGCAATGCTACTCTATTCGAAATCCAGTGAGTTTCTGTATATTATTATTATCTGCTTTCTTTACTAAAACTCCAACTCCTCTATGTCTTTTCCTCTGCCTGAAACAGAAAAATATAGACCTCTCTTCAATTCTGTATCCTTCTTTTCTTATTTCTTACATACCAATGACGTCACATATTACAACTGTTTTAAGGGCAGATTCTAGTTCTTACTTGACTCATCTTTGAGAGGTCTCACGCTGTAAGAGCAAATGTAAATATCTTGAGTTTTTCATGTAGATTAGTTTTTTACTTGTTTATTTATTTCTGCAGTCATCACAGTGACCAACCAGCTTTGGATTGCTATTCCTTCTTGGTCTTATTGACAAAGTTTCTTATACCATGTTTGTTTTTCTTTGATGGGTATTTGGTGCTTTTATGTATAATTTATTCTTCATTTTCTTCGTGTCGATTGTGTTAGGTTTCTCTTATTATTTGCATTGAAACGGTCTCTATTCTCTTTTTGTTTGGGATAAATAATTTTCATCGTAGCGTAGTACAGCATTGATTCCTTTTCTCTTTCTTTATTAACAATTTCTTGCAATTCTTGCCTGTTTTCTACTATTTTCGGCGTAAATCTTCCTTGATATAGTATCCACAGATGAGCCCTGAGATATTTATTTTTTTCTCTTTAGAACTTGTATTTTTTACCATGCCTGATATGTACTCAAGAAACTAATATAAAGAGACTAGTCTTACACGGTACGCATTAAATGTTTTCCCAACTCTGTATCCCGAAAATATGCCCGAATGACATTCAAATTTGTGGAATGTGTCCACTTCAAGACGCGCACCTCACCGCACCAAACCGTACCTCACCAATAGTAGCGGGGGCCCTGTTCGATATCAGTGGTCCTCGAAATCCAAAGCTGGCACCGACCAACTGGCCTCACTTCTGACGACGTACAGGTGTTGGCGTTCGGTGGAGAGAAAAACTCGTCACTGGACGACGAACTCGACGCCTCTGCAACAGCCGGACTATAGCCGAAAATAAAGTAGCAACAGCTACTTTATTTTTATCACTATAATCCATTAGATTTTTTTTGTTAAGTTTTTATTGGTTCAAATTTAACGAAAATAGATTACTTTGGATAAAAATACAGAGATTTTCACTATTAGTAGTGTTGTTACTTTTTAAACATTATTATTATTATTTATTATTATTATCTCTACTATTAAGCTACGGAATTTGCTTGTTTGTTAGGAGGTAAGTCATTAGTTCATTAATTAAATTTGAATAATCTCAGGCACTACTGGTCTGATTTACAAAATACTTTCAGTGTTAGATAGCCCATTAGTCGAGCATGGTTATATGCTATATATTATCAAGCTTCAAATAAGATCAAAGTAAGTATCAGTGAGGCTGAATCGCGCTAATATTCGGTCACCGGAGTGATTGTCAATAACTCGTAGAAATATAGTTGTGACTGATTTGTGAATCACAATTCTGAGATTATAAATATTTATTGGTAACAACAGTAGTATTATTTCTCGTCTACGAACCCCTGATCTCGTTCACAATGCTTAAATGGTTAAAGATGAAAGGTTTGTTACTCTTGAAAAGTTCTAAAAAGTTATATTCTAAGACTAAAAACTATTTCATGGGAATTGATGGTAGTTACTGATAAAACTATAAATGTTAATCACAAAAATTGACTGTCGATCAGTGTGTTGAAACGAAATTAACGTGATCTAATATTTTTATATAAAATTATAAGGAAAAAGGCTAGCAATATAGGCTTCGGATGTTCTTGCATAAATGCTCATAAGAAATTCCTATTTCTCGTTCTCTGTGCTATAGGCCGACCGTTTATCTGAGTTCTCGCCTGCGCGGTAACAGGGGCGCGGTGGTATGACGACAAAGGGGACTGAGACAGGTGCGGGCGGCGGGGGCGCTTAGTGAGATACACGCGAGCTGTCCGCCCGCAACTGTCTCAGTCCCCTTTGTCGTCATACCCACGCGCCCCTGTTACCGCAGGCGAGGACTCAGATAAACGGTCGGCCTATAGAAGTAGGTAATTACAGAAAGAGCTCATTTAAAGATTCTGCATGCGTTTAATATTATTATTAATCTTTATCACGATAACGTATACATTTGATCCACCAGCAAATAAATGAGTTACGATTAAGCTTGTGAATGCGGTCGCTCCATTGATATATTATTTCACCTTTCTATAACTATATTTAAAAAAAAAAACGATTTTCTGACTACTAAACTTAACTACAGAGTCAAGTAATGTAAACATCTGTATATTTTTGTTGTTTTTATAATTGAAAAATTTGTTGTACTTGAAATCGTATTCTGGAAAATCATTTATTTACTTTTCTCCCTTTTCGATGCTAAATGAAAAAAGTATTTGTAGAAACTGTTTTTGATAATATATAATATATTTGATTATTATTGTTTCTCATCATCATCATCATCAGCCTATCGCAGTCCACTGCTGGACATAGGCCTCTCCCATTGCACACCACTGTGATCGATTTTGGGCTTCTCGCATCCAGCTCCTGCCAGTCATCTTACGCAGGTCGTCACTCTACCTCGCCTGTGGGCGTCCTACACTACGTTTACCGAGACGCGGTCTCCACTCCAGAACTCTTCTGCCCCAACGGCCATCAGTTCTGCGGCTAATATGGCCAGCCCACTGCCACTTCAGTTTGCTAATCCGGTGGGCTATGTCGATGACCTTAGTTCTCTGACGGATCACCTCATTTCTGATATGATCTCTCAGAGAAACGCCGAGCATAGCCCTTTCCATAGCACGCTGAGCAACTTTAAGCTTATGGACCAAACGTACCGTAAGTGTCCAGGTCTCGGCTCCGTATGTCATGACAGGTAGGACGCACTGATTGAAAACTTTCGTTTTTAGACATTGTGGGATCGACCACAAAAAGACTCGACGTAGCCTTCCAAACGCTGCCCAACCCAACTGAATTCTTCTATTCACCTCATCCTCGAGGTTGTTTCTACCCAACTGCAATGTCTGCCCAAGGTAGACATATTTTTGAACAACCTCGAGAACGGTATCGTGTACTGCAACCGGTTCCGGTAGAACATGTTCATTGAACATGACCTTGGTTTTGTCCAAGTTCATCCGTAGGCCGATGCGCATAGAAGAATCAGCCAGGTCATTCAGCATCTGTTGCAGGTCCTGCAGTGTCTCTGCCATTATGACGATGTCGTCCGCAAATCGCAAGTGAGAGATGTATTCGCCATTAATGTTAATGCCACGTCCTTTCCAGTTTAGCGTCTTGAACATATCCTCCATTGCATTTGTAACCAATTTCGGGGAAATAACGTCCCCTTGTCTCACTCCTCGATGCAATGGTATGGACCTTGTTTGCTGATTCTGTACTTGGACGGACATGGTGGCGGTATCGTAGAGACATCTCAGCACTTGGATGTATCGCCAATCTACCTGACAACGCTGCAGGGACTCCAGAACAGACCAGATCTCAACCGAGTCGAAGGCCTTCTCATAGTCCACGAATGCTAGACACAGGGGCTGGTTATACTCCTGGGTCTTCTGTATAATTTGCCGCACTGTGTGTATGTGGTCTATGGTGCCGTATCCGCTCCGAAATCCGGCCTGCTCCGGTGGTTGAAATTCGTCGAGTCTTTGCGCAAGACGGTTCGTGATGACTCTTGAAAACAGCTTGTAGATGTGGCTTAGAAGTGAAATGGGTCGATAGTTCTTCAATAAGGTCTTGTCACCATTTTTGAAGAAAAGAACGACCAAACTCCTACTCCACACCTCCGGAGTTCTCCCTTCAAACAGGACAGCGTTGAAAAGCTTTTGGAGCTCCCTCAGTACGGGTTTACCTCCAGCTTTTAATAGCTCTGTTGTAACGCCATCCTCTCCAGGGACTTTTCCATTTTTAAGCTGTTTAAGAGCCATCTCGATTTCATCAGTGCTGACTTCTGGCAGGTCTTCGGTGTAGTGACGCGTTAATGTGGCTCTGGTGTCCTCATTTTCGGGGTCAGGTCGAGATGCATGCGAAGCGTATAGCCGGCTATAGAAGCCTTCCACTTCCAAAAGGACTGCCGGTTTCGAGGAAACAACTTCTCTACTTGTTGTGGTCTACTTCGTCAGTTCGCTTCTACACAGAGATTGTACAAACACTTTTGACCCCCGATTTTGCTCGATCGCTCTTTCGATGGTGCGAGTATTGGAGCACCGGAGGTCGTGTCGGACGAGTTTCCGTATCTCTCTGTTCAGCATCCTCTTTGCCAACGAAGTGACGGGTGGGTTTTCACGCCTTTTCCTCATCAACCCTAAAGTCTTCTCTGAAAGCTTCGACTTCCTGCCTTTACGCTGCAGTTCACAGAATCTCGTACCTTCGTCCCTGAGGATTCGAACCACATTTTCGAGGTTCTGGTTTACGTCTGTTGTGGTTTCCACGGCAGCGAATCGGTTTTCCAGGTTTGACTGGAACGTTTCAGATCCTATCATGGCTTGGAGTAGAGTTGGTCGGAGCCTGGACTTCATCAAACGGGCACGTTCAACTTTGAAGTTGATATTCAGAGAGCCTCGGACTAGTCGGTGATCGCTACCGGTATTAAACCTATTGATCACTGAGACATCTCTGAATATGTGCCTCTTATCCGTAATGATGAAGTCGATCTCTTTTTTTATCACAGTGTCGGGGCTTTGCCACGTCCACTTGCGTTGGGGCTGTTTTTTTGAAAAAAGAATTCATCAAAAAGAGCCCCTCGCGTTCAAGGAAGTTGACAAGCATTTGCCCCCTATGATTTCTGACTCCAAGTCCATGTGATCCTACTACCGATTCGCTGCAAATCTGTACTCCCACTTTAGCGTTGAAGTCACCCATAACAACGTTGTAGTGGGTCTTAGTGGTTAAGTGGAGGGCCCTCGATATGTCATCGTACATATCCTCCACCTCGTCATCCGAGTGCGCCGAGGTCGGTGCGTACACTTGCACAACCTTGAGGCTAAACCTCTCAGTGAGCTTAATAATGAGGTACGCTACCCTGTTCGACACACTGGAAATTTCCACAACGTTGTTAGATATAGACTTATTTACCAGAAACCCCACGCCACCTTGGGATTGTTGGTCTCCCTCGCGGAAGTACATTAGGTGACCTGACTCAAGAGTTACGGTGTCCTCCCCCTGTCTTCGGACTTCACATAACCCGAGGATGTGCCACCTAATTTTACCCAGTTCTACCTCCAGTTGTGCCAGATGCGAGTCTAGCCGTAGCGTGCGTCCGTTGTACGTAGCCAGGGTCAGTCGGTTGTGGTGGCCTCCCGTAACCCGGAGATTCTTAGCACCCCCTGCCCCACCGTTACCGTGGTCGCCACCATAACCAGGAATAGTGGGGCTACCGGGAACTGGGGGCCGTGGCCTTAGTTGTCTCTGCATGGGAGGGTATGCCCATAATCGCCACGCTGGGCAGGCGGGTTGGCGATCGCAGGGTGCAGCTTATTGTACCGGTGATGCTGCTGCCCATCACCAGTCTGTGGTATTTAGCTACAAGTATTCGGATGGATATACCGCCATCAGTCGGTCGCCAGAGCCTCGTTTGTCGTTCAGCAGGACGTACCGCGTGCAGGTGAGGTTGGCTTGGGATAAAAGATGTTGGTTCACCCCCTTACATCCCAATTTAATTGTTTCTCAATTTACGTTAATTTTTACGTATTAGTGTCAAAAATATTTCAACCATACAGTCCTGTTTTCTTAATTGTACACAAGTTATTTAACTAATGATATTTTTATTGATAGCGTGTTATTTTTGTCAATCGTTAATACTAACTAAACTAAAGTCGACATTACTTGATTAAAAAACGTAATTATTGTTAGGTATCTACAGTGAAATGATTAAAAAATGTAATCTTTAGTAATTAATTTATGACAAAAAGCCATTTTCATCAGCAGTCTGAAACTAACGAAAACGTATGAAATTAATTTGAGGACGTAAAATATAAAACGAATAATATTAAATTCATCAAGTAAACTCTTTTGCAAAAAAAACGGGCACTTGAGCAAAGAACTATTTTATAGTTACTATTGGTTTGTTTGACAATTTTAGGTATTGTTATCCTCAGAATTTTATAAACTAATTAGGAAGGAATAGTTTTCATCAGTTTTATCATAACATTTTGGTTAAATTATTGAAAAATAATGTTTAGTCTCAAAACACTATTATTGTACCTGCTCGCTAAATAAAAATGAAACGCATTAATTTCTTTGTTTTTATTAAATACATTAAAAGCAGATAAAACTTTAGTATTGAGTGTGACCCCATCTTGCTGAAATCACGGCTTGCATTCGTCTGGGCATGCTAGCGAGTATATCTTTTATGGTTTCTTGGGGAATACGTTCCCACTCCGCGGTAATCACATTCTTTAGCTCTCTGATGGTCTGCGGAGCCAGCTGCACTGATCTCACTCGTCGCTTCAGAACGTCCCAGACATGCTCTATGGGATTGAGGTCCGGACTTCTAGCTGGCCAGTCCAAACGACGAATTCCGACTTCTGGCATATACGCTTCCACATCGCCAGACCGGTGGGCGCGAGCGTCGTCGTCCATAAAAATTGAGTTTTCGCCAAGAGCGGTTAAAGCGAGTTGTGCATAAGGAATTAGAACTTCCGTTATGTATCGGTGTCCAGTCAGTGTACCGTATTCGATGCAGACTAACTCCGTACGATCCATAGAATTTATTCCTGCCCAAAACATAACAGAGCCCCCTCCATAAGGTGTAATTTCTTCAAAACATGCCTCTGCAAAGCATTCTCCTCGTCTACGTAGCACTCGCCGACGTCGGTCTTCACCATGCAGAGATATCCTGGCTTCATCGGAGAACAATACCCTATCCCAGTTTTCATGAGTCCATGACACACAATTTCGAACGAAGCTAAGCCTGGCAACTCGATGTCCACGGAGTAATTTAGGGCCGCGTGCTGGGTGATGACTCTGTATATTAGCAGCGAGAAGCCTCCTCCTGACCGTCCATAGACTAATTCGCACATTTCTTACTTCTTCGAGTCTGTTCTTGAGGTCCACATAAGAAGATTTGCGATTTCTCAACGCTTTACTAACTAGAAAACGATCATCCCGTGGTTCGGTACATGTCTTTCTGCCTGAACCAGGCCTTCTCTTGACGGAACCGGTCTCTTGATAGCGCTGCCAGGTCCTTTGAACTGTCGACCGACTCACATTTAGCCTCTGAGCTACGAAGCATTGGCTGCAAACTTCTTCAAGCAGCGCAATAATTTTGCTCGCCTGTATCACTTTATCTACCATTTTCGAGATTACTAAAAGCAATAACAATACTTTTAAATGTCAAGGACATCAGATAATTTAATAGAAATTGACAGAAAGTTAATTAAAGTCGATATTAACTATAAGGAATTCGCACCACAAAATGTAGTTAAAAGTTGTTTTCTTTGAAAACCAGGCTCAGTCAAAAATTTGAATTTGGAAGGTACTCTTATAAACATTATGGCACTTTTATGACTGTCCAGTAACATGTTCAAATGATTAAAACCCTTTTTGGTATTTTATTTTTTTCAGCCAGGAAGAAAATTGAAACCGCCCGTTTTTTTTGCAAATGAGTGTATATTGAAATATTTGAAAATCTGATGCGTATTTCTAGAAATCACTTATTTTGCGGGAAGACAAAACAATGATGTGTTTTAGTTTGTATAGAATCATTCATCAATCTCCTCACCTTGCGCAACATCTGTAATAAAGACATCAATTACAACATAAACTTAAAACAATTGTAAATTATTTTCATGACAATTTTCTCTGCAATGTTAACCATAGGGGTAGTATCTAAAGCTTTAACTATAGATAATAATTTAACAAATTCACTAGTCGTTTACTTCACTAGTCTGGTATAGACGGAATGTACAACTTCTCAATACTGCGCAGTAATATGTGTTCCTCGGTGGAATATTTAGTAATATACACGTTCTTATCATTGATGGAGTTCGTTGACTTTACTTGATCGTGTATCTCCATCAACGATGGAGATACCGAAGGAAAAAATCGGCCAAGTGCGTGTCAGGCCACGCACAGGAAAGGGTTCCTCAGTCACTTATAATGGTATGTGGGTTTAAAATCGTATCCAATAGATAATTGTTATGTTTACGTATTAATACGTTAATTTTGTATGACGTTTTCCAAGTGAGCGCATTTTACCATATAAGCCTTTATAACTCCTGAACTAAGAAAGTCATCTAATCGGTTATAGTTTTCCTTCAAAGTTCATTAGATGGACCACCATCACGATTTTTTTCAGATTTTTTGAGCCAGCCGTTTAGCTTTTAGAGGGGGGGGGGACGCCCTGTTTTTACAAAAAAGTGCCCTTTAAAGTGAAATATCTCGCAAACGGATACTTAAATCAAAAAATCGTCTAGGAAACCCTTTATTGTTTTTAAAAGACCTATCTAATGATACCCCACACGATGGGGTAGCCTCGAGAAAAAAAAAACATCCCCACTTTACGTGTAGGGGAGGTACCCCAAATAAAATTATTTTTCATAATTTTATTGTAGCACTTTGTCGACGTAATTACAACACGTATTCATGCAAACTTTCATCTTTCTAGCACTTACCGTTTGGACGGTAAGTCGAGGACGGACGGACGGACGGACGGACGGACGGACGTACGGACGGACGGACGGACGGACGGACAGACGGACATGACGAATCTATAAGGGTTCCGAGTTATGAACTTCGGAACCCTAAAAAACAACGTGTTTAATCTTAGATGAACAATAATTTTTCGAACGTCGCGGAGAAAATACAACAGTTGGCAGAGCTATACAAAAAATGTTACAAATTTTACCAAACAAGTCTATCTGTCACGTAAATCACGTAATCACGTAAATATTAATAATTCGATAAATATATAACACAACATACTGAATATGTTTTCAAGCTTGCATATGCTGAATATGCAATTTTTATTAAGTTTTAGATGATACACAGTCTCACAAGAAGTTGTATAGAAGAACATAGATTTCAGAGACTTTTTGTGGTGGCATTCTTATGACTAAAAAGTTTTAATTCAGATTTTTTTAGTTATTAACTACTAATTTCTACGTGTATGTGTTTTAATTTTTTTATAAAAGTAACCTACCTTCCTTTAGCTATTAACTATTGGATAATCCAACTTTGTAGTAGATACAAGCTGTAAGATACCATATGATCAGTGACTGATTAACCATCCCTTATTTTTACCCCCTTAAGGTTAGATTTTTTAATATTAATGGGACAAATGTGAATTTGTTAATGTGTTTCTGAAATTGCTGTATCTAAGTACATATCTGAGTATGTTTATTGAGATTAAACACAACGATTGCATTGGAATTTCGGGAATAATGTTGAGGGGGAACCATTTAAAACAAAGGGTATAACTGACTCGCGTGGGACTTAGCAGGAGTCTCGTGTCAGGGACTAAATGTCAGGCTAGTCATACATCTCACTGGTAGTGTCTCAGAGATGGAAAGTTTGTATATTTTATTATAGGTATAGAAGGAGAATATTAAAATGTCATTAGTAATGTAGGTTTTTTTTGTATAATTAAGGTCATAATATGAATAATAATACTTACAAACATTTCTTAGAGTGACAAGACTGCCAGGTTTTTTAAAAGATCAATGTCAACAAGCAAACTCCTTACCTGACACATTACTTAGGCTATCACTTACCTCTTTATGTATTGAAAAATCGATTTTATAAGTGTGATTAATGTGTTTTACAAAGTACTTGCAAAAAATGATTACCTTTATTACCATTTATAACTAATTAGTGCCCTCAGTATGCGACGATCTGACCGTATTTTACGCAGCTGCGTTTTTAACTCGCTCCGTTAAGGAAAATCGAAATTGTGGTAAAACCTAAGTGAACATAATAGTGTTATATAGTGCTAGATTTGTCTCGCGGAGCACTACAGTGTGGTGAAAACCGCGAGAAAATCGCACGAAAATTGTGAAAGTTATTAACGAAAAACTGTGACAGTGAACGAAATTTGTGTAAACAAAAACCTTAAAGTGGCTATTACTCGAAAATAAGATCAGTGAACTGTATTTTTTTCAGCTGTGGGAGGGTGTGTCTCGGGGGTGCGCTCCTTGTGAGACCCCTCTCAGATTTATCAGACCACGTAAAAGGAAAATACAGGCACTTTTCCAAAAACCACGAGGCCACGAGGTCCTCGAACCAGGGCAACCAGGAGTTTTTGGACCTGGGCATCGTATGTGCAGTCGTAAGTGAAGCCGTGAACGGTCTTTAGATTTTTAAAAAGTGCAGTGAGTGGAAAACTACAACGTAAAATAGGGAGTGAAAATTTTTAGACCAACTTTAATTAACATTTGCTGAAAAACTAGATCAGAAACCCTACAGTTTTACCAAACCCCCATCTGGGGCAGTGCATAAAGTGCGTAACACAATTAACCCCGCGAAAATCGATCGGATATCAAGGAAGTTACGGACAAAACCAAAAAGGTAAACAAACCTTTTACTTTCCACGACAATCTGCACGATCACTTGCACGATTTGCACGATCATGCAAAAATCACCTTAAAACAGACTCTAGTGCCCAACCCCCTATTCTAAATTGTGCTCCAGTTATCCAAGTATCCCGCGAAACAAACCCGGTCCCGAAATATTGGAAAACCAAGGAGTTATAAAACTTGCACGAAAAACTGAAGCCTGGGGTGTTGTGCGCACCAAGACACATCCTGTGGTGCCACCTGGACAGCTGCGACGGGATCCGCATCAGAGAAAAATTCTCATTGTTTTAAAAATAATTTATTTTAAGTTAGCCTTAAACAGCTCAAAACTTTTGGAAACTTAACAAATCGTAAGCGTCACTCCCTCCCTTTCCCACGTAAGATCCAAGAATTTTGACCGGCTGAACCGAGATTGGTGGGAAATCTATTAATCGATAGATAGCCCGAAACCTCTGGATTGGCTGGTCCGATCTCGACCGGGTTTTCGGGAGAGGATAGAGGATTAGGTGGTCTATCCTGATACGAAGGAGTGGCACCCTACGATAACCTTTTAGGTATTATTATTAAAAAATAAATTTTCTAAATTTTTCAAATTTTTATATGTAATAAAAGTTTTGGGCTGTACGCTGCATTGGGAGGCTGCTGTTCATATTTTTTTTTTTATTCCTTTTTAATCACTCGCCACCCATTAGCACTTAGTGACATTGTACTTGTCTTTTGACGGTACAATTAGCTATAGGAATTTTAATTTGTATATATTTTAATTTCAGCTTATTGACAGCTTATTTCTTTTAGTTGTACAGAATTTAAAATTATTTTTAAATTTGATTTTATTGACCTTTAATTTTACATTTAAGATTTTATTTTAAACAGCTGACAGAGGCTTTACACCTCTTTACATACATATTAGACCGGCTCAAATTAGAGCAAACTTTTATAATTTTAAAATTTTAATTTTGATTAAATTAATTTTCCCTTTTTATCACATACTGACATTTACCCCCCTATACAGGGTAAAACAGACATATACCGACACCACCTCCCTATACAGGGTGCTAAAACACAATACGACGCAAACTATACATTGACAATTTTCCCACCACACACTCTCTCTCCAACACAACTTCAAAATGGTAAAAACTTCACCAGCAACCGGCGCCATCAAAAAACCTGTCATCTCCGGCACCTCAACATCACCTTCGAAAATGAAGGATGCAGCCGGGACCTTTGTAAAAAGACCCGAAACCAAGAGAAGGTCACTCGACAACATGCAACTCTACAAGAGCCAGCAAAACACCTACGCTGCGCAGTCGAGTGACAAATTACTCCAGGAGGTCATGCAGACCTTTGAAGATATACCAACTAAGATCCATCAATACCCTCAAATGAGGCGTGACATAAAAACCTACTTAGAAGACCGTTCGGACAAAGGCATCCGTATCTTGTTCGAACTAAGTAGGCGGATCAAAAAACTGGAGGTGGGGGCGTCTCAAACCACTAGTGCGGCTGCAGAAACAGAAACTCCTGCGAAACGGGAAGCAGCCAATGCGACCGCGACTCCGACACAGGAGGACAAGGTGCTCACCAAACTAGGTGACCTGGAAGAGTCGATTTTCCAATGGATCGGCGAATCCCACGCAATTTTAAAAAGGGAAATACAAACACTAAACTCGGATAGCGATGAACGAGGAGCTAATATCACCGAGAGTATCTATGAAAAAATCGAGGAAACCCAGGTGGAAATCGACAAGGCGACTGAGGGGCTCGTGGTGCGCGCCCAAACTCAGATTGAGGACCTGGTGGTGACCGTCGCAAGAGAAATCGTAGAGGCGAGATCGTGTCTCGCCGAAGCGACGAGTGCTCTTAAGCCAGTGAGCGACCCGACCCCTATGACGTACGCCAGTGTCGCAGCGGCTAGGCCCGGGCGCCGACCGACCCTTCACTCGGTGGCGGTCACTTCGACGAACAGTCGCGAGACTGCCGACGAGGTGCTCGCCAAGGTGAAGAAAGCGATCGACGCCAGGGCTACTGGCCTAAAAGTAAACAAAACGAGAAAAGCCAAGAACAGCACGGTTATCTTGGGCTGCGACACGGAAACCGAAAGGGCAAAAATCATGGAGCAAATCGGTAAATGCTGTGAAGGTCTTGTGGTAGCGCCCATGAGCAACAAAGACCCGCTCGTCGTCCTCAAAGACGTGTATATGGAGGAGGACGACGAAGATATGGTGAGGGCCCTTTACACCCAAAATTCCGATATCTTCATGGGCCTACCGCAGGAGGAGAGAGAACTCAAAATCAAGTACAAAAAGAAGACACGAAACCCCAAGACGTCGCATATCGTCCTTCAGGTAAAGCCAAGATTGTGGCAGAGGATGACGGAGGCCGGGAACCTCTACATAGACCTTCAAAGGGTCAGAGTGGAGGACCAGTCTCCGCTCATCCAATGCACCAAGTGCCTTGGATTCGGCCATGGCCGTAGATTCTGCAAAGTAGAGTGAAATGATTAATTTATTTCATTAATACATGATAGAAAAGAGGAAGACTCAGTCTTTTAAAAACTAAGCAAGCGATTAAAATAGAAAATGTATAAAATTAAAGTTATCAAGTACATTGAAAATATCGAAAATATTATGTGTATTTATAGAAATTACCTATTCTTTGAAAAGCGAAAAAATTTTTTTATTGTGATTCGCGGACTTATAGAATTATTAATATTGTCACTATTGTTCACAAATAACATTTACCACTTACTTATTTCAGTCAAAATACCCAGATATGTTAAATATTTTGACTTTACACTACGTTTTTCATTCTTTTTAAGAGACATAATGTGTTCACTGTATGGTTTCTGTAGAGGAGGTACATACAAAAACTTTATAACCAACCTCGTGCTTCTGCACAACATCTTTAATAAAGACATCAATTACAAAAGAAACTTAAAACAATTACAATAGTACATTGTTCACCGAGGGAGGAATGGGACTTTCACCTGAGTGCTACACAGTGCTTTATACTACACCTGTGAGGAACATTTAAAGTATTTTTAAAATGAAATCAAAACGTAAGACACCATGTAAGACACAATTTAGCTTAGAATTTGACCAATGTTTCGCGCTTCTTTTGTTTTTTTTTTATTCTTAACAAAAGGATGTCAGTGGCACGGAGATTCCATATTTAAATGTTTTGAAAACTCCTTGGGCAGGCGCGCGCCATAGATAAGATAACACATGAGAAATGAAAATTCATACAATTTTTTCTCCCGCTAAAACACGTTAGAAATGGATTTTCATACATTTTTTCCTCCCGCTTATTCAGGTCAAGGAAAAGACTAACGTTCTCTTTTCATTTTTAGGGAATACTAACTACTGTTCCGATCAGGTGTAGTATAAATTATATTTTTGATGACTTTATCTGAATGTCTATTTATTTATTTTTTATTTTTTATTTATTTATTTAATTATCATTGAAATATAGGTACAAAAAATATATTCTTAAGACATAACACGAGAAACCTCTGAGGTTTGTGTTGTGTTACAGAGGTAGTCGGTATCGCATATTTACAACAATGTTTACATAATATTATACGTCTGACTAGTTAGCCTATTGATGTATTATATATAAATGAGAGCTAGATATATGCCTTTCTATGTGGTCAATGCCATCTGCAATTGTTAAGAGATATTAATTGAGAAAAAATCCTTTAGTTTAATTTTAATGTTACTTGGGTTAATTTTGCGAATCAAATCCGGAGGTAGTTTGTTTATCAAACGGGGAATTATGTAGGCGGTAGTTCTTTCGCCGTACGTGTTGTTTGCGCGCACAGTACACAACCGGTTTTGCGCTGCCGCTCTGGTATATACAGTATGCTCTTTGACTATTTTTAATTTGTTATTGAAATAGTTTTCTTTTAAAATGGTAACGTTAAATTTAGTCTGCACTGGTAATATATCACAGTGCTTAAAGAATTGACTTTCGTCGTTATAAAATAATAATTTAATATTTGGAGATACAATATTCTTAATTGTAATTGGTATATTTTATTAATGTAAGTTTTATAGGTTCGACCATAACTACTAAGACCATACTGGATATAGGATTCTGCCAATGAGGGATACAACATCATTTTGACTTTAAATGGGATTCTATGTTTAAGAATAATAATGTTTGCTAGAAACTGCCTCAGTTTATTGCAAACGTATTCAACATGCATTCCTCAGTTGAATTTACTATCTATTACTACACCAAGGTAGGTCTGTGACGTGACTATTTCTATGGGTGGACAGTTACATGCATCTTTCCTGTATTTATGCAAGCAGCTGTGAGTGTGAGCAATCATATATTATATCAGTTGGTGCTACAGCTATAGCTGCTGTTAGTACTTTTGCCAATATTGAAATCACTGCTATAGCTACTAAGCTTTTGTCTAACTTTACCCTACTGCGCAGTGACATGTGTTTCACTTTAGAATATTTAGTAATATACAATTTCGTATCGTACTGTTAAAGATAAGGGAACAAGTACAGAAGCAACATTTAATGCATTTGGAAATTATTAGACAGAGCCATTCTTCAAATTTTGTGGAGAAAATACAACAGTCAGCAGACCTATATAAATGCGTATCAAACCTTAGTAGTCAACTTTCTATAATTATGTTTTAAACATCAAGTAACTATTTATATTAAATACCTTATTTTGTTCTTATCCTTAGACAATACTTACGTCATATTTCTACCTTACCTTGCCTCATTTGTCTTGTTTATCTTTATTTTGCTTTCTTTTTTTAAAACTTATTTTTAACCAACTTCACCGACTTTAAAAAAAAGGAGGAGGTTCTCATTTTTTTTTATGTGTGTTAGCGATAATTCCGTAGTTTATGAACCGATTTCAAAAATTCTTTTTGCATTGGAATGGGCGTAGCTTACAGGTGGTCCCATCATCACCATATCGGGATCCGATGGGGATCCCAAGGAAATCGAAGGAACTCCTCAAATATCACAGGCACAATTATCGCGATTTGGATACTCGGGATAGTTTTTCTTTGAAGTCGGATTCTTTTTGTTAAAATTATATTCCTATAGACATTTCTTGTATCTCTGAGTCCTAATCTGTAAAAAAAGTCAGTTTTTCAGACTACCTTTCATATTTGTAGTTTTTTTTTTAATACGAGTAAAATCTTAATCGTTTTTAGATGATATATAGTCTAATAGCAAGCAAATAATTGCAAGCTAATATACAACATATATTTTTTTTAGTTTTATCACTCTCATAATGTCCGCCAGGCCCGGGAACGGGCTAGGTACCGCAGACGACTCAGGCGCCAGAGATCGTTAACCGATCTCCGTCCTCCATAAGTGCCCGCCTGGGGGTGACGGATGAGGCCATCTTTCACCCTAGCAGAAACAGGCCGGGCGGCGGTGCAAGCGCTACAAGAAGCGCGTGCCCCTTTCTGTTGGTCGGGAAAGGAGCAGTAGGTTTCTCTCACAGGAGGGGGCTATCTACAAGGTGTAGGTGACCCGAGGTACGTCGTCTATCTACGGGGTCCCAGGGATTTCCTTGCGAGGGTACACCTGGTTCCTCGGCTTCTGGTACCTGTGACGGCGTGCGGTTTTGGTCGGTTCGAGTCCGACATAACCACCAACGGTGGTATCCGTGAGGATTTCCGCACAGAAAAAAAAAAAAAAGGCTAGGTAGCATAATTACAGATCATATCATCAATTACTATATGTCAGTGAAAGTTCTGTCAAAATCGGACAGATGTTTTAATTTACTTCATGATGTGTATTGGAAAAGAAAAGTGCTATTTTCACTATTTTCCTTCCTTCATAAGAAACTTCCTTGTGCCTTACCGAAAATATTAAAAAAAACGAATTGGTCAAGCGGTTTCAAGAATTTTGCTCATAACAATACATTTGGCGATTTAATTTTTTGTTAAATGTTATTGTAATTGACCGCGTTAATTTTTATACAGACCACTTTTAGACACAATTTTACCTCCATCAACTTGTACTCGTGTTTAATATCTGAAATATCTACAATGTTGATGATATTCTATAGTAGCCAGAAATTGTCCAATGAAGCAATGATTATGAAGAAAACTATTTCAAAGTTTTACAGTTGATATTCCACGTGTAAGTTATTTTTCACGACTGTGTTAATAAATAAAAGAAAGTAATTTATATCTCTTTTGGTGATTGATTTAAATTTTTAAATCTATTGCAATTTAGGGTACGTACGTAGAATTATAGGTAGTAGAGCTAGGCTGATTTTAGCACGAATTGTTTGGCTTTACTAGGGCAATACTACTCATACAGAAGATCAACCTAAAAATGACAGTATTTCATTGGTGAGTTTAAGACCGATCATTCAAATGTTTCTCAATCATTCTCCTGGCATCTGGAGGCCGGGAGAATGATGCATAAACATCTCACTAGACTGCTACTGTGTTGTGTACCCTATACTGCATTGTCTACACTTACAATCTGAGGACGGTGACTCCCCACCTGGATTCTACTCATGCTTTCCAACGGGCAGAGTACACAAGTACAAGTCACTTTGGTAGTCTTAAATAAAAAAAAAACGAAGGAAAATGAGTACAGCGCAAATGTTTTCTTCCTCACTTCATTAAGATTTCTATTAACTTGCACATATTTTCAGTTATTAAAAATTATGTTTAATTTTAGGTCCATCTAACTCGCCTGAAATTACAGCTATTCAGAATTATTTAACTTTAATGAAAACAAGTACAGTAGAAGTTAAATTTGGCCACGTAGGCATGGGGATGCATGTGATTCCAATGTTTTTGTCTACTACCATTAACTATGTTATAATAGCTTTGCAGTTTAACAACGTGATTTAAATCTTACCGACTTGGATGAAAAATGTGACTAAACGAGTGATATTCTTTACTGCTTTAATGTTGTAAATTGTAACATTACTGTTTTTAATTTTTTTATAATAATAATATTATAAATATAAAGTTTATGCTGTTAAAAACGTTGCGTTATTTATGAATTTAATTTAATACACTACATTATTGAATTAAACAAATTTGATCCACAAATCTAGAGTGCCACTGATGACACTATGATCTATGCTGTACCCTCTCATACATTTAATCGATAAAATATCAACTAATCAAAAAAAGGCTATTTCAGTCCCCTTGTGAACTTAAACATCTCCTCACGTGTTTGATAGATCCCAATCCTGCACCATCCGTTGTTACACAAACTACCTTGTTCTACTAAATCTTGATCAATTATAAGACCAAGATTGCCTTCTCTTAAAGTGATGGTGTCTTCCTGATGGAAGACAACATCATTTTAAGAGCAGGCAATCTTGAAATAAAACCGCTTACCAACTCGCTTACCTAACGTAGTAACAGTAGACCTAATTACACAAAAAGGTGTTTAAGAATTTAAAAAAATATTATTCTCAATTTGTTAATATCTTATGTAGCTGTCACCAGTTAATAATTAAGTTACTGTCGATATTCGTTGATTAAGAAACGTAATTAAAGTAACGTGTCAAAGTAATAATGTGATTTAATAGTACAATATATCATATTTCACATCAAACACTGTCAATGTCTACTTGTGTGAATAAACAAATTAAAAATGAATAAAATTCAAATTATAAAGTACATTCATATCTTTGAAAACATTATGTGTATTTATAGAAATTACCTATTCTACGAGAAGAGAAAAAAATATTTTATCATAGTTCGCATATTTATTGAATTGTTTTTCTACTTACTGATGTTTATTTATAATATTTATTGGGTAGGACACAGTTTCATCAAATTTATGTCAATTGACGTTCGGTTTTTTTTTTATTTCCTTAGTGTGAATATTTTTTTATCTGATGTAGTATGTTCACTGTATGCTTTATATAAAGGAAGCACATATAAAAACTTTGTGACTAATCTTCTGACCCTACACAATATTTATAAGAATGACGTACGTTATGACACGAACTTGAAACAATTACAAATTAAATTTTTGGCGATTTTTTCTACAATGTTTCTCGTATGCGTTGCTTTTATAGCTATAAATACTGCAGTAATTTTAAAATGGAACGATAACGTATTTTATGCTTTTATGATGAATTTATCATTACTACACAGTGAAGTATGTTTCACTTTGGAATATTTAGTAATATATACATATATATCTTTATCATCAAATATATTAAGCTCTTTGAATGGCACATTGGGGAAGATACATCGACAAGTGCAGATAGAAAAGATAACGCGCTTGTACGCAAACAGAGAAACATCTTATTCAAATTTTGTTGAGAAGATAGAACAGTTGACGGAATTATACAAACACATAACTATACTAAGCAAACAACTGTCTGAGTGCTTTAACCATCAAGTAAATATGAAAGCCTCTGTTCTAATCTCTTTCTCATAACAACTATTATTTTATATCCCTTTATTAGTGATTTTTGTGTAAATATTACTGGACACGTTTATAATTATTATACTTTTTCTGTTATTTTTATTTTATTTTAAGATTTAATAAAAAAACATTTTTAGATGTTACAGAGCCTTACAATGAGTAAGTGGTTCTACACATATGTATTATATCTGATATTAAGAGTAGTTTTAATAAAAGTAAGTATTAAAATAATCTGTCTTTCACTCAAAGTACCATTATAGTACGTTATCAATTATTCATATTCTTTTCGTTTCAGTCTATTAATTTTGTCTTCATACTCAACCTGTTTCCCTGTTTAATTTCTGAAGTGTCTACAATGTCAATGATCTTTTATGCTGCCCAAAAACTATCTAATGAAGCTATCTCTATGAAAAGGTCTGTCTCGAAGTTATACAGTTTATACTCTACAAGTAAGTTACTTTTAAAGCATGTTTTATAAAAACAAACTTTTGTGGCTTATTTCCATTATTCATTACTTCAAAGATACACAGTTAAGTAGGTCGTCGATCTTTATTTAGGAATACGTCAATCATTGTTCATGAATTTATTTGAATTGAAGCGGCCAACTCGTGGCAGTATAATCATCCAAATGGGAGAATCATTAAAGTATGATACTGAAGACGGGCAGCAGCGTCACCAGATAAATGATCCACATAACTGCGGTCACAAACCCGCCTGCCAAGCGTGGTAGCTATAAACATTTTCCTCATGAACAGCAACCAGATTATATGGTTATCGTCAGTCGTAATATTTTAAGCCAAGTTCATCATCGAGGGGTAAGACAGGCAGGCGTTATATCTTCGAAACTGTTTACCGATGCCATGGAAGATATCTTCAAATCGCTCGATTGAGATTAACGGGGTATCAATACCAATGGCCGATAATTCCCGAACTTACGATTTGACGACGACTTAGTCATCCTGGCGGTATCTCTGCAGGAGCTGGAAAAAATGTTTAACGATCTGGACGATGCCTCAAAACTAGTATGGCATGGGCATGAACATAGAAGAGACAAAAATTATGTGAAATCGGCATGTATCCCTGAGTTTCATAAATTAATAGTCCCAGATTAAGCAGAGCTTGTACTATAGATACTAGAAAATGGCATTACTTTCGGTGTTGTATAAGCATACTTAACCTAATTATTCCAATGCGAATGGCCGAATGAAAAATTCACCTGATTTAGGCAGTATACGGGACGCAACTTCACGTTTTCGAGTCACCAATATCATAATCATGGAAGACCAATAATTTATTGAACCAAAGCATCCTACCCGTGATAACGAATGGAAACGAGATATGTCCACTCACCATTAGTTTGATTCATAAATTTAAAGAGGCTCAGCGTACTTTGGAACGTGCAATGCTATTGTTGGACTTTTATAGCTTGAACTACCCGAAACCTTTGCTATTGATGTTGACAGAAAATGACCTACCGAAATATTCATGGGTTAAGTAAACCCCACTATATAGTGAAGACACTATAGGAAGTTATGTTTTTGATGGCATGTAATATTCTGTAGAAATTCGTTTATTTTCCGTTAATTTTATTTGTTGCCTAGAATTTTGTTCCAAAAGGATCATAAGGAAAGGATTTAATATGTTTTTTAAAGATTTATATCCCGTATTAATTCAAATACTCAACCGGGTGGTGCTCATTAATTTACGATCTTAATTAGACAGCACCTATACGACGCAATTTTTTCGTATTATTTTTCAAGTAATATTCATAAGGATTAATACTTTTGTTATTATTTAATCAGAAAAATTATTCACAGTTTTAATATTTATTTATTATTGTAGGTCCTTCTGCTCCGGAACTAACAGCTATCAAGAATTATTTAACTTTAACCAAAACAAATACAGTAGAAGTTAAATTCGCCAACATGGGTATGGGAATGTACTTGATTCCATTGTTTTTATCTACTACTGTGAACTATGTTATAATAGCTCTGCAATTCAATAATATAATATAGAACTTACTGAGGTCCATTATTGCAATACCAATATAAATTCAATAACAGTAAAAAATTATGAAACTGAGAAACTATGGAATTATTTTTACAGACATAAAATGTTGTACTACATCCGTAAATTACCTCAGTATACCTATCAGAAAACAATTAGTGGTTAGTTTGCTATTATTCAAATTGAATCATTGTGATGTAGTGTATGGTCCCTGCTTGCTAGCCAGAACAAAAAACATAATACAAAAGGTTCCAAGTGCTTGTGCTTGTTACTGTTTTATGATTCGCAGACGTCATCACGTATTGCATTGCATTTTAAAGATGGAATTCAGAAGGACGCTGTATTCCCACAGCTTAATTATTTTTTATTAATTGAATCATGCACTACACAATTTTAATCAAATAAAAATGTTTTATATATTTGAGAATAATTTATTTTACATGTATAACACTTAAAAAGAGGGTGTGTAAAGGCCTCCTCCAGTGACTATGTCCTGTCCCGAATTTTCCTTTGCTATTCTTACATCGGAATAAAAGGATTCTTGTTTTCTTCAGATAAACTTTCAGTAGAGGAGAATACTTGTATTATATATAGTTTGTCTTATAAATTAAGCAATGCTACTCTATCCGAAAATCCAGTAAGTTTCTGTATATTATTATTATCTGCTTTCTATACTAAAAATCCAACTCCTCTATGTCTTTTTCTCTGCCCAAAACAGTAAAAGATACACCTCTTTCTTTATTTATTTCTGCAGTGTAGTGGTGATCACGGTGACCAACCAGCTTTAGATTGCTATTTCTTCTTGGTCTTATTGACAAAGTTTCTTATACCATGTTTGTTTTTCTTTGATGGGTATTTAGTGCTTTTATGTATCATTTCTTCTTCATTGTCTTCGTTTAGATTGTTTTTGGTTTCTCTTATTATTTGCATTGGAACGGTCTCTATTCTCTTTTTGTTTGGGATAAATAATAATAACTATTTCTTGCAATTCTTTCCTGTTTTTGTACTATCTTCGGCGGAAATCTTCCTTGATATAGTATACACAGATGAGCCCTGAGATATTTATTTTTTTCTCTTTAGAACTTGTATTTTTTACCATGCCTGATATGTACTCAAGAAACTAAAATAAAGAGACTAGTCTTACACGGTACGCATTAAATGTTTTCCCAACTCTGTATCCCGAAAATATGCCCGAATGACATTCAAATTTGTGGAATGTGTCCACTTCAAGTCGCACACCTCACCGCACTAAACCGTACCTCACCAATAGTATCGATATCAGTGGTCCTCGAAATCCAAAGCTGGCACCGACCAACTGGCCTCACTTCTGACGACGTACAGGTGTTGGCGTTCGGTGGAGAGAAAAACTCGTCATTGGACGACGAACTCGACGCCTGTGCAACAGCCGGACTATAGCCGAAAATAAAGTAGCAACAGCTACTTTATTTTTATCACTATTATCCATTAGTTTTTTTTTTGTTAAGTTTTTATTGGTTCAAATTTAACGAAAATAGATTACTTTGGATAAAAATACAGAGATTTTTACTATTAGTAGTGTTGTTACTTTTTAAACATTATTATTATTATTTATTATTATTATTATCTCTACTATTAAGGTACGGAATTTGCTTGTTTGTTAGGAGGTAAGTCATTAGTTCATTAATTAAATTTGGATAATCTCAGGCACTACTGGTCTGATTTACAAAATACTTTCAGTGTTAGATAGCCCATTAGTCGAGCAAGGTTATATGCTATATATTATCAAGCTTCAAATAAGATCAAAGTAAGTATCAGTGAGGCTGAATCGCGCTAATATTCGGTCACCGGAGTGATTGTCAATAACTCGTAGAAATATAGTTGTGACTGATTTGTGAATCACAATTCTGAGATTATAAATATTTATTGGTAACAACAGTAGTATTATTTCTCGCCTACGAACCCCTGATCTCGTTCACAATGCTTAAATGGTTAAAGATGAAAGGTTTGTTACTCTTGAAAAGTTCTAAAAAGTTATATTCTAAGACTAAAAACTATTTCATGGGAATTGATGGTAGTTACTGATAAAACTATAAATGTTAATCTCAATTAAGTATCGACACAAAAATTGACTGTCGATCAGTGTGTTGAAACGAAATTAACGTGATCTAATATTTTTATATAAAATTATAAGGAAAAAGGCTAGCAATATAGGCTTCGGATGTTCTTGCATAAATTCTCATAAGAAATTCCTATTTCTCGTTCTCTGTGCTATAGGCCGACCGTTTATCTGAGTTCTCGCCTGCGCGGTAACAGGGGCGCGGGGGCGCTTAGTGAGATACACACGAGCCGTCCGCCCGCAACTATCTCAGTCCCCTTTGTCGTCATACCCCGCGCCCCTGTTAGCGCAGGCGAGGACTCAGATAAACGGTTGGCCTATAGGAGTAGGTAATTACAGAAAGAGCTCATTTAAAAATTCTGCATGCGTTTAATATTATTATTAATGTTTATCACGATAACGTATACATTTGATCCACCATCAAATAAATGAGTTACGATTAAGCTTGTGAATGCGGTTGCTCCATTGATATATTTCACCTTTCTATAACTATATTTAAAAAAAAAATACGATTTTCTGACTACAAAACTTAACTACAGAGTCAAGTAATGTAAACATGTGTATATTTTTGTTGTTTTTATAATATTTTTGTTGTAAAATTGTTGTACTTGAAATCGTATTTTGGAAAATCATTTTTTTCCTTTTCTCCCTTTTCGATGCTAAAAGAAAAAAAAAATGTGGAAACTGTTTTTGATAATTATAATATACTTGTTTATTATTGTTTCTCAATTTACGTTAATTTTTACGTATTAGTAATTAATTAATTAATTCATTAGTATCAAAAATATTTCAAACATACAGTATAACGTATTTTCTTAATTGTGCACAAGTTATTTAATTAATGATATTTTTATTCATAGCGTGTTATTTTTGTCAATCGTTAATACTAACTAAACTAAAGTCGACATTACTTGATTAAAAAACGTAATTATTGTTAGGTATCTACAGTGAAATGATTAAAAAATGTAATCTTTACTAATTAATTTATGACAAAAAGCCATTTTCATCAGCAGTCTGAAACTAACGAAAACGTATTATAATAATTTGAGGACGTAAAATATAAAACGAATAATATTAAATTCATCAAGTATATTGAAATATTTGAAAATCTGATGCGTATTTCTAGAAATCACTTATTTTGCGGGAAGACAAAACAATGATGTGTTTTAGTTTGTATAGAATCATTCATCAATCTCCTCACCTTGCGCAACATCTGTAATAAAGACATCAATTACAACATAAACTTAAAACAATCGTAAATTATTTTCGTGACTATTTTCTCTGCAATGTTAACCATAGGAGTAGTATCTAAAGCTTTAACTATAGTTAATAATTTAATAAATTCAAAATTCGTTTACTTCACTAGTCTGGTATAGACGGAATGTACAACTTCTCAATACTGCGCAGTAATATGTGTTCCTCGGTGGAATGTTTAGTAATATACACGTTCTTATCATTGATATTTAATACATTAAAAAGTTTCAATGACGCATTGATGGAGATACACGATCAAGTAAAGAAGGGAAAAACGACGTGTTTAATCTTAGATGAACAATAATTTTTCGAACGTCGCGGAGAAAATACAACAGTTGGCAGAGCTATACAAAAAATGTTACAAATTTTACCAAACAAGTCTATCTGTCACGTAAATCACGTAATCACGTAAATATTAATAATTCGATAAATATATAACACAACATACTGAATATGTTTTCAAGCTTACATATGCTGAATATGCAATTTTTATTAAGTTTCAGATGATATACAGTCTCACAAGAAGTTGTATAGAAGAACATAGATTTCAGAGACTTTTTGTGGTGGCATTCTTATGACTAAAAAGTTTTAATTCAGATTTTTTTAGTTATTAACTACTAATTTCTACGTGTATGTGTTTTAATTTTTTTATAAAAGTAACCTACCTTCCTTTAGCTATTAACTATTGGAAAATCCAACTTTGTAGTAGATACAAGCTGTAAGATACCATATGATCAGTGACTGATTAACCATCCCTTAATTTCACCCCCTTAAGGTTAGATTTTTTAATATTAATGGGACAAATGTGAATTTGTTAATGTGTTTCTGAAATTGCTGTATCTAAGTACATATCTGAGTATGTTTATTGAGATTAAACACAACGATTGCATTGAAATTTCGGGAATAATGTTAAGGGGGAACCATTTAAAACAAAGGGTATAGGTATATTGGTCTATACCTTTAGCAAATTGCGTCACACTGACATGTTAACTTGACGATGATTACTCCACCATCACCACTGGAAATAATTATTGTCTGTTTCTATGTTTAGCGTTATTTTCTTACCATCGCGGCATCGTTTGTACCATTAATAAAATTACCGTCGATATTCATTGATTAGATAATTGTAAACAAAGTAGAGTGAAATGATTAATTTATTTCATTAATACATGATAGAAAAGAGGAAGACTCAGTCTTTTAAAAACTAAGCAAGCGATCAAAATAGAAAATGTATAAAATTAAAGTTATCAAGTACATTGAAAATATCGAAAATATTATGTGTATTTATAGAAATTACCTATTCTTTGAGAAGCGAAAAAAAAATTTTATTGTGATTCGCGGACTTATAGAATTATTAATATTGTCACTATTGTTCACAAATATCATTTACCACTTACTTATTTCAGTCAAAATACCCAGATATGTTAAATATTTTGACTTTACTCTACGTTTTTCATTCTTTTTAGGAGACATAATGTGTTCACTGTATGGTTTCTGTAGAGGAGGTAGGTACATACAAAAACTTTATAACCAACCTCGTGCTTCTGCACAACATCTTTAATAAAGACATCAATTACAAAAGAAACTTAAAACAATTACAAATTATATTTTTGATGACTTTATCTGTAATGTCTATTATATCAGTTGGTGCTACAGCTGTAGCTGCTGTTAGTACTTTTGCCAATATTGAAATCACTGCTATAGCTACCAAGCTTTTGTCTAACTTTACACTACTGCGCAGTGACATGTGTTTCACTTTAGAATATTTAGTAATATACACGTTCGTATTGTTACTATGCAATATATTGAATAACTTAAATGCAACGTTGTTAAAGATAAAGGAACAAGTACAGAAGCAACATTTAATGCATTTGGAAATTATTAGACAGAGTCATTCTTCAAATTTTGTGGAGGAAATACAACAGTCAGTAGACATATATAAATGCGTATCAAACCTTAGTAGTCAACTCTCTATATGTTTTAAACATCAAGTAACTATAAATTTTATGTTAAGTACCTGATTTAGTTCTAAACCTTAGACAATGCTTACGTCATATAATTTTCCACATTACCTTGCCTCATTTGTCTTGTGTTTATCTTTATTAATATTGATATCGTTTTTTAAAACTTCTTTTATTACTATAGACACTTTTTGAATCTCTGAGTCCTTATCTGTAAAAAAGTCAGTTTTTCAGACTACCTTTTATATTTGTAATTTATTTTTTAATACGAAAAAAATCTTAATCGTTTTTAGATGATATATAGTCTAATAGTGAATAAATGGTACTATACCTACACATTGTATGTGCTCATGTCCAATTTCATATTAAAAGTAAGTATATTATAAATTAAATTGTATGTAGAAGCTAACTGTGCTTATTATCTGTGTATATTTACTGACTCGGCAATTGTGGCGTTGCAGCGGGGCATCTGTGATATGCCTACAGGGCGCATGTTTGGATCCTTTAGCAACATGCGGCCATTCACTGCACCTCCTCTTTCTGGCTAGTCGTATCGGTCACCCGATCCACTGGTCATAAGAATTGGGAGGCGAGAGAGTGGATCTGTATCTGCGCACGTACTTACCCACTATAATATATTCCCGCGCTGATGACCCCTGGCAATAAATAAGACTCCGACCTTGTAAGCCCTGCGGCGATGGAGACTGGTGGGGGGGATGGAACTGGTGAGTTTAATCTCTAGCTGGCTCTCTACACGTAGGCGATTGAGCGGTGATGGTCGTTTCGGGACTCAATTGAGATGGGAGGACTGACTCGGCAGCTCGCTCAATGACAGAGCAGCCCTATTTAGGGATAGCACTGCTTTCCCCAATTCGGGGAGGGGCCTAGAAAAGGTGGCCTAAACAAAGCCTGTCTCGCCTCTACCCAGACGGTGAGCCGCGATCGTCTGGTCACCACTTTTATGCGGTCGAAAAAACGTACAGACACTTAAAAACAATATTAACATAGCAACTTGGAACGTGAGAACTCTCCTGGACAGAGACAACAACCAATGTCCTGAACGCAAGACGGCGCTTATAGCCCGAGAACTCGCCCGATATAATATTGACATCGCCGCAATCAGCGAAACACATCTGGCTGACAGCGGGGTACTTTGCGAGGCTCTTGGCGGATATACATATTTCTGGTCGGGAAGGCCCGCTTCGGAGCGTGCTGCTAGTGGCATTGGGTTCGCAATTAGAAATAATATCGCGCGCACTCTTGTGGAGCAGCCCAGAGGCCACAGTGACAGGCTCATTACACTACGACTTCACACGGCATCTAAGAAGTTCATCCATCTTGTGAGCGTGTACGCACCCACCATGACCTGTTCTGATTAGGAAAAGTCGAGGTTCTATAACCAACTTCATGAAGTGCTCTATGGCATCCCAAAATGTGACAAAATCGTTCTGCTCGGTGACTTTAATGCACGTGTTGGCGCGGAGCGCATCGCCTGGAGCAATGTGCTTGGGAGGCATGGCATCGGAACCTGCAATTCCACTGGCTATTCTCTGCTCACCTTATGTGCGGAACTCGACCTCAGCATTACCAATACCTTTTTCCGGCTGCCTGACAAATACAAAACATCTTGGATGCATCCTCGATCAAAGCATTGGCATCTTCTTGACTACATCATAGTCCGAAGACAAGACCTAAAGGATGTACTTATAACACGAGCACTGCGCGGGGCTCAGGGGTGGACCGACCATCGTCTTGTGAGATGTAAAATGAGGCTCAATATCAAACCTCCGCGTAGAGCGAAACACAGGGTGCCTGCAGGGATGGCGTTCACAAAGCTTGTGACAGACGTGGGACTTAGACAAAAACTTGACACTGAGTTCGGGACTGCTTTGTCCGGTATTAACAATAACCAGCCGGTTGACGCTGCCTGGCGCTGTTTTGCTGATGGCTTGCGTATGGTCTCCCAACTGGTTGTGGGCAAGCAGGTAAGGAGAAACCAGGACTGGTTCGATGCCTCCGACACAGAAATACGGAAACTGGTTGAAGATTACAGGCGTTCGCTCAGATGCGCCCGTGGTGACCAGCAACGTAAAACTCTTCATAACACTCTCAAGAAAAAAGTGCGAGAATTGAAGAATAATTGGTGGCTTCGTAAATCCCAAGAATTGCAAGTACTGGCAGACACCAACCAAACTGCGAAATTTTTTGAAAGCCTCAAAACCATCTACGGCCCTAAATACAGAAAAACAGTACCCGTATACTCGCGAGATAACATCACCAAATTGACAGATCCTAAGGATGTTCTTCATCGCTGGGCGGAGCATTTCGGTGAAGTGCTCAATCCTGGGAGTCAATGTGTCGATCTGTCCTATATTCGCTCTCTTGAGAAACTACCAATCGCGTCTAGTCTCGAGAACCCACCATCCTTTGTGGAATTTGTTCGAGCTGTTGATCGCCTGAAGAATGGCAAGTCACCGGGTTGTGACAGTCTACCATCAGAAATTTATAAATATGGAGGACATAGCATCAAGACCAGACTGTTTGAGCTTGTAGTGCGGGTTTGGGAAGCGGAAACGGTTCCGCAGGACTGGAAGGACGCCTCCATAACTAAGTTATATAAGGGAAAGGGTGACCCCTCAAATTGCAGCTCATACAGAGGCATCACCTTGCTATCTGCTGCTGGCAAAATAATGGCGCATATCATTAATAGTCATCTAGTTAAGCTAGCTGAGAGCTTCCTTCCGGAAAGTCAATGTGGGTTTCGACCAAATAGAGGCACAGTTGACGCTATATTTGTTTTAAAACAGGTTCAAGAAAAATGCCTTGAACAACATTGTGACCTCTATATGTGTTTTGTAGACCTTGAAAAGGCTTTCGACCGCGTCCCAAGATCAGCACTCTGGTCTGTTCTGGAGAGGTATGGATGTCCCCCAAAGTTTGTCAACCTAGTACGGCAGTTCCATGAGGGCATGTTTGCCCGCGTGCGGCATGAAGACGACTTTACAGAACCATTTATGGTGACAAGTGGCGCCGACACTTTTTGGCATCTATTTCTCTGCGGTAATGGCCGACGCTATTAAGGATTGTGGGAGCAGACTCGCCCTCAACGTGCGTATGGACAGAGGCGTATTCGATTTGTCACGCTTCAGGTCGAAGCGTAAGGTCGCTACAGTCCCCGTCACTGAAATCCAATATGCTGACGATGTCTGCCTTATGGCTGGTAGTATTGCTGATCTCCAGGAATGTCTGAATAGTCTAAACGAATCGTGTCGCAAATTTGGATTGGTAATCAGCGCGTCGAAGACTCGGATCTTAAAGCAGCCTGCAAGGGGACAATCCGCGCAGAACGTGTCTGTTTACCTAAATGATAAAGCTTTGGAGGAGGTAGAAACTTTCCGTTACCTTGGCGGTCTCATTCGTAGCGACAATCGTCTTGGCTCTGAGATATCCGCAAGGATCGCTAGGGCTGCCGCGGCATTCGGTGAGCTCGACCGCCGTGTTTGGAGGTCTCATGATCTTCACCTAAATACCAAGCTGGCCGTGTACAAGGCTATTGTTTTGCCATTGCTTCTGTACGCCTCGGAGACCTGGTGCCTTTACAAAGGTGACATTAACCGGCTTGACGCCTTCCATCTGAGGTGCCTCCGAGCTATACTTCATATACGCTGGCAGGATCGGATTCCCAACGTGGAGATTTTTCGCCGGACGGGTTTGCCAGGCATGGAGAGCCTCCTGATGAGGGGCCAGTTGCGCTGGTGCGGGCACCTTGTGCGTATGGAGTCTTCCAGATTGCCAAAAAACGTTTTCTACTCGGAGATCACCATGGGTAAACGCCGGCCCGGAGGACAGTATCTGCGATACAAGGATGTATTGAAACGCAACCTAGCAGCAATCGGCCTGTCTCCGAAGTTTTGGGAGGAAATAGCTGCTAATAAAGCGGAATGGCGCAAAACTGTGCACCGGGGCATTGAGGACTATGAGCGGCGCCGTCTGGAAAGCCTTGACGCCAAACGGCAACATCGAAAAACTCGTCCCAAGCCCTCCTACAACTACACCTACAACACGCGGGGCGACCTACACTGTGCCTCCTGTGACAGCACATTCAAAACAAAATTCGGTTTTGCTAGTCATGCACGGGCACATGAACGCAGAACGCAAAATTGACAGGGTGTCGCCGTCGACGGATACGTCTGGGAGGACATCATCATCATCATCATCATCATCATCATCATCATATTTACAACAAAAACGACCGTAAGAGACACAATGAAGCAAAGGTAATCTAAAATAAATTTAGGCTAAGTAGCATAATACAGTTCATATCATTAACTATATGTCAGTGAAAGTTCTGTCAAAATCGGACACATATTTTAATTTACTTTAAGATGTGTATTGGAAAAGAAAAGTGCTGTTTTCACTATTTTCCTTCCTTCATAAGAAAATTCCTTGTGCCTTACCGAAAATATTAAAAAAAACGAATTGGTTAAGCGGTTTCAAGAATTTTGCTCTTAACAATACATTTGGCGATTTATTTTTTTGTTAAATGTGATTGTAATTGACCGTGTAATTTTTTTACAGACCACTTTTAGACACAATTTTATCTCCATCAACTTGTACTCGTGTTTAATATCTGAAATATCTACAATGTTGATGATATTCTATAGTAGCCAGAAATTATCCAATGAAGCCATGATTATGAAGAGAACTATTTCAAAGTTATACAGTTGGTATTCCACGTGTAAGTTATTTTTCACGTTTATGTTAATAAATAAAAGAAGTGAGTGTAAGACCGGAGGCTCGATCATTCAAATATTTCTAAATAATGATTCAGAAACATTTGAATGATCGAGAATGCTCCTACCCTCTGGAGGGCGGGAGAATGATGCATAAACATCTCACTAGACTGCTACTGTGTGGGACCCCATGCTGCGCTGTCTACACTCACAATTTGAGGACGGTGACCCCCCAATTGGATTCTAATCATGCTTTCCAACGGGCAGAATAAAGTCACTTTGGTAGTCTTAAATAAAAAATAACGAAGAAAAATGAGTACAGCGCAAATGTTTACTTCCTCGCTTCATTATGTTTTCTATTATCTTAAACCTTACACATATTTTCAGTTGTTAAAAATATTGTTTAATTTTAGGTCCATGTTACTCGCCTGAAATTACAGCTATTCTGAATTATTTAACTTTAATGAAAACAAGTAGGTACAGTAGAAATTAAATTTGGCCACGTAGGCATGGGGATGCATGTGATTCAAATGTTTTTGTCTACTATCATCAACTATGTTATAATAGCTTTGCAGTTTAAAAACCAAAAAAGGGAAATAGTATGTAGCTAAATTCAAAAAATCCTCCTACAAAAGATTTTATTTTAATATTTGATACTGTTCGAGTGTAACAACGTAATTTAAATCTTACCGACTTGCGTTATTTATTAAATTAATTAAATACACTACATTATTGAATTAAACAAATTTGATCCACAAATCTGGAGTGCCACTGATGACACTATGATCTATGCTGTACCCTCTCATACATTTAATCGATAAAATATCAACTAATCAAAAAAAGGCTATTTCAGTCCCCTTGTGAACTTAAACATCTCCTCACGTGTTTGATAGATCCCAATCCTGCACCATCCGTTGTTACACAAACTACCTTGTTCTACTAAATCTTGATCAATTATAAGACCAAGATTGCCTTCTCTTAAAGTGATGGTGTCTTCCAGATGGAAGACAACATCATTTTAAGAGCAGGCAATCTTGAAATAAAACCGCTTACCAACTCGCTTACCTAACGTAGTAACAGTAGACCTAATTACACAAAAAGGTGTTTAAGAATTTAAAAATTAAATATTCTCAATTTGTTAATACCATGTAGCTGTCACCAGTTAATAATTAAGTTACTGTCGATATTCGTTAATTAAGAAACGTAATTAAAGTAACGTGTCAAAGTAATAATGTGATTAAATAGTACAATATATCATATTTCACATCAAACACTGTCAATGTCTACTTGTGTGAATAAACAAATTAAAAATGAATAAAATTCAAATCATAAAGTACATTAATATTTTTGAAAACATTATGTGTATTTATAGAAATTACCTATTCTACGAGAAGAGAAAAAAATATTTTATCATAGTCCGCATATTTATTGAATTGTTTTTCTACTTACTGATGTTTATTTATAATATTTATTGGGTAGGACACAGTTTCATCAAATTTATGTCAATTGACGTTCGGTGTTTTTTTTATTTCCTTAGTGTGAATATTTTTTTATCTGATGTAGTATGTTCACTGTATGGTTTATATAAAGGAAGCACATATAAAAACTTTGTGACTAATCTTCTGACCCTACACAATATTTATAAGAATGAAGTTCATTATGACACGAAGTTGAAACAATTACAAATTCAATTTTTGGCGATTTTCTCTACAATGTTTCTCGTATCCGTTGCTTTTATAGCTATAAATACTGCAATGATTTTGGAATGGAAGAATGACGTATTTTATGCGTTTATGATGAATTTATCATTACTACACAGTGAAATATGTTTTACTTTGGAATATTTTGTAATATACACATATTTATCTTTATCATCCAATATATTAAGCAGTTTGAATGGCACATTGGGGAAGATACATCAACAAGTGCAGAAAGAAAAGATAACGTGCTTGGACACAAACAGTCGTACATCTTCTTCAAATTTTGTGGAGAAGATAGAACAGTTGACGGAATTATACAAACGCATAACTGAACTAAGCAAACAACTCTCTGAGTGCTTTAACCATCAAGTAAATATGAATAGCTTCTGTTCTAATCTCTTTCTCATAATATCTATTATTTTGTATCTCTACTGGAAGCGTTTATGGTTTATCTGCTTTTTCTGTTATTTTAATAATATTTAAAGATTTAATATAAATACATTTTTAGATGTTACAGAGCCTTACAATGAGTAAGTGGTTCTACACATATATATTGTATCTGATATTAAGAGTAGTTTTAATAAAAGTAAGTATTAATGTAATCTGTCTTTCACCCAAAAAGTAAGATTATAGTATATTTAGGTTACAGTATCAGAAATATTTAAAAAGAACAATTATCTTACACGATAGAAGTCATTTAATAAACTAACAAAGTTTAAGGAACTAACAATCTCATTTAATTGAACATTTTCATAGCGAATATATCGAAACAAAACACCAATCACTTATACAAACCAAACGTTAGCTATTTGCAAAGCTTTATTAGACTTTCAGCAATTTAAACTATAGCTGTAAACACTCACAACTCTCGTCGACTACTACCGTCAAGTACCATAGCTAACCAGCAAAAGAGATCTTTTATTGTGAGTGGTGCGCCTTTTATAGAAATCGTCTTATGGTAGGGATGAGTCTCCTAAATCGGCCTATCTTGACACAGCGTCGTCCTCGAAGCGGTTTTCATGGCGCGCGGCTGGCAGTCTGGTGGTCGCGGCTGGTGGTCCCAACCCTGCAGCAGGCGAGTCGCCACTAGGCCCAGCCGTCTCAGCAGCAGGTTGAGGTGCCATTGACGATGACCCTGTGTTGGGGTCACATACTTCACCGTCTGAAATATGAACGCATCTTAGAAGCTGCAATAATGGTCTTCGTAGTGTAGATCACACACAACATGCAATTCTATGTAAGAAGACTTAAAATTAGTGAGAGCTCTCAAAATTGTATCCCTGTTTTCACATCCCGCGAAGCTTTCACTGGCCCCGCGCTGCACCTGTGAACAAATCAGACAGAAGGCGTCCCCTCTATCTGAGGTTGACGGAGGCATCTCTGAATCGCACGTCAACAATTTATTTTACAGATCAACACCTCTCTCTATAGGTATGTCTGTTTGGACGGAGGCATCCCTGAATCGCACGTCCAATAATTAAATGCGGCGGACATTAATGTTCCATTATGCATTTTAAGTAATCGCAGTCATGTTTGCGTGGACGTAGGCATCTCTGGCTCGCGTCCAATAATAGATCTATAACAGATAATCACATGTGTTAAGTATATAAAAGGGGTTTATGTACAAGTGTGGACGGAAGCATCTCTGAATCTCGCATCCAACACAAAGTTCATAGTGAAATGCATAAACCGGCGAATCGTTATCATTTAGCTAATGTTCTGAAAAATAAAACAATTAAGCAATTTACGCAGTTTGGTGTTAGAACCTGAAGCATTTACGTTAAAGGAAAGAAAAGAAAATGACCTCCATATAATTATTTTTTTTACCCATGGGCGCAAGCGTGCACTCAAGCGCCCACAGATACAGGTCTGTCTATAAGAGTTAATTAGCTTCAGATTCTACACCATTAATGAATCAAAATAGTGTGCAATGGGAGAGGCCTATGTCCAGCAGTGGACTGAAATAGGCTGATGATGAAAAGTTAAATTTAGTGCATCGTGAACGATGGAATTAAAGTTCGCTTGTCATGCATTCACAGCATAGGCTCTAACGTCAGCATACTGTGAATGTCATAAGTACAAAGCTGCTAAAACGAAGAACCATACTCTCGTATGGTCTCTCAGTGGGTTGAACACATTAGAACCACTGGCGTCACTCACTACTCTTGAATTACAGACCGAAGGCTCGCGCGCCTCAGCGGCGGAGAGCAGACCGAAGGCTCGCGCCTTAGCGGCGGAGAGCACACCGAAGGCTCGCGCCTCAGCGGCGGAGAGCAGACCGAAGGCTCGCGCCTCAGCGGCGGAGAGCAGACCGAAGGCTCGCGCCTCAGCGGCGGAGAGCAGACCGAAGGCTCGCGCCTCGCCAAGCAGCAGCAGACCGCAGGTCACAGCCCGCGCTCGGCTCGCGTAGACAGCGAGAAGGCCGAAGGACGAGACCTCTCAAAGCACAGTTGTCATCTAAGGAAAGCATGAAACATTGCATTAGTTTTGCATTCGGTATTACTTTTACATCACCAATATGCTTCACTATCGTCATGATTAATCACAGAGCTTTTAGAAGGCGATACCAGGAAGCAAAACTTTTGTGATAATTTAAAAAATAACAGTGCCCTCAGTATGTACACAGTGATACTGTCAAGAATGTCACTATCTTTCGGTTATTTCTCAAGATGCAAGACCCGGAGCTTGCTAGAAAATGTTACAGAAGTCTCACGGTACATAGTTAAGGATGTTCCCAATTTTTGCAAAACTCAGGATATAATACCGGGTCACTAATTTTGGTTATGTCCGCAGCTCGACGGTTGGTGTCAAGCAACTTCGAAGCATGTCCAAGTATGGCCACGCATTGAATTCAAGTTCGGACTGATTGCCATCAAAGTCATTTTCTGCACCAGAGCTCGTATGACAAGTGTCGTTCAATTACTTACTGTAATAGGCCACAGGCTGCGTATCGTCCATCGTCATGAGTCTGTAGTTAAACCTTACCATTTAAACCTCTCGGCTACGGCGGCCAGTCTCAATGGTTAACAACCAAAAACACGAAGACATTACAGCATGCAAATGCTTGTCTAACACAGGTGTATGCTTTTGGTCTGATGAGACGGCCACCCAATATGACCCGAAAGAGATCAGGCGTAGAACCGACGACTCTTCGTACTCTTCGAGTCATGGAGCTTTGACCACAACTTTTAAATTTCAGGCTGCGAAAAGCAAACCTATAATTAGAACTACTCACTATTATTCTTTTTTTTTTTTTTTTTCAACCCAGAAATCGAACTCGAAACCTATATTGAACAGTAGTCGCATAAACTAACTGTCGGCCCAACGAAACATTCGAAACCATCACTAGTGCTGACGTTTCAATATGTACCTCTGCCAGGAAGAGAAAGATCACAATAACCTGTGCTGGCTCGTAACTTCCTCATGAACATGAATTCGTGATCCCATATGAATGTCACACCTTTACTATCAAGTTTGCTACAATGTTTTTGTGTAAGATCTTAAAACTTTACACCTGGAATAGCTAGTCAGGCACGGAAATTATCTTTATGTGACACTACTTGGTACTCTCATATTGACTATTGCTTCAACCTTATTTTCGCTCGGTCTAACCTGACCATTAATAATTATCGTTTCACAAACAACAATGTTGTCTCGCAAACTTACACTTTTAAAGTTTACCCGACACTGATGAGGGTATTTAAAACCTTTCATAATGTTTCTATGACTATCAATAGCTTGCCTAAGTAGACGTAATAATAAGATCGGTAGACATGTACCTAGTCTTTACCGGTATCAATACTTCGCATTTCGATAAACATTAAAACATGATTAGCAAACATACGATATGTTTCGCTTTATCATGATCTTTCTTTAAATTTGTTGTTGACATTGTGTAAAACCATTAGGATTACATTTGCAATATAAAGTTCCAGTTTGGAGTCCAAACTACGTATTTAAATATATACGCCGTCTAAAGATGGTTCAAAGAAGTTTCTTTGAACTATAAATTACAATAGTAGTCATTTCCGTACTATCTACTCTGAACTATAAAATAAATTTAACATCATAAATTTAGAACCTAAGCGTTTGCCACTCGATGTCATAACGCTGTATTGATTTTACAATAACAGTTGACCGATACAATTACCAGTAAATAATGTGACATAGTACTTCGCACCGTCTACCGGCGGATGATTCTCAAGTTGTTTTATACAGGCTCCCTTAGGACTAGCGCTGCTGTTCACGCACCCTTTCGCCGTATTGCGAATAGTTACAACACACATTTTTAAACTCCACTTACAACACACATTTTTAAAGTAAACATTATAAGAGAACAGCCCATTCATCGAGTTATCAAAATAAAAATTAGAAACGTAATTGATCACCAAATATTTCTTGTTGTTGTATTTTTTATTTATTGTTTCATAATGGTCATTTCAATTTTTACATTTATGGAGAAACGTATCTAGTAACTTGGTGTACACACTGTACCTTGTTACAATCTGACAAATATCTATTTTTCGTTTCCATAAATAAAGTTAAATAAATTAATCACAACGTGTGTGGGTATTATGTCTTGTCACACTTGCTATGTCAATGTAACACTTTATGTAAATGGGTAAAAAGTTACTTGACCTTTAAGTAATAAGTTCGGGTTGCATTAGGCAGCCACTACAACTGCTATTATTCATCGTTCCTTCGTTAAAAATAGTTCGTAACCATAGCAAAGAACGCCCACTTGATTATGCACAGGTGGGGTAGTTACAAACATTCGTTTTAACCGCTTGAGCGCTATTCACTATTTACGTTATACCAAATATTCGCAATAACAAAAGGTGAGGTCATTGTTAAAACTAAACCAACTACGATCATTACTTAAGCCCTTTTGTTAAGCCACAGCTTTGCATCAGCCCTAAGGCATTTTCGTATACGCGCCAAACAGTCGTCATTTTTTCATCATTTTAAATTGCGCACACAATTCACTTTTGTACACTACATATCGAAATTATGTGAAAATAAATCACAACTCAACATGTAATAAGATTTGATCTTACCAGTACAGCGTCAAGCACAACTCACAAGTTTTTCATAACTGAACCTTCTAATTTTCTCTCATTACCGTGTCGGCACTGGTGGACCACATTGTACACCATGTACATTGACACGGATGCAGTTTCCATCGCTTAGAATAATGTTTACTAACTGGAAAGAAAGCTTTATACACACGAACACACTGAAACATAGCGTGAGGTACAAATACCCGCATTATTTTATTCAAATAAAGTTTTACGACATTCTAGAAAACTAATTATTTAAAATTGTTTACAATTGAAACTCAAAACCCGATTTATGAATTCTATGTTCTGTCGTCGATAATTAACTTTCCTTTTTATTTTTTTTTGTAGTTAGCGGTAGTTATTTATAACCAAAACTTTAATTATCGATTTGAATCAAGAAACAATGAACACTGAATTTAGATAGCGAACGGTCTAGAACACATGGTAATCCAACTTCTGAATTTAGGTTACAGTATCAGAAATATTTAAAAAGAACAATTATCTTACACGATAGAAGTCATTTAATAAACTAACAAAGTTTAAGGAACTAACAATCTCATTTAATTGAACATTTTCATAGCGAATATATCGAAACAAAACACCAATCACTTATACAAACCAAACGTTAGCTATTTGCAAAGCTTTATTAGACTTTCAGCAATTTAAACTATAGCTGTAAACACTCACAACTCTCGTCGACTACTACCGTCAAGTACCATAGCTAACCAGCAAAAGAGATCTTTTATTGTGAGTGCACCGCCTTTTATAGAAATCGTCTTATGGTAGGGATGAGTCTCCTAAATGTATATTATCGATGATTCATATTACTTTTTGTTTCAGTCTATTAATTTTGTCTTCTTACTGAACCTTTTTCCCTGTTTAATTTTTGAAGTGTCTACAATGTCAATGATCTTTTATGGTGCCCAAAAACTATCTAATGAAGCTATATCTATGAAAAGGTCTGTCTCAAAGTTATACAGTTTGTACTCCACAAGTAAGTTGTGGCGTTCGGAGAATTTGATTTCCGAACGCACCACAAAACATAGCTGTCAAAATCTGACTGACAGCTTATTTTTCGGGGCACTCTTTTTGGCGCCTTCAGAACCAACAACGTTTCTGATAGCCTTTTCCGATTGTGAACACCATAATACACAGAAGTCATCGTATAGCACTTGTGCATACGTTTAGTAGATTAACGTCAACATTAAAGAGTCACTTGCACGTGACTCCCTGCAAAAATATTATATGTACCTGCTACTGTTACCATCAATACACGCCGTGCAACGCTAACCGGAGTTTGATTCGGCTTGGGGAAAGCCGCCTCATATATCCCCAAACTGGTGACCACCGTACGTTCAAAACGGACCCCGGATTATCATCAACAGGATCCCGAACACAAAAATCGCCCCGAACCTAACGCCACTCACATGCCAGTTTCTTCGTCGTCAATTACGTGCATCGTGCATGGGTGTATTGTGTGATTCGTGTGTGAAACCGTGTGTTTAGTGTGCTTAATACCTAACTACTGAACCCTAACAATTACAAACCATTGTAGTAAGTATCCAAGTGGAGTACAACCAAAGACAGTCCACAAGCACTGCAGAGAGTACCACAATTATAATCTTTCTCTGTATAACTTTCTCATTAAGCTAAAACATTGAACATCATAGTGCACTGTCATTGTTTCCCAATCATCATCAAATTGTTTCCCTGCGTCAGTGTAATTGTATGTTTATAAAATTACAACATTTATCTTATTTTACTTCTACTCCTAACTTTAAAATTAAACTTTACTCTAGCTTCATATATGTCATGTTAACTGTTTCATACTTGTCAACTTGCATTTGAATTATCAACATAAACTTTCTGGCATACACTAATAAACTTAGTATTCAACTATTAATAACTCATTAGGTACTAATCGCATATTGCATAAATATATAAATAAGGTTACTGTTTCTATTGCTGAATGTGTGACCTATGTACAAAACTTATTCTGTTTTGAATTGCTTGAAATTCTCAATTGCCAAGTGTGTATTTTTTTTTATTTAATGTGTTATATTGCACACCATTATTATTTCTGTACTGTCGAAGTAATTTACCTAACACCTGCGGAGAGGGATATTTTAACAGCAGAATTAATATTAATTTCTTTAATCTTATTTACTTTCTGCACAGTAGCATATAATTGCTTTTCAATATGTCTGAAGCAGAGCTGAAGACCCAGCTTGAGGAACTTATTACAAAAAATGCACTTTTAGAATCCCAACTCAAGGCACAACTTGAACCTAAACCAGGGACATTCAGTGAACAGGTCTGCAGGGTGTCAGTAAAACTACCACCATTTTGGACCGATAGACCAGCAATATGGTTCGCCCAAGCTGAGGCCCAGTTCCACCTAGCTGGCATCACTGCTGACTCAACAAAGTATTGTCATGTTATTGCTACCATAGACCAGCGGGTTATTGGGGAAATAGAGGACATTGTTATGAATCCCCCTGAAGTAAACAAATATGGGAAACTCAAAGAGGAATTGATTCGTCGATTATCAACTTCTGAGGAACAACGAGTCCGACGCTTGCTCAGTGAAGAGGAATTGGGTGACAGAAAACCATCCACATTCCTACGACATCTTAGATCTCTTGCCGGGTCTACACTAAAAGATGACAACCTCTTGCGACAACTTTGGCTCCGCCGACTGCCCAACCAAGTCCAAGCCATTTTAGCAGCGCAGGCGGACCTCACCTTAGATAAACTAGCGGATCTAGCAGATAGAATCACAGAAGTTGCACCAGGACCTGCAAATGTGTTTGCTATTAATAGTGCCCCTATTGTTTTCGCCTCTCTTGCCGAATGTGTGGAAAACTTAACAAAACAGGTTGCAGCCCTAACGGTGCAGCAACAAAGCAGATCACGATCCCGCTCCACATCAATCAACAGAAGACGTGACAGGTCTCCATCCGCTAACGCATCCCAACATTGCTGGTACCACCAAACATTTGGCCACCGAGCACTTAAATGCACACCTACATGCAAATGGTCAGCGGAAAACCCAATAAGCAATCAGTAGTGGCGAATACTGATTGCTGCATTATAGATTCCCACGGTCGCCGCCTTTTCGTCACGGACAGGAGCACGAAACAACAGTACCTCATTGACACCGGTTCAGATTTATGCTGTTACCCCTATCAATGGTTGCGCAATCGCAGGAAACCTGATGACTGGAACCTCAGCGCAGCAAATGGGAGCTGCATAAAAACATACGGCACCATCAACCTGAAACTGGATTTTGGTTTGCGCCGTGATTTCATCTGGCAGTTCGTAGTCGCTGACGTTAGCAACCCCATCATTGGATCGGACTTTCTCGCACACTACCACCTCCTCCCGGATTGCGCCAGTAAGAAAATAGTCGATGGCAAAACTGGGCTATCTAATACAGCTATAATCGCTCCGCCTGACCAGCTCATAGGCGTCAAAGCGGTCACAATTGGTCTTAACACTTCACCGTTTAACGAGATACTTCGTGAATTTCCAGACATTACTAAACCTCCAGGATTACCACGTGTTATAAAGCACGAGACTGTGCACTTCATCAATACTACAGATGGACCACCTGTCTCCAGCCGACCTCGCCGTTTAGCTCCGCAAAAACTGAAAGCAGCGCAGCAAGCTTTCACCGATATGGTACAAACGGGCACGGCTACACCATCTTCCAGCCCATGGTCAGCGCCACTTCATCTAGCACCCAAGAAAGATGCCACTTGGCGACCATGTGGTGACTACCGTGCTCTGAACGCTCGCACCATTCCAGATCGATATCCGGTTAGACACATCGGCGATCTCGGTCACAACCTGAGAGGCGCAACGATATTCAGCACCATCGACCTCGTGAAAGCTTACCAACAAATCCCCGTCCATCCGCCCGACGTCTGCAAAACAGCTATCATCACAACTTTTGGATTGTTTGAATTTCCATACATGAGCTTTGGTCTTCGGAACGCTGGGCAAACCTTTCAACGCTTCATCGACGAAGTCACGAGAGGGCTTGATTTCGTTTTCCCATATGTTGATGATATCCTGGTTTTCTCCCGCGATGCCTGCCAGCACCAAGAACACCTCCGCAAGCTGTTCCAACGACTGGAACAATATGGAGTGGTAATCAACTGCGAAAAGTGCGTTTTAGGAGCTGAGGAAGTTACGTTTCTAGGCTACAACATTTCAGCCGCGGGCACTAAACCACCACCCCACCGAGTTGAAGCCATAAAAAGCTTTCCCGCACCCAAAACAGCACAAGGGCTCCGTAGGTTTTTGGGTATGATAAACTATTACCGTAAGTTTATACCCAAAGCCGCAGAATATCAAGCTCCGTTGATCAATGTTCTGGCCAGCAACCATCTCAAAGGTTCAAAACCAATTCCCTGGACTGAAGACCTGGAATTGGCTTTTCAGAAATGCAAAAAGAGCCTAACAGAAGCAACACTGCTGGCCCACCCAAAACCAGACGCACCACTCGGGTTGTTCACCGACGCTTCCAGCACCCACATCGGAGCAACCCTGCAACAAAAAGTAGAGGGTGAATGGCATCCGCTCGCTTTCTTTAGCAAGAAATTGAGCCCCCAACAAACCCAGTGGCCAGCCTATTACCGGGAACTCTTAGCCGTCTACGAAAGCGTACAGCATTTTCGCTATATACTTGAAGCACAACACGTGACCATCTTCACCGACCACAAACCACTATTGTACGCATTCGTACAACGCCGCGAAAAGCTTCCTCCTCCCCAGCTCAACCAATTATCATTCATCGGCCAATTCACCACGGACATTCAGTATATTAAAGGCGAAGATAACATCGTCGCTGATGCCATGTCGCGGATTGAAGCAATATCACTCGAACAAGATTACCAAGCCCTCTCAAGGTCACAAAAAGACGATCACGAACTCGCAGACCTCCAAAACGCTTCAAGCGGTTTACAGCTCGTCGAAGTTATCCTTCCAGGTTCTGACACTTCTGTAATCTGCGACGTGGGCACTGGTAAACCCCGCCCTTACCTCACTCCTCCGTTTCGTCGTGCAGCATTCGACAAACTACACAACTTAAGCCATCCCGGCATAAGAGCCACAACCCGCCTCCTGACTGGTCGCTACGTATGGCCTTCGATCAGAAAAGATTGCCACAATTGGGCACGATCCTGTGTAGCTTGTCAACGCAGCAAAATAACGAGGCATAATTCTGCTCCAATTGGGACTTTCGCCCAACCATCTGGCCGCTTCGCACATATCCACATCGACATCATTGGCCCGCTACCACAATGTAGAGAATACCGCTACTGTTTGACAGCAATCGACAGGGTTTCTCGGTGGCCTGAAGTCTGGCCCATGCATTCCATCACTGCCGAAGAAGTGGCCGAGACATTCACCCAAGGATGGATATCCCGTTTTGGCGTTCCCTCCATTATAACAACAGACCAGGGTGCCCAATTTGAATCCGACCTGTTCCGCCGCTTAATGGAAAACTTCGCCACCAAACGCATTCGAACTACATCATATCATCCAAGTGCTAACGGCATGATAGAGCGGGTCCACCGACAATTAAAAGCTGCACTTATGTGCCATGACGCTTCGTGGGTCACATCTCTGCCTTTCGTCTTACTTGGTATGCGCACTGCTTTAAAGGAAGACCTAAAAGCTACAGCAGCTGAAATGCTTTACGGAGAAAACCTTCGGTTGCCGGGAGAATTGCTTGTAGTACCAGATACCAGCATTAACACATCCGAAAATTCTTCAGATTTCGTTACCAAACTGCGTAGACATATGGCTAATGCTAGGCCAATTCCAGCTTCTCGTCATAGTGTCCCTTCCACCTTCATATTCAAGGAACTTACCTCAACATCTCACGTTTTCCTGCGTGACGATTCGGTTCGTCGCCCCCTTCAACCCCCCTATACTGGTCCATACCCCATCCTGGAACGCTCTGAAGACGGAAAAACTATATTAATCGACATAAAAGGCAGAAAAGCCACCGTCAGCATAGATAGAGTCAAACCAGCTTTCGTTGATCACACCACTACAAAGGATCAAGATCTTGAAGAGCCCAAGTCATCTACCTCAAAAGCTCAAACACAATCTACACCCACATCTAAAAAGCCACCGATTCCACCAGCTGCTGAAGAGCCGCAATCTGCTACCGGCTCTGAAGATACAATGGTATTTAAAAAACAGCCCTATACCACCCGTGCCGGAAGACGTGTTAAATTTAAGAATCAAAATGAATACTACTTTTTTGCTTAAATTATCCTTCTCCGTGGGGGGGTGGTGTGGCGTTCGGAGAATTTGATTTCCGAACGCACCACAAAACATAGCTGTCAAAATCTGACTGACAGCTTATTTTTCGGGGCACTCTTTTTGGCGCCTTCAGAACCAACAACGTTTCTGATAGCCTTTTCCGATTGTGAACACCATAATACACAGAAGTCATCGTATAGCACTTGTGCATACGTTTAGTAGATTAACGTCAACATTAAAGAGTCACTTGCACGTGACTCCCTGCAAAAATATTATATGTACCTGCTACTGTTACCATCAATACACGCCGTGCAACGCTAACCGGAGTTTGATTCGGCTTGGGGAAAGCCGCCTCATATATCCCCAAAAAGTTACTTTTAAAGCATATTTTATAAAAAAACTTTTGTGACTTATTTCCATCATTCATGACTTTAAAGATACACGTTTAAGTAGGTCGTCGATCTTTATTTAGGACTACGTCAATCACTGTTAATGAATTTATTTGAATTGAGGCGGCCGACTCGTGGTAGTATAACCACACCAATGCGAAAATCACTAAAGTATTGATACTGATAATGGGCAGCAGCGTCACCAGATAAATGATTCACATAACTGCGGTCACAAACCCGCCTGTCAAAGGTGGTAACTATAAAAATTTTCCTCATGAACAGCAACCAGATTCCATCATCATCGAGGGGTAAGACAGGGATCTCCGAAACCGTTTACCAATGCCCTGAAAGATATCTTTAAGACGCTCGATTGAGATTAGAGGGGTGTCAATACCAATGGCCGATAATTCCCACACTTACGATTTGATGACGACTTAGTCATCCTGGCGGTATCTCTGCAGGAACTGGACAAAATGTTTAACGATCTGGACGATGCCCCAAAACTAGTGTGGCATGGGCATGAACATAGAAGAGACAAAAATTATGCAAAATGGGCTTGTATCCCTGAGTCTCGTAAATAAATATATAGTCCCGAATTAAGCAGAGCTTGTACTATGGATACTATCAAATGGCATTACTATCGGTGTTGTATCAGAATACATCTACTTAGCCAAATTATTCGAATGCGAATGGCCGAATGAAGAATTCATCTGATTTGGGCAGTGTACGGGATGCAACTTCACGTTTTCGAGTCGCCAATATCGCAATCATTGAAGACCTATCTATTGAACCAAAGCATCCTTCCCGTAATAACGAATGGAGACGAGATATGTCCACTCTCCATTGGTTTGATCCATAAATTTAAAGAGGCTCAGCGTGCTCTGGAGCGTGCAATGCTATTGTTGGACTTTTATAGCTCCAACCCGAAACCTTTGCTAAAGATTTTCGAACGGCAACCGACATCGAGGCTTAACATTCTCTCTAAGGCAAGGATTTGTTTCAATGTGTTCACCCATCACCCATTCGTACTGATCTATGATTTTGAGTTTAATTTGGTAATTCAATTTTTTTTATTTCGGTTTCAACTGAATGCATATTATATTAGTTATAGTGACTTAACCTAGTGTTAGTATCAAACATGCGAATTAATTAGTGTAAACGTACAACCACCTTGATATGTGTTAACCTACCCGTCACAAGAGAGCCACGAACCTCGCATCTTTCTAATATGTGATTTCCATTATTATTATAGTTTAATACCTTAGTATCATTATAAGTTTTTAATCTCCAGTCTGTGTGGAAGTGCGGAGCTGCAAAAAAATCTCCAGGTAATATTAGGGTATCACAAACACCCACTTGACCTGGCACATAATACGCGCACACTTCGGATCGGCGAGAAGTTGTTTGAACTGTAGGACAAATTAAGCAGATTGCGATGGGATATTTTAGGATTATCTGAAGTCCATAGAGAGAAGGAGGATAAAAAAACAATAATACTCTATTAGTTTTATTTCCGGGAGGGCAATCATAAGTCCCAAAGTGGTTCAGTCAGTCTCAAAACAAACAGAACTAAGAGCTTCTCTGACTGCACTGTCAAGCACTGTCATAGAAGGAAGACAAAATATGTCGTATCCTACAATGCATGTAAACACCGGCATATCGACAACCAAATCTCAAAGTGACAGAGAAAAGACTTACCACTGACATAACCAAATTAACATCTTGCACAGTAAAGAGGCTATAGAGCGGAACCAAAGCACTAAGGTATTCATAAGAACTTTATCTGTTGCACAGAGTCAATTAACGAAACTTAAAACCGATGGTGACAGAATTTTAATTTCGAGATCTGAGCTTCAGAGTCAAGTGGAGAGATTCTGTGGGCAGCAGTTGTTATACACGACAACACTAGATTCTGTCAGTGACCTACCAAAAGATTCAAGGGTTAAGTTAACCCAACTATAGCGAAGACACTGTAGGAAGATAACTTTTTAATGGCATATAATATTCTATAGAAATTAGTTTATTTTCCGTTAATTTTGTTTGTTGGCTAGAATTTTGTTCCAAAAGGATCAAACGTATAGGATTTAATATGTTTTTCAAAGATTTTTATCCTGTATTAATTACAATACTCAACCGGGTGGTGATCATTAATTTATGATCTTAATTAGACAGCACCTATACGACGCAATTTTTTCGTTTTATTTTTCAAGTAATAATATACTTTTCTTATTATTTAATCAGAAAGATTATTCACAGTTTTAATATTTATTTATTATTGTAGGTCCTTCTGCTCCGGAACTAACAGCTATCAAGAATTATTTAACTTTAACCAAAACAAATACAGTAGAAGTTAAATTCGCCAACATAGGTATGGGAATGTACTTGATTCCATTGTTTCTATCTACTACTGTGAACTATGTTATAATAGCTCTGCAATTCAATAATATAATATAGAACTTACTGAGGTCCATTATAAATTCAATATCAGTAAAAAAATATGAAACTTTGAGAAACTATGGAATTATTTTTTTTTTATTATTGTAGGTCCTTCTGCTCCGGAACTAACAGCTATCAAGAATTATTTAACTTTAACCAAAACAAATACAGTAGAAGTTAAATTCGCCAACATAGGTATGGGAATGTACTTGATTCCATTGTTTCTATCTACTACTGTGAACTATGTTATAATAGCTCTGCAATTCAATAATATAATATAGAACTTACTGAGGTCCATTATAAATTCAATATCAGTAAAAAAATATGAAACTTTGAGAAACTATGGAATTATTTTTATAGACTTAAAATGTTGTACTACATCCGTAAATTACCTCAGTATACCTATTAGAAAACAATTAGTTAGCTAGTTACTGTTTTATGATTCCCAGACGTCATCACGTAGCATTGCATTTTAAAGATGGAATTCAGAAGGACGCTTTATTCCCACAGCTTAATTAATTTTTATTAATTGAATCATGCACTACACAATTTTAATTAAATAAAAATGTTTTATATTATTGACAATAATTTATTTAATATGTATAACACTCAAAAAGAGGGTACCCCTGTGCGTGTAAAGGCCTCCTGCAGTGATAATGTCCTGTCCCGAATTTTCCTTTGCTATTCTTACATCAGAATAAAAGGATTCACTTGTATTATATATAGTTCTGTCTTATAAATAGTTAAATTAAGCAATGCTACTCTATCCGAAAATCCAGTAAGTTTCTGTATATTATATATTATTATCTGCTTTCTATACTAAAAATCCAACTCCTCTATGTTTTTTCTCTGCCCAAAACAGTAAAAGATACACCTCTTTCTTCAATTCTATACAGAATTGAAGAAAGAGGTGTATCTTTTGTAGGGACGTAATTGATATACATATATAGGATACCCTTCTTTTATTATTTCTTATGTACTAATTACGTCCCATTTTACAACTGTTTTAAGGGCAGACTCTAGTTCTTACTTGACTCATTTTTGAGAGATCTCACGTTGTAAGAAGAGGAAATCTTCCTTGATATAGTATCCACAGACGTGCTCTGAGATATTTTTTTCTCCTCAGAACTTGTATTTTTTTTACCAAGCCTGATATGTACTTAAGATCCTAAAATAAAGAGACTAGTTTTACACGGTACGCAGTAAGTGTTTTCCCAACTCTGTAACCCGAAAATATGCCCGAATGACATTCAAATTTGTGGAATGTGTCCACTTCAAGTGGCGTACCTCACCACTAGTATCGGAGACCCTGTTTCTATATCAGTGGTCCTCAATATCCAAAGCTGGCACCGACCAGCTAGCCTCTCTTCTGACGACGTACAGGTGTTGGCGACGTCGGTAGAGAGAAAAACTAGTCACTGGACGATGAACTTGACGCCTCTGCAACAGCCGGACTATAGCCGAAAATAAAGTAGCAACAGCTACTTTATTTCTATCACTATAATCCATTTTTTTTTATTGAGTTTTTAATGGTCCAAATATGACGAAAATTAGAATACTTTGGATAAAAATATAGAGATTCTTACTATTAGTAGTATTGTTACTTTTTAAACATTATTATTATTATTTATTATTATTATTTATTATTATTATCTCTACTACTAAACTAAGGAATTTGCTTGTTTGTTAGGAGGTAAGTCATTAGTTCATTAATTAAATTTGAATAATCTCAGGCACTACTGGTCTGATTTACAAAATCCTTTCAGTGTTAGATAGCCCAATAGTCGAGCAAGCTTATATGCTATATATTATCAAGCTTCAAATAAGATCAAAGTAAGTATCAGTGAGGCTGAATCGCGCTAATATTCGGTTACCGGAGTGATTGTCAATAACTCGTAGAAATATAGTTGTGACTGATTTGTGAATCACAATTCTGAGATTATAAATATTTATTGGTAACAACAGTAGTATTATTTCTCGCCTACGAACCCTTGATCTCGTTCACAATGCTGAAATGGTTAAAGATGAAAGGTTTGTTACTCTTGGAAAGTTCTAAAAAGTGTCGTATATCGTTGGTGAGTGTGAGACCGCAGGCCCAATCATTCTGAACCATTCTCCCGCTCTCCGAAGGCCGGGAGAATGTTGCATACTTATCGAACCCGGCTAAGGCAGCAACTCTAAGGTAGAGTAGTCACATTGGTGGGCTTAACGCCGTTAGTACACCGACGCATTCGTATGCGGCAGCGAAACAACGAAAAAACTGTCAGTAGTATGGCAGAATTTTGCATACCCTACGTCTCAGTCTAGCACTAGGCTACATGAAATAGTTGCGTCCTTGTCGGTATTGTTTCGCAAGGAACTGTGAAGATGCAGATGTTTCGCTAGTGGTGTTTCGCGTCGCTGCCGCATACGAATGCGTCGGTGTACTAACAGCGTAAATAATAAAAAAAACTTTATTCATATTAGTTAACCACAAAACGTAATGCCTAATTTTATTTGAAATCCTCCTAAAGAGTCCTATGTCAAAGTATTATATTACCAGACAGTTCATGTTTTTATAGATTCAGCTATAGTTATACCTAAATATATTTTTTTTTAATAGAAAAACCAAATAAATGAAATGTAGTTCCCAAGATCGCTGTTTAATTAAAATGTAAAATAAGCAGCTTGTAATACCAAGTCAACTAATCAAATTCTATTTTGGTAGATCCATTTAAAACACAATGACTTGGGGCGCAGTTTAAAGGACTCGTTAGTAGGTGCTGAATAAAATGAATTTGTGAGAAATAGATTACATAAAGTTCTAATTTGAAGTTTCAGGCAGAGACTATTAAGGGTTAACTTTAGTGAGAGATGAGATTAAGATACCATCAACGTTAAATGGTTATGGTTCTTTTGTATCGCCTTCCAAAGGAGGTCATTAAGTATAAGATACATACACTGTAAATTAAGAAACAAATTAAGGTAAAGGGTCAAGGAAAATCTTATCTTTATATATATATATATATATTTTTTTTTTTTTTTTTTATATATATATATTTAAGACTGCCAAAGTGACTCTACTCTGCCTGATGGAAAGCATGAGTAGAATCCAGGAGTAGGGGTCACCATGCTTATTGTGAGGGTAGGCAATGTAGCATGGTGACCCCTACCATGGCAGCCTGGTTAGATAATTCTGCATCATTCTCCCGGCCTTCGAAGGGCGGGAGAATGATGCAGAATGATTGGGCCTCCGGTCTCACACTCACCAACGAAATACGACAGCAAGAATGCTGTCATTATTAGGATGGTCTTCTGTGTGAGGGTAGCACTGGCCGGGTCGAGCCGGCCCGTTCGTGCTGAAATCAGCGTGGCTCTACTACTACTACTACTATCTAAGAAGATTATAGACATTATCAGCGGACTTTGGGCACTTTAGTGAATAAGCTCCAGCTAAACGTGTACTTCAGTATCCAGTGTCATGTGGTGTCATGTGGTGTTAAACATTTTTTAGAATCACGCCATGTGTATTGTCTAATTTATTGGTGTGCTTTTATGATCCGTGATACACTTATATACTATTTATGTGATATAATGCCAATTAAGTTGTTTCATTCTTATCAATGATAATCCAGTTTTATGCTAATTCCTCTTTCATTAGACAATTGTTCGCGCGCGTCTCCAACATCGGTGTAATTTATTTATATAATGTTTATTTAGGAACCTTTATCACCAATTCGGTCACCATAGTACAGACTCGACCTGGTTTGGAATCAGATGGTTTTGTGTGAAATGTATGAGATGTTATATTATTATTATTAATCCACCAAAAAAATATTTAGTTGGTAAGTGCAAGATTGGAGACCCAGAAGTATCTAACAAGCGGCCATAGAAGAAGTATCAAGTGAAGATAAGAAAAATAAATATATTATTATTATTAGATATTAACTATAGGGAATTCGCGCCACAAAATGTAGATAAAAGTTGTTTTCTTTGAAAACCAGGCTCAGTCAAAAATTTGAATTTGGAAGGTACTCTTATAAAACATTAAGGCACTTTTATAAATGGCCAGTAACATGTTCAAATTATTAAAACCTTTTTGGTATTTTATTTTTTTCAGCCAGAAAGAAAATCGAAACCGCCCGTTTTTTTTGCAAATGAGTGTATATACGAGTATATTGTCTGTATTCGCAATGTGTATGGTGACTGCCACTTTTGAATTCTGATTATGCTCTCCTTCAAGAGTTATTTTGGCAAGCTCATATACATAAAAAAAAGGTGCACTCAGCTTTGTGTTGTAAGTTTTGTATTGCGTAATACAATAACTTAGAGAATAATGATAGATTCAATCGGATAATGTTAGTAAACATTGAGTCCTTATCAATGCGCATACTCGTATAAATATATTTAAAGGAATCAATAGGACTACATTGGTGTTGAATATAAAACATCTCTGGTAATTGTATTCTGAGAGCGTCCAAACAAAATATGAAATACTGCCATTGTAATCTTTAAATACATTGTTTTGTTCGTAAAAAATGTTGAGTGTAATATACTTTTAATCGATCCTATACATAATCCGTGTGGTGACGGATTAAGAATACAAAGTGTCACCACCCCTATTCATCCCGCGGGTGTCGTAAAAGGCGACTTAGGGATAAGCTACGCAAGACAACATCAATGCAAAAAGAAGGAAAACTTGAATCCAACCCTATACCAACCCGTCTGGCTAGCGTGGTATAGTAGGCCAAAACCTCCTTTCTAAGGAGAAGCCTATGTCCAGCAGTGGACTGTTAAAGGCTGTTGATGATGATGATGACACATAATAGCTAAATTTTTACTTAAGTATGCATGATACATAATTATTTACACAGCTATGTAAGTTCAATGTGAGAACTACGTATATTGCATTGTTTTACGTATTTTCTGACCTAAATTGAAACGCAAAAGTATTTTAATTCTCTTTTTACAGTGCTAATATTTTTTATATTTGACTTTCACTCAAAATTTTACATCTAAAATGTATGTTTTTTGTTGATTGACAATATAATTGCAAATTTCACAAACATTTGTTCACATGTGTACTGTAAATATATGACACTTGTTTGTTGTATCCTTAAAATTATTGTATTAGCCTACAATGTGAAGTTTATCAGACTACAATTTCATTTTAATTGTACTTCGAAATCCATTACAACACATCACGTAACCAATTCAATTTAGATCTCCGACAACTTTTGCAACGAGTCTGAACTACGTGAACCGACAAAGTTATAATTTATTCGTTCCATAAAAGTTAATTACTAAATTATTCATGTTTATACTCAAAAGTATAGAATTAGATTGGTCACAGTTTGTTCATAGTATATAAATTGCTTTCTACTGTTAAATCTCATAAGCCAGTTGATTCTAAAGTGTAGTCAGGTTTGACTCATGATCAAAATATTTGTGTTAACAAAAGCGTAGCGTGCGTTGGGCCCTTTCCATACAAAACTTCCTGCGACTGTGTTCACGGGTATGTCGATTATCGCAGTCCAGTAGCTTATCTCCTTCTTCGCTAATGAGAGAATCTCCACACTAAATGTTATTGAAAATGTTTCAGTGGTTTATCCGTATAAGGTTAACAGACAAACAAAGTTACTTTAGAATTTGTAATATTATAATGGCATATAATAATCAAGATGGCTAGCAGGAGCTGGATGCGAGAAGCCTAAAATCGATCAAAGTGGTGTGCAATGGGATAGGCCTATGTTCAGTAGTGGACTGCGACTAACCTAACCTTTTACAATGACAACAGAACAATTCAATTCTTGCTCTTGAGTTTGTAGTACAAGCTAGTTTACCATTTTATTTACCACAGTGCTATTAAAATTTTCGCCGAGGGAACTCTAGTGAACTGACATCCCGTTGAAATTTCCACACGAATAAATAGGTATACAGTATTGCCTATCCGAATTTTTTTTAACCTTCTGGTGTAAGCTAGTAGGTATGTAAATTTACATTACAACTGTCAAAGTTAGTAACACTGTAATACAATACCTCTTGTGATATTACGCTTCAATAGAAATAATCTTGATGTAATATCGCATAATCCAAACTTAAAACAACAATTTTTGAATCACATAAAGTGTTATCCCACGTGGGATTTGAACTCACGACACTTGGCGCAGTAGGAAGCGGCGTGGCGACCGCTTTAACCACTAGGCCAACCGTAGAGCGATGAAAGAATATACTGAGATGGTACAAGTGCGACTTGTGTATTAGTTTGATAGTTTCGACAGCAAACATTTGTCAATATGTAATAACTAGATATAATATTATACACTAGCTAATTTTAACTAGAATTATAAACGCGACTACAAGTGTTTGGTTGTTTATTAGGTATAATAATAATGTTGGTTCTTGTTTCTTAAAAGTTGTGTTTTCTTTTTTTTTACAAACTACTCAGACTAACATCACTGCAAAAAAACTTGAAATAAACACTACTCAATCATTCTGCATACAAATTAACATCTGAGTAGGTCGCCATGGTATGGGTCACAATGCTGCATAGTCATACTAACCATTAAAATGGTGACCCTTACTCCTAGATTCTACTCATGTTTTCCATCAAATAGAATAGAGTCACTTTGGTAGTCTTAAATTGTATTTTAGTTCTACATAGAATGGTAGGCTGGCCCCTCCTTTTTATGGAGAGAACTATATATTTATATTTATTAGCATTATTATTAGCATTTAATAATCTACTGCTTTATATGTAAAGCAGTTGATTATTAAATGCTTTTGATGAAAGCCAGAAACGATATGAGCTAACCCATCTCAGTGAATAATAGTTTCAATATTATAACAAATACAAGTGTGTATTTTTTAAAAAGTCATACGAAAATTAAAGTTTTTATTGACAAAGGTTTGACGGCTAGCTAATAAAATACTGTGACGGGTCACTATGTAAACACACTTGGAAACAAATCTGCGATGCGGTCATAAGGTCACGTATCGTAAACAAAGTTTTACAAACAACGATTTTAAATAAAACGAGTACATTTTATAGTCAGAATAAAACTATTATGAGTAAGTAACTTTATGTGATCTGCAGATATTTCATTTTTTACTCTAAATAGATTTTAGTGAGTGTAACAAATAATGAAAACTATTCATTAATCGACATTCACGGGTTTTGGTGCCTCACCTCACATACTCAAAGCAATGCAAGATCTGCTTAGTACTGGTTTCCTGTCAAATCTTGGTGCAACTCCAGAAGAAACTGCTTCATATATGTCTAAGCATAATGAAAGTAAAGTGCGGTTTCGTAGTACCTCTAATTACGCCACTTGCACTATTTATTATAAAATATAGTTAAAAAGCGATTAAGCTATTCGATTTCTGATGATCTAGGGCAGTTTGCCTACATATATGTGCTAGAGGATCACTTTTTACCGCAACATCTGATAGATACGCGGGCTGAGCCGTGGCCAAAACTAGTACAAACATTCTTCTTGCTAGCCTTTTTCCCAATATTATTTGGGGTCGGCTACTAGTTCAACCAGTTTCATCTGAATATCAATTTTCCACGGAGCAACTGGCATGGGACCTCCGCAAACCTAACCCTAATTCGAAGGCCGAACTAAACTACTACAAACACGATTTCTCATTGACAGATTTTATTGAATTATTATATGTATACACAAAAACCCAAAGTGTAATAAATGTTTACCAATTTGATATTTAACTGTCCCTATCAATAAAAAATATTATACACCATTCGTTGGAGACATCAAATTTTTTTCGTATGTTTTCCAATTATCGGATCCAAGCAGAATATACATAAATCAGGCACCCTGTTATAACACTCTGAAATGTCGCTGTTATATTATATTGTGACTAGAAAATGTTCATAAATAACACGTCACTGTACTTACCAAATATTTTCCATGTGATATATCTGGGGATGCGGCAGCGTTTCCATTTACAAGCATAAGAAATATAATATATTTTCTCGTCATGACTTTATTTTATGAGTAACTAGCTGCGCCCCGCGGTGTTACCCGCGCATCATTATGGTTACTACGCAACCTGTGAAGTTTTGACAGGAGATAAACAGTGATATATTTTGAAATCTACGATTTAATGTATTTTTATAATCACCTAGCTTTCGCCCGTTTAACTCTATATTAATAGAGTTAAACGGGCAGTAAAAAGTAGCCTATGTGTTATTAAGAGCAACAAACATACACACATACTCACAAACTTTCGCGTTTATAATATTAGTAGGAAGACTAGATAGCGCTCTATTTAATCAAAACTGTTGTAAATGGTTAATATTTTTTATATAATTATATTTGCGATGCAATATTCAAGGTACTATTTTCATTATTTATACATTATAATAAAATAATGTATCTTTTGTGACAAAATGGCGTGACTTCCAACTAGCAGAGTACTAACTTTGGAACAAAGCTAAAATATATTTATTGCGTTTAGTATTTTAATAACAAAATTATTGACAATGGTCTCTAACACACATGCTATGTAATTTAAAGAACAAAACCTGTTATTTTAATGATAATAGGATAGATACACTGACCATCCATTTTCAAAAGGTGAGCTTTGTTTTTCATCTCTAATATTTTATTTTTCTGACGATGTTTCCAATAATCTATCTACCTTATAAGTATTATTATTATGACATCTTTACTGTAGAAATTCTTACGCTATATGAATTTTCTCAAATTATTTAAACCAAAAGAATCAAAGTTAACATCCCTTTGCGTAGTTTCTTGTTTATTAGTAAGCTCCAATTATATACGCACTGAGAGAGTGAAAGAGACGGAGAAATAAATTTTAAACATTGAAATAAATTGAGGTTCAAAATAAATTCCGTGAGCGAGAATGTTATGGGCTTAACAAACAGAATGAAAGGAGGCCGGATTCGTAAGAAATTCGTTAAAGAGGAAATGTACGACCAAATAAATTTATCAAAGAAATCTGACGCTAGTGGTCCTTGGTCTTTCGTTTTATACAAACGCATAAAATGTTTACATGCCTACTCGTAAAATTATCGTATTTAAAAAATTAAGGTTGAAAATTAATAAATACATATGATGATGTTTTAATGACTGAATTAAAATAACAATAATTATAATGATTTTTTCTATGTATAATATGTATGTATTTACAAAAAAAAAGTATGTTTATGTATTTATATCAGTTGTCTAGTACCCATAAAACAAGCTCTGCTTAGCTTGGGGCTAGATGATGTTGTGTGTAAAATGTCCAAAATATTTATTTATTTATTTATTTATTCTATTAATTTCAATGTCATCGAAATCAAACCGATTAATTGGCTTCAAAAGGAATGTGAGTCGGTTTTCATCGGCTCTTATGCCAACAGATTTACATATTATTTTATATTTTGTTGTCTCTCAAACTTTCAATAAAGTCCAATGCGCCTACATTACGATAAAATTTAATAAACTGCGGTCTAAATTAATTAATTTTCTACCCTCAGGATAAGCATTTTAAATAACATATGTAGTAAGAAAAACCCAGAATTGAATTAATCAAACTCCCGAAATTCTGATAAAATAAACATAAAATAAAACGAAACCGAGATTAATCTCTCTCTTTCTTACGGTATTTTTTCACGAAATAATATATTCACAAAAATACGCGATTTGTCAGAATCTACCTACTTCTACTACTATTCAGGAAATTACACAATGCTGTTTATTCAATGTCTGTGTTTAACATTTCGTAACGAACGTGGCTCATTTATCTCTTGCCATTAAAGCTAGACATGTAATGCGTAAATTGTATTTCTAAGCTTATTCATTTTATTAGATAGTAGATTCTTAATATTGCAAGGCAAAAGAAAACTGTTCTGGAGGTTTTGGTTTATTTTGCCACGCTAGTCAGACGGATTAGCTTTGTGTTCGTTAAAAGTTTGCCTTCTCATTGAAGTGATGGTTTTATGTGAAGTTTACTCAATTAGTCGCTTTTTACGAATAAATAAAAGTAGAGAACATTGCTTATTCTTAATTCGCAATAACACGTACGTTTTTTATTTGTAGTTGTTTCTTTATCTTCTTAATTTACAGTTTCTGAATCTTTCCTAAATCACCTCCCTTGCAAGACGATACAAAAGGTCTGACCCAGTTAATCCATTAACCCTTTTACGCTGATGTCATCTTATTCTTATCTGTCACCATATTTAAATATCTACAATGAAGTTAACCCTTAATAGTACCGTTCAGGCAAATTCACAATACAGTTTTATGCGATTCATTTCTTACAATTCCTGTTTCCTTCTTCTCTAGCCTACCAACGAGTCCCTTAAAGAGGACCGCAAGCCATTGTGGCCTAAATGGGCATTATTACCATACCAAAATTTAATCATTTAACTATGTAAGCTTTCCACTTAAGATTTTAATTAAGTAATGGTCTAGAAACGTCAGGATTTAAAAAAAAAAAAACGATGTAAACAATTATTAGTACGTTTCTGATATGAATTCCTGAAACATTTCCATGCGTAAGAGAGCTAAGGTTTTAAAGATTTATAAATTACTTAGCTCGATTCTGAAATAATACTTCAACACAAGTCTCGGTGAGATGATGACTTGAAAGGGCTTCCACGCCGGAATAAAACAAATTAATTATTCATGTAAAGTGTACTGTTTTGCTAAATGTTATTTTCTTTTTGATGTTTTTTATGCTGGGCCCGACGTACCGATAATTTGTAGAAATGGGTTGGCAGCAGGCAGTTGCCAGGCGATTATTTGGATGGATGCAAATTGCCTAAGATCAGGATAGTTGGGGGAGATCTTTGTTCAGAAGAGGATGGCAGGAAGTTGATTCGAATATACAAACTCGGCGACAACCAAGAAAATTATTTACTAAGAAGTTTCAACTATAGCCGGTTCCAAAAATAACGGGTCAGTCACATAAACCAATAACGGGTCAGTCACATAAACCCGAATATCTCCCGAACTACGTATGCCATCCTAATGAAACGAAGACTGTTCAATTGAGAATTTAATTATACAGATAAAAAATAAAATAAAACTTAGTTACACCCACAATATTAATCTTAAATTAAAAAAAAACTAAAGTAGTCATATTTTTCTTAAGATTACATTTTTTTTATGATTGTTTTTTTGCTGTTTTTCATCACTTTCTTCATTTAATACTTTGTATTGCCTCCACGTGATGAAACCTCCAGTGATGAAAAACAGCAAAAAAACAATCATAAAAAAAATGTAATCTTAAGAAAAATATGACTACTTTAGTTTTTTTTAAATTTAAGATTAATATTGTGGGTGTAACTAAGTTTTATTTTATTTTTTATCTGTATAATTAAATTCTCAATTGAACAGTCTTCGTTTCATTAGGATGGCATACGTAGTTCGGGAGATATTCGGGTTTATGTGACTGACCCGTTATTTTTGGAACCGAGTGTAGTTCTAGTTTTTACGAAGTTGGGGAGAGCAAATTCAAAGTGTAGTACTCGTCTATTTTTTTTTAGGTTTGGATATAATTAGAATATTATTCTCATTAATAAATGTTTACTTATTGCATCTTTATCATATAAAATTGGAGTGTCTGTTTGTAATACAAAATAACCAGTTTTTTACTAAATGCATATCAAAATATTTACGGTACTGACATCCAAAACTAATTTTGATTTTTCTGTTTGTTCCGGGTAATCTCTGGCATCCGATTTTACCGGGCCTTTCACTGACAGATGGCTGATGACATAAGAAATAACTTAGGCAATTTGTTTTTAGACTAGCTATATTCCACGGCGTTACTCAAGCTTGACAACAATAACTGCTCGTTTGCCCACTATAATATAAAAAAAAATACGCGGGTTACACTGCGGGACTCAGCTAAGTCTTCTAATAATAAAGAACTAATCAGATTTATATCTTTATATACATAATTCTTGTGTGAGTGTGTATGTTACTGAACTTCTCTCAAACCGATTTTGATGAAATTTTTTGTGTATGTTCAAGGGGATCTGGGAATGGTTTAGATTCGCAATTGGACCCGGTAGGTGGCGCTGCGATCAAGTTCTGGAATTTTAAAGTTGGGCGGTACGAAGTTCGCTGGGTCAACTAGTATCTATATAAAGAAATAAAATTGCAGTGTGTAGTATCAAATCACCAGTTTTTTACTAAACGCACAAGAAAGTATATAGGTACGGTACTTACATAAAAACAATAATTTTCGTAATTTTTGTCCGTCTATCTACATATATGTCTGTCTGTTTGTACCGCTCAATCTTTGGAATGGCTTCACCGATTCGGATGCGACTTTCACTTTCAGATGGCTGATGACAAAAGGAGTAACTTAGGTTAATACTTTTAGACTAGCTCCAAATGATTAGGTCAAAGAGCTACAAGCGATTTACAACAATAACCACGGAACTCCGTTGGTTAGACTCGGCTACTCAGACAAATGACAGACTCTGCGAAAAGACATATCATTACAAGATATATAAATGATTGACTGCCTTGTTGGCCTAGTGGTTAGCGTATGCGGCTGCTGATCAAGAGATCTCGGGTTCGATTCCCGGGTCGTACCAAATATTTGGGCGACCCACAAACATTTGTTTCGGAGTCCGGGTATTTTCTATGTAAAATATGTATGTATTTACAAAAAAAATGTATGTATATGTATTTATATCAGTTGTTTAGTACCCATAATACACGCTCTGATTAGTATGGGACTAGATAGCATTGTGTGTAAGATGTCCAAAATATTTATAATCATTAGGTATTTGATAGATAAGTAACAAAAATGGCATTCACACATGAAGCTTTTTGAATTTACTAAAATAACAATCATAGACAAAATAAATTATAATAAATATGACCACATATGACTTGAATATAAAATAGCTTTGATGTTTGTATTCGGAGAGCGTTCAAACAAAATACGAAATATGTTGCCTGTCTATAAATATATTATTTGTGTTCGTAGGAAATGCTGATTTGGTTGCGGAATCTTTTCAATCGATCTTAAATAGTCAATGTCTAGCGTCAACTTATGGCTTATTTTAAATGTAAAAGCACACTGTGAATTCTGCAATTAAGATAGAATATATATACCTACCACGAATGTTATTCTTTACTTTGTGATAATCATCATCATCATCATCAACAGCCTTTAACAGTCCACTACTGGACATAGGCCTCTATTATGATAATCTTTACTTTTTGATAATCATCATGAACATCATCAACAGCCTTTAACAGTCCACTGCTAGAGATAGGCCTCTCTTTTGAAAGGAGGTTTTGGCCTACTGTACCACGCTGGCCAGACGGTAAAGGTTTGTTTCAAGTTTTCCTTCTTTTGGCAGTGATGTTAGCTGCTTATTTTGTTCCTTTAGTCGCCTCTTACGACCTCCATGGAACGAATAGGGGTGGTGACACTTTGTATTCTTAATCCGTCACCACACGGACACTTTGTGAGAGAATGTTCATTTAATAAAACCATTTTGTTACTAAGAAGACTGATGGTTACGTATTTGAAAATCTAGCAAAAAAATTAATTAATTTTTACACTAATTATGTACCTTATGTACATGTCTACTTGTATTATGTATATAAATTGGTGTACGATAAAGTATATTCTATTCTACCTAACCTACTATAAAACCAAAGAATAAGGAGTTAAACTGCCTTAGCTCATTATTCGTCCTCATTAATTCAAAACGAATTAAGATAATTGAAATGAAGTATTACTATACTTATACTACTTTGGAATAAATTTTTATTACATTAAATAGTCATGATCTTAATACTCTTATTGTCATTGACAATCCATAACGTCCCACTGCTGGGATAGGGTATCCTCTCATGAGAGGGTTAAGGCCATACGTCCCTACGGTGGCCGCATGCCGGTTGGGGACTGGCAAGACACGTTGTGGCTACGTTATCTTACGGTTGGATGGTTTTCAAGGAATTACAAGAACGCTTATAACAAATCATGCCATAAATGGTCACCTATCTAGGTGCTGACCTTGGTGACCTTGATGATTGCTTCTAATCACCTAAGGTCACTTGAGCCCTCCTTTTTTCTTTATGCTCCTACATTTGATATCCAGGCAAATAACTGGACACTATCATATCACTTCCTTATACAATTTAAATTCTATTTAAGTGATAAAATCAATATAAACTAAAAATATATCTACGAGTGACTACATTAGGCCGGCTTCTCTGTAATTATATTTATTTACACACGTACACTCAAATTGAATGACGTGTCCTTTGGGAATTGGCTTGGCTGTGACGCAGTTCTTTCTGACGTAATTGATGACACAATCTTGGCTTCATGAAGGCTCCGTTTCGCCTTTTCGTTCGTTTCGTGTAGGAATCAACGCTAGTACAACGTACCTTTGAACATTAAATAGCACTCATCCTTCATTCAGTATTCTATTTTCTTCTCTTTCTACTTGAGATTGCTTATAATAAACTAGGGTATGTACCTAACCACTAACTAGCATGAATTCGGAACAAAATAATGCCACAATCTCAACATGCAAATCAATTCTTTTCTCCTACGAAGTCTACCAAAAAAAATATAAATTATGAAGTTCATTATGAGCCCGATTTATTATTTTAAAACCAAGCTGGTAGTAAAGTTAACCTAAGTTCAGCACAGATGGGTACTCAACCGGGTCAGCATTAGCTTCTTAAGGAAGACCAACCTAAAGCGACAGCTTAGATTCCACTTAGGCTTTCCATCAGCCAAAGTAGAGTCAGTTTGGCAGAAACGTATATTATATATATATTTATATATATATTAAAAAAACTATACCCTCCAGTGTTCTCTTCATAAAAACTTATGTTTTAGTTATTTTTTCTTATATCTCTAGTCCTTATTGAAGAAACTGAAAGAAAGGAAATGATAATCCAAGAACTTTCGTTACAAGAAGTGCTTTTATGCTTTTGATCACTAAATGGTTAAGTTGAGAAACCGTAATGTAAGTGTGATCATTACTTTGTACGTAATATTTCAGATAAGCATTTCTCTTTCTCTCTCAATTGTATAAATAAAATTATTTTTTATGTCATGTCTGGTGTCCGTGGCTCCTACCGCTTGTATGTCAGTTCTCAAAAAGCAGCCAAGTGCGAGTCGGACTCGCCCATGAAGGGTTCCGTACCAGCAAGTAAATCATATAAAAGTTCTTGTAGTTCGTTGTAACTTTCATCGATGTTTTTATACTAGTGTATTGATTGGATGAAAGGCATATTGCGTGTGACGATTTGTGACGTATTAAAAAAAAACTACTCACTAGATCTCGTTCAAACCAATTTTCGTTGGTAGTTTACATGGTAATGTACAACATATATTTTTTTTAGTTTTATCACTCTCTTATTTTAGAAGTAAAAGGGGGGGGGGGACACACATTTTTCCACTTTGGAAGTGTCTCTCGCGCAATGTATTCAGTTTAGAAAAAAAAGATATTAGAAACCTCAACATCATTTTTAAAGACCTATCCATAGATAGGTTTGATGAAAAAAAAATTTTGAGTTTTAGTTTCAAGTATGGGGACCCCCAAAATGTATTGTTTTTTTTCTATTTTTAAGTAAAAATCTTAATGCGGTTCACAGAATACATCGACTGACCAAATTTCAACAGTATAGCTCTTATAGTTTCGGAAATAATTGGCTGTGACATACGGACGGACAGACAGACAGACAGACAGACAGACTTGACGAATCTATAAGGGTTCCGTTTTTTGCCATTTGGCTACGGAATCCTAAAAATCAATGTACACGAAATTTCAATGATATCGATGAAGCGGTTTAACTGAGAAAGCGTAACGTAAAATCAGAAGCAGATAGATAGATATACAAACAGACAGAAAGTGTTACTTACGCATTTAGAATATTAGTACGGATATAGAAATAACATCCAAATTTGTATGCATACAAGATATACAAATATTTAAATTTCATTTGATTAATAACATTGGAAGTTTAAAAGGTGTGTTACGTGATCTGTTAAAATGAAATTTCAAATATGACATCCCGCATGTTTACTAATGCGAAATACTTTACAAAAAAAGCCATGGAAAACGTAACACCATAGCCATGCAAGCTATCTACACCATCAACCGTTAGCCTCGTTCACCTTACCTGGTCAGAGGATCCTCTCTTTGTGTTGGAGGGACACGAAACCTGTTCCCTCTACAAGCACAACCTCACAGTAAAGCTATAGTTTTTTTTATTACTGATCACCGGAAGAGAGACAGAGATAACCACCGAATCTCAGTTAAAGAGGGACAGTCTTGAGTTACGGTCTGGTGTCATACTTTCTTATATAAAGTTAAGGGACTAAAATTATATAATAAATTTTATAGCAAATTAGTTTCTCTCATCTTCCTAGCCTTATTCCCATTTTTATTTCCCAGTTTATTTGGGGTGGCTACTAGTTCAACCCTAAGGGAGAACTGAAATTCGAAGATTAAACTAGTTGTCAGTATATTTGAGGGCACTGACTTTCCAATAACGATTGCCATAGATGTTCATGACAACCGGGACCGACGGCTTTATGTGCTCTCCGAGGCACGGGCGTGAATCACCGCCAAACTTCCAAACTCCGGGCAGCTAAATTAGTTCCTCTGTACTTTAAAAATTATGTAATAGTCGCTAAAGTCTAATCTCATAAACTGCACTTAGACACACATGCTGGTAATCATCAGAAAATTATTTTATACTACACCTGATCGGAACAGTAGTCAATATTCCCTGAAAATGAAAAGAGAATGTTAGTCTTTTCCATGACCTGAATAAGCGGGAGGAAAAAATGTATGAAAATCCATTTCTAACGTGTTTTAGCGGGAGAGAAAGTTGTATGAATTTTCATTTCTCATGACATGAGAAATGAAAATTCATACAACTGTGTTACCTTATCTATGCCCAAGGAGTTTTCATATAATTTAAATATGGAATCTCCGTGCCACTGCCATCCTTTTATGAAGAATAAAAAAAAACAAAAGAAGCGCGAAATATTGGTCAAATTCTGAGCTAAATTGTGTCTTACATCGAGTTTTACGTTTTGATTTTATTTTAAAAGTACTTTAAATGTTCCTCACAAGTGTAGTATAAAGCACTGTGTAGCACTCGGGTGAAAGTCCCATTTCTACCTCGGGAGTATTGTGGCCCTAGGCTGCGCCTTCGGGCCACAAACTGCTCCCTCGCTAGTAATCGGTCCCTTTCCTCCCTCGGTGAACAATGTACTATGTATTGTGTGAAAACTAAAGTCTGATCTGAAAAAGTCTGATCACCGGCATAATCTAAGTCAGTAACAATGGGCCAACTAGGCTTGTCTAGTAATAAAGATGCTCCAATAGAAATGAACACATGTTATATATTACTGAAATGAGAACATAAAATCATTTCAGTACTAATATCAATATATATTGGAAATTCGGGAAAGGAAATTAAACACTTGTCATCTTGCCTTCGAGACGAAAATAGGCTCGCACTCCATTGAAGCACGACCTTAGAATTATAATGTGGTTGTTATTAAAAACACATTTTCTAGGGAAGAGACTACGCCCTTATAAAACAATGAATGTTATAGAATAGAAGTTCATTTATATTTCGAGTTTTAGAACACTTCAATTCTAGTCATAGGCCTTCCCTTAACAAAGGGTTTATCCGTCTGGTGATGAATTAATAATATGAAGTAATTAAGTACTCTTTTCGAATATTTGGATGATAACTTACTAACTTACGTTTTTCTTTTTAGGGTTCCGTAGTTCATGACTAGGAACCCTTATAGATTCGTCATGTCCGTCCGTCCATCCGTCCTCAACCTACCGCTTAAACAGTTGGTCCTAGAAAATGAAATGAAATTTTGCATGAGTATGTGTTGTAATTATGTCGACAAAGTGGAACAATAAAATTATGAACAATATTTGTATTCGAGGTACCTCCCCTACACTCAAGTTGGAGATGTTTTTTTTTTCCCGCGTCAACCCCATCGTGTGGGGTATCATTGATAGGTCTTTTAAAAACATTTGTGAGGTTGCTAAAACTATTTTTCGATTTAGGTATCCGTTTGCGAGTTATTCTAGTTTAGTCATAACCACCGTCTAAAAGCCAAAATATGGCTGGCTCAAAAAATCTAGAAAATTTCATGATAGTAGTCTATGTATTGAACTTTATAAGAAAACTATATCGACTTTGATCTTTTTAGGGTTCCGTAGCCAAATGGCAAAAAACGGAACCCTTATAGATTCGTCAAGTCTGTCTGTCTGTCTGTCTGTCTGTCTGTCTGTCTGTCTGTCTGTCCGTCCGTATGTCACAGGCAATTATTTCCGAAACTATAAGAGCTATACTGTTGAAATTTGGTCAGTCGATGTATTCTGTGAACCGCACTAAGATTTTTACATAAAAAAAGAAAAAAAACAATACATTTTGGGGGTCTCCATACTTGGAACTGAAACTCAAAAATTATTTTTTCATCAAACCTAAACGTGTGGGGTATCTATGGATAGGTGTTCAAAAATGATGTTGAGGTTTCTAATATCATTTTTTTCTAAACTGAATAGTTTGCGCGAGAGACACTTCCAAAGTGGAAAAATGTGTGTCCCCCCCCCTCTAACTTCTAAAATAAGAGAGTGATAAAACTAAAAGAAATATATGTTGTACATTAACATGCAAACTACCAACGAAAATTGGTTTGAACGAGATCTAGTGAGTAGTTTTTTTTTAATCCCTACTTAATATTATAAATGCGAAAGTACCTCTGTCTGTCTGTCTGTTACGCTTTCACGCCTAAACCACTGTACCGATTTTGATGAAATTCGGTATGATGATAGAACTGAACTTGGGAAAGGACATAGACTACTTTTTACTGCAATAATCGAGATACAAAGACCAAAGCTAGGTGATTATAAAAATACATAAATCGGAGATGTCAAAATGTATCACTATTTACCTCCTGTCAAAACGTCACAGGTTGCTAGGAATAACACTTGCATGGCAACCATAATGATAGTTTGTAAATGACATATAGACCAGTAGACCAGAGTAGAAAATTTTTGAAAACAAATAAAATTATAGTAGGATGAAACCTATTGGAAAAAGGAGGAGAATATTATAAAAATGAAAGGAAAAATAATTTACGGGCGATCTGAGGTCGGGAAGGGGTAGGGGGGGGAGGTTTTCGGGGCGTGAAAAAGCATCTCACTAAGCCACCATAGTGTGGGCCGCCATACATTATTGTCCGCATTCGCAGCAAGTGTGATAGCCCCGACTCTTGGATTCTGCTCATGCTTTCCATCAGGCAGGGTAGAGTCAGATTGGACCCCTAAATATATACAACAAAGGGTAAAAAACGGTTTATCTCGATTTCCGACAAAACTACAAGGAAAAAAGTTAAATGGCGAAGTTGTAGGTAATTAAAAGATCTACAACTTTTTAGGGTTCCGAAGTTTATGACTTCGAACCCTTACAGATATGTCATGTCCGTCTGTCCTTCCGTCCGTCCGTCCGTCCTCGACTTATCGTCCAAACAGTAAGTGCTAGAAAGATGAAACTTTGCATGAATATGTATTGTAATTACGTCGACAAAGTGCTACAATAAAATTATGAAATATATTTTATTTAGGGTACCTCCCCTACACGTAAAGTGGGGTTTTTTTTTTCTCATGGCTACCCCATCATGTAGGGTATCATTATATAGGTCTTTTAAAAACATTAAGGGATTGTTAAGACGATTTTTTGATTTAGGTATCCGTTTGAGAGAAATTCCACTTTAAAGGCCACTTTTTTGTAAAAACAGGCCGTCCCGCCCGCCGAAAAATTTGTGATAGTGGTCCATATAATGAACTTTAAATGAAAACTATAACAAATTAGATGACTTTGTCAGTTCAGGAGTTATAGAGGCTTAACTTTTACAATGCGCTTACTTGGAAAAGTCATACAAAATCAACGCATTAATACGTAAACATAACAATTATCCATTGGATACGATTTCTAATCCACGTACCATTATGGGTGACTGAGGAACCCTTTCCTATGCGTGGCCTGACACGCACTTGGCCGATTTTTTATTTCAGGAGTTATAGGAGTCTAACTTATAAAAAGCACTCACTTGGAAACAAAATAAAGGTATAATAAGTAAACGTAACAATTATCTATTGGACACGATTTTAAATACACCTTTTTTTTTTTCGTGCGGAAATCCCCACGGATGCCACCAGTTGGTGACTATGTCGGACTCGAACCGACTAAAACCGCACGCCGTCTCGGGTACTATGAGTCGAGGAACCAGGTATACCCTCGGAAGGAAGTCCCTGGAACCCCGACGCACCTCGGGCCAACTGTGGCTTGCAGGCGGCCCCCTACCGTGCGAGAACTCCGATGCTCCCCTTCCGCCAAATACGAAGCTTGCGCGTTTTGTAGCGCTCGCGTTGCCACCCCGGCCTGCTTCTGCTAGGGTGACAGATGGCCTCACCTGTCACCCCCAGGCCTGTGCTTATGGAGGACGGAGATCTTGCGATCTCCGGCGCCTGAGTCGCCTGCGGTACCTGGCCCGTTCCCGGGCCTGGCGGGCCGGAAGAGTTCTAAACCTCTCCCGCTCCACCATCTCCTTCGCAAGCATAACTTGCTCGCAGAAAGAGACGGCGGAGTTCCACGCTCTCTCGCTCCGTAACATGGCCGCAACCATGACGATTTTAAATACACCTACCATTAAAGGTGACTACGGCCTGACACGCACTTGGCCAATTTTTCTTTTAAAGTTACTGGTATATTTTTGCATGTTGTTATATGACATTATAATTTATAATAAATTATAATTGTTTTGACAATTTTTATTTATTTCTTTTGAATACTTAAGATTTAATTATTATTAATTTATTGTTTATTATACTTACTAATATTATAAATGCAAAAAGTAACTGTAAATTAAATTTATCTGTTTGTCTATCAAGCTTTTACGCCATAACTACAGAAGCGATTAAAATAAAATTGGGTAAATCGGTAGTGTGGAGAGACAAACGCGCGAGAACAGCCTTTGCTTGCGCGTATGTCTAGTTATGATTAGTCTATTTAATTAATTAGTCTATTTTTCCTGATGAGTTGAACTCTGGAGCCTTTAAGAGTAGAGTGAACAGGTTTCTTTTGGATGGGCGTGTACCATCTTCGTCTTCATCTACACTTTCCATCAGGTGAGATGGAAGACAAACGCCTATTCCATTACCACAATAAAAAAAAAAAAAAACGGATCATAGTATTCATACATGCTTACATTTGATTTGAATGATTAAATGAATGAATCCTATTCATTCTATGGGTATCGTAAGACTCGACTTATGAATCAATTCCTTGTATGACAACACCACTGCAAAACTCACAATGAGGAATCCACCAAAAAAAGAACTTACCGATTTCAAAGCCACGTGCTTCTCCATTTAGGACGTACTGTACAAGAAAGTTCTCCACGTAATGTACAAGAAAGTTTACACAAACATTAATTTATGAGAAAGACATACACAAAAATGTATTCAATCAAACCAATCAAAGCAAACGTTGCTTAATTTGTTGTGTATTAACAAGTTCCAAGTTATATTTATGTACGTACACAGAAAATGAAAGGGAGTAATAGAGAAATAAATTTGGTACATTGAGATAAATTAAGGTTCGAAATAAATTCCATGAGCAAAGATGTTGTAGGTTTTACAAACAGAATGAAGGCCATTCGTAAGAAATTCGTTAAAGAGAAAATTTACACTCAAATAAATTCATCAAAGAAATCTGACAGCAGTTTAGACCCGCAGCTTTTGTTAACAAATATTTGTTTTATTTTACACATAGTTCATAAATACTTTTTAATATAAAATTTAAGTTTTTTCGACGAAAACTTTAACACGATTTCAATCATTTAAATATGCCTTATGAAGTAAATGTTTCTGTAGCAGACAACTTTAATTTAATGTTATAAATTATTTTGTAACAAAAGAATATTTTATTTCTAAGTTTTAAATAATGGGAGCAATTATTTTCGTCAAAGCAATATTGAAGGCAAAGAAATAAGAACGTTTTTTACCACGTTACTGATATTTAGCTCGAGTCTATTTGACATTCATTCATACCCGCTGAATCATTATAAGTATGGGGAGGAACGGGAATCGTGTTCCTCACAACACAAAGATCGACCAGGCGAGGTGATCAGCAGTTGATGTTGGGATGTTGTAAATATGCATATGTCTCTTTCGCGATTCAGGATTAGTAGTTACTTCGTATAGTTCACTCCGTGTTTTCCTCGTAGTTCAGTGTTCCTTCGCTAAGTGGCGCTGACGCATGTTTTCGTCGCGCTGTATGTGGAACTCGCCGCAAGTACTTAGAATTAGAATTATTTCATTGTTCACTGCTTCATCAAAATATGATCATTCAAACTTCTTAATATCCCCAAAGAATTAAGTGTTAAGTTCCATCACTTTCAGGTTTGTAATTAGTTTTCATTGGTAACTCAAAGTTACAGACCTCGATTTAATGATATTAAGACGATTTCTTTTTTTTTTTTTAAATAAATCTAACTGTTCGAACAGGATTATATCAATGTTTTTGATGAAATCAGTAAACTTTTACTGAAGACTACCAAAAATTACATATATTATAAGCAGACGTGTGTTATATAGTTTTCTTAATCTTACCTCTTTCTGACACCAGTATCTGCGAACTAATGGAATATAGATGAGGAATCAGGATCGATAATAATATAACATCGAATCGTTTCGTATAAGGCAATTTCAATTTAAACAGCATTATTAAAGTCGAGGCTTATGATGATGCATACTTTTGCATGCATTAAAGAGAAGAAGAAGAGGATTTCTTTGTGTGTGTTATCCAAAATTACGTTATTTTACTAAGCGGTTTTATTTAGCTTGCCCTTTTATTCATAATATAGCAACTGTACCATAGGGAAGAGATAAAATAATTATTCCAATGAGATCTTACGAGTAAAACAAATTCTAAAAAAGACTTTTCTAGATCAATGAGAAATAAAAGCAATATAAAGATGACTTATTGACCATAAATGCGGTGAATTTGAGAAACTGAAAGGATCTGAAGTGAAGTGTAGATTACTACAAACTTTCTCAAGAATTGTATTGCAAAAATAAAAGTGTTTATTGAAATTCAACTAGCAATGTATTTATTTTCTATTTGCTATGTTATGGTCTATTTAAACTGTAATTTAGTAACTAATTTCACTATTAATGTATTAATTTATCTACACGTTTATGCGTTTTCTCTTATCATGCTGAAAACTGATTTTCGTCGTGATAGGGACTTTTTAAGTACCTTTGCAATGTGCATGTATTTCTTTAGAACCTTTAATCTTATAGTTAAGCCGTGAAACCAAGACAAACGAAAATATAGATATAAATTGGTGGTTCGCCGGGAGTCCCACACACGCCTTTCGTCTTCCCCACGGAGAGTATGGTGCGAAAAGCATTCCCCGCGTAAAAAAAAAAAAAAAAAAAGATATAAATTGGTATTTAGTATGTTAGCATTGGTAGTTAGTATTATTATTTCATTTATTTTTAACCGACTTCAAAAAAAAGGAGGAGGTTCTCAATTCGTCGCTTTTTTTTTGTGTATGTTCAGCGATAATTTCGTCGTTTATAAACCGATTTCAAAAATTCTTTTTGCATTGCACTGGAATGGGCGTAGCTTACAGGTGGTATCGTCAGTATTCCATCGTCACCATATCGGGATCTGATGATGGGATCCCAAGGAAATCGAGGGAACTCCTCAAATATCATTGGCACAATGTCGCGATTTGGGTACTCGGAATAGTTTTTCATTGAAGTTGGTTCCTTTTTAGGGTTTCGTAGCCAAATGGCAAAAAACAGAACCCTTATAGATTCGTCAAGTCTGTCTGTCTGTCTGTCTGTCTGTCCGTCCATATGTCACAGCCAATTATTTCCGAAACTATAAGAGTTATACTGTTCAAATTTGATCAGTCGATGTATTCTGTGAACCGCATTAACATTTCTACATAAAAATAGAAAAAAAACAATACATTTTGGGGGTCCCCATACTTGGAACTGAAACTCAAAATTTTTTATTTCATCAAACCTATACGTGTGGATATACCTCTATGGATAGGTGTTTTTAATATCATTTATTTCTAAACTGAATAGTTTGCGCGAGAGACACGTCCAAAGTGGAAAAATGTGTGTGGGGGGGACACTCTAACTTCTAAAATAAGAGAGTGATTAAACTAAAAAAAATATATGTTGTACATTACCATGAAAACTACCAACGAAAATTGGTTTGAACGAGATCTAGTGAGTAGTTTTTTTTTAATACATCGTAACACGCAATTTACCTCTCATCCAATCAATACACTAGTATAAAAACATCGATGAAAGTTATAACGAACTACAAGAACTTTTATATGATCTTACTTGCTGATACGGAACCCTTCATGGGCGAGTCCGACTCGCACTTGGCCGCTTTTTGTAAAAATTATATGAGACTAAACTACTAAATGATACTACAGCGAAGCCAAAGGGAATCGTAAAAGTTTTAGAATACTGCATATGGATGTTCCACCACGGCTAAACAACTAGACCAATTTCAATAAAAGCCGTATCAATAGATTTGTAATAATGACAACGGTAACATAGATTATGTAAATATTATCTAAATAAAAATTGGGGACAAAGGCTATAAAGGTGATGATGATGTTATAAATTATTAAACCTTTCTTTCATGGTGTTATTTTTGTTGGATTCTACTCATGCTTGCCATCAGGCATAGCCGAGTCACCTTGTCAGGCGATAATAAAAAAAACTATATGCACAGTGATCCAAATCACGTATTTTTTTTTTAATCCAACGGCAAAAATCTTTATATATATAATTCTTCTGTGAGTGTGTATGTCACTGAACTTCTCTCAAACGACTGGACCGATTTTTATGAAATTTTTTGTGTGTGTTTAAGGGGATCTGGGAATGGTTTAGATTCGCAATTGGACCCGGTAGGTGGCGCTGCGATCAAGTTCTGGAATTTTAAAGTTGGGCGGTACGAAGTTCGCTGGGTCAACTAGTAGTATATAAATATTCAGATAATATAAATACGGATTACTATAAATTTAATAAAAACCTTGTATATAAATTGCTCAACTCTGCTTATTAACCTGTATCAAAATATTCAGGTTACAAATGATACTCATACATCTTTATCATCTTTCATTCATCCCTATCTTTTACACGGCTCATGTTTATATTTATATAAATTGAGGTTAGTTGTTTAGGTGGGGCAACCTTTTTCTAATATATTTATACTTATAAGCAAAACAGTGAGTAAATTTTTCAACGGAAACTTATGAGAAATAAAAAGCGCCTGGATGTACGGTTTTAACTTTTTTATCTTCATGATTAAAGGTACTAAAGCTAAACCTTCCTCTCTACATTCTGGGGGACCTATAAAAGGTTACATCACACTAGACTTGTGACCCTTAATCTGCAAGTGTGGGACAGCGGTAGTTACATGTCGACTCGTATACAGTACAATAAAATATAGCCAGGATAATTATATTGTTGCTTCACTAAACTAAAATTACCCTAAAAGTAGTAACGCCATTTTCTTAATTGTTAAGTTTATATGTATGTGTTAGATAGGACCTAAGTCAGATTCATACTCTACTTTGGAGAGTTTCAAACAACAGATTTACCATCAATACAGCCGTACAAGTCATAAAAGTATGTATAAAGATATACAAAATCTCACAACAAAAAATCTCAATAAAAATATGTAAGAATTGAATGTAAATTATACGCGTAAATCTGTATGTGGTAGGTTGTACAATAGTTGGTATAAAAATCAACTTAACTTTTATTGAAACTTTTATAATCGTCATATAAACTTGCATCTTACTGTCACTCTGCAAGAAGACGTACCCACTCGTATATAACAATTTCTCAAGCACTAAAAAATAAGATTTATAGTGCTAAGTAACAAAAATCATTATCTTGTAGAAGGTAGGACGATAAAATGAGCATACTCCCACTTCTGATTTATAATCTACAGAATAGGTTTTTGTAAAACCTATTCTACACCTATTCTATACCTATTCAACAATGTATTAACTGAGAGCCCAGATATATTCAGCACTCATAAATATTACCTTAGACTTTTATTCATTCATATACCTACTGACTTTTTGGTATCGCCTTCGTTTATGTAAATCAATGTTTACTTAACAACGTTTATTTATTTATTCGTTTAATATTGGTATGTTATCGACCTGTCTGCATGTACATAATATACCAAAGAACCCTATACCTACTATTTATTTTCGATCTATTAGATATAATACATTCATATTATGTTTTCAGGTGTTTTGAAAATTAACTTATATAGTTCAGGAATACCACGTCAATCGTTCAAGTGATTCTTGAACAATTTTAAGTCAAAAGTCAAGTAGGTGCATTTTTGGACTGCCACAGCACCAGCTGAAAGTCGCTGATTTTTGTTTCGCAGTTAAAGTATAAAAGAATATGGCTGGTAGTGGATGAACGCAGATTGTCCAAGAATATTATAAGTAGCGCTCCTTAGAGGAAGTTTTCGATCACTACAAAATGGCGATAGGAAATGACGAAAAGCTTTGTTACAACTAGATCAATTAGGCATTTTAATACTTTTGAAATAGTTTTTTTTTTTCTAAAGCTACAAAATTGTCTGATTAACTAGAAAGTACCCAGTCCACGTACTAAACGCGTCGAAACTAAAAACTTGTAAGCACGGCGTGCAACTTGTACCGAACTTCGAAGGTTTATTGTAACCAACCTTTTGTCCCCTTGATATATGGCCTTTAACTTTCCCAGTAACAATAAGTATCGGCATTGCAGTATAATCTTTGTTACAAACCGATAAGGGACTGTTAATTTGGGAAATTAGATTTCTTTTACCGTGGAAATGAAATACGTGTTTGAATTTGTGTTATTTTCAAGAATTTTGTTTGAAAGAAAAACCTTTTTTTTCGTGAGGTGACAAATGTACCTGACCTTTGGTACTTTTTCCGATACGAAATTTATTTGAAAAAAAAATTCTAAATTAAAAAACAACCGTTAAATATTTACAATATTCTGTTCTTCTAAATACGTTTTATTCAATGGACTTAAATCTACGTTATTTAGTAAACTTTTAAATTTTACCAAAAGTGTGATTGAATGCTACTACTGCTTTAAATATGTGTTTATAAGTAGCTTAATTCACTTCAGTAGTCCTAAATCATTAGCATCATTAGGCCGTTGCAGTTCACTACATGATATAGTCCCCCCCTCCACCCCTCAAAGTAGATACTCCAAAACTGTGATGAAACTAAAATAATAATAAATGGCTTCATCAAATTCCATTTATATCAAATTCTATTGCAATTTACATTCGAACACATCTGATTTAATATGAACATCCCCTGTAAGTTAGTTAAATATCTTAATCGATATAAATGGTTTAAAAAAACAATTAGACCTGATAGATGTTGCTGGTATCGAGATGTCACCATCAGTTAATATGGCTCTTACGAAGTTCGCTCGGTTAGCAAATATTGTATAAGATATTAGTCGACGAATATCAAAATGTATCAACGATAGTAGATAACGTAACTTATATGAGACAAATTAATTCTTGGACTTCTTCCAAAAAATCTTCACTCCGGCTAAAGAGAAAATCTGGCTTTATGAGCGTAAGTACGCCATCTGCCTTAAGTTACGTTATGGATAATATTGTCTTGGCATATAATGGTGCAACTATTATGTCATTTTATATGTATTCTGTAAGAACAATTGTTTTATAATTGACACAATCGAATTGTGCGTTAGATACAATGTATATTAAACTTACAGTCTATAGAGTATTTCTGGTAGTATTGTACCACTGCCGCTATATACAAGGTAGCAATTATTAAGCTGTTTCATTTCTAAACAATTGATTTAGATAACCAAGGTCGAAAAACTCGGAACGTGACAAATATAAATACAAACATAATGTATTCAAAAACTCAATTAACTACCAGAAAACACTAACATTCAACAACTTCATAAAAGTGAAACAAAACACAACTTTCTTAGAGTTGCCAAACCTTCTAAAATCGCTTTCACAAAACCTTTTGCGGAAATTCTATTTTCAGTTTTCAAGCAACCAAAAGCTTTCTAGACAGTTAAAGCATTGGCAGTTTTAGAAACCAAGCAATAGTTTATTTTTGAACTTTTATTAGAAAAAAATAATTGAAGATTGAATGTATTCTATTTACTATGTAACCTTGAACTAAAATTACCTATTTCAGACTCAAATTCTTGCGGGAATATAAACTTGAACAGATTATGGAAAGTTATACGATTTCCCAAAGAAAAAAAAAAAAAAGTGGACCATCAACTACTTTATTTCCTTGGTATTTATATTTACTTCTAGACTATGTAGTCATGCGAAGCTGTAAGATAATTATGATTGTAAATACATATATCATATACATCCGTTAAAAACAACAACAAAACATAAAATACATACTTTGACAAATTTATGTTTCGTTAATTAAATTGAAAAATATAGTCAATACCCTTGACCTAACTATAAATATTTTTGGGATATCATTTTATTATCCGTCATTTAAATCCCTAAAAACCGGTTATAACCATTGTGGTAACTATATCTAAATATATTTCTAAAAAAAAGCAACAAAGTAACCATCTGTAAAGTTATCGTATTAATCTAATTGAGCCGAACATTATGTGTTGAAACAAGGCTCTCCTCGAAATAATTCTGATTTCGTTGAACTGCCGCTAAATACTGTTTTTAAATGACTGAGAATTTTCTTGTAGTAATGGATTAAGAATATGAACTGTCTGCACACACCTTCATTTCCTAAATATCGTAATAGGCGACTTAGAAAGCAAACTTCCTTGCTAAAAATAGGCCTAAATCCAGCAAAGGTCTCTTTAAGGATATTGATAACGACAGTGATAATATTATACTAATAAAAAAAAACAGACATCTTACACACAAAGTCTTCTAGTCCCAAACTAAGCAGAGCTTGTATTATGGAGTACTAGACAACTGATATAAATACCTAAACATCATTTTTTTTTAAATACATACATATTGCGACAGAATTTCCATCCCCATCACTTAGATGATTGGTAGTCCACAACAGTGCGTTTTTCCAGAAATTTCCTACCTCGCACATCTAAATTGTGGAGTGAACTGTCGCCTGCGGTGTTTCCGAACCGATACGACCTTCAAACCCTTAAAAAATAGAGCGTACTCCCATCTCAAAAGCCGGCAACGCACCTGTGACTCCTCTGGTGATTCGGGTGTCCATGGGCGGCGGCAATCACTTACCATCAAGTGATCCATCTGCTCGTTTGCCCCCTATAATATACAAAAAAATGAAAAAAAATATACATAGAAAACACCCAAACTACCGAAACAAATATTTGTGAATCACAGATGTATTTGGTCCGACCCAGGAATCGAACCCGGGACCTCAAGCAGAGGAGTCGCAAACGCTACCATTGCACCAACGTGGCAGTCATGAGTTAGAACTATCATCAGCAGTGAAAAACAAAAAACGTCTAACATAACATAATATATATTACGTCTTAATGCCAGCTGTTTTTGGTTATCGACTAAAATGTATTCATTCCTATTTTCAAAACCAAATTAGGCTTTACCAGATACCAAAGAGCTTACGTTTGGATACAGAATTAGTAGGGGTCGCTGTCAACGACACCGACAAAGAGGATTACATACATATAAATGTATGTTAAAAGGATAAACAGTGGCTTTTACTCTGTGTACATTATTTCAGATGAAAAAATAACATTTTCTGAACTGATGCTAAGTTGATTCAAATTGTGATGTCATCGACAGTAACACAAATATATCTTAAATTTGTGTTACCTACATATATGTAGTGAACTATATAAAAAGGCAATTTTAAAAATTTCTCGCGGTTGGGACTATAGTGGGGTTAATTTTTTTAACCGACTTCAAAAAAAGAGGTACTCAATTCAACGAAATATTTTTTTGTATTTGTTAGTTCTTCCTTTCTGTGCCGAGCAGTTAAAACCTGGAACTCTCTACCAGCGCATGTGTTTCCTCCCTTCTATGACCCCGGGTCCTTCAAGTGGGGCGTGAAAAAGCATCTTATTATGCCGCCATAGTGTGGGTCACCGTACTGCACTGTCCGTTGTGGCAGTGAGGATGGTGGCCTTCACTTCTGGATTCTGTTCATGCTTTCCATCAGGCAGGGCAGAGTCATTTTGGCAGCTAATATAAAAAAAAAAAAAAAAAAACTTCCGAGTGGGTGAAACGATTTTGATTTTTTTTGTTTATTTGAAAGCTGGAGCCTTCTATGTAGCCAATGATAAGGAACCTTCTTCTTTTTGTTTTGAACAGTTTTTCTTTGAAGTCGGTTTTAGTGTTGAAATTATTTTATGCCCATTACAACCTATGTATTGAAAGAAAATTGTAAGAACTTATCTATTTCACACCGTGTGTGAAAATTTACTTTTATCTATATATAATATTTATGTATATAATATAGAGCCATTATTAATTGGGTCTTAAACGACATAGGTTACTGATATTTTATTTAGTTTAACAAAAAGAGTTAAACTGTATAATAGTTTTAGCACTAAACTAAGATACAAACAAACAAACGTATTCTAATCTACTGTGGGATATTTGTTTTCGTTCATTTTTCATGAGCTAATTACTATTTCTGAATATGGCCATTTTCAATCCGAATATACTTTAAAGCAAACCAAACCACGAGCAAAGCTATTACAATATATAAGTAATCTCAAAAAACATAAACAAAATTTTCAATAAAAAGTAATTTGGAAAATAAATTATTCCAGTACAGAAATAAAGGCAGTATTGGGTATTGTTCGGCTTTGAAGTGTAAAACGGTTTGCTCTCCGCCTTTTTCCACCCTTTATTTTACGACTTGGGTAAACGTATTAAAGCATAACAATTACAAAAGTTTTTAAGGTACATAATTTTGAACGTAGTTTTTAATTCTTGTTGATACTGATAATAATAATATTGGTAGCTGGAAAATATAGGAAGATGATCCCTAAACCATTGATACCTAAATCATTGATACCTAAACTATTGATACTATACTCTCTACTGTACTCTGAAAGGAAAGGTTTTGATTACTTTTCTTATGAATTGTATTAATTTTATTTAAATTCTGTATAAAATTTTACATAAAATTTTCCACAGAAAGCTTTATAAATGCTAATCAACTTTCAGTAGCTACTTTTACTATATAAGTTATTGACAATATTAAGAAAATATCGGAATACAGCTCGTTTCATATGTTAAGGCTAAATATTTGTGAAATTGTCTTACATATATGCTTCATCATAATCTTCAGTATATTGCAGTCCACTGTAGGTTGGTCTTCTTACATTGCACGCCACTCGAATCGATTTTAGTCATCTAGCATCCAGCTCCTGTCAATCCATACTTCATATCATAAATTAGAAAGTAAAAAAAAGATTGCTTTTAATTAATAGTATGATCCCTTAAAATTTACTCCACCATGTCTAATGGACAGCATGAGTAGAATCCATGAGCGGTGGTCATATGCAGTATGGTGACCCGCACAATGTCAGCCTATGGAGATGCTTTGAATCACTAGGTCTTCGGGTCCGCACTAAACAAAACACATGAACACTAATGCTATCTCTTTAGGATGCTTTTCTATACTAGGGTAGCATCACCTTCGTCGTTCGTGTTAAAATCTGTGCTGCGTGCTGAGTTTCTTCTTCGCGGCTTAATTGTTATAGGAATACTATAATTCCTTAAGACGAATAAGCTACTCTTTGCCGGGATAACAGTCATACATGCGCTAGTAGCTAAAGCTAGTTACAAATTAACCTCAGGCTTAAATCACCGAATCAATAAAATCTTTTGAGTCATCGCCCAATTTGATAGAAACAATATGAATGATTGAATTGGCTGCACCTAAAACCCTTCTAAACCATTTCGTTACAGTAAACTAACACTATTGAGAACGCTTCAATAGTGTTGACCTCTCAAAGCAAACAAGACCTTCGCTAACCCTCCTGCCATTCACAAAATTCTCGAGAATTCTACGGTACGTTTGATGCCTTTTTTACAGAAAAAAATACAATGCTATTAAGCCGTTGGTTAGAATCAAATTTATATTCAAAGACATATATATATCTTTTAATAAAGTTGTTATTGGTATGGTCATAAAGACTGCGTACATTATAAACATAACACAACCTGTGTTATATCTATGGTTGAATTAATACGAGTTGACGCCAAATAATAAAGGTTTATATTTACGCCTTGGTCAAATTTCATCAAGAAAAGGACTTACCTATACCTACTTCCGTACTGAAACACCATTATTCACAGTCAAAAATCAGTGTATCTTAATCAATAGTTAAATATCTACCTTCATTTGTTATGACAGAAAAGTAATTTAAATCACATATAATTTACTTTATTTGCACTTCAAATTGTCACGAATACTAGAAAAGAGGTGTTAAGGAATATTACGTTTCTTTCATCTAGCGACTTCTTTTTCTGCCCAACTATGGTGAAGCCGAAAGTAAGGGTAATAGATTCGGTAGTTTATATGTGTTTCTATGTTTCACCGTATCACTTTCATGTCTGTGAATCCAAGTTTTATGTAGCTATTATATTAGTATGCTTCCCAGATCAAAGGCATGAATAGATCCTAGATCCTAGAATATTTATTGGTCACCGGATTAATTGAGAACGCTGCCAATGCAACATGATTACACACACTATTGTGATATAGAAAGATGCTGTTTCACGCTCATTAAAGGTTATTGCGGGTTCAGTCTTGTCCATTTATGTTTCTATTTGGCATTTAAAGGGCACTAAGAGTCTTTTGATTTCGTAGGTAGTCATTTGCATAAAAATAAATACATTTAGGTTTAAAATTCCTGGAATTTAGAACCCTCAAACTTTTTACAGGGATAATAAACTGTTAAATATGTTAGTTAGATTTACTTTCAAGAACTACCAAAAGATCAATATCAAGTTATAATAATAAATAAAACAAGACTTCACTACAGAAAAACTAGTAACTAGAAAAACTAGTAACTTTCCGTTTAAGTAGTGCCGAGAACCCTATTGGATCATAAATGTTTACTGACCTTCTTACAGAGGATTAATAAAAACATCGCTAAGAAAAGTTTTGTAAAAAGACATCCTCTTCTTCCTAGCCTTATTCGAGGGTTGAACTAGTTGTCAGTAAATTTGAGGGTACTGATTTCCCAATAACGATTGCCATAGATTTCATGACAACCGGGACCGTCGGCTTTACTTGCTCTCCGAGGCACGGTCGTGAAACGCCGCCAAACTTTCAAACTCCGGGCTGCTATTAGGAATTTCCTCCCAAAAAACTCAAAAACACTTTTTGGCCCGATCCGAGATTTCAACCCGAGACCTCTTGTTTAGCAGTCGCATACGCTATCCACTAGACCAACGAGGCAATAAAAAGACATCCTGTGCATCAAATATATTTTGCAACTGTTAGCGCAAATGTCAGGGGCCAGCTGAAAATCAGTGTTGTGCTTCAGTACAGCGTAAACTGAGCTGGTAGCCTTTACTACACAATGTAACGTTTTTTTTTTTTTTTTTTTTAATATTTAAGCCTGCCAAAGTGACTCTACTCTGCCTGATGGAAAGCAGGAGTAGAATCCAGGAGTAGGGGTCACCATGCCTATTGTGAGGGTAGGCAATGTAGCATGGTGTCCCCTACCATGGCGGCCTGGTTAGATTATTCTGCATCATTCTCCCGGCCTCCGAGGGGCGGGAGAATGATGCAAAATGATTGGGCCTCCGGTCTCACACTCACCAACGAAATACGACAGCAAGAATGCTGTCATTATTAGGATGGTCTTCTGTGTGAGGGTAGTACTGGCCGGGTCGAGCCGGCCCATTCGTGCTGAAATCAGCGTGGCTCTACTACCCAAATTTTTTTTTATTTATTTTGTACAAATTTTATTTTGTAATAAAAATAAATGGTTTAAAATTTAAATTATTTTTTATCTAGGATTATTATAAGTCTCAATTGTGTAAAAAACATATAGAATAGTAGAAGAGAGAATAGTAGAAGTATTTTTCCGAGGTACATTTGCATTTCAGTAAACACTTGCCACCTATAAGCTAAATCGGATTAAACAACGTGGGTAAAATATGGGTATTTTCCGTTTCCGTCTGTATACACATCTTGGAATATCCTTGGTGAATACTACAGGAGTACCAATGTCTATCTAAACTTTTATATCATTAATACTAAAAGAAATATCTGGAAAAGGTGTTACTTATTTTAATTTTACCACTAATAGCATTAATGCATCGTCACTTTCATAACATTCATCTACTAATTTACTATTAACTTGATTTTTTCCAAATTTATCTAATCTTAACATAATCAAGAGATATTTAACAGATTAGATATTTTCTTACGAATTCAAAGTAAGTAATATTTGCAATATGATAATTATGGTAATGGGCAATAATAAACTCAGTTTCTGAAGCTTGAGCCAGTTGTCAACGTGTCAGTACAAGGATTTTAGGATCACCACAATCCTTACACGTTGACACAGCGCTGGATGATATCGTATTTGAGAGGATGTACACTGACGTACGGTATAGCCTTATTGTTATCTCATTTCCATAGCAGTATATGTATAAAGGGACAAATGACGGCTCTAAGTAACAAATATCGAGTAGTTAGTTATCTAGTTATCTAGTATTTAGTACATATTTAGGTCGCTCCTTGGAAGTAAATGCTTGAAGTATCGAGACTTTATATGATCTACAAACTGTTGTTCCGAGTCTGGGTGTTCTTTGTATTCGTTTCAAGTATGTTTATAAAGTCCAATGAGATACAGAATGTTTATTCCCAATAAGAGAGTTATCTTAAAAAAAGTAGAAATCTTTATACCTCCGTAAATGTGATTTATGATGCCCTTTATATTTTTGTAACTTAGTGGCGTTGGCGTTAAGCTTTTTAGGCTCACAATGTAGGAAAGAATCTCAACATAAATTCTCAATTTTGTGTCCTAATTCCGTAATTGCATTTATAATTCACAGGTTTTTGAATCACATCGCTTCATTGGGTATGAACCGAAGGGTTAACGTTGGGTTGACTCAAACATGGCAGGAATTTTAAAGTAATTGAACAAGCAGGTTTGGGTTGTATTTTCTGTGTGTAAAGATATTTCCGCAAGGGTTCCTCGCTCTGGGGCTAATGTGAGTTTCAAACTAAATGTTGTTCGACAATATCTGCAATGCTTCCAGTTTTAATGGACGAATATCGTATGGTTTGGTACGATTGGACCAACTGCTTCACATGGGTCGAGTTTGTATTCACGGAAAGATTATCTTAAAACGCTCGTACTCTCGTATCGTATCAAAAGGTGAATAGTATCATTTAGACGACGAGGTCAGAACACAAATAGTGTAAGAAGAAGAAGATTTATTAAATTATATATTTTTTATAGTAGTGGTTTGTAACTTTAGTGTTCATTTAGTATTTAAATCGTTTCAAATTTATTAAATTATTTCATTTATTATATAATATGTAAAATCAAGAACATAAAAATTATCTTTTAAAAGAAGCAATATCAAAATTCTCAAACACATTTTTCCAGCGAGGTAATATCACTCCGGTTGAATCGTCCCATATGTGCACGGAATCACTTTCGATGGAAATAGAGTGAACTAAATTAAATAATTTTACAATAACTTTATATTTTTTATTCACTACCTACAAGGTAGTTTTTGGGTTACATACCCAAAAAGTTACCATGCCTACTTTCTTCATAGTCCCTCCGTACGTCTTTTAGTCATAATGATGATGATGAGCATCATCAGATGATGAGGATAAAATAACAGACAAGTTAGTAAATACAAGACATTCCAACAACATTTGGAATCGACTCAGCATGGTTTATCTTTCCATTCTACTCTATCGCTCGTCAAATCTCTTCCAATACTATATTTAGAAAATACAATTTATCGCTCTGACATATATTGTCACTATCTATAGACAGACGACAGTGGTAGTTCAAAGTAACACAATCGAAATCAAACAGTAAGACGATTCAGTTACAATAAAAATACTTAATTGATTAAATAAACTAGGATCTATATGAACAAGAGTTATAAATAAAACAAAATAGTGTTGTAAATTATGCGTAAAACCTTTAAAACAACACAAACATAGTGTAGTACTTATTTAATCGTTTAATACATACCTACATCCAAAACAAGGTAGCATTCAAGCTATCATTTACTCAATCTCAATGCTGAGCTTTATATAATCTATCTGATAATATTTATCTGATACTCTATCATAATTATGTCCAGGATTATCTTTTCTACTTATCTTCTTAAGAAATAATGTGACGTAATCTTTTCAGTGCCTGAGCCTTCTGAAACCGATCGTGTTTCTTTGTTAGTACGAGTCAATAATACAGTACAATCAATCACTAGAGTACTCTGGTTCTTTTATCTTCACTTTTCCAAATACTTTTCTCTTAAAATAGACGACCCATTTATAGAAAAATGTATTTACTTATTAGTTTTACTTTATAGTAATAGAAGTGTTAAATTGTATTAATAATATACTACAAATTTTTAGTTACTTTCATTAGTTATACAAGGAGCTGAGGACCTGACCAAAATATGGTGATTTAATTCAAACTACCTGACTACCGAATTCGAACTTTTGCATGTAGACTTTTTTCTGTAGATACTAATATAATGTTAGTGTTCATACTGATACTTAATTGATTATTATAATAAGGATATAATGATACTACAGAATATCTTTATACTTAAGTTATTTATAATATATAAACTAAATAAATATATAATAAAAAAACGGATCTTACAGCGCTATCTAGTACCACACTAAGCGGAGCTTGTGTTGTAGGTACTAGACAACTGATAAGTACATAAACATACCATTTTTGGAAAATGCATACATGTTATACATAGAAAACCACCCTAACTCCGAAAATATTTATTTGCGAATCACATAAGCATTTGTGCCGACCCAGGAATAGAAGGCGAGACCTTATGCACATCAGTCGCTTAAGCTACCACTGACGCATTGACGCGATTCTGAGAAACACCTAAGGGAATTTCAGGAAATTTAAGGATTCAAATATTATACAAGTCGCAGAGTATTGATAATGTTGGTAAAAAGCAATCCAAAAATGTACATTGAAATATACAAATTCAGCTAAAGGATGATATCTAATATATAAAATTCTCGTGTCACAGTTTTCGTTGCCATACTCCTCCGAAACGGCTGGACCGATCTTTATGAAACTTTATATGCATATTCAGTAGGTCTGAGAATAGGCCACCATCTATTTTTCATACCTTTAAAACGCGAGCGGAGCCGCGGGCATCAGCTAGTAGTATATAAAAATGGGATAGACAATAACGTCACGTCTTATCCTGTCTAATACGGCACGTAAAGTTGTCGGTCTGAACACCAATAATATTTAATTTGTAGGCTAAAGCCAAGTTTAAGAGTACTTTTTATTATGATTTTATTTTACTGAACTGCTAGACTTATAGCAGTTTTGTAGTTTATCAATTTATTTCAAGACATAAATAAAACCTTCTAAAAGAATTGTGTTTAATTGTTAATTAAAGGGCTTATTTTTACTAACCTCTGCAATAAAGTTAATGGTTGTGTTTGTAACGGCAAATCATTTCGGAGAGGTATTAATTTTAATAGCAAGTTCAATGTTTTCGTTGTTATATTACTTTTTCACCGACTTAAAAAAAAAGTAGGAAGTTCTCAATTCGTCGGAATCTTTTTTTTTTTTTTTTAAGTATGTACAGCGATAGTAGTTTATGAAACGATTTCAAAAATTATTTTTGCATTGGAATGGGCGTAGCTTACAGGTGGTCCCATCGTTACCATATCGGGATCTGATGATGGGATCCCAAGGAAATCGAGGGAACTCCTCAAATATTATAGGCACAATTGTCCCGATTTTGTGTATTCGGAATAGTTTTTCATTGAAGTCGGTTCCTTTTTGTTAAAATTATAAGCGACTACGGTGAATTTAAAAGGGATTAAAAGTTTTGACAGTGTCTAAACAACGGTGAACTTTAAAAATGTTTCAATAGATTCGTAATAATGACTTTAGTCATACAGGCCATATACATTTTATCAAAGTTTTATGACTCGGGTTTATAATTTTTTATCTTTCTTTATTATTGCTATCCGAAGTGCCCATAGCCAAGTGGCCTTAGGTAATTGGAAACACTCACTGAGTGTAAGCAATGACGGCGCGGTTAGACCTAGATGGGTGACCGTTTTTAGCATGATAGTTTTTTTTTTGGACATCTTACACACAACATCATCTAGTCCCAAAGTAAGCAGAGCTTGTGTTATGGGTACTAAACAACTGATATAAATACATAAACATACTTCTTTTTGTAAATACATACATATTATACATAGAAAAACACCCAGACTCCGAAACTAATATTTGAGCATCACACAAATATTTGGTCTAACCCGGGAATCGAACCCGAGACCTCTTGATCAGCAGCCGCATACGCTAACCACTAGACCAACAATCAGTCTATGTTATAAGCTTTTCCGTGATTCGGAGGTTACGTTAAACAGTCGGTCCCGGTTGTTAGTGGCTTAGTCGGAGGCCTTAGGGAAGATTAACAACCAATCAATGGCAAGATTACGTAGCCACAAAGTGTCTTGCCAGTCTTCAACCCGCACTCAGACAGCATGGAGACGTATGGCCTTAACCCTTTCCTGAGAGGATACTAGTGCCCGGCAGTGTTGTTGTATACGAAGCAAAAAACTAATGGATTCTTTTATGGTAAATTACTGCCGGTATCAATAGACGCCTGCGATTTAAGTGCCTTGTTGGTCTAGTGGTTGGCGTATGCAGCTGCTGATCAAGAGGGCTCGAGTTCGATTCCCGGGTCGGACCAAATATGTGTGTGATCCACAAATATTCCTTTCGGAGTTTGGGTGTTTTCTATGTATAATATGTATGTATTTACAAATAAAAAAGTATGTTTATGTATTTATATCAGTTGTTTAGTACACATTATACAAGTTCTGCTTAGTTTGGGACTAGATGACGTTGTGAGTAAGATGTCCGATATATATTCTTGAGGTCTCGGGTTCGAATCCCGAGTCGGAGAAAATGTTTGTGTATCCACAAATATTCGGATTTTGGATATTTTCTATGTATAAAATATTTTTAGTTACAAAAAAAGGATGTTTATGTATTAATATCCGTTGTTTAATACCCATAATACAAGCTCTACTTAGTTTGGGACTAAATGGCATTGTGTTTAAAATGTCTGGAATATGCTGAAACATGTGTATATTTTAACAGAGGAAATCCGAAAATTTCAAAGACTTTCTTTCAAATATGGGCCTGGTCGCAGCATTCAATCCAGCCACATGATTACCTTTGACCATCTCAAATACATTAGCGTACTAAAAACCACTTCAGAATAAAATAGACAACCGCAAAGTTTGCCGATGTACATAAAACCGTTCTGCTTCACAAGAGGTTTACTGGTTCAACATTAACAACTTAGTACTCAATAGAAACTTGTACTCACCACAAGTAAAACAAGTGAAAACCACTTTAATGTTTAACAGAAACGAGTTAGAACTAGTGCCGACTTATCATACATTATTCTCCTTTCAGAGTGACAAAAATCTAACAAAGGAACTAATTATCTTAGTACTCAGTCAACCGGATTTGTCTATTTCAATTTATTTTGATCCCCGGTTCAACGTCCTTTTATTTTCTGATCTATCCAGTCACTAAAGTCCCTTAGCATCAACTTTTTTTTTTAAATACTCCATTTTTTTTTCTATCTAATCCCCAAATGGTTTGTGCCAGTACTGGCAGTGTAAGCGATTGCTATGTTCAGCTCTGATTCCGATTTAAAGGTCGTACAAAATATTTGTATGTTCTGTAAATGTTTATTTCGGAGTTTGTGTGTTTTCTACAATACATATAATCCGTATATACTTACAAATATAGTACGTAAGTACTGTATCAGTCAATGCTTTCATAGTACAAGCTCTGTTTAGTTTAAAGCTAGATGCCGTTTTGTGTCGATGTTTCAAATATAAAATATTATTATTACTAAATAGTCCGGTCCGCAACAATATTTATACCTCTTTTACGTAAGTGAACTAAAGTTATAGTAGACAAAAGGTATATTTGAAGTACTGGAGTCTAAATAAGGGGCGATTCTGATTTTTAGAAGAAGAACTCAAAGGGTAGTAATGCATTCTTTATAATTCTTGAGTTGCAAGCGTCTATGGACGGGGGTACCAAACCATCATAAACTATCCTTTCTCCACGGCTTCGCTCTTGTATTGATGTCTGATATCACAGTAATCATTTCTTGTGTTATAATAAACTACTCTCTTTTGCAAGCAAAGGTTGTAGGGGGTAATCACTGAGCAAGTTAGCTCAATGATTACCCCTTAAAACCTTACAAACTTATCCTCTATATTACTAGTATAAAAGCAATATAAAACGTATATGTGCATATTAACTGTGACCTAGTATGTTGTTCCGTGGTATTCTTCTGCATTAAATTATGTTACACTTTTATAAATATCTCCCCTTCAACTCGCACGTATATGGATAAAGGAAAAATCTAAATTAAAAGACTAGCTCTTTTATTTAAGCTGTCCAGATAGCGTTTTAGAGTATAAGCAACCTCATAACCTAAATGGAAATGGAAAAAAACGCTATAAAACAGGAAATGCACTCGTAGTAGTAAATGGTATTTGGGTATAACAATAGAAGAATGATAGATTAGATTTTATTTGTACAAAGAGGTTTACGAACATTGTCCAGTCATAAAACTTACAGAAAACGTGTTGTATAAAAAGCGCCCTTTTCGCTGAGTGGTTTTATTTCAAGCTTAACTTACTTTGTAGGTTCAAGCTAGTTATTTAGGAACGAGTTATACTTAATTTATGAGATACTTACATATTTATATTACATTTTAAATGTAGTAAATAGATTTCTTAATAATCTAGTAAATTAATGTTTGAGACCAATATGCCATACATACATGTTTAAGAGAATGAATAAACCTGAGGCACCATATGGCCACATGGTATGATGACTTGTGTAAGGTCGCTGGCGGTGACTGATTGTGGAAAGTGGTGTGCCTAGGGTGAGGCTTTGTCAAGTAGTGCGTACGTGCTACGAGCTGATTATGACAATAATAATGGTATTTTCAATATATTTTTATATCACATCAAAAAGCACTTAGCGGAATAAAACTACGGATGCACTCGTTAGCATCATCTTAGCAGACTTCCAAGCCATTATTATATATGATATAGATTTCTTTCAGTAGCTTCAGTGGAAACTAGTTATAACTGCTAAACCTTTACAAAGTGGGTAATGTAATCTGTCCAACTAATAACTAGTTATATTACGTTATTGAGATTCACTTTATAGTTCTAAATTTTCGAAAGCCACAAAAGCTTCATGATTATGCCTTCCTTATTAATTAGGATATCATTTATCATCACATATCAAATTTATCTGTTTAGAAAGTTTGCTGATATTCTTGATTAATTATCAAATTAATTAACTACGTTATAACTAAATTTATTGATGGAAAATTTTATCTGTATACAGTTACCTGAATACTTACATGTGCTAGTTTAAATCACTACAACTTATAATGATTGGGACAGACAACGAATCTTTTAAGATAGCTGAAAAGTACCAAAACAGCAAAACAGTTTGTCAAATTTTGCGGAGGAATATTGTCATTTTAGACACACATGCAAAAACTACATCTATCACAACTTCTTTTAGCAAAAGGACAACGCCCGAATATATTCCAAATGCGGGTCAAACTCAGAATAACAGTTTGAGGATCACACAAAGTGTTATCCCATGTAGAATTTGAACCTACAACACTAGGCGCAGTTGGAAGCGGCGAGGTGACCACTTAACATAGTTTTTTTTTTTTTTTTTTTTTTTTTTTTTTTAACGTGTGGAAATCCCCACGGACCGTCACCCCACCGGGGCTCTCGGCGGGGCAGTGTGTCGGACTCGAACCGACTAAAACCACACGGCGTGACCTCTCTGCGCCTGTACTTGGAAGGGATCCAGGTAACTGTTTTCCTTCTGGACCCCTCCCGGCGCCGGCCCAGGGCGCCGGCGGCGGATCGGGTCCGAGTGGAGGTCATCCTCCCGGGCCTTCTCCGCCGCCTCCTTCTGCGAGATTACGTCCTCGCAGAAGGTTGCGACCGCGGTGAAACAACTGTCGCTACCGGCCATGGAGCGGACTACGACCGGCAGCGAGAGTTCCTCTCCGATTACTGCAGTGAGGGCCCGGCGCTGCGCCGCCCATGCGGGGCAGACCGCCAGCGTGTGCTGGGCCGTGTCCTCACTGCAGTCGCAGTGGTGGCAGGCGGGACTCGGTTCCCTCCTTGCGACCGAGTGCAGATACTTTCCGAAGCAACCGTGCCCGGAAAGCACCTGCGTCAGCCGGAAGGAAAGGGTCCCGTGCTGCCGCCCTGCCCACTCGGCGATGACCGGCTGGAGAGCCTCCACGGTGGCGAAGCCAGCGCGTGGAGTCTCCAGCCGGAAAGACCATCTAGCCAAGGTGGCTCGACGAGCGGCTTCGCGCCACTCGCGTACGTCCTCGGGCGGAGGGCGAATGCCCCTCTCCGCCCGGAATTCAGCCACTCGTCGATAAACTTTGGCGAGCACTTCCGCCTCCAGATCCCACGGGGGTGTTCCGGCCAAGGCGCAGGCCGCTTCGGTCGACACCGTGCGGTATCCGCGTATGGCTCTGACCGCCAATATCCTCTGAGGGCGCCAAAGGCGCGCCCTATTCTGGGCGGACAGAGCCGCCGCCCACACCGGTGCACCGTACAGTGCCATCGACCGGACCACCCCCGTGTACAGCCGCCTAGTGGGAACACTGGCCCCGCCCAAATTGGGCAAAAGTCGGCCGAGGGCGGAGGCAGTGCCCACCAACTTTGGAGCCAGCTGTCTGAAGTGCTCGTCGAAGAGCCACCTTCCGTCTAGGACCAGACCCAGGTACCTCATCTGGGCCCGGACCGGTACGAGGACCGAGTTGATCTCGATCGAGGCCCCGGCGGGTGGACCACGACGGGGCCCATGGAAGAGTAGGGCCTCCGTCTTATCCAGGGCCACCCGCAGACCCAGCGCCTCGATGCGCCCGACCACCATGGACACTCCTGTGGTGGCCAGGCGCGCCGCCTCCTGGAAGTTAGCCCCCCGGGCCGTGACTAAGGTGTCATCCGCGTAGCAGATTACACCCAGCCCGGGGGGGAGACGCCCTCGTAGGGCCCAGTCGTATCCCATGTTCCACAGGAGTGGTCCTAGGACTGACCCCTGTGGAACACCGCACGACATGGCCCTGCGTCTCAAGACGCCATCTCGGTCCTCGTACATGACGGTACGCTCCTCAAGATAGTCTGCCACCAGCCGCCTCAGGTACTCTGGCACCCCGTGGTAGCGGAGTGCTTCCCCGATGCAGCCGAATGGCAGACTGTTGAAGGCGTTGGCGATGTCTAAGGACACCGCCAACACCACTCCGCCGCAGCTCACGGCCTCCTCGGTCACGGCCCTAAGGCGCATTACGGCATCGATCGTCGAACGCCCCTCTCGGAAACCGAATTGGGCGTCCGACAGATAGACCACTTAACATAGTAGGCCAACCATGCAATGCTGTAAAACTCATACGTAAAATGTCCCACATATATAAACACACATTCTGTGTCTTAACAATGTAACGCATTATATCCATTTGGGCTTATGCTTTGGCAGAAAGTAAATATGTCAAAGCAAAAGTCTAAATATATGTGTACTCCCTACCGTGTAGCTCAGTGGCCAAAACATTACCAACAGCATTTCCTACAAATATCTTCACTGAATGAAAACATAGCAGAAGATTTCATTCGTTCAGTACATACCAGTTGAATAAGATGTCATGTAATTTATACTGGCAAAAGGGCGAAATTAGATTTTTTTTTCTTTAGTTTAAACTAAAATTGAATGATGATGTCCAGTAGTTAAGTTCCTTGCAATAACAACTGCTTTACGATGGTTCATTTTTTTATTACTGATTTTTTTTTCTTAAAATTATAGCAAGCAGGCTATTCTTGTGTTTGATTTATTTTAATTTGTCGTTACATCACTGAATAACAAATTTTATTTCAATAAAAAATTTGATTGAAGAACATACAAGTCAGAACTTAATCAAGTAAAGTCACAGACAAATAGTTGATTGCTTAGTATAAGATATAGCTAATTGTTTAGTATAAGATATTCAGACCTTACGACCACACATAAAAAGAGTGACAAATTAAACTGCAATTGCTATAAAATTACAGTTATTAACAAGGTTAACTCGTTATATTTGTCAAGCACACCAATTTTCCTACAAGGAAATTGAGGTACCGAATAATTTTTTTACCGTTACACAATGCTTTTGGACTATTATGCAAAATACACGTAGGATATTCGTGATAAACATATACTTTTCTCCTTATTCATTATATTTCTGAAGAAAATTATTTTTGAGATGTAACCTATTCACTGAGTAATAATATGAACATTGTATCACTTTCTACACTGTATAGATACACGAAGAGTTTATTTAAAGTAGTTTTAGCAGAACATTGCTAATGCTTCGTTTGCTACGAAACGTCACTCGTAGCAGGCAGTCGACTTCTGGCGGCGTAGTGAGCTGCACGCGTAGCTGATTGGCGCATTCGTGTAGTCGCGTAGCATATCGTGTAAGTTGGTGGGCGGGAATGAAAACATTTTGAGTGTTATGTTCAAGTGTTGTGGTTTTGAATAGGTGTTTTATTTTATTTGAGGTAAGTACTTCAGGATCTTTCTTTAACAAATAATGTTAGTAAAAAAAAGTTAATAACATACTATTATTCAGGTCTTTTAGACTGTTTGTGGGCGGAGAGATTTTATCAATGAGTATAGTTTAAAATGGGGCTTGGCTGAATTCACACACCCTTTTACCACACGCAATGAATCCATATTCATTACAAAAGTTAATTAAGTCTTAATAAATTTAAACTGAACTAACTTATGATGGTATCTTATAAATATATCTCAAACTATTTTTTTATATCCGTTTAAAAAAAAATGTCTTTAGTTATTTCTTATAAGTAAAAAAACGGAAACGCTTAAATATATTTCGATTTAAATATAACATATATATAAATTTACTTATATTTGAAATTAAATATTTTTACATAATTCTTTAAAATACGATTAACTAAATTTAAATAAAGGACAATAAACCTGTGATGATACACCTCTGACTTTTAAAACCGACTATAATTTTCGATTCGTAATAATAAAAATGAAATTTATTTTATTAAGTTTTTATTGATTTTATTTTTTATCAAAGTCGCAAAAGTCTAATAACAAGTGAAATTACCCGGCCTTACAAGATATTTATAGAGATACAGTATGTTGTTTTTATATCACATGAAGAGGTGACCTGATGCCGTTGTCGAAGGGAGTACGTGTTACAAGAGGCCCTATTGTGTTCGAAGTACGGACACGGAACACCGTTGAGCTTGCAAAACATGTACAGGATGTATTTTATAGCTCTATTACACTAGACTGACGTTATTGAGTTATAAGATACTTATTTTTATACTAGACTAGCTGACCCGGCAGATTTCGTACTGCCTCAATCAATAAACAGAAGACCTAACTTTTGTATAAAATAAACTAAAAACAAACAAAATTAATCCATAATTAATATCCATAAATCCGAATTGGTCCAACAATTCTCGAGTTTCAGTGAGACTAACAAACAGCAATTCATTTATATATATATATATATATATATATATATATATATATATACATACAAAATCTATATATATATATATATATATATATATATATAGATTTTGTCACATATTTGTGTACGTCGGTTATCGCGAAAGAAGTAGTTTATATCTTTCCTCAAGTAAAAAATAGTAGTCGTCACTCATTATGGTTGGTGAGGAGGATGGTGACCCCTACTCCTGGATTCTGTTCATGCTTTCCATCACCCACAATACAGGCACTTTGGTAGACTAAAAATAAGTATCTCCATGCCAAATTTAATTGAAATCGGTGCAGTGGTTTAGCCGTGACAGATAAACAGAGTTACTTTTGAATTTATTATATACTAACTTTCACCCGCGGCTATAAAGCCTATCTCCTTTGTCATGCTCTAAACTATCTGTGTATATATCTAATCAAATTTCATTTAAATCAGTTTTGGCGTGAAAGCCAGACAGACAGAGTTACTTTCCTAACCTAAAGAAAGAAGTATTATAACTTGCAGTTATCAAAACAATTCAAAAAAACTTGTAAAAAAAATTTTGTTGATAAAAAATATTTGTAAAGACTGCTGATATGAATCTAGTAGGTTTGTTCAGTAGTTTGAAATAAAATTCTCCGAATAAACATTTAATACCGTTTTCTCCAAATACTGTGATTTCAAATTTACACCTGAATGACAGTGTGTGAGTAAATTTATAATTTATGTCTAATATTTTAAAGTCGAAAGTAGGTAGTTCTGTCAATCTATTTGTTACGCTTTCAAGGCTTAACTGTTGCATTGATTTCAATAAAATTTATCTTGAAGATACTAGAATACTCGAACAAGAACATAGGCTAGACTTAACCATGATAACCGTCATATACGCGGTCGGAGAAAACATAATAACAAAATTTTCTTTCAATAGTTTCAGGTTTAAATTTCAAATGTATACTTTTGTATCTTCTTAAAGGTTCATTCAGATTAATTATAAAGTTAGACGTAATTACGGTCACGGTTCTAAATGATCAAATCTCCAAGTCAGTCACACCACGGTTTGGTTCACACACAAAATACGAACGATCCTACTTAATTTAACTTACTTCTCCGAAATCGATTATTATGAAATTTTCTGTATTTATTCCGTACATCTAAGAAAGTAACAGACAGTTGACACGCTAAGACCAACAGAAGCCGGTCATGATTGAAAAGAAACGCAGGCAAAGTTGCGTGGATCAGCTAATAGGCAAATAAAAATACATTAAAATGTATTTTATCCATTAAAAAGGCATATAAGTATTATAACCAGTCATGAAATATTTACAAAGTTATTTATGCTGACTGAAATATTTAAATATTCTATTTGAGCAAACCTCATTTCTAAGAAGAGGCCTATATCCATCAGTGGTCTGTTAAAGGCTGTTAATGATGATGATATAAACAAAAAACTATACAAACAACTTATACCACATTCGTTATTTTCATCATTACAATACGTATTAGCTGATACCTAACGTTGATACCCATCTAGATATATCGTTGCATAGGTACGTATTTATCGTCCCAGTGCGGTGCAGCTCTAAATATCTGCAGCAGTATTAAAGATGATACTATTGTTTAAAATGTTAGTTTCCATAATACGATATTTTCCTTGTAACTTAAATACTAGACCACTGAAGTGAAATTTTAAAAACGGTTTTTATAGCAGCTAATTATTTATGAATACATTTTTAGATACATGGATATTGTTGATGAATTCCAATACTTAAAGCCAAAAACAGTTCCTAGTTCGAATGGGATATTTATAGTGCCAGATATGATAGTGGTTACAGATTTTTACAGAAGCGAATATCATATCGTCATCTTCCAAGCCCTTATTATTCTAAAGATTATTTGGGGTTGGCTACTGGCTCAACCGGTTTACCTAAATGCCATTTTTTAGGGTTCCGTTGCCAAATGGCAAAAAACGGAACCCTTATAGATTCGTCATGTCTGTCTGTCTGTCTGTCTGTCTGTCCGTCCGTATGTCACAGCCACTTTTTTCCGAAACTATAAGAGCTATACTGTTGAAACTTGGTCAGTAGATGTATTCTGTGAACCGCTTTAATATTTTTACACAAAAATAGAAAAAAAGCAATAAATTTTAGGGGTCCCCATACTTAGAACTGAATCTCAAAAAAATTTTTTTCATTCAAGCCATACGTGTAGGGTATCTATGGATAGGTCTTCAAAAATGATATTGAGGTTTCTCATATCATTTTTTTCTAAACTGAATAGTTTGCGCGAGAGACACTTCCAAAGTGGCAAAATGTTGGTCCCCCCCCCCTGTAACTTCTAAAATAAGAGAATGATATAACTAAAAAAAATATATGATGTACATTACCATGCAAACTTCCAACGAAAATTGGTTTGAACGAGATCTAGTAAGTAGTTTTTTTTTTAATACGTCATAAATCATAAACCGCAATTTACATTTCTTTCAATCAAAACACTATTATTAAAACATTGATGAAAGTTACAACGAACTACAAAAACTTTTATATGATGCTACGGAACCCTTCATGGGCGAGTCCGACACGCACTTGGCCGCTTTTTTAACCGAGCGATTAGCATCGGAAATCCGACTCTGAGGGTGAATTGAATTCCCAACAAACAAATATGTTTTGTGTGTTTGTCAAGATAAAATTAGGCAAAGTTACACGTGATAAATATGAAAAGTAAGAGACCAATACTCCATTTTTATGAAAAATTATAGATAAAACACCTTAAATACTCTTTCTCCTTTCGAAATGTCCATCTAAAGGTTGCCTGGAAGTAATAAGAGTAATATTCAAGTGTAAAAACCGTATTTGGTGTACAGTATATTCTATGCTATTCTATATATTTAATGAAAATATCAGAATTCGAGTGTGGGTGTATAGTAAATATTTTACCAAATGTAAATACATAATTCAATAACATCGTTCGTCTAACGAATCTACACAAATACGGCTTGAATGTAGTTTGCTTTTAATTTAATAAGTTGAGCGCAACTTAGAATTTCTCTTGAGACTAACATAGGAGATTGATTGATATAATTAAAGATATAATGTAAAACATATATGTATTTTATTATTGAATATCACTTAGTTAACTAGTTCAACCTCCGAATTTCAGTTCTCCATTAGGGTTGCGGAGGTGTGATGCCAGTCACTCCGTGGAAAAACTGATATTCAGGTAAAACCAGTTGAACTAGTAGCCGACCTCAAGTAATATTGGGAATAAGGCTGGGAAGATGAAGATTTATTTAATAAAAATATATTAATAACATGCATAGAAGCATCATGATGTGATGGTGTGAATCTGGTTATGGTATTAAGATTCTACAACTTCACCACAATAACAGTAGTTACTTGAATGAAACTGTATAATTATGGGTATATAATATATAATACATAGATTTTATATATATTTACATTTTATATTAATATATTTTATTTAATGTATGTACGATATTGGTTATAAACTAAAACAATGAACCTAACACTAAATCATTATTGTATATTATATCATTAAAGTATATTTATCAGTTTCTAAGTCCGTGACTGTCAATTATGAATATAGAGCTAAATTTCTTATAGATATTTATCATCATACGTAACTTTTAAACGACATTAACATTATGGACTAAATAACACAATTTAATTTAGTTTGAACCACCCATGGTGTTTTAAGCATTATTAATACATACACATAGATTACCATTTAAAAAACACTTGTAAATTACTTAGGGTTTCGTGGCCCCATATCGTTAGACATAATTTATGGGAATTCCCTTTATTACATGGATAACATTATAATTTAATAAAATAAATTTTGATTTTCGTTGATAAAATAACACAACTGACAAAGTAACACCGGGCGCAGCTAGTAAACATTAAACAATTTGACAGTAAACATTGACAGGTTGATCCAACTATAACAAAAATATATTTAATTATATATACCTAATGGTCACATGATTTACTTGTAAAGACTAAAAAATTTCAAAACATATTTTTACAACTAAAACTAAATTTTAGTTCACAGATAGAACTAAAATAAATTTCCGTAAAAATTCATTTACCCTCGTAACACTAGCTAAATGGAGTTCAGACATGACCTTTATCGTTTCAATACTGAATACTAGATTGATGAAGAGCTGATTTATTAAACGCCTCGCAGTTGCGTTTCTACCTACATTCAACTTTGTTTTTGTTTCTGGACAAAGTAAGTTTATTATTTACAACAGTTTTATAACTTCTTTCTTGACAAGTTGTCTTTAGAAGTTCAAGTTGAGATACCAGAATAGGTTACGTGTATTTACCAAAACTTATTTTTGTTTGATTTATTATTTATAATTATTACTTTATTCTTAGACCCGGCATAAAAAACCGTAAACTTTTTTCGTTAGGAACTGTCCTAACGAAAAAAGTTTACGGTTTTTTCGTTATTTCGTCATGAAAAGTAAATCTGTTGTGTCAAAATGATAGAGTATTCAAGTGCGTGTAAGAGTTTATTCTGTTAGAGTATTTATAGAAAAAACGATGCTATATATACATTTCTAAAAAAAAAAGGGCTTCAAAGCTTACCTTTGTTTGTATCCTGACGTTCTTTTACAAGAAAAACCTTCATCATTTAACATAAAAAAGGTTTCAAAGAAAACAATTTATTTCTGAAATAACCAGAAACACAACAAAATCAATACAGTTTTTATGTTTTTATAATGGAAACGTACGGAATTCAATTTAAAACAATACCTTTCGTCAAAGGCGGTTCACTTATACATTAATCCATCCAAATTGGATCGCGGATCCGCTACCCAAGTTCAAGTTAATAGGCTCGACGTTTACAGGGCCGCGGCTCAAACTTCACTTGGTTAAAGAAATACTTTTTGCAGACCACTTTAATGGCTCTCTAATTAATTCCACTTGAGAATTTAATATAAAGCTCAAAGAAGAAAATTCGATTATGTATTCAGAATGCCATACTTTATTAAAGGAATATGGAAAAATTAAAGGACTTTGTGAAATAACTTATAATGCTGATTGACTTAAGTCAACGTAGCGTAAAATCTCGTAACCAGTTGTTGTGTATTCTGTTTAGAAAAGTATAAAGCAAATAGAATATTTCAACTTTCTTATTATGCTACTAAGATGGACTAATATATTTAGACATTAATACATAAACATACACCTTCATACATGAACATGTTATATTATATTAGTAATCAACTTGAGTGTCTAGTTACCATTTAAACTGGTAGTTAGCGTATGTGGCTGTTATGTTGATAAAGACATTTCGGTTTTGATTCCCGGACTGGACCAAAAAGTGTTATTGAGTTTTCCCTCCGTGCCTCAGAGAGCATACAATATCGGTCCTGATGGATAGCTTTCCAATCTTATTATGAGAGTGAGGGGTAACAAAGAGACCTAAAATAGAGATGTTTAAGGACACGGTACTGAACCAAAACATTTCCTACATAGTTTGTTGGTCTCTGATGAGACTAGTCACCCTAGCCGAAGATACTGGACAGTGGCAGTGAGGACGGTGAGTGCTAATCCTGGATTCTGTTCTTGCTTTCTATCAGGCAGGGCAGAATCATGTAGGCAGCTAATATAAAAATAACTACGAATGAGCTCCTTGTTGTTTCAGCCCATGATAGGGATAAGCATCAGCGCCAAGCCCTCTAAGGGGTTGAAGTGGTTGCCATGGCCGAAATCGGTTGGATTGATTGATTGAGCCATAAGCAAATACGTAAGCCAAGGTATAGTAGTTATATAGTTCTGTATTCCAACCTCGAAATCTAATGCTTTTTGTGTCTAATGAATTGAGAAAATTATTATAAAACTACAATATTCTGGACATCAGACCCACAACATCATCTAGTCCTAAACTAAGCAGAGCTTGTATTATGGGTAGTAGACAACTGATATAAATACAACACATACCTTTTTGGAAATACATACATAGAAAACACCCAGACTCCGAAATTAATATTTGCGGATCACATAAACATTTGATGCGACCCGGGAATCGAACCCAAGACTTCTTGATCTTGATTGAACAGCCGCGTACGCTAACCACTAGATCAACAAGGCAGTCAATGTTAGTTACCATTTTACTTTTTTTTATAAGCGCTCAGAAATAAGCAATAATAAATTTCATTATGTAAAACTCTGATTTGTACCTCTTTATAATCACGGTCAGGTTATAATGTAAAAGAGATTCCTGAATCAAAACGAATTTTTCTATGTCAACATTTCTTTGACCCTGTTAACGATATTTTCAGCGTATTTGTATTGTCTTCCATATCCATTGTGAGTTTCAGTTCTGCTCTGATTGTTTCGAGAACATTAGAGATTTACTTCAACGTACTCGTTTATTGTATTTAATTTTATTTCTTTTGTTTTCCACGTAGCTGTCTTAGGTACTTCTTTAAAAAGATTTTAAAATTAATTTAGCAATTTCTCTTCATTGCTTGTGTTTAACTTTTTAGATTCGGCTCTATTATATTGAAATAACGTTTCAGCAGTTGAAATATTTAAAAATATATAAGATCAGCTTTCTCAGTTCTAATCTCAGACCAATTTAAACGTCTACTAGCTAAGCCTACACTTGATATTGGACTTTATATTCAACCGAGTTACATTTTATTGTAATGTCAATGTCAAAAGTTATTTAGAATATTCAGCAGTTTTGATTAGAGTCTCAACTTTAGCTTAATAGTATCTTAGAATTTTAAAACAAAAATACATACCCGCTTTTATGATAGAAAGAATAAACAATGGACACTTTAATGCGAATATAATTTACGAAAGTCTTCATGACTTCAATCGGTGACTATAAATATTACAAAGGGAAATTTAGAATACATTGAATGAGAAGGTAGATTACATGAAAAACGTATCGCAGGAATAAAAATATTGCATATTTTACAGGTGGATATGGTAAGCAATAAGGCAAATAGACCAGGAATAATCGTGTATACCAATGCCTCAATTAGCTGTTGCCGGAAAGTTATAAACTAATATATCAATACAATTAGAACCTCAGAGTCAAATTCTTAATCCTTGTTTAACTTTGAATAAAGATTTTGAGTAGAATCTAGGAGTGGGGGCTGCCAGAATGTCTGCCAATGCATCGCCACACTGCCCGTGAGGCGATGCCGTCCCACACTATGGCGGTCTAGTGAGATGCTTTTCCACGACCCGCTTAAAGGACCCGGAATCTGAGTTGGTAGTGCGTTCCAATTTATAACCGCTTGGCATAGGAAAGAAGATCCAAACCGCTAAGCTCTAGTGCGTATTGCTATCATTTAAAAGCGGTGACTTCCAAGGCCAGCATGAGTTGGAAGAGTTCATCGGTTCACTGTCTGTAGTTAAGGTTATAGAGGACTGCCATAGATGCAATGGTTTGAGGAGCTCGGGGGCTTGGGCGGACTACTTGCTGATAATTCTGTATCACATTCAACTTTAAAGCTTCAACCTTAAGTAACGTTAATGCAACGCACGTAATAAATAATATTTTATTAATATGGTTCTGTTTCAATGCAAATTACCCAAAATGTTGGATTATCTAAGAAAATACACAAGAAGTACTAGATTAATCAACTAATAAAGCCATGTCGTTTAATAACTTTCACAATATATCCAAACTGGTTTTATTCAAATTGGACTTTATAAATAATTTAACATAAATAAGCCTTAAGGTAACCAATCAGAACACGTTTCGCAAGTACTCGAGATGGCTGATACCTCTCAAAACCATTTTCCTACTTTAGATCTTAAACTTAATTAAAACTCTCGGTTCTGTATGAACGCCTCACTTTAATTTGAATAAACATCTATATTTGCAATTCTAACGACTTATAAAACTGAGCATACTAAGAATGCAACTCTTGTACTTTAATTATTTAACTAGTATCAGCATGTACAGTAGTTTAAAGTGTATTATTTTAACGATGGTCGTTAACATTTTACTGCCGACGTACGAAAGTTGACCCAAAATAATCAATAAATATTTTAACACAGCGGAAAAGTACTTACATAAAAATAATAAAATTGAATCTCTGTTTGTAATTTTAAATTAACAGTTTTTAAATACATGCCATTATATATTGAAACCGATATTGTTGTAAAGTCGATTTTTTTTTAAAGGTGACAATCGCAGGTATCACCGAGTTACTTACAAAACTGTTGTATCGTTTAAAAAATACTGACTAGTCTGGATATGAAGCAAACATGTAATTACGATGTAGTACTGAATAAGTTATAACCAATAAATTAGACAACTTTGGCTTTTGTATTTCTAAGTGGTTCCGGTTCGTGTCTTGATGTCTGATTTATATATTTTCTTTGACCTTCTATCCTTTTTATTATCTGTCTCCTAAACTAAGTATAAAAAAATATTACTGACGATATAGTATGTAGGTATCCCTCATATGCATAATCTATACATAATGCGTATCTACACATAGTACCTGGGCGACCGAGCTTTGCTCGGTTAATACTATTTGTTGTTTAACAACGCCACCTATTCTCTCAGTAGCTATAGTGTTGCTATATTGCAGTACCAACCACCAAATAACTAAGTGTTACTGAAAGATTAGTATGTCGCAAACTCGCAAGCAATGCTAAATTTGAAAGAAATATGCATGAAAACTCGAAAATTCGCGTTTTTCCAAACATAAGACTAATTTTATATAGATATATATATATGCGCATTATTAATTTCTTAGTTTAAATATAAAGTCACAGTAAAATATTATCGACCCCACAAAAACTTTTCCAGTCTTTCCTGTTACTGAAGTCTACTAAGGATACAAGAACTAATCAAATCAAATCAAATCAGACAATTTTATTTCAATTAAACCAATACAACGGCACTTTTGAAACGTCAAGTAGTCAGTTAGTAGTCAGTCGTTAAGCTAATTGTCTGTTCCAATTTTTAGATAATATGGAGAAGAACAGACAAGAAACTCCATGGAACTGCAACACTAAAATCATATAAAATTAAAATCTTCGTCTGTTTACTAAACTGAGTGACTACTACAAAACAAAAATAGTGTTATCCAGAAATCGAGATTTTAGACGTACTTTACTCTGAGTTAAGAATTGAATATCCAACGGATTGCAGTAGATCTTAATGTATGTACAACAAAAAAAAAAGGAATGCGTAAATTTTATATTGTATTCATAGCTTTCTCGAAATGAAAAATATTCTAACTGGAATGAATATACGGACGCCATTTTGTCAAAAAGTGATTAAAACTTTGATGCAGAATCGACACCTGTCAGCGTGCTCGTGGTGGACATTTGTCAGATATCATTTTTCATTCATAATTACCAAACTTTTTTGAATACGAATGCGGAACACGAAAACTAATTCAACTTCCTATTATCCTAAATAATTATGTTCATGTAGGTACAAACTACTTGCCCTAAATCTAAACACGCCTAAACACTAACAATTGTCAATGCTAACAACACATACTCATGCACACAAAACACATACATAAGTCAAGATAATTAAGTGAAATATTTATAGGAATAAAGGTATGAGTAGTCATGCTACGCAAGTAAATTTTGTTAACGAGTCTTATTATTTTCGACACATAGTGGTTGCTTACGCTTGTTATAATGTAAAAGGAACACTGATTCTCAAGTCACAATCACAATTTGAACCTAATTAAGGAACCTGAGGACCTATGTCGGTTATCGCGGTATAAAACAGCCTAAGTCATTTCCCAGGCTTTAGACTACCTGAGTGCAAAATTTCATTTTAATCGATCCAGTGCTTTTTGAGTTTATCGCGAACAAATAGACAGTGATATTCCATGTAAGCTTTTTTCTTTGTAAACTGTTGTTTTACTTCTTTTTCCAAAAAATAGAATTATTATATTCGTAAATAAATTATAGGAATTAATGTTATCGACGAAAGAACTTAACATAGCTTAAACCTTGAAAACTTTACAGCATATTTTATAGTTTATCATAGCTTATAGCTTGAAAACTTTACAGCATATGTTATTAAAGCTAAGTGGCACATTTTACACATGTTTCACTCCGAACTATCCAGCACTAAAGAGGTGCAAATTGGTCTTTAAATTTTTTATCACACCCAAAATTTTACTGTTAATTTAAAGAAGCGGTATCACATTTTTGTGTTATTATTCTATATTTATATAAATTGTAACGTGTGTGTATATAAATTTAAGTTTGGTTTTATTCAATGTGTTTTTATGTTTGTTATTATTTTTATTTGTACTTCTTGTATTACCAAGACGGACTTATTGCCTCATCGCATTATGGGGTACCATCTGAAAACCAGGGCCACACGGACACCGTGTAGCATTTTGCTGAGACGGAACCCCACACACTGGCACACACTGACAAAAGTTCGATTCAGATCGTTCCGTATTAAACACACTGTAAATAGTGTTATTATTTTTTTGTATGTGGGCCATGAAAATATCATTTTAATTTCACTTCATTTCGTTTTGATTCATTTCAGTGCATTGTCTACCAGATAATCTTAAAATCTTTAGTTAGGGACAAGGCAGATGCACGTGTACAAAAACAAGCAACACTTGCATACTTCCCCACCAATAGCAATGTCATTGTTGTCAATGTTTTTTTTTTTCAATTTTCCATTAATTTCATGCAATTGCCTAGTTTTACCTCCTTTTTAACCGACTTCAAAAAAAGGAGGAGGTTCTCAATTCGTCGGAATCTTTTTTTTTTTTTTTTTTTTTTTTGATTTTTTTTTTTGATTTTTATAATTTCGTCGTTTATGAACCGATTTCAAAAATTTTTTTTGCATTGGAAAGGGCGTAGCTTACAGGTGGTCCCATCGTCACCATATCGGGATCTGATGATGGGATCCAAGGAAATCGAGGGAACTCCTCAAAAATCATAGGCACAATGTCGCGATTTGGGTACTCGGAATAGTTTTTCATTGAAGTCGGTTCGTTTTTGTTAGAATTATATATGATGAAAAATAATAAATGCCAAAATATAGGTGCTAAATTTGCTTATGTCTCCCAGGATAAAGAACAATCGGTCCAATTCGTTAGGTCAATAATATATTATTTTTATAATGTTCATAACTTTTTAGTTCACTTAAATTTAATATAACAATCCATACTAGTATTATAAATGCTAAAGTAACTCTGTTTGTCTGTTTATCACGCAACTTAATTGAAATTTGGTCCTCAGATAATCTAGAGCCTGAAAAAGTACACAGGCTACTTTTCACCGCGATAACTGACATACACGCGGGCGGAGCCGCGTTCAATAGCTACTATTATTATATATCAATATAAAACATACGCTTCATTAATCAATAAATACTGATAATTGATACTAGTGTGCCAATTACGTCACCACCCAGTATTAGATACATTCGTAATATTATATTTCAAAACAGGTAAACGTACGTAGGCAGGTTTATTGATTGCCTGAGAAAGGTACGTGGTTTTGTAGCTCTTTTACGATTTCTGGGTTGATATTGGAACAGTATGAATAATAATATAATGTTTAATTTTATTTACAATATTTTTATGATGCTTTCATTAGGTTTATCTCTGTTTCACCATTTTTTTTATCAAATACTTGTTTAAGCTGTTTTTTGTGTGTTAATTTTTATGACATTACTTGAATTACAGTTGATGTAATTATGTCAGAAGGTAGATTTTATTTCTATTTTATATTTTAGCCTACCAAAATGACTATACCCTGCTTGATGGAAAGGATGAGCAGATTCTAAAAATGGGTACCACCACACTTATACTATACCAATATAGTATGGCGGCCCGCACCATGGCGGCTTAATAGGACGATTTTTTACGCCTCGTTTAAAGGACCCGGGATTATTGTAGGAAGGAAACACGTAAGCAGGCAGTGAGTTCCAGACTTTGACTGCACAGCGTAGGAAAGATTCGAACTGTTTCGGTACCTTTTACTACTATTAAAATAATATTACATAGCTCATATACGAATCTCTGTTCAGACATAGTGTGTATTAAGACACGATGATGTGACGATGTTAGGGATAACTTAGACTATTTTTAACTGTTTTTAGACTTTCGCGACTTTTATACATACTCATTTTTAGGGTTCCCAAGTTTATGACTCGAAACTCTTATAGATTCGTCATGTCCGTGTGTACGTCCGTCCGTCCGTCCTCGACTTACCGTCCAAACGGTAAGTGCTTGAAGCCGTGAGCCTAGCTTGGACTACTTTTTTTTCCCACTAGCTTCGTTCTGCGTTGGTACCTCACTGTTGTTATCTACAACACACTGCGATAACGATAACACTGCAGTGTTCAACTATTTATAAATGAATTTCTCTAGCTTTACTATCAAGATCATTAATAACTCGACAAACAGGCTTACCAACGGATAACTGTTGAAAAATTTATCAGCTTCGTTTGTAAAAATAAATATTAGGCCTATGTCAAAGAGATCATTTCTGTTATTAACGCAGTGGGATAATCTGCAAATGACTATAAAGTTCGTTCAGTTAGGCAGTTATGACTGTTGACACGACAAGACAGTGACACGCGACAGACAAGATTATCTATGGGTAACTATCGCTGACATCCTTTTACAACTTATTTCATTCTAAGTTTATTTCAACAAACTATATTGGGAAAATTAAATAAGTCCGGTTTTAGCGAAATTGCCATTTCCTTATTTTCAAAACACCTAAAACATGCCGCATATTTGAACCTTACAGGTATTTTCGTATCGTATTCCGTTCCAAAAATATAGTTATTTTTGTCGGACAGATGAAATAATAAATACCTTTAGACTAACACTATTTTTTGAAGGAAATATAAATAACTCAGTAAATAAATTAATCAATAACTGTGGTCAACGATAGGTTGAATGTCTAATAATGTAAATAACATGAGATGTTGAATTTTACCTCAACTTAAAAAAATTCTCACAAAACACTAAATCGCGTTTATCTCAGAACCACAAAATCAGAGTTATTTAATTTTCCCACTACGGGGACAATATGTATGTATACAGATTTTAAGGTTACAAACGAAAAGTCCCTAAACCGTAAAACGTATACAGACGAAAGTTTGTTTTGTTTGTATAAGTTTTATCACCGGTTTTGATTTCAAATTTGCATTTTATTACGTTGTATAGGTATGATAGATGGTGTTTCCTGTCTTATCGAGATTAATTTTGTTCTTCCCCGTAATAATTATAAGAGCTTTAACCTGATAGGTACCTTATATTTGAAATATGAACTTGTTTTTCAGAAAATAACACTATGTTTTGGCTCTTAAGTTTTTGACACCAAGTTTCAAGATTTATTTGCATAGTTAGTTACAAATGAAACTAATAAATAAACCTCTAGCAAAAAATACAATATGTTTTTTTATTTATTCAAACCAGATTTCAACTCCTATTGTCTAATAATTTCATATTTTATATTGAATTACGCTTTAAAATACTTATGTCTGGTTTCGATAAATAAACGAATAAATAAATCTTGTGCAATAGATAATTGTTATGTTAACTTATTATTTCTTTATTTTTGTACGAAGTTTTCCAAGTGCATTTTACAAGTTAAGTTATGCCTTATAACTCTTGAAAAAGAAAAAATATCAAAACTGCTAAAGTTTTCCTTTAATGTAAAATATGTGGACTACTATTATGAATTTCTCCAGATTTTTTGAGATAGCCGTTTGGCTTTCAGAAGAGGTACTCCTTGTTTTTTTTTTTAAATGTGCTCTCAAGTTGATTTATTATTTATTTATTTATATTTAAAGACTATCCCTAAGAACTAGTTGTCAGTATATTTGAGGGCACTGACTTCCCAATAACGATTGCCATAGATGTTCATGACAACTGGGACCGACGGCTTTACGTGCTCTCCGAGGCACGGGCGTGAATCACCGTCAAACTTCCAAACTCCGGGCAGCTATTAGGAATTTCCTAAGAAAATCCCAAAAACACTTTTTGGCCCGACTCGGGATTTGAACCTGAGACCTCTTGATTAGCAGTCGCATACGCTAACCACTAGACCAACGAGGCGACTACTGCAGATATTTATTATTTAATACAATGCAATGAGGTAGATTAAGAGGAGTAACAAGCTTAAAAAAGGTAACTGAATGTAATAAAAATGGAGAGATTATAATTAAGCGAAGCCTGGAGTCGGATACTTCTATGTTTTTGTAGTAAGACTACCAGGGCTTTTCATACAATGAACCAATATAACTTAGTACAGAGAAATGATAATGATGACGTAATGCAATTTGTTGTGTCTCAAATTAGAATTGTCGTTGAAATGTTATGTATAAGGTACTTGGAGATAAAGCGAAAAAAGGTCTAATGTTGGATCCTTCCAAAAGAGTATTTCTTCCGCAAAAATGTACAAGGTTTTACTAGAAAAAGCTATGGAGAAAGTTACTTATTTGTTATCTTGTTACCAACTCGTTCTGTGGATTACGTACTACTTTTATCTTAGAAGGCAGAGCTTTGCATGGAGTTAACTAGTTTTGTAAAACGATTATTTTATGATTTGCTCTGATGATAGTAATCTAGAAACTACGTAGATGCATTGAAATATTATAGAGTAACTAAATATAATTGGATTGGTAAACGTTGAATGAAATATAGCCTCTGTTATTTAAGGACGTTTTGGTGATTTATTATTTGCTAGCTGAGTCCCGCGGTGAGTATGGCCGCGGATCGAAGTTAGTCTAAATAAATACTGCTTGGATCATCAACTTTCTGCCCGTCAAAATCAGTTCAGCCTTTCCAGAGTTTACCCGGAACAAACAGACAGACACTAATTCTAAAAATTGCCTTTTTGATGTTAGCATAATATATATATTTTGATATGCATTTACTAAAAATTGGTTATTTGATATTAGAAACGGACACTCCAGTTTTATTTATTTGTATAGATTAATTAGTACTGAGCAACTTCAGGCTGCATTCTGATATATTAATTTTTACTAGCATTTGAATCCCAATATCCAATGTTTTAGTCAAACAGATATGCACCTTTATTTTATCCGAGGCATATAGATGCATCGGATAAAATAAAGGTGCATTTCTGTTTGACTAAATTTATACTGATACTGCTATCAGTATAAATTTAGTCAAACAGAAATGCACCAAATCAATCAAGATACGATGAGAATTCATAAAAGAAAAATTACTTAAAAATTAAATTTAGTTCTATTTTCAATAAGAAAATTTGAAGACTGCTCTTCAAGTTTTCTTATTGAAAATAGAACTAAATTTCGCTTAACTAAATTTCGCTGAAAAGAAAATAGAAAATCTTATTGAAAATAGAACTAAATTTAATTTTTAAGTAATTTTTCTTTTATGAATTCTCATCGTATCTTGATATTTATACAATATAGATAGATAAAAGTTATAACAATCTAAAGCGTGCAATAAAAAGAGTATAATAAAATATTTAATTGGCGATGCAAAGCCTGGAATATTATAAGTTAACAATAGTAGTATAACAGCCCCATTTCATTACATATTAAATTCGAGGAATTCGCAACCATTAATCATCAAATGCGAGATCCATTCTTGCAGAGATACACACATCGTGTAAACACATCCATCAAAGAATTTGATATGTATGCGAGCTGACTGTTATTCTCAATCCCACAATTTGAATTATTCAAGTATGCACAAACACCTCCGTATAATGAAGGTGAAGACTTTAAGGATCATTGATATTCAAATCATGACAGAGAGTTTTAAAACGGACTATAGTTTATAATGTTTTATTAAAATCAATGTGTATGGGTGTGTTATTTTTAGTTTTGTATTCTGTGTTATGTCATACTAGGTACACTATGTTCCACAACATTATAAGTTGTACGAATAATCATGCAAACAGAAATATCGTTAGTAAATAAAATATTGTACTGTTAAATTATCAAAATATGGTAATAGATATCACCACCTTTACATGAAATGTTAGAAAAAAGATTTAAATAGACATTTATGTACCTAGATAAATTTAGAAATAAACTTACTCGTAAGTTTATTTTACGTAGAAATAGCTACTATATTTGAAGTATTCTACTTTTCTATGCTGAAGTTGTAGTTTTATGTAATTACTTTAGATGTCCAGTTTACTGAACTATTGTATTTAATTGGACGTAGTTCTGCAAACTAGAACCAACCCTCAAAAAGTAACTTTCGAGATAATTAGATTTTTGTTTCAAGAGTGTGAAGAAAAAAATTGGTAAGTTAATTAGGATATAAAACTTTACAATAATATGTGTAACATTGATGGCAATATAGGACAACACAATTATTTTGATTTTTCTTTGATTTAGTTTTTAATTTAAATCAAAAACCTGCTGGTTCCTTACTGCAAAATTAAAGTCTTGTGGGTTGGTTCTTTTTAACAGTAAACTAGGGTTTTAAAGATAGGCAGATACATTAATATAACTTGTGTTTTATAATATTTTTATTGTAACTTGAACATAATAATTTTAGATATACACATTAAGTCGTATATAAAACTACTTACTTACGTATCACGCCACTTTACCTAATCAAGATTGTCCATTTCTATTTCAAAATCTACTTGACCAGAATACCCATCTATGTCATGTCATGGTTCCTTTTAGCACAAAAAAGACGAACATAATTTGTATTTTTCTTTTTTAAAAAGAACCATGTGACTTGGTTCCATTTTGCGTATTAAAAATGCTAAAGATGTGTAGGTACCATGTGACATGAGTCTTTTTAGCTTTTATAAAGTGAGTATAAGTGTGGTTGGTACCCTAAGCGGCCTCATTTATTTTTGTTTTGGATTGATAAATTGACCAGGGTCTTTTCTAAAAAGGTGTGAAACATGGTTAGGAGTCTATCTCAATATGTAACTCAATTTGACTCGAGTTGTGGGTTGGTTCTTGTTTGCATAACTATGTCCAATTGTAAAATAGTTAATTTTCTCTCATGAACAAAACTTTTACTAGAGTAAAAATTTGAATATAAATTGTGTGTACGTGTTTGTAAAAATATATGGCATTCGGTCGAGTGGTACAAGTTTGAAATCGGAACTAAAAACAAAAACATTTAATTATCGTTTTTTTTTTCTTCATTAATTCTCTTATAACAATAGAAACCTTCTATCACGTATTTCTTTATTTCATTGACTATTGTTAATTATTTTTACTGACTTGGAGCATACATTTATGTAATGTTATTCAGTAGCTCACGCTCTTCCAATTACTATCCGTAAGCTATCTATGTAATGATCCTACAACATTCTGTATACGACTCTTCGTATTGCCAAACGGTAGTTTGTAAAGAAATATTGATTAAAAACCTCTATTAATGAAGCTTTTGTTCGATTCGCTCACGTGTAGGTGAATATTCATATCTTTACAAGTACTTATACTTGTAAAGATATGATTTTTTTAGAGATGATATATATGTTAATATTAGAGGTCCAATGCCAGTCGTTCCGCGGAAAAACTGACCTTCAGGTAAAACCGGTTGAACTAGTAGCCGACTCCAAATAAACTTGGAAATAAAGGCTAGGAAGATGATATATGATAAAATTTCATGATCATAGTTATAAAATTTCATGATCATAATTATAAAAAACGTTATTTTTAAAAATATAACTAACATAGTATTAAATCTATTTACATCTATAGGACTCTTTCGCGGAAAAAGTGATAAGTTTCCATTTGACAATTACAACATTAGCAGCGATAGATGGCGGTTTCTCTCACATGTATGTCGCTTATCGATGTTAAGGGATCTCAATATCAAGTTTCATTGAAATTGTTGGAACAATTAAGCCATAAAAGCATAAGAGACGGCCAGACAGTGTTACTTTAAAAAAATTGTCATTTGTATGAATTTCTTTATCCACTCAACACAATGAGCAGTAAAGTACGCTATATTTTTAATTACAGTACTAATATAAAAGTATCATCCTAGTCATTTCCTTATAATTCAAAAACAATGTTATCAAGACACGCTGAAAAGAATTGAACAGCGAGAAAATCCTTTCACAATGGAATCGTTTTGCATTCAGATAGAATCTTGACAGGAACACCGCAAAAAAGGCTTCAGTGGTGACATAGCTCTTGAACCTTTTTAAAGAAACTATTGCTTTGATGGAACTGAAATTGTTTACACAGTTTTTCATTTCACACACACTATTGAAGCACCTTTGATCTTAAATTTATTCCTTCTATTGCAAAACACTAACCTAATAGTTTTCTTTAACCTCCATTAAAAACTAACTCTTAAAGTAACATCATCAACAATCCATGATATATCACTGATGTATATATATATATCACTCTCAGGAGAGGGCTAAGACCATACTTCCCCCTGCTGGCCGAGTGAGGGTTGGAGACTGGCAACAGACGTTGCGGCTTATAGTAACACTACTTCATATTTTGTTTGATAGTAGATGAATATAAATTTACAAACAACTGCCCAAGCAGTACTAGACAAATTATTGTGCAAACACACATTTAAACATAAAAAACTTTGTTATATTTAAGTTCCATAGTTTTGCTCTTAAGAAAATTACTCCTTAGCATTAGGAATGTACATTCCCTGTTGCTAGGACTTTACGAACATACAAAACACGGACACAAAGAACATCTAGACTCAATACAACTATTTTCAAAACACAATATATTTTTCCAAGTGAAATTCGAATACTCAACGTATACGAATACGTATAATATGTATAAATTTAAAAAAAAAAGTATGTTTGTGTATTTATATCAGTTGTTTAGTACTCATAACATAAGCTCAGCTTAATTTGGGACTAGATGACGTTGTGTGTAAGATGTCCGAAATATTTATTTATTTATAACTTTGAAAGACAGAAAGAAAAGCAGAAAAACCATTTATTGTAATATACACAACACATCCCTACTAATATTATAAATGCGATAGTAACTCTGTCTGTCTGTCTGTTACCTTTTTACGCCTAAACCGTTTAACCGATTTTGATGAATTATGGTACTCATATAGTTTAGAACCTGAGAAAGGACATAGGCAACTTTTTACCGCGATAACCAACATACACGCGGGCGGAGCCGCTGGCTAAAGCTAGTAGTTCATATTATACACTAAGAGATAGGTAGATAGAAAACTCTTTATAATATCAGATATATTTATAGACTACAAAGGGCAGATACATTGCTGAAAGCGCTCTCTTATAGGCAACCTTTGAAACGTTCAAGGTAGTAGAGTAACATTGATTTCAGCATGAATGTGCAGGCTTGTCTGGGGCGGTACTGCCCTTGTTTAGAAAACCAACCAAAAAATAACAGCATTCATGCTGTTTTATTTCGTTGGTGAGTACGACCCTAGAGGCCCAATTATGCAGAAGCATCTTATAAACATGTACATCTCACACACACAATGAGAATGGTGACCTTTACCTGATGTTACATTTATCTTAAAAAACTTGTAATTTGTTATGCCTCATGGAGTCTTTTTATTCTTAGTTTTTAAGCATACTATTTTTATTATCTATTAATAACATCGTAGAAGGCAAATAATCAATATGAATATATTTGAAAAGCATCGGATCCACTGTAAATAAAAATCCACTTATACATCGATCTTAAATGTGTGCAAGTTACACAAGTAACACAAGCATGCAGAATAATGTAGATATTTATGTGCATTGAATGGTATCGTTTTGATTTCCATTTCAATGTAACGCTTTACACACAAAATTAGTAAAAAGAGTATTAAATTGCACGAGCATGTGAAGTGGGTTATTCAAATAACATTTAATTATGATACAATCAGTTCTTTGTTGGTTTTTGGCGTTCACTAAAGCAAATTTCATATAAAATGTTGAATTTAACTATGAAGTTAATAACTAGGTTGTTTATTTTCTTCTTCTTCTTCTTAATTTAAGGGTCAGTCCCTTGTCGGTGTAGCAATCGCCACTCCTGTCTATTTTCCGCAATCCGTTTGACATCTTGTTAGGCCACGACTCCTGCTTCCTCCTTTACTTGTTGTATGTACGCCAATCTAGGCCTTCCGCGTTTTCTTCTACCTTCTATCTTTCCTTCTAGAATGGTTTTAAAAAGGTTGTCGTGTCTTATCAACTGGCCAACAATTTTGCCTCTTCTGTTGTCAACAGTATTCAGAAGTCTCCTTTCTTCCTCAACCATTAGTAGGACTTCCTCGTTGGATTTTTTCTCTGTCCAACTGATGTTCATCATCCACCTCCAGCACCACATTTCATTCTGTTTATTTTAGACAATGGAAATTTTTGTCAATATTTTATTGTCAAGAAATTTCATCATCACATGTCATTGGACCCAAACTTATACAAAAGCAATAAAACAAGGTTTGACAAAATTTATATTTAGAATTTTTTATCTCTATTTCTTACACTTAACTCTTCTGCTTCTTTAAACAATATTTACCATTTATTATTACTTTTCTTAGTTTTGGAAATATGACTTATAAGGCTATTTAAACTAAGCTGAGCTTATTGAGTTATAGAATCATTACATAATTTGTAGTAAAACTTCTTCGCGGACGCTGCGTGACGCGAGCGAGCGTTACGAAAAGTGAAACCAGGTAAGGCAAACGGACGGTGAGAGTAAGATATACCTAGGTTGGTTCAATAGATAGAAGGTGAGTTACGTATCGTATTTTACTGATGAAGCAAGAGAGAGTATTCTTTCGCACAGTTACTTTTCGTGTATCTAATATACACAATGACACGGTGTAGGTAACAGAAGGAGAAGGATGCAGGTTTTTTAGTTTTAAAAATAAACTATTAATAATAAGCTTTAGTAATAAACTATTTCTAAATTCTGTATTTACTTAAGCTTTAAGATCCGGGAATCGGACCCAAGATTAAGTACAGCATTCGCACATCCCCACTCTGCAACAAATCATCATCATCATCAACAGCTTTCAACAGTCCACTGCTGAACGTAGGCCTCTCCTTAGAAAGGAGATTTTGGCCTACTATACCACGCTGGCCAGACGGATTGGTATAGGGTTGGTTTCAAGTTTTCCTTCTCTGTGTATCGATGTTGTATTGCGTAGTTTATCCCTTAGTCGCCTTTTACGACACCCACGTGGGATGAATAGGGGTGGTGACACTCTGTATTCTTAATCTGCAATCAAAGCAGTTAAAAATGTGTCAAAGTAATTATTAATGGCATACTAAATTTGTGAACATATAGTCCAGCCATGCAACGAACTAGTCACAACAAATTTACGCCACGCTAAACCACACGTCACTGTCATTCGTCATGGAGACACGCTGTAGTCGCGAGCGTGACATCACACAAATAACGTTGTTACGCAACTGAACGTAGTGGTTTTGATGACATAGTCTTCGTATTTACATATAAATGTCTGCAAAATTAACAGCCGTAGCACTCAACATGTTTGGCAATTAGCATTAACGCATGAATAACATTTATTCGTTGTCTGGAAATAGTAATATATTTTTTACTACCGGAATTCCGCGGTGTTACCAGCGGTAATTGTTTAACGGCCCGTTTACGACCTTACCGCTGTGAGCGGCAGCTCGCCACGAGTCGCCGCTCATAGCTAAGCTCATAGCTATGAGCGGCGACTCGTGGCGTGCCTCGTACATTTTTATACTTTTGATATTACCGCTCGGCGTTTCGCTCTTAGCTACCGCTCACAGCGGTAAGGTCGTAAACGGGCCGTAAAGTCGCGTAAGACGCCGCGGTGCGTTTCTAGTCTAAAACAAATTGCCTAAATTACTCCTTTCATCAGCTTTCTGCCATTGAAAGTTCCGTCAAAGTCGGTCCAGACAGACAAACAATAATTTTCTGTTTTACAGTTACAGCTAAAAACGAGTAGAGATTCAAATTATAGTGATGTACCCCACCATAATTTGGCCTCTGGTATCTTCATACTTATTCGTTGAATATTTTTTTCAAACTGTGATTCTTTTCATATCATAATAAGCTTCGGCTTAAACAATAAGCTATAAATATGGTATTTCACTTTTCATCGTTTTATATGAACGGGTGTGATATCAATGTAAAACAAAGAACATTCCTTTATCAAAGAGAGGTGAACATACCTACTACGTCGTGGAACAACGGTTTGTTTTCGGGATTGTAAACATAGTATTATAAAAATTGTTTTGATATTTCAGGATCAAATTTTACACAGGAATAAGGTAAAGCGATTACAGTTTTAGAACACCATTAATATTAATGATTTAATTGTAAGTAAATATATATAGGTATAACATTATACTCTAAATATTGAGGAATGAACTAAATTCATATTTAATAAGGGAGTGGAGGAAGTACTGGCATATATTGTACGGGAGAGTATTTCAAAAACCTATATAAATGAAATCGTTATCACTAAAGCAAGGATACATTCGTTAGGCTGTTTTTCTACCAATGAAGTTATTTTAAAATAATAGTAGACGAAGTCACACATAAAATCATCATGTCCGTAAATTTCATATCAATATCGGACAATGTTTTTATCACGATTTTAAATAAAACCCACTCTGTAGATTTTTTTTCTAATTTCCTTGCAATTTTTATGTTTATTTTTCTTTGCAAAAAAACTCTCCTTTCTAAATTTTTAAAACTCTGTCAACGAGGGGACATTATCAAGAACCCAATAATGTCCCTATTGGGCTGGAGTATCCTCTCAGGAGAGGGTTTAGGCCATACGTCCCAAATCCCCACCCAGGCCGAGTGCGGGTTATGGACTTTTATGTAAACCATACTGTATATTTAAGTTCTTAAAAATTATAATACAGTACCTAAAATAAATACGAAACATAATCTAAAATACTATTTCAACATTTGGTTACATTATTGCGCCAAACCAAATCTCTCTAGGGAAATACTGGTATTATTAACTTGTGTGTACAGAAATAAAATATTAGCATACTATGAGCATACAAGCTGTATCTAACAATCCTATTAGTCACACCGACGTGATCAAGTTTGAACGTGACACTACAAAATTAACTCTACTGTAGTGTGAATGCAATTTAATAATAGCAGACAATTTATTATGTTTATTTTATAGTTGTCTGAGTAAAAAATTTATTACTTATTAAGTAAGGATATTAAATACTTATGGCCGTTTTCACCAAAGTCCTTTTAATTTATGGGGCCACTTAGAGAGAGTTAGCTAACCTTTAGTTTAGTAGCACGCAGCTGAAGCTCTCAAAAGGAGCCCCCCCCCCCTCGATAATGAAACATTCTTCATTGGTGTTACGCTCCCATTTGTCTTCATCAATCATCATCAACAGTCTTTAACAGTCCACTGCTGGACATAGGCCTCTCCTTTGAAAGGAGGTTTTGGCCTACTATACCACGCTGGCCAGACGGGTTGGTAAAGGCTTTGTTTCAAGTTTTCCTTCTCTTGGCAGTGATGTTAGCTGCTTATTTTATTCCTTCAGTCGCCTCTTACGTCACCCATGGAATGAATAGGGGTGGTGACACTTTGTATTCTTAATCCGTCACCACACGGACCATTAGTCTTAGCGCGCTGATATATATAGCCTTCTTCGATATAACCTATCCAACACAGAAATAATTTTTAATTATTAATGGTATGGCAACAGTAAATTTAATTCTGACGGTTGTATTTGATTTGCCATAACTGTTTCAATTGTCGAACGTCTGTTTAAAATAGATGGTTACTCTGTGAGTTGGTGCGATCTAACGCCTTCGAGTTATTAGTTTTGCTCTAGATATTTGAAGTACCGACCGACTCTTTGTTTGCGGAGCCGGAACCTTCGAGATTTTTGTTATCTTTTGGTTGCTTGTTTTAATAATCAATAATTATTGTCGAAGCCTTTAAATTTGATATCTAAACGTATTTATGCTACGTAATTTTTTGTGACTATTCATGTTGGGGACTGACAAGACACGTTGTGGCTACGTAATCTTGCCGTTGGATGTTTTTAAGCCACCCAAGAGGGCTTCCAGCTAAGCTTGTCTTATACCGGGACTGACTGCTTAATGTTACCTCCGAATCATGGAAACGCTCATAACATATAATGCCACATACGTTCACACATCTAAGTCTGATCGCACCGTCGTTGCTTACCCTGCTGGGGACGTATGGCCTTAACCCTCTCCTAAGAGGAGACGAGGGAGGATTTGTAAATACTTAGTTAAAAAATTGAACGAATAAGAACGTTCTTTATTGAGCTGGGGTTGTTTCCGATATTCAGTACAAAGGAGAAAATACAAGAAGCTTTCATGTAGAGGTAAACGGGCGGAAATTACTGTTACCCAACATAGTAGGTATATAATATTAAAACAAAGATGAAGAAGAAATGATTGAGTTCTACGAAACTGGTTATATTTTTCATGCAAACTCAAGAAATTCTAATTTCCAACATTTTGTATGAAAATTAAAAATCAATCAGTGTTTTTGAAACAATTCTACTTTTCAAATTTAAATGGACCAAGGATTGTGACATAAACTCTTATATTAATTCAAACTTTAATTTGCGGTTCTTAGTCACAATGTCAATGTCGCACAATTTCACTTAATTCTCTAAGAAATCGATTTTGCCAAACAATTTATCAGCATTTTTCACTTGATGTGTTTTCATATTCTGTGTTTTTGCGATTTATTCATAAAATACTGGAAGTAAAGAATCTTATAAATTTAAAGGTAAAAAACCTTTAAATTTATAAGATATTTTTTATGTTAAGTCTACCAAAGTAACTCTACTCTACCTGATGGTAAGCATGAGTAGAATCCAAGTGTAGTGGTCACCATCCTCGTTGTGATTGCACACAATTTAGCATGGTAACTTTATAGTGGTTAGATGGACATAGGCCTCTCCCATTGCACACCACTCTGATCGATTTTAGGCTTCTCGCATGTAGATCCTGCCAGCCCACTTACGCAGGTCGTCGTCAGTGGTTAGATACTTTTGCAGTGTTGGGCCTCAGGTCTCACATCCATCAATGAATTAAGATAGCACTAATGCTGTCATTTTAGGTTAGAGTATTCTGAGTGAGGGTAGAACTGCCTCAGTCGAGCCCATTTGCGCTTAAATCAGTATCATCTACTTTAAACTAGCTAGAATTCATCTACATATAAATTAGTTAGCTAGTAGGCCCAAGTTAGCATTTTCCTTTCGGCAACATCTAGTAACAGTCGAGTTGTAAGTTATGAAAGTTATACGAAACTAACATTAATTTGAAACTATGAATTGTATGTTAATTGCGCTATGGTCGCTAACAAACATTAACTATGAGAAATTACATATGTCTTTATCGTTCTGCAGAGAAAGATCATTAATAATTCAGGTATTAGATAATCCATCCAACATTGGTCTTTGTCCTTAGGAGTTAAGAGAGTTCAAAATTTATCACACCTTTTACTGGTAATGGTGTCATTAATTAACGGAAATAAAGGGCCATTAAAAGTTATATTTGACACGACTATCTTGATAATGCGGTACTTTAGTTTAATCACTTTAGATTGTACTAAATAACCAAAAGAATTTTCAGCAAAATCTTTCGGTGGAGTCAATGTAAAGGTAGGTAATAAAAAGTTATTGTGGTTATATTATAACAATAACTGTTCTATTTATTAACTTACATGAGAAATCATAATGAGTACCTTCAATATCTTATTCTTTTTCTACCTAGCCTTTATTCTCAAGATTATTTTGGGGTGGTTTGCCGGCGGCGGATCAGGTCCAAGTGGAGGTCGTCCTCCCGAGCCATCTCCGCCGCCTCCTTCTGCGAGATTACGTCCTCGCAGAAGGTTGCGACCGCGAAAATTGGAGTGGGCAACTAGGTCAACCTGTTTTACCTGAATGTCAGTTTTTCGGCACAGAACCTCCGCAACCCTGAGGGAGAACTACGAAGAACTTCGCAAGTTGAACTAGTTAACAGTATATTTGAGGGCACTGACTTCCCAATAACGTTCAATAAATATTCATGGCAACCGGGACCGACAGCTTAACGTGCTCTTTGAGGCACGGGTGTAAATCAGTCTAAAATTCCGTTCCCCGAACTGTTATTATGGATTATCTATAAGACAAAACCTAACAACTCTTTTGACCCGACCCAGGATTTGAACCCGAGACATCTTGATCCGCAGATCGCATACGCCGACTAGCAGGTCAACGAGGCAATCAATATCATCTACTTAAATACAGAAACGCCTCTGCCTACCACTTTTGGGATTAAGATGTAACTTAATAATGGAACTAAATACACGTTTATCGCTTTGTTATTCAGTACGTGACTAATATTTTCGTTGAACGTCCCAATCAAATTTATTGTTCCATCTTTAGATTGGCTGGTACTTTAATTCGGAGGGTTATGCCAATTCAATAGCTTTTATTCGTATTTCGTGACTTAATATTTCATTCGAGAGCTACCTTCCAAATATTTATATAGAGGGTGCTTAATTAAGAGCGTTCAAAGTTTGAAATGAAATAAAACAAGGTTGTTTGGTGATAATATTGTTTTATTTTAAGTACCTATAATAATGAATAGAACAGGTATTATTTAACTAAAGTGATGATGAAGAGGTTTGTTGACGGACCTAGACTGCTGATATTGCTCAATCCTTCAACAAATAAAAAATGATTTTTTGAAAAGTCATGTTAGGGGTGATGGTAAATTTAATACTAACTCAATGAGGCATCGAATCACATTGTAACGACATCTCAATCCTGCATTCATATTTTATTGCGTGGTACCTAACTGTCAACAACTGCGATTGGATTATTTTGATTTGAGTACTTCTCTAGACATTAATAACCTTGTCTGATCAAAGTAGGTTCTCTTTGTTTTGAATTGTAGAAATTCAGGACCCATTCCTCACAAGCTACAAGCTTATCTCAGCAGTGGATGCCGTTTGAATTACTAATTTATTGTGAAAACATGTAAGCAACATTATTAAAAGATTTATTTTATTTTTTTTGTCTGTATATTTGTTTCGGCTTAGCTCTTTAACCGTTGCACCAATTTAGATGAAACCTTGACTATTAAATACCTGATGTTATAAGGAGTGACTTAGACTTAGCCTTTCATTATAGAAAACATATTGTTACCTGAAAATAATATTTTAAATATTAAAAAACATGAAAGTGTTTTGATCAATATTTTGGTTACTAAAATGCGTTTAAATGGAACTTGAGGATAAGTCTTTCAGCTCTTTTGGCAATGAAGTACACTGTATACATAGTGAAGTCAAATAAGTGCCTACCAAAATCTTTTACTTAACATTTTAAGTCGAGACTAATCTCTGCTTAGTAAGTAAACTACTGAGTAAGTAAACAAGTCTAAACTGGTATAGAATAACTCAAGATGTTGCTTATATTTTCTGGTGAATTAATACGCCCAGTGAAGTTAATGCCAGGGTAGATCTTTGTCACAATCTTTGTTAATTTTCCACAATTCATCCACAGTGAAATATAAACGGTGAGTAAATTTAATGTGAATATGTATATTAAGTATGTATTTACAAAAAAAAAAAAGTATGTTTATGTATTTATATCAGTTGTCTAGTACCCATAACACAAGCTCTGCTTAGCTTGGGACTAGATGATGTTGTGTGAGAAAAAAAAAAAAAAAAATTTACTCAAAACTCTTTTTTTTTAAAGAAATACGCATTGCAGCATTGAAATTTTTGAAATTCTGAACACAATTTTATAAATTTAATTATGTAAAAGGAATCACCGGTTATTATTAAAATTAATAAGTTAAATTAATTATGAAGCCGAGGATCGAACGAATTGAATCGAAAGTTGCGTGCAACTGGAGTGACCTATGTCCAACAGTGGCTGATGATAATGAAATGTGAAATTTGTTTGCATAATACATTTCCGTATACAATACAATCCCTACTAATATTATAAATGCGAAAGTAACTCTGTCTATCTGTTACGCTATCACGCCTAAACCACTGAACCGAGTTTCATGAAATTTTGTATAAATATGTTGTATGAATATTTAATAAGTTTCAATTTAAGTGTCAATATTTTACATGGAAAATGGAAGTTTTACGTCTGTCTGTCTATTAATATGATAGGTTTATTTTTAGGAATTCACTGTTGAATTTCATTACGAATATTTAGACGGTATTTCAATTGTAACACAGTGTAATTACTACTCAAAAATGTTTAGACCACTACAAACCCACTGTGAACTAAAGCATTTAGTGTATTTGTTTATTTAAGTATAAAAAGTATCAAACAAACTTAGTGCACCTAAAGTTTCTTGCTAGTACTATCTGGAATTAGATGATTGAGCTTTTTTTCTAGAGAATTAGCATTGATATTACATATGGATCGGTCCTCGAGGAGCTATACCGTTAGTCGGCAGTTACGTAGAGGAATTTTTATGACTTATCTATGTAAATTTCATAATTCTCTGTCTGTATATTTCGAGCGATACTGCAAAAACTATGGTTTTATTTACCAACTTTAATGAAATGAGAACGTCCTCATTCCGAAATTTTTGGAACACATTTTTGTCAAATGTCAGGCCGTCTCATATTTTTTTTTATTAAATATGTAGAAAATACTACTAAATAATATCTACTTATGATATATTATGATACTAGCTTTTATTTATGGCTCCATCCGCGTGTATGTAATGCGTATGTAGTTATCGCGGTAAAAGCTTCGTAAGTTCATAAATGACACTAATGATAACTGTCACACAGATCAAGTTGTATTTGTTGAGCGAGCGGGTTTCGTGTCCCTCCAACACAAATAGAGGATTTTCTGATAAGGCGAGGTGATCATGCCTGGTGGACCACGGCCCAATGGTTAAAGTTGGACAGTTGTGTATAATATAATAATATGTTAATTGGCTCAAGAACTTCAGTATCGCGATTCAGTATTAGTTACTTCGTGGTTCAGTGTTTCTTCGGTAGATGGCGCTGTTGTATATTTTCGCTGGCCTTGTATGTGAAGTCACTACATACTCATCACTTAATTCAAACATGCCAAAGCACGGCTCTCATATGAACATTAAGTGCTCAGAATTGTAATACTAAATTGTATCTAAAATAACTCTAATAGCACCTCATTTGGGAATCAGGACAACCTCACAGAATTCACGTGCCGTATAATTATTGCCTGAATGTGCCGTAGTAATAAGCTTATTATTCAAATTTATAACTACCCACATGACATATGGTTTCTGTTTCATAACTCCACTGTATAGTACTTAAACAACATACAGCATGCGATCTAGTAATTATATATGATTATTTCGTTTCTATTGTTGTGTGCTACTTACTTTATCCAGTTTAAATTCCTAGTAAATTACATTAGACCAGTGCCAAACCGTTTCTAGGTCACATTTGCATTAATAAGAATATGTATACATGTTCATAATCATATTTATCACCAGGCCCTAAATATCCCCGATAAAAAGAAACGCGAGGGATGACCACAGGCCACGTGGTAGACAGCCGTTACCAAAGACATGGGAAAAGCTCAATCGGTGGACCAAAAAACCCGAGACCAATCTTGGTGCTTTAAAACGAGGAAGGCCGCTCCAAATAAAAATATATAAAGCAAAACAAAAGAAAAAGGCCATTATCCTTTAACCTCTCCTTGAAAATAACGTTTGGTACGACGGGTCGATATAGGAAATATTTTATTTTCTTGCAGTGATGCTGTACAGCATAGTTTGATTTTAATGCTTCTCCACACTATGATAACGGCAATCATTCCGTCAATAAACCTAGTGGCAAATCCGACGCATAATTGAGTCACCGTAAACTCGCCATCGACCGCCAATTAGAGGGCGATAAAGACCTGCCAGACAAGCCTCTTTCATAGTATATTGCTATATCCTTTAATTGACATATCCATATTCTCTCTCGTGGACGTCTTTCAGCTTAGATGATGATGATAATTTCTATACATAAATTATATCCCATATGTTATAAGAGGCAAATCTATATTAACATTTATTGACATTAACATTTAACAGTTCAATTCAAAATAACTCACGAAAATAGCAGTCTTAAACATAGAAAAGATACATATGTATTTACGATAAGACACCTAATAATTATCCAAACCCATTAAATTTAACCACCAGCCTGTGATGAGTATCCAGTCTGTAGTACGTTAGGGTGCATAGGTATAATGGATGCTAAAACGAATGATATTTTACTGCAGAGATTGAAGTTCAGCTTTATCAAGCCTGAAAAAAATGGCACCATTCCAGTTTTTGAAGACCGACTTAAACACCGTTTTTATGGCCGTTTTAGCCATAAATCTCTAAGCCAACTGTTTTCCTCAGCTTTTTAAATGGATATATGTATGTGGCTTTTTACATCGTTGTAATCTTTTTAAATGTCCATTTTATTTTTCTTTGATTACAAAATTAGTTTGTGGACATTTACATACGCATTTAATTATACGAATGAGCTATAAATCTTTAGTTAACATAACATTAACTGAAAAAGTTTTGGATTTTTCTTTATGTAACTAGGTATATCAGCTATAGTTTTTAAACAAATTTTAACCAAGTCCAAAAAATGTAGGAGGACATGAATTTGGTTTCATATTTTAATTCGAGACACTTACGAACCGATAGAAAAAGCTTTTCTTTTTATTTATGAATACATATATTTTTTAATAGTAAAATTTAAAGTACTATTCAAATTTAAAGAAAAATAATAAATATATAGTGTGTCTGACTAGGATTCATTGTCCACGTTTGCAATCTTTCCATCAGGCATGGTAGAGTCATTTTGGCAGGCAAAACATACACAAATACAACAACAATTTAAAACGACGATCCAATTCAGGGAATAAGAAGCCGTGAGTACATATTTCATCATCATCATCAACAGCCTTCAACAGTCCACTGCTGGACATAGGCCTCTCCTTTAAAAGGAGGTTTAAAAGGTTGAGTAAATATTTCTTCAATGTTTTCTTTGTTGATATTGGGAGCATATATTCAAAAGTATTATATAATAACCGATAGAAAAAGCTTTTCTTTTTATATTTTTCTTTTTTTAAAAATAAAATTAACCACTACGATTTCACTGTTTTATTTTTTTTTATTTTTATTTTGATTTATTAGGGAAACAAACAGATACAAAATATTGAATAATAACAAACAAGTAAATTATACATTATCCAAAGCAGTTTCCACATATTCATTTTACATTTCGTGCCAAAAAGTAAAAAAAGGAATAACGTTTTACTAAAATTATAAAAACAAAAGAAAACAAAAACAAACATATCTATACTACTTGTAGTTTAGGGGCCAGACAATCGTGAATTTTGTTTTTAAACTCAGTTAGAGAAAGGTGAAACATATCGATGCAGCCATCGCAGTTGCAAGCATCAATGATGGTGTTGAACGCATGGCAGGATCTTAAAATAAATGAGGTCTTTCTGTAATTAGTTCTAGCACAGGGAACGAAAAATAAGGACTTCCTACGCGCATTAATACGAGGACATCCAAAACCTATATTGCTTAGAAGATAAGAGGAGTCCACCTGGTTCCTAATTATTTTATATAAAAATAGGAGGTCCCGTTCATTTCGTCTCGTCTGTAAGGATGGTAAGTTAGGTACATCATCAGAGCTCTCACACTTGGCATATCTCCACGCTACGTGTCCATTAAACTTGTTTTGTATCCTTTCAATTTGATTAATATAAATTTTATACTGTGGATTCCACACCACAGATCCGTATTCAAGTATGGGTATAACTAAAGTTTTATATAAAAGGAACAAAGTGGACAAGCGCTTAAAATCCTTGGTCAATCTCAATATAAAACCCAACATACGGAAAGCTTTATTCACAATACATGTTATTTGGCTATCGAAAATTAATTTACTGTCTAAATGGACACCCAGGTCACGCACCCCGGTAACTCTCGTAACACCATCATCATTCAATTTGTAAGGATATTCAATACATTTGATCTTTCTAGTAAATGTGATGACATTGCATTTCTGAACGTTAAGGTGTAACTTATTACTTTCACAATACATACATAAACTATTAATATCATTTTGAAGATCCTTACAGTCTTCAACATTTTTTATTATTTTAAATATTTTTGTGTCATCTGCGTATAACAAAAAGTTTGATTTTTTAAAGATTGAGTGTATGTCGTTTAAATATATATTAAATAAAAGAGGTCCGAGATGAGAGCCCTGCGGCACGCCCGAGGTTATAGGTGTAAATGTCGAACAAAATCCCTTAATAGTGACCGCTTGGCTACGATCTCGCAGATAGGACTCGAGCCACCGCAGTAAGTCACCATGCACACCGATATACTCTAGTTTTCGTAAAAGTATTTTATGGGAAATTTTATCAAAAGCTTTTGAGTAATCAGTGTACACGACATCCACCTGAAAGCCCTTATCCATAGCCGCTGTTACTCTGTCCACGAATTCACATAGATTGGTTTCAGTCGATCTCCCGCTCATGAATCCGTGTTGTTCAGGTATTAGGATAGGCTTAATAATTGGTGTTATCATATCACAGACAATACGTTCAAATAATTTTGGTATAACACTAAGTTTCGAAATTGGTCGGTAGTTTTTAATATCGTGTTTGTCACCACCTTTAAAGATAGGGACGACAAAGGACCGTTTCCATAAAACGGGCATAATGCCAGAGCGCAAGGACGCATTAAATAGCTTATATAAAGGGGTTGATAACGATTTATGACACATTCGAAGAAAGAAAGGAGGAATGCCATCCGGCCCAGAACCCTTTTTAATATCTAAGTTTTTTAAATATTTTGATACTGTTTCGCATGGTATGTCAATTTTGCTAACATTTACCGACAGATGATCATCCGCACTATTTGATAATACAGGTAATCCTGCATTGTTAATAATATCCCTCTCAAATGCTGAACCAAAATGATTGTTAAATAAATCCGCAATAATTTGGCCTTCACAGGAACTAACATCGTCTAAATACAAACTATCAGGAAGAGTATTCGAAGCCTTCTTAGACCTGACGTAGGACCAAAAGTGTTTGCTGTTTCTTGCTATAATATCTTCAGTTTTTTGTATGTAGCTATCATAACATTCTTTAGCAACTTTTTTTTGTCTATCTCTTAAAAGAGCAAAAGCAGCATAATCACTATATTGACCATAACGTTTCCATTTCTTATGAAACTTTAACTTTTCTTTTATAATCTTTACTAAAGCTGAGGAATACCACATGGGATACTTATTATTTTCAGTGTGAGTTTTAGTTGGGACGTAAACACATATGATTTCATTTAAGATGTCATAAAAAATTTCTAAAGATTTATCAATATTATTTTCATTTATAATAGTATCCCAGTCAATGTCAAAAAGAGTGGCATTAATACGGTCATAGTCGGCATTATGAAAAATTCGTTTTACTCTCCGTGGGGTTCGTAGTATTTTAAAGTTTATGTTAAAGACAGACACATCCAAGGCTGGGTGATGTGCATCTTCACCTACCATTGGAAATTTAGATCTTGAGACAACGCAGTTCACATTTCCTATTATTAAATCAAGCTGTCTACCATTTGAATTCAGAACTAAATTATGTTGTGTAAAATTATTGAAAGATAAAAAATTTGACATTGCATCCACCAAGGAATCTGTATGGGTATAAGTCATTCTAGAAACAGACGTTCCAGGTTGTCTCATCTGTTCCCAAACTGCATTTCGAATATTAAAATCACCCACTAACAAAAATTTATCATTTGGGAATTCAGTAACAGTTTTGGAAACCTTATCATAAAATGCCACTTCATCGTTGATCTGCATATTATTTTGTGGGAAATAACAACAATATAACCGTAGTTTCGAGTTCTCAAGATGTCCTTTGAAATAAACACATAACGATAAAATATCCGCCGTCATTAAACTATTTGATGGGGTAATACAGACGTCACCAATGTCAAAGCCCTTTCTGACTCCGATGAGTACCCCTCCACCCATTTTGTCAGATCTAGATTCGTAGTCCCTGTCACACCTATACACATTATACCTATCATCGAACAATTCAGCATTATATATACCCGGCAACAACCACGTCTCAGTTAAGCAAATTATGTCATATGTACCAAGCAATACGTTACCAAAAAATATACCAGTTTTAGTACGCAATCCACGCACGTTCTGATAATAAATATTAATTTTAGAAAACACTATAAAATACAATAACGCAACATTCAAATATGTCTCTAATGTCCCATTCTATATTTAATATAGTTCTAGTAAGATTGATTAATGAACATGCCCTAAAATAAAAGCGTTTCACCATTCTTTTATTAAAAATGTTTGATATTTGTTTCACGATTGTCGACCCGAAACCGAATTCTAATTTAAAAAACAAAAATATGTAAACTAGTAAAATTAATACAATAACTAAGTACCTAATATAGATTAAACTTCTTAAACTAATTTTTTTAAATCATCCTCAATAGAAATATGGATCGCTGCACTAGTGTCGCTCTTTCTAGCCAGTATAGAAAAGTTCTTCACCCACACATATTTGTACCGCTTCTCTTCAGCTGCCTTTTTTACCTTCCTCAATAAAAGTTTCCTCTCACTTGTTAGGTGTTCATTGAAATAAATCCGAGATACATCATCCGTGTAGCCAATGTCACAGGCTTTTAGGTCCTTACTTTCTCTCATGCGTGACAAAAATTCATCCTTCTTATGCCTGGCCAGAAATCGTACCACAACTGGCTTAGGTTTCTTAAGATCCTTATTCATGTGGGCCACTCTAGTCACGAAATCGATATCAGTTTGTGGGTTAAAGGGGCACTTAGCGTATGATGCAAGTACAGACAGGGTGTTCATCAGATTCTCTCCCTTCTTCTCCGGCAAACCTATGATCTCGATATTAGATCGTCTACCCCATTGCTCCTGCTTTTCAATATTGCTGTTGGTGATCTTCAACTGAGTTTTCAAATCTCTGATTTCAGATTCCAGTGCATTTACTGTGTTGGTTTTTCCTTCAACACACGATAATCTTTTTATGATAGTATCGTATTTTTCATTCATAAACTTAACATTATTCTGTAGGTCAGCAACCTCTTTCTTTAGTTCCATAAGAGTGTTGTTGGTACCAAAGAGGGCCGCACTTATTTCCTCCTTGACAATGCTACGTAACGTGTCCTGCGATGTACAGATCAATTCTTCTTTTTTTTGAGCAGCGGAATTTTTTCGTAGGGTAATATTTTGGGAGGATGGTGAGGTTTCCGATTGTGTCTTAGCGGCGCAAGTTTTTGTATTAGCTCGTACGGGTGTGTCATCCCTGTTATCTCTTTGACCACTTCTAGAACACTTAGGGCATAGCCACGATGATAAGAGTTGTTTTTCAGGAGTCCACTTTTCAGGTTTGTCGGGGAAAACACATCTCAAGTGGTAGTTATCACTACATTTACAACATACCATCTCTTTGCTAACATTTTTAGCACGTAAACGACAACATACGAACTCCATATTAGTAGTTACAGATCGCAGCTGATTATGCCTAAAATACAATATTTATTATGTACAAAGAATGTTTACACTCGTCACTTTTGTTGATGTGGGTAGTTACGGGTGGAGCGCAATAACATGAGCACCCTACTATAGCTTTTATGCAGTGCGCATAACGGCGAAAGTTGGACGCAACTCGCGAGCAAGACACTATGATTTGCACCTATAAACACTGATTCCGCTTTTTTAAATATTTACACTTTATTCAACTTTAATGAGATGATTACTAGCACTGAAACTGAGATATATCACTAGTTAATTTAATATATATGTATTTTTATAATGAAATTGAAAGTTAAGATGATATTAAACCATTTATCAACGAAACGATGTGGACAGATATTGTTACTCTGGCGCGTCACAACTTAGACTGTTATAATTTGGCTTCGGTTCTTTTTTTTTTTTAAACATTTTGAAATTAAAAATATTCCCGTATTTTAGAACTAGAAAAATGACAGTAATCAAATTATAGACTGCAGATTTTTAAATCCCTTAAAGGCATAACATAAAATCAATGCATATATGCTATTTAGTTTAGTACTTTTATAATACATGGTAAACTCAAAATTATTCAAACCTAAAGAATGTCAAAGTCGTAATCTGAATAATAAAATTATTCAAAACATGTTGTACACAACCCAAATGTTTACTGGTTTTGATTTAAACTTTTAGGTGAATATTAACGACACCATAAACATAAAGATAATAAAACGTACAAAATAACAACGCCTAAATGAATACATCAGTAAGAATGATATAACAAAAGCCGCAACACAATGAATTTAGTCAAGGCGCTTTGTACTGTGGTTTCAAGCTTTGACGAGTTCGTGGTTAGTGCCTTTATCGAACTTATGATTGAGTAACGATCACTTTTCGGTTGCCGCGGACCCAACTTTGTTCAGAGGTGTGTGGGGAATTCAGTAGCGAAACCACATCAAAGTACGCCAAGTTGTGAGTGTGTTTTAGATTAGATTGAGGATTATCATTTAGATCGTGTGAGTTTTGTGTTTATATATTATGGGAAAATGTTATGTCTCTCATGCTGATATAAATTTGTAGGCTAGATATTGTTTTTAAAAAGAATCAAGTTTTTTGCCTCCATTAATCAATTCTTCCCTTTTATCATCTTATTGATTCTTTTAAAAGCAATGAAAGACTTCTTTAAAACTAGTTTCTCTTTTGAGTCGTATATATTGTTACGAGCTGGTTATTAAATAAATTAAAGTAGTCGATTGATTCATAAAAAAATTACACAATATTTATTATCAACACTTTTTACAATCACAAATCACGAAATCACTCCTTAGTCGCACTAGAAGATAGCTTTGATGTTTATTCGCTGTATCTTGAAACAATACTGCGCGTACGGCTAACACGTTCCGCTTTTATATGGCTGTCGAGATAACTGGAATGTACGACAATATTCGATCGATGGTTCTAGGCTAAATAGATTATTCTATAGCTACTTGTAGTACCATCTAGCGTCGAGAAAATCGTCATAATGTCCACAGTTGCGCGTTACCCGACACTAGATGGCACTGTCCACAATTCTTTTTTCTTATTGATTATTCCCGTACAAACGAGATCCATCTCCTTATGGTGCAACAATATCTATTATGATTACCAGTTCAACCAGCTTTATCTAAAAATCAGTTTTTCAAGTAGCGACTGGTATCAGGCCTCCGCATACCTGAGAGTGAACTGAATTCATAGGTTAAACTAGCATTTCAGGCAACCACAATCACTAATTAATTTGAAAAAAGTCACAAATTGAAAATGCTAAGTACAATAATTAGATTGTTTACTCCCGAGTGTCATCATCTTCTTCCTCATTTGCCAACTTTACTCAGGATTAGTGCAATGACTAATAAACCTCCTTTTTAAGGAGAGGCCTATGTCCAGCAGTGGACTGTTAAAGGCTGTTGATGATGATGATGGTGCAATGACTTATCTTTTTAAATTTTCCTCTATCACTAGTCTATTTACTACTTACTTATTTGCTAGACATGTCTACATATTACTCTCTCATACAGTATTTAAATCTTTCCTTTCGTCGTCTACCATCATATCCATTAAACACTCTTTTTTCATCTCTGAAAACTGTTTTAAACCTTTACTGTTGGTTCCATTTTAGAACCACCAGATTTTTCAACTTTCCAGTTTATACGACGTTGAACTAAATTACCTTCTTTCTCGAATGGTACATTTAAAATGAAATTGCTGGAGCATTAGTATTTGCGATTCTTTTCTTGATTTATACATAAAATTATTTGATAAAAAAAAAGAAATAGAGATTGAAAGTATTGCTAGACAGTGGAATAATCTCATTATATCACTATTAGCTGTAAAATTTAAAGAGGTATTTTTATAGCTATCAGTATAGTAGGTAGGTAGGTAGGTAGGTACACAGTGAGTTTCAAGTTGCTAAGTGTGTTAAATCTCTCACTATCATGGCTAACGTCTCTATTCTATTGTACCATTAGCTAAAAATTATGTTTAAACATATGATTTAGTCAATATTAAGTCATGTCTAAACAAATTTTTATCACATCTCAATAGATGAGATAATTTCCATACATTTTCAATTTCAATTAACGTTCACGTCTATAGAATGGCTAATTGGCCTATTGTGCCGAACACAAAAACATGGAAGTTAAATTAAATGAAAGAAGAAAAATTTGAAATACTAAAAACGACAGTTAAAATGTTAATAATCAAAGACATTTAATGGACGTACAATATAAATAAAACAATAAAGAGTATTTTTTCTTACATGTATATTTTCCAAGTAACAGAAAATATCTATCTTACTTCTAATTACAATACTCGTTATATGACAGTTATAATAATAATTAAAGCTTGTCACTAAATATGGCTTTTTAGGGTTCCGAAGTTCATAACTCGGAACCCTTATAGATTCGTCATGTCCGTCCGTCCGTCCGTCCGTCCGTCCGTCCGTCCGTCCTCGACTTACCGCCCAAACGGTAAGTGCTAGAAAGATGAAAGTTTGCATGAATACGTGTTGTAATTACGTCGACAAAGTGCTACAATAAAATTATGAAAAATAATTTTATTTGGGGTACCTCCCCTACACGTAAAGTGGGGATGATTTTTTTTTCTCGAGACTACCCCATCGTGTGGGGTATCATTAGATAGGTCTTTTAAAAACAATAAAGGGTTTCCTAGACGATTTTTTGATTTAGGTATCCGTTTGCGAGATATTTCACTTTAAAGGGCACTTTTTTGTAAAAACAGGGCGTCCCCCCCCCTCTAAAAGCTAAACGGCTGGCTCAAAAAATCTGAAAAAAATCGTGATGATGGTCCATATAATGAACTTTGAAGGAAAACTATAACCGATTAGATGACTTTCTTAGTTCAGGAGTTATAAAGGCTTATATGGTAAAATGCGCTCACTTGGAAAACGTCATACAAAATTAACGTATTAATACGTAAACATAACAATTATCTATTGGATACGATTTTAAATCCACATACCATTATAGGTGACTGAGGAACCCTTTCCTGTGCGTGGCCTGACACGCACTTGGCCGATTTTTTTTAAGTTATATTTTACTTTGCACCTAAAAATATTTGAGTTTCAAAATCAAAACTATGTATCATAACCACGTTCCTCCGCTGTCGCAACATTTTTTTTTCTAAATCATTACAAAGAACATAATATTGTACAGTTACAACTTCTATTATTTGCTTGACACCAAAAGATTTAATACAAAAACGGTAGAAAAATACATAAGACTGCACACAAACACTTCAAATCTCAATTCAGACATTCCCATTGTAAACCGCATAGGATCTCAAATAAATGACATCAAAGAATCAAATAAACGAACGAAAAAGAAAATACTCATTTATTAAATCTCAATTCGAGGAGAAGCATTCAAAATGAGCCAGGAAATTGTCACAGAAATCTTTAATATGAGTAGAATGTAATAAAATTATTTTTGGGTAAAATGCCAACGTACATTAGTCTTGGAAAATGGATTCTATCCGACTGTCAGTGTGATTATGGTAATATGCGCTGTAGATGGTTCATTCAAGTGGTCATTGGAAGAGACGTATCGAAATGATACTTTAATATTATAAATCGTCATATTTTAGATATGTATAGATAAGTACGAATATCCTAAATTTTATGCTCGTAAAAATTTGTATTAATTAAAAAGGAGAAAAACTGGATAAAATGATTTTTTGTGATATAATATTACTAGATATTGAGATGATATCGAGATATTCCCAATTTTCAAAATTTCATTGACAATACCTGACATAATCACAATAGTACACCAGTATATTGTGATGTCATTATAACACCCAAACAAGGTCACAACTAGTGACATTATAATGTCAATTTCGATGAATAGATTCACGTTTAATTTTCAACTAGCTTTTATCGTTTCTATAATTTAATACCACTTATTATAAACGACTGCATGATTTCTCATCAAATAAAGCTGTACAGGAAAATAAACTATACAAGTTGTATGTAGACATGTTTGAATTTTCCTAGTAACGTAATTATTGTGGATTAAAATTATATTTGGACAAAAAACGAATTTTAGGTATAGAAGATTAGAAATTCTAGAATCTCTGAGTCAACTAGATCACTAGACCTATAGGTAAGTCATACCATATGTCTTTATTTTTTTAAACATAAGTATTTGTTATTAGAGGTTCAATATCTACTTATCACATTTTCCATACTAATACAGCACATTCCAAAGTGATTCCGTTTGTATGTCTTTTACGCTTTCAGGCTTTAACACTGCACCGATTTTAACAAAATTCGACATTTAGATATTCTGCTTATTAATAATGGATTGACCACTCTTTACCACGATGACTGGCATACAGGCGTAGCCGCAGGCAAAAGCTAGTACATAATAAAATATAACTGTTGAATAACGTTTCGTCTTCGATTGTTGTAATTAACGTTTGTCACATCTCTAATACATTCAATCTTCAAATACAAGCTTCAATCTAACGCATGAACAATAAAAAATAATAGCTCTAGAACTTTCCATCTCTCTCGTCCTTGAGAATGTTTTTAGAAGTGTATTTAATCTTGAGCTCAAAGTATTCATCCTATTTCTACCAAAAACAAAAAAGAAAGAAAACATTTATTTAGACAAACAAGGAGAACACAAGCACGTTTGCCTTGAAAATGCCCTTAGGGAGATAGAACGTGACGGTAATTTGTTAGTTTAAAAAGCAAAAGTTCGTTGTGCCGGTTAAAGAAGGAAAATATACGTGTGTTTCTACAAATACCTCATTACTTGGAAAAATAACGTTGAAGATTATCCAAATGAAAAATAAACCTTACATTTAGATTTTTAAACCACCTGAGTCCCGGGGTGTTATTGGCAACCAGGGATAACATCGAGGCAAGAATTTAGTCTAAAAATAGATGCCTAAGTTACTTCTTGTAACATCAGCTGTCTCCTAGAGGAAATTTCTTTAAAATCCGGTTCCAGAGATTAGCCAAAACAAACAGGAAAACATACAGTAAGACAGACAGACGAACCCACAAGCGAAACTTTAAAAAAAACCGTTTAGTTGTAGGTAACCTATATATTTTCAAGTGAATTTAGTAAGAAGATGTTAATTTTTAAGTCAAAACAGACACCTCAATTTTATTTATTTCTATTTATTTAAAGTTCATTTAAATGTGACATTAAAATTAGTCGGGTCAAATATAGTCGCAGATTTTAGACAATGCTGCAATGTGATTACCTACTACACACTTATTATTTAATTAAATTAATGCTTTATTTTAAGTTTCATTCTAAAAATAAGCCAGACAACTACAATTATAGGTCGTTTTAGCTCTCTGAACTTTCAAAATTAAATGTGAACTATTTTGTTAGTTGTTCTTTAAGAAGTTCTAGTAAATATTTTCCGAAATATTTTCACAGATATATTTTTAACATAGTAGTTACTTTTTATATAGATACTCATACTTTCATTTCATTTGTATTGTTACTCACAGCAAAATACTACATACAATCAATGAAATTTCCATAAATATCATATAGTTTGATTTTATATTGAAATTTGTTTCATTCTTTTCTTCCAGCTGCATCCACTTAAGAGTGTCCTTTAACAATCTCATTTAATTCTTTATAATTAATTATTTCAGTATAGATGTCATATCTATATTGTATATATAAGCATTATAAATAATGCTCATTTTTTTTCAAGCTGCATCAACTTAATCTGATGTCTTACTCTAAACAGAAAACGCTTCCAATATTTGAACATGTTTTATCTATAAGATTTTGTACAAATAGATAAGAAAAATCCTGTTTGGTATCTGTAAAGCTGCCTTACAAAGCCCTTAGGATAGTTGCATACATTTTGCTCGATGAAGCACAAATACTTTTTATGGTTATTCACCAAAGTCGATGGGCCAGTCTTTTGAATTTCCATATTGCTCACAACATCTTTAAAACTTTAGTAGTCTTAAAAAGTTCTGGTTTTGCCAATAAGACGTATTCTTTTTACAGCGTTAGTTGAAGACTGTTAGATAGATCACCTATCTAATAGTGAAGGTTCACTCCAAAATATGAGGACAATAGTACTCGGTGCGTAGTCTCAAAAAAATTTACCCGGAATCGGAACCTCAAGGTCGTGGGTATATATTTATACCATACAGATCCCACACGTTATGGCAATCGGCAAATTAAAACATTAATACACCACTCAATAGTTGACGTCTCACTAACCGCATGCTTACCACTCGCTTACGCATATTACTTGTCGCTTGAAGCACGGTGAATATCTATTCAACTTACTTTGTTAACTGAGCTATATATTGTAGTCATCGTCAAGTGCAGTAGGAATTGTGAATAAAGACACAGTAAAAAATATACTAGTTATTTAATTTCAAACTGATCATTATACTGTGTATGTTGCTAAAAGCGAAAGCGGTATATGTGTGTGTGCAGTATCGATGCATAGCTAGTTGTTGCCTGCTAGTTGTCTTGTGGACAGCGAGTACTTATCTCTGTTTAGAGCAGTGTTGTATTGGAGCGGTGTTGTAAATGATCTACAACTTTCAACCTCCTCCTAAAATTACGAAGGGAGTATACTTATGTGTTTTGAGTTGCAGATCACAAAAGTTATTTATCGAAGACTCGTGTGCTCATCTCTAAGTCGAAAAACAAACACTCTATCTTTGATAAAAGATATTTTAACACAGACATTAAAGAAACCATTATATAGCTAAACATTTTCTAACAGATTTTCTTAAAAGAAATTTTCCGACTCGTAATAAACGAGTCGGAAAACTGCCCTTTCTATTTTCCTCAATAAAAATTCGATTTAACACGACCGTTGTGACGAAAACGTTGCACCAACTGTTTCATTTATCGATATCTCGTTTTCTTTTTCCGATATCACCTTTTGTCGAGAATCGGCAAATCAAGCTACAATAACTTATTTACTTATTCTCACCCCCAGTTTAACAGGGTTTGAATAGGTTCCTAACTTATCGACAAGTTAGACAATCAACATCGTTGATTCGACAGATCTCGAGATCGGACGTGGTTTTGTATAAATACTTTTTGTTTAGCTCAGACGATGTTTGTGATTTATATTACTCTGTATTGTTCATGAAGCGTAAAAATATCGAGCCTTATACATGACTAATTTTAACAAAATCGGGTCAGGCCACGCACAGGAAAGGGTTCCTCGGGAAATCGTATCCAATGGCTAATTGTTATGTTTACGTTTTAATGCGTTGATTTTGTATGACGTTTCCCAAGTAAGCGCATTGTAAAAGTTAAGCCTCTATAACTCCAGAACTAACAAAGTCATCGAATCCGTTGTAGTTTTCCTTCAAAGTTCATTATATGGACCACTATCTGGAATTTTTCCAGATTTTTTGAGCCAGCCGTTTAGCTTTTAGAGGAGGGGGGACGCCCTGTTTTTACAAAAAAGTGGCCTATAAAGTGGAATTTCTCGCAAATGGATACCTAAATCAAAAAATCGTCTTAGAAACCCTTTATTGTTTTTTAAAGACCTGTCTAATGATACCCCACACGATGGGATAGCCCCGAGAAAAAAAAAAACATCCCCACTTTACGTATAGGGGAGGTACCCTAAATAAAAATATTTTTCATAATTTTATTATAGCACTTTGTAGACGTAATTACAATACACATTTATGCAAAGTTTCATCTTTCTAGCACTTACCATTTGGACGGTAAGTCGAGGACGGACGGACGGACGGACGGACAGACGGACATGACGAATCTATAAGGGTTCGAAGTCATAAACTTCGGAACCCTAAAAAAGACAACCGACTTCAAAGAAAAACTATTCTTAGTACCCAAATCGCGACAGGTGGCATACCTGTATGATATTTAATAACTTCCTACGATTTCTCTAGGATCCTATCATCAGATCCTGGTTTCCTTATCATGGGACCACGTGGGATCCATCAGCTTTCAAATAAAAAATATTCATCATAATCGGTTCACCCAATCGAAAGGACGGTTGGCCTAGCCTAGTGGCCTAGCCTAGAAAATTACTAAGTTAAACCACTAGGTTTAAGCAATCGCCATGCCACTTTCTACTGTCCCTATAGTGTTTTGTGTTCAAATCCTACAAAGGACATCACTTTATGTGATTCATATATAATAGTTGTACCATCGACAGAACTGTATGCAACGTTTAATTATTGATATACAAGAGCGAACAAGTTACGAATACTTTTATCAATTTTGAAACAAATTCTGAATCAGCTTAAAACTTAATGCAAACCTTTCACGCAAGTTTATTGCATTGACCAAGATTTTACTCTATTGGCTAAATGAGTTAGGACTAGGTCGTTCGTTAGAGCTATTCACAAAAATTGAATTTCATTGATTATTTTTTAACTTTATTGAAAATTTTAGTTGAGATCAACTTCAGAAATAAATATGAATGGATGTTTTGGTTTAGCAGAGGTTATTTATAAGAGGCCGTTCTTTAACCTGTCTGAATTACTGGTAGAAAGGGTTTATTATATTATAACTGTTTTCGTATTAGAGGAAAAGGTCTATGATTAGCTTTTGCTGTAGTTTGCAACAATCTGTTAACTTATGATATCTGATAAATTTTTCGATGTCAGGTTGAGCAGTAAATGCACGAAAGCATAACAAACCGTGAAACCCATTTTCTCATTTAAATATTTTACTACGATGATACTGTTAGTAATACATCTCCTTATAGCGCTGAAGGCTTTACTCAGCAAGCGGAATAAAATAAAAAGTACTGTAGCTTAATGGAAAGTTTCACTTTTGCGGCAGCTTTTAACTCGTCATTTTATATTTTATTCTTCACGCATAGACCACGTAAATACACACCTAACAAAGGCATTTTTGTTTTAAAAACGTATGCTTATTTATTGATTTAAAGAGTTAAAAAATGTTTTCATTACAATCTCATTACAGAATAATATGCTTTATTATTATTAGGATACTAGTCTCTAAATCGATCGATACTATAAATCGATTATGGATGGAGGTCCTCACTATGTCTTGCGTCACTTGATATCACTTATAGAATATTTAATCAAGCAGTTAACGTCTGTTTGTAAAAAAACAACTGAAGCGATCAGTAAATAAATTATGAGACCGCTATTTTCAACCATCTGTCCATCGAACCGACGACAATAAAACTGAAATATCATAAAATATTGTTACTGAGAGCTCGACTGCAGATGGTCCTTATTTATTATCGAGTTTATGATTGTAAATGTGTTGCCTTTACAAATACATTGAATGTATAATGTTCCTTTAATGCGTTTAATAATTTTAAAGAAATGGTTTTTCATTTAATCGACATTTATTGGTGGCATAGTCTTAAGATTTTCATTAACAAATGGAAGAAATGTTCCAAATATCTTAATTTATAATCTCAAGTGATATAATTAGCTAAGATTTTGGAGATCACATTTGTTTTAGAAGTTCCATTGTTATTTATTAATTTAAAAGGTAAATTGAACTGTGTTTCATTTTCAGGTGACTTATTTTCTTTAGCCAACAAATACAGAAACTAAGTCGTAAGCTACAAAAATCATTCATACCTATCAACAAAATATTTGATGCAAATCGTTTATTTGCAAACTAAATAAATAATAAATAATAAAAAATAAATATTTGGACAACTTACACACAACATCATCTAGTCCCAAAGTAAGCAGAGCTTGTGTTATGGGTACTAAACAACTGATATAAATACATATATATACTTTTTTTTTGTAAATACATACATATTATACATAGAAAAACACCCAGACTCCGAAACAAATATTTGTGGATCACACAAATGTAGTAACTGATCTAATTGAATGTATAATCATGTACATTAATTATCTACATACAGAATTTAAAATCGTACCGTTTAAATATGATATATTGCCTATAGTGCGGTCTGTTGTGCCTTATAATGACATGTCCATCTAAGAAAACTGTAGTAATACAATACAACATCTGTAGGTCAACATTTTGTGTGACACCATATACATAATTATCATAATAACTGACTGCCTTGTTGGTCTAGTGGTTAGCGTATGCGGCTGCTGATCAAGAGGTCTCGGGTTCGATTCCCGGGTTGGACTAAATATTTGTGTGATCCACAAATATTTGTTTTAGGAGTATGGGTGTTTTCTATGTATAATATGTATGTATTTACAAAAAAAAAGTATGTTTATGTATTTATTTCATCTGCTCTGCTTAGTTTGGGACTAGATGATGCTGTGTGTAAGTTGTCCGAAATATTTATTTATTTATTTATGTGATTGTTTTGAAATTCATCATGGAAAATCATAACATTTCAAGCCTATTTCATTACCCTCACCAACAGACCATAAGGTCCCACTGCTGGGTTAAGGATAAACGTTTCCACCCCGGCCAAGTGCGGGTTGGGGACATGCTTGTTGAAAAATGAAAAGCAATATCATCTACATACCTAAGTAGTGTAAGGGCATTTTTTTTCAAACTCGAACCAAAAAAAAGCCATTTGGTACTTATACATTAAGAATATTATGTACGAACTGCAAAACTGTCTTAATGATTACACATAATTAATATAATTACAGTTACTACGCATAGCATATTCACTGTTATACTGTTCCCTTCAACACCCGAAGTATCCTGAAGTTATTGTAGCAAGTAGAAAATAAAGTAACAAATATTTCAATTGACAGTACTCTCTTGCCGTTAGAGAACAACAATAGTGTATCGATTTTGATTCGGGCCGTAGTATCCTCGTGGGAGGATGTGGTTGTCGTGCGAACAAGATCTTGTGATAAAAAGATGGAGGGCTCTAAAAGTTTTTTTTAGATAAAATAGACGTCTTACACATTGAGACAACTTTTTAGAGCATGATACAAGAATATTGCTCTTTGTAACAATATGTTTTAACTTTTTCTGACATTTATCTTTAGCATGAAGGTCATAAATCATGTGTTGACAACCCTATTATATAAAAAAGTATAAGAGCATAGACAAAAGTAATTACGTTCTCGTATGAAGAATTCATATTCAAATTGAAGTGGTCTTATTTTAGTCTGTATTTTATGTGATAAAGATTTTTGTTACAATGCTTTTAGGAATTGTTGTCTATGTTGACGCTTGGTTTATATATTAAAAATGTGATATTGAATTGTAATGACTGTCTCCTCTTTGGTTCACTTATCTGTCTATTAATTTGTAGCAATGTACTCTTTAATGTAAATACGTATACACTCACTGATGTTTACATACATATATTATTGTATTGTTTTTGTGTGATCCGATGGTGGTCCCTATAATATTATAGGATAAGATTTACGGTCCTGTGCACTACCGACATGAGCTCACCAAACACAATACTTAGAGTATAAAATTAAATGGATTAGTAAGAATATAGTGGTACAAAACTTTGTTTGCAAATATTTTTTTATTAAAAGACATATCTGTAATACATATAATAGCCAACTCCAAATTATTTTGTTAATAATAAATGCTAACATGATACCTGGTACCGATATCCTTAAAATACAAATTCATACGTATATCTTAAATCTATATAAATTTAGAGTAGGAGAACTCTGTCTCATTGTATTTTGATAACCGTACCCTAAATAGCGTAATTTAATACCATATAATTATAACAAAAGTGAACCTTTAAAGGATTAAATACGCTGTAGATATAACAAAACATATCCAAACGGGCATTATTATTCATACGTGCTTATCTACGCTCCACAGTGTCCTAGAGGAAGTGAGTTTTGCATAGACATACCGTACCAGTTCCCTAGCGTTAACCCAGATAGATAGAGCCAACTTATAAAACAGTCCCTATTTGTAGCATGACTAAATTAAACATAATATTATAATAAAATAATTTAAGTTCTCTTTAAAAGTTCTCAAGCACATATGTACCTATGTGATATGGTGTATTTAAACTTAGTAAAAACACATGCATTTCCTTTATAAATAAGGTAATTGGAGTTGGGACGATATAACAAAAAAGGTGTGCAATTTCTTGATAACGTAGAGTCTAACTTACTTTAGAAGTTTTTATTTTATTTACTAAGCACACGAAGGAGAACATGACACATTACATAAGTCTAGAATAGACATATTATTACTTACATATTTTTAAGTTTATTATTTACACTGTTTGTTCAAAACTTAAAAATTAAATGTAAATAATCTTTTTATTTTCTACCTATAAGTAGATCTTTTTTGATGTGAAACATCTATAGGCGCACGTAAAATAGATTTCTGGCCTGGCGACGCCTGGCGACGCGTCGCCACGGCACGCTATACGATGGTATATATATACAGTCTATATGCAGTAGTGTGTACGGTGTGGCGTAAATTATAATTATAATTATACTTATAATATAATTATTTAATTATAATTATTATAATTATAATTATACGCCACACCGTACTATTTTAATAATTAGTAATATTTTATTTTATCATTATGACATATTTAGTTCCTATTACAATATGTTCTTTTCTGCATATTACTTTTACAAAATAATGGCGATGTTTCACATCTGCCAGGCGTCCCGTGACGGCTCACATTTTTTTTAAATATTATTAAGCGTAATATACAGTTTGTTGCGTAGTTGCAGGATGGGGTACATGGGTACGTGGGCGTATATCTAGTGCGGCGTAATGGGGTGTTAAATGTTATTTGCGAAACCAATTATGCACTATCAATGTGTCCATTTATAATATCGAAAGATCGATGAATACTTTCTATATTTTGTATGTAGTAAAGGAGTTAATATAATGTATAAAAAACAGGGAGTCGTTTTTCGCCCTCCAAAAACCATCTTCTCGAGTCGTTTCTGTGAATACAGAATGTTAACCTAGTTATACGGAGTAGGAGTAATGCAATAAACTGGAATTGTTAAGGTTCAAGATTACAAAGGTTTTGATTTAAGTGAAGACGGAGTTTTATTTCCCTTCGTAAATAAACAAGAAGCATTTTGGTAATTAAGACTTTGTTTATTGTAGACGTGTGTTCTGGTTTTGTTCGTGTTGTGTTATATTCTGTAATGAATTTAGATAAGATTTATTAATGGTTTCTTGAAGAAGTGAAGCTTCGTTTTGGCAATAATTAAAATTTGATAAATCTTACTTAAAAGGCCAAAAGCTCCTTTCAAAGGAGAGGCCTATGTCCAGCAGTGGACTCAAAAAGGCTGTTGATGATGATGATGACATTAAAAATGGTCGTTATTACAAAATATGCAGAACCTGTATACTTGGATAACAAGACTGGTTGAGGAAATTTATTTGAATGTTTCTTAAAACACACATATTGTTCAGAGATAAATTACACTCCGATGCAAAAGTAATGATCATACTAAAATCTACAATTACTTGTATATAAGATATCACCGTGAGCGATAATAACACAGTCAATTGACACAGTCAAATAAACTCTTAACTCTCTGTTTTTATATATCACTAGCTGACCCCGCGAACTTCGTACCGCCAATTCAACGTCACTCAATGGCTGTGAATGACATTGACATTCGTTACGCGCGTTTTTTTAAATATGCAAAATTAAATGTATATTTTTTAATATTTCTGAGAGATTTTCTTAATGTTTTTTTCCGTAAGAACCTTCTCCTAATAATAACAAATACAACAATAAAAGAATTAGTGAAATCGGTCCAGCCATTCACGCGTGATGCCGTGACCAAGGAAAACGGGTTTCATTTTTATATATATAGATTAAATATTTTAAAAATAATGAACAATATTTTGACTGCCTCTGCCTGCGCTTGAGGTCTCGGATTAGATTCACGGGTTGGACTAAAGATAAAAAATTATTTCGGAGTTTGGGTGTTTTCTATATATAACATGTATGTATTTAGAAAACAGTATGTTTATGTATGTATATCAGTTGTCTTGTACCTTGTTGTTAGTTAGGGATTAGATGGCGTTGTATGTAAGATGTCCGAAATTTTTTTTTTGCATATTTATATCCAGGATAAGCAACATAACCCATACGTGGGATATGTTGGTTTTCTTGGATACAAATATGCCAAAAAAAAGACAAGGAAAGCAATTTGTTCTGTTATTGGCTGACTATTGCAAAATTATGATTAAATGATTGGATTTTGGTCATGTTTGGATATTGGCCAAGAAACATAAGGTAAACAATATAAACTGTGTAATATTTTTGTATTCAAAAGTTTCTCGTTATTTCACTGTTCACGTATCGCTTTAAATTAAAACAGCAGTACGGTTTTATGTAAATTCAACGCAACTATTCACCTTCCTTTTATTATTCATGCATTTTTTACTTCAAGCATGCAAATAAAAATCCTTATTGTAACATAAATAACGAAATCAACAATTTTACAGTACAAAACATTTTTATAGTGTTTTTTTCGGTAATTTAAATTATTTATTTATTTAAACTTTCTGCAAATATATTGCACAAGGCGGATTTATTGCAACAGACATTTTGTTCCAATTCAACCTTTAGGTGTTGCAAAATTGTGTAAGGCAAGTGTGTTATATAATGAGAAGTAATATGATAGATTAAAAAAAAGGAAAGTAAATCTTAAAAAACAGAGGGTTCTAAGAATGTATAGACATAGAAATACATTTATATATATACATACATATAAATATATACTAGGTACATACACTGTTACAATTTTTTTTTTATTGCAAATATCTCAATAGAATGTACACATACATGACAACACATAAGTAAAAAATAAAAAATAAATGTTTTATTTATTTTTTAAATATTTATGTTATTATTCTGATGACTCTGACAACATGTCCCTAAATAGGTTACGTACTCTAAACTTAAAAGTGGATCGGTTGGAATCCATCCTTATCTCTAGCGACGCTGTCTGATAGGTAACCAGGTTAGTAGGGTTGAATGTGTTGGTAAGGATTATTCCAGAGAATTATACACAGTGGTATCTTGGAAATACAGAATATATTTATAGAATGTGTCACTTATATTCCTATGTCTACTTGAAGCGTTTGTGTTTTTACTTATGTATTATTTTTATTAATATATTCTGTATTTCCAAGATACCACTGTGTATAATTCTCTGGAATAATCCTTACCAACAAAGGTTATGGGCCCAGGACCCAGGATGAATGGAAAACAGGAATAAAGTAAAATATTACGAAAATATAAAAACAACAAAATGTCGAACGTACGTGTGGAACTATTAGTAGGCGACAACTACGATAGTTGGAAGATTCAAGTAGAGGCGTTGTTGATAAAAAACGACTACTGGGAATATGTGACCGGTGAGAAACCAAAGCCGTCGGATGAGGCCAGTGTGTTGAAATGGGAGACTGCGGATAGAAAAGCCAAGTCTGAAATCGTACTGGCCATGGATCCGAGTGTGGTACGTCATGTTAGAAGGGTGACTACTGCAAGTGAGCTGTGGCGTAAGTTGGAAAGATTATTCGCGTCAAGAGGTCCCGCGAAAAAGGTGACCTTGATGAAAAGGCTTATGTTAAAGAAGATGAGCGAAAATGAAAAAGTAAGCGAACATCTTGACTCATTTTTTGAGGCCGTCGATAAACTCGATGAAATGAATATCAAAATTCATGACGATTTATTAGCTATAATGCTATTATATAGTTTGCCAGTAAGTTATGAAAACTTCAGATGTGCAATCGAATCGAGGGACGAGCTTCCAACACCGGAACAGCTGAGAGTGAAAATCGTCGAAGAATATAATTCGAGAGGAAATAACTCAAAAGTCGAAAGTATGGAAGGTGCTATGTATGTAAACAAATACGTAGAACCCAAGAAGGGACAAAAGACTGGACAAAAGGTCAAATTTAAGTTCAAATGCTTTAAATGCCATAAATTTGGACATAAGGCTTCGGAATGCAAGAAGAAAGAGAGTACTTCGGAAACTAGATTTGTAGAGTCATGTGCTAGTGAAAAGTGTGTTGAAGCTTTAACCTCTGTTACAGTTTCAGATGAGTGCCGTGCTGTTGATATCAAACGCCGACACGAATGGCTGTTTGATAGCGGCTGCACTTCTCATATATGCAATGACAGGACAAGGTTTGATGAGGTGCTGGCATCGAGTCAGATATTAAAATTAGCCACTGAATCTTTGTCGTCCGTGCAAGGAAAAGGTACTGTTAAGGTATTAGCATGTAACAATGATGGTACGCGTAAAATTGAATTCCAAGATACGTTGTTTGTTCCTGATTTACGTAATAGTCTCATTTCGGTCGCCAAACTCACTGAACGAGGCTGCGAGGTTATTTTTAAGCGCAATATAGCCTACGCTGTGAAAAATGGTGAGGTTAAGCTAACTGCTGATAGGCGAGGGGACTTATATTACTTGAGGGAGCTAGATGCCTCGGCATCGGTAGTATCAGGGAATGATGTGGATTCGTATGAATGGCATGAGCGTATGGGACATTTAAATGCTAGAGATCTTATGAATGTGCTGAAGAAATCTGGAATTAACCTATCCAAGGTTGATAGTAACTTGCAGGATTGTGACGTGTGCGCTAAGGGTAAGATGGTGTCGTTACCTTTTAAGAAGTCCAGGGAGCCCTGTAGTGAGAAATTAGGGATCATCTATTCTGATGTGGTAGGCCCTATGAGAGTTCAATCGAACGGAGGTAATAAATACTTTGTAACTTTTATCGACGACCATACTCGTTGGTGTGAAGTATTTATGATTAAAAATAAAAATGACGTATTGTCAAAATTTAAAATGTTTAAATGTCAAGTTGAAAATATGACGGGCAGAAAAATCAAAACATTTCAAAGTGACAATGGTACGGAATTTAAAAATAAATTTTTTGATGAATTTTTACAACAAAATGGAATTAAGAGACGTTTTACTACACCCTACACGCCGCAGAGTAATGGAGTTGCAGAACGTAAAAACAGAACGCTCCTGGAAACAGCGCGTTGTATGTTGATATCTGCGGGACTGCCTTCGAGTTTTTGGGCAGAAGCAATTGCAACTGCATGTTACATTCGTAACAGATGTCCAACAAAAAGTCTGAAGGGGAAAACTCCGTATGAAAAATGGTTCAATAAGCCTGTGAACGTAAGTTACCTAAGAACTTTTGGTACAAAAGTTCATGTCTTAAATAAGGAGCCAGGTAAAGATAAATTTGCGTTACGCTCTATTGTTGGCTATTTCGTAGGTTATCCAGAAGAAGCTGTTGGTTATAAGCTATGGATACCGGAGTGGAGAAAGTTCATCGTGTCCAGGGATGTAAGATTTCAGGAAGGAAAGTACTTTGAAACTAAAAGTAAAGTCTCAGATCAATCACTTCTTGATTCACAATGTGAGAAGAATGTTGTGAGGAAGAGTATCGAGGTAGAAATTCCATTGGAAAGTCCATCAAATGTATCGACTCGTCAGAGTAAAGGAAGTCAATCCATTGTGTCAGCAAGTCAAGTACCGAGTACGTCGAGTACGCCTTGTACAAACAAGGAACCGTATACAATGAGAGATTTCAACGAAGTTCAGAACTTATCAGGACCATCGCATGAGCTACCAAGTACAATAAGTACGAAAAGTGCTGAGAATGAGGAGAATGTAACTACTCTGAAGAAAGAGCCTGGTAGACCGAGAATTGAGAGAGGGCACATAGGTCGACCTCGTAAAATTTACAACATGGTCGAAGTTCAAGAAAATAGAGAAAATGAATCATCGACGATGGACGAAGATGACTTCGTGGACGCTGATGATTATGCAGGAGCTATTGAAACTTCATTGAAGGATGCTTTGTCTAGTGACGAAAAGAGTCAATGGGAAGAAGCGATTCTATCAGAAATTCGGAGCCTAGTGAAAAACGACACATGGAAAATCGTAAGGAAACCAATTGATCGTAATGTCGTAGGATGTCGATATGTTTTAACCACGAAGCTTAATATCGACAAAACTGAGAAAAAAAAGGCGAGACTTGTCGCGAAGGGATATAGTCAACAGGCAGATCTCGATTATCACAGGACATACGCACCGGTTGCAAGGATTTCAACCGTACGTTTGTTGGTCGCATTAGCTGTCGAGATGAACATGGACATTGATCAAATAGATATTAATACGGCATATTTAAACGGAGATTTGAATGAAGATATTTATATGAAGATTCCAGAATTGCTGAAAGAAAGTTTGGAAAAACTTGTGAAATGTGATGGTGTTACTAGCATCACAGGTAAGAGAGCAATGAAGATGCTTGAAGATATGAAGGAAGGTGGAAATACATGTAAATTAAAGAAGGCTTTGTATGGACTCAAGCAAGCCGGGCGTCAATGGAACATAAAACTTGACACGAAGTTAAGAGAAATGGGCTTAAAGCCGACTATAAATGAGCCATGCTTGTACCACAAGCGTAACAAAGACGGTTCAGATCTCTTCGTAGTAGTTTATGTTGATGATATACTTATATCGAGTCAGAAAAGGTCGGTTATTGATAGCTTCAAACATGAATTAGCCAAAAGGTTCGAACTGAAAGATTTTGGTCAAGCAAGTTTTTGTTTGGGGATAGATTTAAAGAAAAATGGGGACAAATACTATTTGTCACAAGAGAAATATATCAATGATATATTGAAGAAATTTAAGATGGAGAACTGCAATCCTGTGAAGACTCCTATGGAGATTGGGAAGCCAGTGTTGAGCACGAAGAAAAATGAGGACGGGAACTCATTTCCCTATAGAGAGCTGATAGGTTCGCTCATGTATCTGAGTGTTGCTACGAGGCCGGATATAGCAAACGCAACAGCGAAGTTGGCGCAGTTCGTGGAGAATCCGCAAGAATATCACTGGAAAGCAGCGAAAAGGGTTCTTCGTTACTTGAAAGGTACGATAAATTACAGTTTGGTATATAAACCGACTGGTTTGGGCATGTATGGGTATGCGGATGCTGATTGGGGTAGTTGTACATATGATAGACGTTCATTCAGTGGATACGTTTTCATTTTAGGAGGTGCAAGTATCTCATGGGCTTCACATAAGCAACGCATTGTAGCAACGTCAACCTGTGAGGCTGAGTTTGTGAGTTTGGCGGAGGCTATGAAAGAGGCTGTGTACTTAAATAGCTTATTGAACGAACTAGGTCTACATAATTTTTCTAAGGTAAAAATGCATGCTGATAACTTGAGTGCGATTTGCTTAACCGAGGATAACGGTGTTTATCACGCGAAGAGTAAGCACATTGATATACGTCATTTCTTTATTAGAGATGTGCTACGTGAAAATAAAGCTATAAGTTTGGAACACTTATCGACTGATAAGATGTTGGCTGATATACTCACCAAGCCTTTGTCCCGTTTTAGGCACGAATCTATGATCAGTAATTTAGGTTTGTGTGTGCGATAATTTAGGTAGTATTATTAATAAGCCCATGTAGTTGAAGGAGGTGAAATTTATCTTTACCTGGCTCCTTATTTAAGACATGAACTTTTGTACCAAAAGTTCTTAGGTAACTTACGTTCACAGGCTTATTGAACCATTTTTCATACGGAGTTTTCCCCTTCAGACTTTTTGTTGGACATCTGTTACGAATGTAACATGCAGTTGCAATTGCTTCTGCCCAAAAACTCGAAGGCAGTCCCGCAGATATCAACATACAACGCGCTGTTTCCAGGAGCGTTCTGTTTTTACGTTCTGCAACTCCATTACTCTGCGGCGTGTAGGGTGTAGTAAAACGTCACTTATATTCCTATGTCTACTTGAAGCGTTTGTGTTTTTACTTAAGTATTATTTTTATTAATATATTCTGTATTTCCAAGATACCACTGTGTATAATTCTCTGGAATAATCCTTATTCTTTGGCTTTGGTTTCTCACCGGTCACATATTCCCAGTAGTCGTTTTTTATCAACAACGCCTCTACTTGAATCTTCCAACTATCGTAGTTGTCGCCTACTAATAGTTCCACACGTACGTTCGACATTTTGTTGTTTTTATATTTTCGTAATATTTTACTTTATTTCTGTTTTCCATTCATCCTGGCTCCTGGGCCCATAACCTTTGTTGGGAAGGATTATTCCAGAGAATTATACACAGTGGTATCTTGGAAATACAGAATATATTAATAAAAATAATACTTAAGTAAAAACACAAACGCTTCAAGTAGACATAGGAATATAAGTGACACATTCTATAAATATATTCAAACATATTATAAAATATATTCTAAAATATATTCCTACTTCATAAGACCATGAAGGTGATATATCTTCAACAGAATGAATATTTTTTAAATATTTTTTTAAATTCCAACATTGAGACTTACCGATATTCCAAAAAATAAACAAAAGGACCTAAACTAAATCTCAAACCAAAAAGTTTTTAAAATTTTCAAGACAAATATCTTAAAACTAAAAAAACTTTGTTTGCCTTCTAACATTTATTCTAAGCACTTCATTTTTGATCATAGATCTTCATAATATTTTTAGTATACCTACTTACCGGTCCCCCGACGCAAGGGTACTTTATTTTTTTTATATTATGAATATTATTTGTTTATTTTTTTAAGTTTTTTGTCGAGTTACTTCTATTTTTTTAATAAAATTTAAGTTTACTTTCAGGCTTTTTAAATTATTTATAATCAGATGCTCTAAGATAAGTTCCAATCTTCACATTTATGTAAATAATTTCGAAACAAACAATTTTAATTAAGTTGAAGGAAGATTTATTCGAACAAAAATTGTATTTTGTATTGAAATATAATATTAATAGTCATAGTGGTCATCATCAGTGGCCAGACCAAAGCAATCCATTAGACTACTAGACGTTTTTCCGTATACAATATGTATGCATTTACACAAAAAAGTTAAAATGTATTTATATCAGTTAAAGATTTTTTTAGTTTGGGACTAGATGGCCTTGTGTGTCAGATATCCTTTTTTTTTTTTTTTTTTATTTTAAAAATATTTATAATTAAATATTTATTTATTTAATGATCGTGAGTTTTGAACTAGAGAGTGCTGCTCACATCACTTGTTCCGTATCTGGGGGTATATATATAGAAATACGTAAGTAGGTTTATCAACAATTCGTTTTATCTTAGTACAGGTACTACCGAGTTGACGCGGCTTATGTGTCAACTTGGAATTATTATTATTTCAAAAAATATGATTAGTAATATTAAATAACAGAAACAGAAAAAGTCGTTATTCATAGTAGAAGAAGGGATAAATTTAAACTGTTTATAACCTTCAAAAGATAATTAAAATAAATACACTTTCAAGATATTTTAGTACACAAAATAGGTAAATGACTTAACTAATATCTCCAGGCTCAAATAACTATCTTTGATCAACACCTACGACTTATGCTAAGTATCGCATCGTTTGTGTTGCCTTCACCAATAATATTATATAGGTATATACACGTATATGCGTCTTTAAGTAATTAGAGACGTGACTGTAGATTAGATACACTAATAAAATAATATAATTGAGCTGTACACTAATTTAATACAGTAATTACATCTGTTTCATACGTGTATTGCTTCCCTTAATAGTTTGTATCAAGATGAATACTCAAAAACATCTTAAGAATTAATGAATTATAAGAAAAACAATTGATAGGAGACCGCATCTCGGCCATCGTTCTGTTATTTCAGGCCAGGTAAAGTTGTGATTTTAACAAGAAGGTTGTTTGTTACGAATGCGAGAAGCGGAGCATCGAACTAAGAGTCGCGCAACTGAAGTTGCCTGTGATCAGCAGTAAATTGTAACTGCGATAGGCTGATAATGATGATGAAGGAGAAAAACAAAACGCTATTTTTCTAGAGTTATTGTTTTTACTTTCAAATATAATAACAATATGGGAGCTACCATACTTTATTTTATTATAAATGTACTAAGCGACTATGCTTACTCGTATATAAATTCTATCTAATAAAGGATAAACGTATTTACAGTTTAATTGCTCGTGCCATAATAATCACACAGACCGCAATGTCATGTTGAACTAAGTCAAGGATGGACCCTCGAACCCTCATGATACAAATATTTTTTGTTCAGTAATTTCATGGATAGTTTCCAATATGTGTACTCTGAGTCATGATATCGGTCGACGCAAAATGTAATATTACAAAAAGTTCTGCCTAGAATTTTTCTAGCTGATCAGTCATAGCCCGTACCTAACTTTATACAACCCGCCTTGGTAATGTATCTAATAATTTTCAAATGAGAATAAGGAAAAAAATAAATTGATACAAGCAAAACAGTTATGGTGATATAGTGCAAGGGATAACAGTAGTCTTGGATGAGAGTTTCATGGTCCTGTATTATAATCAGGTTTGGGTAGATTATTGGGATAGCGTGAACACTGGAACAGTACTTTGACACGAACCAGAAACTAAAATCGGAAATCATTGATCTGATAGGGACTACTACTCGGAGCCTGCTACTATTCGACGTCGGATGGATCAACAAGACTGAGTTTGTTGTAGCACGAATAGGCTCAAATTACGTAATGAGTACGGTGAGTCGGTGACCATTGTATTTGTATTTGTATTTAAAAAGACAACTCCCGCATTAGGAATATTAATTCCTGTGTCGCGGGGGACTTTACAAACATACATGAAACGGACAAAAAGAACACCCAGACTCAGAACAACAAATTGTGAATCACACAAAGTGTTGTCCTACGTGGGATTTGAACCCACGACACTTGGTGGGGGTAGTAGGAAGCGGCGTGGCGACCGCTTAACCCACTAGGCCAACCGTGCAGTCTATCATTTATATATCATTACTTTTAGATTCTACTCATGCTTTGGATCAGGTAGATTAGAGTTACTTTGGCATTGCCGCAGGCCTGTGGGTAATAGATGAGGCCATTTTTCACCCTAGCCTGGTTCCTCGGCTTGTAATATCTGTGACGACGTGCGGTTTCAGTCGGTTCGAGTCCGACATAGCCACCAACTGGTGGTATCCGGAATGAATCCCACACAGAAAAAAAAGAAACGATCACTTTAGCAGGCTCATTATAATGAAAAATATTAATCCTTTCCTTTATAGCATCTGAAAGAAACAACTACAAGGAAATGAAAGTTTATGTAACACAATATTGTGTGGACTCATCAATACGTACAAAACAAATTTACGTTATTTGAAATCGCTATTACCATACAACGTGGTGGGATCAACTCGTTTAACATAATTTGTACGCACCGTATACAAGACACCCACATAATCGGAGAAGCATGTCAATATTTTTCCGCCACCCCTCGTAATTTAGGCATGGAAATTCAAATCATTGTTTTCTTTGAATTTAGTTTTATTTGGAATGACTATATTAATATGATCACTAGTAGTACGTACTGCCTTGAATGGTAACTTAGTGCTGTCTAGAGTAGCATTGATAGTATCATTTACTTTTATATCTAGAATATTAATAAAAATATTAATATACATAACTTACGTTAAGTTGTTCAAAACACCAGACCTAATTAACTGCCTCGGTAGCGTATGCGACCAGCTTGGGATTTATCTATGTATAAAAAAAGTATTATTATGTATTTACATCAGTTATCTGGTACCCATAATACAAGCTGTGCTTAGTTTGGGACTAGATGGCGTTGTGCGTGAGATGTATGAAAATATTTATTATTGTAATATAATATTATTTATTATTTCAAACTTGTCACGTCATGACATGATACAAATAAAATAATAAATTTCATTTATTTTGTGATTCAGCTTTGTTATGATATTAAAATTAAACTTTCAATGATCCGACTTTACTTCTAGTTCATATTAGATAGTGCTCTCAAGATTTAAGACACTCAAAGGTACTTAATTGAATGGTACGTTATAAAGATAGCGAAGTTACAATTACTTAATCATGTTTTTTTTGCTTACATATAATCTGTCTGTACTAGAAACAAATATTATTCTTATTTCGAAATTTATAGAAATTACTCGCCAGTAAGCCACTATTAGTAATTACTTTTATAAAAGCTCAAAGCACTCGAGATGTAGCCTCCGTCCATTTTTTTCATAGTTGCGACGGCTCGACATTAATTACTAGCAGAAAAAATAATAAGAGATGAAAACATTCTGTTTTCTATAAACTATTTTCTCAAGCAATATGATCACAGATTCTACGAAAGAGTATTTATTAGAGTTAGTATTTCAGATGGAAAATATGTTGAATTTCAGAATATTGCAGTAACTATTTTTAATGCAAAACTTGTAATAACAAAATCACGTCAAATTATAATATTTTGTAATAGTGCATTTTAGATTTTTCATGTGTATGAATGTTGAAATGTTACTAGAGTACTCGTTATCTCACACTACTTCTGTCTTGATTTTATCAGTCCTTCTCGATTAATTTTCTTACCTCATTTTTTGATATTAATTACAGTGATTTAAAGTGAAATGCATACGTTTAATATTTTCTTCAACAGATGACATCCAGGCTTAAATTTTAATATTAATTCGGGTAACTGACACAACGCTTTTTAGTCGCAAGCAGATCTTGTACTATGGATACTAGAAACTGATATAAATTGATACTTTTGTAAATATACCTATATTATACATAAAATAGATGAACTATCACATGAAGTTTTTAGCCTTTAGGTTGTTCCGACTGGAATGCAGTCAAATATCGGGTATCGATGTAGTTCTTTCGACACATTGTAACATCATTATCAGTTATTTCAAAAAGAGAAACGTTTTATGATAAAAGAGAACGCTTAAATTTACGTGTTGTGAAATTATTATATTTCGTATAATATGCTAATGGTACTTAGCATAATTTTTAGTTGTTTTCTGGCCGCCCGTTGTATAAAAATTAAACTAGAATCGTTTGATATCAGAAAATACTCATATAATTATGTTTTGCATAGTGACAGTTCCCAGGTACTACAATATTCAGACACAAACTTATTTTCAACGTATACGAGTATATTACAACATAAAAAGTTGCCGACTAAAAACTGCTATACAAAATACTTCAGACCTCGTCTCAGGGCCTCAAGTTTCAAAATTCAAACTTTCTAGGTAAATTTTAACAAACGCGATAAAGCCTGATCAAATTTTTTAAGTTTTAGAAGTAGTTTCGCGCTGAATTTAGTCTACAGTTGGTACCTATCAAGATACAGATTGTAGCATCTCAACTTTTTAAATTCAAAATTTTTACATTACTATTTGACTGCTATTTATTTTATAAATAAGTTAGTGACTCTCATAGTATTGTATCAACATTATCCGCCGGTTGCAGTCCACTGCTGGATATAAACCTCTCCCGGGGAACCTCGATGCTTTATGCATCCAGACGCTGCCAGCTAATTTAGGTGAGTCGTCCCGCTGTATGGCCAGAGGGCGGCCAACACTACTTTTGCCAAGACGTGGTCTCGACATCAGCGGTTATAAGTTCTGCGACATATAAAGCCAGCCCAGTAATCTTTCAACCTACTACCTTTCGGAGCCATGTCGGTTACTTTCATTCTCTGATGGATTATTACATTACTTTGATCTATGGTATTGAAGTCAATCGTTTTACTTTCTAATAACTAATGGTGGTGGTGGTTTTATGAAAAATACAAGTTTAGATACATTAACACGGCGCTATGGTCTTCTGTTTATCTCTTTGTATCATACTTGTCCTGACTTAAGAAGAATGATTTAATTTCCATACGAAAAACATCTTTAGGTAGTAGTGAAACGCTGACTTCAGAACAAATTTTCCGGCTCACCCGCAGCGGTGCCACCCTCTGAAAAAAACAACCTAAACTTAAGCAATTAAGCTGTCGTGTTTGGTTGTTAAGTGCAAGATCAGATGTGCTTGATGTGGATGATGCAGAAATATCTCAATAGGTTGCACGGCATGAGGTACTATAGTGCGTTGTCTGCATTTGCATGAGTATGGTGACTACAACTCTTAGATTTTGATCCTTTACATCAGACTTTGTAGCGTCACTTTGATAGGCTCACATGAAAAAACAATACTCCATTAAGTAATTGATCTTAGAGAGATATTGAAATCTCAATTACTACAGTTTCTTTTACAACACCAAATTAAAACAAAAAGCAAGAACAAAACTACCAATAAATATGTTAATATTTCTTTTCAGATTTTAAATAAAAACACCCATTTAAAAATAATATACTTCTTCTATTTGACTTTATTTTAATACGACACACAGTTACAAGTGACATTGACCATTCAACTATATTGTTTATCATAGAGAATTCATAGACAATATTGACTAATTTTTTAATGCGCTGAATGGACATTGATATCCAACAAAATATAAAAGGTACTAAAAAATAGCCAATTATTAATAAGCCAGGTATTTAGAAGCAAACTAGAACGGTGTAAAGCAAGATAACGCAGTAACATGCATGCATCCAATCAAATATGTAAAATAATTCCAATCCAAGGCTTACAATTAGCAAGATTTGCAGCGAGTACAACATGAAACTGCTGTTTGCATTAGCATTATTCATTCTATTTTAGTTGCTTTTCAAGATACATAAAAAGAAGAAGGTGTTAATTTCAATTGTATCTTTTTGTCTTAAGGGGCCCCCGAAGGCTGAATTGTCCATACAAACGGTATACCAAGATCATTTGCAGTATAAACATATTTCCACGATGATATGTTGATATTCGGACTTAGACAGTATTTATTTAGGTTATAACGTCTTTATTTTTAAAAATAAACTTCAATAGAATAAAATATAATCAAATTAAATTTTACACATGGTAAATGTCATGTTTTCATTTTGTTTTTTTCTGTCTTAAAAACAAAAATATTTCTAATATTGTTCCATCAATAACATATCTCATATTAATATGCTACTACTTACACAAAATAAATCGAAAAAATATTGAGTTTTCATTCATGATTTTCGATATTACGAAACACATCCATATTTTCACAAATTTCAAGCAATTAGTAGTGCTATCGCATCAAAAAATATTTCAATGTGTGTGTGATTCGTGTCAGTCAAATAATGATAGCCGAACCTTCTACGAGAGAGTCCGAATTACTACGAATGAATGTCAATCCACATACACACATACAGCGGTGCACTCGTATCTACGTTGTATTTTGTCAAACAGAGACAGCAATATTTTACGAACAAATTTCAACTTGCAGTTTCGAGTGTCGTACGCCGGCCTCTTAAGTCTGTTACTTTGGAACGTCGTCATTTATAAACTATGTTTTGTTTTTCGATTATAATTTTTTTTTAAAACGACAATCCCGCATTACAAATAAAGTCCTGTGTCGCGGGTGACCTTACAAACAAACAAGAAAAAAAACCCAGACTTAGAATAACAATTTGTGGATCAGACAAAGTGTTTACTCCGTGTAGAAACCAATAGGCCAACCGTGCACTCCAACAGTCGCCACAACAATTAACCTATGTCCTACTCCAAATTCTAATCTGTCCCTACACAGAAATTCTTCTAAACTTTTTCAGCATCTCAACCGTGAAAACGTAGCGGAAGGTTGTAATCATTAGACTAGCTTTTTCATTGAACCACGCTTGTAAACATTCATTTTATATATTTGCGATAAATGCAATAATTCAATCCTTAATATCAAGCCTTAATATCATAAATGAATTGCTAGACCCTTACAGAAAAACTCTATCTCATCCACTTTTTTCTATCTTAGAATATTACAGTTCATTATTTATTTAATACCTACGCCCTTGTAGATTCAGCCTTTTGCATCTCTCCCTATCAAGAACCGTTTTCTTGACCTCTTTATACGTCGCGACCTCCACTTTTTCCTTGATCTGGTCGAGGTACGAGGTAGATCAAAATAATGTACTAAAGTATTGTACATCTTAAAAAGGTCTACAAAAAAGTCCGCGATGGTATATGTCTATCTCTTAGGGATAACCCACAATAACCATTTTTTTATTTTTTATTTTTACGCGTATTAATGGCTTATTTACGAAGCGATTTTAAGCAATACAGTATTATTCCTTAACCAATTAAGAACCTTATATATATTGTGTATTTAATATAGATTAACATGGCCCTTTACACTATGTAATTTAAATTAATACTTCTGAAGATATTACAGATTTAAAATGCAGGAACAAAGCGATTGTGGCGTTACCGCCGGCCGGGGCCTATTAGTTGACGCTGCTGTCGAAATGTCACTATCGGTTAATAACTAAACACAATACTTTATTATGAATTAATATTCTAAGGCGGTACGAAGTTGGCCGGGTCAGCTAGTAAAGAATAAAAAATAAAATAAAAAAAATTAGTCTAACCGCCTGAAGCAGTCTGGCCGTCTGAATATGTCTATCCGCCTGAAGGAGTTGGGCCGTCTGAATATATCTAACCGCCTGATGCAATCTGACTTCCTGAAACTCTCTAAACGCCTGAATATGTCTAGCCGTCTGACGCAATCTGACTGCCTGAAACTCTCTGACCGCCTGAAGTAGTTGGGCCGCCTGAATATGTCTAACCGCCTGAAGCAATCTGGTCGTGTGAATATGTCTAGCGGCCTGAAGAAATCTGGCCGTCTGAATATGTCTAGCCGCCTGAAGCAGTCTGACTGTCTGAAACTGTCTGACAGTCTGAATATGTCTAGCCGCCTGAAGTAATCTGGCTGTCTTAAACTCTCTGACCGCATGAATATGTCTAACTGGCTGAAGCAGTTGGGCCGCCTGAATATGTCTAACCGCCTGAAGCAATCTGGCCGTCTGAAAATGTCGAGCCACCTGAAGTAATCTGGCTGTCTTAAACTCTCTGACCGTCTGATTATGTCTAACCGCCTGAAGTAATCTGGCTGCCTTAAACTCTAACCGTCTGAAGCAGTTGGGCCGCCTGAATATGTCTAACCGCCTGAAGCAGTCTTGCCGTCTGAATATGTCTAACCGCCTGATGTAATCTCACTGCCTGAAACTCTAACCGCCTGAATATGTCTAGCCGCCTGAAACTGTCTGACCGTCTGAATATGTCTAACTGCTTGAATCAGCCTGACCTACTGAATCTCTAGCTGCCTGAAACTGTCTGGCTGTCAGAAACTGTCTGAACGGTTGAATATGTCTGGGCAACTGAACCTGATCGGCTACTGATATACTGATAATCTGTTTGGCAGACTAAATTTGATTCAGATAGATCTGGCCGGCTGATTCTGTCTAACCACCTGAAGCAGTCAGGACGTATGAAACTCTCTGACCGTCTGAATATGTCTATCCGCCTGAAGCAGTCTGGCTGCCAGAAACTGTCTGACCGACTATTCAGTCATCAGACATATTCATGTCAAACCGTCTGAAGCAGTCTGTCCGTCTGAATATGTCTAACCAGCTGAAGCAGTCTGGCCGTCTGGATATGTCAAACGGCCTGAAGCAGCCTGACGTCTGAAATTGTGTGAACGTTGAATATCTCTGGTCAACTGAAATTGACCAAAAGCTGTTTAACCGGCTGAATCTGTCATGCGTCATAATCTGGCAGTCTGAATTTCATTCAGATAGATCTGGCCGGTTGAATCTCTCTGGCCCTCTGAATCTGTTTGTCCGTCTGAATCTGTCTGACATACAAGCATGTTCTAAAATATGCTCAATTTGGTTCAAACCAGGACTCATTGTTTGAACATTTTTAGAATTTTTCGCGGTAAGGCTTTTTTCCTCTCATTTAAAAGGGGGAAAATATTTTTTTCGTCTGAAATTGTATAACCGTCTGAATCTGCCTGGCTGTCTGAATCTGTCTGGCCGTCTGAATATGTCTAACTGCTTGAATCAGCCTGACCTACTGAATCTCTATCTGCCTGAAACTGTCTGGCCTTCTGAATATATCTAACCGCCTGAAGCAATCTGGCTGCCTGAAACTCTCTGACAGTCTGAATATGTCTAACCGTCTGAATCTGTCTGGCTGTCTGAATCTGTCTGGCCGTCTGAATCTGTCTGGCCCACTGAATCTGTCTGGTCGACTGAAACTAACCGTCTGAATCTGTATAGCCGGCTGAATCTGTCTGGCGTCATAATAGGTCTGTCCGTCTGAATCTGTCTCTTCGTGTGAATCTGGCTGTCCGTCTGAATCTGCCCGTTCGGCTGAATCTGTCCGTCCGTCGGAATCTATCTGTCCTTCTGAATCTGTTTGTCCGTCTGAGTCTGTCTGTCACCCAAGCATGTCCTAAATATATGCTCAATTGGGTTCAAATCGGGACTCATAGTTTGAACATTTTTAGATTTTTTTCTTACGCTTTACCAAATTCCCGCTTTTGAATGAGAGAAAGGAATTTTCTCATTCAAAAGCGGGTTTTTTTTTTGCCCTGATTTTTGTATGAGTTGCTAAAGCTAAAATAAAAATATGATGCTATTAAAATCGGTAGACAGCGCTAACTGTCAAAGTCTATTTGAAGTTTATAAAAAGGGTATTTTATTTAAATTTGGTAAGAAAAAGAAAACCTGTCCAGCCTTTGCGTATCATCAATATCAATATCAATATCATAATAATCGAATATTTTTTAATAAAATATAATACTAAATTACCTTTCTAACCATAATTATATCTCACTTATCCCTACTTCCCTACTAATATTATAAATGCGAAAGTAACTCTGTCTGTCTGTCTGGTCTGTTACGCTTTCACGCCTAAACCGATTTTGATGAAATTTGGTATGAAGATAGAACTGAACTTGGGAAAGGACATAGGATACTTTTATCGCGAAAATAAAGGTAGAAGGGTTTGAAATAGGGGACGTAAGTTTTTCTCGAAGTTACTTAATATCAAACATAAAATCATGTAAGATTGTTTAATCTACCCTTACCGTCTCGCGCGATATAAACGAATTCCACGCGGGCGAAGTCGCGTGCGTAAAGCTAGTACTCGTATATAACCAACAAAAACATAAATATATATAAAAATTGTAAAAGTTTAAAACCTGATATAACTATGTTTCGGCCCACCTCTTTCTCTGTTTCCTTCTATTTTTCCCTTAATGATGTTACTTTTATAGTAATCATTTCGTATAAGGTCAATAGCACAAGGCCAATCATAATTAATATACTAATTTCGACAGTAGATATTAAAAAATATTTTATAAGATTTCAATGTCTGTTTTGTATGAGAAAACATTTTAAGACTTATACAAAATATACATCTACAAGTACCCTTGTAGAAGTCCAACTCATTTAACACTCATGATTAAGCTTATTCACTCTCTGTACAACACTCTTTGTACAAAACAATAGATGTAAGAGTCTTGACGCGATGCACTACAATAAAAAAAACTTCATTTTAACAAAAAATAATTTAGAGGCAAATTTAACATATTATGATGAATTTATCAATGTTCATAATACCGTTGGTGAATCTTAATTGTAAGTTACAATATTCTAGAAATTTTTCGAACATCTGACATAAAACGCCATCTAGCCCCAAACTAAGCATAGCTTGTATTATGGGAAATGGACAACTGATATGAATACATATCACTTTTTTTTGTAAATATATACATAAAATATCTACATAGAAAACAGTCAAACTGAAAAATAAAAAAAGATATGAGCAGATTTTTTTCTTTCATTCTTTCTAGAGCTTCTATGGTGATATTTTTTTCCGTCCAACTGATCTTTTCCATTCTTCTGAAGCACAACATTTCAAAGGCTTCCAGTAAAATAATAATATTACAAGTAACAAAAATATTTCACACATCAAAGTTTATTAATCAGAAAGTCCTCAAGTTCCCAATTGCCATAAAACATCGGTATGTTGGTAGACGACATTTATTTGACGTCCACACGAAAGAAACGGTAATTGCAGGATTTACTTTCGCTAAAACGGCCGTTTATTTTTGCGAATGAACGCCAATAGCAAAAAGGAGGTGAGGCATAAAATTTATTTGACACACCTACAGCTGTAGGGAACTTCAAGCTTAAAAGTATTTTCGTACGCATAGAATTTTGAAACTTTTAATTTAAGCGCTCTCGTCTTCAGCTTTGTCATTTTATATTCTTGTGAAACAACATGCATACTTGTAAGTGTTTTTGACTGCAAATGTAGAGCAGGAAACTCGTATTCGCTGTGTTAATCTTTGTTTTAAAGAAATTAAAGCGCTTTAAGCATGGTGTAGTGAATATGTGGAAATAGGTGTCCCATTTGTGTTGAATTAAGGTTCTGGACTGAAGATAAAAGAACATTAGTATTATATAATACGTATATGTATTACATATAAGTAATAAGATTAAATAATATACCTTAAATCACTACAGGACTTAGGAAATATCTTGAAGTTATAATCTACAAGCAAGTAAGTGATATCATATATAAGTAGTATATTTTTTGTCATCACTACTACTGTCATGTTACTAATTAATAATTTCGATAGTAGTCAAGCACAAAATAACAAAAATAATAAATTTTAAAGTAATATACTCACTTTTACTTTTTAATAAAACAATAGCTTACCAATAAAAATACAGAAGTTTAAGAAATAATTCTTGAATGTAAGGTGTTTTTAGCAAAACAAAGTTAAACGGCATTGATTCATAAATATCCAGAGCAGTCCTCCATCTTCTTAGCTTTATCTACACAACCCTCCACATCCTTGTAAAAATGGCGTTTATATTCCTGGTCAGCTCCCAGCTTCGGGTATAACGCACTGGTATTGGAAAAAAATATAATCTTAAAGTACGGTCGCATAGTCCTAGTTTATTTCCATAATATACGTCAACCGTACTCTGAAGAAATGTTGATATTATGGACTTCCATAAATAAACTAGTGACCTTTTCGATAGCTAGAAACATACATCCTGCTACCACATGTGTGTTTTAGTATTGCTTATACGACAATTGTAAGAAAAAAATAGTAAGCTTATTGCTTGTAATAATACCAACACATTTGTAATTTGTTAGAGCGATTCAGAGTATTAGGACTGATTTTTATATATTTACGGGTTGAGCTGAGTAATTTTCGAAGTTCGTGGGTAGTTTTGATTACTGTTAGTACGTGACGGATCAAGTTTATAAGAGTTTATGTGTGTGTAAGTTGTTTTCTAGTCTTCTGTTTATCTATAGATACATACTAAGTGGCCATTACATTGATTTTCTTTAATTTCGATTTGATTCATAAGGGATCATGTTTTCAAATGATTTAGCATGTTCACTCTTTTATAGATATGAAAACTAAGAAATGATGACCCTATAAAACTCAATCTGGCTAGCGTGGTTTAGCAAGCTAAAACCTCCTTTCTAAGCTATATACATAATATGACAGTTAAATTCTGGTTGGTATCTATTAACGGTCTTTTGTAGTTTATCAATTATGAACATGTAAATATTACGATACTTAGAATCAGAAACTCCTCTAATTATTCCCAACCTTATAGCCATTTGTAAACTGTTGAAACTTGTTTATCAAGCCACTATGATGCCACTGCATGGTGTTGCTCACCTGTACTCATGTATGTATATTTCAACGTACTTCTACAAGAGCTCTAAGAATAACTTACAAAAATTAAAATATTTTATACACTCAGTGCCTTCTTAGCATAAATATCCTGTAATATTTCTACTACTATGACATTGTAAGATGACTTACCAACATTTATTTTCATGGATACTTTTGATTGATACAAATTTGTAACGTAACCGCGTCGCTTTATTGTTCCAAGTCTAAACTTCAACAATTGTTTCAAGTCTCCTCTAACAATTGTCTTTGTCGACACTAATTACAACATCTGTGTAATGTAATAACTTAAAACGTACAATAACAGTGTCTGCAAAGTTTCCAAACTATCTAAGCCAAGAACTGAATTGGAAGAACTAACGAACCGAAGCTAATGGAATAACCGATTTAGAGTAAATTCATCATTGTTTTCAAAACCGTCAATACTAGTGTTGGCTATATCAAAGATACAGGAGCTTAATAAAGGGTGGTGGTAATCATTAACGAACTTCTCAGATCACATAAACTACACCATCGTCGATGGTGGTGTTGTGACAATATTGATGTATCATATGTTTTGTTTCACATTTAAATTCAAAGTATTTAACACCAGCTATCACATCAATAGTATTTATTAGTCGACTACTGGACGGGGGGATCTTACTTGCTCGAACCTCCGACGATCCCCTATTTAGGTGTCAAACGTGCGGATGCTATTATCGCTTTCGTATCGGGTTCTACAGTCACACAAAGAAGTGTTACAGAGGCGTTGTCTACATCATCTGAAAATATGGAATGGTATATTATGTTCTATGTCCAGTACATATATAATGTACTGGACATTTGTATATTTATTGTGGTCAATTCTTGCAAGTGAAAAAGTGTGAAAGTAATGTTAATTCGTTTCTGTTCAGAAACATTTTATTCACACCTACCTAAATACCGCAAAGAACACATCAAAATCTATAAATAGTACCAAGTTTTAAAACTCTTGGTAAACTTTTCCAAAACTAATGAAATAGAAAACTAATTTCAACTTTTCAATATATTGCACTTCATCAACGAACATATTCTAATTTCGTATAAAGAGGTTTTACATGAATGACTTTCTAATATCCTGAAAATCCCGTAACAAAGGCTCATTTTAAGCCTTTGTAACTGTTTCTAGACTGCTAATAGAATTACTGTCAGCGTCAAATAACATTTTTCATTTACTCCTGTATTGCCAATGTTCTCGGCTCTTTTACCGGAACAGAGAGAACAAGTATGCAATATAGTGCACCACCATTTTGAAACAGAATCTAGTTTGGAAACAATGAAACAAGTAAGGTACCTAGTTATCAAGGCATGCATTGCAGATGATTGCAGTGCATGGCAAGATATACTTAAGATCATTTTTTATTAGTCCAACTCCATTTTTAAAAAATATTTTTTTATTTCAAAGGCAGGCCTAAACTTGTTTACTGTGGGGTGGATAAGTTAACGAATAATCATGATCAGGTGGCTCAGCTGGTTATGATCTTAATTGTTACTAGATTAAGCTAGAATAATGTTGTTAGTTTGTGATACCCTTACATTAATTATCTTTGCACGTCAATTGTTTATTTTCCATTCTCATTTAGAATCTATTACATTTAGCAATCGAAAATTTTATAGTTATCTAAGCTATTTACTAACGCCACTAGCTATTTCTCGTTTTATCAACATTTGTTCAGAACTGCCCAATGATGTAGTGGATAGTGTGGGTATCCATCCATACCGTATTATTTGCATTTTCAATGAGAATGGTGATGATTACTCTTGAATTCAACTCATAGTTTACATCGGGCAGAGTGACTTCACTTTGGGAGGCTCATAAATAAAAAATAATAAAAAAAAAACTACTGCCAGTATATTCCAGCAAACTGGGAACGTAGTACCTACCGTACCGTACCGTAGTATTCATCGTAATGGAGGGAAAACACATTCGTATAGTACGTAGAATGTAGGATGTGTACCTCTTCTACACGCGTCGACAATAGCAGTACAACCGCAGTATTTAACCGGTTTAATGCAAGCCTGAGTTTTTACTACACAAAAACCACCGTTTCCTATATGAAAGAGAACGAATTTAATTAAAAAAAGTTTGGCTTCAATCCAACATAACTTTTGCTGCACGAAAAACGCAGAGGTTGAATAAAAGTAATGTCGTAAAGCAAGATATTTTATAAAACTTAGTGGCTGTACCTCTGTATGGTTCTGTGAACAAGAAAATTATACTTAAGCATATTTCACCAAATGGTTCACCGAGGTTAAAACCGATACATATTAACAACAACCGTACATGTTAATAATATTAATAACATGTACTTTACAGCTGGAAAGCGTAACAAAAAGCATGAAGCGTACTTACCAAACTCACTCTTATAGTCATTGATTTATTGATTTCAAAATGAATTTAAAGCCTACTTCCCTTTACATTTTACCTACTTTACTTTAAAAATCCGTATCAATTATAAAATAATTATAAAAATATCTATATCAATTCATTGTAAGACTAAAAATATCACCTAAATATGAAGCGCACATAAATCGAAAATGATGTATGTACTCATTTCACAGAAACGTTGACACGGAATCTGTCAATAGAATGGCGCCAACTAACAACGTCACGTCCGTCGTTCAGCGGAAGTGTGAAGCACCGACATATATATCTCGACTATGTCACATCTTGTCGCAATGAAGTGATCGAGTTTAGAATAAATGAAGCCTGTTGTAAATATCTTATAAAGTAAAACTTGTTTGTTTTTAGACTTCCACAAGTTTTTGTTGTATAGCAGCATACGATAACTGTAATGCTAATGAGGCAGATTCGATAAAGGTAAAATGTATTTTTAACAGAGTCAGAATGAAGGATAGACTCACTAAGTCTAAGCCTGTTAAGAACCGTTTTCTTTAATTTAATCGTATTTCTAACCGTGGAAACATTAAGAAAAGCAATTTCAAATCGTTCGAATTTGAACTGTCAATAAGTATTCGAGTAAGAGATGGTAATCGGGGTAAACGAGGCTATCGGGTTCACGATTAGTGCTTAATGTAAACGAGATCTGAATTCTTCTCACTGATATTCTGGGTCATTCAAGAGGGGTGTAAAAAAGAATGTCACTAGTGTAAACTAGCAATTCTACTATTTCAAAACTCGTAGTGAAATCCTTGTAACTGCCTTGTTGGTCTAGTGGTTAGCGTATGCGGCTGCTGATCAACAGGTCTCGGGTTCGATTCCCGGATCGGACCAAATCTTTGTGTCATCCGCAAATATTTGTTTAGGAGTCTGGGTGTTTTCTATGTATCATATGTATGTGTTTACAAAAAAAAAAGTATGTTTATGTATTTATCAGTTGTTTAGTACCCATAATACGAGCTTTGCTTAGTTTGGGACTAGATGGTGTTGTATATAAGATGTCCAGAATATTTATTTATTTATTTATAATCTGTTGTATTTCGCTTGTACATCAAACGTTAAAATATATAAGAGACTAGCTGAGTACCGCGATATAACCGTAGATAAAAAATAATAATTTACTTCTTATGTAATTTTTTGCCAGAAAAACATAATAAGAAGAATTTGTGAGAAATCTATCAACTGGTCTTAGAAATCCATTAATGTGCTATTGTACATTAGAATAAAGTATTATTCAAAAGCGATTTCATCTTCAAACACTTCCGTACCATTGTGCAGTAGCTATAAATCAACAAATTATCGCTTAAGGACACTTTGTATCGCTTCCCGTAACAGAATTTTCAACTTAAATTATCAAATAAAGACGCGTTAAGCGAAGTCTCAAGTATTTACTTTTCACAATGAATATCCATTAACACCTCAATCGAAAATTCCTTTCAAATTAACTATTGGTATTCCATTTATCCTTTTAACGAATTCATTCATTGATAATCTGATTATTTCAGCTGTAAAACTGAGCTAAATTATAAACTTAAAGACTTCGCTCATTGGGTATTATTAATGTAATTCTAGCTTGTTGAAAACTTTTATCAAAGACAGACCTTGTATTCTAAATGTACCTAACATTAAGGCCTCTATCAGAAATCTAAAGATATTTAAACTAATATAAGATTTCAATCTTAGAGATACACTTGATACCTAGTATATATGATTTTCTTGTCCATTTTAAAGGTTATTCACGATCGTATTTAATTGATATAATGTATAAGCGTCGAAATCAGAAGTCAATAAATGCAGACCCAGGTCCGGTTCTTGGGGAGCGCCATAAGGGTGCTACGGCACCCTTAAGGCGCTCCCAAAGAACTTACGTGTTCAGCAGTAAAATTATTATGATGTTTTTTTTTTATTTGCTTAAAGCCTACCAAAGTGACTCTACTCTGCCTGATAGAAAGCATAAGTAGAATCCAGGAGTAGGGGCCTCCATCCTCATTAAAAGTGCATACAATGTTGCATGGTGACCCACACCATGGCAGCTTATTAAGATGTTTCAGCATTATTTTTGAGAATGATACAGAATGGTTGGGTCTCCGATCTCACACTAACCAACGAAAGATTGCTATCATTGCCTTTAAGAGTAGAGTGAACAGGTTTCTTTTGGATGGGCGTGTACCATCTTCGTCTTCATCTACACTTTCCATCAGGTGAGATGGAAGACAAACGCCTATTCCACAACAATAAAAAAAAATGTAGGTTGGTCTGTTGTGTAACTGCCCTGGTCGACCCAGCCCAATCGTGCTGAATCAGCGTCGTGTAATGTGCCCTCTATTGACCTATATTAGCTTTAATTCATCCTATTCCCTTAATCCTTATTGTTATAAAATTAATAAATATACGATTAATATAAACTAAAGATTTATTACAACCTCATTCACCAAAATCGGTTGTTTTACCAAATATACATACATACAAAAAAAACATACAAACGCACATACACTGCATGCTAAATCTACCCTTTCATTTAGCTTCACCATAGTCGGGTAATAGTTACAACATTTTTATTGGCAACACACTACATAGTACTATAACTTTATAACATCCTTAGATGACACTTAAACGTAGAACATTATAAGCATTTCAGTAAGAGCAATAGAAAAAATCTAGTTAATACAGCACAAAGAGATGAGAGACAGTAAAAAAATATAAAACTGTAAAAGAAATATAACGTTCCATCTGTCATGGTAACTAACAGAGTTAGATATGAGTTATTGGTGTTAGCTCGACGCTCGAAATATGGCAAAAACTCGCACATTACAAAATATACACGAAATATTTTTAAGCCAGGCCCTTTTGGGACTGTAAAACCAACGTTATTAAGAGAAACGAAGTTCGTTTATTGTAAAATATTTATGAGACTTCATACTCGTATCATCAAATTAAAAATATGTGCTTATACAGCTCGAATCTGATATCTTCTGAGAATTTAGGGTTTCAACACATTAATAAAATAAAAGCGAAAAATTTTTTCAAGTAAAAGAAATGTTATTCGGTTGAATTTTGTATTCTCCTGAAATAATAATCTGTAGATATCGGCTTTATAAAAACAATGACGTTCTCTTATAAAAGCAAGCAGAACTATGTAATAACGATCCTGAATAGCATAATAGATGTAGTTTTACGAGTTTTGTATAACAAGCTGCAATATTAGTTGGTTAGGTGAACTATGCTTAATACCTACAGACAAGTGGCATTTAACATAGTTATATGCCACTTGTAGTAATAGATGACTGCCACTACACAGGGGACTGTAATTATTTTCGAATTGTATTTTAACCATATGTTGTTCTCTGATTATTTCTTTCTTTCTTTCTTTCTTTCTTTCTTTCTTTCTTAAACCAGGGTCATTCAATCTATCTCAAAAGTAAGGTAAGGAAATGTAGGATTTGAAGTTTATAATTAAGAGACATCTCTTCACCCTAATCAAACTCATCAAGAGTAGCTCATAACATAAAATACATAAGTAAAATAATTAATCCCTATTTAGCTTCAAAATAAGCAGAGCTGGTACTATAATAGCTAGATTAACTCGTAGAATACTTACTTAATTCACTAAAAATTATCAAATAAAGTCTGTCTGTCTGTTTGCAATAAAATCAAAAACCACTTGACCGATTTAAATTAAATTTTGTACCCACATAGTTTAAAACCAAAAAAGCGGCCAAGTGCGAGTCGGACTCGCCCATGAAGGGTTCCGTATCAGCAAGTAATATCATATAAAAGTTCTTGTAGCTCGTTGTAACTTTCATGGATGTTTTTATACTAGTGTATTGATTGGATGAAAGGTAAATTGCGTGTTACGATTTATGACGTATTAAAAAAAAACTACTCACTAGATCTCGTTCAAACCAATTTTCGTTGGTAGTTTGCATGGTAATGTACAACATATATTTTTTTTAGTTTTTTCACTATCTTATTTTAGAAGTTAGAGGGGGGGACACACATTTTTAGGGTTCCGTAGCCAAATGGCAAAAAACGGAACCCTTATAGATTCGTCAAGTCTGTCTGTCTGTCTGTCTGTCTGTCTGTCCGTCCGTATGTCACAGCCAATTATTTCCGAAACTATAAGAGCTATACTGTTTAAATTTAGTCAGTCGATGTATTCTGTGAACCGCATTAAGATTTTTACATAAAAATAGAAAAAAAACAATACATTTTGGGGGTCCCCATACTTGGAACTGAAACTCAAAAATTTTTTTTTCATCAAACCTATACGTGTGGGGTATCTATAGGTAGTTCTATAGGTGTTCAAAAATGATGTTGAGGTTTCTAATATCATTTTTCTCTAAACTTAATAGTTTGCGCGAGAGACACTTCCAAAGTGGAAAAATGTGTGTCCCCCCCCCCCTCTAACTTCTAAAAGAGAGTGAAAAAACTAAAAAAAATATATGTTGTACATTACCATGCATTACCATTATTCACAGAAATTGCAAATCCCCAAAACTTCAAGTAAAAAAGGCGGCTACAATACCAAAGCGCTACTGAGCCAGTTAGATAGTGTATTATCATATGTTATACACAAAATAATCGCTTCCTCTATATCACAAAACCAGTGTGAATTAAATTAATTAATCTTCAGGAATATTTACGATGTGATCTTACAAACTCACAGCTCACATTCTGTAACCATTCTAAGTTAGATTCTTGTTCAGACAGTGATATATTAGGTCTCTCTTGCTCGAACACAGAATAAATATTAGAACACCCTGTTTAAATATGTACAGAACTGTAAGAACATCCAACTAATCTAATCTGTATCAACAGGGTCTCTTAAGATAATTAATTGTTTATCGAGTCGATGTTAACTAAGTTCTTTGGCGTGCCAATAAAATACACAACTATAAACAAGTTTGGTAAAGTTCGTTTTAACTCTGTTTGTTTCTACGTAGAAACAACTAACTTTAGGTATTTAATTTGTTAGAGTTTAAGGTAAAGATACGGTCTGTTGCTAATGATTTATTATAACGACTGTATTGTTATTCTTGAGTTTTGTTTTCGTTTTATCTTTACGAAGTATACACCCCGGCCATTTTCGGGCTCGATATTTGCTCCAAAAGAGTTAAAAATCTGTGTCTATGTTTAGAAAATGAAGCGTGGTTCTCTGTAAAGTGTCAGTGCAGAGATTCTTCACTTACACACGACGTAATATAAATATATTTTTACTAAATAGTACTCATGTTCCTAGCCTCATTCCCAATATTATTTGGGATCGGCTACTAGTTCAACCGGTTTTATCTGAATATCAGTTTTTCCACGGAGTGATTGGCATCGAATCTCCGCAACAATAAGGGAGAACTGAAATTTGAAGGCTGAACTAGTTGTCAGTAAATTTGAGGGCACTGAATTCCCAATAACGATTGCCATAGATGTTCATGACAACCGGGACTGACGGTTCCACGTGCTCTCCGAGGCACGGGCGTGAATCACCGACAAACTTCCAAATTCCGGGCTGTTATTAGAAATTTCCTAAGAAAAACCCAAAAACACGTTTCGGTCCGACCCGAGATTTGAACCCGAGACCTCTTGATTAGCAGTCGCATACGCTATCCACTAGACCAACGAGGCAGTATATAGTACTATACTTTTTTGACTTTATAGATATATGCTAACATAATGTCTATAAAAAGTTTCAGAGTCAATTTAAAACTGTATTACCCCAAAAAAACACAATTTTAGAAAGGACTGTGGTCGGAAGTCATTATGATAATTATAAAAACTTAACCGCAATTCTTGATAACATTTATCATGTTCCGAAAACAACGCGAGAATTCGTCGAGATTCTCTCGTACACAATTTTATTTGGTTACTATTTGTTCCCACAGCGACGTAGTACCAACGTACCAACCAAGTTAAACAAAATTTGAATATATAATGTGTCTCCGCTCTAGCCCTATTTAAAGAAGAAAATACTGGAATTCTTAAATTAAGTAGACATATACTCATGTTTTTACTGTAAACGGGACTTATTCGCGATAATATTATAAAGGTTACGATACCTTCTATTTTCCGACGTTTCGAACGGGTTATACCGCTCGTGGTCACGGGTAGACATACATTTAAAATCAACTTCAGTTTTAATGTTTAGATATGTTTTCAAAAACACACACGTTTGGTCCGACCTGGGAATCATACCCGGGATCTCAAGCTCAGTAGTCGCATAAGATACCACTGCACTACCGAAAAACAATAACAAAGGCTAGGAAAATGAAGATAACGTGGTATCCGAATACCACATTAGTCAAAAATGGTTTCACCGGTCTGACCAGGCCTAGCAGATTACTTCTATTTATTCTATCAATTAATCCAGCCACATGTCTTAGATTTAAAGGTATAAGTACTCAATCCCTGATTATGCATAGAGAAAATGAGATTATGGAAGGTGTAATACGTCTTCGAAGTTCTTCTGAGCCGTCTGAGGTAGCACTCTGGGTTTATGGAGTGGAATTATGTTGTGAATAATTTATTTATGGTAATTGTATTTTTTGTCGCTTCTTACAGAGTTGTTTCAAGTTCGTAATACGCATTTTTCATACATAATATTTACGTTTTTATTCACGTTTTAGCACCGTTTTCAGGTATTGTTTTCATAAAGTGCCTTCAGTAAAATGTAGAATTCATTTTAAGAGTATTCTCTATCGTAATTAATTGATTTAAATAAAGGTAACACAAGGAGTAACAGTACGGTTTACGAAATATATTTTTAAGGATTTGTAATAAATTTTCTTTTTTTTCCTTTCTAAGAGATCTGATTTAATAGTAGACGCTTCTGCTGTTTTTTTACGCCTTCCTTATTACTAGATGGCCCACGCAGCATTGTATGCATCTACTTATTGTTCGTGGCGTGTGCGTGAAAAAAAGGTTACAGTGGCTGACTGTAGCCTTAAAAGATAGACATACTGTCGCTAACTTTTTTTAGGACTTTTTAAGGTGAACAGTTCTTCCATACATTATCTTTGTTAAACTTAAAACGCAGCGCACGCAATAGAAGCTCTCAAAAGGAAGAACTGTTCCTCGTTTATGCAATATTTTTATTGTTACCCGGCTCCTTTTGATTTTAGCGTGACAATACATACCCTTCCTCGATAACTGAGCTATCTAATACTGTAATAATTTTTCAAAACGGACTAATACTTTTTGAAATTAGCGCGTCATAATTTTTTATAGATTATAGATTAAACTTATTAATCCCAACACTAGTTTATCATTTAATCGGGTAACTGACGACTTAAATCATGATAGTGTATTTGTAAAATTGAATAAGTATTATAGGTAACAATAACACAGCTGATCCTATCTAATCACAAAGTAAATTGAAGGTTGGTATAATATAAACATAAGCCGTATGCCCTCAGGAATAACCACCATCAATTTCAATGCGTGAAATAACAATGAAATATTATATTTTACGTAGATAAATATTCTCGGTCGGAACTCTGAGGTTTTACGTGTGACTGCACGTGCCCAAATATTTCATATTATCCATTATAAGCTAGCCAATCCACCACGTTTATCTGTGGCATATTATGGTAATATTGATGAGGAATTAGTAGCTAAAGTGATGCGACAAACAGACAGAATTAATTAATATCATTGACATCATGTAATTTGCTACAGATTTTTTTGTTCTTGAAGCGCAAAACATATCAACATTTATTTATACAGTAGAATACTAGTCTGTCGTAGTTAGTACCAAACTTAGAGATTTAAAATCTATGTATTATCCCTACTAATCCCTACTAATATTATAAATGCGAAAGTAACTCTGTCTGTCTGTCTGTCTGTTACGCTTTCACGACTAAACCACTGAACCGATTTTAATGAAATTTAGTATGAAGATAGAACTGAACTTGGGGAAGGACATAGGCTACTTTTTACCGCGATAACCGACATATACGCGGTTGGAGCCGCGGGCGAAAGCTGGTGAATAAATAAATTCGAAATGTCTGTTTTTAATTTCTGATGAATAACTTTCACTAAATTGCGTCATGAAAGTATATATACGATACGAGTATTTACATCATAACATCAATAAAACTTTTTGATTGCCTATTATTCCGGCTAATCTCTATGACAGCTGAATCAATTTTGGCGGAACTCTCACTAGCAGCTAAACAAAGCTAATGTTAAACAAAGGCTACTTTTTACGACTAAAGTGTGACATATTACCATGGGGCTTAACTACTTGTATAAAATTATCGCCACATGTTGCTGCTCACGTTTAACTTCGAAAGTAAGTGATTTTCATGTTTTTTTTTCTATGTGCGTTTTGTTGGCATACTTAAGATGGAATAGTTATAATCACGTTTTGAGGCACCAATAGGAGTCAATTCTGATTGCAGACGAAAGTTAGTTTTTACTAATCAGTTAGTTTTTACTAATATTTTAAACGCGAAAGTTTGTGAGAATTTATGAATATATGTTTACTGCTCTTTTACACAAAATCTACTGGACGGATTTAGATAAAACTTTACACTAATATAGCTTATATATCAGTATAACTCATAGGCTACTTTTTACTGCAATAGTTGAGATACACGCGGGTGAAGCCGCGGGTGAAATCTAGTACTCTATAAATTAATGTGTGAAAAGAATTCCTTGTTTTTAAAGGCAAATATTGTTCGTGACTAAATGAATTATTTATTTCAGTATTTTCAAAGGAAAATTCAGGGAGGAACTTTAGTTTACAAGTTTAGTTTTTGTTAGATAGTATGTATATTTAACTGAAATAAAAATTTAAAGAAACTACCGCCGAACAGTTTACGGAAATTGAGTTCGATTGGAGTCAAGCCAACCAATAGTTCTGTTTTAAAGACTACAGATGGAATATAAAGAAACAATTCACATGCAACTACGGTTAAGGAGAAGGAGGGAAAAAAGTTAACAAAGATAAATTAGGTGCCAAAATATAATCAGAATCACGTCAGTAACTAAAGATTGTTTGTACCCACTTTCATCACTATTTTACCATACATCACTAAATTTGCGATTGGGGAGGCCTTTATACAGTATTGGACTGATAGGATAGGTTAAGGATATGACTAACACGTATTAAATAATGAAAACATCGGACATTAAATATGTACTAACGATTGGTTAGTGGTCGATCTTCGAACGTTTTGACAGTCTTGAGTTACAAGTCAAACTACGCTTGTATAGATCTCTCGACTCATTTGACTGGTCAAACTATATCACAACATATTATGAAATATAGTCTACCCCCACGTCTGTCTGTCTGTACACGATAAACTCAAAACCAGTGCACCTATGAAAATGAAATTTTGTAGCCAGATAGTCTAAAGCCTGAGAAAGAACATGGCAGGCGAAAGCAAAGTTTATAATAAACCGTAGTGGTTCACTACCACATCGTGTTTTAATTGCTGACAGTACTAAATAAAAATATTAAATAAACATCGCATGTATCATAATTATTCAACTTACACGGACTCCGAACAGTAGATATAAAATTCAAAATAAAGATTAAGACCTCACCACATAATCCGGCACAGTAATATTCTCAAGAATTGGTGTCAAACGATGTCCTCCATAACCGTATCCCATCGTCCATTGTTGTTCGCAGTTCCAAAGTATTCAACTTAACTTCCACCAAAGTTTTAGACCCCAACTTCCAAGGGCCAATTTCGACTTCCATATCTAGGGAAGACTGGAGCTTTAAAGCACTGGTGGCATTTTAATTAACACTGTTGTGTGTATCTACTTAGTGAGTGAATTTTGCATATAATTATTCTTGAACTAAGCCATCGATAACGAAGCCACATTTAGCTAGATTATTGCTTTAATTACTTGTATTATAATTAAAACAATTGCTTTAACATTTTTGTATTTACTCAAGGTTCTTTTAGCTTCTGTTTTACGGCAGATAATATTCAACAAATGGTAAAAGCTATGTATTATTATGTTTATTTATTTATTTCGTATCACCAACAAATGATCCACACATCATATATGAATATAAGGAAAACAAAATACATGCCCCATGCTCATTCAATGTAGGTAATCACATGTAACAAAGTATAATTAGTACCATCTAAATGTACCTAATTAAATTAAAAGAATATAATAATAATAATACAGAAGAAAGCCACTGGTTAAAAGAGCCATAAACAACCTAAAACAGAAATTCAATCAGAACCTCTGAATGTTTGAAGGTTGTTTGAAATTGTACACTCTATCACATGGTTTTGAAATTTTGATGTGTTATTCGAGGTACACTACTACAACTTGTGCATATAAATAAACAGTAAAAAACATAATTGAGTCTTGTGCTAAGTAACTAAGTAGGGGTTATTACATAAAGCAACACGGTAAATAGTAGCCAATCGCAGGCGTTCGTCTCTGTCAAAGTAAAAGTACAAATGGTCCTGAGCATTACACTATTATTAAAAAGAAAGTGTTTACGTGTATGTAAAATTGTGAATGTTTTGTTTAAATTGTTATTTATGTGTGAGTTTATAGTAACAGGCATTGGTTTTATGTCAGTCTAAAATGTATATGTGTGAAGCTTTCCTTCACAAAAATGACAGACATATACTGCATACATGTCATTATTAGTGCATATGTGTGTAAAGGTACCATATTATTTATGGCTAAACTCTAATATAATGCACGTCACTAGCTAGCCACTCGCAATTTAACTGACAATTACGATGGCTTGTAAAGTTTTCAAAAATATCTTTATTTTACTACTAAAAAGTCCACACTTATTTCAAGCAGTCTTATACCTTTTTAACCGTTAGCTACAGATAATATTCAAGATAAAATGTTCTTCATTTTCTTAACACAGTCACTCGTAATTACAACTTCATTAACATAAAGCTTTACCCCATTTTCCTTAATCCGGTCCTCATGTAATAAATATACTCATATTAATGAAGAGATACGAACATTCGTTACTCTAATGAGATCTACAGTCAAAATTAAAAATGAGAATATTTGAATTTTCTGGTTGCAAAGTTGCCATCAAAATTCATATTACTTAATGGAGGACGTCCATTTAATTATGCTTTGCTTCATGTGGGGTAGGAGGAAAGAAAAAAATTAATACTTTAAAACTGAAAAGGATATGAAATTATCGTAAGTCAACTTTTGGACTTCTCCGATAGGAATAAATAAAATTGAAGTTGCTGTTTGTAATTTCAAATTAACATTGTTCACAAATTTAATTTTATAAAATACGTGGTCTATTACATATCAAGACATCGAAATCAGTTGCAAATTACACAACTTAAACAATATATAAACAGTTATGTATTGTATTATGGATGAATAAATCAATACAAACTTAAGTATCTTGAAATCAACTAAATTATTGCGTAATTCTCTTAGCAATCCCTCTCAATCAGAGAGTGGAGTAACCGGTATTTATCTTGCTTTGAAACTTAATATTAAGCGTTTATCTCGAATGTAACCTTCGTAGGTTCTCATTATGCTGATATATCAAAAGTTTAAATTGCTGAGAAGGTTCTTTTGCATATAAGATTAAAAAACTTTATCGTGTAAGCGTCTTTATTAGCTTGAGGCATAATCTACGTGGTATTAAGTACATTACAAGCATTGTTGCTATATTACTAGTACTATATTATAAATATGTTAATGAACTATACTATTTATTAAATAAATTCAGTCGCGCCATACTATGTTTTAGATCTCTTACAAAATTTGTTAATACAGTTTTTTGAACAATGAAAGTTATTGAATAGTGAATGTATTATAATATTGACATAGTCTCTTACTATTAGATCCCTTTGTAAATACAACTTTTGTTCTTATACAATTTATACATATTATTTTAAACAATGATCTTACTTTATTTATTTTATGGTTTATGAAATTTATATGTTATAACTAGCTGATGCCCGAGGCTCCGCTCGCGTTTTAGAGGTATGAAAAATAGATGTTGGCCGACCCTCAGACCTACTGAATATGCATATAAAGTTTCATGAAGATCGGTCAAGCCGTTTCGGAGGAGTATGGCAACGAAAACTGTGACACGAGAATTTTATATATTAGACTAGCTGATGCCCGCGGCTCCGCTCGTGTTTTAGAGGTATGAAAAATAGATGTTGGCCGATTCTCAGACCTACCCGATATGGAGACAAAATTTCATACAAATCGGTTCAGCCGTTTCGGAGGAGTATGGCAACGAAAACTGTGACACGAGAATTTCATATATTAGATATACTAAAACAATGACGTTTATCATAATCATTAGATATAGTAGGGGTAAGCTAATATTTGTAATACGGGTATGATATTTTTTTTATACATAGAATATAATTTTAAGTAGAAATATGTCCACTAAGCATCTTTTCACATCAAATCAAAAATCAAATCAACAACCCAACTTAATGTCCCATTCCTGGGCTCGGGGCTCTCATGAGAAGGTTAAGGCCCCACGCTAGCCGAATTCGGGTTGGGGACTGGCAAGGCACGTTGTGGCTACGTAATCTTAGCGTTGGATGTTTTTAAGCCGCCCGAAGGCCTCCAACTAAGTTTCACGACGGCTATCTTATGATAACAACCGGGAATGACTGCTTAACGTGACCTCCTAATCACGGAAACGCTTATAACATATATATATACCGCTCCGTCGTTTCTTACCATCGATGATTTATCCAATCACCTTAATCATCTTCCATTAGCATAATTAAACGTTATTAGCAGTTTTTTTACCATAATACTATGCTGACTTAAAATTGGAAATATTATCATTTCAATAGCAAACTTTTCAACCTACATTTTAATACACAATATTTAAACAAAGTCCGAGAAGCTACTGTTATTTGTGCTAAAATTTGAATTTTAAAGAAATGGAAATGAATACGTACAGCAATATATTATCTATTCTAGGATTAGCTGAATAGGTTGATTCATTTTTAAAATACCCAATCGTACTTTCATATTTGTATTATAAATTCGAAATTAACTTTATCTGATTGTCTAATTCTTTGATGTTTGGGTGTAGTTATACGTAAAAGCCAGTGAATAATAAAAATAACTAGTTTCACGTACCAATACATTAATTTGAATCGTCTAGACTTAAGATTAGTTCGTACAGCAGTCCACTGCTGGACATTGGCCTCTCCTTGAAAAGGAGGTATTGGCCTACTATACCACGCTGGCCAGACGGGTTCGTATCGGGTTGGTTTCAAGTTTTCCTTCTCTTTGCATTGATGTTGTCTTGCGTAGTTAACCCTTAGTCGACTTTTACGACACCCGCGTGGGATGAATAGGGGTGGTGACACTCTGTATTATCGTATCAATATTATTGTTTAACGGAATTTATACGCAACGTTTCGAGCCGATTATACAGCTCCTAATCACGAGTAGACTAGGTTTACTACGCATCGTAATCTTTTAAAATAAATAATTTTATCGAGAATAAGCCCCAGTATATTACAAGAATTATGTGTAAAATTGGTGAAAGTTTAAAAACAGGTAGTTCGTACGAGTGTGATTTAAATTTGTACACCAGAAACGGTAGAATAAAGAACGTATCATATTATAATAACATCTTTTGTACCCTATTCTAACAAATAAACATTTCTCTTTTTCTAAATAAAGTAGTGCAGTCTGAAAGCCAATTCTCGTATTATAAGGCTGGTCTCAATTTAGTTGCAATCAACGTTCGTTGTCGCAACTATCTTAAAAGATATTTTTGTGATGCTGTATTTAACATCCAACGTTTGCTGCGATGTGATAGCATCGTATTATATCTGCTGGTATCTACTGATATAATACTTGCTATTTTACTTCAGAAATATCTTATGTAACTGTTGTGAAATCGTAAATAGGACCTTAATTAAGACAGAACTATTATTAAAGTTGAATCTCAGACAATTCAAACTTATGCAATACATGTTTTTCATAATCCAAGACCTTAGTACTTTATTTTTGTTACTTTCACCCGACAGCGTCAGAAGGAGGCTAATGTTTTTCTTTTTTGTTACAGTGTCAATGAGGATGTAGCGACGATGTGCGCGCCGGCCACTGCGGCGCTTTTGCTTGCGGCTTTAGCTGCCTTGCCTTGTCGAGGTGAGAACAGAATGAATGATCTTTTGAATATTTAATTCATTGCATCCTCATTTAAAATAGATATAAATCGGTTAAACCATTATCTAGCTAGCAGTTAAATCCTTCACGGTTCAGGTTCGGCTAGGCTGCTTTTAAAACATTTCTTTACAGCTACAAAATTCAAAAGGTTTTAACGAAAACATTTTCTCTTCAGTTTGTTGGTGTTTTACTATTTTGTAAATTTGTATTTATTTATTACTTTTAAAATATTAATAAAATAACACCACTCAGATTAAAAGTTAAGCTTTGAGTGAAACATATATCTATTATATGTTAATATAAATATATCAACTTTATATTTCGTTAAACCAATATATTAAGAAGCATTTCTTAAAGGTTTTTCAAAATACAGCCCAAAGATAATTACCTACTTTGGCTTAAAGTTTTCCCCAAAAGTTCATTTTCTTAAGCTGTGGACCATTTAAAAATGTTTTCCTTACGCGCATCTCACAAATTAAATTGCGAATTCCTGAAAGCTTTTAACTTGTGTTCGTAAGAGAGCTGCTTATATTTTAATTCCTATAGAAATTTTAAATAAACGAAGCAGAAACTTTCTAGACGAGAAATCACTTAAAATTTATAAAATACATTGTGTATCTGTTTGCAATGTTTTAAAATTCTTAGAAGGAGTTATTTATACTTCAATTTAAGTGTTGTATTAAGACTTAAAATATCGTAAACGATTTTTAGACTAAACTTATATTTTTTTAAATATCTTATAAATAAACCCACCTAGTTTCATACTAAGCAGACCTTGTATTATGAATATTAATAAGCAATAGAGCAACGCTGATTTCAGTACGAATACCAACCTATAATGACATCATTCGTTCTGTCGCCTCTTGTTGGTGAGTGTGAGATCGGAGGCCAATCATTATGCATCCTACAATGATGCAGAAATATCTGACTAAGCCGTCATGGTGTGGGTCACCATGCTATAATGTATGCACTCACAATGAGAATGGTGGCTCATGCTCCTGGATTCTACTCATGCTATCCATCAGACAGAGTAGAATCACTTTGGTAGGATTAAATCTAAAAAAAAATAGTAAACGAGTACTTTTTGAAAAATATAAAGCATGTAGTGAAAATTAGAGACATACGTCCAATTAACTTAAAGAAGTTAGAGCTGGAAAACAAGTCTATTGTTAAGTAGTCCATTTAAATAGTCAACTATTCCAAGGAAAAAATAACAGAATGAAAACTTTATTGAAAGAGAACAAGAAAATATTGAGTATTCAAGAATTGAAATTATACCGTCTACTTTTTAATACCAAATTCAAAATTTTAAATTATTATTAAAATTCCACAAGTATTTAAAAATATCTATTGCTACAATGTTGTTTGAAATGTTAATGCGAAATTTAAATAGGACAAAACAATTGAGTAAGAAATTTTCAGTTTTCTCTCCAACAAACAGTACGCTGATATTTTAAACCCAAACAGTTAATTGCTTACATTCTAAAATTTACATTTCAATTTCCAGGAACTGACGCCGACGTCGTCTCAAGGATATTGAATGAGACCAACAATTTTCAGGAGACTGGCTCCCAACCAACGATAAACAAAGTCTATCAAATGTTACATGCTAATTCTGACCTACATAATCAAACCGAACTTGTTGGAAACTTTAATTACTCTAGTGTTAATCTTACGCATAGTTTTAACTTGTACAACAATCTCAAGTATTCCACACGCGAAGATAAGAATTATGTTGAGTGTTGTCCAAATATTGATAAAGTTATTACTAGTAGCAATATAAGTATAACGAACAAAAGTATTGAAGTTATTATTAATGAAGTGAATGTACTTGATATCAAAAAAAACAGAAAAAGAAGGGTTGTGAATATATTACGAAGAAATCAAGAAGCTACCACCAGTGAAACTCCAATGTACATGGAAGGTACGACGGTATCTGAGTCATCGAGTCCACCACCTTTGGTTATGGAGAGTCGACGTAAACCAGGAGAGACAGGATCGAGTGCGCCGCTGCTTAATTATATCTTTGACACAATTCATTCTTCCAATACACATCAACATAGAAATGAGAAGTGAGTTTTTTATTCATCTTTTGATAATGAAACGAAAATATAACATAATATTTTACTACAAAATAAAATAGGTATATAATATATGAGAAAAAATTTCATACATATACCCAAACTGTTTCGAAACAACAACAACTCAACTCAACAACTTTTAAGTTACTAATTGGATACCGTAGGACATAAAACACTGATCTAATTGACCTATAGCAATGACCAGTACAAAGTAGTTAAAACAGCAAAAGTAAATAAATAATTTAACTATTTAGTACTTACAGTATCTTAAATCCTTGCCAAAGAAACATTTCAACTAACTTGCGCACTATATTTATCATGAATATCATTTAAATTACAATTACATTGATGAACCAAACTCAATGTTTGGCACCCATTTTCTTACAAAATGTTATTTACTCCAGTCTAATGGTTAGGCAAACGAGAGTATTGAAATTAATTCAATTTGTTGACTTTGCACAGAATCAACTGTAATGAATAACATTATGGAAATTTAAATATATAAACAACTTTAGGAAATAAAATTTAAAATGGAATACTTGAATCGTTATTAATCTGAACTTAATTTAGTCTATTTATTTTTCTTATTGTAGCGTAAAAATGTGCCGAAATTAAAATTATTAACTAATTCTACGAACAGATTTAAGGTAAACATTTGAGTTGGAAACTTTGAAAGCATCTTTAAGATTCCCGAATAAAGTTTTGAACTCTTCAAATATTTCAAAATCCAATATGTATACATATAAATTCTGTTTGAATAGGGCTGGGAATGGTAACAGCATTTATGCAGCGGCTGCTCCGGAGATAGAAGCTTTAGTGGGATCTACAGCGCACCTAGACTGCAAGGTGGATGCTCTTCATGATAAACTGGTAATAAGTATGTTTCTTGTTACAAATTCATTCGCTTAATAAAATACATTATTTTCATTGTTTTCATGGAAATCAAAATTTATCATTATACTTTTATTTATTTGCAGTCATTTAGAAAAATAAAAAATAAAAAATATAGTGACAACTACGAATTCATTTGTTAAGGTCTCATGGGTACGTCGAAAAAACGAAGAGCAACCTATGGAACTTCTGACTACTGGTACACAGCAATACACAGCAGACGACAGGTAATATTTATGAATGACAAAATAAAATAAATCGTCTACACATATCCTATTGCACTCAATTATTTTGATAAGTCCAAGAAAGTTTTAAATTTATTGCTGTTGTAGAAACTTTACTAAAGTCAAGAGAAACCAAATATAAATAACTAAGTACTTTAACTTCCTTGGAACGGGAAGCCTTGAAAAGTGTACAAAATTATGTACTCTTCTTCAGGCGAGTAATCTGAGCCAAATGTCAAACGTGGAACATAGGAAACGTGAAAATAAATTTCGATGATTTCTTCATTGATTTTTATTTTGTAGCAAAATATAATAAAACTTACTTGTTTGTAAAGATTTTATTTTCCAAAGAATAGGTCGGGCTTTGTCATAAGATTTATTTAAGGTTTAAATGATTATTAGGAGGAGGAATTTTGTTTTAACTAATTTAAACATTACTTATGCCTGATTAGCTCTGAGCCTGGCCTTACAAGGCTCTTTATCAAGCGATTCATGTAGCTACGTTTTCTATTGGGATAATAAAATACATAAACACGTTTCACGTCACAGCTATAGACGCCGTCAATTTAATGCAGACGTAAGCGGTTATTCATCGTCAAACTTCTAATAAAGGTTCACTGTCTATCAGGTTATTGTATCTGAGCACGTCAAAACAGAGAGAATTAAATTTAGATTAATCCTCATAGTCTATCGTTGAAAATACTATATTATTTATTTGTACCTGAACTGTATAAAAATAAATTTAATGTGTGTCTTTAAAAATGAGAATTTATGTGGTGAATAAAAAATTTCTATATTATCAGGTACTCAGCCCGCTTCATACCACCAGATATTTGGAGACTAGAAATTAGAGAAGTGCGTGCAGCAGATGCTGCATTTTATGACTGCCAACTATCGGCCCATCCACCTCGTACAGCTAGAGTTACACTAAGGGTACCAGGTAAGAAGTAAAGACTGTTGAGTATTTTAAAAGAAAAATGCATTTGACGAAGTTAGATAATTGACTTGGTTCTGTTGGGATCCAGAGTTTTTGATGCTCTGACCAGAGAAGTTAAATTATTTTTCTAGTCTTAAATCGTTTCATTTGCTTCCTTTCATAAATATTGTGTTATGTCACTAATTTGTGATATGATAAAGTTTGAATTCTATAAGGCTCATGGCTTCAGTGCTATTAGAATAGTTTATTTATTGTATTTCCTCCATCCTTAAGATCCTCGTTTAAAAGAAACACAATAATATAACTACAAAATCAAAAAAGGTTAGGTTCCGATAAAGTAACTAATGAGGCTTAAAAACTGGATGCACCAATAAATACTACTTAATCGTCTCACAGAATTATACAACTTGATATTGGAAACGGAATTAGTACCAAGACAATGGTGTACTTTAGATATTATACTACTATATAGAAATAAAATCCACTTGACATCAACAACTACAGACCAATTAGTATAAGGGTAAATACGCACAAAATAATTTTAAATCGAATATCACGAGAAATTGATAAAGCCCAGCCGTCATAACAGACTGTTTTCGATCAGGATTTAGCATTCTAAATTATATACAGGCTTTGGAACAAGTAATTAACAAATACGAAGAATTCAATAGGTGATATCTAGGTTTTATCGGGTATAATATATAGCAGTCTCATAAGTAGGCCAAATATCGACTCAAAGTATACAAACATCATAATAAATATATAACGGGTTTTTCAACAAGAACTTTGCTTTCCAAAATAAAATGAATTATGTGAAGATGATTCAATTTTTATTGTATTACACAGTAAAAGTTTGGCAATTATGAATCCTTACTTAATTTTATAAATGCGAAAGTAACTCTGTCTGTCTGTCTGTCTGTTACGCTTTCACGCCTAAACCACTGAACCGATTTTGATGAAATTTGGTATGAACATAGAACTGAACTTGGGAAAGGACATAGGCTACTTTTTGCTGCAATAATCGAGATACAAAGGCCAAAGCTAGGTGATTATGAAAATACTTAAAGCGTAGATATCAAAATGTATCACTGTTTATCTCCTGTCAAAACTTCACAGGTTGCTAGGCATAAAACACTTGCATGGCAACCATAATGATAGTTTGTAAATGACATATAGACCAGTAAACCAGAGTAGATAATTTTTGAAAACAAATAAAATTATAGTAGGATAAAACCTATTGGAAAACGGGAGAATATTATAAAAATGAAAAGAAAAATAATTTACGGGCGATCTGAGGTCGGGAAGGGGTAGAGGGGGGTGTTTTCGGGTTCTTTAAGCGGGGCTAAGCCGCCATAGTGTGGGCCGCCATACATTATTGTCTACATTCGCAGCAACTGTGGTAGCCCCGACTCTTGGATTCTGCTCATGCTTTCCATCAGGCAGGGTAGAGTCACTTTGGATGGCTAAATATATAAAACAAAGTGTAAAAAACGGTGGATCTCGATTTCCAGCAAAACTACAAGTCCGGCAAATCTACAAGGAAAAAAGTTAAATGGCAAAGTTGTAGGTAATTAAAAGATCTACAACTTTTTAGGGTTCCAAAGTTTATGACTTCGAACCCTTATAGATTCGTCATGTCTGTCCGTCCGTCCGTTCGTCCTCGACTTACCGTTCAAACAGTAAGTGCTAGAAAGATGAAACTTTTCATGAATATGTATTGTAATTACGTCGACAAAGTGCTACAATAAAATTATCAAAAATGTTTTTATTTAGGGTATTCATGTGGGGTATCATTATATAGGTCTTTTAAAAACATTAAAGGGTTGTTTAGACGATTTTTTGATTAAGGTATCCGTTTGCAAGAAATTCCACTTTAAAGGCCACTTTTTTGTAAAAACAGGGCGTCCTCTAAAAGCTAAACGGCCGGCTCAAAAAATCATGAAAAATTCGTGATAGTGGTCCATATACTGAACTTTAAACGAAAACTATAAGGATTAGATGACTTTGTTAGTTCAGGAGTTATAGAGGCTTAACTTCTACAATGTGCTTACTTGGAAAACGTCATACAAAACTAACGCATTAATACGTAAAAATAACAATTATCCATTGGATACAATTTCTAATCCACGTACCATTATGGGTGATTGAGGTACCCTTTCCTGTGCGTGGCCTGACACGCACTTGGCCGATTTTTTATTCACACTTTTTTTCACATAACCTCAAATTATATGTGAAAAATAAAAAAAAAACAGGTATTTGGTTTTTTATTTTTATCTTTTACACATAAAATTCTTTTTAAACGAAGTTTACTGAAAACTTACCTTTTAATGTCCCGAATACACTGTAATTTATTTGATTTGAAATATTTATTTCTTCACCCTATTTTGACTTTATCGAAAATTCACCCCTCAAAATATCTACTTTTTTCAAAAAATTGGGGTGTTTTCTATTTGATGAAATCTCTACTTTCCGATGGTGTAATCCCTACTAATATTATAAATGCGAAAGTAGCTCTGTCTGTCTGTCTGTCTGTTACGCTTTCACGCCTAAATCACTGAATTTGATGAAATTTGGTATGAAAATAGAACGGAACTTTGAGACATAGGATACTTTTTATCGCGAAAATATAGGGGACGAAAGTTTGTGTCGAAGTTCCTTATTATCAAACATAAAATCATGTAAGATTTTTTAATCTACCCTTTCCGAGTCGCGCGATATAAATAAATTCCACGCGGGCGAAGCCGCGGGCGTAAAGCTAGTAAATAATAATTACGAAATGATATCTGACAAATGTCAAAACTTTCATGAAAGTTTTTAATCACTTTTGGCAAAATGGCGGATCTATTTCGTTAATTACATCACGGATTTACACATATCTTTTTTCATTCATAATTGCTAAACTTTTCTCTTCGTAATACAATAAAAGATTTAATCATCTAGATAAATATAAATTCTTTGTTTTGTTTTATAATACAAAGTTTTTGTTGAAAAACCCATTATAATAGCGCAAGTAATGTAAGACTAGATTCCAGAGGCAAAACAATAAATATCAGAAGAGGATTCAGACAGGGTGACCCTATGTCTCCATAGTTGTTTATTGCTGTGCTGACAAACATATTCCAGAGCATGGATTAGAAAACAAGCGGCATAACGATAAATAACAACTATTTAAGATATCTCAGATTTGCTGATGACATAGTTTTACTAACAGAAACAGCTAGAGATCTACAAGATATTGGATAAAGCAAGCTCAAAAGTTGGATAATGAACGCTACAAAAACCAAAATAATGAAAAACAGCTTACAAAAATCCATTAGCGTGATTGACTATACCGACAGACTATATCCGGGTAAAGAGATATCATTTTCCAAATTTAAAAATGATGAAGAAGTTGAAAGAAAATTAAATTTAGCTTGGAACAATTTCTGTTGAGTCAGACAAATTAGAAAGAGACTTTTTGATAAAACTATGAAAAAATATATTGGACATCTGTGTATTGCCTTCTTTACTGCATGGTTGTCTAACCTGGATATTTACGACAAAACTAAACAAAGGATTACGACAACGCAAAGGGCTTTGGAACGGAGCAACTTAAACATAAGATTTATCCATAAAGTCAGAAATGAAACTATTAGACAAAAACCTTATTGTTCTTACACAACTCTTAAAACTGAAATGACAGTGGGTTGATCATATAGCATGATACACAGACAACAGATTTACAATCAGAACTACAGCATAGAAAGGGCCTACAGGAAACAGAAGAGTAGGTACACCAAAAAAAGATGGGCAGATAATATATCAGAAGAAAGGTTAACTAATGTTAACCACTGCCATAGATAGAGACAAATGGATTAAATTGGAGAAGAACTTCACCCAAGAAGGAGTTCCTATATTTTTTTTAAACATATTTAACCTTTTTACCTACCAACCAACCTACCAAAATGACTCTACCCTGCCTGATGGAAAGCACGAGCAAAATCCAAGAGTGGGGGAAACCACACACCATTGTGGTGGCCCACACTAAGGCGGCTTATTGAGATGCTTTTTCACGCCCCGCTTATAGGACCCGGGATCATAGTGGGAAGGAAACACATGAGCTCGTAGTGAGTTCTAGTTTTTGATTGCTTTTGATAAGAAGGAAGAGCCCAACCGTTTCGTTCTAGTGCGTATTTCTTCTACCCTGAAATATCAAATTGTAGACTATTTACTAACACTACTGACATTCAGAGAATAAATTAATTAATCATTTTACTAACTTAAAGAACCTGTAATATGGATATTAAAAATTAAGACTTTTCTTTTTGTTTTTTAAAGTTATGTGTCTTTAAGAAAATGACTAAATAGATCTGTGAATAAAAATATTTTAATGTATTATTTCATAATAACAGTAAAGATTCCATTAACAAACATTTCAAACTTAAAGTATCTGTAATACTTCAAATTTAAAAGTGTCTCTACAGTTATAAAGTTTTATAATAACTGCCAAACATCAATTGGATTCCAAGTTTATTCAAAAGAAAATTGTGAATAAAGTGGAGCGTTATTTTAACGAATGGCTTAAGTTGACAAATTGTTCTTTTGAAGCGTGTGTTTGGTCTTTATTTTTCTTTGATGGTTGTTATAGAGAAGTAACAAAGAAATAGCTTCAATATTAGAGGCGTATTTTTTTAGTCAACTGTCAAATCTTTTCAAAATTGTTTCATGTTCAATTATTTGATTTCTATTTTTTTTGTGCTATCATATTAAAAGAAGGAAGAACATACTCGTATAAATACCGACGCGGCGTATAAATAACCCACGAGACTGGATTAGGTCTTTATTTTTGGAATATTGCTACGTATCCCTAAGCATTACAAAGCACTTGAAGAAATTAAATATGGTATTTATAAGTGGAACCATGACGTGTAGTCCTTAACTTTTCTACAAGATACAAAGTGATGACGACGTTGGGTCTCAAACACATGTTATGAACTATTTTATTTTCAGAATTAATGCTGCTTCACACGAAGCAGTATCGCCACTGATTACTCGTAGTTTTATTTTTTAAAAGTTTATTATTAAATTTAAGACTTCTAAGTTTATTTTTAATCCTGCGGCTAGATTAATTTATCTGAATCTATAATAAAATATCAAAAACCACCAGTTGCTGATTAAAATATAGCTCACTTTTTCTATAGCGTCACAATTTTATTTAATGTTTCAAGTTTTCTAGGTTGAGCTCTAATAGTTATTTAAACAAACTGTTGAGTTTGACTTAACATGTACTAAATAGTATATGTGAACTCCCCTTCTGATATTTGCATTTAAATATAATATTTCTTCCGTAGAAGTATCAGTGCGCATAGTAGACGGCGCTGGTGCAGAAGTGTCAGAGCAAGTATGCGAGGTTGGCAGTACTGTAGCCCTGCGGTGTGAAGTTAATGGACTGAGAATGGAAGGAGGGCCTACGCTACTTTGGTATCGAAAGGACGACCTGCTTAACGATGACACTACGAGAGGAGGAATAAGGTAAGTAATAAACCTATTCAAAATACTAAACACGATTACTGGTTTCCCCTACAGCGATTACAGAAGGCACGCCACATGTCTAAGAAAATTCAAATTTCGCTGATGGTACAACAATTAATGATTTTGCCACCTGCCTACTTAAATGCAGTTTTATTCTAGTATCTCACTAAATAACTAAATTCTATAATGAGATGTTGAAATATTTATTCATAAGTCTATAGAAATATTGAAGTATGTCTTCGTTACAGTGTCCGAACTGAGTTCGGTGCTAACGGTGCGAATTCAGTACTACGAGTGGCGCGAGTACGCGGCGATGATGCAGGTAGATACACCTGCGCAGTTGCACGAGCTGCGACTCCATCACCACCGCCAGCGCATGTTACATTACATGTTATAAAAGGTAAAGCAATGCTTTTATTTACAGTAAGTTCTAAACGAGATACTGAGCAGTTAAATCAGTTATCAGGGAATCGAAACATTATTAAGACATACGAAATAGCAAAATAATTATGCCAATTAGACTCTACAATCAATATAATATAATATAATATAACATAATATCAATATAACTGTCTCGTATTCTTTTAAATTTCGAAATTTTGAATGTGACTTGAAGATAAACACAGGCTTAACCATGGTGTTGCAAAAGTATATATCCCACTTTAAAAATAATACTTTGATGCAAATTTATATGGAATTAAACGTCATCTCTTTTGTTACTAGGTGAAAGCCTGGCCGAGTTACATCAAGGCAGTACATCAACAGCCACTTGCATCACGTGGTTACTAACACTGGCGCTATGCGTCCTTTTACAAGCGTAATAGTTATGGAATTTGTTTATTAATAAATTGTTCGTATTTTACACATGTTTCATTTTACCTGTTATAATATTGCGTTTCAAAAATTTAATGTTTGTAGTTTTCGGAGTTGCAGTAATAAAATAAAATTGTATTTGTAGTCTACAGGCTAAGTGATTTTGAGGTACAAAATGTTCTAGTGTACTATAAATACTATGAAATAAAAAGTCAAAGAAACTTCAATTCTTCTAGACTTTTTTTATATTTGAGATAACTTTTTATCATAGTCTACATTTGCCAAATGCGACAATTTTCTGAGTGGTACTCGAATCGTGCGAATTTATCAGTATCGAAATAAATCATCATCATCATCAGCCTATCGCATTTCATATTTAATCTTTAGGAATGCAGACCATATTGATTCAGAAAAAGCTGTTGTAAGTTAAACATCTGATTTGTCACATAAAAGCTGCTAAAAAAGTTGATCTTATTACCTTATTTTTATACATACCCTATCATTTAATATAGGAGAAACATGAGCACGGTATTAATAAAAGGCTTACTTTCCGAAATTCGACCCTGAAGAATCATTTGCTTTATTCATGTGTAATTTAAGCAGTTATCTCCCAAACAGGAAAATATTCTTAATTCAATGATTTTATTCAAGTAGATTTTTAGGGTTCCGTAGCCAAATGGCAAAAAACGGAACCCTTATAGATTCGTCAAGTCTGTCTGTCTGTCCGTCCGTATGTCACATCCAATTATTTCCGAAACTATAAGAGTTATACTGTTAAAAATTTGGTCAGTCGATGTATTCTGTGAAAAAAACAATACATTTTGGGGGTCCCCATACTTGGAACTGAAACTCAAAAATTTTTTTTTCATCAAATCTATCTATGGATAGGTGTTCAAAAATGATGTTGAGGTTTCTAATATCATTTTTTTCTAAACTGAATAGTTTGCGCGAGAGACACTTCCAAAGTGGAAAATGTGTGTCCCCCCCTCTAACTTCTAAATAAGAGAGTGATAAAACTAAAAAAAAATATATGTTGTACATTACCATGCAAACTACCAACGAAAATTGGTTTGAACGAGATCTAGTGAGTAGTTTTTTTTTAATACGTCTTAAATCGTAACACGCAATTTACCTTTCATCCAAGATAAGATAAGATAAGATAAGATAATATTTATTTGCATAAACATGTGTGTACATACAGTTCAAGGCATGTAGGATGTTACAAAGGTATTTGAAAAGGTTCTTACATGTTTGCCACATAAATTGGCGTGCAAATATTGCTAAAAAAATTAATATGAAAATATTCAAATATTAAAAAAATTCAGAGTATAAACTATGCATAGATGACAAAAAATAGAATACAATAATAAAAAGAAGCGAAGAAAATAACAATAATTACAAAAAAAACTATTTAATATTACACTCTTGTAAAAAATCTGTGACGTTATAATACGCTTTTTTGACCAAAAACAACTTAACTCTTTTCTTAAAGTCAACCATAGTTAGATCGTCCCAACTATGAGGTAATTTATTATAAATTACCGGAGCCATGCAAAAGACACTTTTGCGCATAAGTGCAGTTCTAGCGCTATGTAAGCAGAGCTTCGCATTAAGGTTCGAGCACATTATGCCGGGCCGCAGCGTGTCGGGGCGGGCCGCAGCGCAGCGCAAAATGCTAACTTAGCACATTGTGACGGGCCGGGTCGCAGCGCATTGACGGATTTTGAGTAGAGTGTACCGCATGCGCAACTGTTGTGTATTTAGTGCAACTGTACCTTATGGATAGCTCTGACGAAGAACTTTCTTTTTTTTGCCTGCTGTTAGAAGAAGAAGGAGAAGTTAGAAGAAAAAGTATCAAAAAACGCAAATTTCGTTAAATAAACACGTACGCGCATGCACACCAATCCGCTTGCTATAGCACACTGTGACGGGGCGCAGCGGGGCGGGGCGGGTCGCATCGCACGGACGCAAATCCGCGTCGCAATAATGCGAGCCGCTGCGGCCCGACACAGTGTGCGATACTTCATACAATTTGTATTGAAGCGATTTGAGCGGATTTTTGCGCTCCGCCCCGGCACGCTGCGGCCCGGCATAATGTGCTCGAACCATTATTGCGCCTGTTCCTAGGTACTACGTCTGCCAATCAATACACTAGTATAAAAACATCGATGAAAGTTACAACGAACTACAAGAACTTTTATGTTGTTACTTTATGTTGTTACTTGCTTATACGGAACCCTTCATGGACGAGTCCGACTCGCACTTGGCCGCTTTTTTTTTATGTACGAGCAATACAATATTATGATCTATTTTTATAAATGATAAATGATTTATTTTTGCAAATAAAGCTTATACAGGTTTTTTATACCTTGGACTTAGGCAGTAGAGCCACGCTGATTTTAGCACGAATGGGCCGACTCGACCAGGGCAGAACTACCCTCACACAGAAGACCATCCTAATAATGACAGAATTCTTGCCGTCGTATTTAGTTGGTGAGTGTGAGACCGGAGGCCCAATTATTCTGCATCATTCTCTAGGCCTTCGGAGGCCGGTGCAGAGTTGTCTGACAGGCCATGGTATGGATCGTATTATTATATATATATATATTACATTGCCTGCTCTCACAATGAGGATTGTGACCCCAATCCTGGACTCTACTCATGCTTTCCATTAGGCCGATAGAGCCACTTTGGTAGGCTTAAATATACAAAAAAAAACTAAAACTGTGCCGGCATTTCCTAAGACTTAGGTACTCCTCACTCTGGAAAGAAACGCCTAAAAAACTACAGAGGTGTCATTTTTTTAGTTTGTGAACAATGATTAAATAATAAACTATGCGAACACAGTACAGGGTCTGCGTAGGCCTTTTGAAAAAAAAACTTAGTGTTAAGTCAGCCCTACATCCGGCATACGAGCCCCAGCTGTCATCTTACCAGATAGGTAGGTAGGATTAGTCAAGATTATGACCCGAAGGACTACCACCAGCAGGACATACGGGTTGACTATGGAAACACTCAAAACCACCAGGAAAATACTAAATATGACCTTATATTACGAGGCTAGACGATACTCACATTTGCAAAAGAATTAAAGGTATATATATATATATATATATATATAATACATAGTATACAACAATTAAAATGTCCACCACTTTCAAACACAAAAAAAACGTCAATGCGAGAATGATCAAGATCAATCTCAAGCAAATTTATCTTAATAATCTAAAACTGTATAGTAAGCCTTTTCACAGAATTTATATTTTATTAAGGAATTAAATTTATTAATACTTCATTATCCGGATGGTGACGGATTACAGAGTGTCACCACCCCTATTCGTTCCATGGGTGTCGTAAGAGGCGAATAAATAAACAAAATAAGCAGCTAACATCACTGCCAAGAGAAGGAAAACTTGAAACCAACCCCATACCAATAAAATTTTAGTGAACAAAAAATCTTTTGTACTTAAAGACTGAAATATTTAGCTTTTTTGCAAAATGCGAGGTTAACCCCATGTGTCATAGTTTTCTCTTTTTTATCTTTTCCTAACAGCCCGAATCTGTTGAATGAATATGTTTTAATAGAGCATAAAAAGGTTTTGAGAGGATCGGTTCCGCGTGATTGAGGCAGCTGGAGCTTAATGCATCAGTACGCTTCGTTGACGGGCCGAAGTAGCCATACCGTCTCTTTCCGATAACAAAATATCTCTCATTTTTAACGCAGGGAAAATCCACATATGCACGACTCACATGCAAAACAGTCGCCTACAATCAAACACAAAAAGGTTTTATCAAACAATTGAATCTCCGAATCAGTTCACAAAAGTAGAAAATAATAAAATAATTAATACTTAAAGTCGTCACAAAATAAGAAGCCCGTTTTGACATTTGTCATCGTAGTTTTTAATCAACGATTAATTCATGTTTTTGAGTGCAATTTTTTAATATAAAGTTAAACTTGATGTTTATATAAGATACGCGTTGTGATAGTGTATGGGTAACATAGTAATTAAATAGGATTATGAATTTGATTTTTCAATTTCTTACATGCGGCATGTCAAATGACAAATGTCATAACGGGCTTTTTATTTTGTGACGACTATAAGCTTAATAACAAAAGTAGTGTACTTCTGAAACTAGTGTAAGTATACCTAAATAATTATGAGCAGGTACCAATAAGAATTTTACACGTTATACATCCTCTTGTTAAACGGTTCTATTTAGCTTGCCCTGTTTGTTTGGGTCATATATAGTCATTGAAATTTTGCGGCCAATTGAGAACCTCATGTCCGTGTGGTGACAGATTAAGAATACAAAGTGTCACCACCCCCTATTCATTCCATGGGTGTCATAAGAGGCGACTAGAGGAACAAAATAAGCAGTTAACATCACCGCTTAGAGAAGGAAACTTGAAACAAAGCCTTTACCAACCCGTCTGGCCAGCGTGGTATAGTAGGCCAAAACCTCCTTTCAAAGGAGAGGCCTATGTCCAGCAGTGGACTGTTAAAGGCTGTTGATGATTGATGATGATGATGGTGAGAACCTCATCCGTTTTTTTCCGTCGGTTAAAATATTAAAAGTTTACACACACAAAAACACCTTCTGTGTCATAACAGTGTAATACACATGCCCCTTTTGCCAAGGGGAACACCTGTGTATGACTATTCTCTGCCATGTTGCTCTATGCTACGCGGACTAACAAACAGGCATACTTTAAGTTTTTCTGTCGCCTCGTTCACTATTTATTTTTTTATTTACATGATGGTAAATTATTTGTGGGTAAAGAATTTATTTTCTGAAAAATAAATTTACATTTCACTTACATGAGAATATGTTTCGTACTTGATACATTATATATAGAAAACACTACAGCACACAAAATAAACAATAATATTCGATACCAACAAAATGCAAACCCATGGTACCCAACTTATCTACAACCAGAAATGAAAATATGAATATAACCTTTGATGTGGATACGGAATCGTGGTCACAATACAGTTATGAACACAGTAGTACTACTTTATTTGGCAAGATCGTTTAATTTGGATATGAGATACTTTCGATGACGTTTTTTAAGTTTTAAAAGTACTACATTTTCGCCACCCATTAACATTTTATTGCACGAATAACTTCTTAATTATACATCGGACATTTCGGACATCTTTTACATACAACATCATCTAGTCCTAAACTAAGCAGATCTTGTATTGTGCATACTAAAAACTGATATAAATACATAAACATACTTTTTTTTAGTAAATACATACATATTATACATAGAAAACACCTATACTCCGAAACAAATATTGTTGGATTATACAAATATTTGGCCCGACCCAGGAATCGAACCCGAGACCTCTTGATTAGCAGCCGCATACGCTAACTACTAGACCAACAAGGCAGGCATCGAAGTGTTGTGGGTCATGATACAGTATTTTGTGTAATCAATGAATTGTTGTTGGCGTGGGTGTTCTTTGTATCCATGCCATGTATATCTGGTGATAGCAAAATCAAAAATTCGAAGTGTTGGAGTTGTTTAAAAAAGATTTTAATCAACAACTAATTGCTTTGCCGCTTTTTAATTACCCTCTCCCCCTCAGGACCTGAGATGTATAATTATAATTTTAATATGAAAATGTTTCTACTTTTACTATTCACGAAAAATTTCAATGGGGCTGCAACTGAACAAACAGACTGTAGAATAATTAGTGTCTATGTTGACTGTAAACTGAATCCAATCCATACTAATACTTTGAAATCGAAATGAAGTTCGCACCAACACTAAAAATGATTTTGACTTTTTATTCTAAAGGATGGAAATCATTGCTACTCTAAAATATAAATTACGCGATTAATTATAGTCGATTACTTTCATATCATGAATAATATATTGCTATATAAGTTATATATTGTTATATACAAAGGATCTCTTCCTGCAAACCATGGCGTAGTCACGGAGCCCTACCACGTCCTTCCCTGTCCAAACTGGATGGGTGACCGGGATGGCTACAGTCGTCGGCTCCACGCGGCTCGTTCACCGCCCTTGTTGCTAAGAGAGGTGATGGATATGTTGCCGCCGAGTGGGGAGGAATCACCATATACGGTGTATACTTCTCAACCAACCATAGTCAGAGCGACTTCGAAGTCGTCCTCACCAACCTGGAGACCTTGATGCGGCGACTAACGTCTGAGCACGTCTATGTCGTTTTATTGTGGATCTCCTGTGGCCACCTTCCAACTACAGCATCAGATCATCTCCACGTCATCAATATACATACGCATGAAAAATTTCAGCTCAACCTTACTTACTTACTGCGCTGGCTCCAGCGACCCAAAGTGTGTCTTGGCCTCCGACTGTAAAATGCGCCATTCTTTTCTATTCTGTGCCAGTTCAGACCCATCGGGCACTTTCATCTCTTTCATATCTCGGGCAATCTCATCTTTCCAGCGGTATCTGGGTCGTCCATATGGCCGCCGCCCTACGGGCTTCCCGAGATATGCTTTTTTAACAGCTCGATCCTCACCCATTCTTTCGATGTGGCCAAGCCAGCGAAGTCGGGCAGCTTTAATTTCTCCGATAATATTTGGCATTGACACAAGGCTCTCTATCTCTTTAATGTTCATGATTTCATAATAGATAAAGGGCCTGGTGAATAGAATAGAAGCTTGTAAAATACCAACTACGAGAAAAGATACTTCCTCACTTATTTTATCTAATCTGCTAAAACAAATAAATTAAATCGCCTTTTGACACATGAGGATTGAAGAAGGAAAGATGGGCTATGTCAGTTAGGAAGGCATTCTGTAACCGAACCGGATTTTGATCATGCTTGACTGAGAAGATATAAGGAAGGTACACTTGGGAGTTGCGAAAATAGAAATTTATTATATTACAGCTAAAAATTTAAAATCGTAGATAAGACATTTAAGACGACAGCAAATTTTGCTACCTCTCAAAATTTTAGGTTTATGAAAATGGTTTTCTGAAAACGATTTTTTAAAAGGTTTTCTTTACCTGAAAAACATAAATAAGATAAAATTGACTTTTTTGGATTAAGTGAGTGTATGGAGAAAGAATCATGGAATGATTTGTACTCAGTATCAGATGTTAATCAAGCGGCTGTAATATTAACAGAAAAATTAGAAAGATTAATAAGCAGCAATACCTCAGTTAAAAAAAACCTCGAAACGTAACTATCCTTTAAAACCCTGGATAACTAATAGTGTAATTAAATCCATAGGTAAACGAGATAGAATGCATAAGAAGGTCAAATTAAATTTAAATAATTCAGAATTAAAGGAGAAATACATACTTTACAGAAATACTCTAAAAAAGATAATTAAAACGCTGAAAACAAAATATTATATAAATAAACTTAAAGTAAATAAGGACAATATCAGGGAAACATGGAACACTGTCAAAGAGTTATGTAATTTGGAACAGAAGAAGTCATCTCCTACAGAATTGCTTAGTATCAACACAAATGTAACTAAATCCCTAGATGATGTTAATAATTTTTTTGCTTCGGTTGGTTTAAACCTTGCTAAAGGAATACTGAAAAAATTAAATACAGACGAGATAACCCTAGCTCAAAACGCTAAAATCCCGAATGTACCATTACATTCCATGGCATTGCACCTGACGGACCCAGAAGAGGTGGTTGACGTGATTGGTAGGCTTAAATCCCATAGTGCTCCAGGTATGGATCAAATATCAGCTTCTATTTTAAAAACGTTTCGTTTCCACATTGCCAAGCCCTTATCTTACTTGATCAACCTAAGCTTCGAACAAGGTACATTCCCAAAAATATTTAAACAAGCTGTTATCTGTCCTATCTATAAATCAGGAAACAAGGCTCTACCCACAAACTATAGGCCTATCTCACTATTGAGTTCCCTCTCTAAAATAGTTGAGAAAGTAATGAACCAGCGTCTGATGAAATATTTAGAGAACAATACACTTCTAGGGCCAAAACAATACGGTTTTCGAGCCAATCATTCTACTGACGATGCTGTGTTGCAACTGAGTACTCATATTGTTTCTCACGTTGACAGAGGCGATAAATGCTTGGCCGTATTCCTTAATTTACAGAAGGCGTTCGATACTGTTTCAGTTCCGATCCTCCTGACTCGCCTTGAGAATCTAGGAATTAGGGGAAACGCACTTCTGTGGTTGAGGGATTACCTCACAGAGAGGTATCAGTGTGTTAAAGTTGAAGACCATACCAGTAACTTTTGTGTGGCATCATATGGGGTTCCGCAAGGCAGTACCCTGGGACCTACGCTATTCCTTGCCTATGTGAATGAATTGTGTAAATTAGAAATTAAGGGTGCTGACATACAAATGTTTGCCGATGACACAGTGGTGGTTTTTCACAGTGATTCATGGGAGGGTGTTTGTGGATTGGCAGAAACAGGCATGTCCCATATAACAGCTTGGCTTGAAGATAGTCTACTTTCAGTAAATGTCGATAAAACAAAATTTTTGTGCTTTAGTAAGACCGTGGCTTCTTCTCCGAAATCAATTCAACTCCGCATACATTGTTATCCTTGTAACCGTTCAGCTGTCGATCTGTCTGTTTCCTGTAGTTGTCCTGAGTTATTAAGAACAACGGAAATTAAATATTTAGGAGTAAATATCGACCACAAATTAAATTGGAAGAAACACATAAATGGAGTTAGTGTTAGATTGAGGAAGCTTATTTATGTCTTCAAAGACCTACGAATTATACCCGATACAACACTTTTAATCCAAACCTACAAAGCTTTAGCTGAATGTATAATCACCTACTGTATATGTTCATGGGGCTCAGCAGCAAAAACATACTTGATTGAGGTTGAAAGAGCGCAGCGGGCTGTACTAAAAGTAATTTTTTTCTTACCATTTCGCCACCCTACTCATTTAGTATATGAAAAGGCAAAAGTTTTCAGCGTGCGAAAGATATTTGTTTACCAATGTATTCGTAAGTATCACAAGCACAGTGTGCCACTTCTTCAACCTTTGGGTAAAAGAATAGAAAAATGCCCAATCCCTAGAGTTAAAAGTAAATTTGCTCAACAGCGTTATAGCAACATTGCACCTAGATTGTATAATAAATTAAATTTAAAGCACCGTACTAGACATTTATCAAACTACCAAATTAAAAACATAACTAAGATATGGCTTGAGAGTTTTGACTACGATGAAGTGGAAAGTTTATTGTATATAACAACCTAGTATTTTTAAACAAAACCACACAAACACACACACACACACACACACACACACACACACACACACACACACACACACACACACACACACACACACACACACACACACACACACACACACACACACACACACACACACACACACACACACACACACATACACACACACACATACCTACACAGTGATATAAGTATGTTCCGCACGCTTATTGTAACAACCCATTGTATTCTTGTTTATTTGGGAAGGAACTGATTCCTGATATACAGTTCACGCTAGTTCGGGAATCAGGGCTTGCACTTGATTTGTATGCATATTTTGTTACAATAAAGAATTATTATTATTATTATTAAATATATTTTATTCAACAAGTTATGAATATTTTATAGTACCTATTCTAACAGCTCCCTCCTCTATATTTTCATATGAACTCTAAATATTATCGATGGGTTTAAAATTAGTATAAAAGTTACCTAAGATTTAATTCATATCTTAGGCTCATACATATTACCTTCACAACTAATACGTATTTATTAGAATTCTTATTTGCTAATTTTTTCATTAGAATGTTTGTGTAATTCCTTAGCTTATTATGGAAAATATAGTAGATTTAGGTAAAATACTACATGTTGCGGAAATTGCCAGAAGAAATATCAGCCTGATAAATATTTGCGTCTGTTTTTCGATCCCACGAGAAAGAATGTAATGTATTTCAGATACGTAATTTCCAGAACGCTTAAGCCGAAAAAAATATTATAAGTAAATTGGAATATATTTCGTATAGAAAATACATAATCAATATATTCAATAATCTACTACTATTATAGAAAAATAAATAAATGTAACGGAAAAATGGTATGCGTTTTTTGGGAAATAAACTAAAGAATTAAAAGTGTCTTCTTTTGGCTGTTGCTATTCATAATGAGTGTTATATACTTGATATTATATGAATATATAACTTTAAGTAGTTAAAAGTTATACTTTAAGGTATTCTTCTTAACATAGCTTAAAATAAATTCAGAATTGTCTGTTCGCTTAGAATTTTATTACGGATTCTCAGCAATAGATAGAGTGATTTCAGATAAAATTATTAAAAATGCAAAATGCAAACTTCAAAAGAAGTAGAAACATCTCAATAGGCCGTCATAGAGTGAATCACACAATAGAGTGAATGAAGCGTTGTCTGCACGTCTGCACTCACTATGAGAACGGTAACTCCTACTCTTGGATTCTATTTATGTTATCAATCAAGCAAAGTAATCAATATGGGAGGCTTAAATAAAAAAAAAACGAGAGTTCCATGCAAAGCCGTACCATGCTAGTGAGTATATAAATAATAATAAATATTTCGGACATCTTACACATCATCTAGTCCCAAACTAAGCAGAGCTTGTATTTTGGGTACTAAACTACTGATATAAATATACATACATATTATACATAGAAAACACCAAAAAATAAATGTAACATAAATGTGTGCCAATGCTAATGTGTAATGAGGAAAGTTTAACTGATTAAACTAGTTTAACAGAATAGGAGTCTAGCCACTCTCTCATTAAGCTCACTTACATTTGATTTAGAGATTTATTCCATGTAGTTGTTCCAGCGTTAGAGGTAAACTATTTCTAAGTGAACAGTTGCTGGAACAATTCAAAACATCAATGATACATATGAGAAATGTCCATATAATACTCAATATAAAACAATTAAATAGTTTACAGTTCAAGTTAAAGTATATATCAGCATATCTTAGAAGCTTTAAATATTTATTTTTTTATTTTTAGCTTTTAATCCTCTTTAATATTTTTAATATAACTACTTTTTGTAGTTAGGTTACTAACTACGATTACAAGTAGTATACTGCATATAGTTATGATTATAATTATGTAGTTATTACATGTTATAACTACTTGTTATCATAGCTACTTGCAGATTGTGGAATGAACTGTCTGCGGTGTTTCCGGACCGATCGATCTTCAAACGTTCAAAAAAAGAGCGTACTCCCTTCTTAAAGGTCGGCAACCCACCTATGACTCCTCTAGTGTTTCGGGTGTCCATGGGCGGCGGCAATCACCTACCATCAAGTGATCCGCCTGCTCGTTTGCCCCCTATAATATAAAAAAAAAAGTCGACTACATTTTATTGGTATTGAATGTAACATAATTTCACAAATCAACTATATTTCTTGAAATACATTCCTTTCACAAAACCAATAATTATATATGAATGTGAGACGCTAGCAAAAAACGACAAGTCAATCATAAATAAGGTCTATTTTATCGAATTCTACCATTCTCACTGTACGGTTTTTGTTTTCAATCGAACACGAATGAACAGGACCACCCTATGACATTGCATGGCGCACAATCTGCACTTTTGACCTCTACTGACGAGTGGTTAATGAATTAATCGTGATTGCAATTTGTAGTTAGTAATCAAATGTTTAACTTCATATTGCGATTACTTTTTGTGACTTGTAGTTAAGATTACTGACTACTTTATCTAGTTGTTGTTAGTAATCAGTAGTTAGATTACATTTTGCTCAAAACTTTCACATACATACATTGCACGTTTTTATTCAATTTTTATTGTAAAATATCTATTAAAAAATAACATTATTGTGTTTAATGGCACTAATGTATATCTGTCAATTTTCATTACTAGTGATATATTTATTTAAAATGTTATGTCTATATGTATAATAATGGACCCCGAGTAATATTAGGAATAATAAAAACTGGGAACGTGATTTAATAATAATAATATGATTCTCTTTGGTCACGGCATAAAGTGTGAACGTTTGGATTGGTTTATGAATTTTAGCGCCCATCTTACGAAAAAGGCTATATAGGCATCTACGCTACGGCCAATAGGAAACGAGCAATAATGAAAATAGACGATGATCAGGTTGCGTGACTAGGACTCACATAACTAGTATTCACATCGAGAATACACCAATATATGATGTCCCTGACTACTGAGCCGTTAGAGAAGTCGGTGTCTTCTTCTATTATAACAAAGAAATCAAAGAGTTATTGTTTAATGCACGGTTATGCTAGTGAGATAAGCGAGCTAGCAACGTCCGCGTGTGCCGTGCTTCACCTAAATATGTATAAAGTTTAGCCGAGATGTTAACCGCGTCAGTGCGGGCAATTGCTGGAAGGGGTTCAGAAGTCGTAATAGCAACAGTTCCCGAACTCTATTTCAGGCACAACACCGTGTGGTTTTAGTCCGTCTGATTCCGACTCATCACACCACGGCAAGCCCCGGTAGAAGCGGTCGCCACACTGCTTCCTACTGCACCAAGTTTTGTGGGGTCAAATGGTGACTGTGTTGTGATCTACAACTTGTTGTTCTATGTCTGGGTATTCTTTGTGTTCCTTCTTATATTTATATAGTTCCCCGAGACACAGAATATATATTACTAACATGGAAGTAGATTTTTTTAACGTTAAAAAACTTACGCTGCTTAATGCAAATCGTATGTAAGTACATATTACAATAATAATAAAAAACTTAACTAGTGTCATTAGTATCCTTTTAGAAAATGGTCATCAATGACACCTCCTAAATGATTGTGTATAAGGTTTGATGACAAAATCTTTTCGTAGAATTCTTTGTATAAAGAAACTTCATGCTTTTTGAATTATTTAATTTTAGATAAACATTTTTAAAAACTGTATAAGTTTTATAACTTCAAAAAAGCCGACTTCAAAAAAGGAGAAGGTTTTCAATACGACTTTTTTTATGTTTGCTACCGCAGAACATTCGATTGGGTGAACCGATTTTGTTAATTTTCCTGCCATGTGGTCCTATGATAAGGAAACCAGGATCCAATGATAGGATCCTGGAGAATTCGAAAGAACTCCTCAAATATCATAGGCACACCTGTCGCGTTTTGTGTACTCGGAATTGTTTTTCTTTGAAGTCGGTTTTTTTATTAAAATATTTTTTTGTTTCTTTAGTTCTATAATACACGTATAGAATAGAACCTATTGTATGTATGAACAACTATTAGGACTAACTAAGCAAAATAAAGATAAAGCAAAATCTGTAAAATAAAGTTGCCATATTCTGAAGAGGGTCTTACTGTAAATGTATTTCTTATTCCTAAAATTTAAACACTAAAAAGGAATATTCGAAACTTGGTATTCTTCCAAATAGTTCTTTCAAAACTAGCAAGTCTAACAAATGTGCTGACACCGCAACTTAAAAACTTCTACACAAGTTCGACCAGATGGCTTTAGGTGCTCATTTATTATTCTGAACATATCTTTACTTCAAGTAAACGAAACAAACGTCTCAGTTGTGGAATAGTGTTTACAAGAAAGAGGTGAATTTAAATGTACTGAGGAATGAATCTAGCTTAAGTTAAGGCTGCGTTTACATTGTGAATTTTTTTTGAAGCGTTTTAGATACTGACTGTTTCAGTGGCGCAGTGGTGGCGTATACGACTGCTGTGCTTGAGGTCTCGGACTCGATTCCCGGGTCAGATCAAATGTTTATGTGATCCGCAAATTATTCGTTTCCGATTCTGGGTGTTTTCTATACATAATTTGTGGGTATTTACAAAAAAAAAGTCTGATTATGTATTTATATCAGTTGTCTAGCTCTGCTTAGATTGGGACTAGATGGCGCTGTGTGTAACATGTAAAAAAATATTTATTATTATTATTTATTTAAATTGGTTAGTAAAATAGCAGAAGGGAAGATGGATCAGTGCCCACGAATATTCTAAGTATTGCTATTGATTTGAACCATCCAACTCCTACCTTTTGTGCCCTACTTAACCACGTTGAATCTAGAGTGAGGGACGAAGATAGAATTCCTAGAATCGTAGATATCAAACTTAATCAATTAGATGTCACTAATTCTGGCAAAATCTGCTTTGCTCATTGATGGCCTTCAAATCTATGTGTAGTGAGTATGGGTGTTCATGAGTGAGAACTTATCTACTCCGTTGCCACTAAAGAAATATCTTCCAAACCTCTATTATTTAAAAGATTATTTGGGGTTGTTAACTAGTTTATCTGGGTTTACTTAAATATCAGTGTTTACACGGAGATACTGACATTGGACATCCGCAACTCCGAAAATGAACTCAATTAAGAGGTTGAACTATGGTATACATATGTCACTATTTAGAGGAGCGTACCGTCGAGTATGAGGACCGAGATGGCGCCTTGAGACGCAGGGCCATGTCGTGCGGTGTTCCACAGGGGTCTGTCCTAGGACCACTCCTGTGGAACATGGGATACGACTGGGCCCTACGAGGGCGTCTCCCCCCCGGGCTGGGTGTAATCTGTTACGCAGACGACACCCTGGTCACGGCCCGGGGGGCAAACTTTGAGGAGGCGGCGCGCCTGGCCACCACGGGAGTCTCCCGGGTGGTCGGGCGCATCGAGGCGTTGGGTCTGCGGGTGGCTCTGGAGAAGACGGAGGCCCTGCTATTTCATGGGCCCCGTCGCGGCCCGCCCGCCGGCGCCTCGATCGAGGTCAACTCGGTCCTCGTACCGGTCCGGGCCCAGATGAGGTACCTGGGTCTGGTCCTCGACGGTAGGTGGCTCTTCGACGAGCACTTCCGACAGCTTGGACCTAAATTGGTGGGCACTGCCTCCGCCCTAGGGCGACTTCTGCCCAACTTGGGCGGGGCCAGTGTCCCCACTAGGCAGCTGTACACGGGGGTTGTCCGGTCAATGGCACTTTACGGTGCACCGGTGTGGGCGGCGGCTCTGTCCGCCCAGAACAGGGCGCGCCTCTGGCGCCCCCAGCGGATACTGGCGGTCAGAGCCATACGTGGATACCGCACGGTGTCCACAGAGGCGGCGTGTGCCTTGGCCGGAACACCCCCGTGGGATTTGGAGGCGGAAGTGCTCGCCGAAGTTTATCGGCGAGTGGCTGACTTCCGGGCGGAGAGCGGATTTCGCCCTCCGCCCGAGGACGTGCGCGAGTGGCGCGAAGCCGCTCGCCGAGCCACCATGCTGAGATGGTCGCTCCGGCTGGAGACCCCACGCGCTGGCTTCGCCGCCGTGGAGGCTCTTCAGCCGGTCATCGAGGAGTGGGCAGGGCGGCAGCACGGGACCCTTTCCTTCCGGCTGACGCAGGTACTTTCCGGGCACGGTTGCTTCGGAAAGTACCTGCACTCGGTCGCTAGGAGGGAACCGAGTCCCGCCTGCCACCACTGCGACTGCAGTGAGGACACGGCCCAGCACACGCTGGCGGTCTGCCCCGCTTGGGCGGCGCAGCGCCGTGCCCTCACTGCAGTCATCGGAGGGGATCTCTCGCTGCCGGCCGTCATAAGATCGATGACCGGCAGCGACAGTTGTTTTACCGCGGTCGCAACCTTCTGCGAGGATGTAATCTTGCAGAAGGAGGTGGCGGAGAAGGCCCGGGAGGATTCCATCCAATCGGACCCGATCCGCCGCCGGCGCCCCGGGCGGCGGAGGCGCGCATACCTGCGTCTCATGCCGCCCTGAGAGTGGCCGCGGATGGGCGGGACGGGTTTCCCGTCTGTCCGCAGTAGTGGCCAACCGCGAGGGGGCGACGTCCGCGTGTGACCGGACGTTGCCTAATTAGAGAGTAAATTTTTGAGATGGTGCCCGCAACAGTGCGGGCAGGCGCCGGTTGGAGTCCAGAAGGACATCCCCTCCCTGGACTCCTTCCAATACAAGGGCGCAGAGAGGGTCACACCGTGTGGTTTTAGTCGGTTCGAGTCCGACACACCACCCCGCCGTAACCCCCGACGGGGTGACGGTCCGCGGGGATTTCCACACGTTAAAAAAAAAAAAAAAAAAAAAAAAAAATGGTATACATATGTCAGATCGATGGCCGGCAAGATCGATGGCCGGCAGCGACAGTTGTTTTACCGCGGTCGCAACCTTCTGCGAGGACGTAATCTTGCAGAAGGAGGTGGCGGAGAAGGCCCGGGAGGATTCCATCCAATCGGACCCGATCCGCCGCCGGCGCCCCGGGCGGCGGAGGCGCGCATACCTGCGTCTCATGCCGCCCTGAGAGTGGCCGCGGATGGGCGGGACGGGTTTCCCGTCCGTCCGCATTGGAGGCCAACCGCGAGGGGGCGACGTCCGCGTGTGACCGGACGTTGCCTAATTAGAGAGTAAAGTTTGAGATGGTGCCCGCAACAGTGCGGGCAGGCGCCGGTTGGAGTCCAGAAGGAAATCCCCTCCCTGGACTCCTTCCAATACAAAGGCGCAGAGAGGGTCACACCGTGTGGTTTTAGTCGGTTCGAGTCCGACACACCACCCCGCCGTAACCCCCGACGGGGTGACGGTCCGCGGGGATTTCCACACGTTAAAAAAAAAAAAAAAAAAATGGTATACATATGTCATATTTCAGGACCCCTACTATATTAGGCGCAGACTGGCACACCGTGAGGTTCTGTTCCGTCGACCGCCCGCCGTAAACCCCAGTGGTGTGATGGCCCGAAAGGATTTCCACACGTAAAAATTAAAAAAAAATGTCATTAAACCTAACCTATCTACAGTTCTTATCTGTAAAATTCTTCGATTGTAAAATAATGGTGAATTGGTGTCTTCATAAATCAATATTATTGGCCCATTAGCCGAATAGCTGCAGAGGAAACCAATTATTTTCTTATTTTTACTGATAGCCGAAGTTAAATGAATGTCATTAAGGATGTGAATTCAAAGCTCGTATATCTTACTATCTAGATGTGGTGCGCAGTGGGTAAACTAATCCAAGTTTTGTTTGTAAAGTGGCTTCGACTCCGAACAACGCAGTGTGTTATTTAAAGCAAATTCAATTCAATTGTTTGATCATAGAACCGAGTAATTAGAGAGCATCGGTTTGTTTTTTAACAAGTGACAATCGAGTTGAGTAACGAGTTCCTATGAAAGTCAATTATTGGAATTCTGTTCATATAGAAGAGAAAAATACTTTTGTGGTTTTGTGATTTCGGACACTATTTTTGGGTACTGCGAACAATAACGTGTTGAAAAGACTTAGTCAATTTCGTTCATTTTTTTAAAAAGTAGGTGTAGAGCCACTCTGATTTCAGCGCGAATGGGCCAGCTCGACCGAGGCAGTACTACCCTCACACAGAATACCATCCTAATAATGACAGCACTCTTGCAGTCGTATTTCTTTGGTGTGTGTGAGACTGGAGGCCCAATCATTCTGCCTTATTCTCCCGGCTTCCAGAGGTCGTGAGAATGATTTAGAAACATCCGACCAGGCCGCCATGGGATGGGTCACCATGTTGCATTGCTTTCCCTCACAATGCGTGTGGCCCCGACTCCTGAATTCTACTCGTTCCCTTCACTGGGCAGAGTAGAATCACTTTAGTAGGCTTCAATATATAAAAGAAAAAAAAGTTCCTATGTGACCATCTTTCAGATCTACCACAGATCAGCTCCATGTCATCATAATTATACATTGTCACGTGATATACATATATCTGCTTTGATAGCTAATATTAAATAAATTATTACATAAAAATGTTTTAGACATCTGAAACGAAACAACATTTAGTCCCAAACTAAGCTGAACTTGTACTATGGGTACTAGACAACTGATATAAATACATATATATATTTACTTTTTGTAAATACGGATCATATCTATATATAAATATATAAATACGGAATATCATAAATACAAAACACCCAACCTTCGAAATGAATATTTGCAGATCATACAAACATTTGATCCGACCCGGGAATTGAAGCTGATACCCGAGATGATAAATCTAGTAACTTAGGCTATTTTATGCCTGATATACCTATGCCTTTATAACAACAACCTAGGCTTAGCTAGTCCTGAATAAGATTACGTAGTACAAAAAAGATTATACCAGGAATCGAAACATACCAAAAAGATTACTATTATTACAGAAACTTACGGATCTGTCCTCAGGCGATCGTAACTCTACAACTTTGATAAAAGACAGATTTGAACGATGTACCCAAGAGCAATAGTCAAGGTTGTATAACAAAAAACTAGAAATTTGTTAGCAGAATTATCTTGAACTAAAATTTCATATACTTTTATGAAAGATAAAAGGCGTGACATTTGTTACTTCAAATTGTGGAACTTATATATATTATACTCACTAATTGGGAATAGCTATTTGTGTATGTTACGAACTAAATATATTTAATGTAGATACCACGTGGATTTCAAACTAAATTTGTGAGTCAAGATTGATTAGCATAATATCTATTACTAAATTAGCAGTTTAACAATGAAAGCTTTTCAGACAGACAAATAAAGTAACTTTTGAATTTAGAATAGTAATATGAATGTATGTAATATATAATAATTTTAAATTGGCTTTAGTATTTGCTCATTAATTTTCCGTATTTTTCAATTTCTTGTTCAAACTTCTATAAAACATATCGGCATAAGGGTGTTTGTCAGGGCCGTTGCTTTCTTCGGAATATATTTTGTGTGGGCTGCGTGGTGTTTCTCGGGCAGAAAACGAAAGTAGTTAATTTAAATAATCTTTTATCAATAAGTAGGTAACTTAAAGTGAGAACAACGAGCCGTAAGGTAGTTTCTAGATGTGATTCGCGTCGTGGTCGATCGTTGAATGCTCTCCGCCCGGCCCGCACGAACACTTTATATAGACTCCACCGAAGCGATGACGTTTCACCGCTTGCGACTCGTTGTCAAATCAGCTCCCGTATAATTGAATATTCCGACAAACATTTAAATTTTAGTTGTGAAATAATAATTTAGAAACTATCAATTACGTAATTTTGTTGTTGCTTTGAGTTAAATAAAGTATTTGTATTTCACGAAAGTATTCTGAATTCGTAATAAACCTTAAAAGCTTTTATTGATTTTTTATTAAAATTTACATTATATTAGTATCTCTAGACAAATATTTTCATTTATCAAATATCTAGAGAAAGAAGTTACTTTATTAAGACATTTTCGTGATGAATCCATAACGTTTAGTAGCTCCTTGTCAAGAACAGACAGAATAAAAGTTTACGAAAAGAAATAAAAGCGTATTTTAAACAATCTTAAAAAAGACATTTAACTGTCGTTACCGAGCTTTCAAAATATGAGTTTGATATCGACTTTGAATTGAAGTAAGTAATAACTGAAGAGTGTGGTTGTTTAGTTAAATGAGCTAATATAAGGAGGTACTGAAGTATCAGTATAAAAAGGTGGCGAAAATGGGGCAAATTGAGAGCTTTCATGCGTGTGAAAGAAATGTAAAAAAATAAATTGGTGAACAGAGGTAGTGGAGCCAAGCTGATTGCAGCACTACTGGGCCGCCTCGACCAGGGCAATACTACCCTCACACAGAAGACTATCTTCCTGGTTTTTCGTTGGTGACCATGCTTCATTGCCTACCCCCACAATGAGGATGGTGACCTACTTCAAACACGTGCACTACAACAAACACTTTAATTTATAGTTTGAACCTATGTGTTAAGACTGGCCGCTGTGATCGAAATCGGCAATAAGTACATCATCATTCATCACCATCATATACTTACTCGTAGAGTCAGCTATTGCTAGGTACGAGTGATGACCTATTCATTAATATTAAATGTTTAGTAGCTGCGTCGAAAAGTTACCCACAGCTTCCTAATTTTGAGTCATATATTGTTATCTCCTCATTGATTTTAATTTTGTACTAAATTTTAATTTTTCTCAAGGAAAATATCAGAATAAAATACTACTATAACGTCAACTAGATAGTTGATGTTATAAGGAGATTTTTTTCTGCTTTTTTTTAAACATTAATCCAATTTGACGGGACTTTCATTAGAAGATACTGTCCCGTCAAATTGGCTTAGCCGTTTCAGAGATTATCTGAAAGGATTAAATAGACAGCAAAAAAATTTAAAATAAAACTTTTTATTTATTCATGTACCATATGTACGTCCATATTGACCTAGTGAAAGCCTGAAAATCTGAAATCACAAGCAGATAATTTATTAGATAGATTATTAAAATATTACGTAATTTTTTTGCAATCAGTATTCAAAAGCAAATTCAGTATTTGAGTGATGATTATCCATTCAAAAGTATTCAAGAGACACTTCGAAGAACCGAACACATTTTTTTTTCACCCCACTTCAAACCACCTCTATCAAACGGTTGAAGAGCTGTCAAACACAGAACAGCTTCGTTAACATGGACAATATGAGACATCAGAACTCGATGACAAGAAGTACCAGTATCGAGACCCTTATCCGAACCTAATTAAATATGGTTTAATGAGTATTTGAACTTTGATGGCGAAATATACGAACATTGTTTTATATATACAATACTAGATTTTGTTGATGGAACCATCTGCGTGTATATTGATTATCGCGGTAGGTAGCCTTAGTACTTCCTCAAGAATCAAGGTATCCCCATTTAATATTTCGTCGAAATCGGTGAAGTAGTATAGAAGTAAAAGCGTGACAGACAGACAGGGTTACTTTTCAATTTATATTATTGATATGGAAGCATAGCATGACTATGTTCAGTAACGTACAAACTAATTTACCTACACCTACTATATCTACCTAACTAATATAGTAAATGCGACTGTAATGAATAATGTCATAGTTTCTAGTTTGATTGACGGGGCTGCACTTGAATTGAATTACCGCCTAATTAGTTGTTGTTAACTTTGTTTAAGGAATATTAAAACACACAGACTCGTGGTTTAATATGCTTTCCACTGAATAATGCAAGTTTCTCAATCAAAATGTAAATTTTGTAACTAATCCTGCTCTGGAGGAATGTACCTACATACGTGACTTACTGAGACAATCCATTCGGATACAGTAGCTTACTAGTTTATTGGTCATTGTAGATGGATGGGTATCGTGTCCCTCCAACACAAAGGGAGATTCCTCCCACCAGTGGAAGTGAACATGCCTAGCGGGTTTCAGCCAATCGGTTGTCAACCGCTGGGCCGCAATCCACTGGGCCGCAACCCGTTGGGTATGGGATATCATGAGGTATCATGGGGTTGGAATATCATGGGTTATTGGGATATCATGGGCATGGGCATGCGGCATCGGGTAGTTGTAAATTGGTATATGAAAGTCAGCGCTAACGCTTCTATATCGCGTTGCAGTATTAGTAGTTACTCCGTGTAGTTTGTAACTTCTTAGATGTCCTTCAATAGATAGCGCTGTTGTATGTTTTGCGCTGTATGTGATAGTCATCACAGTCACAAATGATAAGTAATAGATCATGGTATAATGTATACTTTTTCTATTTACTTTAATAATTTTGTGATAAGCATTATCGGCTATTCTAAATTAGTGTGAGTTTAACTATAATTAAAAATTATAAGGGACTAGCAAGTCACGTTCTGGCTATGAAATCTTACCGTTGGATGTTTTTAAGCTGACCGAAGGCCAACAACTAAGCTTCACGACTACTATCGTATGATGACAACCGGGACTGACTGCTAACGTAACTTCCAAATCACGGAAACGCTCACAACATATCATTTCACAAACGGTCACCCATCTAGGTCTGACCTGGCCATAGTGGCTTACCCTTGGTGATTCTTTCCAATCACCTAAGAGCACTCGGCCAGTGTGGGGACGTATGGCCTTAACCCGAGACCGAGACCCGGGACCAGCAGTGGCACATTATGAGTTGTTGATGATGATGATGATATATTTATTGACCAATTTTTAAGTTTGTTAATAAAATGAAGCAAAATTTGTACAATGGGGACAAAATTTTGTACAAATTTTGCTTCGTTTGATATCTGATTACAGTGTCGGATGTATAATGTTACTGTTATCTATAAAGTTTACATCTGAACATTAAATGGCGTTGTGTTGTGCGATATACATGGGACCTTTTGATAATATACGCTCATAGAAAGTAAATCAAACATAACAAAGTTTTTCAAAGGATATCCGTGTATCTATAACACATAAATACATTCTAATATAAATCTGATATTATTTATGACGGCCTGTGCCAATGGGGCGGACGGTACACTCAAGAAACGTCCGCCTTGTATAATAATATTCATTGGAGCGAATCACTTATCGTAACGTCACGTAGCTATCATTCTGTTCGAAGGTCGAGGGAAAATGGAGCACGAAAGGTAAGAACACACACTCATATACTTGTTTTTTTTTCTCTTGAATGTCTTCACTACACGTGCTGTGTTACCTAAGAAATAAGGTCATTTATGAAATAAATTTGAATTGTCTGTTTGAATTTCAATTTAATAAATTATACGATCATCATCATCATCAACAGTCTCTAACAGTCCACTGCTGGACATAAGCCTCTCCTTAGAAAGGAGGTTTTGGCCTATACCACGCTGGCCAGACGGGTTGGTATAGGGTTGGTTTCAAGTTTTCCTTCTCTTTGCATCGATGTTATCTTGCGTAGTTTATCCCTTAGTCGCCTTATACGACACCCGCGAGATGAATAGGAAATGGTGACACTCTGTATTCTTAATCCGTCACCATACGGACTATTATACGATATACCTACATAATACAGCATCAAATATTTTTTTGTTTGTCTGTAGGTCTGTTCCGGCTAATCTCTGGAACGGTGGGAGAGATTTGATGAAACTTTCACTGGCAGGAATCTGATGATATAAGGACTTAATTAGGCTATTTCTTTGACTAGCTCAGCCCCGCGGCGTCTACCGCGCTGATGGATAAATAATGTTTTAAAACCTTGAAAACTGAAGCTCTAATTGAACTCAAATTTGACATTGTGAAAAACCCGCTTCTAGGATTATTCTAATATTTTTACTTTTAATAGTTTTGTTTGTCTCCTCGATACAGCCACAATAAACCATGACAAAGCGAGATGGTACGGTTCAGTCAGTTTTCTAACAATTAGTTACTTTTGTATGATTTTAATAAATATTTGATTTAGTTTTTACTAAAATCGATCGGAGTGTTGTGCAATGGGAGAGGCCTAAGTCCAGTAGTGGACTGCGATAGGCTGATGATGATGATGATGATGATGATGAAGTGGAAGACCATGTGTTATTATTAGGGTCTAGATCAATTTGGCTATGAGTATAATTATACTTACAGAATTTAATAACTTACTGATTATGTAACGGTTTTTTTATTGTGAAGATATATCTATTTTTTTTGAAAACATCACAACAGAGAGCTGAATTGGTTTAAATCTTCGATTCTGCACAAAAGACAGCGTACGTATATCCAATGTATTGTACATTTTGAGGATAGAATTCGGGAAAGGCGCACGAAGGATTACCGGGATAGCTTTTAAATAAGAAGAGAAACTTCTTGAAGAATATATCTCGACATAAATAATATGACCGACAAAGAAAATTAGTATATCAATTTTACCATCAGACCTTCCAATCAAACCATAATTTTATGAGTTCAGACTTTTACCGAGTTTAAGTGTAGCTATATAACTTGGTGGTCATGTATTTTAAAATTGACTGATTAACTCGACTGCATGGAAGGTGTAGTGGTATACACTATCTCTTCTACGGTTTCTTCTGATCCGACTGTCGTGGGTTCGATCCCTAAAAGTATCTACTTTTTATGTTTGATCCACGAATCGTTGTTTTGAGTATGCATATTTTTCTTTTCTTTTTTTAGTTAAGGGTTGTATTTTATTTTTCAACCTAACCTTTTTTGCTTACGGCCTAAAACGTTGTACCAATTTCAATTTGACATGTACATACTTTAATTCTTGAAGTACGACTAAGAATACTTTTGGGCTGAAACTGCGTTAAGCGGGCGCCCGCGACGGGCATCCGTCGCGTGGCTACGCGCGTGGACACGTGGGGGACTCTGTGGAAACGTTGCGGCGACGGATTATTTTATATGTGCAGTGTCACTAGTTCAATTTTAATGGAGTGCACGTGTAGTTGTGTCGATGGAAAACTTAATCTATTATATATTACTTAGTAAAACGACGACTAGCGTGCGTGGGTGCGGGGCGCGGCACCCCGTGACGGACGCCCGCGCGGGTCTCCGCGACGTAGCACTTTTGTATGAAACCGCGCGGGCGCCCGCTTAACGCAGTTTGAGCCCTTATACAGCGAAGACCGACATACACGCGGGTAAAATGTTTTATAATGAATTATTTCATGATGTAAACTAGAAGTAGTATCGAACATACTTACAAAACGATCACGATGGGATAAACTACACAAGACAACATCAATGCAAAGAGAAAAACCAACCCTATACCAATCCATCTGGCCAGCGTCATATAGTAGGCCAATACCTCCTTTCTAAGGAGAGGCCTATGTCCAGCAGTGGACTGTTGAAGGCTGTTGATAATGAATCACGATGTGATTAAAATTCTTTATTAATAGACAAAAATATATTTTCAGATTTAAATTTTTTTTTACTGAAGCTTAGACAAAATAATGACAATTTAAATTTAACTTCCAAAAAGGGTAGTTTTGAATAAGTAAATACGGAGTAAGCGGGCATTAATCATACACATTTTAAAGTACAATTTCAGTTGTCGTTAGATACCATCAGTCCGGTATTACAGTGAGATAATTCTGCCGAACTGTACCACTAATGGGACTTGCCATTTCAAATGGGGCAACTTATGATATTAATAAGCCATCAGATTGCTTCGGGTGGTATCTGTTTTTGTGCATTAAGATGATTTGTGTTCATTGTAATTAGTAGAAATGAGGCCTTAAATTGTGACAAAATTATACTTACTAATATTATAAATGCGAAAGTAGCTTTGTTGTCTGTTGCGGCGATTTCACGCTAAAACTACTGAACGGATTACGATGAAATTATATATACACAGATAGTCTAAAGCCGGACAAAGAGCATAAGCTATTAGTTTACTGCGTTAACCGACTTAAACGCCGGAGACGCGGGCGAAAGCTAGTATCTCGTAATCGTAATCGAACATTTGACTTTACATTTGACATTTCATGCATTGAATGTTGTGTTACGGGTGGTTGTTTCTTTTTCGGGCCCAGATGAGGTAACTGGGCCTGGTCCTCGACGGTAGATGGCTCTTCGGCGAGCACTTCCGACAGCTTGTTCCTATGCTGGTGAACGCTGCTTCCGCCCTAGGGCGACTTTTACCCAATTGGGGCGGGGCCAGTGTTCCCACTAGGCAGCTGTACACGAGGGTATGTCCGGTCAATGGTACTGTATGGTGCACCGGTGTGGGTGGCGGCTCTAACCACCCAAAATAGTTTATCGGCAGGTGGCTGACTTCCGGTCGGAGAGCGGTTTTCGCCCTCCGCCCGAGGACGTGCGCGAGTGGCGCTAAACCGCTCGCCGAGCCACCATGGTTAGATGGTCGTCCCGGCTGGAGACTCCACGCGCTGGCTTCATCGCGGAGTGAGCAGTGCGGCAGCACGGGACCCTTTCCTTACGACTGATGCAGTTGCTTTTCGGGCACGGTTGCTTCGGAGTCCCGCCTGTCAACATAGCGATTGCAGTGAGGACTCGGCCCAGCATACGCTGGCGGTTTGCCCCGCATCCGCCATTGCATACGGATATTTCGCGACTACTGTACTTGGTGTTTAATGTGTATAGTTTTAGTTGTTATAATATAATAAAGCTGGGCCAAAAATAACATTACATTAATAGTAATGTAATGTTATTTTTGGCCCAGCGGTTCGCTTATGCGACTGCTGATCAAGAGGTCTCGGGTCCGATTCCCGGGTCAGCTGGCAATTGGGTTTTTCTTTAGAGAAATTCTTAATAACAGCCCGGAGTATCGAATTTAGTTCGCCCTCAGAACTGCGGAGGTCCAATACCAGTCGCTACGTGGAAATACTGATATTCAGGTAAATCCGTTATCTAGTAGCATATAGTATATATAGTAATAATAAAAGCTAGGATGATGATGATGATGTAGGTAAGTATTATGCTAATAAAAATCTCCAAAAATGCAAATCTAGCACGCGTATTTATTACGAGTAATCTGTTTTCCTTTCAGATACACCTCTTTAAAATATTTGAAATCAAAGTTTTAACTGTCAAATTAGTTATTGTATCATCAATATAATATTTGCAATCAAACACTTTAAATTCAGTATCTAACGCAAACCTTCACATCACCACTATGTGCATCTCCTTTGAAATTTTACGGAGTTTAACACACGTTGAACTAGTGTGCATTCTGAAACTTTATAACGTTACACGTAGTGTAATTAATTAACAAAGTTTGTTCCGTGAATTTAAAACTTCACAGCTTCACTCTTCTCGAATGTTCATGTACTATAAACAATTTTAACACTTCGCTTTAGTCCTTCCTCTCTTGTTTGCATCTGTTTGTTCGAAAATAACAGCTGAAGTTTAATTTCAGCTGGCAGAATCCTTTTCCCTATTTTTTTTTATTTTGACGTTCTCATTACGGTTTTTATTTTGTTTTATCTATCCTGACAAAAGACGTCTGGCAAAGGATTTTTTAATGATCAGTATGTATTTATTTTTGTTAGAAATTGTTAACCCGAGTCTACTTTGGGAAAAAACTCATTAACCTTATGCAACTCCGGTAATTAAAATAATTATGTTGTTATAAACATAAAAAGAGAAATAAAAATTTGTCACATTTTTTTTCTTCCCTTTCTTCTTTAAGAAATCTTTAAGAAAAAAAAAAAAAAAATTTTTTTCTTCCCATACCAAAGGACATAAATATAGTTTCAACTTTCAATAGTGACATTTTTTGATAAACTACCGGTACTTATAATATGCTTTAAAATAGCAATAACAAATCAATATACCACACAAATAATGACGAGATAGAACAAAAATATTTATATTCTATCAAACATGTGTTAGGTCTTAACAATTCTAGTATAACCAAACTACTTACCTGAGTACTTGTTTAAAGACAGCCTTAATCGTTCAAGTACAAGTGAGCGGTATATTCCCAGTATGGCAATTGAGGCTATTACAACAATTTTATTGGCCTCTAGGGACCTATTACATGATTCGGTTCATCAGCTTCCTCCCTGATCTGTGCTGTTTAAAGATTTTATACTCTACTAGATTTTGACCACAGCTCTGCCGGCGTGTACTTCTTATATCACTGTATATAGTCTTTAATCAAGAATCAAAGTATATCTGACTGCCTTGTTGGTCTAGTGGTTAGCGTATGGGGCTCGTGATCAAGAGGTCTCGGGTTCGATTCCCGGGTCGGATACCACATTTGTGTGATCCACAAATATTTGTTTCGGAGTCTGGGTGTTTTCTATGTATAATATTATGTGTGTATTTACAAAAAAAAAGTATGTTTATGTATTTATATCAGTTGTTTAGTACCCATAATACAAGCTCTGCTTAGTATGGGACTAGATGATGTTGTGTGTAAGATGTCCGAAATATTTATTTATTATTTATTTATCCATGCATAATTCTTTAATTGAAATCGGTTCAGCGGCTTAACCGTGAAAGCGTAACAGACAGACAGACAGAGTTATTTTCGAATTTATTGTATTAGTATGTTTAATGCTAGAGAAAAGAGTATTTAGAGACTCTGGAAAAGGCTCAATCTACGTAATAAGTTAAATTGGTAATTTGCGCACAAAGAATTGCGCATGTCTAAGACTATGCGTTGCTAGCGTATACGATTTCTATGCCTTAGGTCTCGGGTTCGATGCCTGGGTCGCACTCTAAAAAAATATTTTGAAAACTAGTTTACCCACGTCTGCGTCTTTTATTGCTCGTAGCGTGATGTTTTACATGTTTAAAAAAAATGGGTTAGAGTGAGCCACAGTTTAGAGTGAGCCAACCTTGAAATAGACAAAGACATAGGTATTCTGTCGCGGACTTTTCTTAAAACTTTTCTTTCATACATTATTTTCACGAATTCTTAACAATTTATGCAGCGCACGCAATGGAAGCTTAAAAGGTATATTTTTTTCTTCATTTTTGCAACATTTTTCATTGAAACTTGCAGTTTGACGATATATAGCCCATAGCCTGTCTCGGTAACTATGCTATCGAACACTGAAAGAACTTTTCAAATCATATTGAACTAAATTAGAAATGTACACACTCGTACACACAATATGCCTCACTAAAATATGTATTGGTTTGTTTGGTAGTTGTATCATTAACATTTACGTAAGTAAAAGTATCAAATCATTACTTTCCACGCACAATACATGTTCTTAAAACCACATTAATGTTTGCAAAGTTTAATCCAAACTTTTCCATTTGATCTGAGAGAAAAGATATGTTTTCAATGTGAACTTATGGCAGTATCTGGTAAAAGCTTTAAATAAAGATTAAGATAACATAAACGTGAATTATTGTAAATCTTTATCTACCAAGTCTTCATTATTCCCAAGGTTATTTTATGTTGGCTGTCAGTTCAACTGGTTTTACCTGAATATCCACTGAACCTCCCAACCCTGAAGACGAACTGAATAGAAGATTGAACTAGTTATCAACAGTAGTAGTTTGAGGCAACTGACTTCCAAATAACAATTGTCATAGGTGTTCATAACAATACTGCCGACGCTCTCTTTCAGAATGGGGAATCGAACTCGAGACCTCTTGATCGGTAGTCACATACGCTGACCGCTAAACTAGAGAACTAAGCTCAACAGGCACGCAAAAATCAATTGCTATTAAAATACTCATAAATTGGTACATTATATAACTAAAAGTAAATTTAATACAAAGAGATACTTTAAACATTTCTCAACGCGCATTAATTTGTTCTAACTGTAAAGTAAATTAAAAAAACTTATGAAATTATTAAACCCTCTGAATTTCGGTAAAATTGATATAATAAAAAGAAGTTTATAAGACTCAATGTTTGTCTTACAAATTGGTTCAGTACTAAGCAACGAGTTAAAAATGTTACAAAGTAATTTATATTTTATACAAATATTACTTTAGAAGTAAGTCAATTGTGTACCGTTTTCATATGTTTCATAATAGTATTAATCTCTCTAAAATGTTTATCTATACAAATAAATAATATTGAAGTATGTGTGTGTAATTTCAAATTAACAGTTTTTACGCATGCATCATCATTATCATTATCCGAGCTTTTATTTCCAAGTTTATTTGGGTTCGCTACTAGTTCAACCGGTTTTACCTGAATATCAGTTTTTCCACGGAGCGACTGGCATCGGACCTCCACAACCCTAAGGGAGAACTGAAATTCGAAGATTGAACTAGTTGTCAGTATATTTGAAGGCACTGACTTCCCAACAACGATTGCCATAGATGTTCATGATAACCGGGACCGACGGCTTTACGTGCTCTCCGAGGCACGGGCGTGAATCACCGCCAAACTTCCAAACTCCGGGCAGCTATTAGGAATTTCCTAAGAAAATCCCAAAAACACTTTTTGGTCCGACAGTCGCATACGCTAACCACTAGACCAACGAGGCAGCTTAATATATACGTTTCTTACACAAAAAATATATATGTTAAATCTTGAATCCACTGGGAACGTTAGTAGGCCTCATATTTCTAATTGAGGGTAGACGTGAGTTTAGCGGGTGAGGAGAATGTTCTCGTACATTCACTTTATTGTAGCACTCGATCACGAAATACAGTTAGGACATTGAATAACAGCCCATGATTAATGATTTTAAATAAGACACTCCACCGAACACGTGGTGCTCACACGAGACGATCCGCGACAACTCTGCTCGTCAACGAGGACGTTCCAGTTTTAAAGGAACTCACGAACGAATGAACGAACAATAATCATCTAGGGATGGGATAAAATCATTGTGACCTGTGATCCTTGTCTATGACTTATGACATGAAAGTAATCGACTAAAATCAATCATTCAATCGCGTTATTATTATTTTAAAGTGTCAATGATTCCCATTCCTGCGGTCACCGGTCGCACGCGCCAGTGCCCGGTGTTGCGTCAGTGTCTTACCTTCAGACACTTAACAGTGTTGCCAGCTAAAATTATCGATACGCCGACATATATTTTAATATATCTGTCTGTCTGTTCTTGGAAGGGCTGGACCAATATTGACGGGACTTTTATTAGACTAGCTTCGCTCCGCTGCGTTATTCGCGATTTGCTACAATAATCGCGGGTTAGTTAAAAAAAAGTAAAACTCAGTTAGTAATTTATGAAACAATTTCTAAAAAAAAACACATTGTTCGCCAAAGTTGGAAATTGACTTTTAAATACTAAAGACGATGTGAAATATTACAAATGCGTCTTAGGGTGATCGCACACTTATCCGCGCTGAACGCGCCGAACGAACCGAAGTCAAGGAGGCCTCCCCCACTTATCCGCAGCGGAAGAATCGACCGCGCCGAAAACATCGACTTCGTCGAAGAAATCATTTCAAGGAATAGTACTCGTGCGTTGCTCTATCATACGCAACTAATAGAACGCGGGCGCATCGATCGAGGCGACCGCATCATCCGCGCCGAATTTTATGACGTCATCCGAATTCGTCTTGGATTTCTGGGGTTCTTACAGATGCGGACGATTCGACGCGGGTAAGTGTGCGAGGTTTCATGAGATTTCATATAAAGAATTCTAAAATTCGTTTCGTTCGGCTCGTTCGACGCGTTCGCCTCTGATAGGTGTGCGATTACCTTTAAGCTTATTCTGCTTCGCTCGTAAAATATTTATGCGTTCCTTCCTCATAAAAATCAAAATGGAGCAACAAATTTTGAGCTGATAAGACAAATTTAAAGCATGTAAAATATTTTTACAAGGTAGTTCCCATCACTAAAACATCCCTTGGTAGGCAAAATGAGATCGCAACTTCTCTTTAGTTCTGGAATGATGAAATTTTGAAACAAGTCACGCACGCTAAGAAATTACAGAGTGGTCCCGCGAGGTGTAAGTAAACGAGCTGAAAACTTCAGGTTCCGGGGGAAATTTCATACGCGACAATATAAATAAATTATTAAGTAGGTGTAAAAGGTATTTTGTTGATGGTTTTGCCAAGGTGCGTAGAAGCTAATATTTAAAGAGTTCTTTGAACATAATTCGTTTTTTTTCTATCCTCCTTTGCGAATCATTTGTATTTTACATCGAGTTTTAAGAGTATTCTAATAAAAGTGTTTATAATTTCAAATTATCAGGCTTATACTAAATGCATATCATCATCATCATCAGCCTATCGCAGTCCACTGCTGGACGTAGACCTCTCGCATTGCACACCACTCTAATCGAGTTTGGGCTTCTCGCATCCAGCTCCTGCCAGCCATCTTACGCATAAATGGATATGGTATAATAAATAAATATATTCGAACATTTTACACGCAATGCCATCTAGTCCCAAACTAAGCAGAGCTTGTATTATGGGTACTAGAAAACTGATATAAATAGGGTAAATGTGGGATAGTTGCCACACTTTTTGAGACAGGCGAATAACTTAGCGATAATTAGCAAAACTAAATCGTAACCTTTTGTGATGTATTGTATACATATTAATGTTTAAACTAATAATGATTATTTAATTTAATCTATTTTATTTATTTAGTAGTAAGCAAAATAAAAAAGTTATATAAAGGAGGATAGATGCCTATTGTGTGGGTTAGATGCCTCACTGATATTTTGGCTTGTGGGATAGTTGCCTTATATAATTAAATGAAAGATTATTTAGATTCTGATAACTTTAATCAACTTTTTCTTTAACATAATTATATTTATAAAACAATCATCTTTGGTATGAGCTAAATCTAAACAATTGAGATCAATTAAAACAATAAGCATCAATTTTAAGCCTAATTCCGTAGTGCCATCGGCTTAACCGTTACCGTTAGTCTTGGCACCGTATCTCGTGTTACAGGAAAACCTGCTGCCTCTAGTTTCTAAACGTGTGATACAAGCCATCTTTCATTTTCGAAGTCCAGAACTGGGTGTTTTTCTAAAAAAACGTAAAAAATAATAAACAATAAAGGTAATATATTAAAAAAAAACAATTATTAAATATTTTGTAGATTAATTAACATAATAACCTAATGTGATTTTTTTTATATCTTGTTTTTCAAATCGTCTTCTAAGGGTTCTGGCTGGAATTCCATAACGATAACATACTTCATTAATAGGTATAGATCTACCACATTTCTTTTGTCTCAGCTTTTCAAAGGCGAGTATAAGTGCACCTTCTGTCCACGTGCCTCGAGGTCCAGGTGCTCCTGCTTTACGCACGTATTTGCGCGGCATATCTAGAAAAAACACAGAATTAAAAACAATAAAGAAACCTAAGGGCATCTATTCTTTTTTGAAGGAATAGACGCCCTCCAAATTATCAAATAAATTACCAACAAAAACACGTTGAAATATTGAAATGAGTTTTTATGATATATATACACATTAAATATATAAAAAATTAAAATACCGAATTAAAAACAATAAATAAATCTAGAGGCATCTATACTCACAAAAAGTGGGGCATCTATCCTTTTTTGAAGGGATAGACGCCTTCCAAATTATAAAATAAATAGCCAACAACAACACTTTGAAATGTTGAAATGAGATTTTATAATAAATATACACATTCAAAATAAAAAAAAATAAGTACTTACTTCTTAACATCAAAAGTTCCGAGAGCAATAAGATTTAACGCACGGCAAATTCAACTATAAGTAGCCGCGAAATTTATGTTTCGTCTCACAAATTTCGACACGTGGGCTACAGCGAGATGTCCGGCACTGACCGGCGTGGGGAAGGACCTAGGCTTACACTTAAACAAAAGAGCGCGAAGAAATTGTTTCTACATGTTGCTACGTGATTACTGAGGCATCTATCCAACTGAGGCGACTATCCCACATTTACCTTACATAAACATACCTTTTCATATTACTACTTAATTATTATACATAGAAAACACTCACTCCAAAACAAATATTTGTGGTTCACACAAACATTTTGTCTGACCCGGGAATCGAACCCCAGACCTCAAGCACAGCAGTCGCATAGGCTACCACTGCGCCACCGAAGCAGTCAAAGTATTAACGTTACTAATATTAAAAAGGCCTTTTTCAAACTTTTTGTTGGTCTATCTGTTCCAGCTAATATCTGAAACGGTTTAATAGATTTAACTGGCATATAGTAGGAGGACTTACTTACCCATTTTTTTAGAACACCACAATAATCGCGGGTAACGTTACGGGACTCGCCTAGCATCGAAGAAGAATGAAGAAGAAGAAACACATTTTCTTTAATATTTACAACTAGCTTTCGCCCGCGGCTCAACCCCCGTGTATCGGTTATCGCGGTAAAAAGTAGCCTATGTCCTTTCTCTAGTTCAGTTCTATCTTCATACCAAATTTCATCGAAATCAGTTCAGTGGTTTAGGCGTGAAAGCGTAACAGACAGACAGACAGACAGAGTTACTTTCGCATTTATAATATTAGTAGGGATTTAATTTTCAAGTTTAGCGTTAAGGACAAGTTTAGGTACTTAAGTGTGTTGTTGAATTTATTTAGATAACCTTTCTATTTAAAATTCAATGATAATAGATAGCATTAAATAGAAGACCGTTTAATAAGCTAATATCAATATAATAGTGTTTATAATAAAACAAATTAAAAAATATACAAAACGAAACTGCTAACAAAAAGTTAATTTTGTACAAAATTCTCGAATTACATAAAAATGGTTTAGTAGTCTTGCTTTTTTTTTAAATAAAAAAGGCATTAAATCTTGCTAGCACCCGCCGAGTGCTATCTCAGTGAAACATTTTAACATAATCAAAACAAAATAGGTGTTGCCATCACAAAAGCGCCAAAAAGAATGACGTACATCCATTCCTCGTATAGCGCTATTTACATATCGAGGTTTTCTACAATATAAAAGGAAATAGGAAAACGTATTCTGCCTATCCCCGAAGGATTGGAATAAAGTTGCTTGTATATATCTGAAAAGACTCAGAGGAATACTATGTAGGTTATGTTTACTTATAAATATATGATAGAAATCTAGTTTACGAAAATAAACAGGAATTTTGAGTTTTCAAATTAGGCTCTTACTTTGGAATAGCTTTTTATTTTCATGGGTAATGTCGTAATAATCAGTACAGGTATGAGTAAAAATATGTTAAGAACAGGGAGCTCCGAAGATAGTAGGGCCACGCTGATGCTTTAACTGAAGACCAACCTGACAAATTGAAAGAATTGGTGCTATCGTTTTTCGTTGGTGAGTTCAAAACCGGAGATCTGGTCATGTAGACGCATCTCGGACGTCGGTTCGATTCCCGGGCCGGGCCAAATGTTGTATGATCTGCAAATAACTTTTTCGGAGTTTGGGGATTTTCTATGTATAAAGTAATATTATATGTATTTACAATGTATTTATGTATTTACAAAAAAAAAGTTTATGTATTGATATCAGTTGTCTAGAACCCATAGTAAAAGCTCTGCTTAGTTTGGGACTAGAAGATTTTGTGTGACAGATGTCCGAAATATTTATTTAATTATTAAGCAGAGTAACGTCAATTTTGCGGGCTGAAATACATTTAAAAAACGTTAATAAATATATGTAAAGAAAAGGGAGTCAAATTGATTCGAAAGCAGATAATATCATAAATATACTTGTAACTTGAGCCGGCGGTGGTCGTGATAAAACGAATATTAAGTCTCATGATAAGCCATCATAATAGTTGAAACGGAATTAGATTTTCCGAAAAAATATTCCTGAAAGTAAAAAGAAAATTGTATCGCTCTTCCGTAGCGTGCTCTCACTGAAACTACAGATAACGAAAAAATATTACGTATTATCATGCCACGAAAAAATAATCTAAAAATTACCTCCATTTTCATACCCAAACGTATGTGTATCACATTTATTATGAAATGTGAGCAATCTCCTGGCTTCGCATAGGTGGTATTTTCTTCTATATTTTAAAAGAACCACGGGGTAATTTTGTCTCCAAATGAAATTCGCCTGACTGTTTTGAAATTTGTGTTAATAACCTTACCGGTTCCCGTCTTGGTTACTCTTAACTAAGTATAAAAAAACTTTCGGTAAACCACAAAAGGCAATGGCAGGTTTGTATAGAACTTTTGTACCGCCCGGTGTATCAGCATGCTGCAGCTGTAAGTATGGAAGTTAGCTTATATTACAGACATTTATCTAGATTTTATAAAAAATCATTCAAAGTAATAAATAATAAATATTTTCGGACATCTGACACACAACATAATCTAGTCCCAAGCTAAGCAGAGCTTGTGTTATGGGTACTAGACAACTGATATAAATACATAAACATACTTTTTTTTGTAAATACATACATATTATACATAGAAAACATATAATAAATAATATACATAGAGTCTGGGACTCCGAAACAAATATTTGTGAATCACACAAATAATATTTGGTCCGACCCGGGAATCGAACCCGAGACCTCTTGATCATTGCATAATAAATATTATATTTAGATAGCTAATGTCCACCGCTATGATTACGTCTATTTCACCTTTGTTTACTTAGAAGTATAAAATTACGATTACGTTCTATTCTCAGACCTTTTGGATAAACACACAAAAATTTATAAGAATCAATTAAACTGTTTTGAAGCAGTATGGCAACTTACATTATGTCACGAGAATTTTATATAAATGTACATATATTGTAGACTAGCTTTCCGCCCGCGGCTTCGCCCGCGTGTAATTCGTTTATAACGCGCGACACGATAAGGGTACATTAAACAATCTTACATGATTTTATGTTTGATAATAAGGAACTTTGACACAAACTTTCGTCCCCTATTTCAAACCCTTCTACGTTTATTTTCGCGATAAAAAGTATTCTATGTCCTTTCCCAAGTTCAGTTCTATCTTCATACCAAATGTCATCAAAATCGGTTCAGTGGTTTAGGCGTGAAAGCGTAACAGACAGACAGACAGACAGACAGAGTTACTTTCGCATTTATAATATTAGTAGGGATTAATCTTGTCAACTAATACCAGTTTAAAAACTTATTATTGTATTACAACATTCAATACTATACTTGTTTTAACCTATTCTGATAACATAAAGTTAGTATTTAAATCAATTATTATTATAATGTTAACAAAAAGGAACCGACTTCAATGAAAAACTATTCCGAGTACCCAAATCGCGACATTGTGTCTATGATATTTGAGGAGTTTCCTCGATTTTCTTGGAATCCCATCATCAGATCCCGATATGGTGACGACGGGACCACCTATAAGCTACGCCAATTCCAATGCGAAAAGATTTTCTGAAATCGTTTCATAAACGATGAAATTTCCGCTGAACACATATAAAAAAAATAAAAAAGATTCCGACGAATTGAGAACCTCCTCCGTTTTTTTGAAGTCGATTAAAATACACACGAAGAACAGGCACGGAATAACCGTTTATAGATTACAAATATTTAAATTTGAACTCTCGATGAGATCTCTTACTCTTTCGTCCGAGTTGTTTTGTTCTAAGCAACTATCATATTTTTTTACAGTATTCTCAGGTGATTCTACTCTGCCTGATAGAAACCATGAGTAGAATCTAAAATTGAGAGGACACTGCGAAGTCAGACAGTATGGCAACCCATGCCATGCGGCCTCTTGGGATGTTTTTTCACATCCGATAAAACGACCCTAGATCATAATGGAAAGGAAACACATGAGCTGGTAATGAATTCCAGTTAAAAATAAATATTCTTTAAAAAATATAAAAATATTTATTATTATCAGAATCATACTATACGATAATATTCTTATATCGGCAACTAATAAGATAATCGTATGTGAGAAAATTATATCATCTAAGTCTATCTTAAGTAGTCTCTGAGGTATTCTATATTTCGAGGGTTAATTTATTTATGGTCGGTAACTTGCAGAAGTGGATAAGTTTTTACTTGTTCAAGTTAAACTTTTGAAGTATAATTAAAGTATTTAATGATGGTTCTCTAACATCTTAAAAGTCTTAAAGGCTTAATTACCTTAAAGGTCACAGAGGTAAAAAAAAACCCGCAGCAAAAATTATGTTCTTTACAAAATGAAACAGACACAAAGAATTCCCATACTTAAGTCAACAATTTGTTTATAGAGACCAAAACAACAATACATAGATTGTATTGATTTACAAGGATTGTAAACTATTTAATTGGATAAAAGAAAACAACATAATTATGTATGTTTTAATACTCATTATTAATTTCATAAATCCGATTTTCACTGGCTAATCTTTAAGAGGGGTGTAAAAAATCATCTTACAAAGCCGCCATAGTTTGGGTCGGCATCACCATACTTCCTGCATCGCAGGATTGGCCCCCACTCCTGGATTCTACATTCCATTAGGCAGAGTGGAGTCATTTTCGCAGGCATCGAATAAAAACAAATAAAATAATTTAAAAATCGTGAACATTTTTAAAATTATTTCGGCTGAAAAGTAATAAAAGTATGTAGGCATTTAAAAAATTTACAATAAGAGCCAAAAAAAACCATTCAACTTTAGAATATAAACATTTATCTCGCACAAGTTGTAGCAACACAAAAACTTGTTTCCCGAGGGTGACATTCGATTTAAACAAATTATACTAAAAGTTGTACAAAATGTCTGCAGTACTGCGGTGAAAAAGAAGTGAAATATATAATTCTCTCTTTCCGACTTTTATATAACTATGCTTATATAATATGAAATATTCTTAATATATTGATTCAGAAGGTACGTTATAGGTTTCCCTCGCGATTGAAAGTAATTAATTAACTGTGTTTTCTAAATAACATATTGGAGGTCAAGCTTAAGCTCAGATTTTTGGAAGGTTTTATAACATTATCATTGTTTGTATTAATCAAAATGTCTAACACATCTTACACACAATCCCATCTAGTCCCAAACTAAGCAGAGCTTGTATTATGCTGACTAGACAACTGATATACACAAATAAATAAACATTTATTTTTATAAATACATATTATACAGGTGGACCAAAAGTTCGTTTAAATTGAAATCGGTAGCTGCGACGAGCACCAACAGTGGGTGGGGGCGGAGGGGCTACGAAACGCAAAAGCGGCCAATGGAAATTCGGTACCTTGGCGTCGTTTAGTGATAAACAGCGTGCGTTCTGTGTACGCGAGTGCTACCGCAACAACGATTATTTTACTCTAGCGCAACGAAAATTTTGCGCTCATTACAACATACGGCTTAAAAATGAAACTCCATCGATTCAATTGATTCATACCGCCTTAGAATTAATTATTTTTTTGTTAAATTTGTGTAATTGATGGAGTCATACCGACTGCAGCGACCCCCTACTGGGTTCAATTGTCTTTACAAATCATTCCATGAACACAGTGAAATATAATCATAATCAGTTCAGACTTATATAAAGAATTAGGTGACAAATACATGCAAAGAATCTAGAATTGTTATCAATATTAATACAAAAGAGATAAAGATAAGTATGTTTGGGGATAATTCTAGTAAACAGAAGAAGAAGAAAGAAGTCACAGATATTTAGTAGTGCAAAAGATACAACTTGTTACTTTACCTACTGTCACCTAAAAATCTTGAGTTGCAGGCTCTTTCACATCAATTTATCAACTTTCACCGATCAATAGTAGTCAATCTTGTTCTCAATAACTTCATCTGCCAATCACATTTGCCATTTTAACAGAGTTGACATCAATATCCTGAAATAAGGTCAAAAGTTATAAAAGAACTTATTACATACTCGTTCCAGCTTAGAAATTCCTAATTGAACTCCGGAACTAACACGGAAGAAACGGAATTCAAGTTATTTAGTTGTAATCAATCTTCTGAGTAGTAGAGTTCTCTTTTGATCAAGTGATTACTGTATTTGTAAGCAATCTGATGTCCATTTAAGTTTGGAATGTATCGAATAAGATTTAATATATTTTTACTAAAACGAATATTTTCTTTGGATTCTGGCATCGTTCATTTATTAAAGGATTGCACGAAACGGAACGTAATTCAGAAGCAGCAATAGATTAGATGGAACAGATCTAAGATAATACAGCAAGATATAGACAGATGTATTCTAGACCTCTTCTAGGATCCTTGTGCTAACTCAATAAATAAATAATTCGGACATCTGCCACACAACGCCATCTAGTCCCAAACTAAGCAGAGCTTGTATTATGTGTACTAGATAACTAATAAACAAAGAAGACACCCATATTCCAAAACAAATATTTGCATAACACACAAACAATTAATCCGACCCAGGAATCGAACCCGAGATCTCTTGATCAGCAGTCACATACGCTAACCACCAGACCAACAATGATACACATTGAAATATGTTTTAATGAAATAATACCAGATTGAAGAGGCCTAATGTTCAACAGTGGACTGCGACGAGCTCATATTAATGAGAATGACATAAGACATTTTCTACTTGAGAATACGTAGTATCAAAGTAATTTAAAGAATTTATGTATCTTCTACCTTATAAGTAAATTTCTTTGTTTATTTGTACGTTTATATGTTCAGTGGCCTTAGGAGATTGAAAACAATCACCGAGGGCAAGCAATGACGGCGCGGTCAGTAAATAGATGGGTGACCGTTTGTGGCATGATATGTTATGAGCGTTTCCGTGATTCGGAGGTCACATAAAGTAGTCGGTACCAGTTGTTGTCATAAGATGACAGTCGTGTTGCTTTCAGGCGGCATTAAAACATCCAACGACAAGGTTATGTAGTCACAACGTGTCTTGGTTGTCCCCAACCCGCACGACGTATGGCCTTATCCCGCTCCTGAAAGAAGACCCGAGCCATATTGTGGGATATTATGGGTTGTTGATTATAGATTATATCTAAATGATTAATATGATACCACACAACGTAATTGTAAACGTTGCTAAAATTGTATCTTATAAAAATCAAAACTAAAAATAAAGAAAAAAATTTATATTCATTTTTTCCTTTAGATTCTTCCGTAATAAATATTAAATGGTATGAGGGATCCACCTTTCTTTTTTTTTCCGTGCGGAAATCCCCCCGGATACCACCAGTTGATGATTATGTCGGACTCGAACCGACTAAAACCGCACGCCGCCTCGGGTACTATAAGCCGAGGAACCAGGTGTACCCTCGAAAGGAAGTCCCTGGAACCCCGACGTATCTCGGGCCATCCACGGCTTGCAGATGACCCTCTCTTGTGTGGAAACCCCAAGTTCCAGAAGTCTAAAAGGAAGCGCGGGCGCTTCGTAACACTCGCGCCGCCACCCTGGCCTGCTTCTGCTAGGGTAACAGGTGGCCTCACCTGTCACCCCCAGGCTTGCGCTTATGGAGAACGGAGATCGTTTGAAGATCTCCGGCGCCGGAGTGTTCTGCGGTACCTGGCCCGTTCCCGGGCCTGGCGGACCGGGAGGGTTCTAAGCCTCTCCCGGTCCCGCTCCGCCAGGGAGAGATCCACCTATTTTTAATTTTTCTAATTTAAGAATGAGAGGGGATAAAATGCTGAAATAATTGTCTTACTAAATAATCGCCAGCGAGGGTACATATGGCCTTGACCCTGGAGGAGGAGACCTGATTCCAACTGTGGAACGTTATGGGTTGTTAATGATGATTAGTCTTTTTGCTAAAGAAACATACTGTACTGCAATGAAATATAATCTATATCTCAGGCTCTAGATACAGGCAAAAGTAAGTATTACTACTATGGATATCACAGGCAAGATGCTAGCTAATACGTTATTTACGTTCCACAAAACCAGCTACGCATAGCGTAGCCAAGTCTGTTAGTTCAACCCCAGTTGCTTCGATGTGAAACTGCACATATACGGTCGAGTATTACCTCGCAAGCAATGCAGTTTCTTGGAGAGGTAATGTGTTAGAGAGCTTTAGTTATTTCGTAAGATTAGATAAGTAAACAACAAAAAGTAAAAAAAGCTATAACCCGATGATTAATAAACTTTTGATGAATTTTACATAAACTATGTCAGCCAGGCTATTATTGCGTATCTATTGACACATACAAATATACTTCTTCTTCCTTCTTCCTAGCTTTATTCCCAATATTATTTAGGGGTCGGCTACTAGTTCAATCGGTTTCACCATCAGTTATTGTACGGAGCGACTGACATCCCAGTAACGATTGCCATAGATGTTCATGACAACCGGGTCCGATGGCTTTACGTGCTCTCCGAGGCACGGGTGTGAATCAAAACTTAAACTTCCAAATCCTTTTGACTTATAGTCTTGTAAAAATAATCGGGCCAAAAATTTTGATGAGTTTTCCTAACAACAAATTCCTAAGAAGAGCCCTGGACTATGGAAGTTTGCCGGTACTGCACACTCGTGCCTCGGAGAGTACGTGGAAGCGTCGGAACCCGTTGTCATAAACATCTATGTCAATCGTTATTAGAAATTCAAGGCCCTCAAATATACTACACTCTTAGAATTCCAGGTTTCGGAAGTAGGATGCCAATCGTTCCGTAAAAAAGTGATATTCAGGTAAAACCTTATAAAAGAGGAATAATAAAGGCTAGTTAGATGATGAGTCTGGGTATTCTTTGTGTCCATATACATATGTGTAGTATTTTTGTACAGTTCACCGCAACACACTACATATTCCTAATGCGGGAATTTGTCTTTAAAAGACAAGAAGTCGACATATCATAGTCAGTCAAAGTTATTGGATAAAATCCTTTTTAAAATTATAAAAATTTTTGTTAAACAATACCTTCAACCGTACAAAAAATATTCGTATAAGTTTCAGAGAAGTAACCAAGGCCAATAAAGTATTAGTACAAAATTAAGTTCGGTTAATATTACAAAACGTGATTAGAAACTTAAATAATCACTTCATTACCAACATAATTTGACGAGAGATATAAAAAAATTACCTAATTCATGAAATTGGTGGAGCTTGCCAACCATTTTGCATATTTGTACCATCTCGTCCCTTGTGTAACATAAAGCCATAAAAAATTGTGGTGGAAAATGTTTTTTCTAACCCCAGGACAGAAGTGACAATGTAAACGAAAGTCTGAAATGCAGTCCATCGCTTGTTTTATTATTGCAAAAACTGTAACTAGTATCTTCATAGAAATACAGCAATGTATTTTGAAGAAGGCTGAACTTTGTGAGAGATTAACGAACCGCCAGGAAGTCCTTAAGTAGGCCATTATCCTCAAACCTTCCGAAGCTTGGAGGTTTACGACGTAACAGGCAGTTCATCACAGTGAGAGCAGGCTATTGACCGAAATATTGGTGCTAAAGTTACTTGAGGTCCGACCCTACGAAGATCGTTGTTGACTTCAAGGAAATATCTTCTTGAACTAGTTTACTTAATGAATTTTCAAGTTCTTTTGTTTTGAGACTAGATATTATGCTATTTAGGTCGTCTAAAATTACAACACAATGAGGAGCGTTCTAGTGTTATTGTTGTTGTCAATATAAAAAAAAAATCGGCCAAGTGCGTGTCAGGCCACGCACAGGAAAGGGTTCCTCAGTCACCCATTATGGTACGTGGATTAAAAATCGTATCCAATAGATAATTGTTATGTTTACGTATTAATACGTTAATTTTGTATGACGTTTTCCAAGTGAGCGCATTTTACAAGTTAAGCCTCTGTAACTCCTGAACTAAGAAAGTCATCTAATCCGTTATAGTTTTCCTTCAAAGTTTATTAGATGGACCACCATCACGAATTTTTTCAGATTTTTTGAGCCAGCCGTTTAGCTTTTAGAGGGCGGGGACGCCCTGTTTTTCCAAAATAGTGCCCTTTAAAGTGAAATATCTTGCAAACGGATACCTAAATCAAAAAATCATATTAGAAACCCTTTATTATTTTTAAAAGACCTATCTAATGATACCCCACACGATGGGGTAGCCGCGAGAAAAAAAAATCATCCCCACTTTACGTGTAGGGGAGGTACCCCAAATAAAATTATTTTTCATAATTTTATTGTAGCACTTTGTCGATGTAATTACAACACGTATTCATGCAAAGTTTCATCTTTCTAGCACTTACCGTTGGGACGGTAAGTCGAGGACGGACGGACGGACGGACGGACATGACGAATCTATAAGGGTTCCGAGTCATGAACTTCGGAACCCTAAAAAGGTTAAAACATTTAAAGTGTTTACCATGGTGGTTACCATTCAATTAATTGTTATTGATAGTTTTTTTCAATCCTATATCCTTATCGAACTTAATAAAAAATATAAACGTAACTTTCCAGAAATATTTAACCCTTTGGAATGCATATTGAGCATCATGAAATTATGTAAATGGTTCAAAATTATTCAAGGTGGTCAGGCGACCTGGTGAAGGGGATGATGATCTAAGTAAAAAAAAATATTGTTACATGTAGCTTGTACAGTCCGTCCGTCTGTTGTAACATGGATTCTACTCATGCTTTCCGTTAGACAGGTTAGACAGGTCACAAAGGTCACTTTAGCAGGCTCATACAGGATATGAAATTAAATATAACACGTAATACATAGGCCAGTGTTATATATAACATATATATATAACGTATATATATATAACATATATTTAACGTATATATATAACATATATATAACGTATATATATAACATATATATAACATGAAATATTAAAAATAACCTATGTACACAAAGCTTTTAAAAAAGGTTGTGCAAAAAGTTTAGGGGTAGAGCAATCAGAAAAAAAATGAGTCTAGAGCATCCAGATCCTCTATTTCCATTCAACATCACGTTCCACTAACGATCCAGGACTGTCTGCGAAAAGCTGTAAATCTATAATTGCCTGAGGTACTAAAATTGTTACAAGTGGGACTTAAAAATGATTGCCACTAAAATGTGTAACGATATCTTTGTTTTACAACGACCGTGTTAAAAGGTTGGTTATTTTGAGCTTTCACAGATTTTATGTTTATGTCTTTTAGTTGATAAACCGAAAGTAATTGTACTCCAACTAAAATAGTAAACTTTAAATGTTGTAGTTATCTTACAATATATAGTATACACTCTCTCAAATATTTTACTATATTGTATTACTCAAGCTCTTTACTGTAAACGGGACTTGTTCGCAATAAATAACAACCGGGACCAAATGCTTAACGTGAACTCCGAATTACGGAAACACTCATAACATATCAAACCACTAACGGTCACCCATCTAAATATTGAGCGTGACGTCATTACTTACCCTCGGTGACTGTTGTGACACTGAGCAAAATATATCTATTGTAGATAATATTTACGGAAACTTCAGATAACAAAGAAATATTTACTTTGGAACTGATATAGAAAAACCATTCCAAAAATGAATTTGTAAGCCAACAGTATTCTTTTGTCGATACGTGATGCCTTTTGTGGGTAGTTTGTTAGGAGTGATGAACTTGAGTGTTTACTAATAGCCAAAAAGAACCTCATAATAAAACATAATATAAATACATATAAATAAATAAGGTCAACAGACTATGAAGGATAGTAATATTACACTATTCCGACGACCGCAGCGAGTGCTGGCTATCAGGATCATTAGAAGGTGTTACATGATTTCCTTTGAGGCAGCGAGTCCGTTAGCCGGATCTCCATCATTTTACCTGGAGGCGAGAGCCCTTACGGTTCAACAGACTATCTTTATTATTCATTATTATTTCATTATTATTATTACTTCCGAATAGAAGATACAGACAGATAATATATATATTATGATAAGTTGATATGTATGTCTATTGAGTACATTACAACCTAAATGCAGCTGCTTCCCTTTTTCTCTGCATAACCCAAGGTTGTCTGATAGAGATTATCTTAGGCATTAAGTCCGCCAATGCACTTAAAATGTATGATGTAATAAATAAATAATGAAATAATAGCACTGTGCCGTATTACTGGGGCTTAATAAGAAACTTAAAATTTATTTGGTGTCACTAAAAACTTTGTTTAGTATCACTATATCGTTACTATTAAAAATTCTTATAATATTCTTGAGAGCGATAACCGCAGCTTACACTACTGGGCGATGCTAGTTTAAAATAAAATCCATCAATATCACTGAAGCCGCTCCAGGGATGACCCGGAAGAAGCAATTTTTAGAGTTCATGACTCGGAACCCTTATAGATTCGTCATGTCCGTCCGTTCGTCCGTCCATTAGTCCGTCCTCGACCTACTGCCCAAATGGCTGGTGCTAGAAAGATGAAACTGCATGAATATTTGTTGTAATTACGTTGACAAAATGCTATAATAGGATGATTTTTTTCTCGCGTCTTCCCCATCGTGTGGGATATCATTAGATAGGTATTTTAAAAACATTGCGAGTTTGCTAAAATTATCTTTCGATTTAGGTATCTATTTGCGAGTTATTCAACTTTAAAGCGTTTTTTTTTGTAAAAACAGGGCGTCCTCCTCTAAAAGCTAAATGGCTGGCTCGAAAAATCTGAAAAAAAAAACAAAATAGTAGTCCATATATTGAACTTTAAAGTAAAACTATATCGGCTTCGATAGCTTTGTTTAGTTCAGGAGTTAGAGAGACCTAACTTGTGAAATAAACTTACTTGGAAAACTTCGTACAAAATTAACGAAATAATAAGTAAAAATAACAATTATCTATTGGACATCGCTTGACATTGTATATGACTACGGAAACCTTATTCTATGCGTGGCCTGACACGCACTTGCCCGATTTTTTTAAATATTATGTGATGTAAGTTGTGGTGCATATGAAAGTATAGGTGCATATATTTTCATACGCATTTAGTAAAAAACTTACAATTTGAAATTACAGACACCTCAATTTTTTGATTTGAGTAGATATATTAAAGAACCTTATCGGAAATCCTCTAAAACTCAGCTATACAACGTTTTGTACTGATTATCATTAGAAAAAAAAAATTAAAGTATGATTCTGTAAATATATTATAAAGTTTTATAACTTCACAAATTTATGTCTAAAATGAATGCTTGTACAATTTAATAAAGAAGATATTGCTAAACTCAAATGAAATTAATTAATAAAACAACTTGTAGGCGTAACTTATCACTCTGAACAAGAGCCTATAAATTAAACCGTCAAAAGTTACGAAATGAATTGTCTTATACAGAGCAAAAACTTTATAGGCATAACGGTTCAAATTTCACCTTTCGGTGTATTTTAGAAGAGGTTTCAACAATTCATACGTGACGATGTAACCCCTCGTAATCGGAATATAAATTTTGAGACGTGCTTCTCGCACTTTCTGCTTATTTAAGGTAAAAGATATTCGTATTTTAATGACATAAAGGGGTTTAATTGAAACACCGATTAGGCATCAGAAATGGTTACGTCGGGTTACAGGGACTTCCTTTCGAGGGTATACCTGGTTTCTCGGCTTATAGTACCCGAGGCGGCGTGCGGTTTTAGTCGGTTCGAGTCCGACATAACCATCTACTGGTGGTATCCGTTGGGATTACCGCATTGAAAAAAAAAGGCGTCAGAAATGGTAAGAATTTAACTTTCTTTTACTCTTGAATTAGATTATCATGTCAAAACCTCTTGTGGTTTTGTGATTTAAAGAATAAGACTCTTGTAAATTGTTTTGGTGGAATAATGCAATAGCCACACTCCCTATTGGCTATTGACAAGCATATGAACTTCTTGGCGTTTTTTAATCACGCTCGCTTCGCTCCTCTCTAATGAGGATCTTCCGTCTCGTTAACAAAATTTTAAACTAACTGAGCCCCGCGGTGTTACCCGCCTTTATTGTTGTAACCGCGGGCAACGACGCGGGGCGAAGCTAGTCTAAAAAAAGTAGCGTAAGTTACTCCTTACATCATCAGCTATCTGCCAATGAAAGTCTCGTCGAAATCGGTTCAGCCGTTCTAGAGATTACCTGGAACAAACAAACAGACAGACAAAAATTGTAACAAAAAAAATTGGCATATGTACCATGTTATACATACAAATGCGTTTAGTGAAAAGCGGTTATTTTAATATTATAAAGGAGCACTTCAATTTGATTCACATCTTTATCTTTATATATATAATTCTTCTGTGAGTGTGTATGTCACTGAACTTCTCTCAAACGACTGGACCGATTTTGATGAAATTTTTTGTGTGTGTTCAAGGGGATCTGGGAATGGTTTAGATTCGCAATTGGACCCGGTAGGTGGCGCTGCGATCAAGTTCTGGAATTTTAAAGTTGGGCGGTACGAAGTTCGCTGGGTCAACTAGTCTTTATACCTATATATAATTCTTCTGTGAGTGTGTGTGTCACTGAACTTCTCTCAAACGACTGGACCGATTTTGATGAAATTTTTTGTGTGTGTTCAAGGGGATCTGGGAATGGTTTAGATTTGCAATTAGACCCGGTAGGTGGCGCTGCGATCAAGTTCTGGAATTTTAAAGTTGGGCGGTACGAAGTTCGCTAGGTCAACTAGTAATCTTTATATATATAATTCTTGTGTGAGTATGTATGTCACTGAACTTCTCTCAAACGACTGGACCGATTTTGATGAAATTTTTTGTGTGTGTTCAAGGGGATCTGGGAATGGTTTAGATTCGCAATTGGACCCGGAAGGTGGCGCTGCGATCAAGTTCTGGAATTTTAAAGTTGGGCGGTACGAAGTTCGCTGGGTCATCTAGTATTTGTATAAATTTATTCACGTGTGAGAGCACATACAGCTTTGTCCGAATTATCCAACCTACACATGACTTTGCGACGATAAAATACACAATTATTGAGTATCTTATACATATTCATAAGTACACACACATCTTTGTAAACAGAACACAAATTGAAAACCTCTAAACAAAATTTTCAACAACATTGCAATTCATTCCACAAAGGATAAGGAGCTCTATCCTATTCATGGTTCTGTCAGCAAAAAAAGTGTAAATAGATGGTAATGTGTATCTAAAAAGACACCAGTAAATGTCCTCGTCCGTATATGTGCTTATCAACTACATAGATAAAGGTTTGAAACACCCATATATAACAACAGGTTACAAGGTAGTAAGGCATTCCACAAATACCTACGTGGATCCGATACGTTTCTTTTACATCGGTATATTATACAATTTGACCTAGATATAGTAAATACATTTGCTTTCTGAAAATTTATTCTGATGACTACTGGAAATTCTTAAGCATATTCCATTTTTCTCCGTTTTGTCCTTCAAGCGCTCCTAAAGGACAAAACCGCTGTCTTGAATGTTCGCATTCCACTACTCTTTGACAATTTACCTACATTTCTCCCTCTAAAATACCTACTGTACTATTTACTCTTCGTTCAGAAGCAAATTCTGTGAGGAAGTAGGAACACGCTGTTGTCAGTGTAGAGGAACGGGTATTGTGTTCCTCCAACACAAAGGGAGGATCCTCCGACCAGGCGAGGTGATCATGCCTGGTGGGCCACTGCCTAACACTTAATTTTGGGATGTTGTATATATGCTAATCGGCGCGAGAATGTTACTTTCGCGATTCAGGATTAGTAATTAATCCGTATAGATCATTACGTGTTTTCTTTGTAGTTCGGTGTTTCTTCGCTAGATGGCGTTGTCTTATGTTTTCGTCGCGCTGTATATGGAAGTCGCCACAGTCAGCACAAATGGGCTGATTGTGGTATTACTCTCACACAGAAGAACAACCTCAAATTACAGCATTCGTGCATTTTCGTAGGTGAGTGTGTGAACAGAGAACGACAACGTTCTAATAATACTCCTCCACGAGAAAAAAACATCCCCTCTGTAGCGGAGGTACACTAAATAAAAATAGTTTTCATAATTTTATAGTATCACTTTGTCGGCCTAATTACAACACATATTCATGCAAAGTTTCATTTATCTATCACCAACCGTTTGGACGATAAGTCGAGGATGGACATGAGAAATCTATAACGGTTCAGAATTTTTTACGAAACCTTTAAAACGATCATTTGATTTTACAAACAGACACTCTTATTTTATATATTTAAATAGATATTTAGAAGTTAAATTTATCATCCTAAGTAGAATTTTGAGACCTTGGCTGATTTGACACTGGATATTTTCGGATACGTCTAAAATAAATTCTAAAACTCTTACGATATTGCCGAACCTGAATTCGTTACGGTTGACAGATGAAACTTGTATTTTATATCTTCTGTTTCTAGAATTGTTTGGGACAAGACATTTCTGATATGAAAATGAACTTGTTATTCCGAATAACATTGAATGTAAAATAACCTTGCCCTTGGCTCTGATTGACATCTCGCCTACATTCTACATTAACATATAATAGAATATGACACAAGGAATCTCTAAATGCCTTGCTCGTTTTTAGATAAAAATCATAATTGCAAATAATATCTATCATTTACCATGCTGATTTCGTTGAATTAACAAGATGATTTTATCTCACATATTTATTTATTTTTGCGTACACGTATGTCTTTGCGAGGTTTCAGATGACTTTAAGTCGTATAAAAATTACAAAATATACGAAATCGAAGGTGATAAAAATGAGATGAATAAAATAATTACGTATTTACAGGAGAAAAATGTAAGTTTTTATTTTTATTTTAAGGTATTTATATTTTTTACATAAAAGCTTTCCTAATAACTTTACTCTGCCTGATGGAAAGCAGAATCAGAATCCAAGAGCTGTGCACACCATCTTCATTACGAATGTGGACAACACAGCAAAAATTATATTATTATTAACTTTTGTATTTCAAATAGTGTTTATTCTGTGAAGTCACTTGATGCTTTACCTAAAAGAGGTATTTTCCCTTTGTTTCGAATAGTTAAATTGAAAGTTATATGAGACGAAACCCTTCTGTAAATGAGAAAAACTAGTCGGAAAGGTACATAACAAACGTAAACGCGCAACAAGTTGGAATATTATACGTTTTGGAACTAGTTTACAACTATAGCCGGTTCCAAAAATAACGGGTCAGTCACATAAACCAGTAACGGGTCAGTCACATAAACCCGAATATCTCCCGAACTACGTATGCCATCCTAATGAAACGAAGACTGTTCAATTGAGAATTTAATTATACAGATAAAAAATAAAATAAAACTTAGTTACACCCACAATAATCTTAAATTAAAAAAAAACTAAAGTAGTCATATTTTTCTTAAGATTACATTTTTTTATGATTGTTTTTTTGCTGTTTTTCGTTTCATTAGGATGGCATACGTAGTTCGGGAGATATTCGGGTTTATGTGACTGACCCGTTATTTTTGGAACCGAGTGTAGTTGGGATATTTTGAATGCATTTCGGTGAAATATTTCATTAGATTAAGCATTCTAATGAAATATGTCAGTACAGGCGTGTTAGTTAATAATAATTATGAAGCTGAAGCTACTATTTATTTGTACCCATAATTAAAGATACCACACGCTATCAACAACAGCCTCGGTTAACACCACAGGATACAGCCAGTCTAAAAGCCTAAGTTAATCCTTATGACATTGAGTATCTGCCAGTAAAATTCTTCCAATTCGGTCCAGCCGTTTTAGAGTTTACCCGAAGCAAACAAACAGACAAACAGATAAACACTTTTGTATTCATTAAGTGATCATTAATTATAAACAACAAACAGAATCTTCAATTTTATTTCTTTGTATGCATGTAGAGATTATTAATTTCTGATAATATCAGAACTCTAGTTATACTCAATGGAAACATGGTAAAGTTAATCAAATATATTATTATATGAATGTATTTAAATATTTTCTAGGAGCTACCATATTATTCGAGTAGAGGTAACAAATATCAGATGATGGTATCACCAGACCTAGTACCTCAAATTGAAAACATGACACATCAAGGAGGACTTTCTACAAAAGTTGTTGTGGAGGATTATTCAGAGTAAGCCTTTCTCTATATATATTTTTTTTTTTTTTACTCTACTCTGCCTGATGAAAAGCATGAGTAGAATCCAGGAGTAGGGGTCACCATGCTTATTGTCAGGGTAGACAATGTAGCATGGTGACCCTTACCATGGCAGCCTGGTTTGATTATTCTGCATCATTCTCCCGGCCTTCGAAGGGCGGGAGAATGATGCAGAATGATTGGGCCTCCGGTCTCACACTCACCAACGAAATACGACAGCAAGAATGCTGTCATTATTAGGATGGTCTTCTGTGTGAGGGTAGTACTGGCCGGGTCGAGCCGGCCCATTCGTGCTGAAATCAGCGTGGCTCTACTACCTACAAATGCCATGCCATGTTTGCCTATTAGATGCCATGTTTATATCACTTTTTATACATGATATTACTAAGAGTATCCATTGCTGTATGATAGAAATTAGTGATGTTAATATTTCTATTATCTGACACAGTATCATCTAATTATTATTTAAAGTGAAGCCCCTACTATAAGAGCTAGATTTAATGATTTGATACTTATATATTTTTTGCAAATAGCTACATATTATACACGAACTCACAACTTATGACACAGATATTTGTAAACCTTACAAATATTTGATCAAACCTGAATAAAATCTGTCTGCACCGCCGAGGCAATTAAATTTCTATATATCATTCTATTGCAGACTTATCAAGATAGAAAAATCCAATGAATTTCGAAAGCAAGAGTTTTCTTGGACTGCCTACTACGATATTGATGACGTTAGTAATTTATATTTTAGTAAGAATATATTTTTAAATAAACATATTTAATAAACTGCCTCGTTGGTCTAGTGGTTAGCGTATGCGACTGCTAATCAAGAGGTCTCGGGTTCAAATCCCGGGTCGGGCCAAAAAGTGTTTTTGGGTTTATCTATTAGCAGCCTGGAGTTTGGACGTTTGGCGGGTGATTCACGCCCGTGCCTCGGAGAGCACGTAAAGCCGTCGGTCCCGGTTGTCATGAACATCTATGGCAATCGTTATTAGGAACTCAGTGCCCTCAAATTTACTGAAAACTAGTACAATCTTCGAATTTCAGTCCTCCCTTAGGGTTGCGGAGGTCCGATGCCAATCGCTTCGTGGAAAATCTGATATTCAGGTAAAACCGGTTGAACTAGTAGCCGACCCCAAATAATATTGGAAATAAGCCTACGAAGATGATGATATCTTGAAAACAGTGTACTATTAAGGTACAGTTCCGCATTTTTTAACAGTGTCTCGCATATTCAAGCCAAATGTTAGTTATGTACTTTAGGAGAGACCTATGTCCAACAGTAGACTACAATCAGCCGATGATGATGATAATTACTAAAGCAGTACTAAAGACTTTAAATTAAATTATATACCAACTTTCTGTTCACTAGGAAATTTAAAAAAATTATATCTAAATATCGATCCATAAAGCAAACTATTAGTTTTGCTTCAGTATTGATTGGATTCGTGGTACTGTGAGGGTATTTTTGTTTACATGAGGCAATACTGATTGCTATCATCAACAACCCATAATGTCCACTGTTGAGCTCGAGTCTCCTCCCAGGAGTATACGTCCTCACGCTGGCTAAATGCGGGTCTGATTGCTATGCCTATGCCTTAACATCTACTGGCATAGTAAGTCAAGATCAGACAAGATAAGTGGTATTAATATAGCTTCAAAGATTTTGTTTAAATTACTATTTAATGAGTGCTTATAAACATAGCCACGCAACTCTAAGTCTATTACTTATACCTACATTTTTATGTTCCGAAGATATATGGCTACCTGGAAAATATGAGCAAATCATATCCAAAATCAACAAAACTGATCGTTGGAGGAAAAAGCTACGAAGGAAGAGATATTCTTGGACTAAGAATCAAAACAAAATCCAACAAAGAGAAACCTGTCATGTTTATTGAATCGGGTATGTATTAAATTTATATATCCTTAATATATTTATAATTTGTATGTAAGTACTTGTTGGTTAAGTGTATAGTGACCCTTACTGTAAAGCTTGTTCGTGTAGGGGGGAGTCGCCATAGGGTTATTTCGTTATACGAAACAGTCTTTTTTTGCGGGGGGAAATTTTTCCAGATACACATTTACACCGTGTTTTAAACTCACATTACACACAGTTACTTCGAACTTTATGCATATACAACCTGATACAATTAATGATAAAAATAAAACATTCATGATTTCACTCACACACAAACACATTTCACGTCGTAACAGCCCATTTGGGCTTATACTTTGAAAGGAGGTAACGTTTACCTACTGTGTTCCTCTAAATCTTTTATATCCATAGATAGATATAATCTATAATATGTACCTATACATTATATTAAGAAAAACAATTTTTATATAATTTTTCTGAATAGCATAGTAAATTAATAATAATAATAATAATAATAATAATAAATTGCTTTATTGTACACCAGATCAATTACAATAATATATTAATTAAGGAGGTACAAGTGGCGGCCTTATCGCTCAAACGCAATCTCTTACAGGCAACCATGGGATGGAGTAAAAACATAGGATGGAAAGTGTGGGGTAGTATCTGGTGCTGTGATTTGAGATAAAGAAATAGTATATATATACAATACCTGCGCATACATATATAAATACATAAATATAAATAAACATACATACACACATATTTATACACATTTACACATAGAAATAGATAAGTATTATATTCTGTACATACATAAACGGAATATTTGACTTGTCTGTCACACGTCATTGACGTCTTCCAGGTAGTATTGTCTTACCTTTCTCTTGAAAACCGTGAGTGTTTGTGCACGTCTTATTTCAACCGGTAATAGACTCTGTCTAGTTATAGATCGGGCAAGTGCACGAGATGTGTGAACTTATTACTATTAACCTATATGATCATATCTGAGGAGTCATTCTGTCTTATTAATTTTCTCAATCCTGAGAAATGTGAAAATGTGAAAGTAACTAATGCAATTAACACCCAGATACAAACACCCAATCACACAGACTCTATAATATATGATCTCTAAACTTTTTATCCCGAGGAAGATGCTAGCCAAGTTTCATTTGTTTACTATCTGTTGCCCGCGGCTCCGTCCGCAAGTTTCTCGATTATTGCAGTAAAAAGTAGCCGATGTGTGATTCTGATATATAAGCTATATTACTGTAAAGTTTCATCCAAAGCCGTACAGTAGTTTTTGCGTGAAAGAGCAACAAACATACATGCATACATACGCGTTTATAATATTAGTACATACGGATTCTCTGTGTTATAGGCATTCACGCGAGAGAGTGGATCACCCCGGCAACGACGACGTATTTCATCAATGAGTTGTTAACGAATAATGATCCAGAAATCCGACGGTTAAGGGACGATTTTGATTGGCATATCTTTCCTTCTGTCAACCCTGATGGATATCATTACAGTTATATCAAAGTATGTAACCACGAGTTTTTATTCAATTTTATTTTTCTTAAGCGTAACACTGTTATTCATCATGATCATCAACTACCCATAATGTCCCACTGCTGGGCTCAGGTAGAGAGTCTCAGGAGAGGGTTAAGTCCATACGTGCCCACGCTTACCGAGTGCGGGTTAGGGACTGGCAAGACACGTTGTAGCTACGTAATCTTGGCGTTGAATGTTTTTAAGGCGCCCGAAGACCTCCAACTAAGCTTCACGAGTGTTGATAACAACCGGGACCGACTGCATTCAGCACTGAAACGCTTATGCCACAAACGGTCACCCATCTAGGTACAGACGGCGCCATCATTGCCTACCCTCGGTAATTGTTTCCTTAGCTATGAGCGTGCTTTTACCAACCCGTCTGGCCAGCGTGGTATAGTAGGCCAAAACCTCCTTTCTACGGAGAGGCCTATGTCCAGCAGTGGACTGTTAAAGGCTGTTGATGATGATGATGTATATGTATAGCATCGGACAATGCTAAATGAAGCTAAATGTCATACATGACATTTAGCTTCATTCTACTAGTAAATATTACGCACTTGTACACAAGTGCGTAATATTTTGCATCAAATTCATAATAATTTCCCTCTATATTGTTATATCTGTTCTATTATTATTTTATATCTAATCCATCACCCTGGGTCGCAGGCTTTGTAGCCGTCCTATTACAGTTGTTCTCATCTACTAGGTTATGAACCAATTATTGTATGGTGAATTCATAGAAGGCTAAGAAATTGTAATTTTTTTACACAGGACAGAATGTGGAGAAAAACCCGTTCAAAGACATTCGCTTTTTGTAAAGGTGTCGACCCCAATCGCAATTGGGATTATCACTGGATGGGTACGTCATGTTTCGAGAAATATTAATATTTTAAATAAGACTTAGTACATTAAGTGACGTGGTATGAAAAAATGTTTCATGAAAATAGTTGTAGTTATATGGTATTTGAAATGCAAAACTAATAATAATAATTTAATGTTAATAAATATTTCGGACATCTGACACTATCTAGTCCCAAACCAAATAGAGTTTCTACTATGGGTACTAAACAACTAAAATAAATACATATTTACTTTTTTTCGTAACTAAGTACATATATTATACATAGAAAACACCCAAACTCCAAAACAATTATTTGCGGATCGGGATTCGAACCTGGGACCTTTTGATTAGCAACCTCATGCACTAATCGCATGACCAATAAGGCAGTCAAAGTCTGGATGACCTCGAAACAACTGAATTAGTCTGCATAAAGTTTAAGACAAACATATAATATACAAAACTAAATTGCTTGTAAATATATAGATAAATGTTAAAACTTTTATATACAAATAATTATTTACAAACGCTTTGTAAAATCTGCTATAAACAAGGCAGAATTTACAATTATTTCTTGACTAATTAATAATAGCAATTTTATTAAAATGTTATGTAATGTATTAATCAATGTAAAGGCGCTGACCCCTGTGATACAACGCTTGTACAAATACTTAATTTAAATACTTAATTTTACTTGTATACATGTGTTATCGACAAACATAAACTTGTTTCATACAGTTGTGAAACTCATTTATGAACCATGAAACAATTTTAGCTTAAATCAATTACTTTTATTACAACATATAACTTAAAATAATTGACAAAATGCCTGTTGAAACTGCAGGCATTAAAATAAAACTTCTTATACAGCAGAACCCTCGTGTTCCATTGCAGAATACGGTACAACAAATAATCCATGTGATTATCAAAAATACGGAGGCTCAAAACCCTTCTCGGAAATAGAAACTAGGACTCTTTCTGAGTATATCTCAAAGCTGAGCAATCTCAAGGGATATATTGGTTTTCACGCCGATGCTCAGATGTTGTTGTTACCGTACTCAGATTCTACCGAACATGATCAGTATTATGATGATTTGGTAAGTTTTGACTTACTACATTTTAGATAAGTAAACAAGTGACTACTTCTGAATGTCTAAACTTAAGTAATAATCCGTACTTAGTATGATGTACTCAAAGTGTATTAATTTTGATTCCTTTACCCTGACTCGCCCACACACACGCACGCGTCTTCGTCCTAGCCGGTCTGTCCTAGCCGACAGCTCATAGACTCTCTATAGTCTCTGCGTGTCATATGTGCTCGAGACAGGTATGGAACCTTCATGTATGTATAAGATCATTACTCGCGGATCTACATACACTACACTTAGCATTATAAAGTCTAAAGTAAATCTATCGGTATCTCTGTCTGTTACTATTTCACTCTTAAATCGCTGCAAGGATTTCAAGGAAATTTGGTATAGAGATTCTTGAAGAAAGACATCAGATTCTAATTATCGCGATAGCTGACATTCCATGTTGAGCTGTTGGCAGAAACAAGATTGTATTTATATTATATCGTTGCGTGTTCGTGTATTATTCATATTTGCAGACTAAATATACAATATGATGAATTTTGTAGAATAAATAAAACTAATAATTATCTCTAATGTTGGTTATAAACTAAAACAATGAACCTAAAACTAAAAACCTTAATAAAATATAATATTATAACTAACTACTAACTATCATTAAAAGGAGTCCCTTTAGGCATGGTTCCGAAGATACTGGCAGCGTTCCCCCTTTGTATAGCTATACTAATTCTTTGACCGAGGTAACTGCCAGCTCTTCGGTCTCCTGTGATGTCGACTAATCTTTTTGCTATTTCCTTGAAAAACTTTATAGCGCTAGGACCCCACGGCCCAAGGGTCTCGACACCGAATGGGACAAAATCACATTCGGATCATATTATTTCTCAGTTGGTATCTCTTATTTGTATTGTTCGTTCTAACTTGCTCTTACAATATTTTTTTTTTACAGAAAAAAATAGGCCAAACTTCACTTGACTATGGATATGAAGTTAATAAAAAAAATATGAAGGTCCGGCCACAGCAGGCGAAATACTGTGTATGTTTCAAAACCAATCTATACTTACTTACTCAAAGGAATATTAAGTAGAATTGTGTACGCTTCAATAACTCAATAAGCTCTTTATCGTTCAAGCTGTAATTTATACACAAAGTGATGATGGTAATGTTATCTTAGCCGATTTCGCCCACGGTGGTCAGTTTCAACGAAGACCACTCAAATATTATTTATATTATTATAGTACACACGAGTGTGCCAAACACAGGTGCACTCTTTATCCATTACTCTCACAATACGCTGAGACGGTTATCCGACACGACCGGGAAGAGATCAGGCGTAGGACCAACAGTTCTACGTGCTATGTGAGACACGGATATTTGTATCACCAGAAAAACTGATTAATACTCCGTCTAACCCGAGACGTCTTGATCGGCTTTTGTATTCGCTAACATCACAAACTATTTTTGTAACCATATTTCGACCAGCAGTTCATAGTACAGTTCTGTATTAATCTACCTACAGTACTATCTTAATTTGAAATTTTCTTACCAAGTGTTTAACAAACTAGTGAGAAGCTTTAATTTAAAGCTAAATAAATGTATTCAGTTCAAGAGTTCACGTCACAAACACTAAATACCAGATTTTTTTACAAATAGAACACAACACATTACTTAAATAATGGAATAATTCAATACATATGTTTAATAATGGATAGTTACGAATGCGACACAACAATTAGAACCGAAGGAACATGAAACTGCTGCTTCAATTAAAGCTCTCGGTGGATTATTTCACATACTTCTGTGTCACTGTGATTTCTGGTATTATAGGAAAATAATTCCGAAGTAAGAAACATTTTTTGCAGTTTAAAATTATTAGGTAATGATTTAGTTAAAATATTTTGATTTTAGACAAAGCGTCGGGTGGCAGTATGGACTGGGTTCATAAGACAGTTGGTACTCCTCTAGTATTTACTTATGAACTAAGGGGGAAAAACTTTCACTGGCCACCAAATAGGATTTCAGAACAAGGGGATGAAGTAACACAAATGATGGTTGGATTAACTACAGAAGCTCGAAACTTGGGATATTTTTCATAAAATTGAACCTGTTCTTCTGATACAACACTCAGCCGAAAACCGATTAGCAAAAATAATGAAGAACAAACGTCAAGGCGTCCTACATAACAACTGAGGCAAGAAATTAATAAGGAAAAAGTTGCAATCTCATTTCTGGGTGAAAATAAAAAATACCATATTTATCTGAACCAAATAAAATTGATTCACCTGTTCAAATTACACACCCTACTAATTTATTTTATTATTTATCAACGGTCAACGGAAAGGTCAGAAATAACAACAAAAATAAAGGTGTCATTAAAAACATTGTAAGGTAATAGAATAACGAAGTATTAATTATTGTAATTTGCATATCCATATACATAAAAAGAAATCCATTATTTTGCATTAAATTTAAGGCTTTAATTACAATAGAATGATCCGATTTATGTCAAATATACGCCGTTTCATTTGATAACTTGTTGGAGTTTTGAAGGTTATATAATAATAATAATTGAAGCAGATACCAGCAAGTTCTGGTTATGGCAGTTACCAATTGCGAATAAATCTAGTTGTTTTGTGTGCTACTATCGTAATTATTACATCTATATCCCTGAAGGGATTGGCAGATGGCATCAACAACCCATAATGTCCTGAGGCTGTATTCGGAACACCTCTCAAGAGAGGGTTAAGGCCGTACGTCCCTACGCTGGACGAGTATGGGTTGGAGACTGGCAAGTCACGTTGTGGCTACTTAACCTCGCTCTTAACAGGCCGAAGACCTCCAACTAAGCTTCACAATTGTTATCTTGGATTGTTGATCTTGTGATTGTGTCCAATCACCTGAGGCTACTTGGCTATGACCGTTTATCATTTAATTTCATACCTGCCTTGAAGAACAAATCACCCATGGAATGAATAGGGGTGGTGACACTTTGTATTCTGAATCCGTCACCACACTGACTCCGTCACCACACGGACGAACAAATAACAAATAATGACCGAAGAACAAATAATGCTCAATTATTTAAAAGCATTTATTTTTACGAACATTATTTGTCTTAGCAAAATTAGTACTAAGACTTGTCTCAAGTATTCATTGTAACACGATACCAGAGAACCTCTACTCTGTTAAATAAAGCCAAGCAAAAAACTTTTGTCTGGCTTGTAAATAACTTTTAAGGTACAGTTTACTTTTGTGAAGTAATTAATCTATTACCTAAGCCGGTAGTTAGCAAAATAAATATTGTTAGAGTACATAAAAAGTTCACAGTTAAAGGAATTGAACTTAAATTACTTTGCAAATGAATTGTAAAGTTAATATGAATTTAAAAAGGGAGGACGACCTGATGTAGAATAGGCTTTGACTATATTTTATTTAAGAACTTTGTAACTACCAAATTCATTTAAATAAATATACTGTATTATATACTTGTTTCTAAGGAGATGCTTAAGCAGTCGACAATTAAGGCCTTTTAATGTTACACTTAGGTACATTATACTAATACTGGACGTAAGATGCTTGCACTTATTAGTTAAAGAATTGAAATAAAGTTTTAGACATCCTTTTATGTTTAAGTAAGTATAACGTAGGTAGTAGAGCCACGCTGATTTCAGGACGAATGGGCCGGCACGACCAGGGCAGTACTATCCTCACACAGGGGACCAATCTAAAATGACAACATTCCGTGCTGTTGTCTTTCGGTGGTGAGTGTGAGACCGGAGGCCTGACCATTTTGCATTTGAATGATGCAGAAACATATCACCAAACCGCCATGGTGTGTAATAAAAATACTTATACCTTATTTTTCTACTTACTCTTTGTACTGTTGGAGACCATTTTTGACCGACTTCAAAAAAAGGAGGAGGTTCTCAATTCGTCGGAATCTTTTTTTATTTTGTTTTATGTATATTCAGCGATAATTTCGTCATTTATGAACCGATTTCTAACATTATTTTTGCATTAGAATGGGCGTAGCTTACAGGTGGTCCCATCGTCACCATATCAGGATCTGATGATGGGAACCCAAGGAAATCGAGGGAACTCCTCAAATATCATAGGCACAATGTCGCGATTTGGGTACTCGGAATAGTTTTTCATTGAAGTCGGTTCCTTTTTGTAAAAATTATTTATCATAATATTATATTCGATGCTAGAATGACAGAAGAAGGGCAACTATCACAACTATGTAGATCTCGAGTACTCCGTTACGTTTAAACAATTGCTTATCAACTAATATTTACATAGATAAGGTTCAATAATACCCGAGGACAATGTGCCTGGGTTATGAGGCATTCCCCAGATACTTCAGACTATGAAGTGTAATGCATATTGACTTAGATACAAAAGTTACATATCTATAAACTAATATAATAAGAACTGAAGATCTCTTGATACTCGTAAACTTCATAAGTTATCAAAATTCATGTTTTTTGTTTTTATATTTATAACCTTTAACGTAAACTAAGATATTTGTTCGTAGTATAAGTTGACCTTTTGTTGTATAGTATTTCTTATGATAACAGGTTATTCAATAGACATGGTCACCTTTAGTTGTGGCATTTGCGTTCCTGGGCCAAATTTGGAACCAAGAATCTGGGAACAGTACTTCAATTTGAATAAAATATTATCATACTACCATTCATTCTCTTCAATATATTGTATCAAATAATTAGTATTACGTTGATTTCATGGACATATTTTTGTTTCATTAAATGCATGTTATCACAAATTAATAATGATATTCATTTCTAACAAGTTAAGTATTAACAATTACCCTAAACTACACCTAATACTAATTTCCTTTTGAGATTCTATTACCATTAAGAACATCTAATATAATATTGGCTCTAACGTAGAAGCTAACAGTGGACAGTAACTAGCACGTAAGGCCGTGAAAATAAAACGAGTCGAGTTTATATTTACACCACTAATTAATCCAAAGTGCCCTTGGCCTAAGAGTGGTTAGGATTCTATGTCAACATTAACTATCGGATATTTAGTAAATAACTGTATCAGGGATCAGCAAATACCTAGATTATCTTTTAAATAAAAGCAGTAAGTGCGGGTTACAACGAATCATTCAGTGCACTTTTTGTTACGTTTCGAAACAGCAAGATGATTTTATCCTTTTTATTTGTTTCTATGTGTGTTCATGTATCCTTAACTGCTGTTCTCGATGGATTCAAGACGTATAAAAATTACAAAATATACGAAATGGAAGGTGATAAATATGAAATGAATAAGATTATGACATTTTTACGGGAAAACTATGTGAGTGTATTGCTATTTTTCTGGAAGTTTGTTGGCTTTGTACTTCTTCTTAACTTTAACAAACACGATTTAACCTTGGACTCTAAATATACCGTCCATCAGGCAGAGCAGAGTCCTTGGCAGGCTCATGTGGAGATACAGTGCACTCAGAGTATGCATTACCTGAATATGGTTCCTTTTTAGATATAGTGATATCTTGGATATCACTTACCACTACACATGTATGTATTCTTAAATCCTAAAAAAGAAAAATATTTAAAAAAATATAACTCTAAACAATTTATTTAATTAATTACAAAATAAACTCAATAATGCTATATGATACAAACAACCGTTATTAAAGTAATAAATCTAATTCAATTACAGTTAGTTATACAGCAAGGGCGGTTACCTACCGCAATTCAAACAGTAGGTACTAACTTGCCAAAGACAGTTTTCCACGTCTTTTAGAGTAGAACTGATTGTCGGCTTATAGTATATTATGGTGTGCCATCCTCAAATTTACTAATACTAGTACAAATTGGTATCAGCAAACGTTGCTAATCATTTCTCATTAATATTTAGGAATTACCGTATCACGGAAACAATGGTAATAAGTGTCAGATGTTGATAGCACCAGAACTGGCACCTCTCGTTGAAACCATGGCGAAGAAAGGAAAAGTTTCTACAAAAGTTATCGTTGAAGATTATTCCGAGTAAGTAAGCTGTAAAGTTTCTTAGGTACTTAAAAATATATATAGGTCTTAAATACATTTTAATTATCGTAGATTTTAATCATCATAATTATAAACGACCAAAAATTTTAACGATACCCCATAGAGATCATAATTTTCATTTTATTTTTTTTAAAAAGACAACTCCCGGAATTCATATTCCTAATGAATATAAATTCCTGTGTCGCGGGGGACTTTACAAACATACATGAAACGGACACAAAGAACACCCAGACTTAGAACAACAAATTGTGAATCACACAAAGTGTTATCCTACGTGGGATTTGAACCCACGACACTTCGCGCAGTAGGAAGCGGCGTGGCGACCGCTTAAGCCACTAGGCCAACCATGCAGTCAAATCAAAGATCATTAGCTTTCGTCCGCGGCTCTACCCGCGTGTATGTCAGTATTTGAAGTGAAAAGTATATAAGATACACACATAGTCTATCCTTTCTCAGACTCTAGACTATCTGTGTACTAAATTTCATTTAAACCGGTTCAGTAGTTTTGACCTGAAAGCGCAACAGATTGACAGTGTTACTTTCTCATTAATATTAAAATAAGGTAGTACGGATAACCATAATAAATTAATTACCAAGCATAGTAAAAATCAATTCAACGAATAAAATGAAAACATACATGATTTTAACCATCAGCATGTTTATGTAGACTAGTTCCCTCGATTCCTTAGACGTTCTCTGATACTGATCACAATAGTGACTCTTCTTCCTAGCCTTATTCCCAGTATCATTTGGGGTTGGCTACTAGTTCAACCGGTTTTACCTGTGTATCACAATAGTAACAAAACAAACAAACCAAATAAAACAATTAGCTCATTAAAAATCATCATCATCATCATCGTTATATGATCTCAGCCGAAACATACTCCGAAATAAATATTTTGCAGATCATACAAACATTTGGTTGTAACCCCTATCGACCCTCGAGATAGTAAACAGATTAGGGGTTAAAGTCATCTTTAAAGTCATCAGAATTATTAATAGTCGTAACCTATTAATTTGAAACGTAATTGTTTCAGAATCATTAAAATGGAAAAAGCTAATGCGCTGCGCACAAAGAACTTCTCTTGGACTGCCTACTACGATATAGACGATGTGAGTGTGATAATAAATAACATGAGGAATACCTCTTTATGTTTTATAGAGAAATAATGAAAAGGCGACGGTCTACAATAAACATCACAAGTAAAAGACGAAAGTATAAATCGAGAACGATTTTGGAAATTAACTATCTACAAACAAAGTAGCACCGGTATTAATGTCCATATGCTATAATAATTTTTATTAAACTGCATTTTTAGATAATTATTTTTCCATCCTGGAAATGAGAATTTATCTTGATAAAGTATGAATAAGGTTAAATGGGAGGTCTACACTCTGATAAAAACTATGTATCCAAATCAGTAATTCAGATTCTTTACAATGAGATAATTACGTAAAAATATGAAATTTGTAACAGAAATGACCACCCTGTTTTTTTAGGTTGCCTAAGGCTAAGCTGACAGAGAATTCCCAGGGCATTAAGTCCGCCGATGTACAAAAGTGCATAAAGTTATAAATAAATATGCAATTTAAAAATATCGAAGTTGAATAATATTTAGAAGTTTTTTTTTGATATATCTAGTACTAGTTTTTGCACACGTCTCCGCCCGCATGAAAGTAGGTTAAAGCGGTAAAAAATAGTATATATCCATCCTCAATAATCAAAGTATTAAAAGTAGTTTAATTTTAATTTCATTGAAATTAAAACAAAAAATTGTCCAGTGGTTTAGCCCTGTAAGTGTAAAACGTTTATGTAAGTATAAAATTCAATGACGTCAGAAGAGATTAGTTTAATTACTCCTCCACAAGTAAAGTAAATATTAAAAGCACAAACATTCTAGACAGTAAGACCATATTTTTAAGTAAAATTTTTAGGTGAATACACTTTTGTTTCAAAGATTTATGGCTACCTCCAAAACATGAGCCAATTGTATCCAGAGACAGCACAGGTCGTAGTTGGGGGACGCAGCTACGAAGGTAGAGATATCCTGGGACTTAGGATTAAGTCACCGACACGCAACGTTAAACCAACTATTTTTATCGAGTCAGGTATGTATTTTTTATGACATCTTTTGCGATTTAATTCAATAGTGTACTATGTAGGTAAACGACTAATTAATCTTGAAGAATTACGAGTACCTACTTACTCTACTACTTTAGTTCCACTCTAGCTCATTTACCTCTTACAAATACGGAAATAATGAACAAACTCTTGGATTTTGCTCGTGCTTTCCATCAGGCATTGTATCGTACTTTGGTGGGTTTAATATATATATAGGTACAGAAAAGTCGCTTTGAATAATAACAGTTCCAATAATAACATTTTATTTCATTATCTTTTTATCTACGAAATATATAAAGAATAAGTTAATATTAAAAAATATTTGTTTTTGGAATACCGTGTGTTCATTCAATTATCAAGTACCAAGAAATTCACCAAGAAATGAACGTTAAAGGATGAAAAAAAACTCTTTTATAAAAATGATAATATATAATATACCCATATCATATCCGAAGCCGAGGCTGAAATTTCTCGGAAAATCGGGATGTGTAGTATGAGAACGGAAATTAAGGATTATATTAATATAATTTCATAGGCATTCACGCGAGAGAATGGATCACTCCGGCAACGACTACGTACTTCATTAACCAGTTGCTAACCAGTGAAGATCCTAAAATACAAAATTTGAGGAACAATTATGATTGGCACATCTTTCCTTCTGTCAACCCTGATGGATATCATTACAGTTATACCACAGTAAGTAACTGTTAATTTCTCTTTGTTGTATGTACTTAAATTGATTGATGATGTTCTTTTATTTTCTTTACAATTTTAATCCCATATAGCACCAATAAACTACAAAGTATATACACTTAAAAGTTTTGTTGTTAGTTATGTAACTATGACCATGTCTCACATATTTAAATATAAGAGGTCAACATAAGAGAGTATAAGATACAAAATAATAAATCCATGATTTCTTAGCCCAAATTCGATCAGAGTGACGAAATGATTACAACCGTGGACTGGAATAGACTGATGATGATGAGGACGATGATGATTTATTGACTTCATAAAAATTAATAATTGATCGACGAGGAATCTACAATTATTTATCCTTTATATCCCGTATAGCACGTATGAGTTAAAGACGAGTGAAGTCATAAAAATGATAAAATATTTAAGATATATATGTTCCATCCATTTAATTAGGACAGAATGTGGAGGAAAACTCGTTCAAAGTCTTCAGCTTGGTGCTATGGTGCTGACCCCAACCGCAACTGGGATTATAACTGGCTAAGTAAGATACGCTATCTATATTATTATTTTTTTTGCATTTCAATAAATGGTGTAAAATTACCTCAGTTTTTTAAATCATTTGTGGAAGGACCCAGAAAGAATTAATAATCCAGAAATAATAAACGTACAGATACACGCACTTGTTGTACTAATCTCGTTAGGGGGTTCAGGATTATTCATTCCTTCTGAGGTACCCTATAAACATGCAGAATTTCAGATTAAAGTTTCTTGATCGAAGCAAAGATTTTTATTCATTATATGTTATGCAGATCATGGTGCAACAAATAATCCATGTGATTACCAAACATACGGAGGCTCAAAACCCTTCTCAGAAATTGAAACTAGGACTCTCTCTGAGTATATCTCAAAGCTGGACAATCTCAAGGGATATATTGCTTTCCACTCCGATGCTCAGATGTTGCTGTTGCCGTACTCAGATTCTGCTGAACATGATCAGTCTTATGACTCGTTGGTGAGTTTCTTTATCACACAAGTTCTTGTTACAAAACGAAAAAACGTTTCCGAACTTCACTTCGTAATTCGTTCGCCTCTTTTAGTCGCATATATTTCTCGTATACATCAGTTATAGCAATAATAAGCAGTTATATTCTTTGTTAGAGCGCAATTTATCTCTGTATTAATCTAAATCGGTTCAGCTGTTTTACTGTGGAAGCGTAACAATCGTGTTTTAATAGTATAGACGAATCCCGTCTAATTACGGAGATTTCTGTCTTTCTAGCTTTAACAAATCTCAGCCGTATAGCCGATGATTTAAATATGTGCTTGTTTTATATTATACATTTTAATAATGATACCAATATTTTTTCAATTTCCAGAAAAGAATCGGCCAAACATCACTTGCCTACGGATTCGAAGTTAATCAAGCCAAGTATAGAGGTCCAGGGACGGCTGCGGAATTATTATGTAAGATATTTCATGTGTCATTTCGTCATTATGACTAAAGCAGACTTTACTTTTCTACTTAATAGCTCGAAGTGGTAGAAACAAGTCCGTGTGGTGACGGATTAAGAATATAGAGTGTCACCACTCCTATTCATCCCGCGGGTGTCGTAAAAGGCGACTAAGGGATAAATTACGCAAGGCAACATCGATGCAAAGAGAAGGAAAACTTGAAACCAATATATGTATATTCCTATATCAACCCGTCTAGCCAGCGTGGTATAGTAGGCCAAACCCTTCTTTTTGAGGAGAGTCCTATGTCCAGCAGTGGACTGTTAGAGGCTGTTCATGATGATGATGGTGATGATATCAGAGCAGTTTCGTAGCAATTTTTGTACATTCATGATCATTTTCATCTTCCCAACCTTTATGTTTCTCAAAATCATTTGAATAGGCTTCAAATATTAAATACAGAGATTTAATTTTATATTGTTTGCAAATAACTTTAATCCCCAACCCATAATGTACCACTTCTGTGCTCGAGTCTCCTCTCAGGAGAGGGTTAAGGCCATACGTCCCTATGCTGGCCGAGTACGGGTTGGGGACTATCAAGACACGTTGTTTCTACGTTATCTTACCGTTGCCGTTACCGTGTTTGTTTCCAATCACCTTAGGTCACTCTGGCTATGAGTGCTTCAAATTAAGCACTTAAGCGTGTAAATCACTTAAGCAACTTGTTTTTTCATTTTAGACAAAGCATCTGGCGGTAGCATGGATTGGGTCCACAAAACCCTCGGTACGCCACTTGCATTCACGTATGAACTGCGAGGATTATACTTCTACTGGCCACCTAACAGGATCTCTGAGCAAGGTGATGAAGTGACACAGATGATGCTTGGATTAATCACTGAAGCTGCCAATTTAGGATTCTACTAATAACCTCGTTACTTTATGTGAGATTAAAATGTATTTCTTCAAATCATTGTGTTTGATTTCTCTTATATGTGCTTGAAAGGCTCTAATACATATATCAAAGCTGAAACATCAATGAACATCACACAAGGAACAACAATAAACTCACAATAAACATACAATAATTCCCAAACTGCCCGCGTAGTTTTAACCGCTTGCCCTGCCACGTGCTGTGTGCGTTTTGATACCTATTTTTGGTCTTGTTATGTTTTGGCCAGTTCAACTACAAATACTTCGGTGCATTAAAATTTATAACTACACTTTTTTTTTATAAAAATAATATTGAAAAATTTGTATAAACTCTTAGTAAGTTTTATATCTTCATCTTGAACTTACTTGACTGTTTCTGGTATTTACTGAGGTACATTTACTTTGTCGTTAGAATATTTAATATCTTCAAATAAAACAACCAGGATACCAAGCTGGACTTTTTACCATTGAGATTTATATCCCGAGCTGCTACAATCACTCCCAAGTTTCCTATTTGTATTGTAAACAATGTATTTCAAAGTCCCCGTGAGGTATGTGTTAAACCCATCAGTATATAATATATGAGAACAAATCTCTATTAATTTATAAAAATAAATAATAGAAGTATCTGTTTGTAATTTCAATATAACAGCTCTTTACTAAATGCATTTATATATAAAGTATAATTATACGTTTAAAATTGTTCTTTGCCTTTTTAGAAGTATCTGTTTGTAATTTCAATGTAACAGCTCTTTACTAAATGCATTTTTATAAATGTATAATTTAAAAAGAACAATTTTAAACGTATAATTATACTTTATATATATAAAGTATAATTATACATTATTATTTTACAATTATTCTTCATATATTTAAAATTGTTCTTTGCCTTTTTTTATCTGTCTATCTGTTTGCTTGTTCCATCTAATCTGTGGAATCAACGTTGACGGGAATTTCCCTTGCAAACAGCTAATGACATAAGGAGTACCTTAGGCTACTTTTTAGACTTAGTTTGTCCAGCGGCGGTACCTGCATTTGTTGTTATAAAGATACAAGAACTACCGCGAACACTGCGGGACTCAGTTACTTAGAAATATGAAGGCAGAAGATAACTAATGCCCATTCTCTATATGGTTACTAATTAGATCTTACAGATGACAATGACTCCTTCAGAGCTAATAGATCTCCAAAAGTCATCAAATGTAGTAAGAAAAAATTAAAAAAGTACATTCGTGTCAAAAAATTTATTACAAAAACAAAAAAGCTTATTTATAAACATAAGTTCTTCATAGATAGTGTAGCATTGAATAGGCAGAGGTTGCACTTAATTGATCAGGTTAATATGTACTCCATAAAGGTAGATAACATGTCTTCACAATATTTTGATGACACACGAGCTCTTCAAAGAGAAATAGAGAAACTTGAAGAGCAACTGAGAACCATCAATAGCAAATATGAGATTTCTCAGAAACAAAGTAGGGAACAAGTAATGGCAATAGGTAAATTAGTTAATTCATGCAATTGCAGGAATGATTCATTGTTTTTTGATGACCAAAATGAAAGCACTAGTTCTTTGGACAGTTTGCCTGTAACATGTGATACTAGTATATTGACAACTCATAACAATAATGTAATTAATATACAAAATAGCAACAAAAATATTCAACATCAATTATACTGTAGCAATAATAATATAGTAATGTTTAGCGATGAAATTGGTAAAAACATGGGCCATGTTTTGTGTGAAACTTTGGGGCAACCAGTGACAAACTACTGTAGCCCTAATGCGAACTACTGTCAAATATTGTCTAAAGTAATAGAAAACAAAAATTGTTATAATACAAATACTTCCTTAATTATACTTATTGGGAGAAGGGAAAATGCAAACATAAACAAAATTAAATATTTATTTGAAAAACTTTCTTATTTAAATGTAAAAAAAATAATTTTATTTGCCTTTCCTTACTGTAAGGGCTTGCCACAGATGGAAAACAATATTAGATTTAAATACAATATTAAATTACAGACAATGACATATTATAATGACAAATTTGAATTTATTAATAGTAATGCTGTAATCCATAGTAATTATTTTACGACAAAAGATAATTATTATCTTTCTGGATATTTTAGGCGACAAATAGCTTCTTCGCTATCCTATTTTATTTTTAAATCAGCCAAGATGTTGGCTGTGACTTCTGCTTCTATTGAGCAGAACAATACTAGCTGTAGTAGTGTATTCTTGACATCTGCTCCTATTGAGCAGAATAATACTAGTTGTAGTAGTAGTAATATAGTCTTGACTTCGACATCTGCTTCTATTGAGCAGAAAGATAGTAGTTATAGTGTACATAACCCTCCATCTATTTCTAGTCATTTAAACCAAAGATTACGACAATAGGGTGTACCTCTAGCAACACTGTATATACTAAAACTTTTTACAAAAACTGTAGGAACAGTAATAAAAATTGTTTAAACCTGGTACATCAGAACATTCAAGGATTGATGAGTAAAGAATTAGAATTAGAGCTATATCTAAACTGTAATAATATTGATATTTTATGTTTAACCGAACATTGGCTTAGTAGTCATCAATTCTTGTTTAATTTCAATAATCACCAGGTTACTAGCTCGTTTAACAGAACAAACATGATACGTGGTGGCTCATTAATAATCACAAAAAAGAGTATTAAAGTAAAGGAACGGTTAGATATTGTCAGTCTGTCTGTTGAGCGAACTATTGAAATAGCTTGTGTAGAATTTGAGCGGTTCATTGTAATGAGTGTGTACAGGCCCCCATGCAGTTTATACGATATATTTGATAAAATCCTTGAAGATGCATTATTTAGGGCTACACAATGTAATAAAACGGTTGTTGTCTGTGGTGACTTCAATATAAATATTCTCGAAAAGTCGAATATAACTATAAAGTTTTTAAATTTATTAAAGTCATATAATCTATGTAACGTTTTCTTTGAACCCACACGTATTACAGCCAGTAGTGCCACTTGTATTGATAATATTTTTACAAATGTGAAACCAATTAATATGTGTATTGTAAGTGAGCTAGATTCAGATCATTGCGGGCAGTTCGTTACCTTTACGCGAACAAAACCAGAGGTTCAAAGGAAGCGCATTAGTTACGTTCCGATTACGGAGAGCCGCATGAGCCTGTTCAGGAATAATATGGCGGATAAGTTGTTAAGATTGCCATACGATAGTGACCCAAATCAAGCTTTCGCTTTGTTATTTAATATGATTAACAATGAATTTAAATTAATTTTTACATCAAAAACATTAACGATTAGTGATCGTGTAGTATTCAGTGACTGGGCTACTGTGGGTATCTTTAAAAGTCGACAACGGCTATATGAGCTGTATTATGAAAAAACATATAATCCTAACTTAGAATTTGTAGAATATGTCAAAAATTATTCAAAGACGTTTAAACGAGCCTGCCATGTTGCCAAATCTCTATATTTAAAAAACAAAATAAAATTATCTGTAAATAAAATAAAAACCACATGGGATATTATAAACGCTGAAACCGGAAGTTCCATTGTACGAAATCGTGACTTCCATTTAAAAATTAATAATGTAGATATAAAAGCGGATGTGGAGGTTGCGACTGAGTTTGAACATTTTTTTACCAACATTCCGATTAGAACAACCAAGACTCTCTTGTCATCCTCTGTCTCTGCTTGTTGTTTATTAGAAAATAGTGTAAACCGGTGTGATGCAGGTTTGGAATTTTCAGTTGTTAGTGTAAATGATGTTATCAAGGCTTTTAAAAGCATAAATGTAAAGAAGACAACTGATTTATGGGGACATTCAGTACATACTATATCTGCAATAATTGATATGATATCCCCATATTTAGCAACTATTTTCAATTCTTGTATCGCATTTGGTGTGTTTCCTGATCTGATGAAACAAAGTAAAGTGATTCCATTGTTCAAATCTGGTAGCAGTTCAGATCCATCAAACTTCCGACCTATCTCAATACTTCCAACATTGAGTAAAATTTTTGAAAAATTGCTTTTAAACCAAATGTTACAACATTTTATTAAGAACAACTTGCTTCATCAAAAGCAATTTGGTTTTACTAAAGGTCGTTCAACTACGGACGCGGGCGTGGAATTGCTAAAACATATATATGGCGCCTGGGAGGATTCACAGGATGCGTTTGGTATTTTCTGTGACTTGTCTAAGGCTTTCGATTGTGTCCATCATCCTACACTCATCAGGAAGTTACAACATTACGGAATAAGAAATAATGCTCTAAATATTCTAACGTCGTATTTGAATAAAAGAGTTCAAAAAGTTGATATCAATGGCAAAACATCTTCAGGATCCCCGGTAACAATGGGCGTCCCACAGGGTTCTATTCTAGGTCCATTTCTGTTTCTCATATACATAAACGATCTAGCTTATTATGTAAGTGACAATCATGAGATTGTACTGTTCGCGGATGACACATCCTTAATTTTTAAAGTTAGGCGCCAACTTGACAGTTTTAATGAAGTCAACAGTGCACTCTCAAAAGTTGTACATTGGTCTAATACAAATAACCTTCTCCTTAATGAGAAGAAGACTAAATTCATTAAATTTTCTACACCAAACGTTCGACATGTCACAACCAATGTTCGATTGAATGGACTGGAGTTGGATCCTGTGGAATCTACTGTATTCTTAGGTATAACTATTGACGCTAAGTTACAATGGGGTCCCCAAATAGAAAAACTATCCGGTAGGCTAAGCACAGCGGCCTTTGCTGTAAAAAAGATTCGACATTTAACTGATGTTGATACAGCTAGAATAGTTTACTTCAGTTACTTTCATAGCATAATGACTTACGGTATCCTACTCTGGGGTAACTGTGCAGATATTAATGCCATATTTGTTTTACAAAAACGTGCCGTACGAGCCATTTATAAATTAGGCCCTCGAGTTTCTCTCCGCTCCAAATTTAAAGAGATAAATATTCTGACTGTATCTTCACAATATATATACGAAAACTTAATTTATGTTCAAAAAATTTAGCAAAGTTTCCTAAACTTAGTGATGTTCATTCAGTAAATACCAGAAACAAACAAAATCTTTGTGTTCACGTCACTCGTCTCCACAGAGTAGGCAACTCGTTCATGGGACAATGTATACGCTTTTACAATAAACTCCCTATTGCTATTAGGAATTTGCCATTGCGGAAATTTAAGAATACTATTAAATCTAAGTTATCCGCAAAGGGGTATTATACCATAGCAGAATATATTAATGATAAAAAAGCCTGGGATTGAGCTGCCCATTCTGCACATGCTGTTTATTTTGAATGTGTAATTTATTTTAAATTGTTGCCATTGTTGATATTTTTTAAATTATTATCTTTAATTATTATAGTTGTGACTCAAATTGTAATTATCACTTTTATATGTGTCTTTTGCATTTAAGAATATTGTCTGGACTTTAAAAGAGACTGTGATCCCTGAGTTTGTTTCGTCCTTTCTTCTCAGGGCTAGTCCAGTTAGGAAAGGCCGAACTCATCTGCTCAAAAAAAAAGTGTAACTTGCAAAAGTGTTCATGTAACCTAATTGCAGAATAAATGATTTGATTTGATTTGATTTGAGAATGAAATACATCATTGAAATTATATTAATAAGTACATAAGTAACACAGTCTGAAAATAAAATAGTTTGTCTGATAAGCTTTTTAAGTCGGTAGTCTAATTCTCATAAAAAAAAATCGAACATCTTACACACAGCGTCATCAAGTCCCAAACTAAGCAGAGCTTGTATTATGGGTACTAAACAACTGATATAAATACATAAACATACTTTTTTTGTAAATACATACATATTATACATAGAAAAACAACCACACTCCGAAACAAATATTTGTGAATCACACAAATATTTGGTCTGACCCGGGAATCGAACCCGAGACCTCTTGATCAGCACCCGCATCCGCTAACCACTAGACCAACAAGGCAGTCAGTGAGGTTAATTGATAGAATTATTTTTTTACTAGTTTACCAAATTTAACTCGCTATATCCAAACTGCTCGCAACATCAAATGAGTGTTTCTAGCGTAAACTGGAACACACTCAAACAACACTCTTTATAACTCACTAGTTGAAATCCGTGGTACAATAGCCCATAAAACTACATACCTACTTAAGTAATAAATATATAGGTTACCGAACTGACCAGCATGGGATAGTAGGCCTAAACTAAGGATATCTTTTTTGTTAGCAGTGGAATAGCAAAAGCTATTCGATAAATAAATAAAACAATTAGACAGTATTCTCATTTTATTTAAAGTTCATATTCTTTATGCATCAAAATAAATAAAAGACTTAAAATCTACATAGAAACTAGGAAGAATTTACACCTTGCAACTTCGATAAAAATAAACAGAGTTTTTTTCACACGAACTTTGTGTCCATGTTTAATTAGCCACAAAACGTTGTTACTGTTCATTTTGAGAGTGTACCAGAGCTTTTGTTTCTATTTTATCATCATTGGATGTTTTTGCCTTAGTATCTTTGTCAAAGACGTCGTCACCATCCACGTCACCATTAATTGAAGTATTTGTAATCTGAAAGAGTTTTTTACTATTATTGGGTTCACTACAAAGATTGCATATTCGGAGGCGTAACAATAACAATTTAAGAACTTCAATACCAACATCACTTTTAGGTCCAACTCATTAATTACACCAGTGACTGCTTGATCGAGTATCACATAAGCTAGCTGCTAGATCATCTATATAAATGGTATATATATATAATCGATAAACACACGTTAAACATCTATTGAGAGGTCATAAAATGTAAAAAACGTTCAGCTTGCAAATTTACAAATTGCAACTTACTACACAAACTTATGTAAAATGGAAGATAGTAACTACAAAGTACTTACGCCTTCAACGCCGTGTTCGTCGGCAACTGAAGAAATATGAGTGTTTCGCCTCTGTAAAAGAAAATGAGTGTTACGACATAGAAAATAAGAAATAAATTATATACCTAACTGGGTACAGAACCCAGTAGCTTTTAATTAAAGGAAACTTTGGATTACTGTTCGCATTAAGTAAGTTAAATTTTTTTAATTAATTTAATTTAAATACAGTTAAACTTGAAGGTTATATTGCCGAGCAAATAATAACTTCAAAATGTGGTTTGAGATTAATGTTCAAAAGTATGGAAGAATAAGTGCATTTGAACAATAAGAATAAGGAAATTTGAATGTTACAAGAGTAAAAGTCAATTACCGATCCTAGTGAGTATATCTACCGGAATATGGTGATTTGGTTGATGTTAAAAATTATGCAGGTATTTCTTTTATATCTAAGCAAAACTTTTTGATTAGAAAAATATGATATTTAGAATTGTTCAGAATGCTCCTTGCGACAAGCTTCTTAATGCATGAAGTCGAATTAATGCCATAAAAAAAATACATGACATAATTTATATGTGGCAGCCATGTTTATTTCAGTGAGTATTCCATCTGGATATTAAACTATCCTTTAAATTCCTTGCAAATATGCTCCGCAATTTCGCATTAAATAGTTATAAATATCTATTATCTATCCGCCATCCACAATCTTAAACATTTTATTATTGAGTATATAGTCTCTGTTTAATGGGTACTTACAGTGCTTCTTTGTCTAATGCTTTCTCTATGAACTAGTAGTTTTTTCTTCTCTTCTCTCTTAAAGAACCCATACTGCAGAATAAACACAGAAACACATTACTAGACTTACGTACTATGACTAATATACAGAAACTGGCTTTTTTGTAACCGTTAGTACACCGACGCATTCGTATGCGGCAGCGAAACAACGAAAAAACTGTCAGTAGTATGGCAGAATTTCGCATACGCTACGTCTCACTCTAGCACTAGGCTACATGAAATAGTTGCATCCTTGTCGGTATTGTTTCGCAAATAACTGCGAAATCGTCGTTACACAGACGCAGATGTTTCGCTAATGGTGTTTCGCATCGTAAGGTGTTCTCATGCGTTCTGTCGTTGAGGACAGATTTTCGTACCATGGAAGCCGAAAATATTGAAATATTTTTCTTTGCGAAAAAACTGCTATGTACTAACGTTTCGCAGATATTTCGCTACCGCAGTAGTTTTGCAGTGATTCGCTGCCGCATACGAATGCGTCGTTGTACTAACGGCGTTAATGTTTATATTTCGAAGTTGAGAAATGTATCAGTTTTGTAGAATAAATGTTTAGTATTTACGATTGTCTTTAGGCAGCCACAATCGTAAATCTGTCATGATACGGGATTTTGATTGACGACTCAACGTACAATAATGAATGATGGTTGAAATTCCACTACGTTAAATCATTATAAATCTAATTGGGATAATTAGAGGTTATTATTATTTTTTACTGTAACTGCTATATATAAGTTAACGACTGCCTTGTTGGTTTAGTGGTTGGCGTATGCTGCAGCCGATCAAGAGGGTTCGATTCCCGGGTCGGATCAAATGTGTGTATGATCTGCAAATATTTGTTTCGGAGTTTGGGTGTTTTCTATGAAAATTAAGTATTTAAAAGCAAAATTATGTACGTATTTATATCAGTTATCTAGTACACATAGCACAAGTTCTGCTTAGTTGGGGACTAGAGAACATTACATCTGATATCCGAAACGTTTATTAATATTATTATATATATTATTTATTATACATAATAATATAATAAATATAATCACTTACCTTATATAAAACTATAAAAATCACGATTAACATCAGAAGTCCAACGACGGTTGCGATTATACCGATAAGCATCTTATTTTGACCAACTGCCAGTTCTATCCCAAACTTCAATACACTAGATATACTAAAATCAGAATAGTAAAGATATAATAACAACTATATATAACAAATATACATATAAAAATGAATTAATATGTACCACTAGCTGAACTGACAGATTTCGTACTGCCTCAATTGTTAAATAGAAGACCTAAACTACTTTTAGATTTATTTACCTTTTAAACTTTCTCTGAACTGCCACAAACAATTCAAAACCAAAACTAGCTAAATCCATCCAGCGGTTCTCGAATTTTAGCGAGACTACCCAACAGTAATTCATTTTTATAAATTCACTTTTGATCTTTCGGTGGACTTCCACAACTAATTCAAGACCAAAATTAGCCAATTCGGTGCCAAATGTATAAATATATATACTTTAAAGATAAATGATAAATGATAAATGATATTTATTTCTGTAAGTAAATCTTTTGAGACATTTTTACAAGTCGGACTTATAGCTAGAAGGCGCCGGCATTTCCTACGACTCACTCTGGGAAGAAACGCCGAAACAAACCACAGAGGTGTCTTTTTCTTTTTTTTTTAAGTCCGTGTACAACAGTAAAGAGAACTATGTGAGTGCAGTATAGGGTCTGGGTTGACCTTTTGAAGAAAGGACCAAAGTTTTGAGTCGACCCGTCCATACAGACGGCATACGGGCCCCAGCCATCGTGTAGCCTAACCGATGTAGTCAGGATCCACAACCCGGAACACGACACTGACGCCAGCAGGACACTTGAGTAGGCCGTGGAAACACTCAAAACCACCAGAAAATTACTAAAATATAAACTAACATTACAAGCCTACACTATACTCACATTTACAAACTTACACAAAAAAATAAAAAAAACTATACAATTCAATTTCAACGAAAAAATTAACAAATTAGAAATGTTCATCACTTTAAAATGTGGGAGCGAGCAGCATCAATCCCAAGCAAATTTGTCATTTAAATAATCAGTGACTGTGTAGTAAGCTTTATCACACAGTTTTTGTTTAATTACGGACTTAAATTTGTTAATACTTAATTCTTGAAATTTGCTTGGAATCTTATTGTAGAATCTCACACCCTGACATCGAAAAGACTTGCTTACTTTTTGTAGTCTAGTCGTTGGCAACACGAGTTTATCTTTATTTCTAGTGTTTTTATTATGAATGTCGCTAAACTTTGTGAATAAATGTATATTTTTCTTAACATACACTAGATTTTCATATACATATTGAGATGCGACTGTCATAATACCAATTTCTTTAAACTTATCCCTCAGTGACTGCCTATAACTGAGATTATAAATTGCGCGAATAGCTCTCTTTTGCAACACAAAGATACTTTGAATGTCAGCAGCATTTCCCCACAACAAAATACCGTATGACATTACACTATGAAAATAGCTAAAATACACCAGTCTTGCGGTGTCCACATCAGTTAATTGGCGAATTTTATAAACCGCGTATGCTGCAGAACTGAGTCTATTCGACAAGCCATCAATGTGTGGGCCCCACTGCAATTTAGAATCTAAAGTTATACCCAAAAACTTAGTGGTGTCCACAAGATCCAACTCCTTTCCATTTATCAGAACATTAGTTTTTACCTGCTTAACATTAGGTGTAAAAAATCTAATACATTTAGTTTTTTTCTCGTTTAAAAGCAAGTTATTAACGTTGAACCAGTTCACGACCTTGGAGAGATCTAAAGGATCAATAAAAAACGTAGTTGTAGCCAAAGTTATATAATATTTCAATCTATAGAAAATATATCATAGTGGTACGAATGTGCAACCAATAGGAAAAAAGACATTCCTACTTCTTCCCCAATAGTTTTATATATAAATAAATTTTCCCAATTAGTAGTAGTCAAATGAAGCTAACTTGTTTTTTTATAATCGTACATACGGCTTACTTGCGTAGGTACGTATGTATTACGGCTTAGAAACAGTCCCCTGATACCCCGAAATGGCATGGCACGAACTACATAACTGAATTAAATAATAAATCCTATTAAAGTTATAAAAAATATTAATCTTTCCTTTTATTATCTATATTCTGTGACTATCTCTGTGTAAAAGCAACTTTGTATTTCTGGAATCAAAAAAAGGATCCTTCTTCCCTTTGCATGTGAGGACACAAAATCAGTCCACAATATCCTCCACAATATGTTAGATGGTTCTAGCTAAAGTTCGGTTTTAGACATACTAATGAGCACAATAATATTGATTGCGCGATACAGGATTACCTTCATTACTTCTTAGTTCGGTTATATATTGTTAGATGTCACTGCCATACCAAAGTGTCATTGTCTTTTATGTAAATATCAGAGGATCTAAAAGCCCTTTTGTTCTAGCAGACAATACTGTTGAGATCTCTTCCTCACAATGTGGCGGTATACACAATCACGATAATAATAAAGGAATGTAATATGATGAAATACATATTTCGTTAAAAACAAAATACAATGAGGCAACATCGTTGTTATAATTGGATTCATTCACGTAATCCTCTTTTTATTATTATTTTTCGATTAGCGTTCGTATTGCTCACAATAAAATCCTCCGGTTTCTGTATATTGAGAATCTCCCTATTTAGAATTGCAAAGGTTTTTATGAAACAATAGGGTACAATAATTGCCATCTAAATTGTAATGTCGGTTATTAATGACGGTTATACATAATATATATATGTGGTTGATTCTTCCTCAACGCAGTTTTACCTACTTACTACTGAGTTTTTTGTAGATTTGGATTGTAATTGTTTTTACCCGGCAGAGTCGAAGGACGGTTATGATTTGGACAGGCTATGTTTGTACGTGTTCATTTGCTCTCTCATAGCTCCTCAACTACTTATTAGAACTGGACAAATAGGTTATCGTTAGATTATTAGCAGTATCGCTAGTATTAGGCTATATGACGTGTCACAGAATCCTCTGTATAATCCAGTGTCCTGAAAATCTTATTTCAAAATTTTTTCGGCGTCGTTTTTTGTCGCATTTGAGTTTTTTTTATGTTAAGATATGGTATATAGTTTATAACCTCTTTTATACGACGACGAATTTACGATATTATAAGGAGCGTATAAGTTTTAATACAATAAAAACACAAAATTTATATAGGTACACTAACCTCTTAGTTCATTATCTTACCTTGCTTTTTTAATATCTGTTGTCGGGATTAAGTGCAGCTGTATACTATACTCCACAGTCAGCATTTTTTTCGTTAAACGTGTTTCTATAAAAAATACGAACCATTACCTTATAAATTCTTAATCTCAGTTTAATAAAGGTCAGACAGACTCTACTACTCAATGTAATACACGACGATGATTTCAGCACGAACATGCCAACTTGACATTGGTGGTATTTTTTATTTATTTATTTATAACACACTTACGTCTACCTTTACAGATATTTAGAATCTAATGCGGTATACGTAGACAATATGTTTAAAATTAACTTAACTATTCCAAAGTTCACAGTAAGTTACCCTGGTGTATTCGCTCAGTGAATAAATAAATATGTCAACGACATTAGCTACCGCATTGAGCGCACGCAAGGCATTTGTGAGCGGCGCCCTCTGAAGCAGGCCGGTGCGCGCCCGGGGCACAACCAGTAGCTGCGGTCTCCGTCGTCGCCCAACGTAATCATTAGGAACACAAAAGTTTATCTGGGATAAAATCGGTGGATTATGTATTTTGCCACGTAACACCTTGAATAACAGTAAATCACCAGTGATACTTGGCGCCACAATTCTAACGTATAATAACCTACCATGCCACCTGCCATTTCCTGTAATAGGGTATACCACCCTATTACAGGAAACTAACCTAAAATGGCACATTCGTGTTGTCGCTTTTCTTTGGTTAGTGCGAGCACAGAGTCCATGATACAAAAGCATCTCACTATACTGCCATAGTGTGGGTCACCATGCTGCATTGTCTTCATTCGCATTGAGAATGGTGACCACTAGATTCTTCTCGTGCTTTTCATCAGACAGAGTAGTCATTTTAACAGGGATATACAAAGTAAGTGAAGCTATGGAACTATTGTCAAACTTGCTGTCAATACACTCACCTAAATCTTTTCTTGATATATTTGTGGTAGCGATGATTTTGAGAGTACTGTTCGGCATGATATCTAAAATGCACTTCCGAATAACTTCTTCCTCGGAATCAAGTTCTTTACATACCAATGTACCTAATGTTGCCTAGAAAGAAAAAATCATAGTCACATTCCCTCTCGTTTTCCTTTAATATGAGGGAGTTAAAGAGACGAAACTATGTTATACGGAATCGAGAAAACTATGTTTATGAAGAGTTTCTGCCCATAGCTAAAGACTAGCCTATGACCTTCCTCACGAAACAAAGACCATAGCTCCATACCAAAAGTATTGAATTGTCATGCAAACAGACACAAACAAAATGAATATACTTAATTTCCTAAATCAATTTAAAGAAAATGGATTAAAGTATTAACACTTATTTCCCTAAATTGATGAGATCCAGAGAAAAAGCATGAATCATATTTGTTTAAAACCTTGGTATTATAAGAAACCAACCTTAAAAGATTCTATGTTAACAGTTTTCTTGGTGGAAATCGTGGCATAAATGTTTTTCCACGTTGCTTTTCCATTATTCGTAATCTGAAAATAAAAACAATTATAACAATTTCGCTTGGCTAGAAAAGTCAATAAAAGAAAAAAATAAGTTGTATCTCTAGTAAGTGAATTATTATTCAATAAAATGTATGAAACTTGGTTACTGATGTACATTTTAAATTTAAACATTATTAAAAACTAGCTGACCCGGCGAACTTCGTACCGCCTTAGAATATGAATTCATAATAAAGTATTGTGTTTAATTATTAACTGATAGTGAAAAATCGACAGCAGCGTCAACTAACGGGCCCAGGCCGGTACCGCCACAATTGCTTTATTCCTGCATTTTAAATCTGTAATATCTTCAAAAGTATTCATTTAAATTACATACTGTAAGGGCCATATTAATCTATATTAAATACACAATGTACTTAATTGCATAAGGATTAATACTGTATTGCTTAAAATCATTATTGCTTAAAATCATTACACAATATTGCATAAGCCATTATTTCTCGTGAAAAGAAAAAAAAAAGGTTATTGTGGGTTATCCCTAAGAGGTACAATACTGTAGTACATTTTTTTGATCTATCGAGTTGGGTATAGCCAGCGTTTGCAATTAAGCGTAAAAAAAATGGGTTTATTTACGACATCACATTAGAAACCTCTAAAATTATCAATGTTTCTCTACTATAATATTAAGCATGTATTATGCATAAAAACCTTCCTCTTAAATCAATCTCTATCTATTAAACAAAATGGCATCAAAATCCGTTACGTAGTTTTAAAGATTTAAGCATACAGAGGGACAGAGAAAGCGACTTTGTTTTATACTATGTAGTGAAGAGAGATAGGAATTGACACAATTTTGAATTGCTATTTGTTGATTTGATACCTAAGTAGACAGTGTGAGCAGTATCTTACCAAAAACTCTTGGACGTCCATAATCTTAGTTTCATTGTCCTTCTTTTGTAGCTCATAAAATTGCCTTTCGTGGTTGGATCTGGAGAAAATAAAAAATAAACGAAGTTTGTATTTACAAATCAATAGGTACACAAATACGAGTAGATCACTAGCGAGCTGACCTAGTTTCGCATGACAGTCTTTGAAGTTCTTACTTGGTTACTGATGCTAGTTGACGAATTTAATATATTTTACAATCAAAATTTTTAGTATTACAATTTCATTTTAAATTAACTAGATCTAAATAAATAAAAAAACTGTATAACAGGTTTAATTACAGGACATAAAGGCTATTTTTTAATTTACTTTATTTTAAATAACAGTTTACTATTTTTTGCTTTAAGATTTTTAACTTTAATTGTATCTCATATAATAACTATAGTAAAAGTTTTATACGAGTAAAGTACTAACAATAATCGAATTCGATTACATTATCGAAACTCCCAAAAGGATTTTTGAATACACACTAAAGAATCTTACCCACTAACAAATACGTCATTAGTCAATAAGACGTAAGGTACGGCCAAGACTTCAGAACGTGTACCGTTGACATCATTACTGCACTTCTCATAAAGATATGCTTTCACATCTAGCTGTTGAAAAACATTGGTCCTGTCCATTTTAAGCAACAGCTGTATGTTAGCCTGAAATGAAAAATCGTACTAAATTGTTACTTCCTTAGGGTCTGTGAGATATTCAAGATGTTTGAAATAGTTCACGAAGTTACAATACATGTTTATAAGCATCTAATACAACTACGATATATCATCATCATCATCAACAGCCTATAACAGTCCACTGCTGGACATAGGCCTCTCCTTTGAAAGGAGGTTTTGGCCTAATACAATAGATTTTGAAATAAACCCTTAACAAACCCTTTACCAACCCGTCTGGCCAGCGTGGCCAGACGGGTTGGTAAAGGGTTTGTTTCAAGTTTTCTTTCTCTTGGCAGTGATGTTAGCTGCTTATTTTGTTCCTTTAGTCGCTTCTTACGACACCCATGGAATGAATAGGGGTGGTTACACTTTGTATTCTTAATCCGTCACCACACGGAGAATATACATGTATCGATATATACATGTATCGTTCTTTAGAAAGAGAACTCCCGCATTAGGAATATAAATCCTATTCTTAGTTTGAAATAATGTGAAAACACTATATTCTTCTTATACACATGAATATAAGCATAAAAATTTGACTGAAAAGAAAGAAATTTACATATATACCTGCAGTTTGATTGGGATTTTGATATTGTAGACTCTCTAGTACTGAGTATTCATATTTATCAAAAATAAATGTCTTTTCACGAGTGTGTGTAAAACCCTTTATGACTAATAAGGAAGATCTTATCCAAGAAGTGTCTGACACTATCGCGACAGTTGAAGTATAAAAAAATATGAAGATAACTGTGACCCAAACATGTAAGAACTTATAATTAAAAGAAATAAATGTCACCCGATGTTTAGGCACTATGGTGGAACATACAAACATACACAGACTGCCAAAACTACAAAATTATTGCTACAGACACACTTAACGCATTTCTCCAAAAGTTTAGGTACACGCTATTAAATACGCAAATAACGTACAAAAATACCTAAAACAGCGGAAGCAGCCACCATCATAATTATACAAGTGTGTGCGTTCAACGATGACGTGATTATAACGTTAGTAAGATACACTGTCTTATTATTATTTTCTTTTTTTTGTATTTAACCCTGCCAAAGTGATTCTACTCGTTCTGATGGAAAGCATGAGTAGGGGTCACTATCCTCATTATGAATGCAGACAATGCACTGACAAAGCCGCTATAATGTGAATCGCCCATGCGTCCGCATTAACTTGCCAACGGTAACGTAATCACCTACGAAAAACGTCATCACGAAAACTGTCAGTTTAGGTTAAGGTTATTTGTGTGATACCGTCCAGCACTTAATAAATCAGATACATGGTTACTTTACACCAGTTGTCGTCTCTTATGTAGTACAGTACCTTGGATTCTCTCTTCAGTGGTCTTGGTAAATCGCAACTATATCCACCACTATCCTCTCGGCATTCGTTATCCAATAACCGTGTTAACTGGGCTCCCTGTATATGAACCCAAACGCAAGAATCATACGCGCTACTTCCTTCGTTTGATACTTCAATAATTGCAGTCTCAGTGATCGAAGAACCTATAGTGTACGTTGTCTCTTTGCTAGAACATTAGTAGTAATATTTTAATAACAAGCATCAAGGTAAAACTGTTAAAGAACTATTATTAAAAGTAAATAATATTAAATATTTATTCATTCGACGAACTTTAACGAATTAACAAGCAGATTGTAAAACTACATATGGAGTTATAAGTTTTATGATCATCAACAGCCTTTAGTTATCCAATGCTAGATAAGCGTCTTCTTAGAAAAGAGGTTATAGTTTCGAATTAACCTTTTCCAGGATGTACTGTTGCGTCCTGAGTCAGTCATTAAGATACCCGTCGAAATAATAGTAGTAACAACACTCAGTACTTAACAATACAACACTCATATCAGTATATTTCAAAGACATTATTGCAAATGTTTAAAAATATCGTCATCATTATACATATAAGTGTCAAAAGAAATGTTGTTTCAAAAGCTTTAAGTAGTGCAGTTGTAAGGTCAAGGTCACACTTCTATACAGTATATGAGTGCATTAAAAATAAGTAATAGTTACCTGCGACCCCAAGAGAGCTTCATAGATAAAACCGGTTTGCAGTCGTCTCCTTGACAATGTCTTGATATTTTGGTCTCAGTCTGCAAAGTACTCTTCGGTGTTGCAACCACCCAGGATGAGTTAAACACTGAAATTTCGCATTTTACATTATTGTCTCAGATTAAACGACCACAGAATCTCAGATATATTATTTTAAAACACATCTTTAAGGAGTTCACAAGCTTTCTTCTTGAATCAGTCTCCTTCTGTAATCCCAGTGCCATTCTAAACATTTTTATGTTTATATATTTTCTGATTTTTGAAAAAAATAGTAAAACTTGCCTTTGCTACCAAATATATGGTCTGTTAATAACTCCGCTTTCGATTTAAATGTGTAGTCTCCCGGTTCCTTGAAGCTCTGAAAACAAAATCGAAGAGACAGAAATTAAAATGATTTCAAAATTAGGGCCGAAACATTTTTAAACTAGTAACCTTTTCTATATCAGTAAATTTGAGACGTTAAGTACAAACTAAAATCATTAGCGACTTTATATTTCGACAATACCAACGATTCTTATTATTATTGTTGCATTAAATTCACTCGAAAAAAAGTACTCCAAGCTCTCTGATAATACCCGATATACCGAGTAAGACATTCATGCAGCCGAAATTATTTCTGAAGAAATATGAGTAATGAATTGTGCAAGTTAGTGCCAAACCACAAAAATGAGTGAAGAAATTACATATAACTAAGTGCAATTAGACCAGGGTAGAAGCCTTTTCATATATTAAAAAGTGAAACAAAGTTATAGTAGGAGGAAACCTATTGGAAAATGAGGAGAATATTATATAAATGAAAGGAAAAATAATTTACGGGCGAACTGAGGTCGGGAAGGGGTAAGGGGGGAGGTTTTAAGGGTAAAAAACGGTTTAACTCGATTTGGGGCAAAACTACAAGTCCTATGGAAAAAAAAAATGGAAAAGTTGTAGGTAATAAAAAGATCTACAATGCTTGTTTACACTTTTTTTTCACATAACCTCAAATTTTAAGTGAAAAATTCAAAAAATTGTTATTTATTTGATTTGAAAGTTGTGATTAGCGTACGCGACAGATTGATCAAGAGATCTGTTCGATTCCCGGGTCGGACCAAGTGTTTGTATGATCTGCAAATATTTGTTTCGGAGTTTGGGTGTTTTCTATGTATAATATGAGTGTATTTACCAATAAAAAAGAAATAATATATATGAAGAATAATTAGAAATATTAGGAAATGAACAAGTACGTGTATAATAAAAAAAAAAATTACAACATTTGACACACAACATCATCTAGTACAAAAATAAACAGAGCTTGTGTTATGGGTACTGATATAAATACATGGATATACTTTTTTTGTAAATAGAAAACACCCAGACTACGAAACAAATATTTGTGGATCACATCAACATTTGGTCTGACCTGGGAATGAAACCCGAGATCTTAGCACAATACCACTGTGCCATCGGGGCAGTCAATTGAGTAAGATAGCAACTTACCCAATCGTAGTAAGTTGCTTTCTAACCCGAAAATGTTCAATATCATAATCATATCATATATCAATACGCATTAATCGGTTACAGTTTACCTTTTGCTTCGAACATAAACACTTACAAATTTTCCAGGAACGTCTACACAAAAAGTTTCTTTGTCTGAACAATTTGTACAAGATACATTCACTTCAATCTTGGGATCAAGTATGTTTACACCTTTGCCAACTATATGATTCGTCAGCACAATATCTGAAAGCAATTATTTATAGAAATGAATAAATGTATTATAATATACCATCATCATCAACAGCCTTTAACAGTCCACTGCTGGACATAGGCCTCTCCTTTGAAAGGAGGTTCTGGCCTACTATACCACGCTGGCCAGACGGGTTGGTAAAGGGTTTGTTTCAAGTTTTCCTTCTCTTGGCAGTGATGTTAGCTGCTTACTTTGTTCCTTTTGACATGTCTTACGACACCCATGGAATGAATAGGGGTGGTGACACTTTGTATTCTTAATCCGTCACCACACGGAAATTATTTTCCTAATGTTCCTTTTATAACTTTAGCCCAATTTCCAAATCTTTCCAGAGTCAGCAATACGAGTAAAAATTAAAGTAATAAAGCGTGTTAATAATACATTCATAATCCCTACTCTTAGTAACTCTGTCAGTCCGTCTGTCTGTTATGTTTTCACAGCTAACCCGATACACGATTCTAATGAAATTTATTGAGGAGATACTTTGATGTATAAGAAATGATACAGGTTATTCTTTACCATCATAACCGATATACACCCGGGTAGAACAGTGGTCAAAAGTTAGTTATACATATATAAGTCACCAATACTGGACTTGTTAAAAGGATTTTAAGAGTTAATAATGCTTGCAAAGCTTAATGCTTTTTATCTGGTCGCCTAATCGTTCGAGTTACAGAGAATTCCTTAGTCATTAAGTCTGCCAATATAAGTATTTATGCATGAGTCATGATATAAATAATATATTAATACACGAAGCACAAACTTTGTACCCTTTTTCAAGCGTCTGGAGGATTATGGAAATTAGCACAGTTAAAGTTCGTATACGAGTTGAGTGAAGAAAGCTAAAAAAAACACTTACGTGCGTCGATATTATTGGGCTTTTTTGGATATTTCACTTCAGCACACACCTGAACTGTGAAATTTAAGTCCTGTTCTCTAACATACTGAAAATAAGATTTTGATTGAGTTATAATATATATATTTTCCTTAGAACGTAAAAACTTGAACGTACCTTATTTACGTAATTTAACGAATAAAAAATATTGAGCAAGACTCATTAGTCAATGAAGTTACTATGTACGATGCTGTGTTAATATTTTTACCTTACTGTACAATTCATTATCTTAAATTATAAGACAGTACATGATTACGATTACTGTGTACTTTTCGCTCCATTGTAAATTAAAAATTTTGGTCCACTCAATAAATAAGTTATATTTGCTCATCATTATCATTTAAGCATCCTTAAAATTTCTAGACCGTAATACGGATAGGGAGTACACAAAACGCAACACAACATTAATCCAAAGAGAAGGTATACTTGAAACTAACCCTATACAAACTCGTAAGCGTGGTTTAGTAGGCCACAATCTCATTTCTAAGGCGAGCCATATGTCCAGCAGTGGAATTTTAATGGATGGAGGTCTCTCCAATTTCACGCTACTTTGTTCATAGTATTATAGTGTAATATATTAGGTTATTGACTTTCTTAAATTGTATTGTATTGCAATGCGTTCGTTCATCAAGTAGTTAAGTAAGTAGTAAAGTAGTTAAGTGAATCATTAAATTATACCTTTCCATCCTTTACTTTACTTGAAAGTGATATATAGATGGCCTGCACACACTTCAGCAATATCGCTTCTCCACTGCCAGGAGCACCGGCCACTAATTCTAGAAATATTAAACAATTACAAATAAAAATCACACAAAAGAATAAAACTTAAAATAAGATATGGGAGAGCAGTTGTAGGCAATTCTTGGCGGAGTTCAACTTTGTTTCTAAGAGTTAGGACGTTTTATTATTGGCAAAACATTTGTCACTTTAAATCTTCATGAAAGTAGTTAATTATCATTAAGTGTCCTATATGCTAGTTTCTCTCACCCCCTATTTTGTCTCCTACTTCCCTAGGGAGACAAGTAGACTTATTATGTAGCCAACTTCTCCAATTTTCCTCTGATTAATTTCGTTACAGTTTCCCATTCCCATTATATCACGATAAACAACAAAGATGAATTTACACACTATATACTACCAAAAATTGGTTTTGGATATTAGAATTTAAATTTAAATGTTGACTGTGGCGTCTACATCTGTAAATTATAAAAATGTTTCTAAATGATTACCATTACATCCATTATCGTCAGTGTCAGAAACGAACTGAAGGCTATAACCGAGGGTATGGAAGTCTTCTTTCTGTACCCGTTGTGTATATATTAGTTCCGTCACTTGAAGTTTTAGTTTTTCTTTCAATTGTAGCTTCTGATTCACTTCATAACCAGAAATAATATATAACACTCCTAAACCATTATCAGCATAAGGTGCACTTATAGATAATTCTGAAATATTATTTATATATAAATATTATATATATACTGTAACTCAAATAGTATAATATTAATACATGACTTGCACAAAACTTAAGTCGACAGTGTCGATATCATGCATACAACGGTCAGAAGTGACAATGGATGTTTCCTAAGTAGCGTTTCTTCATGCAAAAATGTAATATCAAGCAAGAAACGTCGAAAGTCCTTCATTGAGACAGGGATAATGGCTGTTGCTTACTCATTTAATAACCGTCTTGTTTTCAGCTCTCCATGGGTGTAAGTATCATGTACGAGAAATTATTTCATTGGATGTAAGAAATGTTTGATGAACGGGTAATGTGAGAAGGTGGAGAAGTGTGTTTCTTTAACCCACGGTCACGCTCAAGACTGCATGAGACTTGGGAAACATCATCATCAAGAAACATTTAAACACGTATTCACGTACAACATTAAACACAGTCAAATCCAATTTGTTATCTCTTATTTGTTTATACAGGAAACTTCACTCTTACTGAACCACTGAAAAAATTGATTAGTGGCAACATGTAATGTATTAATGTGGCGTTTAGTCTGCCCCATGCATTTTTAGTGCAGAAAAACAACTTACCAGGTATGCCGTCTCCGTCTAAGTCCTTTACAGCAATGGCAGACCCAAAGCGGCCAAAATTATCTATTCCTAGTATCTGGAGGTAATTTTTCGTGTGTATTGTGTCCTGTAAAAGTTGAACTTGAAGTTACACTGTAAGCTGCTTTTAAATTATTTTCCTATTCCATTTATACACTATAAGTATATAAAAAAATAAAACCAAGTGACACTTTCATAACATGCAAAGCCACTCAATAATAGTTTATTGGATGTGATGATGTGAAAGGTTTAAGAAATATACAAAATCATGTTAAAAAGTTGCTTTGAGAATATTCCTTTATATTTTCACAAGTTTGACCGTCGCAAGGTCAATCAAAGCTTTGCAATACACAGTCTTCAAAATATATCATATCCACATATCATTCAGAAGGTAGTAAAGCCACGCTAATTTCAGCACGAATAGTATTTCGTTCGACCGGGGCAGTACTAACCACACACACAAAGCCATCCTAATAATGATAGCATTGTTGCTGTTGTTGGTGAGTGTGAGACCGGAGGCCCAATAATTCTGCATCATTCTCCCGGCTTCCACAGGCCGGGAGAATGATGCAGAAACCATTGTAGGGGTCACCATGCTGCATTGTTTACCCTAACAATGAGGATGGTGGCCCCTACTCTTGGATTCTACTCATGCTTTCCATCAGGCAGAGTAAAGTCACTTTGGTATGCTTAGATATAAAAAAAACAATACAAAACTTCAAGTAACTTTTAAAGGTAATTTACTACTTTTTAGATATTATTATAAACATGGATATCATAGAAATAGTAAATTCAGTTACGATTCAGTCAAATCTTACCAGATCACCTCCTAAATATACGTGCAAAGCGCCACAATCAACGCAGTCTTCTTCTGTATACAGTGGCTCACCTATTAACAGATCATCATAGGTATCTTTGTTCATGTCGGCAGCAGCCAGTGTTGAACCAAACTTCGTGGCAATTCCTTTACACTGTATTGTGTATAATTTCGGATCAGAGGTCAATCGATTTAAATGGGGAGGATCATAATCCAAAAATTCTACCTACAAATAGATACAATACAACATTATAAACATGTAAATAAACTTGTGTAACACACGTGATATTATTTAGATATCTACTCAAATAGAGAATACTTACAACACCGCGCATGTCTTTGGAATCCATACTAAAAGCGTACACGGTTTTTTTGGAAAAGAATTTGCCGGCTGTTATTCCATATCCTGTAATGAACGAATATAATACATCGTTATCTTTCTTTATCTTTATCTTCATATATATAAATTTTTCTATTTTGTGTTTGTTATTGAAGTCCTTCTAAACGGCTGGACAGATTTCGATAGTAATAATAATAATCTTTATTTGCATAAAATGTGATTTTTACAATAGATGGTGTTTAATGTTTAAAGTGCGAGACACATTTCGCCATATATAGATAGCATGCAAATATTTAAAAAGTAATAATCTTGAGAAGGGAATCTACTTAAAATATTTCTAATTAGATATTACACTTAGTAACAAGATTACAACTCACTTAACTTATAGTTATATAATTCTAACATCAAAAAAAGGACCAAGGAAAACAATGGCCAAATAAATATTACAAACAGATTCCTATCTATCTATACAATTATAGACTCTAAGAATTCTTTAATGGTGTAGAAACATTTTTCAGTTAGCCATTTTTTTAGGCGTGCATGAAAGAATTTTAAGGGAACATCTCTTAGCTCTTGGGGTAGTTTGTTAGAAACCTTAACACACATAAACATGCTATTTTTGTGATAAAGGGCAGTCCTGCATTTTGAATTCGATGAAATTATTTGTGTGTATTCAAGTGGGTTCGAGAATCGTTTCGAATTGCAATTGGACCGGGTATTATTGGCAGTCTGAAGTTCACCGGGTTAGCTAGTATATATGTATAAGAATAGCAACTTTGCAAACCACACACATGGCAGTCTGATCTCAAACTATGTAGAACCTTGTAGGTATTATTGTTACCGAAAAACTGATAAACATACACATTTGTAAGAATTTTGTCAGCTATGTTATACCAGTTTAAACCAAAACAGTAATGCATAGTTTTTATAAACCAATTCCTTGTTCTGATAAAAATCATAAGAACAAGGAACCCGTATATATATATACAACCAGACATCTCACTAGGCCGTCATAGTGTAAGTCATTAGGCCACATTGTCATTACTCATAATGAGGATGGTGACCCCTACCCTTGGATTCTACTCATGCTTTCTATTAGGCAGAGTACACATCAAGAGGATCATAAATAAAGAAAACACACAAACAACAAATAATCAAATCGAATTCACGACTCTGAGTGCTAAGGTAGGAACCTTAGCACTCAGAATCACTAACCACAAGTTTAAATGTTAAGTTTGTATTTATTAAACGTTTAGTTTTTGATGTTTAGCGGTACCTACGAGGAGAGGTCAAAAACTTCGCGGAATGAATGGAGGGGGTTGAAATTAAACACCAAACTATTTTTCCTTTTCAATATATTCTCAATTAACCCTAATACATTTTTCAGATCTTTCAAATAATTTGTTTATGCCATCAAAAAAAAAGATTTATCTTTGGTGTCAAAATAGGCTGAAATTGCCGACTTGACTTCTTCATCTTCGTCAAATTTCCATCCACGCAGCTCTTTCTTCATTTTTGGAAATAATAATAGTCACTAGGGGCTAAGTCTGGACTGTAGGGTGAATGGTTTAGCTGTTCGAAGCCGCATCGGTGAATGACAGCCGTCGCAACATGGCACGTGTGTATGGGAGCCTTGTTGTGTAAAAGGAGCACACCTTTTGACAGCTTTCCTCTTCTTTTCTCCTTGATGGCTTCTTTTAATCTATCTAATAAAGAAGTGTAGTATTGGCCTGTTATAGTAACACCACGATCTTTGTAATCGATCAGTAAAATACCGTCTGTATCCCAAAAGACAGTCGCCAAGATCTTTTCGGCCGATTGTGACACTCTAAACTTCTTTGGAGGCGATTTGCCTTTTTATGCCACTACATCGACTCTTGCTTCAATTCAGGTTCATAATGATGAACCCAGGTTTCATCTCCAGTAACAATCCGGGCCATAACTTCTCCTTTTCTCTGCAGAGCTTCAAAAACAAGCGAGAGCACTCGACGCGTTCGCGTTTCTGCAGGGGCGTGAGCATTCTCGGAACCCATCTTGCACTGACCTTGGTCATCCCAAGATGATGATGTAGAACATTTAAAATATTGGTTTCGGATACTCCAACTATTGCTGCGAGCTGCTTCTTCTTCAGCCGGGCATCTTCCAATATAAGTTTTTCAACTTTTTCGATGATTTCCGGTGTGGTTGCCTCGATTGGCCGTCCAGAGCGGGGGTCGTCTTCAATGGACCTTCTTCCTTGTTTGAGGTTTTGTGAGGGGCAGAGTCCCCGTAAACCGCTAAAAGCTCTTGAAAAATCGTCTGAGCTGATTTTCCTTGCTTGGAAAGGAATTTAATAACGGCACGGTGTTCAATTTTCTCCATACTGGCTGAAAACTTCCCGATTTAGTTGTTTGCAGGTCGAAAACTTAAAGGTTGATGAATCAATTTAGTTCAAACTAGGTATATATATTATTAATGAGATGCTTAACTAGTGACTACCTGGAAGAGCAAACCTACCCCCACCAACACCTTAATTCCGCGAACTTTTTGACCTCCCCTCGTAATCTATAGTACTAGTACAACCTTTCAACGTAACTAAGTGAATATATAAAAAAACTATGTGTAAAAGTCGCGATAGACTAAAAGCAGATATTAACCACTGTCCACACTGCAAACTTCGAATAGACAGCACACACAGAGAAAGACAATTGTAGACAGTACAGCTTACTCGCACATCCAAAACCCGATTGTTCGTAGAAATAAATAGTACATTCATACCTAGATTATATTGTTTTACTGCCCATAGTTCTACCGCCCTGTTTTGGGTGATGAAAGATTTCATTTTAAGATTTCCTTTGCTAATAGGACTGTAAGTAATATCTCCTCTTAATGATGATTTCACAACGACCAGCAGATCGTTATCCTCGTCGGCTAATGTAGTCCACCCATGGCCTCCGATGAATTTCCCTATAAAAAATTTAGACTTATTAACCTAATAGGAGTAGGTAAAAATACTTATTAATAACTCTCATGCAACAATAAGATAATAAAATCTCCGTAAATCTCTTCATTCTATGCATGGCCTGACACGCACTTGGCCGGTTTTTTTAATTTATACCTACTTGTACGAGTAGAACTGTCATACGTGTGTATGTAATACGTAATGTTTACCACCAGTCAGTCATGCCGTTAACTTTGCCACCAATGACCGTCATATTCTAAGTCCCTATAATTAACATATTTTCACGAGAAATCCAAATGAACCTCTCAAAGTTTTAAGCAGAGGATTTAAGTGGGCAATATGTTTATAAAAACTTCCAAATAAATGCTCCTGGCAATCAAATGCATCTAAAATTCAAAAACCCCCTAGATATAGATATATATAGATAGATATAGATAACGAAAATTCCACATGAATCCCCCCGGAGATCTAAGCAGGGTATCCTAGTTGACAGAGTACTTTTCGGGCACTTTCAAAACATTACCTTACTGAATCTAGTTGCGCCATTCCAAAGTGTCATTTTTATGGAGACAAACCTGCACGAAACTCCATTCAACTTATTGAATTTCGGCAAATTCAAATGAAGGATATTATAAACGTACACATTTTGAATAATAAAAATATTTGTGAAAATCGTTTAAACAACGCCATTCTTGCAGTCAAAGTTGCTCAGCATGAAATTTATTTCATGAAGTAAAGCTCTTTCACGATATCACGGAATTCGTGTTAACGACGATCGTTAGGTGTGGATATTATTATTAGCATTGTAAACCTCCATAATGGTTATATGATTTTTATTTATTTCGCAGTTCTGTTCAAAATTAATAGAAACTTATAAACTAATAACGGTTGACATATCTAAAAATATAACATCGTTCACATTGGCCTGAGTATTTAAGTCTCTTAGAATGCATTTGTTGAAAAATCATCATTTAAATATTAATTAAATACATTTAGCGTTGAGTAACACATTCTGTTTTCTTACTGGTATCATAGTTTCGTAGATTCCCTGTTTTTTTTAGTCTTAAATACTGTTCATAAGTTCCTGAATAATTTCTATGATTTCCATCGAAAAAGCATGTTCCAACAACGTCTGGTTCTTCTTCTTTTCTCCTTTTCTTTAGATCGATTGTCCAAAGTGGAGCACAAGTCTGCGAAAATACAAAATTCAATAATTGACAATCGTTTGACAATCTGAGGTGAAATATCTATTTGGAATTCAGACACAATAGATGCAGGTACCCGAGCTAATCAGGAACGAGAAGCTCCGTGACGATGGTCCATTAAGCAGCTCAACCGAGATATAGTCGTGGCTGCATCCCACGTCATGGATTGGTCAGAGGAAAGGGTTTCGTCCGATCCGAATGAAATGTCTGAATGACATGAAATGACAATGAAAAGGCTTCAGAACTCTTCAGAGTGCTCGACACGCTCTTCCCAAGGGTCCAACTAGTCCACAGTTCCCACTGTCACAATCGGACCGCCAATTATGGGCCGACGAGTATAAGGTGAAGGAGAAAGGGCTGGATCGAGTCATGTGGCGGCTGGCTTCCCACAACACCACGTCTGGACCTGATGGTGTTCCAGGTCGGGTGTTGGTGATAGCTTTGTCGGTACTGGGGGACAAACTAAGGTATATTTTCACACTATGTCTTGGCCTGGGTATATTCCAACTCAGCTGGAAAGAAGCGAGGTTGGTGCTCTTAAAAAGGAAGGAAGGACTGTAGATTCTCCATCTGCGTTCCGACTGATATGCCTACTGAACGAGTCGGTAAACTCTTTGAGATGGTTATCTCTGATTGTTGCGAGAGGGCTCTGATTTATCGGACTGCCAGTTTGAATTCGGACAGGGGCGTTCGACAGTGTAAGCTATTAGGTGTGTTCGCTCCCTAAGCCTTGACATCGTCAACGCCTTCAGCACTATCCCCTGGCGGCCCTTGAATATCTCATGGTGCCGCCCTACCTGCGGGCTATCTTCTGTCTTAGAGGAGTATCTGCGTGACAGGACGGTGAAGTTTATCTATATACTCTGTTCTGGTTCCTATGTTGTGGAACTTCGCATACGATGCCGTCCTTCGTACCAGTCTGCCCTCTGGCCTGAGTGTCACTTGCTATGCGAATGACATTCTAGTACTAGCTAGAGGGTCAAGCTTCCAGGAAGTGTTTCGGCTCGCTGTCAGGCCCTGCTCATAAGCATAAAGCGGTTGATGGCCATACAGATCGTGCGGGGCTACCTCACAATTTCCTATGAGGCAGGGGCAGTCCTGTCATGCTCTTCGCCCTTCGACATTCTGGCAGATATGGATGCTACGGTCTACGACCAAATTCATTAGATCGGTCAGAGTGCTGAAGAGGCTGCGCCAGTCCATGAACCTGGAATATTACGGTGGAACGCGCATAAGCAAGATCTGGAGACTTGGCAGGCACGGCTCGAAATTAGGGCTGGGCTAGCCAACGTGTTGTGGGAGCCGTTCTGCCAAACTTTGAAGCGTGGGTAGAAACTATAGACTGCGTCACCTCTAGATTGATTTAGATACTCACCGGGCACGGTTGCTTTGGTGAGTATCTGAATCACACTGGAGGAGTCCGAGCGTCGAGTTCTGGTCGCACAGATCGGACGAAACCTGTCTGTGGCAAGTGTGAGTCTGTTATGCTCTAGAAGGAGTACGAAGAAGGCGGCGAAGGTGACGCGGCAGAAGTCGCTAGCTCCTCAATTGTTGCGTAGGGGTCGCTGCGGTCACATCCTGAGGAGATGTGTCCGCTGCAAACGACCCGAGACAGATGACACCCCGAAGCGGCCGGTAAGTATCATCTAAGGCGCGTCGATGTTCCGCCTCTTGCTGTGTAGAGCGGTAAGAGGCGCAATAGCGATCTGTCATCAGATTCTGTAACCAGATCTGGTTGCTTACGACCCCATCAACCAGTGGTGGATCTACCTATAGGTTTATACTTTATATAATGGAATGTGTTGAAACTTACCAAATAATGTTTTGAGGTAGTAGCAACTGAAGCACCAAGACGAAATGCGACAGTGTCTGCAATAATTTAAATAATACAACATATTAAGGAACATAAAGAAAAAATGTAACACAGATACTGAGGGCAACTTTACATATTATGTCTAAACTCTGTTTTGTATACTTATTACTAGGGATATTGCATAGACTCAAGTGTGACGTAAATCCACAAACATTTTTCTCTTGTTTTATAAGTTAGTCCTATATTAAGATATATAATTTGAAGCAATGTACACTTAAAATATAGTCATTCTTTAAAGCATAAGCTTGGGTTTCCAAATTCACAAGAGTGAGAAAACAAAAAAAAAATAGGCAATAACATTTTACGAAACTTTTTCAAATGTTGCTTCGCCAAGAATATGACCATCTTAAAATTCACACAATAATATATTATTTAGTATAGACGAGAAAAAATTTTCGGCAGTGATTTTAAAATATTTCTATCCGATAGATTTCTCTACGCATGGAACCGCTACACAAACAACAGCATGCATACTCCATAGGAAAATCAACAGAATCCGCTTTGCATAGCGCGATTTCCAGGATTGAATGCGTTATAGATCACAAAGGTTCCGCACTGGCTGCCTTCATAGATATAGGGGGCGCCTTTGATAAAACAATGTTCCACAGCATCGACATAGCCCTTAAAAGACAATGGTGTAGCCCCAACCTTGTGCAGTTGGATAACCAAAATACTCAGGCAAAGGGCTATACAAGTCACGGTGAATGACACCACAAGAGCAGTAGTGGCGAAGGGATGCCCACAAGGAGGTGTCCCCTCGCCTCTACTGTAGAACCTCGTGTGAACAGCCTTTTAAATCGCTTAAACGACAAAGGCTAATTCACCATAGGAAATGCCGACGATATAACCATAATAATAAATGGCACTCACGAAAACACATTGTGTAACAGGATATCGAAGCCGCTAGGTAGATTCAACACTGTATTCCAAGCGGAAAGCGTGGGTAACATCCTGGTGGCCCATGCTATATAGACAAGGAAAATTACGGACTCCCACATCCGTAGAGTCTCTGATAGTGTATCGGTACTCAAATCCCTCAATAAAACCCACGTCACTTCGGAACTTATACTGGAATGTCACAATGCGTTAGAATGCATTGCGACCTCCAACCGGAATTCAGTGACACTACAATGAATAAAAGGACACAGCGGATCACTAGGTAACGATGCGGCCGATGAGCTGGCTAGGAGGGGTCGAGCGCGATGGTTTTCGGACTTGAACACGTCGTGCCTGTCCCCTTCGGCCAGCTCCGTAACTGGCTGCAAAAAATTTACCCGCACATAAGCACAACACCACTGGCTCTCGGTCCCAGGCTGCAGACAGTCAACGGAAGCCATGCCACTTCTAAATGACAAATTAACCAAACGCTATTGCGTTTTGGACAGGAATAGTCTGAAGCTGGTGGTAGGAACTATCACATGAAAGTGTTGGTTTATTATATTTAATAAACAGTGTCAGCTCATTAAATAAACACTTTCACACCGTAGGCATAACTGACAGTCCCTTATGCAGAGCATGCTTAGGGGCAGGGGAAACGGTGTTGCAAGTACAGGTGTCACCGAAACACGGAAAAGCACCTTTGGATCTCCCAAAACTGTTTCAGAATGTCCGGACAGACTCGGAGACCTTATCCGCTTCCGGAGGGAGGTGGGCTAGCTGGAGTGATGGCCGCCCTTATGTACAATGGTCCACCTAAAGGACTAAGTGCAAAAACCGACCTACATATCATAGAACATAGAAAATATTTCTTCTGGCATCAAAAACTTTGATTAAATGCCATGGACTTAGTGCACTCACTTTCTTCCAACATAAAGTACGGCCAACGAGAAGCAATACTAAATAAATCAAAAATAATAGGGGTTCGTAGCCTTTGGAAGTTTCTTTTTTGCAGAACCAAAATCTGTTGAGTATTACTTGGTTATGTTCTGGCTCCACCTTACTTAATAACTCTTAATAAAAAACAATCATCAACGAAACAAAATAAAAATAATCAAATAAACAACAAAAACTATACATAATTTTTAATAAATAACTTGTACCACCACGAACGCGTTTCGAAAGAGAATGAATCACTATTTTACTAAACTGGCCGCCTGAATGCTCGCCCGTCTCTTCCAAATATTTTTGCCTTGTGAATGAGACATTACAGCAAATACAAAAGAAGGAAAGAGATAGATAGTAGATTGTCAACTCCACAGTCGCTTTCAAGGTAAATGAACTTTTGTACCTCATCTTGTTGGCCGTACTTCATACATAAACTATTTTAGTTATAATCAGTATTAAAGGGTGTTATGATTACAACTTATGTCATTAGCTCTAGAGAACTATAAAAATTATAAATCCACTTAAATGTGAACATTTTAAAAACATGCATGTAATACAAAGCAACTCTCAAGTGTTTGAATTAAATTGGATGCGAATCCTCAATCTTCTGTGAGCTGGTAAAATTGCTCAACTGCAACAACCCAGAATTATCCCAAAAAATAATATAACTCAGGGAATGTTCACTTACTTGTACGTCTAGATGATGGTGGAATAGTAATTGGTTTCACATCACACTGTATTTCTGAAGATACATTTATAAGATTCATGTTGCAAATATATACCCTACCGTCTGTATTTTCACTGGGTGCTCCAACAACTGGAAATTAATATTAATTGAATTTTTTAGGGTTCCGAAGTTCATAACTCGGAACCCTTATAGATTCGTCATGTCCGTCTGTCCGTCCGTCCGTCCGTCCGTCCGTCCGTCCGTCCGTCCGTCCGTCCTCGACTTACCGTCCAAACGGTAAGTGCTAGAAAGATGAAAGTTTGCATGAATACGTGTTGTAATTACGTCGACAAAGTGCTACAATAAAATTATGAAAAATAATTTTATTTGGGGTACCTCCCCTACACGTAAAGTGGGGATGTTTTTTTTTTCTCGAGGCTACCCCATCGTGTGGGGTATCATTAGATAGGTCTTTTAAAAACAATAAAGGGTTTCCTAGACGATTTTTTGATTTAAGTATCCGTTTGCGAGATATTTCACTTTAAAGGGCACTTTTTTGTAAAAACAGGGCGTCCCCCCCCCTCTAAAAGCTAAACGGCTGGCTCAAAAAATCTGAAAAAAATCGTGATGGTGGTCCATCTAATGAACTTTGAAGGAAAACTATAACCGATTAGATGACTTTCTTAGTTCAGGAGTTATAAAGGCTTATATGGGAAAATGCGCTCACTTGGAAAACGTCATACAAAATTAACGTATTAATACGTAAACATAACAATTATCTATTGGATACGATTTTAAATCCACATACCATTATAAGTGACTGAGGAACCCTTTCCTGTGCGTGGCCTGACACGCACTTGGCCGATTTTTATTCAATGGTGACATCGACAATTTTCTTGTAGGATTACTAGTGCTTTAGGTATTATAAAATAACTATATACATCTATGATATGCACTGCATCGTATATCATTTCCTTATTATCAATTTTGTATCATTTTTCTAAGTTTATTGTATTGTGTGGAGACTGTTCTTAATTTTTAATTGTATAATACTATAATGATTACATCGATTTTTATCCCATGACGTCTACGCATATACATTATACATTTTTATTGTGTTTTAAATTTTCTCACAGGGCACAATAATTAATAAACACAAATTCACAGTCCATACGACATTAGTATGTAAGCATTTGAGGGTTTCAGAAGGTACAACAACTGAATGTTTTTGTTTTATGCTTGTAACGCCGAAGGTTCATCTTCCCGAGACAAGAACACTGCTATAATGTTAGTTCTCATAAATCTAGTTTGAAGAAAATAGGCCCATCTTTCAGTATATACAATACATACAATGTAACGCTCAGGTTACACTACTTTGAGAGAATAGATCATTTCTTTTTACTGTTTTAAAAGTATAAGTAATTTAAAAGTAAAGTCTTGTTAATTTACAACATCGCAACATATCTTATATAAATTGCAGCAACCAGTAACTGACCGATTTCCACATCGTTAGCTGTTAAACTTTTTCCAATAAATTCGGCTACCACAATAAAACATATTATTCATTTTTGGGTTAATTTATAGTTTATATGATAGTCACAAGTAATATAGCAATTTATTGATAAAATAATTTTCTTTATCAATTTAAAAGATACAGAGATTACTCTCTACAAAGTCACAACACAAAAAAAAAAACTTACCTAGTGTATTGTTGAATGACTGATAGCCCATAGCAAAGCCAAAATCTGAATTATTATCATGTTTTAGTGGACTTATCGATATGCCCGATGGGTGATGTAGAAATTTTGCAAAGGTTAACTTTAGCACGATAAACAGTGACATGAGAGTCACCGGGTAAATATCTAAAATGAACAGAGAAAGTAAGAATTTCAATTTTTATAGCAAAAAAATAACGTACACATATTTTCTTATTTTCGGCAATGAACTCTTAAACGCTGTGGATGATGATTTAGCTAAGATTAAAAAGAAAGAAGCAGTTCTGACAGCCAATCCCGACTTCTGTGACCATGACTTTTTGACTCCAAGTCCCAGTTATTTTCCATGCTGTCGGCGTATAATTAATATGCACTACGAAGTTGTTCTGGTTAATAAACAAGTACACAGCTATCATCTCTGTAGATAAGTGGAGAATTATTCTAACACCTCAGAAGGAACCATAACATATTCAAGGATGGATAAAAGGATTTCATGAATCAGTCATCGTATAAAAATATTCGAGAAATCAACTTATACTAGTACTGTGACTTTGGTGTCTGTCATGCCCTTCGTAATATTACCAGTCACTAAAGCCGGATCGCAGATGGCTGAATATGGGGTTTCTGTGTATAAATTGCGAGATTAGCTCATGAACGCAGACCTTGCAAAGATGACAGATACAAACTAGAGATATTATAGACACATCACTATAATCTACATCACATAAAATCAGAACTAAGTTAAATTTGTTTCTTTGTTACTTACTTGACATATTTTTAGATATCTTCGGTGTTAAGGCTATTAAATATGATTATCCATGAGGCGACACGAATGCTCAGTTCACTTTTAGCATTAACACTAATTAATCCTAACCTACAAGAGGACAAACCAACTATTTATAAATGTACAGGAAAATAGATATTTTAAATATGCACAATAGAAGTTTAAATATATTATTTGAATGACATCACCTACAAATATAAGTCACATTATTTTTATTTAAGATCATTACTTATACTACAGACTGTCTCAGTACTGCATCATGCATGGTAGCGTATACGGCTGCTGTGCTCAAGGTCTGGGGGTCAATGCCCAGATCGAACCAAATGTTTGTGTGTCTGCAGGGATTGGTTTCAGAGTTCTGGTGTTCTATGTATCACATGATTGTATTTACAAAAAAAGTATATAATTTATTGATATCAGTTGTCTAGTACCCATAATACAAGCTCTGCTTAGTTTGGGACTAGACAGCATTGTGTGTCATTTAAAAGGTAGTAGAGCCACGCATTTCAGCATGAATGGGCTGGCATGGCCGGGGCAGTACTACCCTCACACAGAAGACCATCCTAATAATGACAGTGTTCTTGCTTTCGTATTTCGTTGGTGAGTGTGAGAATGAAAGCCCAATCATGATGCAACATTATCCCGGTCTCCGGAGGCTACGAAAATGATTCAGAAACATCTGACCAGGCCACCATGGTTTGAGTCACCGTGCTTCATTGCCTACCCTAACAATGAGGATGGTGACTCCTACTCTTGGATTCTACTCATGCTTTCCATTAGATAGAGTAGAGCCCCTTTAGTCGTCTTAAATATAAAAAAAAAAAAACTTTTGCATTTCAAATAGCATATAACTACAACTATTTTCATGAAACATTGTTTCATTAAACTAGATGGCGTTGTGTGGAAGATGTAAGTAATATAAAATGTATTCATACTAAAAGATACCTCAAATAACTACTACTATTAAATTTGTGTCAATCAGTATAAATTCTCTTCATAGCATTAAAAGCCTTTAGTAGCCAGTAGCTGAACATTTTTTTCTCCTTCAAAACTTAGTTATACTTCAAAATTTGCTTCATAATCATTATCATATCTCAGCTGAAAGACGTCCACTGCTAGCAATAGGTTCCCCAAATTTACTCACCCACACTCTCAACCAAAAACTAACTAGATTTTATTTTCTCTGCATCAATGTTGACTGGTAACTCAACACGCTGACGATTCCCGGGTCGGACCAAATTTGTTTCGGAGTCTGGGTGTTTTCTATGTATAATATGTATGTATTTACAAAAAAAAGTATGTTTATGTATTTGTATCAGTTGTCTAGTACCCATAGTACAAGTTCTATTTATTTATTTAATATTTACGTTTTTCACGCATTGAAATCACGCGCGGTCAGTCAATAAAACCAATAACATCGATAACAAAATATTTTTTAATTAAATTCAGGAAATGGATACATAATATTACTATGCGAAATATTAAACAAATATATTTGCTAATTAACTAAATATTGAATTTATTTGAAACCATAAATACTGACTACAACACAATCAAAGCTAGTTAAAGGAAAACAACACAATGTTCACTATACAATGTTTTACATTAAATATAACACAGATCGTATACCTAATTACTCCTATCGTCATAGACAGGCAAAATGTTATCCTTAGAAACAACTAGGGAAAATAAGAGCAGGACAAATAAATAAATTTAATTAGATATTGGTGTTAACATTATTGCAGTGAGTGTTTCAATAATAAACTGAAGCTTGCCTCTGTTGGGTTATTTCACTTCTGTTCGATCATGATGGTCACCGCGGTCAGCGTGTGTGATTGATGAAAAGTTTAGTTTGAGCCAATCACACAACAGCGAACGACAACATCGTAACAATCAAGTTGAAGTCAAATAAAATAACAGTAGTTTCTCTGGATATTTACCACTAAAAGACAGTTTTCACATTACTTCTATCTTTACCTATATTATAAAATTGATGAGTTTAATTGAACGCGCTGATCTCAGACACTATTGGTTCAATTTATCGAGTTAGGCCTATAAGGCTATATGTCATCAAGGTACGACGAGTTCCAAACTAGGCCAAACCAAAAATTTAAGGAAACTTGAGCTGATACTTCGATAGCTGTTCCAGTATGAGGCAACCGGGATAGTGTCCCAAACCTGCGCACGAACAAACTTGTGTAAGGTAAAGTAAAGTGAAGTACTAACAATAATAGAATCTCAATTCGATTCACGAAGTCCCCAAAAGGATTTTTGAATACACACTAAATCTAACCCTTAACTAAAATCTTACCCACTAGAAAATACGTCATTACATTAGTAAATAGGTAACTTAAGGTACGGCCAAGACTTCAGAACGCGTACTGATGACATTACTGCACTTCTCATAAAGATATGCTTTCACATCTAGCTGTTGAAAAACATTGGTCCTGTCCATTCTAAGCAAGAGCTGTATGTTAGCCTGAAATAAAAAAATCGTACTATTGTTTACTTCCGTGGGGTTTGTGAGATATTCAAGATGTGAAGTAGTTCACGAAGTTACAATACAGTTTTGTAATCTAATACATCTATGATTTTTTAAGCACGTGTATAGTGCGTGCCGTGCGTTAGGCGCATGCCAATGGAGGCGCACCTTAAGTTATTGATACAAAATATAAGCCGTGCCCTAAAAAATGCTTAGGACACTACTGAGGACATATTAATTTCAAAGAAAATTATGACGGACATTTTAAAATTTTACAAATTTTACCAAAGTGGCCTGTACAATGCCACTGAGCTAAATTGGGCTCAAATTAAAGGTTGTGCAGCCCGTCGTAATACTTCTTCCCCGTATGACATTAAAGAAGATAAAGATGCTTTTAAAAAAAGAGATGACTGGATGAAGGTGGTTGAAAAGACTAAAAAGATTATATTTGATAACTTTGATCGCGATATCCGTAGAGATACTATGATTAACAATAATATGATTATACACGTTAGTGAATCTTCATTAACATGTATAATCATAGCTATCATCTGTCAGCGACTCCTCAAGCGAATTAGAAGATTAAATTGTTTAACATAGTTTTCATTGTTTAAGGCTTAAAACTATGTATTTCATAGTATGCAGTTTCTAATAAATAAAGCATTTTCAAGCCCTTTGTTACATTACGAAATTAAGTTTCAATTCAATTAATTGTTTTATTAAAAAATATTTACATTGTGAATATTTATTGAATAATTATAATATATTTCCTAAAAAAAAAACCAACATAAATTCAATGAAATAAATATGCATAACGAATGCAATAAATACCGTTACTAAATATTCGGTATTAATGTTATTTAGTGTACATCACTAGTCATAACGAATTGACAATTGTCAGAAACGCATTCTTTGAGCGGCCGGATTATATCTAAAACAGCGGAAGGAAAGCATGAGTAGTGGTCATCATCCTCATTGTGAATGCAATAATGCAGTGACAAAGCCGCTATAATGTGGATCACCCATGCGTCTGCATCAATTTGCCAACGGTATCGCAATCACCAACGAAAAACGTCATCACGAATACTATCATTGTAGGTTAAGGTTATTTGTGTGAAACCGTCCAGATCTTATTAAATCAGATGCTAGGTTACTTCACACCAGTTGAGATCTCATAAGAAAAGAGTACCTTGGAATCTCTCTTAAGTGGTCTTGTAAAATCGCAACTATATCCACCCCTATCTTCTCGGCATTCAATACCCAATAACCGTGTCAACTGGGCTCCCTGTATATGAACCCAAACGCAAGAATCATACGTGCTACTTCCTTCATTTGATACTTCAATCATTACAGTCTCAGTGATCGAAGAACCTACAGTGTACATTGTTTCTTTGCTGAAATATAAATAATTACTCATTATTTATTTTATTATTATTAAAGAATTATTCAAAAATAAATTTGAAAAATTTATTCATTTAACAAACTTTTCATCCTAATGAGCAGATTGCATAATTACATCTTGCGGCGGTTGTGTATCGACGTGTACGGTGTATGCTAAAATGGAGTGGACGAATGGAAAATCTTCTTATGACTTGTAATCATCCACCAGCATTTTCTTTTCAGTCTTTTAGCAACTATGTACTTGTAAGAAACATTTAGGAAATAATACATTGCGGCATGTCCGTGTGGTGACGGATTAAGAATACAATGTGTCACCACCCCTATTCATCCCGCGGGTGTCGTAAAAGGTGACTGAGGGATAAACTACGCAAGACAACACCAATGAGAAGGAAAACTTGAAACCAACCCCATACCAACCCGTCTGGCCAGCGTGGTATACTAGGCCAAAACCTCCTTTCCAAGGAGAGTCCTATGTCCAGCAGTGGACTGTTAAAGGCTGTTGATGATGATGATGACATTGCGGCAACTCTCAACACGTCCATCGCTCCACGCAAAAATCACACATATTTGTGCGTACCAGTTCGAAGTGTGGATGGCATGTTTGTTGCTTGCGCGCATAGCAAATATTTTGGCGAATACGGCGTAGTCACAACGAATAGCACATAACGCAGTGTGGTTCCGGCATTATGGTGCAAGGATGTAAGAAAAATGTGTAAATGTCATAACTAAATTCTTTTTTTAACCGACTTCAGAAAAAAGGAGGAGGTTCTCAATTCATCGGAATCTGTTTTTTATGTATGTTCAGCGATAATTTCCTCGTTTATGAACCGATTTCAAAAAATATTTTTGCAATGGAATGGGCGTAGCTTAATGGTGGTCCCATCGTCACCATATTGGGATCTGATGATGGGATCCCGAGGAAATCGAAGGAACTCCTCAAATATCATAGGCACAATTGTCGCGATTTAGGTACTCGGAATAGATCGGGTTTTTCATTGAAGTCGGTTCCTTTTTGTTAAAATTATTGTTAAAATTATATTATATCTGTCCACAAAATACTATAAACTTTTTATTTACCGCATATTTAGTACTAGCCGCTACACCGGACATGTAAATTTTTTAACTTATATAACATAATTGTCAGTGTTCGCTACAGTGGACTTTAACTAACTCAAAAATGGAAACTGTATTTTTTTTATTTTTTTTACAGAGATCCGAATGTCTATTCAGACATGGGAAAATAACAGAAATTATAAAATATTTGAGAAACACTTGCCAAATTAAGGGTTCAAAATAAATAATAGTTACCTGCGACCCCAAGAGAGCCTCATAGATAAAACCGGTTTGCAGTCGTCTCCTTGACACTGTCTTAATATTTTGGTCTCAGTCTGCAAAATACTCTTCGGTGTTGCAACCACCCAGGATGAGTCAAACACTGAAATTTCGCATTATACATTATTCTCTCAGATTAAACGATCACAGAACTTCAGGAATACTATTTAAAAACACATCTTCAAGGAGTCCACAAGCTTTCTCCTTGAATCAGTCTTCTTCTGTAATCCCAGTGTCATTCTAAACATAACAAATAAATTTTCATTTTTTTTTAAATAATAAAACTTGCCTTTGCTACTAAATATATGGTCTGTTAATAACTCCGCTTTCGATTTAAATATGTAGTCACCCGGTTCTTTGGAGCTCTGAAAACAAAATCGAAAATAGAAATTCAAATGATTTCAAAATTAGGGCCAAAATATTTGCAAACCTAAAAGTACCACTTCTTTATAAATAAAGAACAATGCCCACTTTCCATACTGCCTTCGGCCTGGAAGTGGACAGTCAAAAATCGTTCTACTTGTTCCTGCATTAGATAAGTTTTTAACTAAAAATCTGAGTTGATTAGAGGTCTGCCACATTCATACTTTTAAGCTATTGTATAGCTTTTATCGCGGGCTTTGAGCGCGGCGACCGAATCAAGAAATTCATACATTATACTATTATGTTTAGTTGACATATTAATATGACGATTATATTGTTTGGCAATAATATTGTTGATTAAGGGCATTAACCTCCATGCGTAAGCACCCAAAGCCACGGCCTCCAGTTCCCGGTAGTCCCGCTATTCCTGGTCATGGTGGCGACCACGGTTACGGCGGGACAGGGGGTGCTAAGAATCTCCGGGTTACGGAAGGCCACCACAAAAGACTGACCCTGGCAACATTTAATGGCCGCACATTACGGCTAGACTCGCATCTAGCACAACTCGAGGTGGAACTTGGGAAGATTAGATGGCATATCTTGGGGTTATGCGAAGTCCGAAGAGAGGGGGAGGACACCATAACCCTCGACTCAGGCCATCTTATGTACTTCCGTGAGGGAGACCAACAATCCCAAGGTGGCGTTGGGTTTCTGGTTAACAAGTCCCTTTCTAACAACGTTGTAGAAATGTCTAGTGTGTCGAACAGGGTAGCGTACCTCATAATCAAGCTCACCGAGAGATATTACTTGAAGGTAGTGCAAGTGTACGCACCGACCTCGACCCACTCGGACGATGAAGTGGAAGATATGTTCGATGATATATCGAGGGCCCTCCACTTCACGACAAAAACCCACTACAACGTTGTAATGGGTGACTTTAACGCCAAAGTGGGAGTACAAAATTGCAGCGAATCGGTAATAGGATCCCATGGGTTTGGAAGCAGGAATCATAGGGGGCAAATGCTCGTCAACTTCCTCGAACGAGAGGGGTTGTTCTTGATGAACTCTTTCTTTCAAAAACGGCCCCAAAGGAAGTGGACGTGGCGGAGCCCCGACGCTATGACCAAAAATGAGATTGATTTCATCATGACGGACAAAAAGCATATATTCAGAGACGTCTCAGTGCTCAACAGGTTTAATACCGGCAGTGATCACCGACTTGTCCGAGGCTCTCTGAATATCGACTTCAAGGCTGAACGTGTCCGCTTGATGAGATCTAGGCTCCGACCAACTCTGCTCCAAGCCACGATGGGTTCTGAAAAATTCCAGTCAAATCTGGAAAACCGATTTGCTGCCATGGAAACCACAATAGACGTTGACCAGAAACTCCATAATGTGGTTCGGATCATCAGGGAAGAAGGTTCGAGATTTTGTAAAATGCAGCGTAAGAGCGGGAAGACAAAGCTTTCAGAGGGGACTCTTAGGTTAATGAAGGAACGACGTGAGAACCCACCTGTCACTTCGTTAGGAAAACGGACTCTGAACCGAGAGATCAGCAAGCGTGTAAGACATGACCTCCGATGCTCCAATACTCTTTTTATTGAAAGAGCAATCGAGCTGAATCGGGGGTCAAAAGTGTTCGCGCAATCTCTCGGAAGAAGCCACCTGACGAAGTTGACCACAGCAAGTGGAGTAGTCGTTACTTCCAAGCCGGCCATCCTCTCGGAAGTGGAAGGCTTCTATAGCGGTTTGTACGCTTCGCACGCATCTCGACCTGATCCCGAAAATGAGGATCCTAGAGCCAAATTAACACGCCACTACACCGAAGATCTGCCAGAAGTCAGCATTGACGAAATCGAGATGGCTCTTGGACAGCTGAATAATGGAAAAGCCCCGGGAGAGGATGGCATTACAACAGAGTTGTTGAAAGCTGGAGGTAAGCCCGTACTGAGGGAGCTCCAAAAGCTTTTCAACGCTGTCCTGTTCGAAGGGAGAACTCCAGAGGCGTGGAGTAGAAGTGTGGTCATTTTGTTTTTCAAAAAGGGTGACAAGACCAGGTTGAAGAACTATCGACCCATTTCCCTCTTAAGCTACGTCTATAAGCTGTTTTCAAGAGTCATCACGAACCGTCTTGCGCGAAGACTCGACGAATTCCAACCACCGGAGCAGGCTGGGTTTCGGAGCGGATATGGCACCATAGACCACATCCACACAGTGCGGCAGATTATTCAAAAGACCGAAGAATATAATCAGCCCCTGTGTCTAGCATTTGTGGACTATGAGAAGGCCTTTGACTCGATCGAGATCTGGTCTGTTCTGGAGTCCCTGCAGCGCTGCCAAGTAGACTGGCGATACATCCAAGTGTTGAGATGTCTCTACGAGGCCGCCACCATGTCCGTCCAAGTACAGAATCAGCAAACAAGGCCCATACCATTGCATCGAGGAGTGAGACAAGGGGATGTTATTTCCCCGAAATTGTTCACAAATGCAATGGAGGACTTGTTCAAGACGCTGCACTGGAAAGGACGTGGCATAAACATCAATGGTGAACACATCTCACACTTGCGATTTGCAGACGACATCGTCATCATGGCGGAGACGCTGCAGGACCTACAACAGATGCTGAATGATCTGGCTGACTCTTCTGTACGCATCGGCCTACGGATGAACTTGGACAAAACCAAGGTCATGTTCAACGAACATGTACTACCGGAACCGGTTGCGATACACGGTACCGTTCTCGAAGTTGTTCAAAAATATGTGTACCTCGGGCAGACTTTGCAGTTGGGTAGAAACAACTTCGAGGACGAGGTGAACAGGAGAATTCAGCTGGGTTGGGCGGCGTTTGGGAAGCTTCGTCGGGTCTTCTCATCATCGATCCCACAGTGCCTTAAGACGAAAGTCTTCAACCAGTGCGTCCTACCCGTCATGACATACGGAGCCGAAACGTGGACACTCACGGCACGGCTGGTCCACAAATTCAAAGTCACGCAGCGTGCTATGGAGAGGGCTATGCTCGGAGTTTCTCTCAGAGATCGTGTTAGAAACGAGGTAATCCGGCAGAGAACTAAAGTGATCGACATAGCCCACAGGATAAGCAAGCTGAAGTGGCAATGGGCTGGCCATATTAGCCGCAGGACCGACAACCGTTGGGGTAAACGTGTTCTTGAGTGGAGACCGCGTCTCGGCAAACGTAGTGTAGGACGTCCACAGGCCAGGTGGAGTGATGATTTGCGCAAGACGGCTGGCAGGAGCTGGATGCGAGTCGCCGAGGATCGAACTGAGTGGCGTGCAATTGGAGAGGCCTATGTCCAGCGGTGGACTGCGATAGGCTGATGATGATTGTTGAATGTATGTTGGTAAAAAGACAGTTTATATTGTTTTGTAAACTTGAATATTTATAAACTATGTTTTAATATACAATAAGTAACACTCTATTGTGCTGTCCACGAGTTCCAAAATTAGGCCGAAAATGGGAATTGTTCTTTGAGATGTTAAGTTGCAGTTACTTCACTCTAAAAAAATACTCCAAGCTCTGGTAATACCAGATATACCGAGCAAACTTTCATGCAGACGAAATTAATTCAATGACAATCTAATAACTTCAGAAAAAGCCGTTATAAAATAGGAATATGAGTAGAGAATTGTGCAAGTTGGTGCTAAATCACAAAAATGAGTGAAGAAATTACATAGAGCTACGTGCAACTGTCTACGAGGCATTTTATTTGATATACATAATTTATTGGTAGCCGATCCCTAAAACTCTTGAGAATAATAATGAAAAGGTAGATGACCATGAATCATTATTAGTTTCTCTAATTTAAAGGTCTTCACACATCTTACATGCAACCGACAACTAGAAAGAGTGCTCAATAAAATCAATTTGAGTACTGATACTTTGTCTGCCTTCTTGGTCTAGTTATTAGCGTATGCGACTGGTGATCAAGTTTGGGTGTTTTCTATGTATAATATAATAACAATAATAAATCACTTTATTGTACACCAGATAACTTATTATGGAACTTAATGCTAGGTCAGTACAAGTGGCGGCCTTATTGTACTATGACAATATATGTATGTATTACCAAAAAAAAGTAAATAAATAAATAAATGTATTTATATCATTTTTCTAATATCTATAGCACAAGCTCTGCTTAGTTTGGGACTAGATGATGTGTGTCAGATGTCCGAAATATTTATTATTATTATTTTAATGTATTATGCACGTTATTTTATTTTAGTATACACGTACTTGTTCATTTCTTAATACATAATATACATATTAGAGTATAGCTGCGACCTGCAATATTTCACTTAGGTTTTGTTGTTTTTGAACCGAGTATTATTCAATAAGTCATCGGTTTTAATTTTGTACAATTTGTTTGCTAAAAAAATCTTCATAAATATATAAAAATGAATTGTTGTTCGTTAGTCTCTAAAACTCGAGAACAGTTAGACCGATTTAGCTAATTTTGGTCTTGAATTATTTGTATAAGTCCAGAGAAGGTTTATAAGGTGAACATGTAAAAATGAATTGCATTTTATTTTGTTATGAATTCCTTTTGTTTGTATTAAGTTTATTTTATACAAAAGTTTAGGTGTTCTATTTATCGATTGAGGCAGTACAAAGTCTGCTGGGTCAGTTAGTCTAAAATATAATTCGTTTTATAATATCGGATAGTAAAAGTGGAAGGCCTATAAAACTTGATTCAGTCACTACAGAGATTAGTTGGAACAAACAGATAGACAGACAGACATAAATTTAGAGTACCGTATAATATACTTTCTATATACATTTATTGATAAGCTGACAATTGAAAATACCAAACCGACCCGTCAATTTATGTAATTTGTCTTGTATTTAAGATGAAAAATACGCAGACATTTGACCACACAATGATTGAATTGGAATTGGATGTTAACCGAACCAACAAACTCTGGCTTAACAATTAAGTTTACCAATCACCAGACCAACATGTGAGGTAATATTCTCAACAATCTGGTTTTAAAAATGTATATCAACACCATCTAGAGAAAACAAGATCAACTAAATGGCATCTTCTGTTGTTGTCTTGTTACTACCTGTTATGGTACTCATTCATTTTCTATCATTCAGTCCTGTTGAAATCAGACAGCTCTTTTGAATTATTCTATGGTTAGTATATGCGCCACCGAGGCAGTCAATCGAGTAAGATAGCAACTTACCCAATCGTAGTAAGTTGCTTTCTAACCCGAAAATTTTCATTATCATCATCATAGCATATATCAATATGCATTAATCGGTTACAGTTTACTTTTTGCTTCAAACATAAACACTTACAAATTTTCCAGGAACGTCTACACAAAAAATTGCTTTGTGTGAACAATTTCTACAAGATACATTCACTTCAATCTTGGGAACAAGTATGTTTACCCCTTCGCCAACTATATGATTCGTCAGCACAATATCTGAAATCAATTATTTAAAGAAATGAATTTCTATTTTATAATTCAATTTTTTCATAATGTAACTTTCTATAACTTCAACGATAGCCTTCGCCCAATTCAAAACTTAACAAAGTTAATAATGCGATTAAAAATAAAGTAATGAAGCGTTTTTAGGGTTCCGTTTCCAAATGGCAAAAAACGGAACCCTTATAGATTCGTCATGTCTGTCTGTCTGTCCGTCCGTCCGTATGTCACAGCCACTTTTCTCCTAAACTATAAGAGCTATACTGTTAAAACTTAGTCAGTAGATGTATTCTGTGAACCGCATTAATATTTTTACACCAAAATAGAAAAAAAGCACTAAATGTTGGGGGTCCCCATACTTAGAACTGAAACTCAAAAATTTTTTTTTCATCAAACCATACGTGTGGGGATCTATGGATAGATCTTCAAAAATGATATTGAGGTTTTTATGATCATTTTTTTCTAAACTGAATAGTTTGCGCGAGAGACACTTCCAAAGTGGTAAAATGTGTGTGTGTGTGTGTGTGTGTCCCCTGTAACTTCTAAAATAAGAGAATGATAAAACTAAAAAAAATATGTGATGTACATTGCCATGTAAACTTCCAACGAAAATTGGTTTGAACGAGATCTAGTAAGTAGTTTTTTTTTTAATACGTCATAAATCATAAGCCGCAATTTACATTTCTTTCAATCAAAACACTATTATTAACACGTTCACTGCGGGCCACATTTTGAAGAACTTTCAGCTGGTGCGGCTGAGGTCGAATCAGCCCCAAGCTAAACTTCCTTGTAATGCGGTTGAGGCCTTTTCTGCCTCATGTTTCAATCATTTGGTAAATGTGTTGTAACTTGATCAGGAGCGTGATTCGATGTTTAATTTTATGCTAAAATTACTTGCATGGTATTGTTTTATGTACACCTAGCTTCGCCCCGGGTTCTGATTTTTAGTTTTAGAGAAAACACCTAAAATATATTTGAGGTCGTTTTAGACCACACATCGCACTAAATCGGGGCGGCATTAGTGATGGGAATGAATTTATATCGATGAATGTCCATGTCTATGTTATATTTCTATAATTTTTTTATATTGTTATAGTATTGTGCATAAAAGTATGGGGTGTTGTTAAATAAAATACAAACTATTCGTTCATCTAATTTATTCTATATTACTTTGCATGCTGTTCGTTAAAACAATGCAAGCACATAGCTTTCTTACATTGTGAACAATTAGTCATATTTATTTTTACTTTCTTTGCAGCCTGCATGGCATCTAATGTAAGTCGTAATTTTGCATAGCAAATGACACAACGTTTCCTTATTTGACCCTTTGCAAGGATGTGCTGAGACTCTGAATGGTTATGTTATGTTTTGCAGAAAGTGTAAATAAATAAATATATAGAAGAATTTTCATCTTTTATAATATAACTAAGGTATGGGTGTCACGGGTTCTCATTCTATAAATATATAACTGAACACACACAAAAAAACATTAAACAAAAATAAAAAACAAACAACACGATTGCGCAAAGACACGTGGTCCAGTATCGACTATGGTAGCGTCACTAAAGTCGACTTACCTGCTCTCACGCCGCCCGCGCGCCCCGACGCTGGAGGTCGAAATCGGCCTCAACCCGCACCTTATTCAATAATTTTGTGATCAGTGCGTTTGAGGCGTATTTCGACCTCAATTATTTTTTTTACAATATTGAGTCAATGCTTCGCAGACATAAAGAAAGCTATATTTGTCTTTGTCATACCTCATACGGTTGAGTGTAAACAGCCGCCGCACTAGAGAGAAAACACAGTTTTACGCGCCGCACCAGCGTAAAGTCTATCATGAGGCTGAATCAACCTCAAGCCGCAGTGAACGTGTTAAAACATCGATGAAAGTTACAACGAACTACAAAAACTTTTATACGATGTTACTTGCTATGCAACCCTTCATGGGCGAGTCCGACTCGCACTTGGCCGCTTTATAATAATGTAAAACATCTGCAATACTCTTAAGTAAGTTTGTCTGTCTGTCTGTCTGCCTGTTATGCTTTCACATCTAACCCGCTATAGCATTCACATGAAACTTAGTGAAGTGTTTTAGAAAGGACATGACTATTCTTTACCGTCATAATCGAGATACACCCGGGGAGAACCATGATCAAAAGAATCAACAACATTAAGTTAATGCTTGCAAAACTAAATGCTTTTTATTTCGTCGACTAATCGGTCGAGTGACAAAAAATACCTTAGTCAGTCTTCCAAAATAAGTATTTATTCATCTGTACCCTTTTTCACGCGACTTGAGGAGAAAATATCACAGTTAAAGTTCATATACGGGTGGAGTGCAGAAAGCTAAAACAAACACTTACGTGCGTCGATATCATTGGGCTTTTTTGGATATTTCACTTCAGCACACACCTGAACTGTAAAATTTAAGTCCTGTTCTCGAACATTCTGAAAATAAAATTTTGATTGATTTATAATATTTTCCATTTTATTTTCCTTAGAACGTGAAAAACTTGAACGTACCTGAATTGAATGTATAAAAATTTTATGCAAGACTCACTTGACAACGAAGTTACTATGTACAACGCTGTGTAAATATGTTTACCTTACTGTACAATTCATTATTCTAAATTATAGGACAGTACATGATTACGATTAGCGTGTACTTTTTCGCTCCTTTGTAAATTAATAATTTTGGTCCACTTAATTAACATAACTTATTTATTGAGTGGACCAAAATTATTAATTTGCTTATCATTATCATTTACTCAACCTATAAATTTTTAGACCTACACGTGGAATAACGGTACAGTATATAATAATAGCACGGATAGGGTACAGAGTGTTATCATTCTGATATATTATTTTCCCAAGCGACTAAAGGAATAAACAACGCAACATAACATAAAATCCAAAGAGACGGGATACTTGAAACTAACCATATACAGATTCGTAAACGTAGTTTAGTAGGATAAAATCTCTTTTCTAAGGAGAGTCATATGTCTAGCAGTAGAATATTAAAGGCTGGCTATATGACTTCCATTAATTTTCACCTTGAGCGTATTTACATCTTCATCATCTTCAGCCTATCGCAGCTCAGTACTAGACATAGGCCTCTCCAATTGCACGCTACTTTGTTCATAGTATTATATTGTAATATATTAGGTTATTATATTTCTGAAATTTTATTGCATTATCATACTTTGGTTCGTTCGTCGGGAAACGCACAAAAGTAGTCAAGTGAATCATTTAGTACAATCATATACCTTTCCATCCTTTAGTTTACTTGAGAGTGATATATCGATGGCCTGCACACACTTGAACAATACTGCTCCTCCACTGCCAGGAGCACCGGCCACTAATTCTAGAAATATTAAATAATTTTAAATAAGAATGACACAAAAGGATAGAAATTAACATAAAATATAAAAGAGCTTGTAGGCAATTTTTGGCGGAGTTCAAACCTCTCGGACTTTGTTTCTAAGAGTTAGAACGTTTTAAAGTTGGCAAAACATTTGTCACTCTAAATCTTAATGGAAGTAGTTAATATAATTAAGTGTCCTATATACTAGTTTCTCTCGCCCCCTATTTCGTCTCTCGCTTCCCTAGGGAGACAAGTAGACTTATTGAATTGCCAACTCCTACAATTTTCTTCTGATTAATTTCGTTGCGGTTTCCCATTCCCACGTATATCACAATAAACAACAAATATGAATTTACACACTATATGCTACCAACACGGGTGCACGAGAGGAGCCTCCACGAGCGACGTAAAAAAGAGAACAATAGTCCCGACGTCCGGCGCACCCTGGACACCTAACACTCGGTATCGCAGAGTTTAGGTGACAAATCCTCTCACCACAATGGATCAACACAAGGCCAAACGCAATCCGCGTCGCCGAGCACTAAGCCAAAACCATGTAAAGTGTTGCCATTGATACGATAAGAAGAACCAACATCGGCTTCGGATATTTTAATTTAAATTTAATTATTGACGTTGCGTCTACATCTGTAAATTATAAAAATGTTCAAAATGATTACCACTACATCCATTATCGTCAGTGTCAGAAACGAACTGAAGGCTATAACCGAGGGTATGGAAGTCTTCTTTCTGTACCCGTTGTGTATATATTAGTTCCGTCACCTGAAGTTTTAGTTTTTCTTTCATTTGTAGCTTCTGATTCACTTCATAACCAGAAATAATATATAACGCTCCTAAGCCTTCATCAGCATAAGGTGCACTTACAGATAATTCTGAAATATTATTTATATATAAATATCATATTTAACTGTTAATAATGATTTATTGGAATCATATCTCAATGTATTAGTTTTGTTTTAGTTTTAGTCGATTCTTTAATCGATATTGAATGTATTTAAATAAGAATGGATTATTTCCGAATAGGGTAGTTTTATGTCATTCTACTGACGGCTACCGCACGAGATGCACATGTGCTAACCTATTGGTTCTTAGGTCGTTTCAATCTTGTTAATCGTTCATGATTTCGCGTTAATATGTAAGATGTTTAAATAATACGACATTGAACAACACAAGTGTACACTCATTTTGAAATTCCTGCAGTTGGACCACCCATGATAGATAAGCCTCAACTAAGACCGTTGTGATGCCTCCTCTGACGCCCCGACATATATATTGTAACTCAACTAGTATAAGAATTATGCATGACTTGCACAAAATTTAAGTCGACATTGTGCATAGAACGGTCGGAAGTGACAATGGAAGTTACTTTAGCGTTTCTACATGAAAAAAAGCAATATCAAGCAAGGACATTCCTTCATTGAGACGGGCATAATAACTGTTGCTTACTCATTTAGTTACAGTCTTGTTTTCAGCTCTCCATCGGTCAAGTATCATGTACGAGAAATTTATCATTGGATGTAAAATATGTTTGATGAACGGGTAATGTGAGAAGGTGGAGAAGTTTGTTTCTTTAGCCCACAGTCACGCTCAAGACTGCATGAGACTTGGGAAACATCATCGTCAAGAAACATTTTGTTATTCATTAAGCACTAAGTCATCTCTTGTCTGTTGTAATTTAATTAACTGTTAAATTAAAATAAAATATTTTTAGTGTTGGCCTATACGCAATAAAAAGCAAAATCTAAATACGGAAATCGTAAACGATTGCAAAGACTTTCTCGATTTGTACAAATACAACAACACCATGTGACGAAGACTATCAGTGTCGCTAATGCAAACAGACGTATTCACGTACAATATATAACCGCGTCCATGACACAGTCAAACCTAATTTGTTATCTCTTAATTATTTATACAGGAACCTTTACTCTTACTGAACCACTGAGAAAACATGTAAGGCATTAAGTCTCTCGCCTCACGCAATTATTGTGCAGAAAAAAGACTTACCAGGTATGCCGTCTCCGTCTAAGTCTTTAACAGCAATGGCAGACCCAAAGCGGCCAAAATTATCTATTCCTAGTATCTGGAGGTAATTTTTCGTATCTATTGTGTCCTGTAAAAACCTTGAAGTTACACTGTAAGTGTCTTTTAAATTATTTTCCTATTCCAGGTATACACTCTAAGTGTACAAAAAATGAACTGTTATTTTAGATTAACCTTACTTTTTTTGTATACTTAGAGTGTATATTGCAGTATTGTGTAGTGAAACCGCTGACAAAAAGTAAAAGTTAACCTTTCATAACATGCAAAGCTCGTGATAGTTTATTGGATGTGATGATGTGAATTTTTTAAGAAATGTATAGGATAACATCATGTTAAAAAGTTGCTTTGAGAATATTCCTTAACATTTTCACAAGTTTCACCGTCTCAAGGTTAAACAAAGCTTTGCAATACACAGTCTTTAAAATATATCATATTCACATGTCAATATCAAGACTAAACTTCAAATAACTTTTAAAGGAATACTCTTTAGATACTATAATAAACATGGAAATCATAGAAAAAGTAAATTCAGTTACAATTCAGTCAAATCTTACCAAATCACCTCCTAGATATACGTGCAAAGCGCCACAATCAACGCAATCTTCTTCTGTATACAGTGGCTCACCTATTAACAGATCATCGTAGGTATCTATGTTCATGTCGGCAGCAGCCAGTGTTGCACCAAACTTCGTGGCAATTCCTTTAGACTGTATCGTGTATAATTTTAGATCAGAGGTCATTCGATTTAAATGGGGAGGATCAAAATCCAAAAATTCTACCTACAAAGAGATACAATACAACAATATAAACATTTAAATAAACTTGTGTAACACATTTAATATCATTTAGATACCTAGTCAAATAGGAAATACTTACAACACCGCGCATGTCTTTGGTATTCATACTAAAAGCGTACACGGTTTTTTTGGAAAAGAATTTGCCGGCTGTTATTCCATGTCCTGTAAATAACGAATATAATATATGTATCTTTCTTTATCTTCATACTCCTTCTAAATGGCTGGACAGATTTCGATGAAATTGTTTGTGTGTTCAAGTGGGCTCAAGAATGGTTTAGATTTGCAAATGAACCCGGTAAGTGGCGCTGCCATCAAGTTCTGGAGTTCTGGTTTCAAAATTGGGTAGTCTGAAGTTCGCCGAGTTAGCTAGTATAAATGAATAATAATGGCAGCTTTGCAAACCTCACACAAGGCAGTCTGATCTCAATGTATTTAGGACCTTGTATTATGGTTACCGAAAAAGTGAAAAACATACACATTTGTAAGTATTTTGTCAGCTATGCCATACCAGTTTAAACCAAAACAGGTATGAATAGTTTTTTTTTACATAATCATTCTTTGTTCTCATAAAAAATTATTAGAACAAGGAATCAGTATATAATATATACAACCAGACATCTCCCTAGGTCGTCATAGTGTACGTCATTAGGCCACATTGTCAGTACTCACAATGAGGATGGTGACCCTTGCCCTTGGATTCTACTCATGCTTTCTATTAGGCAGAGTAGAGTCACATTGGGAGGATCATAAGTAAAAAAAAAATAAAGAAAACACAGATCAAGAAATCAAATCGAATTCACGACTTCTACCTTAGCACTCAGATTACTAACCACAAGTATACATTTCAAGTTAAGTTTGTATTTATTAAACGTTTAGTTTTTTTAATATACATGTATAAATTTAATATATATGTATACAGGTGATGTTACACTTTTCTATATAGCGGGACTTAATCTGTAGTATTAGTAAAACCTTTCAACATAACCAAATGAATATACAATAAACTATGTGTAAAATTCACGAAAGACTAAAAACAGATATTAAACACGGTTCGCACTGTAAACTTCGAATAGACAGCACACCCAGAGACAGACAATTGTAGACAGTACAGTATTCATACCTAGATTATAATGTTTTGATGCCCATAGTTCTATCGCTTTGTTTTGGGTGTTGTAAGATTTCATTTTAAGATAACTTTTGCTAATAGTACTGTAAGTAATATCTCCTCTTAATGATGATTTCACAACGAACAGTAGATCGTTATCCTCGTCGGCTAATGTAGTCCACCCATGGCCACCGATGAATTTCCCTATAAAAAATTTAGACTTATTAACCCAATAGGAGTAGGTAAAAATACTTATTAATAACTCTCATGCAACAATAAGATAATAAAATCTCCGTAAATCTCTTCATAATTATATAGAAGAATAAATATAAAATCTAGACCTTGATAAATGGAAAAGAACGTAGTGACATATCCTACCAAACTAGGATGCGTTACATGACCTAGAAAAATGTAATGGCGGCACCACACTGCGTTATGCGCTATTCGTTATGCGGGTTATTCACGCGCATACGGTGAAGTGTGGAGAGTATATTCGCCAATATTTGCTTTATTCGTACGCATAACACATAAGCACGAATAGCGAATACGAGTATCCGTCGACATGTCGGTTTTTTGACACACTTCATAGGACACGAATAAAGCAAATATACGCATCGACTGCCCACACTTCGGACATGTAGTGAAGTGCACTATGCATAACTAACAACCATAGACTATAAAACAGTTTTTGAAATACGATAAAAATAATATATCATATGATCAAAATAATTAGACTTCATTTAAGTAGTAGTAAGTTTCTGTAAATTTAATAAAATAAAAAGGAAATTAAAATCATATGTTTCGTTCGTTCGTATGGTTTCGTTTCGTTGACCATAAAAATGACCATGATACATCTATGCAATAAGGCAAATATGTGAGTTGTACACACATATTAGCCTTATTTGGCATACCAGTTCGAAGTGTGGATGGCATGTTTGTTGTTTGCGCGCATAACAAATATTTTGGCGAATACGGCGTAGACACATAACGAATAGCGCATAACGCAGTGTGGTGCCGCCATAACACAGGTGATGTTACACTTTTCTAGGTCATCATCAGATTCCCGTTTGTATCCTAATACAAAAGACTTAACAACGAATGATAAATTATGTCTTTTCTTTTATTGAAAAATTACTTGAATTTTTTATTTTTAGGGTTCCGTACTTCATGACTCGGAACCCGTGTAGATTCTATGTCTGTCCGTCCTCGACTTACCGTTCAAACAGTTAGTGCTCGAAAGATGAAACTTTGTATGGATATGTGTTTTTATCACTTCGACAAAGTGTTATATTAAAATCACGAAAAATATTTTGATTTGGGGTAGCTCCCCTACACGTTACGTGCAGATGTTTTTTTTTCTCGCGTCTACCCCATCGTGTGGGGTTTGTTACATTTCAGGTCTTTTAAAAACAGTGAAAGGTTGCTAAGATCATTTTTGATTTAGGTATTCGTTTGCGAGTTATTCAACTTTAAAGCACAATTTCTTGTTCCCACCCCCCTTCTAGCTAAACGGCTGGCTTCAAAATTCTGAAAAAAATGATGGTAGTCCATATTATGAACTTAAAGGAAATATAAGGGCTTAGAATACTTTGTTAGTTCAGGAGTTATAGGGGCCTATTTTGTAAATTCGTTATTTTTGTAAGGAGTTTTCCAAATAAGCGTATTATTTGGAAAACTCCTTACAAAAATAACGAAGTTATAAATAAACTTGACAATTATGTCGTATTGGACATGATTTTAAAGCCACGTTCCATTACGGGTTACTACGGAACCATATTTTATGCTTGACCTGACACGCACTTGGCCGATTTTTTTAGTAGTACTTGTACGAGTAGAAGTAGAACTGTAATTCATATATTTTCAAAAAAAACGTTTATAAAAACTGCCAAATAAATCCTCTCAGCAATCAAATGAAACTAAAATTCTAAAAGATTCCCTAGATGATCAGTGTTAACGGAAATTCCACATGAATCCCCCGGAGATCTAAACAGGGTATCCTAGTTGACAGAGTCCTTTTCAGGCACTTTCGAAACATCACATTACTGAATCTAGTTACGCGGTTCCGAAATGTCATTCTTATGAAGAAAAACCTGCGAGAAACTCTATTCGACTCATTAAATTCCGGCAAATTCAAATGAGGGAGTTTATAAACTTACACTTTTTAAAACTACAGCGTAATGGTAATATTTGTGACAATCGCATAAACTACAACGTCATTCTTGCAGTAATAGTTGCTCAGCATCAGTACCTTGATTTATTTCATGGAATAAAGCTCTTTCACGATATCACGGAATTCGTGTTAACGACGAACGTTAGGTGTGGATATTATTATTTGAATTGTGAACCTCTATTGGTGATATGACTTTTCTTAATTTCGCAGTTCTGTTAAAAGTTTATAGAAACGTATAACTAATAATGGTTGACTTAAATCTAAAAATATAACATATAATACATTGGCCTGAGTATTTAAGTCTCTAAGAACGAATTTGTTGAAAAATCATCATGTAAATAATAATTAAATACACTTATAGTCGTCACAAAATAAGAAGCCCGTTTTGACATTTGTCATCGTGAACGTTAATCAACGATTAATTCGTGTTTTTGAGTGCATTTTTTCAATATAAAGTTAAACTTGATGCTTATTTATGATACGCGTTGTGATAGTGTATGGGTAACATAGTAATTAAATAGGAATATGAATTTGATTTTTCAATTTCTTTTTCAATTTCTTACTACAAAGTTCATCGCGGCATGTCACATGACAAATGTCAAAACGGGCTTCTTATTTTGTGACGACTATAGCATTGAGTAACACATTCTGTTTTCTTACTAATATCATGGTTTCGTCTCAGCAACCCTATGGCTTTTTGCCTTAAGTATTGTTCATAAGTTCCTAAATAAGGTTTATGATTTCCATCAAAAAAGCATGTTCCAACAACGTCTGGTTCGGCTTTATTTCCCCTTTTCCTTCGGTCGAATGTCCATAGTGGTGCACAAGTCTGCAAAAATACAAAATTCAATAGTTGACATCGTTTGACAATCTGAGATGAAATATCGAGAGATCGAGGAGATCGACAGAGTACGACAAGATAGGTCCCTTCATTGATTTAAACCCTTGACCCGGAGTTCAGTTCTCCATCTGCGTCCCGACTGATATGCCTACTGAACGAGCCGGGGAAACTCTTTGAGCAGTTGCAGTTAGCCTTGATATCGTCAACACTTTTCTCACCCTCCCCTGGCGGGCTGCCATAGAGGCCTACCTGCGTGACAGGACCGTGAAGTATATCTGGTAAGTATGCTCTGTACTAGGTCCATTGTTGTGGAATTTCGTATACGATGCGGTCCTTCGTACCAGTCTGCCCTCTGACCTGAGTGTAGTCTGCTATGTGAATTACATACTAGTACTAGCTAGAGGGTCAAGCTTCCAGGAAATGCTTCGGCTCGTTGAGCAGGGGGTGACTTGTATTGTGGGTAAGATCTGTGAGCCCAGCTCCCTGAAATCGATCGAAATAGGTAACGCTGCAGTCCAGGTGAGTCAATACATGAAGTATTTAGGCTTTATCCTGGATAGTCGGGTACGGCAGGGGAAGCCGCTAATGCGTTCCTGGTGCTCCTCTCGATTGCGGAGATCTACCGCCGTGGGTTTTTTTTTTTTAGAGGTCTATTTATTAGACCTCACTGCTCTTCCCCGATCATAAACCAGGACCTTTTCGTTCTATGTTACATTTACTATCGTTATATTTAAAATTATTTAACAGTATTTTCGGGATGATTTCCCGATGTTGTCTCTTATTATTTTATATTTACATTTTATTTTTATTGCAGTGTGTTATTTCTTTGTACTAATTATTTAAAGACTATTATGTTTTCATCATTTGGTTCTTTCTTACATTTATTATATAGTACTTATAATCTTATAACAATCAGTTATTTAGTGTCTCTTTAACAATAAGTTTTTTAACATCTTCCCATATTTTGGGGGTTGTCTTTCTTTTCGTTGTTCGATAGTAATGTGTTGATTGATTTTGTATTTAATGTAGTGTCTGTTCTGTCCTGTGTATAGTTTTATTGTTTGTAACGCCAAGACATCGCATGCAGATGTTATTTCCACGTAATATTTATGACTGGTGTGTTTGTATGTGTGCATGTCTTGTTCGTAATGGTGATGTAAATCACTTCTCCCTATCTTGTCCTCAACATATATATAAACTCAAGTATATATACTTGGTGATCCTCAGTTGTGATTTACGTGTATGTTTGTTTGTATTCGTGTTAAGTGTTTGTATGCATGTTTGATATTACTTCCTATATGTTTATCATATAATCCGTAAATCATTGTGTTTCTGTAGCGTATATGTGTTGTGATGTGTGAGTCATAAATACTCCGTGGTTGACCGCGCCAGGTAGTCCCATTTGGTACGTGTTGGGCATTCGGCACTGAACGCATTATGGCCGATGTTACGCAGCCCAGAGTGCGAGCAGTTGCAGCATCGCGCTTCAGCTCCTTTAGCGTAGTCGGGGCAACTCTCGCGGAGATGAGAGCCCCCGCAGTGGCTGCATCTGCTCGCACTCTCCGTGCAGAATCTACGGCCATGGCCGAATCCAAGGCACTTGGTGCATTGGATGAGCGGAGACTGGTCCTCCACTCTGACCCTTTGAAGGTCTATGTAGAAGTTTCCGGCCTCCGTCATCCTCTGCCACACCCTTGGCTTTACCTGGAGGACAACATGCGATGTCTTGGGGTTATGTGTCTTCTTTTTGTACTTTATCTTTAGCTCTTTCTCCTCCTGTGGTAGGCCCATGAAGATATCCGGGTTTTGGGTGTATAGGGCCCTCACCATATCTTCATCGTCCTCCTCCATGTACAGGTCCTTGAGGACGACGAGCGGGTTCTTGTTGCTCATGGGTGCTACCACAAGACCTTCACCGCATTTTCCGATCTGCTCCATCAGTTTTTCCCTCTCGGTTTAAGTGTCGCAGCCAAGGATGACCGTGCTGTTCTTGGCCTTCCTTGTTTTGTTAATTTTCAGGCCAGTAGCCCTGGCGTCGACAGCCTTCTTCACCCTGACAAGTACCTCGTCGGCAGTCGCCGTGGGGTTTAGTGGGTAGACCTGTTTTTCGTTTACCCTACAAAGGGTATGGTGCGAAAAGTATTCCTACGTTTCAGAAATAGGTCTATAGGGTAAGACCTGAAGGCTTGTGCCGCCTATCGGCCTATCGTTATACATTGTAACAGCCCGATCGCATTTTTGCGACCTACCCGCCATTCTATCGCCAACCGCAACAATAAATCTGTCATCAGATTCTGTAACCAGATCTGACCCGTGATCTTGTCAACTAGTGGTGGATCTATCTATAGGTTTATACTGTATATAATGGAATGAGTTGAAACTTACCAAATAATGTTTTGAGGTAGTAGCAACTGAAGCACCAAGATGAAATGCGACAGTGTCTGCAATAATTTAAATAATACAACATATTAAGGAACATAGAGAAAAAATGTAACACATGTACTGAGGGCAACTTTACATATTATGTCTAAACTCTGTTTTGAATGCTTATTACCAGAGATATTGCATAGACTCAAATGTATCGTAAATCCACAAACATTTCTTTTCTTTTTCTATAAGATAGTCATACATTTAGATATATAATTCAAAGCAATGGACACTTAAAATATAGTCATTCTTAAAACATCAGCTTGGGTTTTCCAAATTCACAAGAGTGAGAAAACAAAAAAAGAAATACTCGGCAACGACATTTAACGAAACTTTTCGAAACGTTACTTCACCAAGAATATGAAAATTCGCACAATAATATAATTTAGTATTGATGACAAAATGTTATTAACAGTGATTTTAAAATAAATATTTCAAAAACTTTGATTAAATGCCATGGACATAGTGCACTCACGAAGCGATACTAAATATAAACAAAATAGCAGGGGTTTATAACCTTTGGATGTTTCTTTTTTGCAGCAGTAAAATCTGTTGATTATTACTTGGTTGTGGCTCCACCTATAACTACTCTTAATAAAAAAACAATGATCAAGAAAACAAAATAACAATAATTAAATAAAACACAATTACTAACAAATTTTTTAACAAATAACTTGTATCACCACGAACGCGTTTCGAAAGGGAATAAATCACTATAGTTACTTAAGAATGAGATATTACGGCAAATACAAAAGATAGACAGAGATAGATAGTAGATTGTCAACTCCACAGTCGCTTTTAAGGTAAATAAACTTTTGTATCGCATCTCGTTGGCCGTACTTCATACATAAACTATTTTAGTTATAATCATTATTAAAAGGTATTACGATTACAACTTATATCATTAGCTCTAGAAAACTATAAAAATTATAAATCCACTTAAATGGGAACATTTTAAAAACAAGCAACTCTGAAGTGTTTGAATTGAATGTGATGCGAATCCGCAATCTCCTACGATCCAGTAAAATTATTTAACTGCAACAAGCCAGAAGTCCGTAAATTATCCCAAAAAAAATATAACACCGGGAATGTTCACTTACTTGTAAGTCTAGATGATGGTGGAATAGTAATTGGTTCCTCATCACACTGTATTTCTGAAGATACATTTATAAGACTCATGTTGCAAATATATACCCTACCGTGTGTATTTTCACTGGGTGCTCCAACAACTGGAAATTTATATTATTTGAATTTTTTCAATGGTAACATCGACAATTTTCTTGTAGGATTACTAGTGCTTTATGTATTATAAAAGAACTATATACATCTGTGATATGCACTGCCACCATTCGTTTATTATAATTTTTGTATCATGCTCCTGAGTTTATTGTATTGTGTGGAAACTGCTCTTAAGTTTTAATTGTTTAACACGATGATACTGTAATGATTACATGGATTTTTAACCCATGATGTCTGAGAATATACATTATTCATTTTTATTATGTTTTAAATTTTCTCACAGGGTACAATTAATAAACACAAATTCACAGTCCATACGACATTAGTATGTAAGCATTTGAGGGTTTGAGAAGGTACAACAACTGAAAGTTTTTGTTTTAAGCTTGTAACGCATAAAACAAAAACTACAAAGTCACAACACAGTAACTAAACAACTTACCTAGTCTATTGTGGAATGACTGATAGCCCATGGCAAAACCAAAATCTGAATTATTATCATGTTTTAGTGGAGTTATCGATATGCCCGATGGGTGATGGAGAAATTTAGCATAGGTTAACTTTGGCACCATACACAGTGACATGAGAGTCACCAGATAAATATCTAAAATATATAAGAAAAGTAAGAATTTCAATGTTTACAGCAAATAAAATAACGTACACACATTTTCTTATTTCTGGCAATGGACTCTTAAACGCTTTTGATGATAATTTCGCTAAGATATTTTGAACTTTGAAAAAAATAAACTCTGAAAGAAGAAGTACTATGTCCATTTCTAAGTAACATACATCACTAAAGTCAGTTATTGAAATTATTTTTAGATTTATATTTTTGGAGGCTTCTTGCCTCCAAAAATACTCTTTAATGCTCTTCTAACGGCGTAAAGTTTGCAGGGTTTACACATATTTTTTGGCTGACGTTAGTAACTTGAGCTCAGAAATCAAAAGTTAATTAGTAAGCCCACATCATTAACATTACTTAAGCATTGAAGATGAACGCTGAAAAAGAGTATCGAGTCTGATCATTGTGCGTTTGCTGCTAACTTTGATCGCCTGACATTTAGTTGGATTGACAGACATTCCAAATTTCTTCGACTTTGTGACTCCAAGTCCCAGATATTTTCGATGCTGTCGGCGTATAATTATTATGCACTACGAAGACTAAGAGGTTAATAAATATTGAGAATAAAAGAAGACATTGAATGCCGCCTTGAGGGACGCCTGCTTAGAGGTCGCACCAACTGGAGTTCGAATCATCAACGCAAGCACACCGAAGCTAAGTGGAGAATCATTCTAACACCTCAGAAGGAAGCATAACATATTCAAGGATGGATAAAAGAATTTCTTGACTGATGGTATAAAAATATTCGAGAAGTCAACTTATACTAGTACTGTGAGTTTGTCTGTCATGAACTTCGTAATATTACCAGTCACTAAAGCCAGTTCGCAGAGGGCTGATTTGCTCATGAACGCAAAGACTTTGAGTAATTAACTTTGCATAAATGACAGATAAAAACACTAGAGACATTACAGACATATCACTATAATCTATCTACATCACATAAAATCAGAAATAGGCAAAGTTAAATTTGTTTCTTTGTTACTTACTTGGCATATTTTTAAATATCTTCTGTGTTAAAGCTATTAAATTTGATTATCCTTAGAGCGACACGAATGCTCAGTTCACTTTTAGCATTAATACTAATTAATCCTAACCTACAGGAAGACAAACCAACGATTTATAAATATACAGGAAAATAGGTATTTTAAGCTTACAAGTTTAAATATATTATTTGAATAACATCACCTACAAAATGTTAATTTTTAGTAAAGCTTAAGTTACATTATTTTTATTTAAGATCATTACTACGACTGCCTCGGTACTGCATCATGCATGGTAGCGTATACGACTTCTGTGCTCGAGGTTTCGGGATCCATGACCAGATCGGACCAAATGTTTGTGTGATCTGCAGAGATTGGTTTCAGACTTTTGGTTTTCTATGTATCATATGATTGTATTTACAAAAAAGTATATAAGTTATTCATATCAGTTGTCTAGTACTCATAATACAAGCTCGGCTTAGTTTGGGACCAGACCGCATTGTGTGTCATTTAAAATGTAGTAGAGCCACGGAGGTAGTCGAGATCATCCTAATAATGACAGTATTCTTGCTTTCGTATTTCGTTGGTTAGTGTGAGAATGAAAGCCCATACATGCTGCATCATTCTCCCGGTCTCCGGAGGCTAGGAGAATGATGCAGAAGCATCTGAACAGGCTGCCATGGTATGGGTCACCATGCTTCATTGCCTACCCTAACAATGACGATGGTGACCCCTACTCCTGGATTCTACTCATGCTTTCCATCAGGTAGAATAGAGTCCCTTTAGTCGGCTTAAATATAAAAAAAAAACTTTTGCATTTCAAATAGCATTTGAGTACAACTATTTTCATGAAACATTGTTTCATTGAACTAGATGGCGTTGTGTGGAAGATGTAAGTAATATTAAATGTGTTCATACTAAAAGATACCTCAAACAACTAATACTTCTAAATTTGTGTCAATCAGTATAAATTCTCTTCATAGCATTAATAGCCTTTAGTAGCCAGCAGCTGAACATTTTTTCTCCTTCAAAACTAAGTTATCCTTTAAAATTTGCTTCATAATCATCATCATATCTCAGCTGAAAGACGTCCACTTCTAGCAATAGGTTCCCCAAATTTACTTACCCACACTCTCAACCAAAAACTAACTAGATTTTATTTTCTCTGCATCAATGTTGACTGGTAACTCAACACGCTGACGATTCCCGGGTCGGACCAAATTGGTTTCGGAGTCTGGGTGTTTTCTATGTATAATATGTATGTATTTACAAAAAAAAAGTATGTTGATGTATTTATATCAGTTGTCTAGTACCCATAGTACAAGCTCTATTTATTTATTTAATATTTACGTTTTTCACGCATTGAAATCACGCGGTCAGTCAATAAATAAATAAATATTTTGGACATCTGACACACAACATCATCTAGTCCCAAGCTAAGCAGAGCTTGTGTTATGGGTACTAGACAACTGATATAAATACATAAACATACTTTTTTTTTGTAAATACATACATATTATACATAGAAAACACCCAGACTCCGAAACAAAGATTTGTAAATCACACAAATAATATTTGGTCCGACCCGGGAATCGAACCCGAGACCTCTTGATTATCAGCCGCATACGTTAACCACTAGACCAACGAGGCAGTCAATGAAATAAAACCAATAACATCGATAACAAAATATTTTTTAATTAAATTCAGGAAATGGATACATAATATTACTATGCGAAATATTATACAAATACATTTGCTAATTAACTAAATATTGAATTTATTTGAAACGATAAATACTGACTACAACACAATCAAAGCTAGATAAAGGAAAACAACACAATGTTCACTATACAATGTTTTACATTAAATATAACACAGATCGTATACCTAATTACACCTATAGTTATAGACAGGCAAAATTTTATCCTTAGAAACAACTAGGAAAAATAAGAGCAGGACAAATAAATAAATTTAATTAGATTATTGGTGTTCACATTATTGCAGTGAGTGTTTCAATAATAAACTGAGGCTAGCCTCTGTTGGGTTATTTCACTTCTGTTCGATCGTGATGGTCACCGCGGTCAGCGTTGTGATTGGTAAAAAGTTTAGTTTGAGCCAATCACACAACAGCGAACGACAACATCGTAACGATCAAGTTGAAGTGAAATAAAACAACAGTTTCTCTGAATATTTACCACTAAGAGAAAAAATTTGTTAGATAGTCAATTTATCAAATAAGGCCATAGGCTATATGTCATCAAGGTACGACGAGTTCCAAACTAGGCTAAACCAAAAAATTTAGGAAACTTGAGCTGATACTTCCATAGCTGTTCGAACTGTGAGGCAACCGGGATAGTGTCCCAAACCTAGCACGAACAAACACTGCACCAACATTATTGCTTGAATACTAATGATAAGGTTAATTGGACTGGCATAGTTTTTTGATTTACAGGAGTGGTGTATTAACGGAATGTATTACAAAAACGGGAAGAAATTATTCGTTCACTGCGTAAATATACGGTATCGCAAAAATAATGTATGATAAAATTGATTCTCTTTAAAGGTAGTTTTTTCAGAACATTTAAGGTACGCATCCATTGGCCCGCGCCGGACGCACGGCAAGCAACGGATTGAACGGATTTGCCTTGCTCATAAATGTCGGCGTTCGGTGCGGGTAGCGCGGATAGTGGACGCAGCACCATGTGAAATCATACAAAGCAAATTAAAATCCGTTGCGTGCGGTGCGTCCGGCGCGGGCCAATGAATGTTCTGAAAAAACTACGTGACAATATATGGGTATCTTTTAAGATTAACTCACTATAACCTTGTTCAAGAGTAACAAATTAACTCTGGGGAACTGAGCGGTATATTTTCGCTTGATCTGTTTGCGTCCGTTGCAGTTGAAGTCAGCTGATTATAATGCATCGATCGTCTCTGTGAATATAAATTCTTATAATTAATTTAGTAATAACATCATGTTATACATCATTACTAATATTATAACTCTGAATGTGTAATGAAATTTGGCAACTTGATACTTTTATCCTTGTGGAAGTACATAGGCTCTGTACCACGGTTTACGTGACACGCGGGCGCAGTCCTTCACATAATCTAGTACTTCTACGAGGTCTGTTCAAAAGAAAAGGTGAATTTTGAATTTTCGCGGGCTGTGTTCATTCGATTATCCAATTTTTTTTTTGTTATGTTGGTACACATAATATATTTTTATCATATGTTCGCATTATCAGCCAATTATGATTAGTAGTAAGTAGTTTGTTGTTGACAACTGAAAATGTTAGTCACGTTTTCGTGTGTTCTTCGATTTTTTACTTTTTTTTTTTTACTCAGAAATAAATATTAAATTTTGCTTTGAAAATAGAATAAATTTGCGTTAAAATGTTGACTGTAGCATTGTACAAATCCACTTTGTCTTAAAAAGTGTTTGTAAATGGTACAAGTGCATAACAGAAGGCCGAGAAGATGTTATAATTTTGTTTTTTTTTTATCCAGAAATATATAATTAATTTTTCGTTGAAAATGGAATAAATTTTGCGTTAAAATGTTGATGTAGCATTGGACGAATTCACTTTGTCTTGAAAAGTATTTGTAAATGGTACAAGTGCTTTACAGAAGGCCGAGAAGATGTTATAATTGGCAAAATATGCATCTTTAATTTTCAAATTAACGTCACCTTTGTGTTTAGTTCTCAGTAATTCGATTGATCTTTGTTTCTTTCGCTTGATCTTTTGTTTCTTGTGTATACTTTTAAAAATTTGTACACACACTAATAAAATTTAATAAAAAAAATTGCTCAATTCTCAAAAGATCCATAGGTTAGTTCGAAAATATCAATCATTTTCTTTTGTTACGTTAGTGAAAAGTTTCAGCAATACATTTTTCATCTATTTAGTTCAATAACAATAAGGTCATATAATATAAAAAATTACTGAGTTTATGTTATTAAGTTGACCTACTAAAATGACATACAGAAGGATTTAATATGTACTTACAATAGTTTGTCTCTTAACCTCTGTTTTAAGACGTTGCAATTTCTGTTTATTCTTACGGCGGAGAAAACCACTCTGTAAAATAATAGGCAATACTCAGTATATTAAAGTCGAGCTCAGGGATAAGCTCCTGTCGTTTTTCTCAACATCTAATGGCTTGGCTGTAGGGTGTCCAAAATATTGCCCATGCACTGTGCTATTGTCTACGTAGCAATATATGATACCAAGAGCTAATATATCACTTAAATGTAGAAAAAACTGTGTGGGCGACAGGACCATGAGTTTTAGATATCAGCCGTAATTTACAACAACCAGGGCTATACTCAGACTGTGCAAATTATGAATTATAGAAGTATCGTTCAATGGTTTGAAGAACATGGAAATTTAACATACCTTATAGAGTACAATGACGAGGATGATTATTAAAAGCAGTCCTACAAAACCAGCGGCTATCAATATCCATATATTGACAAATGCCTCCTGGAGATGTACTAGTGTAGTAACACTAAAACTAAAAAAAATAATTAATTTAGTAATGTTTGTTTACTTAAATATTTTACTGGAATAATTTTGCTATATTTTAAATTACTAAAAAACATAATTAATGTTTTGAAAATATTTGATTACCAGTTATGATAAACATTTATTTATAAAAATACACACATATTTTTCGACTTATACCTACCGCGTAGATGTAACATTGTCAAATTGAATACTTAGTACTGAGCTGGTTTCAATATTGCCTCGTTTCTTAAGCACATTGTAAGCTGGAATGCAAAAATACATTATTTTGTTAGTGCCAGTTACTGATTAGTAAAAATAGATTTAGCTTGCGAAGGCCTTTGTCGTGGAGGTCTTTACTTTCGCCGCTCGTAGGATGAAAGGACTGGGGGCGTGACCTAAATAATTAGAGAGACTGTTACTGTGGCCGATACCTCTCTTCAAAAAGTACAAGACATCCTCTTTTTCTTTACCTTTTGGTTAACTATTTTTAGTTTTTAGTTATTTGGTTGCAACTTTAAATGCTTTCGGGGAACTAAAAAGTTATATAGGTTCTTCGAAATGAGCTAAAGCTATAATAACCCGACCTTGGTTCCTCTTGATTTAAGGAAGTACATGGCCAGCACTATATAATAGCAGGACTTAACATCTTTTCGGATGATTTAAACAGCATCTCTAATTAATTAAATGTGGCAAACCATGTTGCGGTCAGCTTTAAATACGTATTATAGTCAGTTTATAAATACGTATAGTTTAACATATGTACAAATATTTAAACTTCAAATTTTATAACATACTAAAGGTTACTTACTTAAGACATCTGGATTTGTTTCCATTGAAACGACGACTCTCACAGAATTATCTTTATATAAACTATGTATCGGACAAGTAGCTAATATTGTTGAGGCATTATTCTTTATGATTTTACATTCATTGTCGGCAGACTGTGTCAGAGAAGGTTCTTTTATATAGATCTGAGAATAATAAGAATTTATTTATGCATTCTACACAGGGCCATTTTGGTCTAACTGCTGATAAACATATTTTAATTCTAAATTCAGACATGATACAGTATAATATACACTCAAACAGAACAAATAATCATACTTATTACACAATTATTTTTTCAGGGTGAGAATATAACAAATTACCAATATGGCAGTTTGGATTTATCTGCCAGCCGGCCAGTTAAAATATGATCTGAAGATTCTATTATAGAATATATTTTCACTATAGTTTTAATGATAAAAATATAGGCTCACATAGGGGAGTTGCCCTAGGTGATTAGAACATCAATATTTATCAAATATTTCGGACATCATTCACACAACGTCATCTAGTCCCAAGCTAAGCAGAGCTTGTGTTATGGGTACTATACAACTGATATAAATACATTAACATACTTTTTTTGGAAATACATACATACAATACATAGAAGACACCCAGACTCCGAAACAAATATTTTTTGAATAACACAAATAATATTTGGTCCGACCCGAGAATCGAACCCGAGATCTCTTGATCAGCAGCCGCATACGCTAACCACTAGACCAACGAAGCAGTCGATTGTTAATGATATTGATAAAATAACACAGAGAGTTTATATTTACAGGTTAAATTAAATTTCAATAAGTGATTCTGGCGAAGTATATTTCATCCTACATTCGGGATTCAGAATATCACAAGATGAGCGTTACATGAGCTAACACTTACGGCTACGGGTTCGTCTGAATATGTGATGTAATCTAGCTTGTGCACCACCACTGTAGCATCCAAGTGTTTAAAGTTAGTTGGCCCCTTGTTTGTGATCTAAAAAACACATAAAACATACATTTGTTACACTCTTTCTTCTTAATAACACACACACAAACCCACTGAGGTGATACTTGGGAATTGTAACAAAAATTTAAACTGTCCAAAAAGCCATAATAAAATTAATAAAAAATAAGATAATTTTTTGTTTTATCACTCATTAGCAATACCGACACCGGACAAAGGACAAAGCTGGATCTAGGTAGGAAAAGTTTGCGAGTACGAGAGCGGGAGTCCAATGATGCAGAATCATAAATCAATAGGCTGCCATAGTGTCATACCATATAGTCCAGTCAATAAAAGCTTAACTTTGCCATTTTGGTTGAACACCTGCAACCAACGCCAAAATTTCCGTAAGTCTTCGTAGATTAATATACTAAAATTGCAGGGTGCTGCAATACCGGCAAATGGTGCAAATACATTGCAAAAGGGTGCAAAAACAACATTTTCGTCTATATCTCGCGATTGGCTGGAAAAATAAAAAAAGATCCTACTACCAAATTGTAGGAAATTAAATCCCCTACAACAACATGCAAACGTATTTTCGCGTATCTCTCATAGTTTTTGCACAAAATGTATTTAAAGGTGCAAAATGAAAAAAATGTTACTATTAATCTTTTTTTTTTCATATTGAAGTGATACTACATGTTTCATTTTGATTCAAATGATATGTTTCGGGCATTTTTTTTATTTATTTACGCCTTTTTTAAATTACCTAATAATCTTGGCAAAAAAAAAATTAAATTTTATTATATGACTAGCTGACCTGGCAAACTTCGTACCACCTCAGAATAATCATTAAAATATTATGCTTAGTTATTAACTGATACTGATAAATTGACAGCAGTGCCACCTAACGGGCCACGGCTGGTACCGCCACAATCGCTTTGTTCCTGCATTTTAAATCTGTAATATCTTTAAAAATATTAATTTAAATTACATACTATAAAGGGTCATTTTAATCTATATTAGATGCACAAAGTATTTAAGGTACTTAATTGGATAAGGATTAATACTGTATTGCTTATAATCGTTTCGTAAATAATCCATTATTTCTAGTAAAAAGACAGAAAGTATTGTAGAACTTCTTAAAGTGTACAATACTGCAGTACATTATTTTGATCTATCTCGTAGGGTACAGCCAGCGTTTGCAATGTCAGCGTAAAAAATGGGTTTATTTACGACATCACATTAAAAACCTCTAAAATTATCAATGTTTTTCTACTTTTATGCATGCATTATACATATAAACCTTCCTCTTGAATCATTCTATCTAGTAAAGAAAACGGCGTCAAAGTCCGTTGCGTTGTTTTAAATATCGAAGCATTTATACGGACAGACAGAGAGTGGAAACGACTTTGGCTTATACTATGTAGTGATAATTTAATTTTAGTTTATTTTTTATTACATCGGATAGAGCAAAATTGCATTTGAAACGTATATTTGCAGTATATATTACCTCTCCATTTACCTGAGCTATAAATTTAATTTCAGGTAGACGTTTATAATAATATATCACTAGCGGAGAAAGAGCGTGGTATATTTTATATTATTCTTTCTACTACTATTCTACTCTTTTGCTCCCACTGATTCCAATTCTACAGTAAGAGTCTTCAATATAAGAGTGAATAGGTAGAATAAGACAAATATGAGACCCTTGCGCTCGACGTAAATAGTCCCATTCAAGATCTATAGGATAGGATCGAAAAATACCCATGTGCTCGAATAAGACCATACGTTTCCTAACAAGAGCGAAAGAGATAGAGATTCAGACAAAAATGAGAACCTTGCGCTCGACGACAATAGTACCATTGAGAACACACACACATGCGCTTGTTTTTCTATCTCGCTGAGTGCAATGAGTAAGACTGCAGCAGAAAATGCTCAACTAACTGTTTGTCACTTACTGTCACTATACTCCAAACTGTCGTTTCAGGGATATTTTGTTATTGTGCGTCGTTCCAGAAGTGATTTTTTACAAAATAAACTTGATTCACTGTTTTCAATTTAAAGGAAACATTTTTATCCTTCCTTCATTTTTATGTTCTATTTGTATGAAGAACTTCTATTTGTATAAGATGCAACAATTGTTGTAAAAAGTATGCAATCCTCTCAGGATCCTTCATTCGTTTCTTCAACTAGCTGTTGAGACATACATTTATCGAAAAACAGAATCGATGTTAGTTATCAATCTACTAAGCAAACTTTGTGTTTGCACGTCATACCATAATATTTAGCTTCATGAAGCTTCATCAATAATTTAACCTCAGAAGAATTTAGAATTATTACTGATGTTTTCCTTCAATATGTCTTTGATAATACTGACCGTAATACAAGGTGGGCCAAAATAAATGACCCTATTGAAAGATGCTCTTATATTTGCAAATGGCGGCCAATGTCAAATCTGTTTTGACATTTGTAAACTAGACAGATGTAGAATACAAGTGAACAAGCCATGGAGCGATACACTCCCCGCGGAAATCGGAATAATCGTGTCTATTCTTTTGCGTAACAATTCGTCTGTGGTGTTGGCGCAGCGCGAATTCCATCGCCGATTCCCCGGTCGTCCGGCACTAATTGCGCAAACACTGCGCAGTTTGGCCAGGGACCACAAGAGATGCTGCCAAGAGTGGCTGGCCCCGGAGCGCCTATTCTGCCAAGAATATCGCAGCTGTTGCTGAGGATGTCGAGCTGTCGCCAGAAACATCGACCAGATGCCGTGCCTCGCAATTAGCTATCAGCCGGTCGTCCCTAAGGCAAATTTTGGTCAAAGACCTGCGCATGTCCATGCATCAGCTGCTGCCTGTCGATCACCAAACGCATGTAGCCTACGCCCATCCGATTCTCAATCTCGAGGACGAAGTAGACGATTTTTCGACGAAAATAATAATGAGCGATGAGGCTCATTTCCACCTCAGCGGGTACGTGAACAAGCAAAACTATCGCTTCTAGGGCTCCGAAAATCCACGAGTGTAGCACGAGGAGCCATTATAATCGCGAAAAGTGACTGCATGGTACGCTGTTCAAGCTGGAACAGTCATCGATCCATTTGTTTTCGAGGACGCCGCTGATCAAACGACAACAGTGAACGTTGCGCGCTATATGGCCACGTTAACCGAGTTTTTTCTGCCACAATTGAATGAATTAGGACCGTAGGACATGTGGTTTCAACAAGACGGAGCAACGGCACACACTGCGCGAGACACAACTGATATTCTGAAGGCGGAGTTCTCGAGTCGCCTCATCTCTCGTTTTGGCGATTTGGAAAAAAATTGAGAGCCAAACAACATCGGATGACTTCTTTTGGCCCACCTTGTATAAGAACCTCAGGTAGTCAGGAGACTTATCATTGTTTAGGAGGCATAGCAGTGTACACACCAGCAAGTAGTGTTTGATATAAAAGAACTCCAATCAAATGTAAAAAAATCTGCAGCGCAATTAGCATCTACAACAGATATCACCGATGAGATGTATGATGAGAGATTGCCTTCTGGATTAAAAACATCACATATGCAGATCCTAGTAAACTATGTTTAGGCATTTCACCTCTTGTATCACCATCGTATATAACATTTCTATCAGGCATATTACATGCCTCCCGTTCATTAGATGACCATCCTCTCAAATTTGAAAATTTGCGCTGAATCCGATGGAATAAAAAAAATATAAATTAAAAATATCATATCAAAAAAGGTATAAATAAGTAAACAAAAATATTAATTAAATCCCAAGGAAACATGTAGGATCGCTTCAAAATGAAAAAAAAAGATTAATAATAATATTTTTACAATTTTGCACCTTTATATGCATTTTGAGCAAAAACTATGAGAGATACGCGAAAATACGTTTCCAAGTTTTTGTAGGGGATTTATTTTCCTACAATTTTGTAGTAGGATCCTTTTTTATTTTTCCAGCCAATCGCGAGATATAGACGAAAAAGTTGTTTTTGCACCCTTTTGCAATGTATTTGCACCCTTTGCCGGTATTGCAGCACCCTGCAATTTTATTATATTAATTTACGAACACTTACGGAAATTTTGGCGTTGGTTGCAGGTGTTCAACCAAAATGGCAAAGTTAAGCTTTTATTGACTGGACTAATACTATATTCGCAAAGAATATGGTGACGGAGTAAAGTCACTTTGACAGGTTGTTAAATAAAATTAAATAAAAGAATACTGCAACCACTGGTTAGAAATCGGACTGTGATTGCAGTAAATGAAAGAATTCCCATTTGGTTGAAATCAATCTCAATCTGATCACGTTGTAGAGCCATGATTCAGCATAAACAGGCCGGGCTGGTCTAGGCTGATATCACGCCACTGTTTACAGAAGTCCGTCGGTAAGTTCGTTTAAACTTCCTTATTCCCTTTTATTTCCTAAAAATATAAAAAGTTCCATATCGTACGTACCGTATAAATTTGTTTAAAATGTTTCGGAAACAAAATTTCACCTTCAATTACATCAACAACATCTCCAAGATCTGTAATTCTGAAAAAAAAACAAAAATGTATTTTGTAAGAACACAGTACAGTTTTTCTGACTCAAATCAATCAAAGATGTTCTGGGCACGCCCAAGGCGTTAGACCACTTCCAAGTAGAGTCCAGGATCTTCACGAATACGTGCTCTTACACGCTCGACATTTTCGGGATCTAGGTAGGCCGAATCATGGTTGATTTATTGTTGAACTTGTCTCCTCGAACTTCTGTACCCATTTTATTTTCCATTGAATCGATGGAGTTTCATTTTTTTGCCGTACGTTGTAATGCGCGCAAAATTTTCGTTGCGTTAGAGTAAAAGAATCGTTGTTGCGGTAGTACTCATACACAGAACACACGTTGTTTATAAACAGCGTCATGGTACTGAATTCCCATTGACCGCTTTTGCGCTTCGTAGCCCCTCCACCTCAACCCACCATCGCTGCTCGTCGCAGCTACCGATTCAAATTTAAACGAGCTTTTGGTCAACCGTATATTTGTCATACCAGATGTGTTTGTTTTCATTTCACAAAAGGCGACACGTGCGATGGCAGCGTGAGCAAAGGCGATCATATATAAGCGAAAGGCCTTTACCAATCGACTTAAGAACTATCATTAAGCGGTTAAGAATAAGTAGCTGGCCCTCAGTTATGTTACTCTTAAATAGATAGGTCAACTGCATTAGGTCATACATACCCTTTTATAGAAACACCACCAGGTTGACTTTCCAAAGGAATAGTATATTGATATACTTCGCTGTTATTCGTGTCTGAACAACGATTGAATAAATTTAAATTCAAAGTAACGTTTTTGTCTTCATTAGTGAGGTCTCGTAAATCCACGATGATATTATTGATTTCCTGTTTATCAAAAAAATTAAAGCTAAAAAAACAATTCTTAATAACTTTATTTCTTCATAAGGCTTACTGACAATCGATGCGATGAGCGAAGTATCGATGAAAAAAGCGGCGAAGTGTGAGTCGGACTCGCCCATGAAGGGTTCCGTAGCATCATATAAAAGTTTTTGTAGTTCGTTGTAACTTTCATCAATGTTCTAATAATGGTGTTTTGATTGCGGTTTGCGGTTTATGATTTATGACGTATTAAAAAAAACTACTTACTAGATCTCGTTCAAACTAATTTTCTTTAGAAGTTTTCATGGTAATGTACATCATATATTTTTTTTTAGTTTTATCATTCTCTTATTTTAGAAGTTACAGGGAGGGGGACACACATTTTACCACTTTGGAAGTGTCTCTCGCGCAAACTATTCAGTTTAGAAGAAAATGATATTAGAAACCTCAATATCATTTTTGAAGACCTATCCATAGATGGTTTTGATGAAAAAAATTTTTTTGAGTTTCAGTTCTGAGTATGGGGATCCCCAAAATTTATAGTTTTTTTTCTATTTTTGTGTAAAATATTAACGCGGTTCACAGAATACATCTACTGACCAAGTTTCAACAGTGTAGCTCTTATAGTTTCGGAAAAAAGTGGCTGTGACTTACAGACGGACGGACAGACAGACAGACAGACTTGACGAATCTATAAGGCTTCCGTTTTTTGCCATTTGGCAACGGAACCCTAAAAACGATGCAAAACAGGTAAAAATATTCTTTTTATGAGATTCCATTGCATGCGCTGCGTAAACAATTAACGTTTTGCAAAAGCAATGCATATTTTTTTTCTATTAATGGTTCTGTAAGTTCTAAAAAAAGTCTGCGGGAGCATGTCTAACTTTTAAGGTTTTCACACGGTAACCTTTTTACAGTAAATATAATTTTTCCCACTGCATAACATCATACTACTGACAATAAAAGACGCAAATGGGGGTGCGTGGTCAGCTAATAAATTATATTGATACAAATAGAGAATCAGATATTGTTGTTGTTTGTTGTTACATTATGTAAGAGTAGTGTAGGACGCCCATAAGCCAGGTGCAGTGACGACAGGATGGCTGGCAGTAGCTGGATGCGAGAAGCCCAAAATCGATCAGAGTGGTACGCAATGCGAGAGGCCTATGTTCAGCATTGGACTGTGGATAAGCTGATGATGATGATGGGTTGTTGATGAAATAGATAATATTATTAGAAAATTTGAATAAATATGAATACCCAAGTTTCATTAGTCTGGATTGGGATCATCGAAGTACACGACCATCGTTCCTTCAGATAGGAGCAGTACATCGGTGGTGTTTGCACGTTGCCTCCTGATACTCCGAACTGAACACATGGATCGTACGCTACATCACCGGTGTTCAGAACTTTGAGGTGGAATGCACCTTTGTTACGAGTTCCAATTATAAGAGGTTCTCTGTATAAAATATTATAATTACATTTGTTAAATATAAAGCGAATCACTTATTTTGTATTTCACTTGATGACAAATTTACAATAAACCGTCTATTAATTATTTTACGTTATTATTTATTAACATAAAATTCAGACACAAAAAAAATTGAGTTACAGAGTTGTCTGCCTTATCGTTCACAGCGATTCATTTCAGTCAACCTGAAATTGTGCTTGAAACTAAAAAACTGTACACGGTCGGCGTCGTGGCTAAAACTATCGACACGTAACTTTCTACAGTGCTGAATGTTGTGGATTCAAAACTCCAAATGGGACAACACTGTACGTGATCTACAAAGAGATATGTAAGTTTATAAAGTCCTCCGTGACTCAGGATAAAGTGCCAAATCGGTAGTTGACTTTAAAAAACACCAACTGCCACTAGCCCTAACAATTAAGTCCATGTTTCAGTCACGACAAGTAATATTATAAATATAGTAAAGTTGACTTACATGATATCGGAGGTTACAGTCAAGGTAAGGTTTGATATGCACGCGCCTGGCCCAGAGCACTCACCAGCCCAGAACGATCCTGTATAATAGACCTTACTGTAGTCAGAGAGAGTGACGTGGGAGACAGTCAGGTTCTCCAGACCAACGGGGTTGTTCTGAAGCGTTGTTGTCAGCTTATATTCTACTTCCATACTGTAGTCCTTATCCTGGAAGTGACATAGGTAATATGAATTAAATTGTTTACTATAGTCGATTTAGGTAATTCTTCACTAAATTTTAATTGCACTAATGGCATAGGCTTCAGGTCGGATAAAGGAAAAATATTTAAAATGGTAATTGTCATTAGAAAAACAAAATAATACATTAAATGGGTATAAAATAGGTAAGATAAAGATTATAAAAAGTCACATAAAAATTAACACTGAATAATTTATTATTAATTGCACGTAGTGCAGTTTCGGTGGAAATTGTTTGGCCTGGTGGTTTAAGCGGTCGCCACGCAGCTTTCTACTGCGCCAAGTATCGTAGGTTCAAATCTCACGCGGAATAACATTTTCTGTGATTCACAAATTGTTGTTCTGAGACTGGATTTTCTTTGGTTCCGTTTCATGTGTTTGTAAATTCCACGCGATACGCGATTTATATTCCTCATGCGAGAGTTGTGTTAATAAAAAAATACTTAATAATAAATTTAAACTAAGACTTGATAATAATCCAAGGGTCTAGGGTAGTCCCCAACCCGCACTCGGCCAGCGTCCGGACGTATGACTTTAACTCTCTCCTGTTAGGAAACCCGATCCAAGCAGTGCGACATTATGGGTTGTTCATGAATATTACTTCGCTAATAATAATTTTTTTTAATAGTGAATTTGATTAGTACCTAAGTCAGATTTACAAAAAACTTACCAGTGGCAAAACAAATTCAATCTCTTCACAATAAGTTTTGTTCTTGCTCTGAAGTTCAGTTTTAAAGGTATAATAATCTTGATTGTTGGGATTCTTTAACGTCGCAAACTTGTGATACATTTTTACATCAGTCGATAATTCTGCAATGACATACCTTTTATTTACTTTCTGGATACGGGAAGTCGAGGATCAAACCAAGTGTCGTGCAATTAGATACATGTAGGTATAACCAACAGTGAATTGTTATAGGCGGATTATGATGAGGAAAGTTTAATTATTGCAAATATAAAAATCCTGTCTGTGCGCGTTTGTTAATAAAATGCATGCAAACTATATATAGACTAGTTGACCCAGCGAACTTCGTACCGCCCAACTTTAAAATTCCAGAACTTGATCGCAGCGCCACCTACCGGGTCCAATTGCGAATCTAAACCATTCCCAGATCCCCTTGAACACACACAACAAATTTCATCAAAATCGGTCCAGTCGTTTGAGAGAAGTTCAGTGACATACATACTCACAGAAGAATTATATATATAAAGATATAATGAAATAACGTATGGACTTCTGAACCGTAAACCGTTGTCAGGTGAACATTAATTTTAAAGCATATTTAGGTTGCGAATTGGGGCTGGTTTTAGTATTGTAGCTCGAATAATTAATTTCACTAAGAAAGTACACTATGCTACATTAGAATGGTTATAAGACGTCTTAAATAATGTTTAAAACTAAGACTGTACAGACGGCGTAGAGGTCACTGCCTCTGGGTTCCCTTTCCACATGAGTTATCACTTTGTATGACTTACAAATTGTTGTTCCAAGCTTTTTTTATTTAAATGAGCCTGCCAAAGAGATTACTCTTGAAAATATCCATTGTTTTGTGTATTAGGAAACGAACAAGCAGATGACTTACCTCCTGGTAAGTGTGGTATGTGTATGTAGTGTGGATTAGGGGTGACCTTCGTCCAGCAGTGGACGGCGATAGGTTGAAACTAATATACCTTTGAATGATATATTTAATTACGTATAATTTTTATCGTTGGCAATTTGTGAGGACATAAATCAAGGATTAAAAGATATATGTTCCATGTGTATTTTTATTCTCCAAAAGTAAAGACATCTCAAGTTCTTAAGATTGTATTTTTTTAATTGTATGAATAATTTTATGCACTCACCGGCAACTATACGTTTTGGTTTTTCAGGATACTCTACGTCCATGCAAACTTGGAATGTATAATCAGTTTTGCGGGATAAAGTCCGGTTCTGAAAGCAGCAATAGTTGTACTGTACTAGATGTTTAACTAACATACTATTTACTAAATATTCAGAAACAAAATTGAACCTAATTATTTGAAGGAGAAGTTATTGGTCCTCAAATTAAATTACTTTAAATTTTAAATTGAAGTACCTTCACATCAGGAAAAATTGCATATAATTTAGAGATGGTGACCGAAGCCAGGCATTTATAAAGCAACACCCTGTCAGAAAAGGGGGTACTGATAGCCAATTCTGGAAAAAAAAGCGGGATTATATTCGTAACTTAATTATAATATCATTTCAGTATTAAGTGAATTAAAAAAAATCAACAAAGCAATATTGCTTCGTTGGTCTAGCGGTTAGCGTATGAGACTGCCGATCAAGAGGTCTCGGATTTAATGTCCAGGTCAGGGAAGTGGCATTGAGTTTTTCTAATCATAGAAACACTTAAAAACAGCTAGAAGTAAATGGTCTTAACTCCCAAGCCTAGGAGAGCATCTGAAGCCGTTGGCTCTTCATCTGATCTCTGCTCGGTCGTGTCGGATAAGATCCTATTGAATGAGGGCAACCGTGAGTGAATTCGATGCCTAGTGGCGCTAGTGTAGAATAAGGTCTAAAACGTCGTATTAGATTGCTTCTGTAGGCGAGAGTTTATTTTGGAATGAAAACTCCGTAACTAACTAAAAAATTTAATAAAAATAAAATTTTCATTCAAAAACTTTATACAACTCTCTAATTATGTTTGTGAATATTTTGTAAATCGCGACTTTAATAACGAAATTTACAAAGACGGCTGAATGAATGTCTGTGTTTTAAATCGGAGTTGAGAAAAAGAGATGCATAGTAAAGCGGTCTAACTTTGACAGCTCTGACCTAATTCTATAGCGGCGCCCACTGGCGAGTACAAATACGGTGGCCTTCATTGTGAGAGTGAAGCAGGCACCACACTTCGCTATGCGCTATTCGTTATGCGGGTTATTCGCGCACACACGGCGAAGAGTGGAGAGTATAATTGCCAATATTCGCTTTATTCGTACGCTTTATTAGCGAATACGTGTATCCGTCGACTTGTCGGTTTTTTGACACACTTTAAACGACACGATTATGGCGAATACTCGCATCGACTGCCCACACTTCGGACGGATAGTGAAGTGCCCTGTGCATTACTAACAACCATAGACTGTAGACAGTTTTTCAAATACGATAAATCGAATAAACGATTAAATTAGTCTATCTTGTGATCAAAATAATTAGACTTCATTTAAGTATTGTTTCTCTAAATTTAATAAAATAAAAAGAAAATTAAAATAATGTGTTTCGTTCGTTCGTATTTTTTCGTTTCGTTCACCATAAAAATGACAAGCCTTATTTGGCATACCAGTTCGAAGTGTGGTGGCATGTTTGTTGTTTGCGCGCATAACAAATATTCGCGCGAATACGGCGTAGACACATAACGAATAGCGCATAACGAAGTGTGGTGCCTGCTTTACGAAACATAAAGTACACCAACAACTTGTGCACTGTAGTGTCTCCTACGTAGTTCGCTGGTGTCCGTTGTTACTGACTGCCGTAGCCAAAACCAGCCTAAATCATCACCAACTTATTGCCACTAAACAGTAATTTTTTACTCTTTTGCACATGAATGAAGGAAACTTAATGTTTTGTTGTAATTCTGGCAACGAGTATGTTCAGAGCTAATGATGATTTATTTAACGGGACATCAGCGAATGAAACACAAACACAAAGATTACTTTCGATCATCGGGACTCATAATGAAAATATGCTCGACTACAAATAAAAGTTCCTAAATTTTTATTGCTATGAGACAATTAGCAAAAACCGTCAGTAGATGTATTGTGTGTTACGTCATAGATAAACACTTTGCTAGTTATTATATAGCAATATACCATACCACACAACAACATACTATACCAATAACTTACCATTGCATCCGTTGTCATCATAATCTTTAAGTACAGTCAAGCTATAACCAAAAGATTTTAAATTCTTTCCAGTGGGTTTGATCTTTTGCAAAAATTTCAAAGTCTTGTCAGTTGAAGATATAGAGGCACCTGAGTATAAGTACACAGCGCCTTCGTCTTCAAATGGAGCTCCTATTGCTATTTCTAGAACAATAATTACATAGTTAATTAAGTAATTGCATTAGTAAAGAGAAGTTGTATATAACCAACTTTTACTGAACATGCAGGTTTTATTAGCGAATTAAAAAGTAAAATTTGTGAAGTGCAACAAGTACATACCATCTAGTCCATCACCGTTGAGATCACCAACGCTTATTATAGCACTACCAAACATTGAACCTTGCTTGTAACCAACTATTTTCCTTCGAAATTGGGGTGGAATCTGCAAATGAAATTTTATTAAAATTAACTTTTCTATCAATCTTTGAAACAGATGAAGGGATGATAAATAAATCTTATTAAGTTGATTCATCACTATAATTCTAATACCCTCATTGCTGAATGAAAATCACTCTGAAAGAGTGTAAATTACGTCCCTACCTTGGGCAGTTCTTGTTCATTCGCTACCAGCTTTGGTAGGCTTAAATATATTAAAATAAAGCTACTTTCCCCAAATTGTCTTTTCCCTATACTACGATTAGTTTACTACAACACTACGTTAACGATCATTTTTTCGCCTGGAGACATGAGAGGCTCACTTTCACCTGAAGCATAGTTTCTACGTTCGAAGCGCCCGAGGCGTTCGAAGCCAAGTTGTCCTAGGTGATAAGAAACAATCAGTAAGCAATGTCTGAATAGGTGACCGTTAGTGACATAATACCATGAGCGTTTCCATGATTCGGAGGTACGTTAAGCAGCCGCAGCTTATTTAAAGGCCTTCGGGCGGTTTAAAAACATTCAACGAAAAAACTTCGTATACAGAACGTTGTTTTGCTAGTTCTCAACCAGCACTCGACCAGTGTGGGTGGCCTTAATAAACTCTTGAGGGAAGACCTGAACCCAGCAAGGGGAGATTATGTGTTTTTGATGACTGCTTCTCCGTGCGATATCACAAACTCAAATTTTATCTAATATCTTAACTTATTTTCGTTTATAATTTGATTGTTTTAAGGAATATGTTAAGATTTAATTTCTGATATGTGAATTTTTACAATTCTTTTGAGTAATATATCAGAATAGTACTATTAATACTTACGTCTCCTTTACTGTAAGTATACACATAAATAGCTCCAGTGTTATAACCAGTATCTAAGGCGTATGTTGGTGCACCCACTAACAAATCATCTCCTTTGCCGGTCTCACTTAGTTTTGCAGTGCAAAGTACGGCACCGAACATTGTTCCTACTGCCTCCACGTCGATGCTTTTGTTCAATGTTATATAAGAACTAAAGCTTCCATCATTATATGTATAAAAATATATCTGAAATAAATTTACAGGATCATATTTTACTAAAGTAAAAACCAGTCATTTTTGATGTGAAACATCTATAGGCGCACGTATGTGAAACGTCTATAGGCGCACGTAAAATAGATTTCTGGCCTGGCGATTGGCGACGAGTCGCCACGGCACGCTATACGATGGTATATATATACAGTACTACTACTATTTTAATAATTAGTAATATTTTATTTTATCATTATGACATATTTAGTTCCTATTACATTAAGTTCTTTTCTGCATATTACTTTTACAAAATAATGGCGATGTTTCACATCTGCCAGGCGTCCCGTGACAGCTCACATTTTTTATATTTCAAACACATTAAATGTAAAGACATTTAATGTGTTTGAAATAAAACTTTATCCGAAATGCGTTTTTTTATTATAGGGGGCAAACGAGCAGACGGATCACTTGATGGTAGGTGATTGCCGCCGCCCATGGACACCCGAAACACCAGAGGAGTCACAGGTTCGTTGCCGGCCTTTAAGATGGGAGTACGCTCTTTTTTTGAAAGTTTGAAGGTCGTATCGGTCCGAAAACACCGCAAACGACAGTTCATTTCACAATTTAAATATTAAGTCTTTATATTAAGTATTTATATTAAGCAGATATTATTAAGTCTTTCAAATTTTTAACTTACTTTTCCGGGTCCGGCTGTGCCGTAAGTTGTACTCACAGCATAAGACAATTTTTCTTCACTCATAAAATGACCTATTGCTACACTATAACCTGTAACATGTGCAACATGAATTAGATTTGATAATCTCTCTTTAAAATATAAATGGTCGTCACGATTTTAAAGATTCCAAATCGTTCCATTCCTTCTATAAAATTTTCAATTCAGGTTGAGTTCGATTTCAATTTCAATAGAAAAATTAATTCATAAGTTATATGAACTATCTAATAAGGCAGTTCAAGTAAAGGTTTCAACTCACCCAGATTATATATGTTATTTTCTTTATTGTCTAAACGTCTTAAAACGTTATCTTCTTTTGTCCCATTAGGTCGAATAGCAGCAATCCCTTTGAATCAAAAAATAGTAAATTAAAACATTCTTATCGTAAATCTTTATTATTAAGTAATTAAAATACCTGTGCAGCTTTAATCTCATAAGATATACATCCAATCATTAAAACCTTAACATACCTGTATTATTAAACAGGACTGGACCGCCAACAATTATAGAGCTATCTTCTCCGATGTCCATACTCCATCCCAGAGTGTCCATTTTCTTCTCTGCAAAATTTATTTAAGATCAGTACATTATAGTTGACAATAAATGTACTTTTTCTTTTTTCTCATTCTTTTAACAGTCTAAATGACAAATCAATTATTGCCCTCCTCCACTTGCTTGGTTTCACTGAACCTAGTGTTTAGCAATGACTAATGTCATAATCCTATAGCAAAATCCCCTCCGACCAAGCAACCTGATCATACCTGGCGAACTGAGGGCATCAGTTCATGTTGATATACATGCTGATCGGCGATAAAATTCTCTATATCGTGATACAGGATTAGAATCATTCCGTAGGTAGGATTTTTTGGTTTTATTTTTCATACTTTTTTAATAGGTAGTAGAGACACGGTGATTTCAGCACGAATGAGCCGGGTCGATCAGGGCAATTACTGCCCTCACACAGAAGACCATCCTAATAATGACAGAACTCTTGCTGTCGTATTTCGTTGGTGAGTTTGAGACCGGAGGCCCAATCAGTCTGCATCATTCTCCCGGCTTCCAGAGGCCGGGAGAATGATGCAGAAAAATCCGACCAGGCCGCCATGGTATGAGTCTCCATACTGCATTGCTTACCCTCACAATGCGGATGGTAACCCCTATTCCTGGATTCTACTTAGATTCTACTTCTACTTTTCTAGGCTTAAATAAAAAAAAAGTAAGAGTCTCCCCAAGGCTGATATTGATTTAGTATTTTAATATAGCTGATTAATTTACTAGCATAACCTGTTACGACTCCTTGTATTCCAAGATCAACAAGAATGGAGTAGGACCATTCTTTAAAGTTTATTTTTTCCGTTCCTGAGCGTAAACATGTTTAGAAACTTGAAATCGAAATTAAGCTAGAGTTTGTCTGAAAAAGCTTTGAGCATATTAAGGTATAGTAAATTATTAGTTTACAATGTTTACTCACCATGGTTAACGCAAACCTCTTTCCCTTTGTACCATTTAAATTCTGGATTGAGATGAACAGGAGATATGTAGGAACTAAAACTAGTTTCATTTTCTTTGCGGATATAACAACGTCCAAACATTCCAACGATGTCACATTCGTTAATATCTAGTAAACAATTGATCAAAAAATTATTTCAGTTATTTTCTTATGTTACTTTTATTTAATAATAATGACTTGACGAAGTCATATGATAGTAATGATGTTTACACATGATAACAATACTTTAAAATTCAATACAATTTAATCCCATTACACACACATTTATATATTATTATATGTATATATATCAGTTGTCTAGTACCCATTGTACGAGCTCTGTTTAGTTTGATATTAGATGGCGTTGTCTGTCAGATATCCGGAGTAATTATTTATTGTTATAAATTCGAAACTAACTCTGTGTGTTACCGCTAAACCAATTCGTTTAGAGCTAAGACTGTTTTCTGATAGTGCAACCTATATGTCTGGTACTCGTTACACTACCAGTGGTGATAATCGGTGATATCATGGATCCAGAGCACTTTAGACGACCTCTCTCGAACATTGCGTCGACTTGTCAACCACTGATAAACCTTACATTAGTTGTGATAAGGTTTGCTTATTTGTAAGTACTTAATCTAATAAAAATAGTGTCCATGGAGTTTCTTGTCTGTTCTTCTCCATAGGATCTACGAATTGGAACAGACGATTAGCTTCACGACTGACTACTGACTGACTACTTGACGTTTCAAAAGTGCCGTTGTATGTTTTACTTGATTTGATTTGAATGATGAAAAATAATTTGAAACAGTTTTAAATTCAATTCTGTTATTATAGATTTAATTGGTTTTTGTTGGTAAATTAGTTTCACTTGACAACATATTTATATAATATTTTGTCACGAAATAAATAGATTTGAACATAATTATTATATTTTAAACAATAATACGTACAAAAAGACTTGAACTACAATGCAGTAATTAGTATTTTTTTTAATAATTGCAAAATGAAATATAATGAAGGAGAGTACTTACTACTAGAATACCTTGGAGTGCATGCCTGAAAAAAGAACAATGTGTATATATAGTACTCCGGGATTCTACCGATATTCTACAACAGGCAGAGTGGAAGTCACCTTGGAAGGCGCATTAACAAAAAAATAGAAATTTAAAATCTCTTAGCTGCGCTTTTTTTTTACTTATTTGATGGATAGTACAAGTATTCACGTGATTTTATCTTACGTGTCGTATAATACAATTTAAAATAACGTTTGAACACCCATACTTAATCAAAAAGAAAACTCACCACTATAAACGTAGGTCCTGCCTTAACAGTCGCTCCAAACCAATAATCGTGCTTATACAGTGGGGCTATAACAAGTAAACAAACAGAATAAAAACAGGTAGAATTGTATCAAAACTGATCGCTTAACAGGACACTGTATGATATTCTTGTATTACACATTCAACTACCATGTTATTGTATTATTTTCAGGGTCAAGTTGGCAACTAAATGTAAATGACTAATTAATTTTATTAATTAGATTTTATCTCAGCAAGAGCCACTGCTAGATGTAGTTTGGAACTACTATATAAACAAACTTGTAAATCAAAACCAATCACGGTGGTGTGCAATGGGAGAGGCCTATGTCCAGCAGTGGATAATACCACGCTTGCCCAAAGGTTTTCCTCAGGTATTTTTTTCTAGTTTTCCTTTTCTTCGCAGTAATGTTGTTCTGCGTTGTTTGTGTTATCTAAGAAACCACTTTCGATACTCATGAGATGAACATTGATTTAAGCTGCGATGACTTTATAGTTAAGAACTAAGCTATCGGTAGAAAATACCTCAAATATAAAATAAATATCACTCATCAAGAGTCCACAGTATTATAGTTTGAATTCAAATTGTATTACTATATATTTTTCAATATGATTGATTCAATCCTTTCATTTACTTTACAAAAATTCATTACTTTGTTTTGTTTTTGTTAAGTTAGTGATGTTATACTTTGATTTGCTAAAACAAAACTAGACTTTATTTAAACGTGTTTTTAGGTTCATGTAAGCTTAATATGTTTATTAACGAAAGGTAATTTACCAGGCTTCTAATTGTTTACTCTTAGAATAGCCAATATTTTCCATTGTAAATTCCAATAATATCTGCAAACGTTAATTAGGTACCTATAATAATTTATTATTTTATGTACGATTTCGCAGTTGATGGAAGGAACATAGATACATTATCAAAACAATAACTATTAGGTAGAAGGAAAAACACAACTATTGTAGATATTGAATAACATTAATAAATTTGCACCATTAGTGCAAAACGGTAAACTATTCTATTTTATTACCAAGTATTAGTATTAGTTACTTGGAAATTAAGTAGGATGAGTGCACCAGTGCCACAACAGGAACCAGTAGTACCAGGGGGGTGTCACTCCGCAGTTTAGGTATATTTGGCCGGCTGCCTGCCGGGTCAGACACGCCGGTTGAACAGACATTGTCAGAACAGTTCAGAGTTACACGATAGAAAGAGACGCAATTGTAGGTAAATATAATCGTAGTGATTCGGCGCTGTGCGATCTGAATTGAACTTAATCTTTTGACACCGAGGGTATCTATAACTTTAATTTACTTTTCGGAGTGAGTCTTCTGTGCTGGTACTATTATGTATTCTGTGGTAGTACACCATTTCTAACTTCACATAGAAATATTAAGTTTATGTCGAATTTAGCACCTTTTTTACTTTTGTTAGCACTGCCGTACAGCCACTGCTCAATCATTTAACTATAAATAATTTAAACACGCATTAAACACGCCATTTACATCAGTAAAAACTTAACAGCTATTAAGAAAATAGTAATCAGCTAAATGATTCTATGATAGACAAGGAATATGTTGTTCTTTTTTACAATGATTGTTGTAATAATTTAGTCACAACATCAAAATTACTTTCAAAATGTATCTTTATCGGTTTAGTACTTTCACCCTAATAAGGTTAAACATACTATAATGTATAGCAAGTTTGTGGGTGTTTTTCGTCACTCATATAAAAATTAAATTAATTGTGTAGAAATACTTTTAAATCATAGCTTAACTCAATTTAAGTTTTTTCTTACATAAGGTGGCATAAATGAAGCATAATGCCAGTTTCTAAAGTTATGACGATCAAAAGTATTATAGGTTTCCTTTAAATCAATGAATATAAACAATTTTATCAATCTAGTGGTCGGCCAGTATTCATTATCTCTATCATAATTCATATTATATACTACGTACCATCATTTATTACTTTAACTGTGTCAAATTTTATACTTCTAAGTTCACATAGTCTCTCAAAAATGAGTACAAAGTGTTTACCTTAATATATAGATGCTTCAAATAATCACTCTTAGTGAGTGTGAGTCACACACACAAGTGAAAACTTGTGTTCGTAAATAAAAAAAATACCCGTTTTACTATTGATTATAATACTTGTAGTTACTTGGGAAAATAATAATTCCTAAAAATACAATTTGCGACTATTATACGCATCCGTTCCAAACTCGATTTTAAATCCACCTACCATTAAAGGTGACTACGGAACCCTATTCTATGCGTCCCCTAATACGCATTTGGCATTTAAATATGTGTGAGTCCATACTGTCGATACAGCCGAATAATAGCGTAGTATGATGCATGTGTGTAAATAAGCCCGTGTATTTGGAGTAGCCGAGTTTTATGGCTTCAGTGATAACAAAGATCGCCCGCTTTTTCTCCCTTTTTTATTGATTTAAGATTGAAAACAATTTAATTTTATCATAACTTTCTGTATGGACACACTAATAATCAATTAATATCAAATGATATGTAATGTTCTGTACTAGGGAACAGAACATTACATTTTACAACAGGAGTCACGATTCCACTTAGATTTAAGTATAGCAAATTTGCTACCTAATTTATAAATTTAGATAAATACGAATAAACAATTTGAACACAATAGAAGCGTACTTTCATAGCCCTACATTAAAATTACATTTAATAATTGTACCTACCTTCTCTGGTTATATTCACATCAATTTTTGAACACGACTTGTCCGTTATTTTGGACAAGTCACACGTATATACTGCTCCGATGTTACTCTCTCGTGGTGCACTTATTATCATTCTGTAAGAAAAGCAAGAAAAATTAGCGAATTAAGAAAAAAAAATATATATACCCTGTCATATTCAGTATTTTGGATAACGGATAATGAGTTAATGATAGTCATCTCGTTTGAACACTCTATATATTATTGTGATGGAATTGAATGTTGGGCTGGATATCAGTGTGGAACCCTTTTCTGGAAGTACCTGCACTCGGTCGTTATGAGGGTATTTGAGGTGTGATGGCAGTCGCCCAACGGAACTAATCGAAGTTCATCCATATCGATCTCAACCTATCGAGGAAATTACTCGGAGGATATCTTACAAATTAATAGGGGTAGAATCACGTTGATTTGGACTATTGCATGAATAAACCGGTACTACCCTCGCATAGAAGACAAACTTATAATGATGGCATTCGTGCCGTTGTATTTTGTTGTACGAGACCGGAGGTCATCATCAACAACCCATAACGTCCCACAGCTGGTGTTAAGGCCATACGTCCCCACGCTGGCCGATTGCGGGTGGGGACTGGCAAGGCACGTTGTGGATGCAGGCTACCTTGCCGTTGGATGTTTTTAAACCGTCCGAAGGCCTCCTACTAAGCTATGCGATCTATCTTATGACAACAACCGGGACCGACTTCTTAACTTGACCGAATCACGGAAACGTTCATAATAACGTATCATGTCACGGTCACCCATCTAGGTCTGACCGCGCCGTCGTTGCTTGCCGTCTGTGATTGATTCCCATCACCTAAGGCCACTCGGCCATGAGCGCTTTATGACCGGAGGTGCCATGATGCAGAAGCATCAATCACTAGGCATAGTCACCATGGTGCATTGTCTTCATTCATAATGAGAATAGTGACCACTTCTCTTAGATTCTAACCATACCAAGGCAGAGTATAGTCATTTTGGCATCCCTTCTCTGGACTCCTCCTAAAATACAGGCGCATAGAGGGCACATTGTGTGGTTTTAATCGGTTCGGGTCCGACACACCGCCCCGCCGCAAACCCCGTGGTAACGGTCCAAGGGGATTTCCACACGTAAAACAAAGGGCTTAAATACATACAAATATATATAACTATAGCTTACCGCTTGTTGTATATGTCGTAAGTGATACTATAACCAAAATATGAGTCCTTTTTCAGAGTGGCCGGTGGTTGTAATTGTTCAACTGAATGTTCATGATAATAAATAAAGTTTTCTCCAAACACCATTTGCGTCACACACAGTAGAAGTATTACTGAAACGAACGGGTTTAATATGTATCATACTATTTCTAAGGTTTCTCCAAATATCCTAATGTGGTATGTGTCTTCCTTATTCTGTTTATCATCAGCAATAATAGCTTTTAACACAGTGCTAGACATAGGCCACTTCTAAGAAATAGGTTTGTAATATTATAGAGAATACAATTTACATATGATCGTTAATAATAAATTTTATATATACTAAAATATACTACTACATACATATTACAGATATTATACAGATATTAAGATTACATACCTACAGAAGTAATGTATACAAAAAATTTAAATATAAGTGTCTGTAATTAATATCAAATCAACAGTTTTTTACCAAATGGATATTAAATATACACGGTTCTTAGAAGGCAAATTTTAATTCTTTGTCTGTCTGTCTGCAAAATGGATTCAAACGAAACTTTGCAATAATGTAGCTTACACATTAGAGTAACAACGCACACACAGACAGAGCCGCAGGCAAAAGCTGGTTAAATCCATAATATATATACGGCATATACACAATTACATCAGAAACACAAATTTGGAAAATTAACTTAGGCTCCCTTTTCAGACTAACTTCGTCCCGTGGCGTTACTCGCGGTGATACAATAACAACCGAGGGTCAACTAGTATTTAATAACAATTCCGTAATTACTATGTATTTAGATATTTCCCTAAAATGTAACTAAAAAATAATTTATAAATAAATTTACACTCACAGAGCATTTTTGTGTTCACTATTTGCGTATGTCTGATTCGAACAACATCAGTTATTATTATAAATTATTTTCCTTCTAAACAAGATACAATAAATATAACCCGCTTCCTCCTCTACACAACCGGACATACTGATATTGCTGCATTAGCAAATATATTATTGTACGCATTTTTGTAAATTATTATTAACTACCTTTTCCCTGCGTCTCCCCATGCGTGTATATTTGTGACGGCTCTAACGATTTCGCTGAAATTTAGTTTTTGTGGGGTTTCGGGGCTGATAAATCTATCTAGATTAGTGTTATGTTTAAAAAAACGCGAGATTTCGTGACTTTTTTTGTTACTCTTACAATTGCTTGCGATATCTATACTACCCAAATAATAACCACCACCAAGTGCTACTGAAAATGTACACTTAGTTGGTTGTTGGTTAGTATTCCAACACAGAAACACTACATCTACTTGAGTGAATAGATGGCGCAGTTAAAAAATAAATATGATAACCGAGCAAAGCTCGGTCGCCCAGGTGCCTGAAACATACTGAATCACATGATACTTTAACTGTAGGCTAAACACAACTCCAGAAAACAATTAGAATAATCGATATTATTTATATCTCGTGATAACCATTGAACTATTTGTCCAAATCTCATAATAGGTATCAATGACAAAGTTGATATCCAGTGAAAAATATGTCAATTCCAAGTAGAATTTCATAAATACTCTTAAATTTTAAATTTTAAAAAGTATTGTGGCGACTTCCACATACAGCGCAAGCGGATAACATACAACAGCGCCATCTACCGAGGAAGCATTAAACTACGAAGAAAACACGTAACGATCTATACGAAGTAACTACTAATCCTGAATCGCGAAAGAGACATTCTCGCGCCGATTAGTATATATTCAACATCCCAACATCCAGTGTTGCCGCCAGGTATGATCACCTCGCCTGGTCGGAGGATCCTCCATTGGTGGTTCATATATTAAACTTTCAAGGAAAACTATAACGGCTTACAGGACTTTGTTAGTTCAGGACTTATAGAGGCTTAACTTGTAAAATGCACTTACTTGGAAAACGTCATACAAAATTAACGCATTATTACCTAAACATAACAATTATCTATTGGATACGATTTTAAATCCATGTACCATTATGGGTGACTGAGAAACCCTTTCCTGGCCTGACATGCACTTGGCCTTTTTTTTTAATTGATCGTGACGCCCAATAGCCTTATTCTTTAGAATTCTCCATGAATATACTCAACGCCACTCCAGGTGGTCAACTAAATTTTCTCAACACGTCACAGTGCTAGATGATTTATGGTACGGAGTGATATTTTACTGGAATCTAAACTCCGTATATATGACTACTATCAAAAAAAAAAGGGAAAATGAGTTAAATACTGCCAATTTCAGAACAGTTATTTTCAAGAGAACATTCGCGCCCCATTGACGAACATTTTACCAACTACTGCATTAGACATGCAGCTCCAAAGTCCAAACCGTTATGCTCCTTTTGCCGTATTTTACGGTTAGTGCCACATGTTCTGACTTGAATTTTTGGTTCACTCAAGGACGTTAGAAGATACTACAAGGAGTTTAAAAACCTGACAATATAAAAATGGAAACTTTGATAACTAGAGTTAACATTGATTCCGATGTTTGACTGCAAGATGTCTTACTTGCTTTATATAATATTTTGATTTCTATCAGTGCAATTTTGGTATTTTAAAGCCCATGCACAGCGTGCCCATTTATTGTTTTTAGAGTGTTACGGCTTCTTTCTTCTGCCTTTGCACCTTTAAAGTCTAGCTTCCTGAAGTCGTCTAAAAATTATCAGTTTTGTTCAACAGCTATTGAATGTTTAGCAGCGAGTATAAAAGACTTTTCTTCAACGAATCTCTCGCTTGTTTTTGATCATCACGGTCACTAGCAATGCATTTATGTCAATTTTTTGGTCTATTGCTACCAGTAGTAGCGAATCACATTAACAGCCTTTACCTGCCCATTGTTGGACATAGGCCTCTCATTAGAAAATGGCTTACCTTGTTGATGTTAGTGAAATATTTCAAATTCTAGAATGGATGATTCTGCAATTTGTACCACAGAATACATAATAGTATCAGTACAGAAGCCTCACTCCGAAAAGTAAATTAAAGTTATAGATACCCTCGGTGTCAAAAGATTAAGTTCAATTCAGATCGCACAGCGCCGAATCACTACGATTATATTTACCTACAATTGCGTCTCTTTCTATCGTGTAACTCTTAACTGTTCTGACGATGTCTGTTCGACCAGCGTGTCTTACCCGGCAGGCAGCCGGCCGACTATACCTAAACTGCGGAGTGACACATCTAGTTCTTATTGCGATGGGTGGATGGTCAGTTAGGAATAAAAATTGGGCAGGATTGAGAACAAAGAAGTAAATTTAAAGGTAGGACGAGTGCGAAAACAGGATTTGAGATGAATAAAGGAGGAAATGTGATTGAGTTGGATGAAAACAGGACAATCCCAAATTGATTAAATAAGTTATTTTTAGTAAAAGGTATTCGTTACCTATTTCTTTTCCTGTTACTTTTCATTTAAACTCTAATTTGGGATAGATTTTCGTTGATTTATTTATGTCTGCCCGCCAGCTTGACGTCATCCATGATATACATGTTGAACAGGAAAGGAAGAATGAATCACTTTAGAATTATAAATAGAACAAAGAATGAGAATAGTTTTAGAATAGTAAATATTTGTTATATATAATGACTATTTACGAAAGCAAAAGGTGGTTTATTATGAAATAACTAATCCCTAAAATTTGAAATCCAAAATCACCCCTAATAATAGGTAATAGTCTTCGATTAATTCATTATTCATACAAATAAATAAATTGCAAGTTTATGTTCGTAATTTCAAATTGATCAAATTCATATAAAAAAAGTAGCTAATGCCCGCGTCTCCGCTCGCGTCCTACGGTTATGAAAAATAGATGTTAGCCGATTCTCGGACCTACCCGATATACATACAAAATTTCATTCGTTGTGACACGAGAATTTTATACATAAGATGTACGCTATCATCCTCCTAGCCTTATTTCCAAGTTTATTTGGGGTCGGCTACTAGTTCAACCGGTTTTACCTGAATATCAGTTTTTCCACGGAGCGACTGGCATCGGACCTCCGCAACCCTAAGGGAGAACTGAAATTCGAAGATTGAACTAGTTGTCAGTATATGTAAGGGCACTGACTTCCCAATAACGATTGTCATAGGTGTTCATGACAACCGGGACCGACGGCTTTACGTGCTCTCCGAGGCACAAGATGTACGCTATCTAACAAAAATCATTTTTTAAAACTTTTGTCTGTTCACCGTCTATCTGTTTGTTCCGGCGAATTTCTAGAACGGCTAAACTGATTTTGATGGGACTTTCACTAGCAGATAGTATAGATTTTTTAAACCAGCTTCGCTCTACGTCGTTACTCGCAATTTAAAATAGTAACCGCGGATAACGTCGATGTACTCAGCTACTAATCAATTGTCTATCTAATCCTGGTGAGAAACACCCAAAAGCGAGACTCTACATTGTGTCTAGTTTAGTTTAGGTGACGGTAATAACAAGGTACTGGGTGACCAATATCCTCTTTCACTTATCCATAACAAAAGGTTTCATCATCATCATCAGCCCATCCCAGTCCACTGCTGGACATAGGCCTCTCCCATTGCACACCACTTTGATCGATTTTGTGCTTCTCGCATCCAGCTCCTGCCAGCCATCTTGCGCAAATCATCACTCCACCTGGCCTGTGGGCGTCCTACACTACGTTTGCCGAGACGCGGTCTCCACTCCAGAACTCTTTTACCCCAACGGTCATCAGTTCTGCGGCTAATATGGCCAGCCCACTGCCACTTCAGCTTGCTAATCCGGTGGGCTATGTCGATGACTTTAGTTCTCTGACGGATAACTACATTCCTGATACGATCCCTCAGAGAAACGCCGAGCATAGCTCTTTCCATTGCACGCTGAACAACTTTGAGCTTGTGGACCAACCGCACCGTAAGTGTCCACAAAAGGTTTATTATTTTTTTATTACTTCGTTTTCAGTCAATTTGAGTTTTATTTTCAAACATTCACTACCGTTTCATCAAGACAACTACGCCCTTAATTTATTTTCTTTCCCAAGGCTTGCTCGAAAATTAGCCAATGTCTAACCGAATCTATTTTCCGTGGAAAACTGATATTCATGTAAAACCGGTTGAACTGGTAGCCGACCCCAAATAATATTGGCAATAAGGCTAGGAAGAAGAAGAAGTCTAACCGGATCTATTACTTAAAAGAAAATTTCTTACAAGAGAACACACAAACTTCGAAACAATTATTTGCAGATGATTAAACACTTGATCCGACCCAGGAATTGAACCCGTGATTTCCACCACAGTAGTCGCATAAGGTCACGTCATCAAGGCCGGCAGTCTTTAAATTATTTTAGGTCACATAAATAAAGTCTACTTACCAAGATGTTTGCATCACTATTTTCATTTATTTAATACCTATAAAACATCTAACATCAAACTGTAGATACCTAGGACATTCCTGTTTTGCCAGTAGTGGCATCTACTTGTTATTCTCTGAACTTTTATTGAACTATACACGTTTAATATTAGCTTAGTAGTTCTACTTCTCTTGTATAGATGGCGCTGAACGTATGTTGTAACTTTGCTTTTACAATTCAGGTCACACCAGTTGCATCACGTTAATAGAATCTACGCAAATAAAAATATGTGTAAAACGATATTATAACAAGCATTGTGTAAAAGGTTAATTTTACCTTTGTTTTTAGGGTTCCGTAGCCAAATGGCAAAAAACGGAATCCTTATAGATTCGTCAAGTCTGTCTGTCTGTCTGTCTGTCCGTCCGTATGTCACAGCCAATTATTTCCGAAACTATAAAAGCTATTTTTTTTTTTTTTTTTTTTTTTTTTTTTTTTTTTTTTTTTTTTATCTATAGCTATACTGTTGAAATTTGATCAGTCGATGTATTCTGTGAACCGCATTAAGATTTTTACATAAAAAAAGAAAAAAAACAATACATTTTGGGGGTCTCCATACCTACTTGGAACTGAAACTCAAAAATTTTTTTTTCATCAAACCTATACGTGTATCTATGGATAGGTGTTCAAAAATGATGTTGAGGTTTCTAATATCATTTTTTTCTAAACTGAATAGTTTGCGCGAGAGACACTTCCAAAGTGGAAAAATGTGTGTCCCCCCCCCTCTAACTTCTAAAATAAGAGAGTGATAAAACTAAAAAAAATATATGTTGTACATTAACATGCAAACTACCAACGAAAATTGGTTTGAACGAGATCTAGTGAGTAGTTTTTTTTTTAATCCCTACTTAATATTATAAATGCGAAAGTACCTCTGTCTGTCTGTCTGTTACGCTTTCACGCCTAAACCACTGTATCGATTTTGATGAAATTCGGTATGATGATAGAACTGAACTTGGGAAAGGACATAGGCTACTTTTTACTGCAATAATCGAGACACAAAGACCAAAGCTAGGTGATTATAAAAATACATAAATCGAAGATGTCAAAATGTATCACTGTTTACCTCCTGTCAAAACTTCACAGGTTGCTAGGAATAACACACTTGCATGGCAACCATAATGATAGTTTGTAAATGACATATAGACCAGTAGACCAGAGTAGATAATTTTTGCAAACAAATAAAATTATAGTAGGATAAAACCTATTGGAAAAAGAGGAGAATATTATAAAAATGAAAGGAAAAATAATTTACGGGCGATCTGAGGTCGGGAAGGGGAGGGAGGTTTTCGGGTCCTTTAACCGGGGCGTGAAAAAGCATCTCACTAAGCCGCCATAGTGTGGGCCGCCATACATTATTGTCCGCATTCGCAGCAAGTGTGGTAGCCCCGACCCTTGGATTTTGCTCATGCTTTCCATCAGGCAGGGTAGAGTCAGATTGGATGGCTAAATATATACAACAAAGGGTAAAAAACGGTATATCTCGATTTCCAGCAAAACTACAAGGAAAATAGTTAAATGGCAAAGTTGTAGGTAATTAAAAGATCTACAACTTTTTAAGGTTCCGAAGTTTATGACTTCGAACGATTATAGATATGTCATGTCCGTCTGTCCATCCGTCCGTCCGTCCGTCCTCGACTTGTCGTCCAAATAGTAAGTGCTACAAAGATGAAACTTTGCATGAATATGTATTGTAATTACGTCGACAAAGTGCTGCAATAAAATTATGAAATATATTTTTATTTAGGGTACCTCCCCTACACGTAAAGTGGGGATGTTTTTTTTTCTCACAGCTACCCCATCATGTAGGGTATCATTATATAGGTCTTTTAAAAACATTAAGGGATTGTTAAGACGATTTTTTGATTTAGGTATCCGTTTGAGAGAAATTCCACTTTAAAGGCCACTTTTTTGTAAAAACAGGCCGTCCCGCCCGCCGAAAAATTTGTGATAGTGGTCCATATAATGAACTTTAAATGAAAACTATAACGAATTAGATGACTTTGTTAGTTCAGGAGTTATAGAGGCTTAACTTTTACAATGCGCTTACTTGGAAAAGTCATACAAAATCAACGCATTAATACGTAAACATAACAATTATCACACACTTGGCCGATTTTTTATAATATCATTGATCAAAACACTATTATTAAAACATCGATCAAAGTTACAACTAACTACAAGAAATTTTATATGATGTTACCTGCTGATACGGAACCCTTCATGAGCGAGTCCGACTCGCACTTGGCCGCTTTTTTTTACTAGCCTATGTCTAGACGATTTACCTTCTAATTAACTGTGCAAGGTGTTTAATCTAAGTGTACCGCTTTAGAGTGCAGAGTCTTCTAAAGGAGAGACGGTGTCACAGGGAAAATTCAAGATCCTAACCCCTTCCCGAAAGACGTACGTGACAAGTCAAATCTATACGAATAAATAAAATTTGACTAACTGTTTGTTATTTCAAATAAACAGCTTTTCAATAAATTCATATGAAAGTATATGACTGACCCAAGTGATCACCTGGGTCAGTCGGTATGGAATAGGATGTTTCAGTGATCTGTGTCTGATCCGTAAGGAACCAAGGCCTGAACACCACCAACGTGTCGGCCATAGCAGTGGCAAAAACTTTTTTGGGACAGCAAGAGAACATCGAGGCTCCCTCACATGAGGGGCTTACAAACTGTAGGTGGCCCGAAGTCCGTTAGGGTTCTAAGAATATCAATTCTAGGGTGCACCTGGTTCCCCGACTTCTAGCACCCGAGACAACGTTTATTCTAAAGTATTTCAAACAAAAGAAACCAGGATGAGATTTTAGCAAAGACAGCAAAGGATTGGATGGTATAAAGTAGATTGTTTTTGTTGGAGTAACATATTTACTGTAACTTATTTACCATTTGTAGATCAAATAATGTAGTAAAAATAAAACTATTTTATTATTATTATTCATTAGAATATTTATTATTATTACTGGTACCTAGATATAGCTATCTTGTGTGATTTGTTTTGTGTCCCTGTGTGTGAAGTGTTTGGGGTTTCCTTTATTACAGAGCTAATTTTATAAACAATAGGATTGTTTTTTGTTACATAAGAAGTAACTTAGACTATTTTTATGTATTAACTTTATTCACTTCACACACATGGACCCAAAACAAATGATCATGCTTATCACTTATTAACCTGGTGGGAATCAAATCCTAATACCTACTGTATTAGCAATCACGATCATTAGCAACTAAGCCTAACAATGTAACATTACTGGCCAAATACTCTCTTAAAGTTCATAACTCGTGAAAGTAAAAAAATATATATAAATATATTTTTAACAAAACCAAGATTTCAAGATAATGTTTCTTTTGACAGTCCATGAAATGGTATTATGCTAAATAAAATTACAAAAAATTATAATAAGTTGCTAGGTTTACTCAATAATTAAGTTTCTATGTTACTTTTCTTATGTACTATTTATATACACATATAATACACTATTTTTTCGGATGTGGGTTTTCATCGGAGGGGTCCACTTCTTCTGATATTTCCATATTTTCTAATATCTCCGAGCGATCCGCAGTTGTTGTTGGCCGTGCCATCATTGACCGTCTCTGCGAATGCAAATTAATTTCCTATTAATGTAAAAAAGATTTTCTATAGAAGTTTTCTTTTTATTATTACGTTTTCAAGTTGAGTTGTGTGCCCTACTAAAACTCAAGAATGCCTGTACAAATCGAAATGCCTGTATAAGACGAAATACGATCCATCGAAATATTGTTTTTGTCTACTTTTAATAATAGTTTTGTTCCTCATTTCACATCAATGCAAAAACAGTGAGCTTGCAGTACAGTAAAGGTCAAAATGATGCAAATAGTAAGTACTTAATAACAGCACAAATTGTAGAAAAAAGATTTAAGGCCGCTGCATACGTGACGGGATTTAACACGGACGGGGCGTGGACGTGGTTGCCTCGTTATAAACGGGAACGTGATTTAAATGCATACGCACCGTGACTGTGACTCGGATCTAACGTGTTAGTGTTGTGAACAAGGAGAGATGTATTTTTCATTTCAAGAATTGGCTTTAATTGCTATTGACGTGCTAAACATCGTCGGCGACGATATTTAGCTCGTCCCGTGCGTGCCACGTCCGTGTCTCCGTGAAGTATGCATTTCCTTATACATTTTGTATGTAACGGTGTTTGCAAAACTTCACGTCCCGTTCCGTCCGTGTTAAATTCCGTCACGTATGCAGCGGCCTTTATACTTCTATACAAACATCTACCCTCGCATAGAAAACCAATCTAAAAATTCGTGATGTCGTGTTTCGATGGTGAGTGCAAGACTGGCGGCTCAATAGTGCAGAAACATCTCGCTCCCATGGTGGGGTCACTGACAATGAGGATGGTAACTATCTCTCGTGGCTGCTACTCATGCTTTTCATCAGAAGAATTAGTCACTTTTGCAGGCTCATATACAAAAGAAAACCAAATATGATATCCTGCTTCTATGCGGCAATTTTGAACGAAAAGGGTTCTTCCTTCAAGTACCTATTATTATACAGATTCAATTTACTCACAATAGTTTGTCTTCGAATACTTTCCCTTAGATGGTTCAGCTTCTTTTTGTTCTTACGTTTCAGGAAACCGTTCTGTAGAATCACATGTAAATTTTAATACAATTATAACACACCACTCATGTTACCACGTTTTCCATTCACCGAAGGCCACTTGACCAAGAGTGCTTAATTTAACGCGTTTCGCAACATATTAGAATATTATAAGTCATCCTCCTAGCCATTATTCCCAAGTTTATTTGGAGTCGGCTACCAGTTCAACTGGTTTTACCTGAATTTCAGTTTTTCCACGGAGCGACTGGCATCGGACCTCCGCAACCCTAATAAAGAGAGAACTGAAATTCGAAGATTGAACTAGTTGTCAGTATATTTGAGGGCACTGACTTCCCAATAACGATTGCCATAGATTTTCATGACAACCGGGACCGACGGCTTTACGTGCTCTCCGAGGCACGGGCGTGAATGACCGCCATACTTCTAAACTCCGGGCAGCTATTAGGAATTTCCTAAGAAAATCCCAAAAACACTTTTTGGCCCGACCCGGGATTTGAACCCAAGACCTCTTGACTAGCAGTCGCATACGCTAACCACTAGACCAACGAGGCAGTTATAAGTATGGGAGAATATTATAAGTATGGTAGGATTATTGTATTGGGGAGTAATAAACTACACTTCACAACATTTAAAAAAAACTGTAATACAAACAATTTTATCAGTACATTTAAATCAATTTTCGTAAGAGGTTCATGCCTTTCAGGCTATTATCCAGCAAAGATTGTAGCCTTAGTAGGCTCTAACGACTCTTTGTGGTGATACGGACGTAAAATCCTATCGTTTTGCCATGTACATTAGTTATTCGTATTTATGTTAAATACTCTTAAACAGTACGTACGTAAGTACGGACGTAAATTCGTATAGTATGGCCATGTATATTAGTTATTCGTATTTATGTTAAATACTCTTAAACAGTACGTACGTAAGTACGGACGTAAATTCGTATCGTATTGCCATGTATATTAGTTATTCGTATTTATGTTAAATACTCTTAAACAGTACGTACGTAAGTACGGACGTAAATTCGTATCGTATTGTCATGTATATTAGTTATTCGTATTTATGTTAAATACTCTTAAACAGTACGTACGTAAGTACGGACGTAAATTCGTATCGTATTGCCATGTATATTAGTTATTCGTATTTATGTTAAATACTCTTAAACAGTACGTACGTAAGTACGGACGTAAATTCGTATCGTATTGCCATGTATATTAGTTATTCGTATTTATGTTAAATACTCTTAAACAGTACGTACGTAAGTACGGACGTAAATTCGTATCGTATTGCCATGTATATTAGTTATTCGTATTTATGTTAAATACTCTTAAACAGTACGTACGTAAGAACGAACGTAAATTCGTATCGTATTGCCATGTATATTAGTTATTCGTATTTATGTTAAATACTCTTAAACAGTACGTACGTAAGAACGGACGTAAATTCGTATCGTATTGCCATGTATATTAGTTATTCGTATTTATGTTAAATACTCTTAAACAGTACGTACGTAAGAACGGACGTAAATTCGTATCGTATTGCCATGTATATTAGTTATTCGTATTTATGTTAAATACTCTTAAACAGTACGTACGTAAGAACGGACGTAAATTCGTATCGTATTGCCATGTATATTAGTTATTCGTATTTATGTTAAATACTCTTAAACAGTAGGTACAGGTGAACAATCGATAAATACCTTATAGAGTATGACAGCGATCACTATAAGCAGTAATATTCCAACCAAACAAGCTGCGATCAATATCCATAAGTCTACGTTTGCTTCCCGCCGTTGTATGCGCGTTGACAACATTAAACTAGAAAGTAGAAATTTAATTTAAATGGTTTTTAATATACTAAATACTTACTACCTTGGAGTGGTAGCGTATGCGACTACTGTGCTTGTCTCGGGTTCGATTCCCGGGGCCAAATGTTTGTGTGGTCCATAAATATTTGTTTCGAAGTTTGGGTGTTTTCTATGTGGGTGTATGTATTTACAAAAATATAATAAGTACTAATTTCACTTGTCTAGTACCCATCATACATGCTCTGCTGAGTTTGGGACTAGTACAGTTGAATTCTATTGCAGTATTCCCTTTATGATTTTTTTTTGGGACTAGATGTAATAAAAAAAAGTACTTCTAAAACTTGTAACTAAAAAAGTACTTGTCCGTGTGGTGACGGATTAAGAATACAGATTGTCACCACTCCTATTCTTTCCGCGGATGTCGTAAAAGGCGACTAAGGGATAGACTACGCAAGAAAACATCGATGCAAAGAGAAGGAAAACTTGAAACCAACCCTATACCAACCCGTCTGGCCAGCGTGGTATAGTAGGCCAAAACCTCCTTTCTAAGGAGAGGCCTTTTTCCAGCAGTGGACTGTTAAAGGCTGTTGATGATGATGATGATGACTTCTGAAACTATGTAAACTAAAGTTGAAATCACTAGAAACTAGTTTTGTCCTGTCAAATAAATTTTTAAACGTTAAAAAACTGAACTAAGAGAATAAAAGATTGTTTTGAAGAAATTTTAGTTTGTTGCTACAGCATAATTAGCATCACTGTGCTAATACTAAAAAACTTAAAAAAATACACCAATAGGAATATAGGTATATTTGCATTGCAAGTTTTCAGATTTCTATAGCATTTGCAGTGAATTAATGCATAATAATCGATATCGAAAGGAATTTATGTCCTCAATCTTTTCTTCTAAATCCTTTAAGAATATTTCATTATTGTCATTAAATGGTTTTAATAGATTTTGAAAAACTTGATCTGATATAAAAAATACCTCTATAAATAAAAATTGATTTAAAAATTGATTGCATTATGCGTATTCAGAAATTGTATAAATTGTAACATTAATAAATCTTAATGACAGTAGTTTTTATTTCATAATAAACACAGTCATGAATAATCTGTCCCTTTTCAAAATTAAATCAATATTTATTATAAAAAATAGTAAAATTTTCATTCAATAAATAAGTTTACCAAATTAAAGACTTTCCTGTTGTTTCTTTTTAACAACCAAGTCGTTCTCAAACAACCTCGAATCGATACAAGATTTATTCAAAAATCAAAACTAAATAGCTCAAATATCAAGTGAGCATTTTGAGGCACTTTCACAACGTTCGATTTCTGACTTTGGTTTTAGTGGCTTTTAGTGACTTTATTTGTTCGATTCCTAAATCCTCCTCTTATAGAGAAGAACCGGCAAAATCACAAAAAGTTACTTTTAAAAAAAACTACATATTAAATGCATTTTCTGAAAAGAATACCAACCTTTTTGGTGCTTCCATGTCCAAGTAAACTGTAAGGGTTGAATTCACTGGCACGAAATCTTGTTTCTTCAGTATATCATAAGCTGAAATAAATATTAATTATATCTCAAAGAAAGGTTCACTAACTTCAACATTCTAATGCGTCTTTTGTCAAGAAAATCGCATCTTATCGTAATCTCTTAATTCTTAATATATACCCTGCCGATGTTTTTTTGTAAAATTTTAATGAAACCAAACTATATTCTCCCCAATATAAATCAGTATACTTTCAAATAAACAAAAGAGATGTTAGGTTACAAACAAAGAATATACAAAGAAATTGGAACACTTCCTATTTTTTAATTCGCCTAATAACCTAATTTAAGTGCAATAAAACTTTACTTACTTAAAACACTTGGGTTTGTGTCCATGGCTATTTTGATTTTTACGAAACTGTCTTTGTATAATTTGTCTATTTGACAGAAAGCTGTCATTTTCAAACCACTTTTATCAGTCCTACATGTTTTGTGAGAGCCTTTGGATTGTGATGATCCTTCAACATGAATCTGTGTACAAAAATATTTCACATTTAAGCGCGATGAAACTGCACTAATAAATATTGAATGAACCACATCAACACAAAAAAAATCGCTTTCGGAATGGTCAATACTAACTGGGTTATTTTTGTAAAGTACTAGTAACGCCGCGGAGTTAAGTTAGTCGAAAAAAAATTGCCTAAGTTACACCTTATGTCATCAGTTTTTTGCCAAAATCGACTCAGCCATTCCAGAGATTATCAAACAGATAGACTGACAGACGGACAGTCTGAAAGAAATTTTGAAAATGTTTTTTTTTGTTGTAGGTAACGTACATGCTTTCGTATGAATTTAGTAATAAGCTGTTCATTTGATGTTACATACAGACATTTCAATTATATTTATATGTACATATATAAAATTTTTAGAAGATGAGTCGAAAGACACAAAGTGGAAAAAATGTTTAGTACTCACGGATACAGGTCTATCTTGGTATGTGACGAAATCTGTATTCTCCATCGTGATGTTACTTGTCAGGCCTTTGAAGTTCGTGGGTCCTTTATTCTTAATCTATGAAATGAACAACTACAATAAGTATCTGTTTTTAAACTTTCGGGACTTTTACACATAGTTTTTGTACGGCGAAATAAAATTATTTATACGGCTACGATACCTTCTATAATTCACTTTTCGAACGGGTCATATCGCTCGTGGTCACTGGAACACTGGTAGACTATAAGTATCGACCTTACTTGTCATAATATTATATGAAGCTTTAGCAACATATATCCGTCGCGGGAGACTTTACAAATATACATGAAACGGGCACAAAGAACACCCGAACTCAGAACAACATTTTCTGGTTCACATGGAGTAGAGTCCCACGTGAGATTTGAACCCACGACACTTAGCAAAGCAGGAAGTGGCGTGATGACCACGTCCGATAATTAACTTTCTACAGAACTTCAACATCTTCAAACTTCGATTCCGTGTAAATAATCGAATTTCATTAGCATTGTAGTAAGCTTAAATCGAATAACAACCTACTTGTAAAGTCATTAAAATATTTGGCAAAATAGTTTGGAAGATATGGTGGAAATACAGTTTCGAAGTTCTATAAAGAAATATAGTTAATCAATAATGCAAATAAGTATTAAATCATGAAATATTTACCGTATAAATCTGCTCGAAATGTTTGGAAAATAATACTTCGTTCTCAACTATGTTCACATATCCAACGTCTGTGATTCTGCAAAAATAACAAAAATAAACAGCTTTGACAAACTGCAACTATCTATTCGAAATAAAGTGGTTCTAATGTTTCCATACAGTTGTTCAAAATGGCTTCATGAATGCTGCTTAATAATACTAATATTATAAATGTGAAAGTTGCCGATGATGTATCGATGTATGTTACTCTTTCACGTAAAAACTACTGAATGGATTTATATAAAAACAGTATTATAGCTAACACATTAAAATAATACATAAACAATATTTTTTATCATGCATCGGGCAAAAGCTAGTAATTCTTCTATACTTTTTAGGGTTCCGTAGCCAAATGGCAAAAAACGGAACTCTTATAGATTCGTCAAGTCTGTCTGTCTGTCTGTCTGTCCGTCCGTATGTCACAGCCAATTATTTCCGAAACTATAAGAGCTATACTGTTGAAATTTGGTCAGTCGATGTATTCTGTGAACCACATTAAGATTTTTACATAAAAATAGAAAAAAAAACAATACATTTTGGGGGTCCCCATACTTGGAACTTTTTGAAAATGTTTTTTTCATCAAACAAATACGTGTGGGGTATTTATGGATAGGTGTTCAAAAATGATGTTGAGGCTCTTTATATCATTTTTTTCTAAACTGAATAGTTTGCGCCAGAGACACTTCCAAAGTGGAAAAATGTGTCCCCCCCCCCCCCCCTCTAACTTCTAAAATGAGAGAGTGATAAAACTAAAAAAAATATATGTAATACATTACCATGCAAACTACCAACGAAAATTGGTTTCAACGCGATCTAGTGAGTGGTTTTTTTTTATACGTCATAAATCGTAACACGCAATTTACCTTTCATCCAATCAATACACTAGTATAAAAACAACGATGAAAGTTACAACGAACTACAAAAACTTTTATATGACGTTACTTGCTGATACGGAACCCTTCATGGGCGAGTCCGACTCGCACTTGGCCGCTTTTTTATTTCAGAAAATTCGCATATATGGTCTAGCGCTTAGAGGAACTACTGATCAAAAGATCTAAGGTTCGATTCCTGGTAAAGGAGAGCTCGTTATGCCATCAAGTCCGGTTGACTTTGAATTGAACGGTTGAATTGAAATACATACATGTCAAAATATTTAAGGTACCATAGATGATCATCTATGGTACCTTAAATATTTTGACATGTATGTATTTCAATTTTCAAATTCAATTCGTTGTCAGGCTTACGGAGATTCAATGCCAGTTGTTCAACAGTAAAACTGGCATTCAGGTTTAACCGGTTAAACTAGAAGCTGATACCAAATAATTTGCATGATAAAGGCAAGGAAGATGAGTTCTGAAGCAAGCAAGCAAGAAAGCTGAAGGAAATAAGAATTCTGTTAGTTTCCATTCGAAATTGAAATCGTTCCAAAACTTAAAGAGGAAGATTATGAAATGAAATCTATATAATATAGTTAAAGTTTTATAAAATTAACGAAATATTTTTTTAATTTAATGAAAATACGGCCAGGCACATTTAAGAGATTTTTGACAGAGAGACTAGCATTACTCTAAACTTTTTGCTTTTTGCTTTTTATTTTGATTTTTATATATCTTCGTTTTGTTTGTGCATGTTAAATTAATATTACTTGAGATCACAAATTGTAACTTGCAATTATTGTTTCTTTTAGGATCCAATTACAAAGATGTATTTATTAATTTGTGGTAAATGCTGCTAATAATACAATTGCTACATTTATTATGTCAAACATTTGACAAATGTATATTGTTTCATTATTTGTTTACCTCAATAAATAAAAAAAAAAGATTTCTTTTTAAATTGAAACATGAATATATTGTACATACCCTCTTATAGAAATACCATCGGCGTTACTTTTCAGAGGAATACTTAGATGGTAAGATTTGCTGGTTTTGGTGTCTGTGCAGCGTTCGAATAATATTACTTTCAATGTCACGTGTTCGTCCTTGTTTGTCAAACCTCGTAAATCCACAATAATATCATTGATGTCCTGTTTACAAAAATAAATACTTTAAAGCAGGAACCTTAAACCCTAAGCGAATATTTATTGTTCCATAGTTTATAAGAAATAAATCTACAAACTAAATCAATTCTGAATTTATTTTTTGAATTTGATGCTTTGTTTATGTATCTAAATCTAATCTAATCTTTATATACTCATCTAAATCATCTAATATAAGCTTTGCAACTTGAAATCCAAATTTGAAGGTAGTAGAGATCTTGTTGTCATATTTCGTTGGTGAGTGTTAGACCGGAGGCCCAAACATTCTGCAAAATTCTCCTAGTGTCCGGAGGCCGGGAGAATGATGACCACGCCGCCATGGTATGAATCACTATGCTGTATTGCCTACCCTCACAATGAGGATGGTGACCCATACTCCTGGATTCTACTCATGCTTTCCATCAGGCAGAGTAGAGTTTGGTAGACTTAAATATATATAAAAAAAAAACTCTTAATCATTCTTCGCCATCGCTCATCATAAAGTTAAATGTTTACCCATGTAGCATTAGTCCTGATAGGCTTCATCGTCTTGCAAAGCCATGATTCACCCAAATTGTTATCCCAGGTACAGAACATTGGTGACTTTTGGAGAGTACCTACTGAGACACTGAGCTGAATACAAGGATCATAAGCCACCTCACCAGTGTTCAGCACTTGGACGTGAAAAGTGCTTGTGTCTTTAGAGCCAGTAATAAAAGGTCGTTCTCTGAAAACAAATAGAGTTGTGTTACAATTATGAAATATGAATACATTATCGACCGATTTTAATAGTCTATTAATATAAATAATTATCTTTTTAGAAAGGTAATTATGGGTTATCGTACCACAATAGCTAGACGGGACTCTGTTATTTTGTTGGTTGGTCTTCTGTGTGAGGGTGTGGGTCATCATTTTTAATTCTTTAAGGAGCCTTAAGGAGTAGAAAGAGATCACCTATCGATTGTCAGTCTCGTCTAAAATTACTTAACTTTGCAATGTATTAACCTACTCCACCCACCATTTATTCACGAGCCTTTAAATTTCATTTTATATCGCGTTGTTATAGGCACTTGTTTTGCACTTACACATGTTAAAATATCACACTTACTTTATGTCAGAATCGATCGTCAGAGTGAGATTAGAGACACATTCACCAGCTTCGGAGCACTCACCAGCCCAGAACGAACCAGAATGTGACAACTTGCTGTGGTCAGAGAGGATTACATGCGCACCAGTCACGTGTTTCATGTCCATGGGGTTGTTTAGTATCTTCGTTGATATCTCATATCCTATTTCAGTACTATAGTCTTTATCCTTGAATTAAAAATAAATGTGTTATACAAATATATGTTGAGTACTTTAAATTTAAACTACAAGAATTGGAAGACTAGTAAAATACTTTTTTTATTGATTGTCATAATTGTTTCAAATGCGATAGTTATTGAGTCTACCGATGATTATGTAAATTGTCATACGGAAATAAATAAATAAATATTTCGGACATCTTACACATAACGTTATCTAGTCCCAGACTAAGCAGAGCTATATGGGTACTAAATAACTGAAATAAATACATAAACCTACTTCTTTTGTAAATACATACATATTATACATAGTAAACACCTAAACTCCGAAAACCGTTGTCCGACCCGGGAATCGAAACCGAGACCTCTTGATCAGCAGCCGCATACGCTAACCACTAGACCAACAAGGAAGCCAAATATTATGATGGTGTAAAAATATATTGGAGATCATTATGACATAATATCTAGTAATCTATGAAATAGCTTTGGTAGTGATTTCACCCTCAGTACTTACCAGAGGTAAAATAAAACCCACTTTTTCACAATAGGTAGTTTTCTTACTCTGAAGTGGAGTATTGAAAGTATAGACATTCCGATCGTTAAAAGTTTTTAATGTGGCATACATGTGGTCTAGTCTTACATCCGTTGCCAAATCTGAAATGATATAATTCATCTTTTGATATATTCACAAAATTCTTCATTTAAAAATCGTAAAAGTTCCAATAAATTTTATAATGGCTAAAGCTAAGGTGCTAATTCTGTTGTCAGGTCACTGGACAAATTTTTTTATATTTGAATTTAGAATAATAAACTAAAATTACTAAATTTATTCAATTAAAATTTTCTATTCTTAAAGTTTTAGTGAATGATTTTCCAAAAAGCTATTTTAGTAGGTATGTACTTATTCAAATAACGTCTATTTTATTGTAACATAACTAGGTTTAGTCAATCTTTAATGTTACAACGTTTGACAGAATAAAATTCATTTTAGGTGACTCATTTAGAGTTTTTAATTCAGAAATCAATCAAATTAACAATGAATGTATCAAGTAATTACCATGGTTAATAGCTTTTACTAAATCAACGTTTTCATCACAGGTGTTTTAAAAACTAAATCGATTTTAACTTTTCATTTGGTAGTTCTGAAAATAACTTACTACTAGCTGACCCTACTAGTGGTAAGATATTTTAGGACTAGGTAGCCCCGTCTGCTATTGTATAAAGCGTGATGCCATACAGCGGTTATAAATATTTAACATAAAAGAGGTTATTGTGAACCAACCTTAAAAGACAGTCAAATGCTGTTAGGTACTTTTTTTTATTTTTCATTATTTGTGTGAAACTTTGAGTTCATGTAAACTCTTAGAGGAAAAAATCTCCCTTTTTGTAACATTTTCCATTGATGCTCCCCTCTTTTTTTATTGTAGCGTGAGGATACATAACCCTTAGCCTTCCTCGATAGCTGGGCTTTCTAACACTGAGAGATTTTTCAAATTGAGCCCGTACTTTCAGAGATTAACGCGTTCAAAGAAACAAACTCTTCAACTTTATAAAATTAATACTAGTATACATAAATAGATAAATAATAGCCCTTTAACATTCCACTGATGAACATGGGCCTCTCTGCAGAGAGAGAGTTTTGACGTAAAATGCGCGGTTAGCCAAACGGATTGGTATAGGGTTTGTTTCAAATTTTTCTTATTTTTGCCGTGCTATTGTCCTGTCCTTTTCAATGTGTTTTCCTATTCGGACGGATTAAGAATACAAAGTGTCATCACCCCTATTCATTCCATGGGTGTCGTAAGAGGCGACTAAAGGAACAAAATAAGCAGCTAACATCACTGCCAAAAGAAGGAAAACTTGAAACAAACCCCTTACCAACCCGTCTGGCCAGCGTGGTATAGTAGGCCAACACCTCCTTTCTAAGGAGAGTCCTATGTCCAGCAGTGGACTGTTAAAGGCTGTTGATGATGATGATGATTGTCCTGTCAAGTTAGCTCCCTACTAAGCGTGGTGACACAGCACTCTTGATCCGTCACCACACAGACACTTGCTTATCACTACTATTACTTGACTAAGTACTTTAAAGTACGTCGTACGTTGGATTTCATTAGTAAAATTAATTGCGTATTAATTATTGTTATGGAATGTGATCATTGCAATTAATGATCGGAACAACTTACTTGCAATTATATTCCTTGGTTTGTCTGGATATTTGACGTCCATACATACTTGGAATACAAAATCTGTTTGACGAGAAACGGTGCGCTTCTGAAAGTTGTAATTTCAATAAATTTATTATAAATTATAATAATGGTTTGTTCCGTTTTTAATATTCACTGTAACAATCACAGTAGGTAAAGCCAGTGCTATGCTATCAAACAATACGATTGTCTTATGCCTCGGATTTTTAAAATTTTCTTACAAACTCCGGGCTGCTGTTAGGGATTTCCTATGAAAAACCCACAAACACTTTTTGACTCGACCCGAGTGAGTGAGTGTATGTGTGTATTAATAAACTCATTAATTTATAGTTTTGAAAGGTTATTTTGTTTATCTGTAATTTAGGCCAGTGAAAAAAGTATTTAAGTATTGTTTTAGCTTCGCATTGTGTGCTGTGTCGCAGATAACACTCAAGCTAATTGTTTATATTTGCTATTAGCAATAGTGTAATCATCCCAAGTCATCTTCTTTTTCATCGCCTTATTAATAGATATATTTAACATGAAGGGTTCTAAAAAAATACAAATATCTGAGTTTGAAGATATTATAGTCATGTAATACTACAACTTAGACATTAAAGAAAATGTATACGTACCGTTACATTGGGGAAAATGGCGTACATTTTGGTAATGGTGACAGCAGCCAAGCATTTGTAAAGCTTTACTCTGTTTACAAAAGGAGCGCCGATCGCTAATTCTGTTGGAAAGCAAATAAAAGTGCACTTTCTTGTCATATTTAAGTTCATTGGCCCTAGTTTATCAGTCGAATGGGATCACTACTTTGTCACTTTCACAATAAAGAAAGCTAGTGATTATCTAATTAATTAGTAACATCCCAAAAATACTTTTTGAAAAATTGTCATCATCAGCCTATTGTAGTTCACTGCTGAAAGTAGCATAGCCTCCACTTGGTTCGGCGCTGTCACTACAATATGAAAACTGTCCCACTAATGTATTTTGCAATCATCTTTCCCCTTCTCCTTTTTTCCCTATGGTTCCAACGTAATAGCGTTTTTTTTTAAACTGTTATAACTTTTTTATTTGTCAACCCATTGGAATGCAACAGACAATAAATGATTGGTGAAGATAACCACAACACATAAAAATAAGCATAATATTATATATAAGATGTGATATCCATTTAGCGCGCACAACCACTTAATCAGATAAAAAGCTAAAAACTGTTGCATTATGTTCTGCTTTAAAAAAGGCGTCGTTCATTCGTTTTTCTTAAATATCTTCAACAAGCAGACATTGAACTCTTGCAGCTATATTATGTGTATAAATTTACCAACCATTGCATCCATTGTCATCAAAATCTTGGAGCGCAGTAAGGCTGTAACCAAAAGATACCATGTTTGGTTCACTTGGTATAATCCTTTGCAACCACCTCAAAGCTTTATCGCTAAGTATATCAGCGCCGGAATATATGTAAACCGCGCCATTGTCTTCATATGGTGCTCCTATTGCTATTTCTAGAAATCATAAGAAAAAAGAAAATAAGTAATTCTGTTTGTTTGTAAAGACAGTCGTTCTTTTTATACACATAAAGATAATTAAATTTATTCCATGTATGTCGTAAGAGGCGACTAAGTGAGCAAACAACGCAAGACAGTATCATTAACTGCCTTGTTGGTCTAGTGGTTAGCGTATGCGGCTGCTGATCAAGAGGTCTCGGGTTCGATTCCCGGATCGGAACAAATATTTGTGTGATTCACAAATATTTGTTTCGGAATCTAAGTGTTTTCTATGTATAATATGTATATGTATAATATGTATGTATTTACAAAAAAAAGTATGTTTATGTATTTATATCAGTTGTCTAGTAGCTTTGCTTAGCTTGGGACTAGATGATGTTGTGTCAGATATCCGAAATATTTATTTATTTATTGCAACGAGAAGGAAAACTTGAAACAAACCCTATACCAATCGTTCTGGTGAGTGTGGTACAGTAGGCCAAAAACTCCTTTTGATGAAGAGTCCTATGGTCAGAAGTGGACTAGGAGAGTTTATTTTTATCCTCATGAAAGTTTACGAATTTCTGTTGAGTCTGATAGATTTGAATCGTGCTCCAGAAGACATAGGTTGACTCCACTAAAGTTGCAAAAATTAACAAAATCTAACAAAAGACTCGTGCAGTTTTTTACCGAATATGTTAAATTTATTACACTTGTACATTGGTGGACTTAATACCCAACGCGTTCTCTTCCAGTCAACCTATCTAATTATCGTTATCTAGAAACCTTGTAAGGTATCTGATGCACAGAGGTTTCAATATAATCAATAAATAGCTAATCAAAATCATAAGCTTCCTTTGGCTTTGCCGTAGACAAGTAAAAACAATCACTCCACACAAAAAACTTACACACAAATTTACATTATATTCGTATATTGTAAAAACAATTTTCAAGTGTACCAACTACCGGTTTGTTTCGCCACTTTGTTGAAAGACAGATCAGTTCCTTCTAAAGACCCAACAGCCAATCTCTGCTACATGGCGAAACCAAAAAAAATAATCGCTTACGCCTCTAGAATTACAAGTCTTTGATTGACCTATTTGAATTTTAAGGTAGACTTAAAATTAAGTGGTATGTGGGAAGCAAACCGAGTAAACCAAACACTTCCATGCAGTACAGCACTTGCAAGGTAAATGGTAAGATCAGTAATAGAAAATAACCATATTTGTTCTTTGCAGTAAATATAGCTATATCATATACTTATATATACAGATTAGTCGACTGAAGAAAAGACGCTATTAAATTGAGATTCAGTAATAGACACCAAGTGGTGAGCAAATAAAGACCCACCATCTCTCTTGTCACCGTTTAAGTCACCAAGACTTATTATTGCACTGCCAAACATTGAACCATATTTCTGACCAACTATTTTCCTTCGGTATTCCGGTGGTGCCTGCAACAATTCATTATTCCTGATAACTATTTCGTACTTATCTTTTTAGATTCCTATCCATATCTTTTTAGATTCCTATCCATTTGAAAATATAAACCTTAATATTTAAAAAGCTTTAAATTTGATTTTTATAAGGCCTTTTATCATGACTATTTATTGGTTTTAATTTATACTAACACTAGCTGATGCCCGCGGCTCCGCTCGCGTCCAAAGGGTGTGAAAAATAGATAGTAGCCGATTCTCAGACTTACTAAATATGCATAAAAAATTTCAGAAGAATCGGTCAAGCCGTTTCGGACGAATATGGGAACGAACATCGTGACTCGAGAATTTTATATATTAGATTATAAATTAGGAAGTAACTCTGTCTCGCTATTACGGTTTCACGGTTAAACCACTGCACCGACTTCATTGATGTTTAGCATAGAGGTACTTTGATTTTTAACTACTACTTTATAAATACACGCGGTCGGATTCACGAACAAAAGCTAGACCTATAAATTTTCTGTCAATCTATTTTACTTCATTTAATGTTAAAACGTAAATAGTATTTAACATTTGTTTAGCTTTTAGCATTTAGCAGTTTTTTTTTATTTATTTCATCCCTTCCGAAGTGACTCTTCTATGCCTGATGGAAAGCATGAGAAGAAACCAGGCTACCAAACTATCTGCAAATGCAGAAGTTATTAATGATACATAAAAGTGATCCAACTAAGCCTTAAGAGAAATACTCCTAATCTTATTACAATATAAGGTATATTGTAATAAGATTTAATAACTAATAATATATACTTACGCCTTTCTTCTTATATGTATACACATAAACAGCCCCTAGGTTGTGTTCAGATGTGACGGCGTATGCCGGTGCGCCCACTAGCAAATCATCTCCTTTGCCGCGTTCATTTATATTCGCAGCGCACAGCACCGCACCAAACATCGATCCTACATTGTCCACGTCTTCGCCTTTGTTCAGCAAAAATGGCTTATCAAACTGATCATTATTTTCATTTTGTATATAAAAATAGACCTGAAAATTTAAATTTTATTGACTCTGCATTCGATGTCGTCATCAATATACCACCACTAATATATTCATTGTCTTCAAGACATCTCTTCTACTAGGTAAATTCCTGCGTCTTGGGGGACTTTACTTATATACATAAAAGGAACAAAAAATACCCAGAATCAGAACCAGAATTTATGAATCTCACAAAGTGTTGTGTCCCAAGTGGGATTTGAGTTCACAAGACTCAGGGCAGAAGGTAAATTCATCTTTGGCAATTTCTGTAGACCAGAATAGACTCATATATTACATATTTTTTATATTTAATACTTTAAGGAGACTAGATTTCTTTAAATATAACACACTTACTTGCCCGGCTCCAAAATTGCCATATGTTGTGCTCACAGCGTAAGATATTTTATTTTCCACTATGAAATAGCCTACCGCTACACCATAACCTGTAATAATATATTATTATTGCACTTATAACCAGGCATCCTCAAAATAATTTCATTGAATAATAAATGAGAAATTTTAATATAATAATATATTAGACTGAAATCTAAAATAGGACTGACTTCTTCGCTATTATTACCTGGGGTAATATCATCATTATTTTTTATACTAATAATTTTCATATTATATAAGTACTGTTGTTGCTATTTTAATTAAAATTATTTATAAAGTTTTACAGGACATGTGTTAACAGTTCACATCTTGCAAGTTGCATAAGCATGCAATGTTGTTTTGGGAATGATCGATGTCGTATAGTCATAATAAGCTTGCAATGTTGTTTTGGGAATGAATCCTGTTAAAATATTGTAAGAGTTTTTAAATAAAAAAATAATAATTGAGTGTACCTCCTCATCGCACAACAGCGTTTAGGGCCACCGCAGACTAGCTACTTTTAGCATCGGCGATCGGCAACTAGTCGCTTTATAGAAGCTAAATACGGCGACCGAAAGCTCTACACCGCACACTTAAAAACGCCAAACGCGGAGATTTAGTCGCTTTTTAGAAGCGCGACACAGCAGCTGAACGCTACTCTCCGCACACATTCAGATGTCGGTAGCATCGATTTGGCATCTGAGCAGTCGCTAAAACGCGCGTTTCCGATACCGCGATCGAACGCAGGAAGTCGCTAAAACGCGATGCAGCATCGCTGCAGTCGCCAAATCGCCGATCGCGGATGCTAAAAGTAGCTAGTCTGCGGTGGCCCTTAGGGGAAGTTTTAAATATGCGGCAACTAAATGTTGGAATTACTTGCCTTCACTTATGCGACAATTTAATACAACTCTAACATTTAAGACACATCTAAACAATATTTATTAAACCAACAAATAACTTAATATCGCCGTGTGTATTGTAAATATTTAGTTACCTCATTGTCAGCATTACTCCGTTAATTATCTTATTTATAATAAATTAACATAATATTCGTATAACATAAATAACATAAGTTTTAAACACAAATTTCGAACTCAACTTTTAGAAGCACTTATCACCTTTAGGTGTTGTTAAAAATCAACGCTATATCGTAAGTGGTGCAGCATTATGCGGAGCAACTGCAAAGCAAATGTTTGTATTGTGTTTTTATTATATCTATTGAAAACTTAGATGCTGATTCATTTGTAATAATACATACCTACTTGGTTATATAATTACGTTTAATATTACCATTTTATGCAATGCCACGTAATATCCTATTTTCTTTAAGTATTGATTAAGTGTCATTATAATCATTCATTTTTTTTTCATTCATAAAAAAAAAAAGTTTTGTTTCTGTCTTTTCTTTCAACAGTAAAATGAACTTACCGAAGTTGTAAATGTTGCTTGCAATTTTATCTATCCGTTTGACAAGACTTTTGTTGGCAGGTAACACTGCAGCAGTACCTTTGATATTAAAAAAAATACAATTAGTTGTACAATTGACATGAGTTTTCAAAAAAAGTAAAATATATTGTTTTAAACTTTCATGGTCAGTAACATTAAAACAGAAATGTGCGGGATTGCTACCATGTACCTTTTTGTTGGTGAGTATCCGATATTTCGGCACTGTTGCAAGCATGGCAGTGAAACTGCCATACAAATTCCGAACACAAAAATTCCTTGTAAACCAATGCCACCTGGTGACTGTGGTGACGCAATTTTTATGGAATTGTTAAAAGAATTAACTAGATGGCAGGGTTATAGCTCTATGAGTGAAGTACTTCAAAAATATTTCGGAGTTATATAGGACACCAAATTTTTTGATTTTTTAATTAATTATTTGATTATTTAAATAATAACAATGACGTATAAATGTGGTTTTCTAATTATTTCACTAAAGTCAAATTATGATTTTCTGCACACAATAAAACGTTGAATTAAAGTAGCAATAGAACAACTGTAATTTAATCGCAAATTAAAGTCCCAATATACTATGATATATTCGTTTTTGTTTCTAAAATTATACTTAATATTTATTTTTAAAAACTTTATTTTATTGACTGTTATATTTAATATGGTTTTAAATATTTCATATTTAAAAGAATAGAAAATTTAACCGCAAATTAAAGTCCCAATATACTATGATATATTCGTTTTTGTTTCTAAAATTATACTTAATATTTATTTTTAAAAACTTTATTTTATTGACTGTTAAATTTATTATGGTTTCAATATATCATAATCGCAATTCAAGAAAATATTTATATGGCAACATTTGGATATGTCAAAAGGAAAAACTTTTAATAAATTGATGAATATTAATTGACATTCAAATAGTTTTTGGGCGGTTGCGTGTTTTAAAAGTTTTTGTGTTTTATTATATTATTGATTTATTTTTAAAACGACGACTCGGACTGTTTATGGACTCTGTGATTTCTTCTGCAACGAATTAACCCGGCTTCTCAAATTGGATATTGTTTCCTGGTTTGTCTTCGGATTCTGCTTCTTTCAACAAAATGCCTAAAACATCTGAATTGAAATGTTATTTTGGGTGCATCGTTGATGGTAAGTTACTTATGAAAATCAAGAATCATCATATATTATGAAAGGGATTACACAAAAAAGTCTTTATGTTATCCTACAACTGGGTTTTCAATTATGATGAAAGACTTTTTTCGCTAGATGCATACAGGAATCACCGTAGTCTATAATGTTTAAATTTAATGTTGACATTTGTTGTGAATTTGAAATATTGAAAAATGTGAAGAGCACACTTCTTTAATAACGAAATTTATTCAATTCAATAACATTTTTTCACAATACACAAAACAACAACAAAATTCAATAACAATAAAAATAATTCTTTACAGTTGGTGTACAGTGGTCAACAAGATTTTAAAAGGCAAAATCACAAAATTTAGTAGAAACGACAATATAAAAACAAATGCTATAAGGTATTATAAAACTCGTGCAAAATATATAACTAAATAAAGTATGTAATTGTGTTTTATTTTATTTTATTCAATTTAAATAATCCGTCTATAATTATATTTTCCGATTTTTTTAAAGTAAATCAATTCGAATAGACACGGATTATTTAAATTGCAACTTAAACTATAATGTTATAATTGACGAGTAAATAAATATATGAGTAAGGCAAAAATATATGAGTGCACAGCACCATCTAGCGGAATTCGTGGAACCATCTTTGCAATACTAATGCCATCTTTTGGAGGTGGGGTTAAATTAAAAAAAAATATTCAGTGTTGCTTATCTATATCAGATATAGTGTATTATCTATGGTTGCAAGTGCCATGATCACGGAGTAACTGAAGATCTTGCGGGTGGGATGTTATTGGCAGACATATCGGTCTACCCTCTTTCGTAGTCTTTTTCTACAATCGTCCCCGGTACCACTGGTCACTAACTCACTACTCACTCGTAACTGTTCTCGACACACAACACTAACAGTATCCGATCGCGAAACTATAGTTTGTTGATTACGCCGGTTTATGCATATTCGAATCACAGGATTCCAGACATTTGACAACTTATACCCATCCTCACGATTGAAATTCTTGTATTTAGTAATTTCAATCGCTTCCCTGACCAATCTAGGTATGTAGTGGCGTTCTGTCGTAATTATCTGTGGGTTATGGAACTCAATCCAGTGATTTGGGCCCGAGTCAATCAAATGCTTCGCGATTGCCGATTTCTGTTCGTCATTGTTTTTGACCGCTTTTATGTGTTCGTTCATGCGGCATGCGATGGTACGTTTAGTTTGGCCGATATATGAACTCCCACAGCTGCAGTCAATCTTGTAGACACCAGGTTTCTCCAAAGGGAAACTGTCTTTAGGGGATCGGAGACATTGTGCCACTTGTTTGAATGGAGTGAAGACAGTATTGAGTGAAAACTTATTAAGTACGTTTGAGATCTTGTCTGTCACTCCTTTTATATATGGCAAAAATGCAGGTTGTCTGTCTACCCTGTCCCTTCTCTGGTGACTGACTTTGTGTCTAGGTGGACACTTCACCCTATATCCGTTGTTCCGTAGGACGCACCGAACATGCTCGAGCTCATGGTCTAGGTGTTTGTCGTCACACAAATCATATGCACGATTTGTCAATGAAGTAACCACGGAGTCGATGTGTCTAGGGTGATGGTGAGAGCTTGCATTGAGATAGCGGTCAGTATGTGTTGACTTTCGGAAGACAGAGTGGCTCAGTGAACCGTCGCTCCGCACACCAATTTTTACGTCCAAAAACGCCAGGCTTCTGTCGTCCTCTATCTCGTAAGTGAAGTTAACCTTCGGATGGATGTTATTTAATATCGGATACTCACCAACAAAAAGGTACATGGTAGCAATCCCGCACATTTCTGTTTTAAAAGTAAAATAGTTATCGAAAACATTACTAATATTATAAATACGAAAGTATTTCTGCCTGTCGGACTGTCTGTCTGTTTATCACGATTATCGACATACACGCGGGCAGAGCCACGCGCAAAAAGTTGTATAATTAGAAAGTATATAATGAAACAAATAGTAAAACACTTACCTGCGTCTTGAAACATGCCCGGCGAGCCCATAATGACAGAGCCATCTTTACCGATATCCAAACTCCATCCCAAAGTATCCATTGATTTTTCTATGAAAGAATAGAATTCGTGGGGTGATAAAACAAAAAATAAAAACAACATTCATAACCCAAATTATTAATTTGTTAGTTTACCATTTCACTTTTTTTATAAACTAGCATCACTTAGAATATATAACATATAATGTGTTAGTTTTACTCCACTTTAAGTATGTTATTTTGAAAGTTATATACGTATCTACCTATATTTTTAAAACATACTTAACACAAAAAAGGACGTATTGTCGTTCCGGACATAAGCAATAGTCCTTTCTAATTGACTTACAGTTTTTGATCAGCAATTGAACACCGTTGAACTGAGAACTCAACAGTGTTGAGTTCGTTTTCCATATTCCACCCAGTATCATTACCAAATTGAAGCTGAGTGTTTCGCGTTAATTCTCTTACTACAATCGCTTACACCTCTATTCTCTAGTATTGTTGCTTAATATTTTTTTTAGAAACGTGGCTTAATATTTTTAGAGACGTGGCAATGACATCTCAACGATATTCAGATGTCATTGCCATACATTGATTAGATTTATATTAAGGTTATGGTTTGTAGATATAACTTAGCTAAAAGTTCGTCATGAAAATGGCAACAGATTCAGTACATTTTTTCATTAAATTTAAGAACTTCTTTTGGAACGTAAGTCTAGCACTCTTTTGCAAAATCACATGCTCTCAGGTACTGCCCAAAAACTCAATTGCCTTTCATTTAATAACACCGTAAAAATAGAGTGATTATCAGACCGGCGGCTCAATGATACCATGATAAGCCGCCATAGTGTGGCTCACCATGCTACATTGTATTCATAATGAGGATGGTGGTCACTACTCGAGAATTCTTCTCATGCTTTCCATCAAGCGGAGTAGAGCAATTTTTGCTGGTTTAAAAATAAAAAAAATAACTAAAAAACACTCACCTACTTTTAGGCAGTCTTTTTGCTTAATAGGCCTAGGGAACATGGGATAGTTAAAGAAATTATCATTTTCCCTTCGTCTATAGCAACGACCATAAGTGCCTGCTACTGTGCAGCTTGCTGGATCTGACAAAAGAAAGTTGCACTTGGTGGAACTTGTTAAAATACATTCTTGAAATTAAACTCACTTGTACTTATAATAATAAATAAAAAAATGTTTCGCACATCTTACACACAACGTCATCTAGTCCAAAACTAAGCAGAGCTTGTATTATGGGTACCAAACAACTGATATAAATACACAAACATACTTTTTTTTTGTCAATACATACATAAGATATTACAGATTTAAAATGCAGTTACAAAGAGATTGTGGCGGTACCGGCCGGGGCCCGTTAGTTGGCGCTGCTGTCGATTGGTCACTATCAGTTAATATCTAAACACAATACCTTAATAAGAATTAATATTCTAAGGCGATACGAAGTACGCCGTTCGCCGGGTCAGTTAGTAAAAAATAAAGGCGAAACTAAATGCCAACGAGAGCTTGATTGAATAGAAAATATTACAATTACATTTATAATGTAATACTAATATTATAAATTCGAAAGTAACTCCACGTGTCTGTCTTTCTATTACGTTTTCACGGCTAAATTGCCACACCGATCTCAATGAAATTTGGAATCAATTTGACTCTTGAGGAAGAACATAGGCTTCATTTTACTGTGATAACCAACGTACTACTACTACTAAGAAACTACGAATTCTCTAAATTTCAAAAATGTATGCTAATAGGAACATTTCATTTATTTATCTATCATACACTTACGGAGCTCAGCCACAATTATGACTGTCGCTCATGAAAGTCTTAATTGTGAATATTAGTAAATACAAATTCATAGGTACTTACATCTAGTATATCTCGGTGTACAGGCCTGTAAAAAAGTATTGAATATATCAGTTGGTATTCATCAAACTTTTCATAAAAAAAACAAAGGGGTGATGACTTTTGAATTCATAATACTCAGTATGAAAGTATACATAATACTTCCATACTGCCTATTATGAATTCAAAAGTATCTGTGTAAGACATTGCTAATTTTTTTAATTGTTTAAAAATTAATTGTCCGTGTGGTGACGGATTAAGAATACAGAGTGTCACCACCCCTATTCATCCCGCGGGTGTCGTAAAAGGCGACTAAGGGATAAACTACGCAAGGCAACATCAATGCAAAGAGAAGGAAAACTTGAAACTAACCCTATACCAACCCGTCTGGCCAGCGTGGTATAGTAGGCCAAAACCTCCTTTCTAAGGAGAGGCCTATGTCCAGCAGTGGACTGTTAAAGGCTGTTGATGATGATGATGACATTGCTAATTCGAAAGGAGGGATGTCCTAATCTAGTAGATCAACAGTTATTCAAATTTTTTTTAATACTATTCTAGGACATGAACAGTTATTCAAATTCGAATTTTTGACGTTCACTGACATCCACTGATGAATGGTTAATCCCATATGAAGCACCACTTTTGGTAACCGACAGCAGGAAAACATAGTAAATTTTTTCTAATTATATGTTTTAGACAAATAACACCCAGATGCAGTCAGGTTAAGGTACTTATGATACAATTATTTGTCTTGGGTGGGAACATATGATACTACTTTGTAATCAGCATCACTAGCTATGACCCAACAGGCCTGTCATAATCTTTTCAAAGCAATATCACGAGAAATAACTTTTTATACACCAACTTCTGGTTATAGTAAATAATCAATGTTAAAAAAACTACTTGATTGTTATGATAAAAATAAAAAACTCACCAGCACGTATGTAGGACCTGCCTCCAATGTCGCTCCAAACCAAAAGTCATGTTCATAGGCTTCAACTAAAATAAATAATAATATATTTAATAAATACATTTTCCAATAAATGATACAATACTCAACCTTTTAAGGTTTGAGTTATTTAAAAAGTGTACCCTGCCCCTATAGATTTCGAAAGGACCAATAAAATATTATATTTGATACTTTAATAGCTATCTTGTATGTTAAGAATGGTGTTTTTAGTATAGGAAATAGCTATACAAACCCAAAGCAGTCATGAGGACAGCCAACAGAACTGAAAACTTAAAACTCTAAACAAACGGTTTTTTGGATATTCTCTTTGATAATTAAAATTGATTGATATTAAATTAAATCTTAAATTATGAATTTTGTGGTATCCGTATATATAGTATATATGTATTTTATAAGTATATATTTTAGTAGTTATCCGAATGGTTACCGTACGAGAATATTTCATCATTCTATTACGACTAACATGAATTAACTGCTCATCAAAATCTGTCTGTAGAAATTTTCGCTTCAATACATTTGAGTATTTTGCGTGGATCAGCTTGTAAAATAATAAATTCTTACCTTCTCTGGAAATGTTTGAACGAAGTTTAGAACACGACTTGTCAGTTATTTTCGTTAACTCACACTCGTAAACCTCTCCATTGTTATTCTCTCGCGGCGCACTTATCATCATTCTGTGAGAAAAATATTTTCATTGTAGGTACTCAAGAGCCTCTGTGTGGTTCAATACTAGGTATATATTTAGGTATATATTATCTTTTGCCGGCGGCACAGTAAAAGTTAAAATAGCTTCCCAAGTTTTAAGAAATAATTGAGTTTTTTTTTTAATTTTAGTAAAGCTACTGAATTACGACCAATGTGTGTGGTATCAATCAATCCATCAACAACCCATAATGTCCCATTGTCTCCTCTCAGGAGATGGTTAAGGCCATACGTCCCCACAGTGGTCAAGTGCGGGTTGGGGACTGGCAAGACACTTTATGACTACGTAATCTTGCCGACCGTTATCTTATGATAACAACGGGGACTGACTGCTTAACGTGAACTTCAAATCACGGAAACGCTCATAAAATTTAATGCCGCAAACGGTCACCCATCTAGGAATGAGTACTTCTGTGTGTGTGGTATATTTTATGACAAAACATTTCTAAGGAAAGGCCTGTGTACAAGCCTGTATCTTGTGTGGACTATTGTAATATTGATGTGAGATGAGATGTGACATATTTATTAAGATAAAATATATACCACTTACCGCTTGTTAAATTGATCGTAAGCAACACTGAACCCAAAGTATGAGTCCTCTCTCAAAGTATTTGGCGGTTGAAACGTTTCCGCTGAAAGTTCATGATAGAAATCCCATTTTTCTCCCCATGCCACTTGCAACAGAAGAATGAATATTACTGTAAATAAAATAAAATTAATGTTAAATTGTGTTTTCGATATCTATGAACCGGCTAAGTGCGAACGGGCAAAATGACCTAGTGTAGTAAAGTAAGTCAAGCTTCTAATTATATGAGCCTGATAAAAAGACTTTAGTCTGCCTGATGGAAAGCATGAACAGAATCCAAGAGCAGTATTCACATTCCTCCTTATGAGTGCACATAATGCAGCATGGAGACCCACACTGTGGTGGCCTAGTGATATGCTTCTGCAACCTTAGGTCTCCGGTCTCATACTCATCAACAAAATACATCAGCACGAATGCTGTCATTGTTATGTTGGTCTTCTATGTGAGGGCAGTACAGCCCTGGTTGGCCGGCCTACCTGTTGCATTTGTTGTCTCATAAGTTCCTCTCACCAAAAAATCTATATATTAAAAATAAATTGTAATAAGTATCGCTACAGTCGCGAGCGGGAAGTTACGTAATTTATCCTTAAAAAATAATTGATCCTAACCTAGTTTAACAATGTAGATATTGTTCAATATATCAATAAATCAAATCGTGATTATTTACGAAGTGATTGAAATATTTGTTATCGCGTTTTAAATTACGTCTTTGTAGAGTTTAATAACAAGTAATAATAGAAGTCATTTACGCTCGTCGTTCTTTCTATCCAGCTCCCTAGCCAAGTTCACTTTCTACAAACTTTCTAAAAAGGCAACATTTTATGAGGTTGAGAGTTTAAACATAGATGGCGTCCGCTTAGTGAGTGCAGGCGCTGGGAGGGGTCTAGAAGGAGTTTTGTTCCCTGGACTCCTCCTAAAATTCAGGCGCAAAGAGGGTACACCGTGTGGTTTTGATTCCAATACACCGTCCCGCCGCAAACTCCGGCGGGGTGGCGGCCCGAAGGGGTTTCCACACGTAAAAAAAGGTTGGGTTATAGCTGTATCAACTAATAGGTTCTAAAAAACATTTTACCAACAGGGATCAACATTGCTTGTGAGTGGTATAAGCTAGGTATACATTTATCCGAAACAGTATGGGAATTCATCATTTTTTATCATAGAAATACAAAGAATCAAGCCAGTAAAGCTAAACAAGTAATGTGTAAACCTCGAAGATACTTTTTAAAATTTAAAATTTTCTTTAATGTATATTCTTTTATACATATATTTATTTATTTATTTATTTATTTTATTTATTTATTCATTTACACATGGAAAACTTACAGCTACAAATGTCTTAAAGTTAACGCAGAGTAGTTATCAGAGAGCCAATTACAAGTTTTCACTTATAGTAATAGACTAATTTAAGATATTGTAAACAAATAGGATAGAAACAAAATATTTATACAAAAGGAAAAAATAATAAAACAATTCACACGATACATCCGTGCCAAAGTCCACTATGGCTGCTTAAGCACAAATTCAGTGCCGCACCATGTTCATCTGAAAAAACTACTGCCCAGTAGCCTTCTAGCTGAGGATACACTAATTGAAAAGGGATCAATGTCATGCTGTTTACACAATTCGTTAAAATTATTGCTTGCACGCACCAAATAGCTATTCTGCCTATAGTTTGTTTTAGCTTGGGGAATGTGAAGAGGGGGGTTAAAACGTAGTGACTTAGACGGTACATTAAGATATATTTGCTCGAGTAAATCAGGACAGTCAATATCATGGTTTAATATTTTTATAAGAAACGTAAAGTCCGCTATTTTACGTCGATCTATAAGTGGGAGGAGGTGAAACTTTTTGCATAGTCTGAGATAATCCTTTGAGTGATATGGAATCTTTTGATGGTAGCAAAGATATTTGATGAATCGTCTCTGTATATTTTCAATACGATTGCTGTACACTAAATAGCACGGGTTCCATATTTGAGACACATACTCCAAATGACTTCTTACGTAGGTACAGTATAGTATTTTAAGGGTTTTTGCTTCGCTAAAGATTTTGCCTACTCGAAATATAAAACCAAGAGATTTAGAAGCCTTCTTAATAATGTTGTCAATGTGAATGTCAAAAAGCAACTTAGAGTCATGGTAAACTCCTAGGTCTCGAATGGTGCTAACTCTTTGAAGGGAATGACCCCCCAACGTGTAAGAGGTATGCAAAACTTTACGCTTTCTAGTATATGTTACAAATGAACATTTAGAGGGGTTAAGGTCAAGTTTATTTAGACGACAGTACTCATGTAGCCGATTCAAATCCTTTTGAAGTGACGACATATCTTCGAATGAAGATACTTTTTTCAAAATTTTCATATCGTCTGCAAAGCATAGTAGCTTTGATGATTGAAGGCACTGGTCGATGTCATTCACATAGACTACAAACAAAAGAGGCCCGAGCAGGGAACCTTGGGGCACGCCGCTTGATACCATTACCCAATTAGATCTAAAATTATTCATCGCTACAGCCTGAGATATATTTTCAATATAAGAGGAGAACCATCTTAGAAGATCCCCGCAAATACCCAGTTTAAATAACTTCTCAATTAATATGTGGTGATCTAATCGATCGAAAGCTTTGCTATAATCTGTGTAAACAACGTCAACCTGTTTACCATCATTCATGGATTTAGTTATGAATTCATTTAATAAGACCAAATTAGTGGCTGTAGACCGACCTCTTAGGAAGCCGTGCTGAAAAGGACTCAGAGAATTCGAGATTGCCGAGTAAAGTTGATTATAGACAATTCTCTCGAACACTTTAGCTATAATGCATAGTTTAGAAACTGGTCTATAATTTACAATCTCAGTTTTAGACCCCTTCTTATGCACGGGCGTAATAAACGCCGATTTCCATAGTTTAGGAACTGCTCCCAGAGATAAGGACTTAACAAAAAGAAGTGAGATTGGGAAAGCAATAGACGTTGCACAACGTACTAATATATGAGCTGAAATACTATCTGGTCCTGCGCCTTTGGATATATCTAACTTTTCGAGCAAATTAGTTACAGCATCAAGTTTTACTTCGATTTGACAAATATCAGCTACAAAATTACTAGTTGATGAACTAGAGAATGAGGGTTAATTGTGGTTCAGAAAAGTTGATTTAAAATAAGAAGAAAACGCCTCACAGATTGATTCACCTGTTGAAAGTTGATTTCTATCAGGATCGAAAAGAGTACCAGGAATGGCGCGTGAATTATATCGGTTTTTAACGTATGACCAAAAATGCCGCGGATTATCTTTTATATATGATTCGGTAGTCTTAATATAGTTAGTGTAACAGATAGATTCCATTGATTTAGTCCTCTCACGTAATAATTTAAACGTTTGTTTATCAGCCAAATTACCGTATTTGCGAAACTTTTTTAAATATTTGTATTTCTCGTTGAGCGATTTTATCAATGAAGAACTGTACCATATTGGATACTTACCCTTACGTTCGAATTTATATGGTACATGTTTATTTTGTAAGTTAGTAATAGTTTCATTAAAAAAGTCCACTGAGTTGTCCAATGATCGAGAGGAAAATTCACATTCCCAATCGATGTCATTTATCCCCATATTTAATGATTGGTAATCACCTCTATTATATAAGTATCTGAGTCGAGGTGCACATTTCAAAATGTATTTATCTAACAATTTAACAGATATTAGTAAGGCTGGGTGATGAGGGTCTACGGGGACTAAGGGGTCAGAATGTTCCTGTACATCAACTACGTCGTTCGAAAGAACCAAATCTAAAATTCTACCTTATTTGTTATGAATCCTATTGTACTGCCCTAGGCCCATTGTACATATTTCATCAGCGAACAATATCTCATCTGCTGAGGAAAGGTTCACTGGTACAAGAGACATATCGTTACCGGACGGAGTCCACGAAATACCGGGTAAATTAAAATCACCGATAACAAGATATCGGTCATTCAAATTATTAAGTGTTATATCATTCAATTTAGCTAGAAAGTTTTTAAGCTGAGCGGAGAAAGACAAACCTTTGTTTTGTTCACACAAATAAATTACACTGATATATAGGTCCACACAGTCACGCGAGCTTGATTTATTCATTTGTATTTTTATGCAGAGATCCTCTGCTGTAGAAAATAGATACGGTTGTGAAAAAACAGGTAGTTCCCTACGCGTTGCAATTGCTACACCTCCTCCTAGGGACTGCTTAGTGAGTGCATAATCTCGGTCTCGACGCCACACTACATACCGATCATCAAAAATTTCCGAGTCATGGATACCGTCAAGCAACCATGTCTCAGTTAATATAATAATGTCATACGAGTTTATTAGAACTTGACGATAGAATGAATCCGTTTTAGTTCTTAACCCACGAACATTTTGATAATATATATTTAAATAGTCTACATTAGCCATCACGTGAGGATTCAACAACAGTAAATAGCATCACAATAATATATAAATAACATTCAGATGTTATCTTCACACAAAAATAAATAATATGTGTATAATTTAAACCATTGGCATACCTATAAAGTGGGTAGTAAGATATCAACACATCCCAACCGAGATTATATTTGTCTAGTTCATATACAATAACAGAGCTAATAAGCATATAATAATTCGAATAGTACAGCAATCCTACAAGCGCAAGCGAGTTGGATATATAACGTTGTGTTGGGTATAGAATGTAAACAGCGCGACAACGCACACAATAGAAATGGCTAGGCAAAGAATGTACATGCGTCCGGCACATTAGTGCAGCAGAGGTATTAAACCTTTTCAAGTAAAAAGTAATAAATGACTTAGTAAATATTAAAAATGTATGAAATATAAGGCTCTTTGTTAAAAATAAATATACATGTAGATGATATCTTAAATTAATTTGTTTAAATCTGTAACTTGTCTTATAATGAAGGATTTAGAAGTGTTGTTCTTGCGTACATGTATTTTACCATGTTTAACCCACACGTAGTCGTAGTTTTTTTCCTTCGCGATAATCTTCGTTTTTGTAAGTAGTTGTTTACATTGAACACTAAGATGATCATTAATGTAGACACGCCCACTACCCTGTATTGCAGACAGATCCTTTTTCGCGCGTGCAGCCGCTATAAATTCCTCTTTAACATACCGATTCAGGAAGCCAACAATTATCAACTTATCATTCGAGTTGTATATAGGTACTCTGGATATGTAATTAATTTGGGACTTGGGGCAATTGTAATTGATTTCTCGTCCTATAGCCTCCATAATTGCGAAAAGATTCTCATCTTTTTTTAACGGTACTCCTTTAATTTCAACATTATTTAAACGCGAGCGTTGTTCGTATACACATAGATCATGTTTAGTTTTAGCAATGTCCTCCTGCATTGAGTTCGAGGCCTCAAGAATTCTATCGAAATCCGCAGATTTTCTTTCAAGCTCAGTGAGTCTATTGCCAAAGTCATCAAGCTTTTCGTTGGAATGGGCATACGCATCCCTTAACTCAACCAACTCGGTTTTAATGACCTGAATATCATCGATCAGAGCTGGTAAACTTTGTAGCTGGCGCTTCATAGCTCGGACTTCGGCAAGGATAGTGTCCAGGGTGGCGGGTGATTCAAGGTTGGATACTGCTGGTGAAGAAACTCTGCACTTTGGACACTTCCACTGAGCTCTTCTATCAGCTCCTAGTTTTCTCCAACCCGCTTCCGAAATACCAGCACATCCGAAATCCAACTCACTCCTACAGACTGCACATTGAGCGCCGTCACTGAATTTATTATTGCAAAGTGCACAACTCTTCATCTTTAAATAAAATTTACAATGTTATATGCGAAAACTATCAATATATATTGTATAATTAAATTTAATTTGACTCTTATAAATGACCTGTATAGCATGCTTCATTGTTTATTCTAAAAAAAACATTCAACCTAGTTAATATTAAAGATTCAATTCCTCAAATGAGGAAGGATAATGTAACCACTTATCGGTTTACAAAGAACTAAACAGGGGCCGTTATGAAGTCTCAAATCCTTGTTTACAATGCAACGTATTCAACTTAAATGTATTCAAAACTTACATACGTTGATTAACTAAAACCATTGAAATTTCATAAAAAAGTTTTTATCCTAAGTAAATAATAATTAATGAAATCATTTAGTGTTGTTGAAGGTTATTGTAACTATCGGTATCACAACACTGTTTCCTCTGATTTAATTAACACCTACTAAGCTGACTTAAGTATAGCAATAATATTGTTTACTATTTTAATATTAATTGAAAGGAATTCCAAAAATACCTACATAAATTATCGGTATTGTTACACACGTCACAGAAATACATTAACGTAATTATACAGTAATAACTGGAATTTTAGAACAACAATCTGAATCGTGGTAAATAATTTATCATATTTAGTTAATAAAATAAAATTACAGTAATCTATATAATTATAAAAGTGAAATACCACTCATTAATTAATCACGAAATCTCAGAAACTAAAACACCTACAAGCTTAAAATTTATGAGGTAGGTTCCTTTCTAAGAATGGGTTTTACGAAACTCCACTCCTAAGGTGGTAAAACAAGGGGTTGGAAGATTGTATGGAAGTCCTATGTTTTTGAAGTACTAAACTCAAAGTATGAGAAAGTTTAAAATGTATGTTTTATAGATGGTGTGGAGGTGTACTAATAATGTATCTTTAACTCAACCTCTTCTTGGAGTTAAAACGGGGGATGGCAGTTTGTATCAAAGTCCAATAGAATAAATAATAATAAAAAAAACAGTTTATTGTTTAAATATTAACGTGGGTAGCTGTTACAATAATATTCAAGTGTAATTCCAACGGAAATTAAGCGGCAGCAAAAATTGTCACCAAATTGCTTACATAAAACCCTAAAATAATTGTTTCACACCTTACATGAAACTCAATATGTATTTCTTCCACGATTATAATGGTAATTACCAAAACTTTTCTTAATATCCATATAAAAAAAAGGTTTAATTAGTGTTCTAAATATGCAATAAAACGAAAAATCGTAATAGCACATTAACATATTATTCGGTGGGGAGGGCGAATTAGTCTTGAAGTCTTAATATCTAATGAGGTTGAAATCGAATATAAGAAAATCGTTAACATATAAATAAATTCTATTATGACCTAAATGTAATGTCCCGGCGGCATTCAAAAGAAAAGTAAGCATACCGTATCTAATACCTCATAAAAAGTAAGCAATCAGTGTTTTTTTTTTTTTAATATACTTATACAATTCCTAACGATTACTACTCAGAACGATTACTTATTTGTATGTATTGCTCGCAACTTCACTAGAAATCTTGTAAAATTATAATCACTTTTAACTGTTATGCATTGATTATAACTATCATTGTACACATAAAAATTTAGAACAATATAAATTAATCTTCTAAATAACATTGAAGTTTCATACAAACTGCCATCAACCAAGAGCCAAGTTAAAGTAATAACAGCAGAAGGATTTGTATCATTGAAAACAACTACTTACTATTATAAGACGTAATGTTTTATTATAACCATAAAAACTATATAGCGTTGATCAATTAAAAATAATGTGCAAATAACTAACTTCAGGCGTACGAAGTCGCGTGCGGCCGCTAGTATTTATATAAATTGACCAGTTGAGCACCCGAACAGCACTATTTTTCGTTAACACGACCTTAAAATTGCCTGTGTCTTACTCCAAGGTCCAATCAATCTTTATAATGACATTGATTGAAGTGGATTTAGCGGTTTAGCCGTGAAAGCGTAACAAAGAAACAGAGTTACTTACGAATTAATAATATTAGAGTCTTCACTACAGTAGGTATAAAGAAAGACTGTAGGTTTCCTCAATTATATCCTAACTTTTTAACTTTGAACTTGACGCTAAATTCTTATTACTTAGATTATTTTGTGTTTCATACAACATCAATTCATAATTTTAAACTGATTTAATTATATTACATTAATTTTGAATCCATCTTTATTAAGAAAATGTGAGCTTATTTATTTTCAATAGACAAATTTCTTACATCAAGCACCCAAAGTTGAAATCAAAAATTTAATCACTGACCTTAAAAATTAAATCACTGTCACAGACCCTTGTAAAAGTATCTTATTTATTATTATTAAAATAAATCCTGTTTCATTCTAATATTAAACACATAAATAAGCTGAGTTTACTTACAGTTCATTATGTATGTCAACCACTAACCACACCAAGAATGACTCTGATGTTCGTAATTTGACGTACAGTGTTGAACAGGATAGTTCGACTTCACTTACTGAAATATATGTCAATAGTTATTTGTGCATCATTAGATCGTCCTAGCAGGATCGAATAACCAGGCCCTTAACGAAGATGCGACTGTTATCCTCATGTATTATAAACTAATATTTTGTTTTGACAACGTGACTTAGCATTGAGAGACGTTATCCCCATATCTTTGTTAATTTTCCCATTCTGTGATGATTTATTTATTTAATCATTCAACTGCTCACCTTCAGTTTGTCCAACACATACAGAGAGCCAGTGTTATAAGTTAGATTATATGATTAATATAAAAAAAACATGCTCATGTATACAAATCAAAATTAGTACCTACTAAAGTATACAAAATTTAAAAAATGTAGTCAGATTAGTGAAAAATAAATCAAAATTCGGATACTGAGCAATCAGAGAGTTGAGCAGACTGACTGCCTGGCTAGTTGGAGCGTATTGTGCCGTGCACGTTTGTACGTAGTGTGCGTAGGCGGGTATACTGGTTTGGTAACCACAATATACAACAAGATAACGTCTTCGAATTGATTGTATTGTTTAGTAACAGATAATAGTGTGCCTGAGATGGATATAAATAGAGATAGAACCCATATATCTTTTTGTATAAGAACCGAGCAAATTTGCGCTGGATACGTTCTACCATCGTATTATATCTCGCCTCATGCGGGTCCCAGATTATGGAGTTGAACTCTGAAGTACTACGCACAAAAGAGTACAACACGATGACAGTGTTCCTGCAACGGAAAGGTTCAACATTCATAAAGGCCGACATTCTCATCTCAAACTTTTTGTGCACATGTTAGTACCTAATATGCGTATTGAAGGTCAGGCGCGAGTCCAGAGTCAAACCTCTGTCAGCGGGACGCCTGATAATCTATAGCAGTGGGTGTACAGAGAGTGAGATCGAGAAAATGTCATCGTTTTACATTTTGATGCATTAAATTCTAACCGGTTGTGATTACCCCAGGCTACAACACTATCGATGTCCCGCTGGAGCGCTTCACAGTTCCACTTCACTGTTCTTGGGAATCAGTAACACTTCCGGGTTACTGATTCCCAAGAACAGCTTTAAAACGTCTGCAAACATCAGACACTGGTCTGATCTAACTTATTCGGGCAAGTCATTGATCATTACTAGAAACTGCGTCGGTCCCAAGGTGCTGCCCTGACTTACACCTAAGCGACTCTCATATGTGTCCGATTGATAGTTACCAAACTTTACATACTGCCTACGATTAGAAAAATAGCTGGTAAATAATTTTAGAAAAATTGTAGTGAATCCAAAAGATGTAAACTCTTTTAAAAGTACTTCATTATGAACACGATCAAACACTTTCTTGAAGTCAAAATATGCCACGTCTACTTGCCTATAATAGTCCATTTCAGTAGCACAGTAGTCGACAAAGTTGATGAGATTAGTTGTGTAAGATTTACCAGTTCTATACCCATTCTGACACTCACTCAGTTATTGTTTTATTTGTCTAGTAATGTACGTGTTTAAACTGGTTTCGAATATCTTGGAAAAGCTGGCAGAACGGCAATGGGTCTATAGTTAGTGATTTGAGATCTGGAGCCATCCTTAGGAGTGGGTGTGACTGTGTGTGTGGTTTAATACATGCAACTAAGGTTCTTTTAGTACACCAATACAGTCCTTCATAATGTAGGCTGGTATACCATCAGGCCCGATTGATGCTCGAGACTTTAGGTATTTAACTGCCTGGAGCAGGTCGAGTTCAATGACGTAGTCGATAGTGACACTCAAGAACATGACTTATTATTAAGTTCGTTTATATTAAAATGAGATGGTAAACTTGAAGAATCTGCTAAGAAGGTTGATTTAAAATATGTTGCAAAGGCATTTGCAGCGTCAAACCTAGAAACACTGTATCAATTATCGATCATCATCATCAATCGACATTATTTAAAAGCAAGTGCTAATACTGAAAACGTTTAACGTTTAAGAGCACTGCACAGGAACTTTTTAGTGACTACTCTGCCTAATGCACAGCATGGCTAAAATCTAAGAATCGTGGTAGCGGATGACTACGGTATCCGGTTAAGATTCTTCTGCAGTGTTGGGCCTCCAATTTTGCTCCCACTAACGTAACACCACAGTACGAAAAATATCGTTGAAGGTTGGTCTTCTGTGAGTGATTTGGCATTTTTATTTTGTTACGTGTCTCGCGACTGCCTGTGGTGCCAAACCAGCACGCAAAGTCTCCCACCGTGACGAACAACGACCCATCGTGGCACGGCGAGAAAAAAGAGAAAGAAAAAACTTGTAAGAAGAACCAGTGGTAAATGTTTGATCGATAGTTGCATACGCTAAACACTAAACTAACGGGTTATAAAAACATACTTTGTTACCAGTAATTACTTAATGGTATACGTTACTTATTTGGTAATTCATCAGCTAATTTTCAATGAGATCATATACATGACACATTTTACTCTATTCATTCTGATTAGGTAATAAAGTATTACCGTGACTTGGCATGACTACAAGGAAAATATATAATTATAGTTTTTAACTGCATATCATATTTATCACATTAATGTGTGTTAGTTAATACAATAATAAAAGAACATTTAAAATATATGAAACTTATTCGAAATGATCTCCATTGGCTGGTACATAGTCCTTTAAACTTTGAGGTATATTATCAATAGAGGCATGCGCTTTTTTCAAGGAAAAACTCTTCCTTGCCAATCTAGCTAATAGATTGTTTTAAGAACTCCAAATTATCATAATGTTTATAATGACACACTCTCTGAAACTGACTAAAAATAATAATCCAGCGGGTTGAGATTAGGACTAGATGACGGCCTGTCGTTAACTCTGATAAAGTCTAGAACGTTCGTTCACAACCAATCTTGGGTGGATCAATCTTTATGACCCGGCGCTGAGTCTTGCTGAAAAGACCATTTGTAATCTCCAAGCAACAAAAGTGATTAGCGCTATCTTTGAAGTCACGTTAATATTCCGGTCCAGTCCTCCCATTAACACCGGTGCTTGGTATGATCTCAAAAATATACATAACCTATATGTATGTCAATAACAGAAATAGAAAATGAGTAATAAAATAATTATTCGTAACAATAGTTTACCTGTTTATTTCTTATTTGACACTATGAAATAACTCAAGGAAGAATACACATTTTAATTTCATATATACTTAAATACTAATAATAAAAATTCAAAGTAATTATGTCTGTCTGTTTTGCTTCTACGATTAAGCTGCTGCAGCGATTTCAATGACTGACATAATATACGAGAGCGCAGCGAGCAATAGGTATTTTTAAATAAGTGAAGCAATCAATAATACCGAACGATAAAGTTTAAGTGAACTTATTCTGGTTATTTGTGTATGTGTTTTGCCAACCGGGTTTTTCCAATACTATTTCTTTAGAAGTCAGATACCTATACTTTGTCCATTCGCTTTTGTCTTTTTGACAGGTCACGCCTATAAATTACCAGTATTCTTTTTCGTAATAATGTACTACAGTAATGTCGTACTTTATAGACGTGTAGGGAAGTGGGCAGTGTGCATAGCTAAAACAACATACTAATTGGTTGTCGACGTTCAATGGACAGGGCCAATTTAGAAATATGCTCCTCAAAATAATGCTGAATAGTATCACTATACCTGTCTGTCGTAATAATCGTATCGTCGTAATATCATAATATCAGCTTTTACTAAATGCATAATTATGAAAGTGTATTTACGGTACGGATCCTTGTTTTGTGCAGTTGTTGTTATAAAGATAAAACCATGTGTGACACCGCGGGGGGAAGCTAGTTAAGAATATGATTGGTGTTCACTATATGATAGGTATATTTGTGGAAGTCGCCGCATCCATAACTATTTTTTGTATAATTTACCTATTATTGCATTTTACCTCATAATTTTAAATATGGCTCCGCTCAATAATGGTTTTTATAGTTTTGCTGTACTATTTATTTCCTTATTGCAACAAATTCAAAGAATATGAATCAATTTACTTAGTTTGAGTTGACCATTGTTTTAGACAGAGTTGTCATTAAAATTTATATATATATTTAAAAACAACATTTGATGCAAAAATATTTTAAAGAGATTGAAAGAAGTTACGCATGCCTAGTAAATTATATTAGTAGTTTCAGTCTATGTGAACATACTTAATGACAGTATAAATTATGTTGACTATAAACGCAATACGTGCTTTCTATATCTTCGTGCCTTTGATTCTGAAGAGCTCGGAAAGTCGTCAATCTTGGACCTAATCTTCCCCCGGTTGTGTCTGGTAGCCGTCCATTGAAATTATAAGAGTGTGGGAACATAATAAAAAAAAAGTTGTGTGGCACTCGGGGACTGCCGCGGCAAAGCTATTGCATAGCATTTTTTATCAACTTATGCAATTTAATTTTTTATTTATATAGTATTATTTTCTTTGATATTAATTCAAGTTTACAAAACAATATACACTGTCTTTTTACTAACATACATTCTAACAATATTATTGCCAAACTATATAATCATCCGATTAACCGAAAGACAATGACAACTAAACAGAGAACATAATAAATAGTAATATAAATAAAAAAAAGTTGAGAGGTGTCAAGGGACACCCGCATGGAACGAAGTTACACGCACGGCTTGCTAAAATGTGTCGGTATACAGACGAAACCTCATACTCTACTAACATCATTAAAACTTGTCTAAACACGATACGATTAAACTCTACTCTAGTACTCGTTAGCTTAATATTTTGCTTTGTTGGAAATACTTTATTTATTTATTTATTTACTTCATAGGCTCACCAACAATTGTATACACTGTTTAACAGTTAAGATACATTTAGCAGAAATTATGGAGTGACATAGTGTAACAAATTACTTATAGGTAAGCACCACAAACAACAATGTTTTTAATATTGATACCATATAGTATCAAAGTACTCTTTAAGACGAATTAAATGAGCTCAATCTCGATGGGGTTTCTATACCCCCCTTCCAGCTCCATCATCAGACCCTGGTTACCATATAGTGTCAAAGTACTCGTCAAGACGAATCAAATGAGCCCAAACTCGATGGACTTCCTATGGCCAGCTTCCAGCTCCATCATCAGGCCCTGGTTACCATATACTGTTAAAGTACTCGTCAAGACGAATCAAATGAGCCCAAACTCGATGAACTTCCTATGGCCAGCTTCAAGGTCCATCATCAGACCCTGGTTACCATATAGTGTCAAAGTACTTGTCAAGACGAATCAAATGAGCCCAAACTCGATAGGGTTCCTATGGCCACCTTCCAGCTCCATCATCAGACCCTGGTTACCATATAGTGGCAAAGTACTCGTCTAAACGAATCAAACGAGCCCAAACTCGATGGACTTCCTATGGCCAGCTTCCAGCTCCATCATCAGGCCCTGGTTACCATATACTGTTAAAGTACTCGTAAAGTAATGGGGTTCCAATGAATAAATAAATATTTTGGACATCTTACGCACAACATCATCTAGTCCCAAACTAAGCAGATCTTGTAAACATAAACAACTGATATAAATACTTAAACATACTTTTTTTTTGTAAATACATACATATTATACATAGAAAACACCCAGACTCCGAAACAAATATATAATAATTATAATAATCTAGAATTACTGTGTTGTTAAAGGCAACGGATAACGTCAGTGGCGGCAGTACGCATGCGCACGGAGACACATGTGGCGTCCTTGTCGTACTGCAGTGACAATCATATCTCTATCCGTTTTCGTGGTGTCAGGTTTTTTCGTTACTTTCTTGATTGAAATTTCTTTATTCGGTCCCCGCGCTCAAAGCCCGCGATAAAAGCTATACAATAGCTTAATAATAAAAGTTTAATTGAACCAAATATTAGCTAAATACCACTCGTTCTAGGTCACTCACGAAACCATCTATACTGACACACTGATACCTGCCCTCGAAGTTGTATCGAAAAATGTCGTATACCACTCCCCGAATAACAATGCCTTCTAGTTTACCCAACAAAATCGGTAGAGACATGGTGTCAAAGGCTTTGGAAATATCTAAAAATATAGCTAGTGATTTAAACTTAAAGTGCCTGAAAACTGAGTTTGTTAATTCTTACACAGCATCTTCGGTCGACTTAACACTACGGAAGCCAAACTGGTTTTCAGCTAAAATATTGTTTTTGTTTTTATAACTTCTTAGGCTGTTGTTTAGTAACTTTTTCATAACTTTTGACCGAGTGGTAAGGACTGAAATAGGCCTATATTAACACTGTCTCTGTCACCACTCTTAAGCTCGGGGTGCACAAGACCTATCTTAAACACATTTGGGAAAACAACAGACGCAAGACAAAGATTGAACACATGTACAATTATTGGGGTAAATGCAGATCTGGTATCGTTTGCGATTTTAGTAGAGATGTCGTCCCAACCAGTAGCTGTTGTAGTTATAAGGCTTAAAATACGGTGATTAATTTCAGAGTTGTCAGTTTTGAAAAAAGGCATTGAGGACTGTGGAGAAATCAGGCACCCGTCGGTCATCCCTGAACTGCAGTAATTCGCGGTGTTGGTAGCTATAAATTCTCACCAATATTTGCGAAATATTTATTTACAGAATTTGTTGCAGATATTGAATCAAATGAAGATAATGAAAGGTCAGTGGATGAAGGTCTTAATTTGTTTATATTGCCAAACTTTATACATATTTTCAAGTATCTTTCGGGTTTTTACTGAGGTTATTAAATTATTTAGTTCATACTGTTTCTTTACTGAATTTATTAAGCGTTCTTATATCTATTAAAAGTGGTTTTTGAATTAAGGTTTTCTGTTTTTTTTTTGTATAAATAAAAGTTTCATAAGCATCGTAGAAGGCCCGGGGTAATCCATGGCTGTACTCGTATATTCCTATTACTAATAAAAAAAGGATCGGTGTCTTTTTTTAATTACGATTGAATCGACAAGTAATTTAACAGCACTGTTGCCATCTTCGCAAGATAGAATTTACCTGAAATCCATATTATTGATTTCTGGTGAATGGATTAGGTACTCGTTGAACTAAACACTCCTTTCTATAACAATTTATTTTATGATTACAATTAAGAATGATAGGTGTGTGGTCGGTAAAATAAGTATCGAGGACTATCGATATAGCGTTATTTTTTGTTTTAAGGAAAATGTGATAACCACAACTATCATTCCGAGTTGGCAAAGTGTGAGCGACCATTAGGGAATGGGACATAATCGTATTTAAATAATGGTCACAATTTTGATCACAGTTATCAGGTGCAATGGCAATATTTTGGTAATTCTTCATTAAATTGAAGGTTTCATAAAAAAAAACAAAAACTTATCAGGTGCCTGTATGAAGGCGTGCGACAAAGTGCAACTAAGGCAAATATATTATATTAGGGGTTAAAGTATGAAATTACCGTTTTATTGTAATAGGTACCTTAAATTGACACAGAACCTTCAGGGTTTGAGATTTTTGAGTGAAACTTTTTCAATCCGTACCTATGAGGTTCTTCTTTTAAAAAATGTGCAATATTCGATTATCGACTTTCAGTTGTTTTTTTTTTCAGCCTGGACAAGAAAGATGGATACTTCGAAAATTCGAGTGATTTTTGGATACGAGTTCCGACGCGGAACTAACGCTGCAGCAATAGCTCGCAATATCAATGTTGCGTTTGGATAGGAGACTTCTAATGGACACACCTTGCGATTTTGGTTTAAACGCTTTCGTGATGGAAATTTCGATTTGAAGAACGAACCACACATGTGATTATCAATGAATTGAAAGAGATTGTTTAGGTCAATCCGAGCCAAACTAACCCAGGAATTAGCGGCATGGTTTAACGTTACCTTACCAATAATATCGACTCATTTGCGTCAAATCAATTTTTTTTTTTATTTTTTTTAAATAGGTTCCTCATGATTTGACTGATCTGCAGAAAGACAGCTGCCACATTAGGAATATAAATTCCTGTGTCGCGGGCGACTTTACAAACATACTGCCTTGTTGGTCTAGTGGTTAGCATATGCGGCTGCTGATCAAGAGGTCTCGGGTTCGATTCCCGGGTCAGACCAAATATTTGTGTGATCCACAAATATTTGTTTCGGTGTCTGGGTGTTTTTCTATGTATAATATGTATGTATTTACAAAAAAAAAGTATTTTTATGTATTTATACCCATATATTTTAGTACCCATAACACAAGCTCTGCTTACTTTGGGACTAGATGATGTTGTGTGTAAGTTGTCCAAAAATATTTATTTATTTATTTATTATTTATACATGAAACGGACACAAAGAACACCCAGACTCAAAACAACAAATTGTGAATCACAAAGTGTTATCCCTAGTGGGATTTGAACCCACGACACTTGGTGCAGTAGGAAGCTGCGTGGCGACCGGTTCAGCCACTAGGCCAACCGTGCAGTCGACCTTTAATGAAACGATTGTTCTTTCTATGTCAAGATTTTGCGAACAAATGAAACTTACTATGATTACATTATTGTTTTAGTTAAATGAGTTGATGTTGGTATTGTATACCTGTAACCATGTCAATTAAACTGAACTGTCAAAACAACTGAGGACAATCTGTCCTCAACACCTGAAAATATGACTATGAAAATATGACAAAGTTAATATTTATAAATATTGTAATAAACTATATTTTAATCGAGTATTGTGACTAATGTACCTACTCGTGATTATGGACTATAAGGTCACACCTTACAGTCACGTCACATGATTGTATAAATTGAATATACTTAACTACAAGCGATGTCGATGAATTTTCAATTTCACGTGTAATCGAGAGGTTAGGAAAAAAAAAATGTAAAGACCGTACCCAAGGTGCACCGATCTGAACTTCATACAGACCGGGTCACGGATCTGAGATGCTTCATATTTCTATGAAATAGTTACTACTAAGGCCTAAACATCTTTTTCTCTTGTTTGATTGGCAAATGTCACTCAGTCACGTGATTTAGCCAATCAAAGAAGAGAATAGAGGCGTCAGATTGCAGAAAAAAAAACGTTTGAAACTTTTCTCGGCGCATTCGAACTATCGTGTTTCGTTGAGGAGTTCGAGACTGCAGACTCAATAAAGTAAAAGAATCTCAATAAGCCGCCATTCCGTGAATCACCATACTGCAATGTCTAAATTTGCAATGAGTATAGGGACCACTACATTTAGATTACACTGATGCTGCCCATCAGGTAGAAAAGAATCACTTTAGCAAGCTCATACAACAAGAAGTCTTCACACTAGTTGCAACACTCGAGGGATAGACGATAGGTTTTTACTTACCTTACATTTTTACCTAGGAAGTCGGTGAAATCAAATTAGCTTAAAACGGTGTAAAAGTGTATCAACTAGATAATTTCTCGGTAGTAATTTATTTATCTCTTTATATGTTGTTATGCATGTAGCTTATCAGTGGTCAGGGTCTGAGGGGCGATGTTTATTAAAAAGAGACGATGCGAGCATGTAAGCAGTCAACAAACGGTTAGACATGGGACTATACGTGATAATCGTGTTTACAGTGCTATGTAAGTATAAGAAATACAATTCGTACCTATTTAATTTAGTTTTCTTAAATATTATAAGATGACTGCTAAAATATAGATTCATTCTTGATGCTTAGTATCACTGACTTCCTTGTTGGTCTAATGGTTTGCGTTTGCGGCTCCTGATCAAGATCAATCTCGGGTTCGATTGCCGTGTCAAACCAAATATTTGTGTGATCCACAAATATTTGTTTCGGAATCTGGGTGTTTTCTATGTATAATATGTATGTATTTACAAAAAAAGTATATTTATGTATTTATATCAGTTGTTTGGTAAGATGTATAAGATGTCCGAAAATATTTATAATCCCACTTATAAAATATTTGGCTAAAGCTTTTTTTAAATGAAAAGTGTCTTTAAAATCGATAAACAATAAAGGTTCAACACTTTTAGGACGTTAGGAATTGCAGTTACGTTGAGTTGCATACATCGGAAATGTTCAGCATTTTAGGTTTTCTCATTTTTTGATTTAGAAATAAGTGAATATAATTGACGTTATATGTTTACTTGGCAGAATACTATGAGCTTCAAAATTGTTTACTAAGTCTAATCATTTATGTTGTTTTTCTTTGTGTATGCTATTCACTAAAAGAGTTAATATCATGAACAAATAGTTTAAGCTATTAATGTTAGCCACTGTATTAATATCTACATTTGTTTTAAGTTTATTGCTGTGCTTCACTTTTAGAGTTCTGGCTTTTATTATAAAATCAAGTTTAAAAACATATCATCGTTCATATACAATGTTTAACAAAACGAATTAAGAAAAAGTTTAAAAAACTCGAACCCAATCACGTAAATTAGCAATTCTGCTAATTTTAGCACGATTGCGCGAGTAAAAACCAATACGTATTTTACAATGTAGTGAATTAACCTTTTGGCTGTATTATCTTAATAATGAACTACAGCAAAAGTAGCCCAGTCTTATACTCATAAAGAGATCAAAGCACTGTGTCTGCTTGATATCATTGAGAAGAAATGATACCTAAGAAAACTTTGTTGTCTTATTATAGTTATTACAATATTATCTTACATTGTGTAGAAAAAGGTTAATTACTTTCATGATTTTATATAAAACTAGATGTCTCACACAATCTTATATGCGTCTCCTATTGTATGTGTGTAGTCCGTGTGGTGATGGATTAAGAATACAGAGTGACACCACCCCTATTCATCCCGCGCGGGTGTTGTAAAAGGCGACTAAGGGATAAATTACGCAAGACAACATCAATGCAAAGAGAAGGAAAACTTGAAACCAACCTTATACCAACCCGTCTGGGCAGCGTGGTATAGTAGGCCAATACCTCCTTTTCAAGGAGAGGCCTATTTCCAGCAGTGGACTGTTAAAGGCTGTTGATGATGATGATTGATGATTGTATGTGGCATGTGTGTGAAATAAAAATGGTTATAGTAAGCCAACCTCACAGATAGACATGCTGTAACGGACTTTATTTTAGAACTCTTAAAAGCAGAAAGAGATTTATATATTATTTTTGTGAAACTAAACATTTACACAGCGCACGCATTGAAAGCTCTCAGAAGGAATTATTTCTCCCCGTTTTTGCTACATTTTTTATTGGAATCGATCTTTGTTGTCGTAGCGTGATGACTCATAGCCTTCCTCGATATCAAATCACACCAGTACTTGTTGAGATCAGTGCCTTCAAACAAGCAAATAAACTTTTCAACCTAATAATATTACTATATATTATAAATGGGCAGAGCCCGCAGACTTCAGCAGACTAGACATGCAAGCCATCGCATTCCGGAGACTGATCGCCTGAAATGCTCTTCGAAGCTCCACCGACTGTCCAGGATAAGGCCTAAGTACTTCATGTACTGACCCACCTGGACTACAGCGTCACCTACCTGGAGGCATGAGCTGGGTGGTTCCAAGCGCCTCCATAGATCATGGAACTATTTCGCCTCAGTTTTCTGAAGTGCCGCCCTCTGACCCAGCTCACAGATCTTTTCCGCAAAACAAACAACCCCCTGCTCGGAGAGTCAAAGCACTTCCTGGAAGCTTGACTCTCTAGCCAGTACCAGCGTGTCATCAGCATAGCAGATGACATTTAGAGGGCAGGTACGAGGGAGCCCTGAGGAACCGCGCACCATAGCTCCCTTCGATTTTCCAACTGCCAACAGCGTCAACTGTCGAACACCCTTGTTGGAATTTAAACTGACAGTCCGAAAGATCAGGGCCCACTCACGACAGGTGCCCGATGGTATGGTCAGAGATAACCCTCTCAAAGAGTTTCTACGACTCGCTCAGCATGTATATCAGTCGGAATGCAGAGGGAGAATCTACAGTCCTTCTTTCCATCCGTGGAGGAACATACCAAGGCCAAGACAATGTGTAAAAATATCCCCCACTACCGACATAGCTATCACCAACGCCCGACCTGGAACGATATCAGGTCCAGGCGCGGTGTTGCGGGAAGCCAGCCGCGGCACGGCACGGTCCAGCTCTTCCTCCGTCACCTCATACTCGTCGGGCCATAATTGGAGGCCCGATTATGAAGGAGGGATGGGGGACTCTTTCCAGGAACTTCGGGTCCAGGCTTTCCGTCAATTGAGAGACCCATGATCTGAGCTTACCCAGTAGCATTTTATACGGTCACCCTCATGGGCACCTATAGCCTAGAAGAGCCTGTAGCTAAGTTATGGTAAACAGATTCTCATTACATTAACGTTAGTTTCGCAAGCATTTTTATTAATATCTTAAATGGACAGACCTCTTTTACCTTATGTCGTATACTTTTTTTTAAACCGCATAAAAACTGATTTTTGATTAAAATCATTTTTGATTTTTGTTGGTCTAATGGTTACCGTATACGCCTGCTGATAAAGAGGTCTCGGGTTCGATTCCCGGGTGGGACCAAATATTTGTATAATCTGCAAGTATTTGTTTCCAAGCTTAGGTGGTTTGTATGAATAATCGAAAAAATATTTATATCAGTTGTCTTGTACCCATAGTATGTTGTAAGATGTCCGAAATATTTAAATATTATTATTACCATTTCACGATGATAATTGATAAAAATAATTAAATGTATGTAATTTAGGAAACTCTGTCAGTAATGCCTGTTGATTACCTTTAACTGAATGTGCACAAGGCATGTATTTTGGGTTTTTTATATTCATGATTTGTATGTAATTTTTTGGAGATTCGAAATAAATAAATAAATTTATACATATTTATACGTTTTCTTGTAAACACATACACATTATACATAGAAAACTCTAAAACTCCTGGTCTAGTTAACCTGTATATTTTATTTTGTATTTAATTCGTTAGTAGTAATTAGGTAAGTTTATTTTGCTATAATATTATTATTTTTTCAGTTAAACGTATAAAAGGTTACACGTATATGGATACAAAATTATTTTCAAAGCAAAACTTTCTGTCTGGACTACTTATATTTTGAACAACTTTGATTACACTTCGTTCTAAACTGTATTTCAGTTTCAACAGTGGCACCAAACAATCAGAGCCCCCGTTTTACAAAGAGGTACCGGGGAGACTACGAGTATAATTCAGAGACAGATGCCTTTTACAAGCTTCACATCGAAAGTCGAAGAACATGGAAAATTAAAAGTGTATGTGAAGTTGAAGGGGCAACAGTCATGCCCCCCAATACTGATAATGACCTTATACAGCTACATACAATGTTGAAGCAATACCCAGACCTTGGAGAGTACGTATGGGTAGCAGATGACGGCGAACAGCATGAATCGGCGGAAGGACCTCCATTAATTAACTGTAAGTAAAATTAGGCCTTTAAAAAATATTTAAAGTAGTGTTTTCGATACCTCTATTTATGCTGTACCTTTCGCTAGATATTGTTTAAAAAGAGCACACCTATCATGAGCGTAACAAACAAACAAAAATATTCAGTGATTTTAATATACCTATGGGGCCTATTTTTAAACACCCGAATCAGATATTCAATACATATATCATATCTATTAATACCAGTTTGATTGAGAAATCACTCAATCGTCCCATTATAACTGCGTAATAAATATGGCTGCGTGCAACGTGCGCCATATTCCTCTTCATTCGACATCTAATCCACCTGTCTTTTTCAAGTTGTTTTTTTTTCAGTTTTAAATTAACAGTGGACACACTGCAGGTTGACTGGTAGAAACTGTTAGTATTTTATTGGACATTTGTGTTATGTATTATGGGTACTAGACAACTGAAATAAATACATAAACATACCTTGTTTTTGTAAATACATACATAATCATACATAGAAAACAACCAGACTCCGAAACAAATATTTGCGAACTATACAAACATTTGTTCCAATCCGGGAATCCAACAGGAAACCTCAAACACAGCAATCGCATACGGTACCACTACTCCAACGAGGCAGTAAAAAAGATATACCTACACATTGAATCGAACTAAATCCTTGTTTTCAGTGGACTTGACTACTGCGAGAACACCGAGCTGGAGAACGTATGGTGATAATGAATGCGTAGTAGTGACACGAAATGGCGAAGTGGAGTCCAGTCCGTGTTACAGAGAGTACCCCTTCATTTGTAAAGTGGAGGCCTCTGCTGCACCATATGATTCACGCTGTGGTGCTTATGGAAAAAGTAAATTCAGATCAATATTACTTTATCATTTACACAAAATAATAGAAACTGTAGATGATTAAATAACGAAATTTGTTAGCTGTTACGAGTGATTTCACTTGACAATTCATTGACATTCAAACTATAACTTCTTCTTTTGATGAGATCGCAACCAGTCGAATAATATCAGCTATTCCTGATTTTTTTACGTGTGGAAATCCCCTCGGACCTTCACCCCGCCGGGGTTTTCTATGCGGCGGGGCGGTGTATCGTGCCAAGTTCAGGATGATATCTCCTTCTGGACCCCACCCAGCGCCTGCCCACTCCTGGTGTGCGGACTCCGTCTCTTGACGACCCTCTCTTAGGCGACGTCCGGCACACGCGGACGCCGCTAGCTATTCCTGCCTGTCAAGTATTTAACTTATTTAATTATAAACGTCTTCCAGTCTTCATCTAGTCGTTGTTGTAATTTATTTATTAATGATGATAAATACTGGATGAGATGAAATGGAGACCGTCTTCGGAAAAACAAAAAAAACGATGTCCATGACCAACAACAAACTATGACGTATTCCTTCTGACGGCAAAGTAAAAAAATAATGATTAAGTAGGTGGCATAGTCTCCCAGCTTCTAAATCTGCTTTAACTAATCTCACTTTTTTACAGATTATAAATGTTTCGATTCTGTGCGTAGTTGTTATAAAATACCTCGTATAGTCTATACTTGGAGTGAGGCCTACTCAGAGTGCGAGGCGGAGGGTGCCCATCTTGTGGTACTAAACTCTGAGGAGGAACGAGCGGTGGTGCATAATTTAACCCAGACGGAAGCGAAATTGGAAGGCGCAAAGGCATCGTGGTTCTTCTTCGCAGGCTTCCGAGCTGATCAACTACCGCCTGGGCAGCCGACTAACGCTACGAGGATCTTTAAAACTATTTTCAGTAAGTTTTATCAATTTTAGGCCTTTTACTATTTTGTACATAAGGAATATACTCTTTATTTATGTAATATTACGTAGGCAGAATTTAAAATGCTTACAAAAGCATTAGCTTTATTTCAGTATTGTTAATCTGTTTTTATTTCCCTAATGGTTCATGAGCAACAGTCGCGCAGTAGGTAGTCGCTACCTACGTTAGGTAGCTCCTAGCAAAGACCGACGGTTTTAGTCGATGAATTACGTACTTATTTAACTATATAGTTTAACGCACTTAATTCTAATATTTATTTTAGCTAATCAGAATGTATATACATATTGACATGGCATCTGATCATCAATAAACCAAATTATACTAAACATTATGTATATTGTCTTGTAAAGTACTTTATTCTGTTATCATTACATAATATTACTATGATCAGAAAATGCTTTTTGGGGAACCCCACAATATTGTTAATCATTTTTCAATATAGACAAGTATTTGTTCCAATCGAAAGCGACTTAAATTTGTAGAATGCCGGATAAAGTATTAATAAAAATTGTTAACATAATCACCACCCAAATCCACTCAAAAATAAGCTATCCAACGCTCCCCCATCTCTCGATACTGCTTACGTGATACTTAAATATACGTTTTTTAGCTTATTAAAACCAGACGCCACCAACTCACTAACCGTCTTGAATAAAAGTAAATGTTTTGCCCAGCGAAATAACTTTTTTTTTATTTCCAGACCAAACATTGGAACAGGCAGGCTACAGCACCTGGTCGGACAAAGAACCTAACAATGCATTAGGCCGCGAGTACTGTGGCTCAATCTTCAAGAATGATGGAAAACTGAACGACATTGACTGCACACATGAATACGGCTTCATTTGCGAGAAAGAATATCTGGAGACGTAGTGCCTCAACAGCCTTTAAAAAAAATGTATTTCTAAAGCAATGAGTGTCTATTTATTAATAAAAAAAAACTATAAAACTGAGTTGCCTTAATTTGTAAGTGGACTTATGGCATGTGTAAGTATGTCTAGATCAAATTAACTGCGTGATAAGAGTCTCCTTCGAAAGTTAAGATGGACAAGCTTTTTTTTAATATAGTTGCCAAATCCCAGAGTAGGGCTATCATACTTATTGCTAATGCAGATAACTCAGTAAGCCCACACCATGGCAGCTCACCGACATGCAATTATAGTGGGAGGAACACATGCGCTGGTAGTGAGTTCAAATTTTTGACTCGAATTAGTTTGACATCTTTTCGTTCACAAACTGTTATTGCAGAAATAAAAGACATAAATGTAATTATGCAGTAGTTTATTGTTACACAGTGTCGCGCCGGAGATGTGTCGCTAGCCGGCTCGCTCTACGCGCGCGCTTTGCGCCACACAACTAATGCGAACAACAAGCCATGAGGGCTCTCAGTTCCAAACTACAGTACAAATTGCCATCCTGATTGAGAAACACTTCACAACATATACCAATGGAAGATATGTTCGAGTTATGTATTTGTGTGGCGCACGGCGCATTACGCTACAAAATTATTACAATACTTTTGGCAGTTCGCAATAATGGTAAAATGCAACTATTCGTACACCACAGAAACATGTACCCTTTATATTTACACTCGAGTTTCTGGCTGGCCGTGTACATTAGAACAAATTAATCACATACTAAGACGTCCGTCGGTTACGTAACTAAATTATTTTATACATTAGGACAGGTCGATAGAGTACAATATCGCAAAGCAAACATTTCTACCAAGTCTTATAGTGAACGTGTGTCTTCGGCTTTATATTAAGAGAAACGATACAGCCATGGGTATTAATATCTAACGTAACTTAAACACGACTATCAGTGCACAAAATAACTATTTACATTAAGATTGGTAATTAAAGTAAATTAAATCAAATGTCATTAAAGTAAAACGAAGGAATACAATTCTTTTTTTTTTCTTTTTTATATATTGTGGATATTATAATATAAAATGTATGTGGGATTATTGAACACAAATTAAACACAGAGAGGTGTAATTGTTAACACAGTAATAAGAAACTTATCGATTAGCACTAATATTTACATTGACAAATAAAGACGTAAGATTCCCGAGTTATCGAGTGTGCTGTCACTTACAATTACAAGTAAAAGCCTTGGCTGACTGGCCGTGGGTACAAAGTAGAATACATAACGATGTTCTACCGACTAAAGATAACTTGTGTGTAAAATGAACAGTCGAGTACTTAAAACTTAAATTAATACGAGATCTCTGAAAGTCTGGAAACAATACGTACAATCACATAAAATAAGAAGCGTGTTCGTTAAGACGCCGCAGTACGCGTGCGCGGTGTGCGGATGACGTCACATTACTTATAAATATATTTTATGCATAAAAAGTACGTAAAGAAAAACAAATTTAAAGAAGGAAACATTACAAAATACTTAACTAATACGACTTGTGTTAATGCTTTACTCGAATCGGTACGATCAATGTGATGTTCGATACAATCGATATCGATCTAATCGATTTGACAACGTCACTTCAACTAAAGATTATTCGATTGTCAGAATGTCATTCACTCACCGCATATTCTCTAACTGTTAAACATTATCTACTTATTACAATATTATCTTTATTTACAAACATCCAAACGTCTTTTCACATCGGAGGACACGTAGTATATAGCAGTTATACAATGAAGCAGATTTCTAATAAATCGATGACAATAATATTAACTAATGATCACTCGTATGTTATATACACGGGAAGTGTACAGGGGCAGAGTCAAATAATTAAGTCTAACGGATCACAGTGACAGTTTCCAGATATAAGGCAAGGTGGGGTCTGTTGGCGATCCAAGATAGTTTTAGTTTCCATTGTCAATTACTATATCTTTAGGGCGGGAATACATACCTAAATAGGATACAAAGAATAACCAGACTCAGAACAACAATTTGTTATCATAACCCTCGTTCGAAATTAATAAGCCATTTATTTTTCTTATTTTTTTATCTCGATTTAAAGAAATTTGCAATTTTTTTGAAAAAGAAGTTACTTGCTTTCATGCCAATTTCTATGAGGTTATATATTTATATGTTTTTAATGTATAATTTTAAAAATTTAGAGCCATATACCATTTATTGAATCTTTCATGTTTTTGGTAAAGAACTGATTCCCGATATACAGCTAACGCTAGTATGGGAATCTGAGATGGCTTTATTTTGTAAGTACTTTTTGTTGCAACAAAGTAAAATTATTACTAAATCTATATAGGCAGTAATAAGAGTATACGCGTAGAAGCTAAAACTATCAAACATCGAGTCAACGTCCTTTGTGCCATCGAGGCCTATAGAACCGCTGTGACATCACCGAACACAAAAGACTTGTAAATGCTTTATAGAAATATAAACGTATGGAAATAAATTATTTATCACGTCATACACTGATTCTCAAGAACAAAATGAGAATAACGGGGTTCCCATACAGAAGGGGGCCATGTAAAAGCCGTAAGTGGGCCGAGGTACGTCGGGGTTCCAGGGGCTGGTTCCCCGACTCATAGTACCCTAGACGGTGGTATCCGTATGGATTTCAGAACGAAAAAAAAGGTGGGTACATTATGTTAAAAGAAAATCTAATGTCTGCATGATTCAATCAACTAATAGCAGGCAAAGATCGTCTCCTGCATTCAGTATTTTATGCAGGCAATTGTGTTTTAATTATATTTCATAGATAAATCGTATAATTACCCTTTTTAACCGACTTCAAAAAAAGGAGGTTCTCTTTTTTTTATGTATGTTCAAGGATAATTTCGTCGTTTATGAATCGATTTCAAAAAATATTTTTGCATTGGAATGGGCATAGCTTACAGGTGGTCCCATCGTCACTATATCGGGATCTGATGATGGGATCCCAAGGAAATCGAGGGAACTCCTCAAATATCATAGTCACAATTGTCTGGATTTGGGTACTCGGAATAGTTTTTCATTGAAGTCGGTTCCTTTTTGTTAAAATTATTATGAACAAATTAATGACTGTAAATAAGTTTAGTGTAAGCACTCCAAAATTAGGTAAAGTGTTTGTGTTGCGGTTCGGGATCACACCGGCTCATAGACAGTACAGCCATGAGCTTGCTACATAGATATCTTCCCTCAATAAGCCTAACATTAATACTATACCTTTGTTATATTTACATTTATTTTTTTATATTTTATGTAGTTTTGAACTAGTTTTAAGGCTAGGACGTCTTGCAACACACACATCGATACTTTCTATTCTAGTAATTATGTTAGCAGCGTGATACATTGAGATATTATACTTAAATATAATTAGAAACATCAATATTGTATGACACACCCCTGTCGGAAAGCAATATGTTGTTTCGTATTTCAATATAAATACGATACAATTTATACAATTATTATAAAACTCTTTTATTGTAAGAAAATAAGTATTCAAATTAAATTTCATTAGTTAAATAAATCAGAATATATATTTACATTTTCACTTCTAGTTAACATTTGAAAATAAAATAATGTTCGCAATTTTCGGATAAAAAGTACGCAGCTTTGGATTTTTTTTCTTCATTAATACAAAATAACTATTATGTTTCGACAGGGTAACGATAGTGACACACGACCAATACTCAGATAAAATGACGTAACACCTCACGCACACTAACATATCTGTATAATGTCAAAATTCTAAATATAATTATTAAATGCCTGAAATACGCTCGTATTTATTACATTTACAAACACTTCACTATAAAATATCTCACTACCGCAATGATTGGGTCATACAGGGTTGTTTATTTTTTCATCTACTATTTATAAATCATTGCATACTAAGTAATTTAGTAATCTATTATTCTATTCTAACCTAGCTACGTAAAAATGTTCAGTCGATGTTACATACAATGTGTTTAGGGTTAAACTAAGTATATAATACAATACACAGTGGGCCGGTCAACTGCGATACGTCTGTGGACGTCGGTTGCCGAGCAAATGATATAGAAACGGAACACATTAAATCCGTCGTACAAAATTAAAATTTTAGTATGCATATATAATATAATGCAACATTTATTGCTTGCAAACCACAGGCACACGCAAAGTTAATTACAACACGCTTACAAATACATGGAAATGAAAAGTAACCTAAGAACTACGAGTTAAGCGTCTCGTCATTAGATCGGACGCGCAGGAGCCTGAGACGTGACGTCATTCTGTGCGTGTCGTCGTCTTTCACAGACGGTATACACGTCACAAAACTGTGTAGTAACAATCGAATTATCACGAGAGGTCACTCGATACATCGTTAATAACCTCTTCGTTTCCACGAATATTCTCCCATTTTTCGATACTTTTCGCATTTTTCTGTCTTTCAACGACACGTTTCGTTGTATAAAATTTTCATGAGATCGCCAATTTATAATTTTGTTTGCTGATCTATTCATCTTTCATGTTCGCAATATACCAAACTATCTATCCTATACTACACACAATCGCTACTCGCTACATTTTAAGTAAAATTCAAAAATTAATTTTTATTACACATCACGAAGCAATGAATAATTTTTATAGTAAAAATTCTTCGTGATACATTGCTGTTACAGTTTCGGAAACGTACTTGTAAAGTTCCATAAATACAGCCATGAGGTAAGATGCGGTATTTACATACATGTTATAATTTTACAATACTTTAAAAAAAATTACATTGGACTACATTGAATTCGTCATAAGATTAGAAATCTTACGTTACCACCTATATGTTAACACAAAATGCAACTGTACATAGATCACTATTAAAAGAACACAATATCAATGTATTTGTAGTTCAAATTCTAATCTTCCAACGAACTCAAATTATATTTATCAATGCTGTTTCATTTATATTTTTTCTCAATATTCTTGGATGGTAGACTACATACCTAACCACTCTATTTATTCTTCACAAAGTCTTCATCGATTTGGCAATCAGTATAAACTTCACTACAAAATAATTTCAACTCTAAAATGAACTGGTACTATTTTTTATATTTCATGTATATTCATATCTGAGACATCCCTTCCCAAGTGTTAACATAGTTGTTTATTTACAGTCTAAGCCATGGTCAATGCTGTACAACACACAACGTAGTCGAATCATTAAAATGTCTCTTTTGTAGCATCATACGGTTGTAGTCTAAATTAGATACAATTGTCTTGGGTTGAGTTGCGCTGCATCGACTTGTGAACGGGGAGTCGCCTCACAGTGTGTTGAGTTGTTGGAGTGAGGGCGGTTCAGTAGAGATGGTGAGAGTGAGAGGGTAGATTATCTGGAGAGGTTGTCGGACGAGCGTCATTCCCACTGGTGCGGCGAGGGCGGCAACTCGGACGGGTGCGCCACCGTAGAGCTGGTAACACGCCACACGCCGTTAGTACGTCTATCTTCCACACTAGCACTACCCACACCCGGGCCCGCCGAGACTAGATGTTGGACTCATTCATACCCAAAAATCACCGTTTTAATTGTAATTAATCGTGCAAAACCCAATTGAAATACTTAACACTTCATTCCCTGTGACATTTAATTTATCTTGACTTTAGTAGAAAATTTCTACTCCTGGCAACCCTGACATAATCAAATGATTGAATTTAAAAAATGGTATGATTAATTTTTGTTTTAAATATTTATATCCAAACAATATACTGACATCCATTATCAATACCCCATTTAATTTAAATATGAGTCCAACGTCCAAACTGCTCATGCAAATTTTAAAATGTCATCATCGTTTAAACAATCTATGATAATAAAAGAGAAATCCAATAGCAAAACTGC